>OU342696.1:20000000-21288333 GCA_910589285.2 Mythimna ferrago
GGGGCAATTT
This sequence comes from Mythimna ferrago, assembly GCA_910589285.2. NCBI lineage: Eukaryota > Metazoa > Arthropoda > Insecta > Lepidoptera > Noctuidae > Mythimna > Mythimna ferrago. The sequence continues at coordinate 20,000,011 of OU342696.1, forward strand.
GGATTTGGTCGTAGGAACTACCGGGGACATCTACTGGTCAGTTTTATGGAGAAGGAGGGCCTCTACATGATGAACTCCTTCTTCAGCAAGCGTGAGCACAGGAAGTGGACTTGGCAAAGTCCTGATGGTGCAACTAAAAATGAGATTGACTTCATCATGTCGACGAAGAAGCAAATATTCAATGATGTCTCCGTGATCAATAGGGTGAAAACCGGAAGTGATCACCGCATGGTAAGAGGCACATTGAATATCAATGTCAAGCTTGAAAGATCTCGACTGATGAAGTCTACGCTCCGTCCTGCACAGATCCAAATCCATAACTCCGAAAGCTTTCAGCTCGAACTTCAAAATCGTTTCGAATGCCTAGGAAGCTCCGTGGACGAATACAACGATGGGTTCGTGGAAGCTGTCCATACGGTCGGCTCTAAACTCTTTAAGACTCGCACAAATAAGAGCAAGAGGGTCACCGATCAAACTCTCCAGCTCATGAAGGAGAGGCGTGAGATGATTCTGCAGTCTTCAGACAATTCGTACACATATCGGCAGCTCAATAAACGGATCTCTAAGTCCTTGAAACGCGATCTCCGTCATTATAATACGGAAAAAATTAAAGACGCGATTGAGCGAAATAAGGGCTCCAAGGTGTTTGCAAGAGACCTGTCTATTGGGCAGAGCCAGCTCACGAAACTGAAGACCGAAGATGGCAGAGTCATATCCGCCAAACCAGAGCTTCTAGGAGCGATCGAGGCTTTCTATGGACAGTTGTACACGTCAATCACTAAACCCACTGTAAATCTAGCAAACGACCCAAGAGCTAGATTGAGCCGACACTATACCGAAGATATCCCGGACGTCAGCCTGTACGAGATTAGGATGGCTCTGAAACAGCTTAATAACAATAAGGCGCCGGGTGACGACGGAATTACGGCCGAACTTTTGAAGGCGGGTGGAAAACCGATCCTTAAGGCCCTTCAGAAGCTGTTTGATTCCGTCATACTCGAGGGAAAAACGCCACAGGCATGGAGCGGAGGCGTGGTGGTACTGTTCTTTAAGAAGGGCGACAAGGCCCTACTGAAGAATTATAGGCCCATCTCACTTCTGAGCCATGTCTACAAGCTGTTTTCCAGAGTCATCACGAATCGTCTCGCGCGCAGGTTCGACGACTTCCAGCCTCCCGAACAAGCCGGATTCCGAAAAGGCTTCAGCACCGTGGACCACATACATACGCTACGACAGGTTATACAGAAGACCGAGGAGTATAATCTGCCTCTCTGCCTAGCGTTTGTGGACTACGAGAAAGCCTTTGATTCGATCGAGACTTGGGCTGTACTGCAGTCTCTCCAACGGTGCCAGATTGACTATCGGTACATCGAGGTGCTGAAGTGTTTGTACGAAAACGCCACTATGTCAGTCCGACTTCAGGACCAGACTTCGAAACCTATCCTCCTGCAGCGAGATGTGAGGCAGGGAGACGTCATTTCTCCGAAACTGTTCACGGCCGCAATGGAGGATGTCTTCAAGGTTCTGGACTGGAGTAGACTAGGCATTAATGTCAATGGCGAGTACATCACTCACCTTCGGTTTGCCGACGACATAGTAGTCATGGCTGAGACTACAGAAGAGCTCAGTACAATGCTCAATGACCTCAGTAGAGCTTCCGAAAGAGTGGGTCTTAAAATGAACATGGACAAAACTAAAGTCATGATAAACAACCATGTAGCACCCACTCCTATCAAGATCGGAGACTCTATACTCGAAGTTGTGGACGATTACGTCTACCTCGGGCAGACAGTCCAGTTGGGTAGATCTAATTTCGAGAAAGAGGTCAACCGTCGAATCCAACTCGGCTGGGCAGCGTTCGGGAAGCTACGCGGTATCTTCTCATCCAACATACCACAGTGTCTCAAGACGAAAGTCTATGACCAGTGTGTGTTGCCAGTGATGACATATGGATCCGAAACGTGGTCGCTCACAATGGGCCTTATCAAAAGGCTTAAAGTCACCCAAAGAGCAATGGAAAGGGCTATGCTCGGAGTTTCCTTGCGTGATCGAATCAGAAATGAAGATATCCGCAGGAGAACCAAGGTTGCCGACATAGCACAAAGAATCGCTAAACTTAAGTGGCAATGGGCAGGGCACATTGCTCGCAGAACAGATGGCCGTTGGGGCCGAAAGGTTTTGGAGTGGCGACCGCGTACCGGAAAACGCAGCGTTGGAAGGCCTCCTACAAGGTGGACTGACGACCTGGTGAAGGTAGCGGGAATCCGATGGATGCGGGACGCGCATGATCGTTCGTTGTGGCGACGCTTGGGGGAGGCCTATGTCCAGCAGTGGACGTCTGTCGGCTGAAATGATGATGATGATGATGATGATCTGAATAATTTAGCATCCATCTTTTATTTATTAGTTTTGCTAAGTTTGTTTCATAAAACTTTTTTTTTTCTGAGCTATAGGTTATATCTAAAGCTCAGAAAATATGTATCACAAAACAAATATTATTTTGTTTTGTGCCTATTTTTATATCAATGCAAAATAAATCTAGACAGCAGTACTAGGGCCATATAAATTGCAGGCGCACTTTAATTAATACTCGTCTAACAACCACAATAAATCATTTAAAACACCCATCGATCAAGAGCGGGTAGCCGCAGATCATTCATATTGCTCTCTATTTATGTTATTTATGTCAGATAATAGATAAATCTGAATGCGTATCTCTGACGTTTATGATGCCCTGGTAATGTGCTTCGATTAATATGCGTCAGATCGTGCGAAACTGTTTTTACAATTTGATTTTTGATTTAAGAAATTACCATGTTAAATATCTAAAGCGATTTAAAGGTATTTTATGAAAACAAAAAAAGTCAGATATTTAAAAATGTGTAGCAAAACTGTGTTTGTTTAAACTAATAGTTGACTTTCTTATAATAAATATTAGCCAGAGTTTGTGTTTCCTGATAGCTTGTGAATAGGTTACTTCTAGTCAACTATACACTTACCATAAGCTGATGAGGCTCCCGTTTGACATGTTGTCAAACAAGAGCCTATCAATAATAAAAAAGATACTAGTATTCTGAAGAAACCATATCCTTTGTAACTATTTTTCTATTTCTTTCTTTTTGCTTTCCTGTCTTGTCATATAATATTATTATGTCATATTAATCAATAAATAATGGAAATCATTCGATATATTCTAATAAAACTTCCTGCTAACTCGTATACCAAAGCTGTCGATACGACTATTTATAAAAATTTATGAAACTTAATAAATTCCTGAAGCTTATTTTATTAAAAGACGTAATACACTCGATTGGTATAATTTAAAATATAAATGATTTTCATCTTACTTTTCTAATAATTTTATGAGCTAATTTGCTATAAATTTATTTCTGTGATGTCGGTTCCTCTAAAATTTATGCATAAATATTATTGATAGCTAAATTAGAATTGTGTGCCATAATTTAATATTGTAATAAATAGGGTTTTAGAATCTACTCAAAGGGTGCCGATGGTTCACCAGGTGGGTACTAAATTTTGCTTACTGACTGTCCATCTGACAAAAAGCTATATTTTTATTGCAGCTAAGGATTATTCTATCCGCAGTTTGTCAAGTTAAATAGTTTTATGAAAATCTGGATTGAAATTGAAAACAAAATTTCATACTTGTGTACTCCATAGAGTTGGGCAGAGGAGTTGGATGAGTATCCACATTTCACTAGTTATGCCTAAATCCCTGGTAAGTCAATAAAACATCCGATTCATGTTTGTGTCTATAAAAGGTGTAAGGGACAGCCCTCCACAAACTTTAAGGGCTTGCTCAGTAGACGAAACTGAACAACCTTCCACAATTTTTTTTTTCAGGAAACGATAAAAAAAATCAGCCTCCCCATACAAAAAGATAAACTTGACTGGACAATTTGTATGGAGAGGCCGATTTTTTTTTTTCGTTTCCTGAAAAAAAATATTGTGGAAGGTTGTTCAGTTTCGTCTACTAAGCAAGCTCCTAAAGTTTGTGGAGGGCTGTCCCTTACACAATGTATATTGAAACTGGCTTCTGCCAGCGGCTTCGTCCGCGTGAAAGCCGGTTTATCCATTCAAACTTTGGACTTCCGTTTCATACCGATAGGGGATGAATTTGAAAAATCCTCTCTTGGTGCTTGCTTACGTCATAAAAGGAAGCCTTGTGCAAAATTTCATACTCCTAGTCCCAGTAGTGTTCGGCTGTGCATTGATATGTCAGTCAGTCAGTTTCTCCTTTTATATATATAGATTACACAGAGAACTCTAATTCCACGATGCAGTAACCCTTTTCTCAGTAATTCATAGTTTAGTTCATATGTGGTGCCATAGCCGCCGGGATTCCGATCCCGATTTCCAGCCACCGTAGGCGCGGGCTGGCGGACAGTGAGCAATGGGTAGCTCGCTGTCCGGCCGTCCGGTAACTGTCCGGACCAAGCCCAAGTCGTCGACGGCGCGCGCTGTTCCCGCGCGCCTCAAGGAGTTGTCAGCAACAGCAGGGGCCCAGCCGGGTCGAAGCCTACTGGGGCCAGGGTTATTCGAAAGGGCGCTCGAGCCCCGGTATGAAGGCTTGAAGGAACGGGATGGGTTTTTTAGTCAGTAAGAGTCTGACACTATCTCCCGCTCCGCCCAAGAGCGGGGGTTGTCATAAGATGATTTTTCCCAGACTCACCTGCAGATCTCAGCAAGTAACCCTTCTGTGGGATTATTTAAAATTTTGAAAGAAAGAAGAGTTAACGTGTTTCTGGAATGCAAAGGGAAACTGAATTGACACAGATGAGTTTTAAGGTAGAACGGGAAAGAAAGAAAGAAGAAGAAAAAAACAAAAGATGACCTATCCGATGTACATTCATACGTGCCATTTATTACAGATCATAATAGGCAACAGAGAAATTGCACTCAAAACTTTTTACATACTTTTTAGTTAAGTAGATAATTAAAATTATGGTATAAGCCCAAGTATAAAGTTTCAATAAACTTTAAAATTTAATTGAATTTTACCATAAAAACCATTTTAATAAAAATCAGACTAAGCTTCTGCCGGTACAAATCCAGTAGACAATAAATTCCGAACCCTATTTCGAAATTCATTAAGTTCAAATTCTTGTACAATAGTATTTAAAGGCGGCTCTTTCTTGGTAATTATTGAGAATTTGCAAGCTAAATTATTATATTTTATATTACGTATTATGATCATCTTGTCATAAAAGATAGTTTATGCAGTCGTAAATACTGGATGTTATTTTAATCCTTAGTTTTCTATGTTACTAAAGTTTATGGAACTCCAAGGGATTACATTTTTTCTATCTTGAATGACGTTTAGTACTTCAGTTTAAAATAGAGCTTCCATATCTTTTATTTAAAATGAGAAAGCGGGACGGTCTATGCGATTTAGATGTGACAGGTGTTAAGATTTTTATCTAGGTTAACCTTATATTTGATAATATATAGAGTGGCCCATTTAACATCATCATCATTATCATCATCACCACCGTCATCATCATTTTAGCTGAAAGACGTCCACTGTTGGACATAGGCCTCTCCCAAGTGGCCACCATGATCTGTTCTGTGCGTCTTGCATCCATCGGATTTCCGCGACCCTCACCAGGTCATCGGTCCACCTTGTGGGAGGCCGTTCAACGCTGCGTCTTCCGGTTCGTGGTCGCTATTCCAGAACCTTTCATCCCCATCAACCATCTGTTCTGCGAGCAATGTGCCCTGTCCACTGCTACTTAAGTTTGGCAATTCTTTGGGCTAGGTCTGTTACCATTTATAATGGTTCAAAATTATTTTTTTAGTTAACCTTTCGAATAACGTAATTAGAGACACAATAGAAAGACAATAAGATCGCTTAGGGTTTGATGAATTAAATTTTAACATCGTTTATCTTAAAGAATAGTGAAGTGGGATTGGGTCGGACATGTCTGCAGCATGTCAGATGAGCTGGGGGCTAAAAGAGCTGGTTATTGGGTCCCATGAAATGCAAGACGTCATCGTAGTAGACAAAGGCAAAAGTGGAGAGATTAATTTGACTCCTACTCCGGTCAATAATGACAGTCTGCAATGACTGAAAGTACCTCTACCATGAGTTTAAAGCAATAGTATGTGTCGATACTCGATACCGACTACGTAAATATTTTGTGTGGAAAATTTTACAGCGCCTCTAGCGGTCACTTACAGAACCAAAATTTGCCATACAAAATATTTACGTAGTCGGTATCGAGTATCGACAAATACTATTGCTTTAAACTCATAGTAGAGGTACTGATGTGTATGGAAAAGGGGGAGGGAGGCTCAGCAGTGGGACATATTAAGAAATTATAATATTCCCACTGACCTAGTTTCAAACAGATCCCCAATTGTATTATTTAAATTATTCAAGTCTCAAGCTATCACACACCGCATAGTAATATGGTCATTATAAAAACTATGCTTTTTGTATTCTGTCAGAATAATCGCTCGATTCATTGACTTCTTCATTAGCATATTTTTAGACGTAGGCATGTTTTTCTTTAATGGTTGAAGAGGTTTGTAGGTCAACAGATGGTTATGTTATACATACATAATATTAGGTTAATTAAGAGCCGGTTGTATTCATTGAGTATTTTGTATGAACTCCGCCCGGGTCTATGTTGATTTAGCGGCCCCGTAACAGCAGTTTTTTTTTTTATAATTTTATAAAAACACAAGCAATAACGTTCAAGATTTTTTATTTTGCGAGGCCCTTTTAAAAAACAACGTGATCTCGTAGACTGATGACAGATGTTTGCAATCGTAAATTAGAGCCAGATTCGCGATTTTTTATGGCGGTTACCATTATATTTGTAGATTTTCAAAGGTTTAAAATAGTTCAAAATGAGTAGAATCTGCAATGGACTACTAGGTGGGTGTAGGATACTAAGTGGTTTGGTCTATCAGATTGGAATTAGGTTTATTTTAAAGCAATGGGTATATGAGTTACTGATGAATCGGGCAAAATATATTTGGACACAGTGTTCGAATTAGCAATTTTGTATTTCAAATTTTTTTTTTCACTGACACACTGTTAAGTACAACAGTCAGATAAAAAGTTGTAAAATACCTAATACATGGGGTAAAAAGCATTACCAAAACTATTTTAGTGTGGATTTAAGGCGGACTATATTAAACAGCTTCAACAGCCACACACACGCAGCTTACACATACAGCAGCAGCAGCAGCAGTATACAGCTTCAGGTCGGTATTACATGTTTGGTATTAAAGTGGAATTAACTTCCGAATCGTCAGTAAAAAATATTGAAAATAAAATGTCTCGATTCGGACACTTTGTCCGAATATATTGTGTCCAAATTGTCAGTAGCTCATAAATATTATAGTCAGACGCTGATTGTTAAACGAAATAATTGCAATTCTTCTTCTTCTTCTTCTTCTTCCTGCCTGTTCTGTTCTCTCTCTTCTTCCATTCTGTCCTGTCACCCGTCAAACTATCACTAACTCCCTTTTCAATTGATAAACAAAAATTGTTCCCGTTGAGTCTAATTCTAAAATATTTTTTATTCAGTAACAGCGCTTGTTACATGCAAGATACTTTCCTGTTAACTTGCAAATACCATTTGGTTTATTTATGCCTTTACTTCACTACACAATCAGGAATGTTAATGTGCCCACAATGCAAATATTCTTATCGAGACAACTCGTTACTCAAAATCAGAAAACAGGATCTTTCTCACTTCATCATCAATCATGGGCACTGCACTTGGTCAAACAAAACAACAGCTGATGAAACCAAATACTCACATACTTCAAGTTTGATGCCTAACAAAGACAACAGGTTACAAGAAAGAGACGGCAACACGGACTGGATGTACCGTACGCTCCAGATTCACAAAACGTTTTCTCAGTAAAGACAATTTTGTATAAATACCTACCAGGAACGCATAAGCTCGCAGGTACATAATATTTGATGCGGGGATAAACTTTGAGCAGCACAAACTGTTTGCGCTAGCTTCTTGAAATTGCTGTCACGTTATGTTTTCCTAGTACTCATATTGTCAAGCTTTAAAGCTCTTGTCCATTTGGAGCTTTACAAGATAATTTTTGTAAGGTATTTAATCCTTTTCGTATCAAAACTAAAAACAAAGCTGAAAGTAAATTTTCCCTCAAGCGTAAAATTCGGAATTATTACTTGAAGTCCTCTTGACCTTAGTTTGTCTTTGTCATGGTTTTTATATTTTAAGTTCTCTTAATTATATTTGAGATTTATCATAGTATTTATTTATTAGTTTGTAAATTTTAGCATATATATGTATTTTATTGTTAAAATACACTTAATTTAATGGTAACTTCATCGTAACTTCATTTGTAATATCTATTATTTATTTATTGTGCTCACCTACCACAGTGTTGTCTCTTTTACCCCAAAGGTTAACTAGTAAACAATGCCTTGTTGCATTAAGTCTGCCTATATACCATTACTGTACATGAAGTTTAAATAAAACCTTTTTAGTATTTTGAACTCAAATTACCTCCAAAATAACTTCTGATCAAGACTAAGAAAGCTTATCTTAGGAAAGTGAAAGGGACCTATCTATGTTTTACGAGGACCTACCCACATGGTACATTATTCATGGTACACGGTTGAAGGTAATTGACATGGTACTTTCGATCTTGAGTTGATGTCATGAGTCGCATTCGAAAACGGTGATTTCACTTTTATGACTGGTAATGGGAATTTCCTGACTTTGGTTATAAAGCTAAAATTAATCATATAAAATATGTTACCAAGGCCGAAGTTGTATGTATGTGTGTATATGTTTTTATTCTTTGAAGCTCAAACGGTTGAACGGATTTCAATGAAACTTGGCATACGGATAGGTTAAGTATTGCACATTAGATTGTTGAAATCGCTGAGAGATGTTTCTTATTTGTAACTCTATAATGCGCTCTGAAAACTTCTTGCATTAAGAAACTTAGTGTGCTAGTTAGAAAGCATTTTTAAATCAATTTAATGTCATGTAGTTGAAATTTTATTCTAGCATTTTGAGCTGTTTATTTTTACCAATTTAATGAATCTTTCATATTAACAACACTTTCACTGACAATAAAATTGTTTGATCTTTTGAGCCGAATCCCTTCATGAAGCAGAATTTAAGTGGTGAAGGATGATTATATCACTTTAATTTTTCTCAATTGTTTTTTTTTTTTATTAGTAGGTAGATAGAATTATCTACGTTGACAAACACTGAAATTTCTAAATATATCTCTTTCCAAGCTAAAATCTGTTAAAAGGCTGTACAAAAAGTTTTCTTAGCGATAAGACCGCCTATTGTACACTTGCTTTAATAAATTTTTGTCCTGTTTTAATATGAGTATATTATATTTTGTATATAAATAAAGAATATTGATCATCTTGTGATTCATATCTAACACCTTTATCAATTTTGTCAAAGCAGATCTTTAACGTGATTAGATCGTGTGCAAGATAGTCTTGCATAAAATTACCATATTAATGAAGTTGATCGAATCTTAAAGTAATAAAATTAAGTGACGATGTTAGAACACAAAGTTTAGAACCCATAGTTACCATATGATATGTGTGTACTAAACAGTTTGATGTGGCATTTTGTGTTGGGGAAAATGACTCCAATAGAGCACAAATTAGTTCAAAATCTGTTACTCTGAACCTCAAATTAAGGCAAGGCGTCAGGTCACTTATGCACGGTAATACTAAAAAATTCAATTTTTTTTTATTTAACATAGGCCTACATATTGGGCACTTATAAAAGTCAGAAGCTAGTGCACGGTTCCAAATTGGTCGTTTCCCATGGAGAAGAACAGGAAAGAAACTCCATGGTTACTCTTTTAAAAAAAGTGGTTGTTGTTACGAGTACAATATTTCCATATTACAGTAATATTATATAGGTATTATGTAAAAACAGTTTAGACCAGTCAATATTATAACCAAAAGCACAAAAAAAATCAGTGCTCTTCTAGAATCTGACATGTAACTAATTCTTGAGGAAATGTTGAGGGAAGACGATCTTTAAGGTCTAGTTGGGGGAATATACATTTTTACAAAAGATAATTTAAGTATTGCCGACAGTAAGAGCCTGCTGCAGTTTTCCCGTCTGATATAATTTACGTGTCTTCAAGGCTAGAGTAAATAAACTCTTAATAAACTAGTGCGCCTCACCATCAACGATTGAATCACTGTTTACCATCAGGTGGGATCGCAATAGTTTATATAAATAAAAAAAAACATACAAATACTCTCCAAATCGCTTCATTGCATTTACACACGCATGGTAAAAAATACTTGAAATCGAAAACATTTCTGCATCACTGACAAGATAAACAATGAAAATAGATTCTTCAAATAATTTTCTTAAAAATTTTGGTCAGAGAAATTGTATTCGAGTACTTAATAGAAACACATGTAGGACAAACAAAGGTGCGTCTGTAGAAGCAGTCTGTAGTGTTCTGTTTTCGCACATGGATGTAAATGTATGGAGATTTATTACATTCTTTATTTTCACAAGTGTGTATTGAATTTCTGTGGTAGAAAGTTTGGAAATTTGTTAACAGACAATTGTCTGTGAATTTATAGGAAACGGAAAATGAAAATTGGAAAGTCTTGAAATTAAATTAAATAATTTGCAATAATAATATCTTTGTTATGTCAGATACTGTCAAAGCTATAGTCTGTTGTACAAGATAGTTTATGGACAGAGTGATTAAACCATATTCATCATAAGTTTTTTTTTAGTTTGGAAATCATCAAATAGCTTCTTCTGCTCTAGATAGAGTGAGAAGGTGGGTCATACTTTTATTAATTAATCCCACCTGTGTTCCTTCAATTGCTTTTTGCGTTTCAGGGCCACGTTCATTCTTTCTAAGGTTGCCTGGTTCTATGGTGGTGATATTACTGCTAGCGATAAGACCGCAACTGCATCCATAGATTTAGAAAAGTTTATTCTGTTTTCTTCTATTCTCGTTACCCAAAGTATGTTTACTAGATTAACTTTGAAAGTTATATTTTGTTAGATACAAAATGGCTTCAAAATGCAACAATTCAACAAACCACAAACAGAAGCAGCAAGAATATGTCCCGAACAAAAAGACCATACCACCAATAGTGACAATGAATAACAAGCATACCTGATAAACTCAGCCATGCACGTCATAACATAATAAACAGTCCCGTTGTACCAGGATAGCATACTGGTAAAGATACCATTTAAAGTTTTACGACCATTGTCGCGTACAATGTCAGAATAACGCGTAAATGTCTATTGGGTTATGAACGTTTGCTACCCGCAGTACAGATGTACGACAAACGATAAAACTGCCTACTACATTGGTTTCGTTGAGTGCTTCTGAACGTGGTCCTTTTTGGTCTTTGGTGATATTTTAAGAGCTTGTATTTTTGTAGTTATAGTTATATTTTCCCACTATTGGGCATTTGCATTCATATCTAATATTTTTACTATGTTAGGCTAGTATTTTCTTTACGACTGATAGGAGTTGGTACTGCATATTTGTTTTTTTCTACTGTTTAAAACATCCTCCCATTTCATATAGCAGGCACTTTGAAATATTGAAAACAATAAACATAAAGGCGATAAGCAGTCACGTCTTGAGATGTCACTGCTGTTAGAAACTAAGTCCCTAAAGATCAGTAAAACCAGTGTAACGGACCACTTTTTATTCTACTTGTATTTTCTGTTCTCCTAGTACAAGTAACTGCTAGTACAATGTCGACTCGAGAAAATTATGAATAAGCAATACATTACCTCACATCTCCTGAGCCCCTAGTACAAATGACTCCTAGTACATTTCAGCTGCAGTTATTTAAGACAAGGACCTCATAAATAAGCGATCTATTATGTCACTACTGAGCAATGACATCATAACAAAGTTCCGTTGTACCAGGAGTGCATACTGGGCGAGATATTGTTGAATAGCGTAAATTACCATTTTCGCGGACAATAAGGGGTCTTTCACCTTACGCGTGCATCACATTTAAAGCGCGCACAGATTTGAATTTAAGCGAAGGTTGCGGTGCATGTAGTCGCCCACGGCCTGCGCGTTGCATGACGATAGTGTAGGGTTGTCGTAACGTGGTGTCTATTATTTTACAATCTTATCGTTTTGCCCAAAATTAATAAGTTTTTTGAGGAGTGAGTTTTGCTTCACTTTTTAACTACCAGTGGGCCACATTCGCCTTACTCGTTTCTCCTTCTTCTTCTTCTTCCTGCCCTTGTCTTGTCTTGTTGTTGTTGTTGTTCGCCTTACTCGTTTAATTTGCTCAATTAGACTTCTTAGATCAAATCAGTTTCTTTTTATATCAAATCATTTCATTTTCAAGTCTTAACCACTCAATGGTTCAACACTAATATGTGAAACACCAGCCAATATATCCCTATATTCAGAGTAAAAAAAAAAAAAGGTTTTAAACCTAAAATAAATATGATATGTAAATTAGTATTCTGTAGTAGAGACCCGCACTAACTTTGCAAATTATTTATTAATTTAAACTTCATGTAAACTAGTGGACTTAATACAACAAAGCATTTATCTAGGCATTTATTTCGACTTTCCTCATTTATTAATCTTTCAATTAATGACAACCACATCAAAACTGCAGATGCAGAAAACTTTTTTTGTATGTGAAGAAAACAAAACAAAAAAAAGAAATAAAGAAGAAAAAAAGTGATTATGTGAAGAAGAAATAGTAAACGCTAACTGCGCCACAAATTATATTAGCTGAGACAGCCTCTCTACATTAAAAAACCTTAAGAACGTAAACATGTACTGAAAATAGTAATTGATTTCAGCACAGCCCTTGCCTCGAAGCATTCTAAGCGACACACTCATTATTCAGTACATTTATCCTGTATCTACTTGTGATATAGTTTAAACGGGTTGTCCGCACCAAGGGTGATAGCAACCTGTCTGCAAACACCACGCTTTGCACTCAGTGCTCAACTTACACTGGCTTGAGCTACAACTACGAACCACCACTATAACTTCATCCTTAGGCCGCAAATTCGGAACGGCGGCGCGTGCAGCGGCGCGTTGTTTTGACCGTGCACGCTCGACTACTGAACTTATAGATTTCTCTGTTGGTGTATTCGTAGCAGCGTTTTTAGCGTGTAGTTAAGCGGCGTGACCAGTGTTTTGGCGTTTTAATGAGTGTCAAGATTTGTCAGTTAAAGAAGTGGTGTGTTCATAAATAAAATATAGAATGCGAAGATATTGACATATTATTAGAAGAAAATTCAACAAAACAAACAACAACAATTATACACGAATGTCTCGTAATCTTTTTGAACGGCGGCTTCCGATTGGTCAACGTACTTGGACGTCCCGCTCGTACGCACGCTCTAGTGCAAATTAGTTGCGTGCACGCTGAACGCGACGCTGCACGCTGAACGCGACGCTGCACGCTGAACGCGACGCTGCACGCGACTATACACGCTGGAACGCTCCGCTGCACGCCCCGCCATTCCGAATTTGCGGCCTTAGACTGTAAAGGCTAAGTATTATATCGGAGTTCAACTAACAATGGGCACATTTTTAACAGTAAGGGTTAGTCGTTTGTTTGGGACTTTATTTTAAACACTAAAAGGTCTTTTTCTTTTAAATTAAAATAAGATATTTATTGTACAGTAATTAAAATTATGAACAATTTTGACCCTTATGTTAGAAGAGATAACGGTCATATCCTTCAGGCCTACCCGATTAAAACCGTTATGGGTACCGTTTCGCACCCGTGGGTGTTGCGAATGGCAATTACTCCTTTTAATCACAGCTTTAGACTTCTTACGAGGTAACTGTAATCTTAAATCCGACTGCCAAGAAGTGATTATAGAAATATGTCGCGGGTAGAAATATAATTGCCATAAGGTGATCCATTAAGCGGAAACTATATTAGACCGACGCACAAGTGGGCCTTGATTTGTACGTAGAGTCGCGTTACCTGGCGTGGATCTAATGTAGCCCTACAAGTCTAGTTGCCATATAAAATATATAGAAACCGACGCGCCCAGATCGACGTGTGTGACACACGTGTGCGCAGTATAGTTCTACCTTTAGTCTGTCTACCCACTTATTCACTTTTAACTAAGATATAAAGAGGTTGATTGGAAAAATTGTGAAAGAGGAGGAATTAAACGCATGTTACTAAAAGAGTTATAAGTATACATGTGGATGAATGGGGGAGAGGGAGGCCGACGAAAAGATGGGTGGATTGTATAAGAAGTAATATGAAAGAATGCAGTGCCACTGGTACATGGTGGACATCTCACCCATACGCATAAAACGGAAGGAGGAAGGAGATGGAATTTCCTGCCGGAATCTGTTTCCTAATATCTACAACCTGGGAGTCTTTAAGTTAAATGTAAATAGGGTACTTCTAGGTAAGCGTGCTCGTCCCATCGCCGAACGCGTCGTTTCCATGAGGTGAGATAGTGCTGAGCTTCAGCCCTCGTAATAAGGTTTGCTGACACACTATGTGCCGTCGACGATTCAGGCTGTTACCGGACGGCCGGACGACAAGTTACTCATTGCCTCGTCGTCTGCAAGCCCAAAGCTTTTAAGGCAAAGGTTTTAATTCAAGAGAAAATACGAGTAACTTTTATGTATACAGGCTCTTATGTATGCAGAATCGCAATAAGACCTACTTACAACCGTCTCAAAAAGCTTAAAGAAGCATACAAACATAGCTTAGCATAAAGAAATCTAGAAGGACATAGTTCCCACACTTAGACCGAGAAAAATTGGTATTCAGCCTCAAACGTTCACTTTCGAATGTGGATGAGTGTTAGAAATTGTTTAGTCTGTCAACATACTAATTGAGCCTTGCAGTATTTCTTAGGGTTCCGTACCCAAAAGATAAAACGGACCCTATTACCACAAAATAGATAGGTACAGAAGACAATCTCATGTATGTACTTCACTTTTTATACCTACGCTCGGTGGACGCACACTAATGAGCGTTTGAGCCGGAACTGTTCGACGAGCGGACCGAGGAGCTCCGAGATATCGTGTCCGTGAGCGGTGTCTATGTGTGCGTTGCTCGAGCGCGCTTTGTATGTAGATTGACTTCTGTACTTATTTATTTTGCGCCATTACTAAGTCTCCAGGCACTCTTTGGGTAAGGACCCCTAAAAGACAATTTGAAAAAATTACATATACAGTTGCGCCGGTAAAAATTGATTAGACAGGACTAATTCACACTTTACAATAACATTATAAAAGCGAAAGTTTTTACATATGTGTGTGATTGTGTGTGTGTAATGTGTATGCTTGTTACTCTTTCATACTCAATTGGCTGATTGGATGTTTATAAAGACACTTAGCAAAAAATGTCTTGGAACATCACCAAACATCTGAGACATGATACTCGTACTTTTTTTATTTCGGGACTTTGGTGCTAGGATGGAAATAAAAAAAAAATTAGGCAAATTACCCCTTTATAAGTAGATATTCATATATGTCCACGTAACACATTAGTGAACACATGCTGTGTGTATTTCAGAAATATCATGAAAAACAAATTGAAATGCTAATTACAGTAAACGAGCCATTAAAACTTTTGGAGCGGCGGATGCAATTTGTACACATATCTCGAAACATATATTTTTTTATAAAGAGTTTTTACGTTTTACTTTAGTTCTCATTTCTACCATCGGACAATCCGACGTACGTCGAGTATCCACCCTTACTTTATTTTTTAAACCTCTACGATCTCGATTAATCGTTTTACCTCGCCGCTCACTTCGAAGGTTTGGAAAAATTTGCCTGCTGCGGTCTTCCCGTCTTCCCGGTTATAATTTAGATGTCTTCAAATCTAGAGTGAATAGACTCTTCATAAATTAGTGCACCTCACCATCAACAATTGCATCACTACTAGCCAACAGGTGGTGTGATTCCACCTCAAGTCAAGCACTAGTTTATATCAATTAAAAAAAATGTACCTACATAATTCCTTTTCTTATTTTAGTTTCAAGTCTATACTAATATTAGGTACAAATGAGAAAGTGTGTGTGTGTGTCTGTTTGTCCGTCTTTCACGGCAAAAAGGAGCTACGAATTGACGTGATTTTAAGTGGAGATAGTTAAAGGAATGGAGAGTAGAATAGAATAGAATAGAATAGAATAGAAATACTTTTATTCGGTACAGACACAGCACAACAATAGGCTACTTTTTGTCTCTTTCTAACCGTCCACAGAAAGGGGAACCGTGTTACCGCGAATTTAACGCGAGTGAAGCCGCGGGCAAAAGCTAGTAATTGTATGAACTCGTGATCGTGCTATTGCCTCCTTTGATTGAGGGAGTGCAAATGTATTAAACATTTACTTGTGTGTGTACTTTGTTCGAGGTCCTAATAAACATTTATAATCTGAAACTAAAAATAGAACTTTACCTGATTGATCTTCCTGCTTTTGACTCGATTTTATAAAACGGGTTAGTATAACGACTGGGCTCACTGCTACTGTTACGATCTGCAGTAAATCCTGTTTTATTACTGTCCATAGTGAGTTTATATTTATATCCTACCGGTTGATGAGTTTGAGATCAGGTGACTGTAAAGAATCAGCATGAAGTTTTATTTTTTTGTCGTCTTTCGTACTGTCTATTCTGGTTTTTATTTTTAACCGACTTCTAAAAAAGGAGGAGGTTCTCAATTCGGATGTTTGTATTTTTTTTTTTTTTTTTTATGTATGTTCGCGCATAACTTCGTCACTTGCCAACCGATTTGAAAAATTATTTTTATGTTGGAAAGGTTATACTTCCCAAATGGTCCCATAGCCACCAAGTCGAGATCTGATGATGGAATCTTGGCGAAATCGAAGGAACTCCTCAAATATTATAGGCAATCATATAGTTCTTTTGGTATTTTCATCAAAAACTTAAGCATTTATAGTCAAAACATGACATTTGATGAAGTGGAACTGGTGAAGAAGACCAGAAATGGCCAACGGAAGTTCATACTCACACAGATCTCCCAATGTATATGTCCAATAGTTACAAATAAATGAATAGTTCTGAATAGGTATGTTGAAAATGGTATCATCGATGTGACCTGATGATGATGATGGAGCCGGAAGATAGGCACCGGAACTCCGTAATTAATCAATGTATCCTAGCCGTGTTTGGGCTTATTAGAATTTTCATGAGATGCACTTTGGCTATAAGGTACTATCGAACTGATCTGATGATGATGATGGAGCCGGAAGGTAGACACGGGAACTTCATAATAAAACAATGTATCCTAGCAAGGTTTGAGTTGATTGGAATTGTCAATTGGCAACTAAAAAGTGTGAAATAAAAAACTTTTTACAAAAAAATATAACCGACTTACTAAAAAAACACTAAAACCATCAAAATAACTTTAATTTCGGAAGTCGGTGTTAAATAACGAAGAGGCAAAACTATCATAGAAACACCGACTTCCGAAATTAAAGTTATTTTGATGGTTTTAGTGTTTTTTTAGTAAGTCGGTTATATTTTTGTATTTTTTGTTTTAAAAAAATTATTACCTCTCTCTAGGAATTACTTTTGTAGTAGCGTGGGTGCATTCACTAAAATTCTAGCAGTAGCTTTTGATAGTTAGCATAATTAGCTATGGATCGGTCCGTAATTGATTAAAAACTGTTATTATCGTGCTAGTAACACTTTAAATACACAAAAAAATGAAGAACCTAAATAGATGTGCCAATTTTGCTGCGAGATATTTGCAAAACTATCCTTAATTTCGAGAAAAAATAAATGTTTAAAGTTTAGTAAATTCTGCAAATAGAAAATGTCGATTCACCTGTTTTTAATATAATAATAATAATATATTTTTATTACGGACAACACAACCCACACAACAAATATAATATATAGGAAGAAATCGCCTAAAGTGTGATAAGGCCTCCAATTGTGTGTTTTTTTTTTATTATATGGTTTTTTTTTATAAATTTTAAAACATGATGTGCAATAAAGTATATATAACATAACAACAACATAAAATATTCTACAACTATCACACAAAGTCGTCTAGCCTCAAACTAAGCAGAGCTTGTGTTATGAGTACTAGACAACCGATAAACATACTTATATATTTCTAAATACATACATACGATAGATAAATTACACCCAGACACAGAACAAATGATTATGCTCATCACACAAACATCTGTCCTGGATGGTAATCGAACCCACGACCTCCGGCATAGCAGTCAGGGTCACTAACCACTAGACCAACAGGCCAGTCAATATAAATAAATAAAAATACCACAAAACGATACAGAATGTTAGTAACAATTTTTAGCTTATAAACTATGTTAGTACATATACACTACAGACAATGTGCTTTTAATGAGATGCCACAATATGGGGCTCTCATCATGTCTTTTTGAGTGATAAGAAGAATTTTGATTTTCGAAAAATCGTTTGAAAGGGCAGCAAAAAACGTTTGTTTAATCTAGTTTCCAATAGAGTATGACTTCACAATATTTCCAATATTTCCAATTGCTATTGAACTAAGGAGGAGGCCGACCGCATCAGGCAACGGCGCTCTCGCCGCCGCCGCCGGGATTCCGATCCCGATTTCCAGCCACCGTAGGCGCGGGCTTGCGGACAGTGAGCAATGGGTAGCTCGCTGTCCGGCCGTCCGGTAACCGTCCGGACCAAGCCCAAGTCGTCGACGGCGCGCGCTGTTCCCGCGCGCCTCAAGGAGTTGTCAGCAACAGCAGGGGCCCAGCCGGGTCGAAGCCTACCGGGGCCAGGGTAATCCGAAAGGGCGCTCGAGCCCCGGTATTGAAGGCTTGAAGGAACGGGATGGGTTTTTTAGTTAGTAAGAGTCTGACACTATCTCCCGCTCCGCCCAAGAGCGGGGGTTGTCATAAGATGATTTTTCCCATCGAAAAAAAAAAAAAAAAAAAAATTGCTATTGAATATTCGATTCAAATCAGTTCCAAGAGGAAATCTAATACATAGAACTGACAGTTAGAGACCTGACTAGTAAAAGGAAATCAGATTTATCAACCGTTTCGATTAAATCAGTCCAATTTATCAACGGTTCCATTAAATCAGTCCGATTTATTAAGTTATGGTACTGACAGATCCAGGGATTAGTGGTCCGTTTTTCAGACCATTACTTTTGTACGACCAGGACGGATGAAAAAATTTGAAGTGCAATATTTCATTTGGAATCACTGTTTTGACCTAGTTTTTGGCACTGATGGCTTTTGAACATTTGATGAAGTTGACAGTCTGGCAAGTTTGGGTTCTTTTTTTATTATTGGTTGTTAGGTTTGTCAACAAGAATATGAAGTATAGTCAGTCATACCTAACTTCAATGCATGCCTACAGTTGCGCTTATTGTTGCAAAGATCATAGTAACAGACTCTTTCGAACAATCCCATATATGCACAGGATCGATCCAAATATTTTACTTTTATTCGAGCAAATGATACTCGTAATTGTCGACTTTATGACTTAAGAGGCCGGCGAATGTCACTCGCAATTGCAAGTTGACGCGTATTCAAAATTCGTTCGTGGAATATAGCTATCTCTGTTTGACAAAAACAAGTGACGGAGTGCAGCTGTGTGTGTGTATGTGAGCGTCTTACAATTTATTGTTAGTAAAATGAGGTATATTCATTATTTGCTTTATTTTTGCCGAATACTTCGGGAATTGTTTGTGAATGTACGAACTAGTAATGCGTTTTTTGGAAATTTTATTACCGCGCCAATATCTCAACATATTATGATAACAATAGCAGATATGTCATACAAAGGTGGTCTTTTTTTACGGTGGGAAAATCATCTAATGACATTCCCCGCTCTTGGGTGGAGCGGGAGATAGTGTCCGACTTTTACTGACTAAAAACCCACTCCTGTTCCTTCGTTGCCTTTCGTACCGGGGCTGAGCTACCTTTCGGAGCTAACCCTGGCCCCAGTAGGCTTCGACCCGGTTGGACCCCTTCTGTTGCTGACAACTCCTTGAGGCGCACGGGAACAGTTCGCGCAGTCGATGACTTGGGCTCGATCCGGACAGTTACCGGACGGTCGGACAGCGAGCTACCGATTGCTCGCCGTCCGCAAGCCCGCGCCTACGGTGGCCGGAAATTGGGATCGGAATCCCGGCAGTGGCTGTGAGCGCCGTTGCCTGATACGGTCGGCCTCCTCCTTTGCTAGCATTACTGCTTTGCAGAAGGAGGCGACTGCCTGCCACTGATCCTCCTCGCTCCGAACCATGGCCTGTACCAGTCTGGCACGAGAGATCGCCGCCGCCGATCACCTCCACGAGGGCAAGGCGATGCTCTGCCTAAGCGGCACACCTCCACTGCGTGCTCCACCGTGTCCTCCGGGCGTTCCGCACAGTGGCGACACTCGGGCGTCACTTCCGTACGAATCCGGTACAGCCCGAACCTACCGAACTTACGTGTCCGGTGAGAACCTGCGTCATGCAGAAGGTGAGGACGCCCGCGCCGTGAGGTCTTTCCAGCCATGCCTCCAAGAGGGGACTTACTGCTATAATTGTGGCGTGCCCAAGGTGGTCTTCTTGTGGTCAAATCAGAAAATGTTATGGAGGCGAGAGCTTTTTTCATAGGTGGGAAATTATTCAATGACTTCTGCCGCTCTTTTAGCGTCAGACTTTTAGGGAAATGAAAACTGTTCTTTCGTTTCAAGGCCCCGATGTTCTCTTTCGCTCAACCCTTGGCCTCAGTAGACTTCGAACCTGCTGGGCCCCTACGGTTTTGCTGACATGTCCTCGAGATGCGAGTGGAACACTATGCAACATCGACCTCTCGAGCTCGGTACGAACGCTTACCGGACGGCCGGACGGAGAGATACAAATTGCTCGCCGTCCGCAACCCGGCGCCTACGGTGACTGGAAAAAGGGATCAGGATCCCGGCGGCTGGGGCGTGAGGAATGATGTTCCCTCACGTGTACGACTGTCTCCTTTGCTAGCATAACTGCTTCGTAGAAGGAGCCGACCACCTGCCATTCCTACACATTCCGGACCATGGCTTGTACCAGGGTCACTCCCACGAGTACACAGCGCGGCGGCAGTGCTCCGCCTGAGTGGAGCATACCATCGCCGTATGCTCCACCCTGTCCTCCGGGCGGTCTACACAATGATGACAGCCAGGCGTTTCTTCCGAACTTACCACGAGGTGAGGTGTCGTCATGCGGAAGGTGAGGATGTTTCCACGTCTATTCACCCACTCCTCAAAGATTGGATTTATCGCCATAATTATGGCTTGCCCCGAGATCCCGCCGGTACTCTGACCGCCTTCGTCAGTGGTTTTTTACCCCGGCGTTGCAACTCCATGCGCAAATTGTGCATGCGTGCAAGGACTGTTGCCTCTAGATCCCATGGTGCCAGACCAGCAAGGAGGCTCGTCGCTTCGCTGGAGAACATGCGGTATCCCCGCACCATTTGGACGGCCATGATCCTCTGGGATGCGTTCAGCTTTGCCCCCGGTCGCTTTCACAGCAATGGGGCCAACACCGGCGCTCCGTAATGAGCCATGGACCAAACAATGCTGCGTGGAGCCTCCGGCAAAGGGCTAAGGACCTCTATGTTGGGTAGGAACCGCTTCAGGGCAGCCCCAGTCTGGTCCAGTTTGGGAGCCAGACGTCCGAAGTGTTCTTCGAAATTCCAACGGCTGTCGAGGACAAGTACCAAAAACAGTCCGAACCATATCTTGGTACCGATCCTTGGGGAACACCGCACGACATCTCTCGGCGTTTCCATTCTCCACGGTGAGCGGGGCAGATAATGAACCTGTCCTTAAGGTAGGCCTCGATCACACGAATGAGGTAGACCGGCACCTGGTGATACCGGGGTCCAAATAGAGCGCTCCCTGCAAAAGCCAAACTGGCCATCCGCAAGATCCGGCTCCACCCGTACCAGGTGCATACGAGGAATAAAGAACAGCGAAGCGCACCCTCAGAGCGGAGATACGGCTGGCCAAACTGGAGGCCCGCGACGTGTAGCTGGGGACTCTGAAGAGAGACCCGTGGGAACGACCCTACGAAATGGTGCGTAACAAGCTCCGTACCTGGGCTCCCCCGCTGACACAGAGTACCAGCCCCTGTTTATGAAGGGTGTGATGAACGCTCTATTCCCGTCAAAAGGGGAGCATTCTCATCCGCCCATGGCTCCGCCACTAGTTGTAGTGTAGTTTATATTTTTATGTCACCGTTTTTTGTAGCCATATTTGCATACTATGTGCTATGTGACCTCCCCAACGGGGTCAGCGTGGTCTATTATACAGACGACACGCTGATCCTAACGAAGGGAGAGTCGTAACAGGCGGCGGTCGAACTAGAGGAACGCAGGGTTGCAACAACCTCCAACCAGCCTTGGCCCCACCAACATCATGCCATATGGGCCGAATCGAAATGAGACGGCTGCGGACACAGCCCACCCATATAAATATGAGCGCGCTATCACCGCAGCCGCTTCTTGATTCCTTTACAAATTTCTTCGTCTTGTCCCCATGTTGCCTTTCTCCCCATCCTGGGGCGGCATACTAACGGTCCTCACGTGGGTAAGACAAACACACAGTTTCGCTGCTTGCTTACTCCTTAGTCTGTGCCATTCGTGTTCGAACTCTTTTGAGGCCATGAGATTGCAGTAGTAAGCCGGTCTCTCATCCAAGCGAGTGATCCCGTCCATCACATTTCGTCGCTGTTCGTCATAAGGGGGGCATCGCCACAGATCGTGATCAAAATTTTCGTCCTCATCACCGCAATAGCACACGCTAACCTCACATAACCGCATATCATACAGTTTCTTCCAGAAATATCCATGTCCATCTGCAAGACTTTGTAGTCCGGCTCGACCCAAGTTGCCTTGAGCCTAACCGCCACGTCAGGGAGGAATCGATGAAGTTCCATCGCCTTCTCTTCCTGCTCCCATCTCCGCTGCCAATTAGCCACAGGCTCACTTGCAAGAACCCTGCTCCCTGTCCTGAACCGCAACGCAGAGTTGCAACAGTCGTGAAGAGGATCCAGCAGTTGGGACTCGAGGTGGCACTGCACAAGTCCGAGAGCATGTGTTTTCATGGCCCTCGGAACGAGCCACCGCCGGTTTCCCAAATTACAATAAAAGTTTACAAGTATCTGGGACTCGTCCTCGACAGTCGATGGTATTTTGAGGAGCACTTCCGACGTCTGGTTCCCAAACGTGTTACTTATTGTTTATTTTGTGTTGCGCCTTGTGCTGTACCAAATAAATTATTTTTCTTTCTTTCTTTCTTTCAAACTGGATTAGACTGAAGCACTCAAGCGGCTCCTGTCCAACCTGGGGTGTCCAGACGCCTCCTGCTGGAGGCTCTACGCAGGCATCATTCGGTCCATGGCCCTTTATGGAGCGCCGTCGCTGCGAAAGTGATCAGTTGCCAAGCTGAACGCATGCCAGGGAGTTATAGCCATCCTAATGGTACAAAGACAAAGCACGGTTTCCTGCAATATACCTGCATGGTTTCCTGCAAGCTTGCTACCATGAAATGTGGAGGCAACAGTCCTTTGCACGCATAAGCATGATTTACACGTGGAGATGCAACCCTGGGGCGAAATTCCGCTGCCACGACAAGTCGCTGTAAGTCAGACAGTTCCAGCAGGATCTCAGCGACTGTCGTAACGCAAATACTCACCGGACATGGCAAGTACGGGAGGCTCCTGCGTCGGATTTAGGCGGAAGAAACGACTGGTTATCACCATTGTGTGGACGGTCTGAAGGATACGGTGGAGCATACGGTAGAGATGTACATATGTGCCCCGTTTAGGCGGAACACCGCCGCGTTCTCGTGGGGGCCATCGGTGGCAACGACCTCTCGCGCCGAGCCCTCTTTCTGCGAAACAGTAATGCTAGCGAAGAAGGCGGCCGCATGGACGAGGGAATACCCTGACGCCCCAGCAGCCAGGATCTCGACCCAGATTTCTAGCCACCCTGGGCTTGGAATCGCCGTCCAGCCATTCGGTAACCATCTGGACCGAACCCAAATCGTCAACGGCGCTTTTTTTTTAAGGGGTTTTTGACGGCGCTTTTAGTCAGCTAAAGTCTGACATGTCCTCAAGAGTTCTGTATTCCTTTTATTAAACTTTAAATGCTTACGTACTATTTTATTTAAGTCAATAGTGTCAAAAATATTACAATAAAACTCGACCTATGAACGCAACTGAAGTAATGACAGCACGCACACAATGACACTGACATCCCGCTTGCCGCGATAGCACTAGTAACTCTTGGAAATTTGCGATAAATTGGACGTGTTTCGTAATACCAAAAATGATGAATGAAAACTTAATGTTTTTCCAATTTGTTTTCTATCATTTGTAAATTGATAATGTAATCTGTGTTCCTACATTGAGAATATTGGACATTTTGTTATTTTTAATACAGGAAAAGCCAAATGAAAACATGCCATTTACGTTGTAAAAAAGTGCGAATTATAATTCGCCTTAATTTCGTTTTAGGCAAGTTTTTTTTAAAAAGAAAGATGTAGGAACCTAGATAAGTATCGTCTATAACCGAATAACATCATAATATGTTGGAAATATACTCCAATTGCAAATGAGCGTGGTATTACGTTTGTATGAAAAATTCAACTGTCGCCGTGCTCTTAAGAGCGTCCAATCCTTGATATATTTCCACACAACTGCTCTTACGTGTGTATCGAGTTTCTATTGAAATCAAAACATTTTGTGTAAAACTAGACTAGGGACAGCAATGAATTGTTAAAAAAAAATGTAGTACCAAAGATTTTTGAAAATCTGCTATTTTGCGTGATCTAGCCCCTTATAATGTACTCCTAAGTGAAAAATATGCGTGTTTTTGAAACCTTACACATTTAGGTAATCAAAATTTTAAATAAAGAACTTTTTTTTTTCCAAAAACTTTTAAGTTTTCTAAAACAAACACGAATGCTAACTGATCAATCAGACGTATTCTTTCTTTTTTCACGTTACTTTTTTTTTAATCAAAAATTGCATTGTGTTGCGTTGGATGAAACGACAAGGCGACAAGCTTTTAAACCATGCTCGCATTGACAATAGACGGATTGGAAAGGGCCCTCTTAATCATAATTATGCACTCAGGTTGTTAAAAATATAAACCCCGACTTTTAATGTAAAAGCAATTAGGACAGTCATCGACAAAATTCATTTGAATTTTACGATCGTCTAATTGCAGCAGCTAGGTTTGGCTCACAATTCATTTTTATTTTCATAAAAAATATATTTTATGTCATGAATTTTTAAGTTTTAGTACACGGAGCGAGCAATTTTACAAGTTTATTAATTGCATCTCGTGTACTAGGGTATCATAAACATAGATGCATACAAAAAATCTAAAACTGTACATTAAGACCACATCATAACAATTAAAAGATGCTCTATTTCTCAGACGTTATTAAAAAAATGTTAAAGCGTGCACTTACTCGACCGATGATACTGCACACAATTTATTTGATAGCAAACTATAAAGATCATTCTCGCGTTCATGATTGCCTAGTACGTGTAAAATTCTTTTATTAGAAATCTTTTGCTATAGTTCTAATTAAGAAACACTTTATCTTGACTAAGACAAATTTTATTGTATGATTATATTCTATAGGCAAATACAGCCTATTGAAAATTAATTCTATTGTTGCGTTGTAAAAGTAGATTTTGTTTAATTTGCTTACTTGATTTTACCAATGATTCTGCCAACATAAACTTATGAAATAATTCTAAGGGGATATACTCCTGGTATAAAAAGTATCCATGTTTTGCATTTAATCCAGGACATGATTTACCTGTATGTCAAAGGTCATCTGAATCTATTCAACCATTTGATTGTGAAGGAGTAAAAAAACATACACACAGGTAGATACAAGATTTTGGCTTTATAATATTGCTTAGTTTAATATTAGTTGTAGAATTTAGAAATAATTTTAAAGCATCTATGCAAGAAATTTTTAAAAACCTAAATTGAGTGCAGTGATGATTTTGTTTAATCACATCAAATATTCCTTGCTAAGAAAGTAAACTTTATTCGATCTACTACAATTTCTGACAACCTGGTACCTATTTGATTGAAAAAGTAACACACTAATATTCATTTCAGAATGAAATACTAGTATTTCCGTCACAAAATTTCATCCAAATCACACACACGTACGGAAGAATTAATATTATGAAAAAAAATATGATAAATATTAGTTTAGCACTTTTGCTGATGTGTAAAGTAGATGTTTCTAGAACAAGCTAGTTGAATAGTTAGAACTTGACCCTAATCAGACCCTTTGGATTGCAGCTGCATACATTGCAGGCTGCCAATAGGGATGTGACCCAATTCGGAGTCTCAAGGGCGAGCGTACGCTCTGCATGATCTATGATCGCCTAGTACAATAATGTCTTATATGTATGTAGAAAAAGGTGTTTACATCTTCGGATAGTCAGAAACGTTATGTAAAACTCAAGTAGAAAGCCCTAGGTGCTTAATCTTGAATAGAAGATTAACTAAATTAAGTCCCTAGAAGATAAAGCAATGTCTTAAAATTGCAGGCAGCACGTTGAATTTTAGAAGGTTGCTAAGTTTTAATTCCGAACGCAGTGAGGGATTTACTTAATTAACTCCCGGACACTGCGAGGGTTATTACGTTTGTTGCAGTGTATTAAAAAATGAAAAAGAACACACTAACACATGATTCTTTGAAATAGTTACGGCGGCCATGGTCAAACTTTTATTAACACTCTCTTGAATGTCAGAATTCGACTTTACTCCATCCAGACCAGAAGAATCTATCTCCCGCTCCGCCCAAGGGCGGGGGATGTCAATGCATGATTTTTCCCACCATAAAAAAGACCAGAAGAAGTTATTAGATTTCTCACGCTCAAAAAGATGGTTCAAAGTTACTATAGTGGAAGCTCGAAATTTGATTCGACGGAAATGCATTAAGGGTATGCGTCTTAAAAATTGAAAAAGAGGGCAATTGCAGAGAAATGTATTATTTGTCGGTAACCTTGGTTCTCCTTCGGATATCTTCATTTTTGATGTGATCACGCAAGGAAACTCTGAGCATTAGCATTAACCCAATGAATCGCCAAACTTAGTGGCTGTTGGCAGGCCACATTGCTTGCAGAACAGATGGTTGATGGGGCCAAAAGGTTTGAGAGTGGCGACCATGCATCGCAAGACGTGGCGTTGGAAGGCCCTCCACAAGGTAGACTGATATAGTGCCTTATATAGCCAGGTTAACCAGGCTTTAAAAGGCACGGGACATACACGCTTGAAAGCGAGACACACAGGACTGGTCTTTATGATACTTGGGGTAGCCTTTTAAGTCCATCAGTAGACGTTTTTCGGCAGAAATTATGATAGTGGTGATGATAAATTATATTGTGCGTGCTGGTACAGTGTCCTATTAAAACATAATCGCCTAGAATCATATATTTTCTACAGCAATTTCATATCATTATCAGATTGTATTCAACATAGTTTGCCGTTTCATCGTATGTTCATGCTGGATAATTTACTTTTACTAGTAACACTGCAATAAGTTGTTTTTATAATTTTCCTATACTTTATGACTGGTGCCGTTTTCTAAGTCTATTTTCTGATTACTGATTGCTTTGGTTTATCTTCTTGAGTTGTTTTCTCTTTGGAGGTCAGCAGCTCTCTACTTCTAGTTTGTAATTTAAATAACCATACCGTTAACCGTTTGAAATATTTTATCTAGTTTTATTTAGGTGTTTATTGGTGGCTAATTGCTGTCAGTAGCGTCGACCGTGTCTAAGTGAACGATAGTCCCAAGGGAATAAAGTCACAGGGTAAAAATATAGCATAGTCTGATGTCAATGTTCCCACTGTTGAGACTCAGGCTTCCTCTCTAGGAGAGGGAAATGGACCGTAGTCCACTACGCGGACCCAGTGCGGGTTGGTGGATGTCACAATGTCTTTGAAGTTTTGGTTTTTGGACATGCCGGTTCCCTCACGATGTTTTTCTTCACCGTTTTTAGAACTGTGATGAAATATATTAGACAAAGTATTAATTTTACTCACGGGTTTTCTCTCAGATTTCACTCAATTTCGATTTTTGTTAAAAGCCAAAAGAAACAACATAACTGCTATGTATACGCATGATTATAGTTTATAATAATTTTAAATAATATTCATGATTTGAGAAAAACATAGCGTCATCTAGTGTGCTAAAGCATAAATGTGATCGGCAAAGTTACTATTCTATCGCTCAAAAATAGTATTTTTTGGACGAAAAGTAACCAATATCCTTTTCAATACGCCTGACAACGTAAGTGCAAAATTTCATGACAATCAGTTAATTGGTTTAAGCGTAAAATGTAACAAACTCACTTTCGTATTTACTTAGATGTTTTTTGGATTCATTATTTTCTTTAGCAAAAGTAAACTTAACACACTTTCAAAAAGTAATGTGAGTGGTGGTCGTGATTTCTTTGCCTCTATTTTGTGTACAACAAAAAGGTTATCCACGTCTTTCTAAGATCTAAAATAAAATAAAAAATCAGTATCTAGCAAGAGAGATAGCCAAAATAAAAGATAGCAAAAACCTTTCCATTTCACCCTAACATTTTTTATGTAACAAGATTTATTTAGCAAGATAAGAGTGAGGTGTCGATGTCGGTCCGCGGTTTGTGCTAATGGACTTCCCTAGTTACAGGCGAGCCCGCGGCATTTTGCTAGCTATGGGTATGGCTATGAAGTGAGCGGATTGAGAAAATATCGGGAAAGGATTTGTTTGTCATGATTTTTGGGTTTCGGATTCCCGTGACCTACTTTAAGAACGTATTTCGATAATATAGAGTTGGGATTGTATGAGGAGTGATATGAAAGAAAAGGGAGTTAGCGATAGTTCGACGGGTGACAGGACAGAATGGAAGAAAAAAACATGTTGCGCCGACCCCAAGTAATATGGGATAAGGGCAGGAAGAAGAAGAAGAAGAGAGTTGAGGCGTTTGGTTTAATGTATTTATTTAACTTTGGCGCATGTAAAGTCACGGGTATAATATTTCACTTTCACTAAGAAAAAAAACACCAAGTAAGAAAAAGGATAAGAAAAAATTGGCTAAGTATGAGTCGGACTAGCACACGAATGGTTTAGTTTAGCCATTAGCATATTTTATTTTTTTCTGGCTTTACATGAAGTCAAGCCAGCGAAAAAAGAAGCAAAATGATTATTTATCATTATAAAAAATGTAGTCACTTAAGTTTCCAATTATGGCATTTTTCACGAGACTTTGACTGGTCATTAGCTTGATTTGATAAAACTTAGTAAATTATTTAAAAACAAATACGATCTAACAAAAGCACCATGATAAAATTGACGCTCTTGAGATGTGGTGCTAGAGGCGTCTACTGAGGATAAAATGGACTGCTCACGGAACTGATGTTTCCATTCTGAAAGAGCTTCGCATCAAACAAAGACTTTCATCGATTGTGTAACTGCGAATCTTCAAAATGTTTGGATATATCATCCATAATGAAAGCTCTTTAGAACGTTTATTGGTACAGTGTAGAGTAGAAGGCCAACGTTCTCGCGGTCGATTTTTTTTTTTGGTGGGTTAAATCCTCCAATGACAACCCCCGCTCTTGGGCGGAGCGGGAGATAGTGTCAGACTCTTACTGACTAAAAAACCCACCCCGTTCTTTCAAGCCTTCATACCGGGTCTCGAGTTCCCTTTCGGATAACCCTGGCCTCAGTAGGCTTTGACCCGGCTGGGCCCCTGCTGTTGCTTTCACCTCCTTGAGGCGCGCGCCTTCGACGACTTGGACTTGGTCTAGAGAGTTACTGGATGATCGGAAAGCGAGCTACCCATTGCTCACTGTCCGCAAGCCCGCGCCTACGGTGGCTGGACATCGGGATCGGAATCCCGGCGACGGCGAGAGCGCCGTTGCCTGATGCGGTCGGCCTCCTCCTTTGCGAACATTACTACTTCGCAGAAGTCGGCGACCACCTGCGACTCCTCCTCGCTCCGGACCATGGCCTCAACCAAGGCCCGGCGCGAGAAGTCTCCGCCGTTCTCGCGGTCGATCACCTACCAGATGGACAGACTTCATCAAATCATCTTCTATGTGTTCCCGCATTGAATGCACACGCAATGCCACGAAGAGAGAGATGGAGAAGTCGCAATTGCCGCAACCAAACTACCAGACGATTCATGACCACGACCACTCCGCCAGGAGTGTTATAGGACTGGGGAGATTAAATTATTTAGTAGATATCTATCGTGCTTAATAATATCATCAACAATTTCCTCGCCCATACTCTTTACTGCAATATCTCCTAGCCTGACACTGCACCTCGTATTTTATATCTGCCGCGTCTTATCTGAGTGTTGTATTGTTGAGATTCAGTTTAGTATCACTTATCTAGAGAATTTCAAAGAGGCTTTATTCTATTTTGTTCAGTTTGTTGTTGGATTTCTACTTTATAGAAACTTTTTTAGTTATAATTTATTTTTACTTTCGTTGCTTTATTATGTTCTGTGTTTAAAAATAGATTTCAAGATATAACGAGTACATAAGGTATTGTACTAAATGCACTTTTTTATACGTTTCTATTAAGATAGTGAAAAAAGTTATCTGCAATTTTCTAACAATTGTAGTATCTTAAAATTACACTAATTATAAAGAAGTAAAGTTTGTTTTTCTTGTTTGTAATTTGGAGGAGGAAGTAATCTCTGAAAGTACAGGGTCTATTTTGACTTTGACAGGATTGCTAAAAATTTTTTACCAATAGAAAGCTGCTTTATTCCTGAGTGACACAGGCTATATTTCATGTACGCGGGTGAAGCCGCGGGCAAAAGCTAGTTGCTAATAAAAATATTATATTCGACATCGTGAGTTTTTTTACAGATACTGTCTTATTTTTGTACTTGTAGCACATAGAATAGAATAGAATAGAATAGCATTTATTCGGCATAAGCAACACAATATACCACAACATAAAAGAGTAATAAAAAAAAGAGTATTACAAACATACAGTACAGTTGCAGTGACTGTGCCTGAACCGAAAGGGTCATGAAGCAAGATTTATCATAGGTACTTTGAGTAAAGTATTACTACAATTATAAAAAAAAAAGCACGAATTGCACCACCATTGCAGTTTTTTTTTCACATTGTACCCGTGAATTTATTAGATAATCTAGTAGATTTTTGCTGTTTTATCAAAACACCACATAAAACACATTTATTTTTGAATAAATTATCTAAACAAAAATACATTTTCATAATAGGTCTTTACCTATTAAATTGCCGTTTTTTGAAACGGGTTGCATTTCTTTGGATTGACTTATAAGTTCAAAAAAACTTTATATTAAAGGTACATACGTTATTCTTTTCTCCAAATTAGGTATAAATTTATTGGTTTCCTTGTGTTTTATATTTTCTGTAACATCGCAGTACTTCTAAGAATAACGTACCTCATACAAAATTTATTTGAAAGTTCAAATAATAAAATATAAAAATAAATATAAGAATTATGAGTATAATTCCAAGTTAATCCAAAGATACCCACCACTTCAAAACGACCCGTTTTAAAAAAAAAAACAGTAGTAAAGGCCTATTATAAAAGTACCAATTTTGGCTTTGGTGACTGACTTCTGTATGACTCTGGGTTGCAATCATGAGCACTTATTGCTGATCTAGGCTGAGAAAGTACATCAGAGGTGTGAGCACGATTAGCCACCATTACCGTAGAGATATTGGATGGTGTAGTGGTATAAAATGTGTAACAGTTGTATAAAATCGTTCTTTTATAAGAAGATGCGAAGCTATTGAAAGCTTCGCATCTTCTTATAAAATGTTTATTTTACAAAAAGTATTTGTTCCTAGATTCTGTTTGAACTTCGTTATTTAATACGTGTCGTTTTTTTATTATTTTTCAGTTTTAGCGGTTTTTTTTTACCAAAACGTATTCCAAAGTCACTAATTATACACCTATAATATTTAAATTTTTCATAGGTTGTCAAACTTTACTTTTCATCTAATATGCTCTGATAGCATTCTAATTTTTATCATGCTTACTGATCTACAGATCCGACTTTCTTTCCATTACTCACCATTTAATCTCTTGATTACAGCCGCATCATGGTGCGAGGGTGCACGTGACGCTACCTGCCCGAGAATCTGTGGACCCTCACTGCAGAGTGAACCGGTCTGCGCTACTGATGGCTACATCTATCCTTCGCTCTGTGAGATGAGGAAGAAGACTTGTGGGAAAGGTATGGACTATTTTTATTTGAAATAAGTTAGATTTTAAAGCTCCGGAATGATTCTTTCGCCAAGCAGCGATAATGTGGTCCAATGTAAGGTTTATATATCACCGGTGTAATTTCAGGGCCATAAGTCTTCACCTTTGTCTCTTTGCCAAAATTTATACAAAATACTTTTCTTTTACAATTAAGTCACCTGTAAGTCTTAGGATTTTATTTTTTACTAGCTGTGCCCGCGACTTCGTTCGCGTGGACTACACGATTTTGAATTTATTTTTTCTAAAATAAAAGTAGCCTCTATGTTACTTATTATTACATTAGCTACCTGCCAAAAACACTCCACACAGTAAAAAAAATTTATTTTGGTGTATGCACCGTATATAATATATTCATATGCATGTAGTAAAAAGGAGTTATTTCAATATTACAGACACTCCAATTTTATTTATATGTACAGATGTTTAGATTTGACTTGGAGATTGGAGTCTGGTTTCTGCTCTTAGTTCTATACGGACCACTGTGTGTGGAGTGGGCCATGGCGGCTATTATTCGGCGAACTTATTCTAGTCAGCCCACCTCTCTCCAGAAACAGATTAGGCCTCCCAGATTTTTCAGGACGTCTATAAGGAAATTCAGGGATCTTATAGTTCGTATGCATATCGTATCGGTGACACCTGTACAGTTAAGATGCACATGTGTAATTGTCTCCTCCTTCTGCAAGCATGCTTTTCTGCACAGCGGCTGTCTGTGATGCCTATTGTGTGGAGGTGTTTATTCTGTGTCTGGTGATAGTCCCCGCCACTAGGCGCGGGGTGCCTATGTGCAGTCACCAGAGGTTTTTGGTAAGGGTTTTAATGTTGTGTGGCACGGCCTTCTTAGCCTGCCTACATCCTGGTGTCGAGGACCACCAGCGCTCTGTTTGTGTGTGGGTGTCTTTCTGGACTTACTCTGTACCAAATTTTTCACCACGAATAAACTTATATAATAAACTCAAATTCCTACTTGATGATTTCAGGCGTACGCTTAGCTCAAGACCAGACATCCTGCTCCCGAGCCCAAGGATCGAAATGTGAACATCGGTGTACTTCTGAGAGGGACCCGGTTTGCGGGACCAACGGCAGAACTTACCTTAACAGATGCATGCTGCAAGTCGAAATTTGCAGGTAACTTATACAAAAATGATTTTGTGTCATCATTTGCTTTATCATTTTACAATTTATTAATTGCTAGTCTCTCCCTAAGAAACTGGATACTTTGAATTGTGATATTGACTTGTAACTATAAGTTCAAAATAAACTTTAGTTTTGCATGCTAGTAACATTTTAAAATTAGTTATTTATTTGTTTCTTTGAGTTTAGTTTTTTTTGTAATCTTATAATATCTATAAAAAAATAAACTATCAACTCACAGCAGAAACTATTGAGATTAGGAGCGTGAAATTTGGCACAAAGTTTCCTTTCATGACATAAGAGAGTAGACTACACAGAGAGAACTTTACAAAATTCAGCCCATACAGCAATGAAACGGGGGTCCAAAGTTTGTTTGGCGGAACCGCTGGCAGACGCTAATCCTACGGGAGTTTCCTGCACCGGATTCATGCGGAAGTGACGCCCGGAGGACACGGTGGAGCACACAGTCGAGGTGTGCCCTGCTTGGGCGGAGCATCGCCGTGCCCTCGTGGGGGCGATCGGCAGCGGAGACCTCTCGCGCCGGGCCTTGGTTGAGGCCATGGTCCGTAGCGAGGAGGAGTGGCAGGCAGTCGCCGAGTTCTGCAAGGCAGTAATGCTCGCAAAGGAGGAGGCCGAACGCATCAGGCAACGGCGTTATCGCCGCCGCCGCCGCCGCCGGGATTCTGATCCCGATTTCCAGCCACCGTAGGCGCGGGCTTGCGGACAGTGAGCAATGGGTAGCTCACTGTCCGGCCGTCCGGTAACTTTCCGGACCAAGCCCAAGTCGTCGACGGTGTGCACTGTTCCCGCGCGCCTCAAGGAGTTGTCAGCAACAGCAGGGACCCAGCCGGGTCGAAGCCTACTAGGGCCAGGGTTATCCGAAAGGGCGCTCGAGCCCCGGTATGAAGGCTAGAAAGAACGGGGTGGGTCTTTTAGTCAGTAAAAGTCTGACACTATCTCCCGCTCCGCCCAAGAGCGGGGGATGTCAATGCATGATTTTTTCCCACCATAACAAAAAAGACGCTAATCCTACACATTATGAAATAGTCCCCCATCGCGTCTGTCTGTGTGTATGAATGCAATACACTCAAAAACTACGGGAGAGATTTTCATGCGGTGTTTATCACTATACTTATTTAAAGAGTGATTCTTGAGCAACGTTTACACATGTTTTAGTGGAGAAGAAACGAGTTTAAAAGATTGTAACACCCGTGCGAGGCCGAGACGGGTCGCTAGTATTCTATTCTCAGCAGGGAACTATATTGTCAGCAGTATAGTTACCAGGTTAAAGGGTGCTTTTTGATAAACGAGACATCTAGCTTCGGATCCAAGGTCGAAAAAATATATTTTTTTATTTTAGAGCAATTCAGTATCAGTAAGAGCTCTTTGGGCTCTCAAAGCCCAAAGCGCCCAATCATCGTGTATAGACCTCAAATTTATCTTATAAGACCTTCAAAACTACAACTCGGTATCTTTTGAATAATAATCGTCTCTGGAAATACAAACAATGATGTATGTTAAATAAAAAGCATAAATGGAAGTTGTTGCTGGGTTTTATTTTAAATCTTCAATAGTATACAAATTAGAGTCCTCAATTCATTTTAATAGGTAATGGCTGACGACACATGCTTGTAGACACGGAAGTGGGAAGCCTTTGTCCTGTGGAAAATAATGGTTTATGGTGACATTAAAGTAGGTACAACTAATAATAATCACTGGATTGATTAGATTGATTAGAATCATCATCACATACACATATAGTTTACACATATAATTATAACATATAACATACGCATATATACTACATTTGCAATGAGATTAAAGATTTAAATAAATCTTTTATTTTAAAAAAGTGGTTAGAATACTTTTTTTTTTGCTTTGAATGACATCTTTATGCCTACAGAATAAAAGTAAAAATCGGTTGAATGCAAATGGAGTATAACATATATATTTACCAAAGAATATTCAACGGTAGTCTTACTTTTGAGTCTCATAACGCTGGTCTGTTATTTCTCTAAATATCTTTAAATTATTATTATATTAGGTTACTTCTAGGCAAGCGTGCTCCATCGTCGACCACATCATTGCTTAACATCAGGTGAGATGGTGGTCAAACGCAAGCCTATCAATAATAATAATAAAAAAATAAAATAAATGTGCCTTACTTTTTTCTATTAAAGTATCTTTGGATTTCGTCTTACTTTTATCTTTTAAAGTATCTTTGGATTTCGTCTTACTTTTATCTTTTAAAGTATCTTTGGATTTCGTCTTACTTTTATCTTTTAAAGTATCTTGTATTTTGTCTTACTTTTATCTTTCAAAGTATGGCTTTAATTTGCATCTTATTTTGATCTTTTGTAGTATTTTCAAATTGTGTCTGACTTTTAATTTTCAAAGCACTTTCACTTTTATCTTTTAAAGTGTCTTCAAACTAATATTCATAACAGATGTGTGTGGAAATGAAAAATAAACAACTTTTTTAATATATATTATGGTCTAGTTTGATTACTTTCAATTAATATTCATCATCGGATTGATTGGAATCCCCTTCACATCCACATATAATGTTTTCATTATGATAACATCTGCATTTAATTCCTTTTATAAAAGTATCTTTATCAGCAATGTATTTCAAAGTGTTAAAAAAACTGCTATCTTTTTTTAAAGGAACGGTCGTCTTATTGTTACTTTTAGAAGTATCTTTGAGGTTCGATTTATTTTGAAAATACAAAGTATCTTCAAATAACGTACTACTCTTTTCTCTCAAAGTATCATCAAACTGCGTCTTACTTTTAGTTTTCTTAATATATTCAACTGTCATCGTGCCTTTATCTTTCATAATATTTTCAATTTTCATTGTGTTTTTATCTTCCATAGTATCTTCAGCTATCGTTGAAAATTTTCTTTTTTTTTCATAAATTACTTCGATTATTTCAGGGTTGGAATTGGTCTCTCCCATTTGGGTGCTTGCAACAACATTAGCGCTCATCGAGAGAATTGCCCTGTCGACTGCTCCCAGGCTCCACTCGATGGACCCATCTGTGGATCTGATGGAAACGTGTACAAAAGTACTTGTCAGATGAAGCTTTTGACTTGTGGGTGAGTGTGTTGTCTTATGATGTTCAGGGATCTGATTTGAATTAAACTTATTTTCTAAATATAAAATTGAAAAGTTTGGAAAGAACACCGAAATGGTAATAGTACAAAATTTAACAGCATTAAATAAGATCTATTAAAATTTTTCCTCTCTACTCGACTCACTCGCCATGGTAACGAGAAAATAGTCTCGAGTCGAGCACATCAAATCAAATCAAATCATTTATTTAGTCAGAATATTGTACATATTTATGGTCTTGAAATAAATTAATAGTCTCATCACATTCTGCCACGTGTGGCGTGCAAATATTTGGTAGGTAGATACATAATCATAATTATAATTATGTTTAAGAAAAAAAATATTATGTTAGCATTGAGTTAGTACGAATAAAATTTACAATATTTGGCATGTCATCTAAAAATGTAGTGCGGATTAAATTCAAAGTAATATTCAATGTCAAATTATTAGAGAGAGATGTCAAAATTTATAAAATTACAATTTAATTATTATGTCAAAGTATCATTCAAATAGTCGTTTAAATCATAATAACATTTTTTACACAACAAGTTTTTAAGTTCCTTTTTAAACAAATTTAAATTTAAGTCTTTAATCGATTTTGGAATTTTGTTAAACGCTTGTGGTGCTACGCAGAATATACTTTTTCTCATTAGTGCTGTTTTAGCTTTACGTCCGCGTAACATATCTTTTCGCTTATTACGTTTCACAGTATCTGATAAGTTAGGAAACAGGTGTGAGTTTAATTTGACAAATAAAGCAGTCTCATTAATATTCAAAGACGGTAGTGTCACAATTTTACATTTTTTGAAAAATGGTTCACAGCTGTCTGTAACTTGAAGTTTGAAAATGGCTCTGATAGAACGCTTTTGCGCTTTAAAAGCAGTTTCTCTATTTGTTGAGTTGCCCCAGAAAGTAATACCGTATCTTAATACAGATGCTACAAGGCCATGATACGCTGTAAGTAGTGCATCTATGGAAACTGTAGGGGCAAGTTTATACAAGGCATAGGACGAACTACTAATTTTCTTACAAAACGCTTTAACGTGATTCTTCCAATTAAGTTATCTGTCAATTATTAAGCCTAGAAATTTTGCACTATCAACATCATGAATTTTGCTATTTTGATATTGCATATTCATTTTCAATCTAGGTTTTTTGTGGCCAAAATGCATTACTTGTATTTTGGCAAGATTAATTCTTAAATTATTATTATTAAGCCAAGAAATAATTGAATTCACCGCACTATTGACCTCAAGTTCATATGATTCTAGGGTTATTATATCTTATTGTGATCGTACTATCATCAGCAAAAAGTGATATCGGGAAGTCTATAGCTTTGGGCAGGTCATTAATGTAGATTAAGAACAGTAAAGGGCCTAATACACTGCCGTCAAGAACGTTACCTCTTATACCGTAGGCGTCGAGTTTATTTCTTAATATATTGTGGTCAACGTAGTCAAAGGCTTGTGGCATATCACAGTACACAGCACAAACAGGTGTCTTATGTGTTAGTCATAATTTTATTTAAAAAGTCATATATCACATTCGTTTTAATAAGTTAAAACTTTTGCATCGGTAAAAGTTGAACATTTTGATTTCTGATTTAGGGTGGTTTTAACCGACTTCGAAAAGGAGGAGGTTCTATGTTCGGCTGAATGTATGTTTTTTTTTTAATATCATGCGGAGCAATGATTACGCATGCGGAGCAATCCCGCAAATATCAATTTCATACAAGTATTTATTGTAATGCTTGAAATACGCAAACGGGGCACGTTTTTTTGTATTGTTAAATTTTTTGCATGCAGAGCAAATCCGCATGCGTGATGAAATCTGCACATTATTAAAAACATCTTTAAGCATTTAAAATTGGGTATTTCTCCAACTCTATTTTAGCCTGAAAACGTGTTAGAATTTGGTATAAGAGTAGAGTTTGAGACGTGTTTAACTCAAAATGCTCAATTCAGAAATCCACTTTTACCCCTTTATTCCATCAAAAGAAAGTGAATTGAGCAAATAGATTGGAGGTTATATATTTTTTGTAATTAATAGATTCGCGTATATCTCTGTAGATTTCAAAATTTAACGGACAAATCTTAAAATTTCAACTATTACCTAACTTATGAAATTAATCTATATTTGTTTTAACATTTTCAGACAAGGCGTGGTACGGACCAACAAAAAGCATTGCCAAACTACCCGACATTGCCGTGAGTCTTGTTGGCGTGTCGCCAGGCCTACCTGTGGGTCTGATGGGAAACTGTATGCCAACGCTTGCAGGATGAAGGCTAGCAATTGCGGGTATGTATTTTTGGAACTCAGAGAGATTTTCTCATGAATTTATAGTTCTGCTCTATTGTAGGCCTCGTATAGATTCTGCAAACTGCAGGTGATTATGCAGGATGGATAGCATAGCAGGTGACGCATGTCCTGTGCAGAGGCTCCACACTGGCACTGTGTTAGATATGGGTCGAGGAAGCCTCATTTGCAAAGATTGTTTTTACAGCGGCCAACCTGGGTTCGCAGTCGGTTTATAGATTTCCAAATTGGCCAATATGTTTCACTTCTAGAGGAAAGATGTTCCGATGGGGTAATGAAAAATGGATGTTTCTGCCTCCACAGCGAGCATCTCTCGTCTTCTACATTGTCTGTCCAAGTGGTCGTAAATCACATAATACTTTCACGGCTCTTTAAATGTACAGGTATTAGTCGTTTTTTGCAATTTTCATAATGTATATAAGGCCAAAAATTGAGCTGTATAGATTGTCAAATATTGGACAGAAAAAATAATCGTTTGAGAGCATCGACACGAAAAGAAAAAGTTTTGCGTTTTGGAAGTATGTAGAGTTTTTGTTCTCTTTAAAAAAAAAAACAGCTTTGAAACAAGAAACATGACAGATGGTAGAAAGGGAACATGAAGAGGAGGGATGAAGGATAGCTATACTCTTTTAGTAACATGTGGATGAACTGAGAGGATGAAGAGGGCTAAAGAAAAGATGGATGGATTGTGTAAGAAGTGATATGAAAAAAGAAAAAGGAGTTGATGGTAATGGGACGGTAACAGGACAGAATGAAAAAAAGAACGTGTTGCACCAACCACTTATAATATAATTTATATTTCTAGTAAACACGTGTTCGAAGTACCAATGGCGTTCTGCGTATCACAAGAAAGGACATCAGGAGGAGAGTCGTGTCCTAAAGACTGCATAGGACAGAAAGAGAAGCTGGTTTGCGGTTCTGATGAAATGGTGTACAGGAACGAGTGTGAGATGAAGATGCTGAATTGCGGGTAAGTAGTAATCTGTTATTATTTAAAAGGAAAACCTGAGTGCTACTAGAAGACTACTGGGATTAGAAGCGTGAAATTTTGTGCATGTTTTTCTATTATGACGTAGACAAGCACTAGAGAGGATTTTCCAAATTTCGATCCCTAAAGAGATGAAAGGGGAGTCCAAATTTTGTATGGGGAAATCTTATTTCATGCGGGCGAAGCTGCTGGCAAAAGCTAGTGAGAGATAGAATTGGAAAATCCCACACAAAAATACCGTTACCTGAAGGTACTGCTTACTACTTTGTTGCTGATCAGTAGCAACAAAAAATAGTTAAGCACAATAAAAAAAGTTTTTTTTAAGTGTAGAACATCGGCCCTATACTTCAGTCTGTGGTGGTATTATCATTGTTCAGCCATTTTACAGGAAGAACTTCGTAAGTGACAGGCCGCAATTTCTACAGAAAGGGTTTTTTTTTTCCTTATTAACACGTTCAATGTGGAACGAAATCTTGTATGTGTCTTCCTTGCAGTGTGGCTTAGAAATATACAGACTTCTCTGCAGTATGGAGGCCGTAACTTTAATTTGGTTTAGTTTAGAAAAGAGATGATATACTAAACTATAAAATATAATATATATATATTTATATATAAACGAGTAAGATAAAATTTTTTTGTTTATTTTTTTATTGATATAAACTAGTGCTTGACTGCGATCCCACCTGATGGTAAGCAGTGATGTAATCATTGATGGTGAGGCGCACTAGTTTTACATATATATGATACCCTATTAAAACGGAATGCAGTGGTGTATCAATTTAAAAGGGGGTTACTTTGACCTCGTACTGCACTTAACCAACAAAAGCTTTTGGGTTCTTAAACGTTACGGGGTCTAATAAGCCTCTTACCGTAATAATGACCGTTTTCAAACGAGATCTTAAACGCCCCGTACCGCAGGAATAGAAAAAATGAAAAAATGTGTAGGCGCAGTCAAAAATCGACTCACTTGTTCAATACTTATTTGGACATACAGTACACGATCGTTACGTCTAATGTACTTAATCTTTGAATATAAAATAAACCAATACTTACAGATTGCACAATGCTGGCGGGACTGTGCAACAAGGATACAGGGGTAGCCACGAATATATCCTAAAATGAGAATAAAAATTATTAAAATGAACCTTATAGAGATTACTAGCGTTCCCGACAGAAGTTGTCCGGCCCGAAAGCTGGTTTTTAGGTAGAAAAAAAAAACTGGAAACCTGATTGCCGGGTCTAATTGTATTTTCAAACCATCCAGGGATCCACTTAAATGTACACATTTCATCCAAATCAGTTAAACAAATAAAGAGCAGTTAAATGACAAACACATGTCCAGAAAAATTAAATAATAAAGTTAAATAA
The DNA here is from genome assembly GCA_910589285.2 of Mythimna ferrago. Lineage (NCBI taxonomy): Eukaryota > Metazoa > Arthropoda > Insecta > Lepidoptera > Noctuidae > Mythimna > Mythimna ferrago. The sequence goes on from OU342696.1 coordinate 20,041,209, forward strand.
TACAAATAGACAAAATAAAATAAAATATTTGAAAAAAAAAATAGAAAACAATAAATGATTTGAGAGGATTACGATTCATCGCCACCAACACGAGTATCAACTTTAGATTTATGTATTTTAAGTTGATTTTTAAGTGACCATTTATTAAAAAAGACTCAAATAAAAGTATACAAACCGTTCTTTTGTTAGAATCAAATTTGAACTTTGTTTTGTACAGCATAGGGTTTGTTATTCCAAAATTGGATTATTACCTATCTTTTTCTTTTGAAATTAGTTTCAATAATCCTAACCTTTTAACATCTTCAACAGGAGTGTAAGCAACCGAAAGATAGTCAAAAAGGTTGACATGGAGAAGTGCCGTGGCAAAATGAACCGCTGCATGAAAGTGAAATGCCCCACTGACCTCGACCCCGTCTGTGGTACCGACCAGAAGGTCTACACCAACCCTTGCTTCTTGAAGGTCGCTACTTGCCTGTGAGTATGCTTTTGAATTTTATGTTATCCTGGTAGATTGATATGAAGGTTAACTTTTATCTATGAGATTCCTATTTTTTATTATTCTTCTTTTCAAGTCAATATAATATAGTTATTTTTAAGTTTGATCGAATCTAGTAGGTTTTAAATTCATCTAGGTTGAATTTTTTTTAGTAATTAATGTTAGTATGTCCAGTAAAAAAGTTGTTTCTCATTGACATTTAAAAATTATAAAGAAAAATATCGTGAGAAACCCGGTATCTCCTAAAACTAAAAGTTCAAGATTATAACGTTACTTTTATCAACTGATACTCTCCTGGTAGATTACAGTCCCCTCTTTCGTACGTCATCATAACTTCCCTGTCCCATTCTATTCTGACAGTTATCACACTATGACTGACTTCCTTTTCTTTCATATCATTTCTCACACAGTCCATCTTTAGCCTCCCTCTCCTTCTTCATCCAACCATTTGTATACTCATTTTCACAAAGAAAGTTTTTATACCAGCATTAATATACTATCAGATACAACGTTCTTCATTAAGAAGAACAAATTGTCTTTATTCTCAATGGCAATGACTTTGTTTACAACAGTTTCATCATATTATATTGCATTAAATTTTAACAACACGTCATGTATTTGATTACAGTAAAGGAATTCAGCTGGCTCACTTTGGCAACTGCACGCTTCTGCCACGATTCAAGGAGGACTGTCCCGATACTTGCGAGAATGTGGTGGAGCAACCCGTCTGTGGGTCTGATGGAAATGTTTACAAGTAAGTTAGATTTTGGAGTAAAAGCAAGTAGTAGAAGAGATATGGGATTTATGGCAATTTAGGCTCACCAGAACTTGACGTGTGTAGAAAAATATAATCAATCGTCTTTTAAATTTACACTATTGTACAGTGATTGAAGGATTCGACTTTATGAATATTTTTTCTGTGTAAATGACATTTTCGGATGATACAATTTGATTTGGATAATTAAATATACAGAGTTATTTATAACATACTGGCAACCTCTCAGGAACATACATTGGTTCATCACATTTTTATACAAAAATAAAAATATTTAAATTGAATGTTCTAAATGTCATGAAGTGTATGCGAAGCAAGCGATAGTACAATAAAAGCCCGGCGTGCGCCGGAAACGTAGATAGGTACAGCAAAATATAGAGTTCAAATGTGTTAGATAGCACAACAAAATCTTGAAAGTTTATTTTTGTATTATGTTTTGTAAAAAGTCATAGAATAAAAGTTGTTTTTTATGATGTTAGTAATACAATCTTGCAAGATTTTTAATGTTTTGAAAATAACCCTGTATTCAAAACTGTGGTAAAAACAAGTAGATCGAAAATCATATGAGATTTATATAAATAAAACTAAAACATTAGTAGTTTTCTCTGAAGACTAAAGATCAATGTCGATAAGACTAGATAGTAGACAAAACTATATCTCCTAAATCTTGCCAACTAATAACCGATTGCCATTTCTACCAACAGATCAGAATGCGAGCTCCGCCTAGCAACATGCGGGCAGCACGTGGTGCCAGTAGCCGCGTCCCACTGCCGCACCACCGCGCTCTGCCACGAGGACTGCCCTGACACACCCGCCTTTATCTGCGGTTCTGATAATCGCTTCTACAAGAACGAGTGCTTGATGAAGAAGGAGAATTGCGGGTGAGTTGCATTTTTGGAATCATAAGTTCTTTAAAAAATATCCACCACAAAGTTCATGGTGATGACATGATAGTGATTAAACGTGAGCCTATTCCTAAGAGAAGAAGATACAAGTCAAAAGAAAGAATAAATGTCTCAATACGTCTGCTTTCATCTACGGTACCGACAATCATTTCTATAACAACTAGCGTTTGATGAAGACGGAGGTACTGTGAGTATCCACCAACAATCAAACCACCTCAGCATTCTACTTTCTTCTAAATTCAAGAGAAATTTCCACACATGCCAGTGATATACACACACGTATAAAATTTTGTCACATTTAACACATGTTACTCAATAAACAGGATACCAGGCGCGCATACTAAACAAAGAGCTCTTTCCATTCACAGCAAGCACGTGTTCGTGGTACCTTTGAAGCGTTGCCTGGCGCGCTTCCAGTACAGTGGATGTGCGCGCGTGTGCCCGCCCGAGTACGACCCCGTCTGCGGTACTGACAACAAGACTTACTCCAACAAATGCTTCTTGGAGATGGAGAACTGTCGGTCTAGGTAAGATTTTTGAGTTTATGGGAGCCTGGTACTTTCATGTTATGATATTGAAAACTAGACAAGAGTTATTTTATCAACGAAAACGTGGCGATAGCGGTCGGGATTGGAAAAAGCATAACATGTTTGAGTAAAAGAAATGTCACTTGATCGACACCTTACATTTTGGCATCACTTTACTTTACTTTACTTTATCCAGAACCTTTGGAAAATTAGACGTACTTCTGGGTATTGAGAAATGTCGGTCTAGTTCAGTTCTCTGGATTCATGAAAGCCTATACCTTTTTTGTCCTATGATGAGTTCCCTGACAGTTCTTGTCTGACAATTATAGTGATGTGACCTAATGAATTTTAATCGATTTTTTACAATAATGAATCAGTTGGCAAAGAAAATGGAATCGGATTACCGATTTTAGATTTATAGATGATAAATGTGAAAGTTTGTATGTGTGTGGATGTTTGTTACTCTTTCACGCAAGAACTAGTCTACTAGTCCAAGATTCTAAGGCCGCCAGACGTCACGTATTTTCTGACGAACGAAATGTGGACGATTGAGTACTATTAGTATGTACTAAGAACGCATGCCTACCTGCTAGCTTGCTTAGACGGCCAATTTTCAGGTATCAGGTAATCAAGGTACATAAAATTATTACTTACCTCACGTAAATTCTCAAGGCTGATTGTAGGCAATATCGTCGGCCGTATTGTTTAACAGACGCTTCAAAGCTCCCAAAAAAGTAATGTAACTTCACGTAAATTCTCATGCTTGACCATTAAAGCGTCTGTTAAGCAATATGGCCGACGGAATGTGTCTGGGCGTATTGGCGACTTGATTTTAAAGATAGTGCTTACAAAATATGTAAAAATCAGCTTTGAGAAAATACGTGAAGTTACATCATTTTTTTAGGAGCTTTAAAGCGTCTGTTAAACACATTTCGTTCGTCAAAAAATACGTGATGTCTGGCGGTCCTGGGATCCAACCAAAAAACCTGACAAAAACTAAAAACCTGAAATAACGCGGGCGGAACCGCGGGGACGGCTAGTGGTAAATAAAATGCAGTCTGTATAAAATAATAATTTATTTATTATTCACTGTCAGAACTTGACTCTTGATTTGAACTCGTATCCATATCGGAATCGGAATCTTTTCCAACTAACCGCGATGATTAATTATTGAACCTAATTCGATCGATCCGGATATATTTATTCCAGTCCTCTGTTATAGTTTTTTGAGTTTTTTCCATTACTTTTTTCCAATTTTCTGCCGTTACATGCGATTACAAGATGGCCGCTCCGATTTTGTCGATTAGTGTGTCGTCGAATAGTGTCAATCTCTATTGGCAAAAGTTCCGTTTAACGCATTACACATTTTAAGTTCTATACTTTTTTATTTTATTTAATTAATTTATTAACAGTTAATTTATAACAACAATAATTTACTTATTAATTTACGAAAGACAATATTTTTTTTATCATTTAATTTTTATTTTTTTTGCCAGTTTATTTTTTAGTAATCTAAAGTAGTATGCGTGCCACGGAAAAAAATGAACTGTCAGGGAACTCATCATAGGGCAAAAAAGGTATAGTACCTACTGTCACTTTATCACATGATAGTCTTGTGCTACTCAAAAATATTTTTATTTGTTAAATTAAATATTTTTTAGCGTTTGTAAAAATAATACGCAAGAATTTTTAAAACATCTTCATCAACCACAATGTTTATGCTAATAAAAAAGTATGATTACGAACTTTGACGTCAAAGTACACCACATCTATGGTTGACATAGGAAACGGTGTCTTGCAAGAGATACCTGAGATATGGTCTATCATTGGCCTCTGTGCAGCCAAGAAGCATACGCAGGTAGCATACGCAGTTGTCTCTTGAACCCACAGCTCTTCTATATGATGCCCATGAGGTTTACAAGCTGATACAATACAAGATGTAACAAATTAATTCTCAATTTACTTTTAGAATACTTAAACTAACTGCGTTAAACAAATACATCGTACTGATTGCCTAACTTTGTTATCTCCTGAACAAATAAATAAATCTTTGATAACATAAAAACTATTTGCGTCAGATATCTTTCATAATCGACGTAAAACATGTGATTACTTTGTTAATTAAATTGAATTCCATTCTATTGTTACTTTGTACTATTTATTCTTAACGGTGATAGTTCAGTGACAGATTTTGAATGAAGATTTCAAATAGTAAATATTCAAGTATGGTTAGTTAGTTTGAACAATTAAATGACAATTCCGATTCTAGCAGCCGAAGCATCTCTGTGTTCAATGATTCTATAGACACGCGAATTTTCAAATGCAAATGTATGATCAGGAGTAAATTACGTCATATAGCAGCTTTGAGTTTTATTCTACCTAGTTATTTCACATTAATTTTCATAAGTAGCATCATCATCATCTTCTTGCCATTGTCCTATGTTATTTGGGCATCATGTTTTTTTCTTCCATTCGGTCTTGTCATCTGTCATGCAACTTTCTTTTCCTCCATATCACTCCTCACACAATCCATCCATCTTTTCTTTTGCCTCCCTCTACCTTTCCATCCATCCACATGTATGCTCAATAACTCTTTTAGTAACATGCGTTTCACCCCTCCTCTCCACATGAAGTACTATAATTTTATTAATCTGTTTTTTATTTTCATTTCAGGAGCCTGGTACAATTGAAACACTTGGGAACCTGCACGGACCCCATCGCAGAAGAACCGAAAAACTATCTATATCGATAAACTATTCGATTAACAGTCATATCGATATCTCGCTTTCTTTCTATAATCGTACTCTCGGGAGTGGAGTCCCACTATTAGTGCCAACTTTTTATAAGTAAAAATATACTGTAAAATAATGTAAGCGACCAATCTTCGTCTTCCAATTATCGATAAATTTAAGTATCACTTCATGTTCATAGTATAATCGATTGAAAATCGATAAGGGCACCACACTGATCAATCGCAAATACTTCTTCATATTGGGTTTTAATTGTAACGGTATTTGGATCTTTCTGCTTCGTGTAAATTAGTGTGGGTATTCTTATTCGCCTCATATCGAGAATAAAAATCGATTAAACTATGCAAATCAATACATTTTAAAAATAGATCAGTACAAACATTCGAACTCAAATTCGCATCATGGCGGACAAAATGGCCGACCTTACTAAAAACTCTTTAGATAATGTTTAGTGATGTTAGAATTAATATTTGACTGTTTATTTATTTTATTTATTATCTGTGTAGTGTAAGATCATTATATTTTGTAAATAATTAGTGAATTTTTCGAAGTATTTATTGTGTTTTTTCATAAGAATCGATGCATTTAGAAGAAGACTTTATTATTTAACGATTATGACAATAAGAATTTTTACTTGAATTGGAGACATTTGTATGCGTTTGCCGCCTATTTAAGCGAAATTTAATATAGGGTTTCAAGCATTCCACTATTTTAAATAACTGTTTCATATTTTCGTTTGACGTTTGAACAAATTATTCAAATATTAGGAGCGTTTGTCGACTATCAACTAACTGCTACTAAATTTATAAGACCTCTTGGCTCGGTGCAAACGGGCCACCGACTACAACCACCCGTGGCCAGCGACAGCTACTTAACACACTTTATTTAGCTGGTGGCGGCCACTTGCTACAGCAGTGTTCGCGACTCGCTACTTGTAGTCGCTCGTGCCACACAAAGCGTCGACACGTGCTATTCTTGCACTGTTCCACCCTCAGCTCAGTTATCCTTTAGATGTTCTACGTCTCGTACGCGTCAATTGAAACTTTCCGTGTCGGAGTCCATCATCAACCAGTCCATCGTAAGACTATGCAACAGGGAGCGGGTTATAAAATGTGGCGGCTTCCGTACACCGGTAGTTGTCGCTCGTTTCCGACTTATTACAAATGTGGCGGTAGCGCGCGACAGCCACTGGTAGCTGTGGTCAGTGGCCCGTTTGCGCCGAGCCTTTGTTTCAAAAATAATAAAATTTGAATACTTGTAAAAGTTTTATTATGAACTCTTCAAACGTTAAACGAAGATGCTAATATTGCAATTTTTAATAATGAATCAGTTTTTTCCATCCGTAGCATTCCAAATGTTTTTATTACGATTTTAATCGACATACAAATAACATAGATTTACGTATTTATTTTTTAATGTTTAGCCTAATAATAATTGAACAAAAATTGTACTTTTTAGTCATATTGAAACTGTGTTTTTTCAATTTATCTACAAATATTTAATATACTACATTTCAATAACAATTTTTTATACTCTATAATCATAGTCTACAGTGTATTGCCAGGTGTAATAATGAACCAATAAAAAGATTTTACAATTTATTCTTTTTTGTTTTGAAATCGATCTATTTTTTGTGATTTTCATATATGGCATACCCGCCATATGCCCATGTTTGGCTAGAAAAATCTTTCATGCGGGTAAAGCCGCTGGTAGAAGTTAGTCTACCGTAATAGTAAGTAGTAGTAGTAGAAATACCGTAATTAGAGACACAATATAAAGACAATGAGAGCGTTTGCTTGGAGTTTAATGAATTAAACGCCTTTGGGTCTTGAATAAATACCTTAACTGAGCCACCTTTTACGATATAAGACTAATTATATAGGGTAACATGTAATGAGTGACCGAAACTTACTACATGATATTATTGTACTCATGATTACAAACAACGTTCCCTAAGAATCTTTTTTTTTAATAATTGGTTTTATCATAATAACAAAACAGATGTTCGCGCTAATTGGTGCGCGCGCGCCCGCAGCCTCTCAGCTGTCAGCCATGCAACGCTCTTGTCTCATGTACCTTACCTACAATAGTGATAGTGCAAAAATAATATAAGTTAAATAATGAGTATTAAAAATAGTTTCGTTCGTCCGAGTCTTCGCAAGGTTCTGCAATACTTCGGTCACATTGCAAGAAAGGACGGTGGCAACCTCGAAAGGCTCATTGTGACCGGTAAAGTGGATGGAAAAAGGCCTCGCGGGCGCAGCCCAATACGTTGGTCCGACCAGATCCGCACCGCTCTTGACACTACGATGTATAATGCCCTTCACACCGCCAGAGACAGAAACAGATGGAGGAACATCATAAAGGTTAAAGTGATGAAGCAGGGAGGTCACGACCCTCAGCATTGAGGAATACGACGTAAGGAGGAGGAAAAATAGTTTCTTTGGAAAAGTTGTATGTAATCATGAGTACAATCACGTGTAAAATTATCGGTCACTAATTATCAGTCATGTGATGACATAATAGTACTGGCAACGACAACAGACCAACTACAAAACATGATCTCTGATCTGGATAGAGAAAGCCGCAAGGTAGGTCTGACGATGAACACTACTAAAACTAAAGCCATGACAAACGCACTGGAAGACACTATCCTTCTAAACGGCGAGCCAGTAGAGTTTGTGAAAGAATATACTTACCTGGGCCAACAAATCTCGGTCACTGATATAATGACTAAAGAAATCGACACAAGGATTGGAAATGCATGGAAACGCTACTGGGGGTTCAAGGAAATAATGAAGAACACGGAAATTAAAACGTACGTCAAAACAAAATTGTATAACACTTGTATACTCCCAGTCCTGACATATGGCTGCCAGACTTGGGCTCTCACCAATGCACAATATAGAAAACTCGAAACGTGTCAGACCGCAATGCAAAGAAGTATGCTAAACGTAAGAAAATCTGATAGAATAAGAAACACCACTATTCGAAGACGCATGGAAATTGAGAATGTCACAACAAGAATAAGAAAACTAAAGTGGAAATGGTCCGGCCACATAGTCAGAGGCATTGAAAAGTGGAATAAAAATACAATATATTGGTACCCTAGGGATAAGAAAAGAAATCGAGGTAGACAGTATCGAAGATGGGATGACGAAATCAAAAACATAGCAGGGAGTACATGGACTAGAAGAGCTCAGAATAGAGCAGAGTGGAAGGAAATGGAGGAGGCCTTTGCCAAAGTTGGGCAAACAGACCAGGTTGTTGGTGTCACTAACTCGTCAGAGTTGTTAGATTAAGAAACTTTTTTGTATATAATAACTTTGTGTTCAACAATTTTAATTAAGGTCTGAATAAAGGCTTATTTATTTATTTATTAATTATCAGTCACCCTATATAAGCCTCAGGGTATACAAAAAAGACACCTTCACCAGTTCAGGCAATTTTATACCAAATACCACGGTACAGTCGATTACCGCTGAGTCTATTTCTGCAATTTGCCCATACAGAACCTAGCGACCAGATCGATGGGGAAGCCGATCGGTTTGAAGCCCATTGTCAGCTCTTCCACCAGGATCCTGAACTTGTCTGAGAATCCTTCCAAAGCTTCCATCTTGAAGTCGTCGTTGTAAGCTATTATTGCACCTGAAAATGAAGAAAGTATGTTTGAGCACGTTTTTATCTTAGCATAGCATAATCGGCCTTATAATATTTCCACTGTTGGGACTCAGGCCTTCTCTCTAGGAGAGGGAATGGGCCGTAATCCATCACGCGGGCCCAGTGCGAATTGGTTGATGACATATGTCTTCGAATTTTTAGTTCTAGGACATGCCGGTTTCCTCACGATGTTTTCCTTTACCGTTTTGATAGCGGTTGTGGTGAAATAAATGACACATGCGCCTGGCTGGGTTTGAACCCGTGACCTATAACTCGTAAGTCGAGGCCATTACCACTCGGCAACCACTGCTCTCAGTTGTTTTTATCTTACATCCATGAAATATATTTCTTTGAAAAGTTCATCGACAGAAATTGATTTGTCTGTACACAGGACAAATAGAAGTATTAGTAATTTTTAAATCAGAATCATGATGACAATTTATTGAACATTATGATGTTCAATAAATTGTCATCTGGTAGGTTAGGTAGGTCGGTAGGGAAGCAAAACATTTATCATAAGCACAATCAGCTTTATAATATTCACACTGCTGGAACTTTGGCTATCTCTCTAGGAGGGGAAATTTGCCGTATTTACCATGCAAGCCCAATGCGGATTGCTGGGTGTCATATTCTCGAGTTTTTGCTTGTAGAACAAGTCGGTTTCCTCACAATGTTATTCGTTACCGTTTTGAGAGCAGTGATGTTGAAATAAGTTACAGAAACCAAAGCATGTACCTGTCCAATCGTAAGTTTGGGCTGATACCAATGTGTCACCACTGCACACAGAGCAAATAGGAGAAATCAAAATTTTCGATTTGTTTTACTCGCTTGAAGGTATTTGATAAAATAATTATTAGATTTGTCGAAAATCTTACCTGCAATAGCAGCATAAGAAGCAAACCACATCCAGTATCCCATTTTTACGAGTATTATTCCAGCTCCTTTGATATCTCTGTTGAAAAGTTTTTGATATGTGATTATTTGAATACGTCTCGGGTGTGGCTGGAAAGATTTCACGGCGTCCTCACCTTTCGTATGACGCAGGTTCTCACAGGACATGGTAATTTCGGGAGATTCCTGTACTAGATTCGAGCGGAAGTGGCGCCCGGGTGTCGCTACTGTGCAGAACGCCTGGAGGACACGGTGGAGCACACGGTGGAGGTGTGCCTTGCTTGGGCAGAGTATCGCTGTGCCCTCATGGGGATGATCGGCGGCGGCGATCTCTCGCGCCAGGCCTTAGTACAGGCCATGCCCGTAATGCTAGTAAAGGAGGAGGCCGACCGCATCAGGCAACAGCGCTCTCGCCGCCGCCGGGATTCCGATCCCGATTTCCGGCCACCGTAGGCGCGGGCTTGCGGACGGCGAGCAATGGGTACCTCGCTGTCCGACCGTCCGGTAACTGTTCGGACCGAGCCCAAGTCGTCGACGGCACGCACTGTTCCCGCGCGCCTCATGGAGTTCTCAGCAACAGCAGAGGCCCAGCTGGGTCGAAGCATACAGGGGCCAGGGTTAGTTTCGAAAGGTAGCTCAGCCCCGGTATGAAGGCATGAAGGAACGGGGTGGGTTTTTAGTCACTAAGAGTCTGACACTATCTCCCGCTCCGCCCAAGGGCGGGGGATGTCATTTGGATGATGTTTACCCACCGAAAAAAAAATACGGTTCGGATGAAAATAATAAATATAGTTTAAAAAACTAAAAAAACACGCTTTTATAGCATATTAAACTAAAAAGTGTTAAATAATTTTCAGTAAGGTCAATGTGGGCAAATCCGTCATACTTTTTTGAAAGTTGAATTTGGTAAACTATTACTGGAACACTTACTACTTTAATATAAATTTGTTGGTTGTAAGCGATAAAGAATTTTATTGTCTTGTATATACATCCTTTCCAAACAAAAAACAGCTCTTCATGTGTAAATAATGAGGTTTTTTTAAAAATCAGTCGTTAGACGGATTTTCCCGAGGATTAGGGGCAAATCCATCTAATAGCAGATTTTTCTCGAATTACGCCGTTATATCAAAGTATGTAATTTATTAATAAGTAAATGCAGATGACGAAGAAAAATGTTTTGTAACATCATTAAAATAAGGTTTAAGTTACGTTTTATTCCCTGAAATCTTTTTTGGGGGCAAATCCGGCCTATTTTTATAACCAGATACTATAAACCTTTCCAAAAAGTTTGAAAACTAAATATTTTTACTTATCAGTTTAATTTTTTAGGTACACTGATACATTCCTATCTTATTATGACGATGGTATTTTTGGTATTGACTTAAATAAACAGGGTTATTTTTAATTAATTTGGTTAGGTATAAGAGCATTATAATTTTAAACAACGTTGCACTTCACATTACTGTTGTATTAAAAATTGAATTAAAGTGATTGCAGTGTGGTAGCTCCCGAAATTCTCATTTTCTTGTGTTTTTTGCAATTTGCATATCAGTGACAAGTTCAAAACATTCGCTCCATTCGCTTTTACATAGATTTGGTCAAAATAGGTAAAAATTCCGAAATGTAGCTAATTCTTAGCACATTTAAGTAAGAACGAAAGGAGTGAATATATTGATCATTCTTATATTTAGGATTATGCGTTTTACTGTCGCGAATCATATTTTGATCTAGTTGCAACTTGATGATTACTATTATTTAGTAATTATGAGAAAACTGAAAACAAACAAAATTATAATATTAATGAACATATTATCTGACCATAGGCCAAATCTAGTATTATTTATAACTTAATTATCATATTCTGAGTTTTAGACATTTATACTTGTAAGCGCCATATTCACGGGTAAACAGGTAGCAACTCGCATCAATTGTCAGTTATGAATGGACTTTCAAAGTTTAACACTAAAACTAAAAATAGGAAGGATGAAAAGGTTGACGACATCTGCAATGGGGTAATTCCGGTATATGACGATTTAGCCCCATTGAAATTAGACGGAATTTCCCACTTGACCATTTTGAGGTTAAGTATTTTTTTAAACAATTCTTTCTGTATCTACTGGTTTTTATTCAAAACAAATAGTAAAATCCGCTGAAACACTTATTAAACTACATGTTATGCATACTCAGAAAGTCCTAACATGTAAAATATAATATTTACCTTATAAAAAACAGCAGCACTGTACACTTGTGTTTTGAGTTCGGAGCACAACTAAACTTCAAATGTATTTTTTTACTCTTGTAGACAACCTTACACCATCTATGAATCATAGTTGGAACTAAAAAATGATCCTTTTTTATCGACTAAACCAGTAATAGCGTAAATTTTCTGGAATGAACAGCAAATGCATGTGTATGGAATAGCCCCGTAGACGGATTTGCACACATTGACCTTATAGGTAGAAAATAATAATAATGAACAAAAAATATTAATAATATTATTGTGATAAAAGCGTGGGGCGCTTTGTGCCATATTTTTCGTAAATCGAGCACCCCACGCTTTTTTCACAATAATATTAATAGTGCAAGATCCCAGCGGCCGTATTATGACATCTTAAAACCATCATGTTTTCTGTGTGAGAAAAGGATAGTGCTATTCGTCCTGTATAGCTCCGTCTCTTTTTCACACCGAAAACATGATGGTTTTGAGAGGTCATAATACGGCCCCAGGGCCGCCAGACGTCACGTATTTTCTGACGAAGGAAATGTGGACGATTGAGTACTGTTAGTATGTACTAAGAATGCATGCCTAGCTGCTAGCTTGCTTAGATGGCCAATTTTTTGGTATCAGGTAATCAAGGTACATAAAATCATTACTTACTTCACGTAAATTCTCCAAGCTGATGTTTACGTATATTTTAGGCGATATCTTTAAAATCAAGTCGCCAATACTCCCAGACACATTCCGTGGGCCGTATTGCTTTACAGACGCTTTAAAGCTCCCAAAATAATGACATAACTTCACGAAAATTCTCATGCTTGATTTTTATACAAGGTGCAGTTTTAAAACTGCACAATATTTCAGGAGGTTGTAATAAAACTCATAAATAATCATATAAAAATACGATACCTGGTCAATAATCAGTAAAACTTGTTATTTTTTTTTTTTAATTTTAACCGTTTTTCAGAATAACTCTCTAAATAAACTTCTTAAAAAAATACAGAATCACCCGTTGCGATTTATCGCACGCCGTGTCACTGTGTGTGTGAGTGCATCAACCTGTACGAGGCTCCGCCCACTTATTTTACGAAATGAATAATTTAACCTTAGATGTAGATCGAATTCGATGATCATAATGTACATTAATGTCTTAAATTTCGCTATTTAATTACTCGCTTTTAAGCATCATCACAATGTGAAAATCTTTTAAAAGTCACGTTGACGTCGCGTCGATAGGTACTTACGTATCAGCTGATGAATAAAATGTTAGGCCGAGATCAATAAACCTTATGAGGCGTCCGTGCCTCCGTCCGTAGGTATCATGGAGCGCGCGCGCTCGAGATTTAGATACGCAGTGGTACATGAACGTACCTACCAGACGCAGTCTGTAGGTAATGTCATTCTCAAGGTCAGTTTTCCGTAATAATTTCGTTTTTATTTGTAGATTAAATTGGTGGATGTGAAATTTCCCTTCGTACTTTTTAATGGGCTGAGGACCGACAAAAAACACTTCAAGATAATTTGTGTTAGTTACGTAGATAGGTAGGTTTTTAAGTGATTTATCTTGCCTGTTAGGTAGGTATTTTTACCGTGGTTAAAGTTTTTAAATCAATTTATTTACACTAATCAAATTGATTCGGCTAACAACGTATTTACAAATGACTTTTTATGTACTTACTAATAAAATAAAATAAATACCTAAGCAGGTACTTATGTTACCTGGAGGTGTTGTTCAAACAGACAGCAGTCTAGCACGACGTTGCTGATTTTCTTTTAATTTCGTAGCACAAACACATTCGTTTTAAAGTGTCGAAAGCACTAATCACTAGTGATCACCTTTTCACGTAACGTACTTGCCGACCGTAGTGAGGAAACCAAACCGTAGACCAGCATCCCGCGTGCTGGCCCGTGGCTCTCGCTTGAAGTATTCCAGGATATTTTCCTGCAAGGCGACAAGCAGGCCTTCGTTGCCGCGACCGTCAGCAAGCCGGGGAACGCCGAATCGTCGAAACTCGCGGAGTCTTTGCGTAGCAGCCAGCATTACCCTTTGAGATGGACGTTACGATGTTTCCACTGATAGCATACAAGCGGACTATCTCCACCAACTCTACATTGGAGTATTGGTCTGTCATCTTTCATCACTAGATACCGCAACCGTTAACCGAAGGCGCTGTGGGCGAATATTGCAAGCGCGTGTATGCACACGTCGGCGACGTCAGTTACACTAAACATGATCGATTGATCGATGGCGCGGGGGCGTGGCTAGGGTGTGTCGTGCGGGAGATTATTGGTGCTTTACGTTGGGTGTATGTGTGTGAAAGCGCGGTTTAAATAATGGTGCGTTTGTGTGTGTGAAAGCGCGGTTATAAGGGAGGTATCAGACTAGCAGAGTTTATAAAAAAGGTAGTTCACACATACCGATTTCCATATATAAGAAAAAAAATACCTACTCATTTTATTATTGATTCGGGTCGAGAATCACGAACATAATTACCTCCTGAATTTTTTTGCACCTTTAAAACTGCACCTTGTATTTATGTTCACCAGACAACTATTTTAAAACCTTTTACAAGACTTTATTTTTACCTTTTACAAAATGTGGTGGAGTGTGTATTATTTTGAATATTAAATTGAGCTTAGGGGATGATTGGCCCCTTGGATTGGTCTGTCTTTTTGTAAAAGGTTTTAAAATAGTTGTCTGGTGAACATATATAAAAATCAAGCATGAGAAGTTACGTAAAGTTATGTTATTATTTTGGGAGCTTTAAAACGTCTGTAAAGCAATACGGCCCACGGAATGTGTCTGGGAGTATTGGAGACTTGATTTTAAAGATATTGCCTAAAATATACGTAAAAATCAGCTTGGAGAATTTACGTGAAGTAAGTAATGATTTTATGTACCTTAATTACCTGATACCTGAAAATTGGCCGTCTAAGCAAGCTAGCAGGTAGGCATGCGTTCTTAGTAGGTACATACTAACAGTACTCAATCGTCCAATTTTCCTTCGTCAGAAAATAAGTGACGTCTGGTGGCCCTGGGATCTTAGTCTATAATATTTTTCGTTCATTATTATTATTTTCTACTTATATTGAAAATTATTTTACACTTTTTAGTTTGATATGCTATAAAAGTGTTTTTTAGTTTTTAAAAACTAAAAACGGTTTTTTCAAACTATATTTATTTTTCACTTTTTAGTGAATAGCCACCGGACAAACATTTAAAAGAATAAGTGTACAATGGGAGGTCTTATCGCACATTGCGATCTCTTACAGACAATTTTAGGATAGACTGGAAGAAAGGAGATAGAATATATTCTTGGTCAGCGCCGTCTAAAGTGGGTGATCGACGTATGAGCCTATACCGCGGTTTTACAATCTTGACGAGCCACGAGCCGAGCTTAAAAGGCACAAAACCACGGTATTGCAATGATATACCGGCGAGCTTTACCGACGAACAATAACACCGCGGTTTTACTCGCTCGTCGATCAGGGTTTTAATGATATTAAATTAAAACAATTAAAAGTATACCTACTTACCCGTATCATTCTTTTTAGATTTTTTTATTTATCCGCATTATATTTTAGGCTCTTCAGAAACCATGATATATGATGCAGTTTCGTTTTTTTAAGAATAATACGTGAGTTTATGCCCGAGGTTTATGTATGCACTTCAGATTTCTTGGCAGCAGTTGTCATAATTTAGCGAACCAAAGATTATTAAAAAATCCGCATGAGTTTCTTAAAAGTAGGTAATGCAATGTGTCTTTGGGATACATAACAAATAAGAAAACTGTCTATCCCATCTACCTATAACAACAAACTGTATTATCAATATGTTTACATTATACAATGCCAGATTGGTTACTGAATTATTATTTTTTTTCGGCTTCTGGTTTTATATACAACGTAGTTATCTTCTCCTGCCCTTATACCATATTACTCGTGGTCGGCGCAACACATTTTTTTCTTTCATTCTGTCCTGTCACCCGTCACACTATCATTAACTTCCCTTTCTTTCATAACAACAAAGTTATAGGGGGTCGAAAAACGCTTAAACTGTTTCGTGCCTGAAAAGTCAAACGACTACAGTACAATTCACTTCCTTCGCCGTAATGTTGGCTCCGGTCTGTCTCTTGGTAGACAGACAGGGTCTACAGAAAAAAGAAAGAACAAACGAAAACAGTTGCCTAATCTACCAACATTGTTGCACGAATTGCGAAATGAAATCAATTTTGACAATTTTAACAGCACTTTATGAAGAATTATGAGGGGTATCGGGTTTTATAAAATAAAAAACTTGTCTAAAAGGAAGTTAATTGTTAATGGAGAGATACGATATTGCGGCGTGGCGTTTTCAGCATTTGGAAGAATTGGACAATCTAAATGGAGCCCAGCGTCGTATACTTTAACTAAAAAAAAAGCAATTGTTAAAAGTAATGAAATTAGTTATTCTCCCTGATATTGAGTACCTAATTTCATTACTAACAATATAGCAACACTGTTTTTCCGTATTGCCAACATTACAAAACCGAGCGGTAGCTGCAATAAGTTGTTTATTTGTCATTTCTGCAAGAAGAAATACCATTACAAGTAGCAATGTTAACCGTAGAGACTCAGCAGGGTCGAAGCCTACTGGGGCTATGGGAAAAAGAATCTCGGGGCTCTGAAACGAAGCTAAAGAAGAAACAGGAGTGGGTTTTTAGGAGGGTAAAGACGCCCCAGTGTCACCATTGTACGGACCACAGAACATAGGAATCATACAGCTCTGTTCTGTGGTACGGACCGCCCGGAGGACACGGTAGAGGTCAGGGCCTCAAGTCTGCTATTACAATAGTGTCACAATGGTCTATCATTGGTGTCTTAATTGTCGATTTTGACAAGTTTGGTAATCTACTAATATAATGGCGTCATTATGACTTTCCAATGGTCAACCACTGACACTCCATTGAAAGAAGTGACATAGAATGGTAATCTCGTACATATTGACAAATGAATATTTGAAGTTTGCGGTAATCTACTAAAACTTTGACAGTTTATTTGATCAGTGTTTTACCATTAGAACGTTATTGTGCAGTTATTGGTTTTAATATGCTCGAAATTATCATTCTACCACAATTCTATTACAAGACCATTGACCGATCAGTGATCGATCATTATGAATTAGCAGATTACAAACTTTTAGCAAAATGACAATTGGATCGTGTTGGAATGACGAATTTATGAAAATAGCAGACTTGGGGCCCAGGAGTTGTGCCTAGTTTGACCGAGCCCGATTAGTCGACGGCGTCCTTGCGTGCCGCAGAGATTTGTCAGCAAAATCGTAGGGGTCCTAGCAAGATCAAAGCCTACTGGACATGCTGGTCATAGTTGGAGTCATGGGTTGACTTCTGAATGGGAAACCTGGAACACAAAGGGTAACTGAACGAATATAGATGTGGTTTTAGTCAGTAAGTCTGGCATGTCCTGTTCCGCCTTAGATGGAGAGGAGACATGACTGAGATGAGATGACTTGTCACCTCAAAAAAAAAAAATTACGTTATGCAACTATCTACAGTAGAGGAGTAGTAACCAAAAACGCAATTGAATTCGCGGGGATGAGGGCAATCTATAATAAAATCTTTGTTTACTTTAAAACTGACAATATCCTATTGCATCATATAAAAAACTCTGGAAAAGTAATTTCTGACGGTTTTATCAATATTGACCAAGATATTTCAGTCAAATGTGCAATTTTACAGAAGATATACTCACTATTATTTTGCCAGTTGTGTAAGCATTACAAATATTTGAATTAAAAACAGATTTGTTTATTTTTAAACATGCGTTAACTGTCGCAAAATATTGTGACTAAATTTAAACAAATAAATATGGCATGCTGCTTGATAATGTCTCTAGCTTTAAACGTTCACACTTTTGTAAATTTACTACAAAATGTATCGCCTATTCCATAATAGAAGCAGTTAAAGACATATAGAAGGTAGTGGTAGTAAGATTGGTTTATCGCACCAGAAATGAAGATTCCGCAGGAGAACCAAGGTTACCGATATAGCACGAAGACTCGCAATACTTATGAGGTAGTATTCAGAACACATTGCTCGCAGAACAGTCGGTCCTTGGGATTGAAAAGTTCTGGAGTGGCGTCCGCGTACCATCCCACAAGGTGGACCGAAGACCTAGTGAGGGTCGCGGAAACTCGATGAATGTGAGACGCACAGGACCAGCCATTATGAGGACTCTTGGGAAAGGCCTATGTTCAACAGTAGGCGTCTATTGGCAGAAACGATGCTGATGTTGATTATTTTTAATTTCATGAAGTTCTCAGAAATCTGCTGAATGTTATCAGTACAGGGATTGCCTATGTCAAGAAATAGACATATTTCGCTTAACTTCATATTGAGCCGCTAGGGTCGATAGCTGACAAGGCTGCAAGATTGATTGGTAGAGTTACCGGGGTCCTGGAATGCAATGAGCAACTAAAAGAATATTGGTGGGACTTAGTTTGTGCAAGTCTGATATTTCTTCTGGCTCTACAGAAAAAGATATTACTATTATTTATTTTTTATTTCAAATTTTTAAGTTAAATCGCATGAATAATGGAAAATTCCTAAAGTATTTAATGTTTAATTAATTTAAATATCAAATAATATGTTGCTGTGCCCATACTGGGTTTACAAATGCATACCTCTAAGCCTGTTTTTGTACCATCTTACCAACATTGTAGAGATGCAAATATATGAATATGAATTTTACACTGTAAACATGCTCAAAAATAATACGACGGTTTTGTTAATTTTTTAATTTTATCTTTACAAATCGATAGTGTTTCATGTACCAGATCAACCCTCCACGGGATTAAAACGAACAAAATTTAACGGTGTATACTTGACGGGGAAAATTCTAACTGGCGACCGCATATTGGAAATCGCAACATTAGAAGGCTTCCCACAAGGTAGAACTGGTGAAGATCGTAAGAATCCGATCGATACAAAACGCACAAGACTGGTCATTGTGGTGACACTTTAGAGGGGGCTATAGACATAGGCCTCTCTTAAGTGTCGAAATACGTCCTCTGTTTGACAACAGTAGACTTTTTTAGCTGAAATGATGATGGTGACGATGATAGGTAAAAGATTAGTGATGATAGTAAGTAATTGATAATAAGTACGAGGACAGACGAGCAAAACAATGGCTTGCTAGTAACGCACTGACGTTTATTTGAATGAGGTGCGTAGGTAAACGCAAATAAACTTAACAGTAATAGGGAGTTATCATGACATAAATTACCGCTAAAACAAATATAAGTATTAAGTATATAAATATTAGGCATTAATTTTATTCAAAACTAGTTATAGCCCTCGGTTTCACTAGCATAAAAATTGTTCTTAATTCTTTCTCATTTCTTGTTTATATCTCATAATCTCTTTCTTGCGTCGTATTCCTCAATGCTGAGGGTCGTGACCTCCCTTTTTCATCACTTTACTTTTTATGATGTTTTTCCATTTATTCCTGTCTCTGGCGGTGTGAAGGGCCTTGTATACTGTGGAGTCAGGAGCGGCGCAGATCTAGTCAGACCAACGTATCTCATAATAAATCTGGTGAAATAAACATAAATATCTACGATAAAGGATTTACCCTTGAACTTAGATATTAGTAGTGGGACTTGTACCACAACTAAAAATGTCAATGTAAAAAAAAAACTCAAAAATGCAAAATAACTAGTCGGTGTTAAATAACGAAGATACTATTATAGAAACACCGACTTCGGATATTAAATTTATTTTGCACTTTATAGTGTTTTTTTTTACATTGAAGTTTTATCGTTTATATTTTTTTTGTAAAATTTTTTTTTTTTTTAACATAACCAGAAAAAGTTTATTTATATTATTATTATACAGATATTGCCCTGAAATTTTAAGAAAATTTCTGTTCTTCTCAGACTTTAATTCCTTGATAACTTATTAATCTTGTAGACAAATATAACTATACATTATCAAAGAGTTTTTGTGTAAACTAACTCAGTTTATAAATTAACGCGAAAGTTTAATAACAGACTGTCCGGGCGTTTTTAACCTTAGATTTATTCTGAAAACTATTTTAAAATAGGTTTAAGTGACAATGAACAAAAAAATATATATAAAAGTTAAGTTAAAGTTTTAAATAAATATTTTTTGGAAGAAAATATTTTTTTTATAATTTTTGGTTTCCATTTATTTAAATTTTATCAATTAGCAGTGATTAATTTCAAGTGATATTACTATTAAAAATAAAATTAAGTTTTGTTTTCCTACATAGTTTTCTTTGCATTAAATGATTGTAATTTTTAGTTTATACAGCATTTAAAAATGAAAAAATACTGCTTTATTTTTTCCGAGGGGAGCAAGATCAATCAAATAATATGTGCAGTACTCAGTAAGTAATTTTGTTATTGTCATCTACACTATAATATAATAAAAAGGTTAAGTTGGTTTTTTTGCTTGTAGGAGGTAATCTCTAGAAGTACTAGTCCGATTGCTAAAATCTTTTCACCAATAGGAAGCTGCTTTATTCCTGAGTGACTATATGTTACGTACGCGGACGAAGTCGCGGGTAAAAGCTAGTGGTTTATATTTTCTCAGGGTAATACCTGGTGTTCTAAAATCTCACAAGTGTGAACCTAGATGAGAGCTCAGTTAATCGATTGAGATTTTAAATGCGGTATGCATTTAAATTATTATCTAAGTCCAGTTGTAAAAAAATAACGATACGGCTACGTTAGATGTTTTAGTTGTATATGTCAGATATGTATGTGCGACATACATATACAGACCACATACAGACACATCTGTCTGTTTTTATGAAACCAGTACCCCTAGCCAAGTTACAACTCTGCAATAGTTAACGCTAATAGAAAGCTTCAAATGTACGTGAATGAGGTCATTTCAACGCTCAGTCACGTGGTCAGAACAAAAGAATTGGCGGCGCGGCCAACTCGAAGCGTTCAACGCAAGCAAAACGGTTGTAACTTGGCTAAGGGGGCAGTTCTGGTGTTTGTTCAAATCCATGTATTTGTTTAGGGAAATGATAAAATAGTGTTGTTATTCGAACATCCTCCGTGATTTGATCAAATCGCTTAAGGAATTGACCAAATCTCTACTTTTATCATATCCCTGCGACATTTTTATATATACCAATACATTGAAAACGTTAACACTGTTGATTAATTACTTGTTTTGGAATTACAGCAGTTACAATATTGTAGATATTACTATTGTAACTAATGTGAATCTATTCATTTTACAAACTCTAGCAACTCTTTCTTTTTATTATTTATGTTTGTTTGTTTTCTTTATCGACAAGTGTTGTATTTCATCTGTTGTTTTAAATAGTATAATCTGTAAAATTTGTTTGCTAAAGCTGTTGTTGATGAATAATTGTAATATTTTGTGTCCTTCATGAGTTTAAGTTATTCTTGGTGTTTCAATTAATATTTTAAAATCAAAATTCGGTTTTCTAAAAATGAAATACATACCTTTCCTACAATACGTACATGTTGCATGTTTTTTTTACTCAAAACTTCAGTAAATTGATACCTTCAATATCAGCTTATCTTTGGATTCAGTATTCAGTCCATGATAGATCATTACCTGGGCCCCAAGTCTGCTATTTTTATAAATTCGTCATTCCAACACGATCCCATTGTCATTTTGCTAAAAGTTTGTAATCTGCTAATTCATAATGATCGATCATTGATCGGTCAATGGTCTTGTAATAGAATTGCGGTAGAATGATAATTTCGAGCATATTAAAACCAATAACTGCAAAATAACGTTCTAATGGTCAAACACTGATCAAATAAGCTGTCAAAGTTTTAGCAGATTACCGCAAATATCAAATATTCATTTGTCAATATGTACGAGATTACCATTTTAAGCCACTTTTTTCAATAGAGTGTCAGTGGTTGACCATTGGAAAGTCATAATGACGCCATTATATTAGTAGATTACCAAACTTGTCAAAATCGACAATTATGACATCAATGATAGACCATTCTGACACTATTGTAATAGCAGACTTGAGGCCCTGGACTGTAGTGGCCTTCACTCCATTTTCCATTTAGTCCCCTTTCTCCAGAAGCAGATTAGGCCTCTCAGTTTATTCAGAGTGTCTATAATGTATTTCACTGATCTTTCATTTTCCATGTGTATTTATTACGGTAACGCCTGTAAACACAATACGCGCACTATCGTTTTCTCCGTTTTCATTTATGCTATATACAGGAGACTATTCGTAATGCCTATTTTGTAGAGGAGTTTTTTGTAGAGCAGTGTTTGAAACACAGCGTTAGCTCAACAGTATATGCCACTAAATCAGTTTTTGTTTGTCCAGTAAATCTGCCAGTATTTGCATATGGCACCTGCATCGGTTGGATGTCTCCAATGTCACTGCTATTACAGTCCAAAGATACGCCTAGAGGGATCCCACTTACAAATTATGAGGTCAGTGTCAATAAATATTATTATTTATGTTGTTACAATAATAACTATGTTACCTTTATAGCCAAAATGGTCAGTATTTTTTTAAAGTATAAATGGTAAACGAGATATAACGAGAGATAATGTGCCCCCTTGCAAAACTAAGACACGCGTTTATTTGAGCCGATCTGGTTAGTTTATAAGTTTGATGGCGATGTAAACTATGCAACGCAAATTTAACTTGAGTTGTATGGTTTATGTAATTTGAAATGTGTCTTATTTTTGCAAGTGAGGCATGTTACCGACTGGTGCACGAACGCCTGGTATACCCTGTAAGCACTTTACCGACTGGGGCACATACCTTACCTTACCTTCTAAGCTTGCGTTTGACCATTATCTCACCTGATGGTCAGCTATGATGTGGTCGACGATGAAAAACCCTTACCTAAAAGTATCCTGTTTACTCTTGACTTAAAGACTAACCTAGGAGAAGTTGTAGCTATCAGGAAACACAGACGTAATTTCGTTAAATTTTAACACAAATATCAATTATTCCTTAACAGTAGGTATTATTGCTACTACTGCACACTCAAACAGACAAAAACTGTTTGAGCTTCCTGTTTTCGATTCCAGAGTTAGTCAAAATGTGATATATAATTCGTCAGAGAATCAGAATTTTTCAAAAACTGTCAAAATCTAGTTTATTTTATATTTATACTTGCCATAATAGGTGAGTGTCAAACATTTGCATCGTGTAAAAATTTACAAAACCAAAATTATAAATTTAAAAAAAACCTTGATAAACCATTCCCGGTAGAAGATATAGTATTTATGACCATTAGTGATGACCTTCCAGCGTAGATCATGTTTAAGTAAATTTGTATACTAGCACGCTATATAGGAGTCAATGCCCGACAGTAAATTATATTATTTAGATTTTATAATCTAATATTTTCATTTCCTTTCAGATTTCGTGGATAGCAGCAGTACCGTACTTAACATGCATACCATCAAACTACTTAACGGCGATATTAAGTGATAAGTTTGGAAGAAAAAAGACTTTGTACTTCATATCTGCTGTAACATTTGTGAGTAGAATTCAGCTAAGACCTATTGTCCACGAACGCTTCATAGACGCATATTTATCATTATATGCTTGGTGTGCGCCTGCGTGAAGCGTATACATGACGCATGGCAACGACACAATGGAACAACGTAGCCACTTCGTCGACAGGGTTTTATAGTTTCGGGAGCTGAGTGGTGATTCTGTAGTGGGGAATGAGCTGGTGTTGATTACCATATATGTCCAAGACAAGTTGTGCGCCACCATTTCGAATCCAGATTGATCAAACGACGAATGACGGATTCTACACCATTCTACCTTATCTCCTAAATTATTTAAACGTCTTGGATTAAAAAATCCATACTCGTAAGCTTCTGAGAAACTGAAGATTCTTTCTTCTTACATAATCCGCAATTGATTTTGTTATCATAAAGCACCAGATCCATTTAAGAAGAAAATGACTCCTAATATGACGTGCGATTCTGTCAAATTGTGTAACAACATGTACCGCGTCTAGTAGTTTATTCCAGAAATCCCCACTAGCCAAAGAATATCAGCCTAGTGGGGATTTTTGGAAAATTAGGTAACAATCCCCACCAGATGCAGTTACTGGGTACTGTAGATACGTTACTAGGCTTGAAATTAACTATACCAATTTTCAGACGATCTGGACAATCAAACTGACATCTATGGAGTTTTGGGCCTTCATCCTGGCTAGATCACTGTTAGGTCTCACAATGGCGGGTTCTTACGTCACTTGTCCAATGTATACCAAGGAGGTCAGTTCAGCAAGCATAAGAGGGATGTTGGGTACTTTGGTAAGTTGGTCTTTATGTAGATATATTTTATTGTTCTGTTTGTGTGTAGTAGACAGTCAATGACCGCAAGTATGATGTTAGAACATAGGTTCCACGGTTCAATTGATGGGTCTCACAAAGAAATTCTTTATGGCATCTCAACTGGCGCCATATTGGCGTATCTACTGCAATTGCAACATCACAACGCATATCCTGAGATTAGTATATTGAGAATTGGTAGCTGAATAAATTTTAGTTATTTTTAAGATAAGTATTTTTTTTTAAATAAGTAAATCATCAAAAATTATTTTAGGTTAAGAAAATTCTCATTTTTGTTGAATCTTTATTGCGTCAATATCGTGTTTAGATGTACGTGCGTGCATATCAACACTGATGCACCAAAATGTAGTGCATCGATCCCCATATTATTTGTCTACATTAGGATAACTAATTTCTTAAAAATGAAAAAATAAATAAAAACACTACTTAAGAAAAATAATTTAAGTACTGAAACTTAAATTATTTTTCTTTTTAACTTAATTGTATAATAAGGGTGTTTATCGGTGTGCGTTTCAGTTACATGTTCTATATTGACATCTGCTTCTATTTTCTTAAGTAGTGCTAATGAAACGGACTTCTTTTTAATAGCATTATTCGTCTCTAAAAATCTACATAGCCTTCAAAATTATTATATCGGCCATAATTAACGAGCGTCTAAACTTTTCTGGGTGGTTATAAAAAAAATATCCACGAATGCTAACTGCTACTAACCTAACCCGTGCGCATCGGAGTGCCCTGCATTCCGAGCTCGCTTCGCTCACTCTTGGAATAAGAATAACGTTGGTGTTGTAAAAAAAACGAATTAATTTATTAGAGACTATTTCATTTTCAGAGCATCGATGTGGCTCGAGAAAAGTATACCTAGGAAAAGTTGAATAAGGCCTTTGAAAACCAGTAGGAAAGTATAGGTAAAATAAAATAAAATGTGCCACACAGACTCTACAAAACGGCAACAAACACAATTTATACAAGTAATGTAGTACATAGTTATACAACAAAGTTGGGCGTAGTGTGTCAGTACTGAAAAGATTACTCTCTCATCTCAACAATCTCTTGTGTCTCTTTTTCCAGGTAATCTTATTCCACACAACGGGCAACTTGTTTCTGTTCATCATTGGCGACATACTGAGCTACCGTACCATCCTATGGATTTGTCTAACACTGCCGACGGCACACCTGGTTCTCTTCATTATGATGCCTGAGTCACCGTCGTACTTAATAAAGAGAGGAGATACAGAAGTAAGGTTTTTTATCATCTCCCTTATTTGCTTATTTAGTTAGATATGTAAGTTTACGTTGATAATTCTATGCTTTATAAATTCGTGTTTCAAGATAAAAATAAAATCGTTATCTAGTATATAATTATTCTCTATATTTTTTTTCTTGGTCGTGCACTCTTGATTGAGTGGTCGTGGTCATGTCTCGGTCGAGTCCTGCGCCACCTTCTCTTTCGAGATACGACGCCATGCAGTTTTATATTTGGCAGCTTGGGAGTTGTCGTTAAAGGTGCAGTGTGTAACAGATTTGATGAGGTCCGTCGACCGTGTTGAAGAGCGCTCTTGTGATCCGTGGCCCTCGACTTTCCCTTGCACAACCAATCGTTACGAGTTATAATATATGCGCGAAGAACTTGAGGATTCGTATTTACCCAGTCGACGATAATCTCTCTTTGATGCTGAGATCTTTCAGGAACAAAATATTGGTTCAGTGCGCGATCCGTAGGACTCCAAGCATGCGTCTCCAGCACCATGTTTCCATCGCATCAATCTTGCGACGGTTTTGCATCCTCAGTGTCTACGTCTCAGCTCAATATAGGAAAACTGGAAAGTCTCAGCATTTCATCAATCAAACTTTTGTGTGTCTAATTATTCTGCAGTTTTTCCAAAGTTTTGTGTACATATAAATTTTATGGTCATCTAAATGTTACTACAAACTACTACTATGCATTTTAAATACGTAATTTTCCATCTGTTTAACAATATTGACAGGAGCAAGCATTGTATTTGAGCTTAGATAAAAGGGAATTCCCAAGATCTGCAATCGTGCTGTAGATATTTTACCGGAGGGTCTGATTTTCTTTTTTCTTATTTAATAGCCAGCTGAATTTTAATAGTGTAAAATTTTTATAGATTAACATCATAGCACCTTAACAATTCCAATAAATCCAAAGATAACTAAGATACATTGTTTTACTCCGTAATAAAACATATCCGGTGCCAATCTTCCTACTTCAACATTAGATCAGTAGGTTGATGCCATTTTCATCATTTTTCTATCCTGATTGTGGCTGAAACATGAAAGTGGTGCCAGTTACTGAAAAGAATTATGAGCATACATGTGGATGGGTGGAAAGGAAGAGAGAGGTCAAGATAGATGGATTGTGTGAAAAGTGATGTGAAAAAAATGGAAGTTAGTGATAGCATGACGGGTAACAGAATAGAATGGAAGAAAAACAACGGGTTGCGCCGACCCTAAATAACATGGGACAAGAGCAGGAATATGATGATGATAGTGGCGGAACCAGCTCCGTTGATTTACTTTATTGCCATAAATACTCGTACTTATCATTGAGAGATTTCGTTTTCGGTTACATTTTGTGATCTTTTGGTAGGCTTGACTTGCTAGTGTAATGATTTTTAAAGAAAATATTCATAAATCGTTCAACTTCCAATGATAAGCGATAGATGGCGCTAGTAGTTACATGAACTTTAGACATTCGTTGTAGATATTAAGTAATAATTTATAATATTAGACTTTATGGATTTGTTTTGTATAAATATATCATAATTGTTAAAATGAAATATTTACTTGCAGTTAATTATTAGATAAACTCTAATGTATATTAGTCAATTGATGTTACGTACTCTTTACTTTGCTCTGATTGGTCGGTTAGTCGACCGAGTGTTTGTGAAAGTTTGTGGTAGGGAAACACTGAGTTTGTTACTGTCATTTTGGACAGAGTCAGTCTGCTTTGAGTCGTTGAACAGAAAACATGTCCGACTAAACTGTGTATTTGTAAATGATTGTTAATAGAACGATAAGTATGAAATTGTGTTGATCAAAGTGAATAAAATATTTATACAATTTATCCTGAAGTGTTTGATTTATCACATTTCAGAAGTGGGATATGCCTACAAATATGTGCAGTGATAACAAGAAGAGGTTATGTGTGCCTAAATTGAAGATAAATGAGTTCGAGAAATATATTTTTGTCTTTCCAAGTGTACTAGTGTGATTTTAGACAAGAGGTTATGTGTGCCTAAATTGAAGCTAAGTGAGCTCGAGATATTTTTTTTGTCACCAAAGTGTGCAAGTGTTACTTTAAGCCAAGAAGTTGTGCCTAAATTGAAGCTAAATGAGCTCGAGATATTTTTTTATTCTTTTTCCCATGTGTGCTAGTGTTACTTCAGACAAGAGGTTATGTGTGCCTAAATTAAAACTAAGTGAGCTCGAGATTTATTTATTTTTTTAGCCAAGTGTGCCAAGTATTTTAGACCAGTATCATTCTCACCCAAATTTCTTACTGATGGTGACAGGCTCGTGTATTGAATCATTCGATTCCCTTCAAATGTGTGAACTGAGTGGTACAGATATGCGCGTCATGTTCGTAATCGAACGTTGACAAGACTAAACACCTCTTAAATGCTGGTGATTCATTTTAGTTTCTATATTTCAAATTGGGTGCTTTTCCTTTATTTAATTTCATCGAATTCGTATAGTGATAAATTAAAAAAAAAAAAAAAAAAGTTTATATGGAAAATTTTCCTATTTCCCAAAGCGATAATTGTCATTGTTGCCTCGGATTACTTTGTGTGGCACGACAATTTCCCTTTCGTTTCGACGCATAGTTGTAAAAACATGTTGTACCCCTTATTAGTATGTCACAATAATGATAAATGATATATAATGAATGATAAATGATCAGTGATAAGTTATCAGTAATAAGTGATAAGTAATTAGTGATAAGTGATAAGTGACCAGTGATTAGTGACCAGTGATTAGTGACCAGTGATTAGTGACCAGTGATTAGTGACCAGTAATTAGTGACCAGTGATTAGTGATCAGTGATTAGTGATCAGTGATAAGTGATCAGTGATAAATGATAAATTTATTTATTTATAAATGTTAAACGATAAACGATAAATGATAAATAGTAAATGATAAATGATGATAAATGATAAATTTATTTATTTATAAATGTTAAACGATAAAAGATAAATGATAGATGATAAATGATAAGTCTTAAATGATAAATGATATTTATTTTGTACTGTTGTTTTATGAACTAAATTTCCACCTATGACAAACAATAAATGAATTTGAGAGAACAAAGTTAAAACTGAGTTTGTATATGTATAACACGATTTAAAAGGCTGTAAATGGAATTTCTTCTCCATAGAGATCTACACTTTGGAATACGTAATTACCGTCAATTTGCTGACTTACTGACTTCTTGGCAATTTAAGAGTCTGTAAATGGTTCATTAGAAATGTTTTGATTTGATTTCAGTGCTTTGATGAGGCCAAGAGTGTCTTTGATGAGGCCAAGCGTGATTTTGATGAGGCCAAACGTGCCTTTGATGAGGCCAAACGTGCCTTTGATGAAGCTAAGTGTGTACCTTTGATGAAGACAAGCGTGCCTTTGATGAAGCCAAGCGTGCCTTTGACGAAGCCAAGCGAGCCTTAATAAGACCAAGCGAGCCTTAATGATGGTTCATTTGAAATGTTTTGAATTGATTTCAGTGCTTTGATGAGGCCAAGAGTGTCTTTGATGAGGCCAAGCGTGCCTTTGATGATGCCAAACGTGACTTTATTGAGGCCCAACGTGCCTTTAATGAAGCCAAGTGTACCTTTGATGAAGCCAAGCGTGCCTTTGATGAAGCCAAGCGTGCCTTTGATGAAGCCATGCGTGCCTTTGATGAAGCCAAGCGTGCCTTTGATGAAGCTAAGCATGCCTTTGATGAAGCCAAGCGTGCTTTTGATGAAGCTAAGCGTGCCTTTGACGAAGCCAAGTGAGCCTTAATAAGACCAAGCGAGCCTTAATGAGGGATGAGGCAAGCATGCCTTTGATGAAGCTAAGCGAGCCCATTTGAGGCCAAGTGAGCCATTTGAGGCCAAGTGGGCCATTTGAGGCCAAGTGGGCCATTTGAGGCCAAGTGGACCATTTGAGGCCAAGTGGGCCATTTGGAGCAAAGTGGGCCATTTGAGGCCATGTGGGCCATTTGAGGCCATGTGGGCCATTTGAGGCCAAGTGGGCCATCTGAGGCCAACTGGGCCATTTGATTTGGCCAGATGAGCCAATTAAGATTCGGGTTAAGTGTGCCCGGTGCAGACGAAATTATCCTCAAGAGCGTAAGTAACGTATGAATTTACCTATTAATGTGATTTTAGTCTGACTACGTTGGCTTAATGCAGATGTTGTAAATGAATTGAATAATTTATTAAGTTTATTCATATCATATTTGAACTGTTTATTGGATGAGATTTGAACATTCTGTTATAGTTTTTGAAGATATTATAGGTATAGATAAATTGAATTGAAAGTATAATTTAACACTGGGATTTTATTCTTAAAAAAGAGTTTCAAATGAACGATACAAGTACTATTTCCTGTAAATGTTTTAACCACTGATTTTTTTATTTTGAGGACTTGGATTCCGACAGAACTACAGAAGGAAAAATTTCCAGTCTTATTGAACAAATAGATAGTTCCTGGTTCAAACAGTACAGACTTGAAGAAAAATGATGCAAA
This sequence comes from Mythimna ferrago, assembly GCA_910589285.2. Taxonomy (NCBI): domain Eukaryota; kingdom Metazoa; phylum Arthropoda; class Insecta; order Lepidoptera; family Noctuidae; genus Mythimna; species Mythimna ferrago. The sequence continues at coordinate 20,071,553 of OU342696.1, forward strand.
GAGACGATTTGGAAGGAATAAGACACCACCACGATGCAAGAAGCGAAGAGGTACCCCACGTTGGTCTAAGAGAGTGGTTTAATGATTTTCAAGGAGGAAAGCGTTACAAGTATCGAGGTTTGAACATATCCATTGGAACTTTGTGATACGGGAGTTCTATCACTTCTGTAAATTTTGAGAGTATTTAAGTTTGATTAGAAAGAGTAATTATAATTGATTTGTATTAAGCAAGTAGGATCAGAAACTGACTATACAATTTGTCTCAAAAACTTGCTAGTCTTACCAAGAGAAAATAGAAAATTTACGAAACCTTGCCAAGTTTTGTAAGTTAGCATTTAGTGACGAAGTGGTAAACTAAACTAAAATGATTTTATCTAATGAGCAGAATTATGGTCGGTTTCAAGCAGAAATGTTAGCTAGTAAGAATTAAGGTGTAACTTATGTGAATATTATTACGACAAATTAATGCTTATATACGGATAACATATAAGTAAAAGAGCTGCAGATAGAAATTTAAACACACGGGATTAATGATAAATCTATTAGGTATTGAGCCAAACCATTAAATTGTAGACGAGGAAATGGATTTATTACACGTTTTCAATTCCTGTGACGTGTGCATACTGTAGCAGAGACTGATTCTATAGATAGAGAACACAATGATATTTATTTTACAAGTAGGATAAAATATATACTATTACATGACCATAACTAGTTCTCGTCGTCCAGACTGAAATCGAAGCCGGTTCCTAAGATGATTATGATACAATGAATGATTTAAATAGAGCTAAATATTACATCGTTATTTATTCGGTTAAGGGGAAGATGGATTGAAAATCCATACACTAGAGTAGAGGACCAATTTCAAGGTTTCAAATAAAAATAAAGTTTGACGAACAGTGCGATCCGAACTTCATTATTAGAACCTTTACTTGGTACGAAATCACGCACATATGCTGCTAATATTATTTGAGAGATAATATTAGTACAATTAAGCCCTTAGCCTCTAGCTGAAGGATCACTTTTATTGTAAATGCTTAAGTTTCTGTTTTATATTATGCTTTCAAATAATGAAAGTAATGAACTCTGACTAAACGAGTCGCCACACAACATGTAGCAACATGGTGGCTACAGATTTGTGAGTTTCATTTAACCACTGAGAGTTTAAGATCTAGGACGCGTATGTCGATACCTTAAGTCGTAATATCATGTTTTCCACAGAAATTAAGACGAATACTGTTTCTGTTTATAGTATTGAGACGAGAATTGATCTAAATATCAAATTTTCGAATACTTTGACTAGAGACACAATAGAAACAAAATGAGAGAGCAAGCGCCAGCATTTGCTTAGGATTAAATGAATAAGATCTAGATTTCAAATTCTTATAGCTGAACCCGATGAAAAACCTAATGACATGAAGTGAATTCAGTGCGCGTAAATAATGAAGAATACTTTCGAACAAAAAGCTGATCAATTTTACTTTATGCTTACAGTCTCACATAATTAACATTGACCAATGGTTTTGAGTACCTAATTGAGTGTTGGTTATAAAACATATTTGACAGTAGTTTATTAACTTGAATAATATTGCAATCATGGATTTCTTTTAGATACCCTACTGTCAAGAGCTTTTGCGATAGTCATGGTATTGACCTTGTTTTTAACGCTGTATCTTGTCTAAGGTTGAGCGCGGTTTTGCTAAAATGTATAACCACTATTTTAAATCCCCTAGCAAAATAAAATGATTCCTATGACGAACACCAAGGAAACATATGCCTATGGCGTGTTATTAATTCTGTTAAATGTCCCACTAGACAGACTGCCACAAAACTACCAGGATCAGAGTGCCTTTAAATGATAAACATTACGAAGTAAAATACGTTAAAAAGTTTAAGATATGAAGTGAGCGCCAATATCTGGGTTAGACTAGCAAAAAGATACTTTCGTTATCAGTAAAATCCTTGATACAGCCTACAGCATAAGTGGTTTAATAAAGATTAGTAGATCTGATTGCCATTATGAGGGTGAAATTGAATTTGCCTCATTTTAAAATCCATAGATCCATTGAAAAAAAACAAAGTTTTAAGTATAAAATTACTGTAATTACCGATTTTGCCAAACTGAGGAATAACATTTAGAAGCATACTTTCCTCAGACCTTATATAAACTCGGATATAGAGAAAAGCCTTTGACAAAAAAAAAACAAACTCTATTCTTCGCGTGATGAGAATGTTATAAACATATGACGTGACGATAAAGCAAATAATCAAGACTAAGCCGAATGTAATGATTATGAATGTAAGACTCAGTTCCTTGTAGAACTGGAATTAAGTTTCATAATTTTAATGAAAATATCCTATCATTTTAATTGTAATCGTGCGTCAGGAGATCGCACTATGTCGGATGGCCGAATGTAATGATTTTTAAAGAAAATATTCATAAATCGTTCAACTTCCAATGATAAGCGATAGATGGCGCTAGTAGTTACATGAACTTTAGACATTCGTTGTAGATATTAAGTAATAATTTATAATATTAGACTTTATGGATTTGTTTTGTATAAATATATCATAATTGTTAAAATGAAATATTTACTTGCAGTTAATTATTAGATAAACTCTAATGTATATTAGTCAATTGATGTTACGTACTCTTTACTTTGCTCTGATTGGTCGGTTAGTCGACCGAGTGTTTGTGAAAGTTTGTGGTAGGGAAACACTGAGTTTGTTACTGTCATTTTGGACAGAGTCAGTCTGCTTTGAGTCGTTGAACAGAAAACATGTCCGACTAAACTGTGTATTTGTAAATGATTGTTAATAGAACGATAAGTATGAAATTGTGTTGATCAAAGTGAATAAAATATTTATACAATTTATCCTGAAGTGTTTGATTTATCACACTAGTGAGAATTCCAACATTATTGTTGGTATGCTTATAATATTAGGTCTTTACCTATAAGTTGTTCTTTTATAAAACTGCATTATTTAAAGTATTATTTCTAATTCGACTTGGAAATATAAGTACGAGTAACAAATTTTATATTTAAGACATGTTGTTCTTATTTTAAAATTTATTCATGGTTACAGATTTGTTGTAAGTTAAAAAAAAAATGGTATAATCAGTAAATCTTCATGAGCATTAATCTTTCATAAGCATTTAGTAAAACGCTGGTATTTTGACATTTAAATTTTACTTATGTGTATTTTTTTTTAAGGGAGCAGTCAGATCAATGGCCTGGCTTAGATGCAGGAGAGAGGATGACCCTAAAGTAATAAGTGAAGTAAATCAAATAAAGAAGGAACAAATAAAAGATGATGACAGCAATCGTTTCGTTATTAAGGCTATTTGTAAGTTTCCTTGTAAATTAATCCATATTGATGAAAATTCAGTTAAGCATATAGTGATCAAAGTAATAGTGACATCTAAATTAATATCAAGGTATTAATCTTTGAGAGCTTACAAGTTGTAGGTCGCGAGTTCAAACCCAGCCGCCCAGGCGCATTACCTTGTGTAATTTATTTCATCACCACTGCTCTCAAAAAGGTAAAGAAAAACATCGTGAGGAAATCGGCAAGTTATGAAACTAAAAATTTGAAGGCATATGATATCCTCCAATCTTCACTGCGCCTGTGGGGTGAATTAGGGCCCATTTCCTCCTGTACAGAAAAGGCCTGAGTTCCTGCAGTGGAAACATTTAAGGTTAACTGCCATTGCCGTTTAGGCAACCGGTGGCGCTGACCTCTTGCCCCGGCCCCTGATGGTCTGCCGTTTTTTTTTGACACGTGCATTATGCAAAAGTATTGCAAACCTGAAAACATATTAATTTTCTTTATACATTTTAGGAGGTACCCATTTTTTTTTCTCTTGTATCATAGATAGTAAACAATTAAGGATTACTTAACTATGGTTCACGGTGTTTTCTTTTCTAATTTATTCACATAAATAATTTTTTTTTACAGTACAAGACAAAATATTGATCAGAGCCTTCGTAATAGCAATGGTATTATCTGTAGCAAGAGAAGTGTGTGGTTCTATACCAGTTTTAAACTTTGCTGGAGAGATTTTCTTGAAGTCTTCTGAAGGTTCAGGTATTGTCCTGACTCCTAACCAACAAGCAATGGCTTTAGGAACTGTGCAAGTTATTGGAGCATTATTGGCATCTTTTTCAGTAGAAAAAGCGGGAAGGAAGGTGAGATTTACTAATTCTTGTTCAATCTGTTCTAAGAGTCCTTGATACTCTCTGGATCTTCTAGCTTCTTAAACATGAAGCCTCATGTTTTGTTGGACTCGAAAATGTAAAATTTCTCCATATTTACCCATTACAATTTGGTTTAAGATATTTAAACCACATTCTAAAAGATATATGGGATTTATAGTATTAACGACCAAACGGATGACTAATAGAAAATGCCTAAGGCAATAAGTCCTCCTCTGTATCTGAATATGCATCATCATCATTATCTTCCTGCCCTACTCCCGTTTTATTTGGGGTCGATGCAACACGTTTTTTTCTTCCATTCTGTCCTGTCACTCGTCACATATCTGAATATGCATAAAGAATTAAATAAGTAAACGACGTATCAAAATTATAACAGGAAAAACGCCTGTCTTTAAGGAAAGAAACACCTGAATGGTCATGTGCATTAATTAAAATACTTTATCATATTTTCCGTATACTTGTGCAATGTAGTGCCGTACCTTGTAGAAATTGCAGTTGTTTATTTTTTGCAATTAGGATGATTGATGTCATCTACTTTGCCGTGATTAGCGGAATAGATACAAGTATCTCGTGACACGTAATGTATATTTTCCTCTAATAATTAGATAAGACCAAGAAGAAAAAGCAATAGTCAGCTTTAATTTAAACTTTTAATGCTGAATGGCTGTCATAATAAAACATAAATATACTAGTCAAAACAAAATAAGGGCCACTTGTTATTTTTAACAACGACAGCGATAATTTATTTTTTATGCGTTTTCAAGTAGCTGAATGTTTTTATAGTGTTACCTTATTCGTTTACAAACATTTTTTGAGTGTTCTACCTGCTTAACTGTGTAAAGTGGGTAGTTTTTGATAATTTATTGTAGCCACTGATTTAAACCCAATTTTGAAACGGATTTTAACTCGGCCAAACTGACGATTCTGTGAAGAATAGTTAAGTTTTGTTTATGTAGTGGCTGAATTAGCATTTTAATAAAGTTGTGCCAAGAATCTAACGACATATGGTCTTACCAACCGTAACTAGGGCCGTAACATTGCTTCAAGAAGGCCATTCGCAGCGTTCTGTTGCGTTGCATCTAGGTTTTTCTTGCCGAGCGAATCAGAATACTTGGAATCGATTCCGAGAGACTGAGAGACTAACCAGGAGACAGGGATCTAACAGAGTTCGAGCAAATACCGCCCAGGAAGACCGCTACGTGCGTTTGACTGCGCGCAGAGAACGCTGCATTACAGCCCGATCCTTACAAAACCGTTTGCGGCAGGCGACGAGTACACGTGTTAGTGATCAAACGATTAGAAATCGGTTACACGAGGACCAGCAGTTCTCCAGGAGACGCGTAGTGCGGATTCCATTGACAAGTGCTCATCGTGCAAACCGATTATCGATCGCAAGGCAGCATCTGGCATGGAGTACGAGTGACTGGCGCCCAATATTGTTTACGGATGAGTGCAAAGTTACATTTTTTAGTGATGACTGTCGCATTAGGGTTTGGAGGCGTGAAGATGAGCGATTTTCGGATGCTTGTATCCATGGAAGTGACAGATTTGGGGGCCCCAACGTTATGGTGTGTGGAGGAATCTCTATATCAAGTAGAACCGAGTTGGTAATTCTCAACGAAGGCACAATTACGGCTCAACATTAAATCGAGGAGGTCATACGACCCCTTGTGGTCCCATATGCATAAAGAATCGGCGCAAGATTCCGTCTGATGCACGATAATGCTCGCACTCATACAGCTAGGGCCACTGGAGAATCCCTAGACGAGGCTGGTATACTGACGTTGCCTTGGCCTGCAAACAGCCCGGATCTCAATCCCATTGAACACATGTGGGATTTACTAAAACGCAGTGTTTGAAGCACAAACCAACCTCTGCACAATGAAAAACAGCTAATAAACGTTCTTAAATCAAGCTGGGAACAAATTCCTCAAGAAGCAGTGGTACACCTGGTGGAGAGTGTACCATCCAGGCTTCAAGAGTGCATTAGGAAACGAGGAGGGCACACAAAATATTGAGGAAATTCACAAAACTACCAATACCCAATTTGTTTATTTTTCACTTAATTTTTATTTCTTACTTTTTGTTTGCACAAATGTTAGTTTTTAGAAAAAGTGGGAGTAATTTTTTTTTTCGGAGAAAGTCCTTCATTATTTTATGCTGTTTAAAATAAAAATCAATTAATTTATCCAATCGAATCATTAATCAACTCTTGAATCTCAAATTTTCATCAGAATACTATGAAAACGTGGTGGCCCTTATTTTGTTTTGACTAGTATATATAGACAATATTTTATATCACAATACATATTTACTAGGAATCAATTTACTAATACTAAATAACACTGCGTTACAAATTAAAAAAAATTTTGAGTACCCGCTTTGAAATGTCATGTTTTCTTATTTATACCTATCGCTTATTAAACATACATACAAATTTTCTTTTCATCACGTCTCATTTTTCTTCTGTAAGAATGTGCCAATTTATATTAAAAATTAAAAGGCAAAAACATATTTTAAAGAAATCTAATAAAATCAACCAGAATTTTTTACATTCATCAAGTTTAATTTTATCATTTAGGTAAAAAAAACTCAAAAAAAGCCATTTTATAAAATTTTAATACAAAATATCATGAAAATTTAAATTTTTCTTTTGTGCTCTGAATGATCTTCTCGTTTTAAATGCCAACAGTAATCACCTAGCATGGTTGTGTCCCAACGACCTTGAAATCGTTCCTCAAGCTTCTTTACATCCTGGTGGAACCTCTCACCCTGCTCATCACTGACCGCACCAAGATTAGATGGAAAGAAAGAAAAATGAGAATGAAGAAAGTGAATTTTTAATGACATTCTGCAACCCAACTTTTCGTATGCCTTTAACATGTCGTTAACCAGCTGTTCCGCATTTTCGGCTCTGTGGTTCCCTAAAAACCCTTTTATAACTGCTTTAAGTGATAACCAGGCGTCAAGTTCCTTATTAGTAAGCTTTTTGTCGAAATTTGGGTCTTTCATCAATGTGCGTATTTGCGGTCCCACAAATATCCCTTCCTTGAGTTTTGCATCACTTAATTTTGAAAATACTGTCTTTAAATATAAAAATCCATCTCCCTCTTAAACTTATTTGGTGCATTTGAGCAGTTGCGACGACCACTTAGTCCAGTATTCATTTTGTATTTTCAAGTAAAATATGCACAAAGATGTCGACGTTATCGAATGGAAACGATTACTAAACAAAACAAAATATTTAAAAAGTACAATACATCGAAAGCGGTAACAGGGTAGTGGACTAATTTTTTTTTACATCATATTTTAATAAAGGAGATAAAAACAAACAACTTTTCCAAAGTAAAGGTATTCCTACGATATAATTGACTGTACCTCGAAAACTAGACGTGATGGATACCACATATGTTTGGAACATTTCATCTGTGACTCATTACCTATTCATTCCAGCTATCAGTTAAGAGGGTACCAAAATCGTGTAACGCAGTGTAATTATCCTTTTAACATACGTTGGATTGGTCTAACGAATGTTTTCTTGTTCTTAGGTCTTTTGCGACTGGATACTCCATCTTGTCAGCTCTTCTGTTACTTATGGGGATTGATGAGCTAAACGCGAACAGAATACGAAAACACTCGTTGAACTAATCCAACGCAAGTGGTTAAATAGTTAAAATAGGTACCGAATTTCACACAAAAATATCCTGCCTAGTAAAACCTAAAACATTTGTTTTTCCTCAGGTGCTCTTCATAGCCACCGCCTTCGTGTCAGGTCTGAGCATGTGTGCCCTAGCCTCCTGGTACGTCGCTCGGGACTACAACGTTTTCGCACCAGCCTGGTTACCAGTCGTCACTCTCAGCTTGTGCATCTTCTGTGACGCGCTTGGGTTGCAACCTGTGTCCGTCATTGTAAATGGAGAAATCTTTTCTTTCAAGGTTGGTTTCAATATTACGAGCTTTCGTTTACGTAAAATTTGTCAAGGCTTTCCAAACTATAGATTTTGTAAGATGAAAAAAATAAAAGGATTCCTACTTTATTACTACTGCACACTCATCCAAAACCTTATCAAAAGTTATATGTTGAGGCATTTGTTCGAGATGCTAGCAAATAGCTGGTCGACTCTTTGCATGACCAAAAAGTTGGGATTTTCTTCATTACTATCTAACGTGACAATGCTTCCCGCTTTCTTAGCACTTTCCCATTGACATCGGTATGGATGAATTTTTATGCCCAATGAGTTCTTTTTCTACCCGTTTGTACAAATTATTATTTTCAGTTGGTATATTATCTATTAAGCTGAAATATTTATTAGTTAAGATGTTTATAAGTAATTTATTGACTTCCACAATAGTGAAGCATTTATTTACTTTATTCAATTGCCAGCTTCTAGCTTATTTTTGTCTTCGGTGCTGTCTTTTTTTAACCGAGTTGTCATTTAAATTGTTGTAATAAGACATTATCCAATAGATATGCAGCCGTATTTTACCTGAATTCAACTATTAAAAGTGCAATCAAATTTTGACAGTCATTAACCTATATTTCTCTTTTACTTTTCAGTACCGAGGCTCAGTGACGGCAGTAGCAATGATGGTAGCATCGTTCACAGCTTTCCTTCAATCATTATTCTTTAAGCCTTTAGTAAGTGAAGTAGGAGCTCATGTTGCATTCTACTTTTACGGAGCAGTATGTCTCTGCACAACTGTGTACGTGTTTTTCTATGTGCCGGAGACAAAAAAAAGAACCTTGGAAGAAATCTATGAAGACTTGAAGACTAAGAAAGAAAAAAGTATAGAGAAAGAGAAAGCGTTAGCTATTGAGGCAGGGAAAGTGAATGTTTAAGGAATAGGGTTTTTTTATAGAAATGATATAATTTAATTAAACTTTAGTATTTACAAATACTTTTGGTTTTTCTGAATACCTGTTGTACCTTCTCTTGTTTATCGAGGATGAAAAAGCTCTTGGTGGAGCATGTGAAAGTGATAAATTTTTACTGTGATTGATTTTTCATCACCACTGCTCTCAAAATGGTGAAGGGAAACATCGTGAGAAAACCGGCATGTCCTAAAACCAAAAAATCGAAAATGTGACATCTACCAACCCACACTGGGCCCGCGTGGTAGATTACGGCCCATTCTCTATCCTAGAGAGGAGGCCTAAGTCCCTATAGTGAGAACATTATAAGGCCGACTATGATATGCTAAAACCCACTCAGTTGCTTCAGTTGCTCTTTGCGTATCAGGACTCGGTGCTTTATACGATGCCCAATACAATAATGATGCAGTCATGTGACAGAAACGTAAATATGAGTAGGATTATAACTTTCAACATCAAATTCAAATAATGCTTTCGATACATTGACGTCTTCCTCGACCAAATACAAACACGCTAAAAGTTGATCAGACAATAATCTTCTAGAAAACATCAGAAAAATTTTAAGAAAGAAAAACTCTGTACGGGATAGTAAGGTCAATGATGAATCGTACAGGCAGTCCAGTCATTTTAGACATGTTAAATCCCAATCTGCGGAAAAATTCCTAGTGAGCTGATCTTTTGTATACACATTATTTACGACGAAGTTATGAAGATGTGAAATATCGCCGTCCATATCGTGCCGGCTAAAAGAGTTTTACAACAATGATGGTGAGAAAACGATTGAGTACATTGTCACAATATTGTTGATTTCTCAGCGCTCAGCTCTGAAATTTTACAGAAAAATGCATCAGGCATACACCACAAACAATTTTGTAATGACCTCTATTGACCTCCGAGCTTGTGAAAAAGTGATTTTCGTGATCTTTTAACCTTTATAATTGTTTTAGCCGGTATGATATCAATGTCGATTTTTCGCAATTTCATTACAACGATAATAAAGGTGTACACAAAAAATTCCGATTTTTCCGCAGATAAAACCTTAAATGGGTACGCCATAATCATGGCAGTATATCCCCTCTTTGATGAGTGGCTGGAGAGACGTCACGGCGTCTTCACCTTCCGCATGACACAGGTCCTACCCGGCCATGGTAAGTTCGGGAGGTTCCTGCACCAGATTCGGGCAGAATAAAAACCCCGGTGTCACCATTGTGTGGACTGCTCGGAAAACCCGATGGAGCCTACGATGGAAGTGTGCCCAGCTTGTCGGAACCAGAATCGTCAACGGCGTGTAGTGTTCCACGTGCACCTCAAAGAGATGTCAGCGAAACCGTAGGGGTTAGCAGGGCCGAAGCCTGCTATGTCATACTTGCTATAGCTAGGGCCATGAGTTGACTTCTAAAGGGAAAACCCGTGGTCCTGGAAAGCAAAAGGCAACTAAGAGAATATTGGTTTGGTTTTAGTCAGTAAAAGTCTGACACTCATTCCGCCCTGGAGCGAAAGAAGCCATTAGATGATTTTTCACCTCAAAACAAAAAAGGCTAGGATTCATTCGCGGTTACCACTGTTTTGCATAGTAATTTAAAAATTTCTTAAATGATAACAACAACGATTATTTTCAATAATCTCTGATTTTTTTGGTGTGTTTATTAAGTGCATAACTAGCCATTTAAAGAATTCGACATTCTGAGAATTAGGCATTAAGAGAATTGGCCATTTAGAAAACACAGTTTTTGCGACTTACTTGCCATTTTCAGAATGAGGCAATTAGAGAACACAGTATTTGCGACTTGGTCGCCATTTTCAGAATTAGGCATTTTGAGAATTGGCCATTTAGAGAACACAGTTTTTGCGACTTAGTTGCCATTTTCAGAATGAAGCATTTAGAGAACACAGTTTTTGCGACTTGGTTGCCCTTTTCAGAATTAGGCATTTAGCGCATAAACCTATATTACATTTCGCTATAGGGAGCAGTAACTTAACGAATAGACGCGAATGAAATCGCGTGGGTCAACTAGTTTATACTAATATTATAAAAAGAAAAGATTAAATTTTTGATTGTTTTATGTTACGATTTAACTCATCATCATCATCATCAGCCTTTTTAATGTTCCCACTGCTGGGACTCAAGCCTCCTCACTAGGAGAGGGAATGGGCCGTTATCCACCACGCGGGCCCACTGAGGGTTGGAGAATGTAACATGTCTTCGAATTTTTGGTTCTAGGACATGTTTTCCTTTACCGTTTTGAGAGCAGTAGTAATGAAATAAATTACATAAAGTAAAGCGCCTGGAACCCGCGACCTACAACTCGTAAGTTGGAGCCATTACCACTCGGCCACCACTGCTATCGATGTAGGTCAATAACTACTTAACTGATTTCAAAAATGCTTTCACCATCAGAAAGCTGCATCATCACTAAGTAACATAGGCTATTTATTTACTACTTTTATTTGGGGTGAAGCTGCCAGCAGAAGACAAGAGCTAGTCTATAATAAAATCTTTGTTTACTTTAAAATTTACGAAAACCTATTACATCATACTCGTAATTTAAAAAAAATCTTTAGAAATAATATCTAACGGTTTTATCAATATTGACCAAGTTGTTTCAGAAAAATGTGCAAATTTACCGAAGATCTAGTTCTACTATTATTTTTCCGATTGTATAAGCATTACAAATATTTGAAATATAAAAACATACTTATTTGTTTATTTTTTAATAAGCGTAAATTGTTGCATAATATTGCGACTAAAATTAAATAAATAAATGTGGCATGATGCGTCATATGTTTTTAATTTTAAGCGTTCACACTTTTTAACCGACTTCTAAAAAAGGAGGAGGTTCTCAATTCGGATGTTTGTATTTTTTTTTATGTATGTTCGGGCATAACTTTGTCGCTTACGAACCGATTTGAAAAAAAAAATTTTTGTTGGTAAGGGTATACTTCCCAAATAGTCCCATAGTCACCAAGTCGGGATCCGATGATGGAATCTTGGCGAAATCGAGGGAACTCCTCAAATTTTATAGGCAACTATATAGTTCTTTTGGTATTTTCATCAAAGACTTAAGCATTTACAGTCAAAAAATGACATTTGATGAAGTGGAACTGGCAATCGTTGATGGTGAAGGCACAAAATAGATAGGTACAGAAGATAATCTCATGTATGTACTTCACTTTTTATACCTACGCTCGGTGGACGCACACTAATGAGCGTTTCAGCCGGAACTGTTCGACGAGTGAGCCGAGACGCGACCGAGATATCGTGTCCATGAGCGGTGTCTATGTGTGCGTTGCTCGAGCGCGCTTTGTATGTAGATTGACTTCTGTACCTACCTGTCTATTTTGTAGCGAAGGGCACTAGTTTATTAATAGCCTATTCAATCTATTCGGTAATAGCGGGAGAAATAATTAAATGATTTCCTACGTTTCTATAATAGATAGTTTTGTCTCTTCGTTATACACCGACTTCCGAAATTAAAGTTATTTTGTACTTTTCAGTGTTTTTTTACATTGAAGTCGGTTTAATTTTTTTTGGAAAAAGTTTTTAATTTTTAAATTTTTTGTTATGGTACCACCACTAAAAAGTACCCCTCAGCCAAACTTAAATACCTTATAACCAGAGTGCATCTCATAAGGTTTCTAATAATCCCAAACACGGTTAGATTACATTAATTTACTACTTCCAGCTTCATCACCAGATCAGTTCGATACATCCCCTCCCTCCCTCCCTATTTTCTTTCAGTCAGTCATCGACTACACGTATAAACAAAGCAATTTTACTTGTTACGATAATTCTGCTGTGATCCTATAAGGAGTTCTGTGCCATATCTTCGAAGTTTATGATCAGATCATAACAATATTTCTATGGGACCAACTTAGAAGAATAACATTTCAATAAAAAAAAATCAAAATCGGTCCACAATTGACCGAATATTGGTGAAAAAAAAAACATATCTACATTCAGTCGAACATAGAACCTCCTCCTTTTCGAAGTCGGTTAAAACAGGATTTAGCTGGGCATTCATCTGCACGGTCTCATACCGTGAGTCATACATTTTGCATACAGATACTGCCGTGATATTTCATCACTTTCATAATATTTTGATTTACAAAAAACCTTCTGTTTCTCTCAGACTTATAATAATCTAGTAGACAAATATAACTAGACATTATCAAAGAGCTTCCCTGCAAAGTAATTCAGTTTATAAGCGAACGCTAAAGTTGAACAACGGAATGTCCGGGCGTCATCAGCCTTAGATTTATTGTGATAACTATTTTTTATAATAGTTTTCAGTGAAAATGGGACGTTTATAAATATACTTTTTACTGGATTACCATTTTTGGTTTCCGTTTATTTTAATTTAATAATTAACAGTGATTAATTTCAAGTGATATTATTATAAAAAAGCAAAATTAAGTTTTTTTTGTACTACATAGTGTTCTTTGCAGTATATATAGCATTGAAAGATTTTAGTTTTTAGTTTATATGGTATTAAAAAATGAAGAAATATTATTTTATTTTCTCCGAGGGGAGCAAGATCAACCAAATAATATGTGCATTACTCAGTAAGTAATTATTATCATGTTTTTTTTTTTTTAAATTAACCTTGTTTCTGTAAGAACAGTAGTTCTAAAGACTTACGAGTGTGAACCAAGGTGAGTGCTTAGAAATTCATTTAATATGGAAAATGGTTTTCTACTGCATTTAAATCTACACTAATATAATAAAGAGGTAAAATTTGTTTTTTTGTTTGTAGGAGGTAATCTCTGGAAGTACTGGTCCGATTGCTAAAATTTTTTCATCGATAAAAAGCTGCTTCATTCCTAAGTGACATAGGCTATATATTATGTATGCGAACAAAGTCGCGGGCAAAAGCTAGTTATTTCTAATCTAAGTCCAGTCTGCTGTAAAAAAAGTTTAACGAAAAAGTTTACCATTTCAAACGCTAACCTATGTATACCATAGGTTAGTGTTGAAAATGGTAGGTAGCATTTTGTGTAGTGTTAGATTTGTGTTTATATATTTAGTGTATTTAAATACACAAACATATTTTTAATTAGTACAAAAAAATGGGGCTCTATCCATATCCGCTATTAATCATATTTGTGTAATCAAAAGTAAATAAACGAATTTCCAAAATTGTCCACCAAAAGTCACGAAAATGTGTTTGGTAAATAGATAATTGAATCAATCATTCATAACAATTGCTACCAGAAAATACTACGTGCAGTGTTTTTGCATTTTTATCATTATTACATTCATTCATAGTCTGTACAACATTTTCATAAATTGAGTGACATTTTGGGATATGAAGAAACGCTCATAACTTTTGTATTTTCTATTATCAAAAAGTAAAAATCTAAAGTCGAAGAAAATATTTGACGCAGACAAAAATGTAAATGTTTAGTTATGTTAGTTAGTTAGCCCATTTATGTCCCACTACTGGGCGAAGGCCTCCCTCTCCCTTTTCTACACACGTGTGTCTTCGGCCATTGCGGGCCAGTCCCTCCGGTAGTTATCCAGCTCATTTCTCCATCTTCCTCTTTTTTTATGGTGGGAAAAAATCATCCAATGACAACCCGCGCTCTTGGGCGGAGCGGAACATAGTGTCAGACTCTCACTGATTAAAAGACCCACCCCGTTCCTTCTAGCCTTCATACCGGGGCTCGAGCTCCCTTTCGGATAACTCTGGCCGCAGTAGGCTTCGACCCGACTGGGTCCCTGCTGTTGCTGACAACTCCTTGAGGCGCGCGGGAACAGTGCGCGCCGTCGACGACTTGGACTTGGTCCGGACAGTTACCGGACGGCCGGACAGCGAGCTAACCTTTGCTCCCTGTCGCCTTGGTCTGCCGCGATGTCACCTTGCGTTTAATGGGACCCAATAAGTGGCTCTTTTGGCCCACAGCTCATCCGACATGCGACAAACATGTCCGGCCCAATCCCACTATAGAGTGGCAGCTTTTCGGGTAACATCTTTAATGTTAGTTGTGGCGCGCAGCTCCGTGTCCCTTATGCGGTTAGAAATTCGAACACCCAGAACACTGCGCTCCATGGCTCGCTGACAGGCCTCGAGCTTGGACTGGTATTTACCAGTCCAAGCTTAGGTTGGACTTTGGTTTGGTTGGGTTGGGAGCTGTAGGTTTAAATACCCAAAAATGTAGCCTATGAGAGCAGTGTCCAGTCACAGAAGGCAGAAGCCTTCTCTTCTTCTTGACACGTACCATAATCAGAAGGTACGCGTCAATTTAATTGATAAATATTCAACGCGAAGACGACTTAAAATCTTTATATTGCTAATAATTATATCCTGGTTTATATCAATGTCATACGTTATATTTTCGACATATAAAATAATGCCTAAATATTAGAGTTCACGGTCACATTAATATCAATAAATGGTCATTATCGTTTTGCGTCTGCAAATATTGGACTAAATTTAACCCGGCGCAAATGACGTGAAAATAATTACTAGGACGATGACGCCGGGTCATATTGACCCGAATTTTATCGATAATTTTACAAGAAATTTAGCAAGTCACATTAATTTTAGTTACCGTTTATTGAAAAGGACTTATTTGCTTAGGTAGTAAAATAAAAAGAAAAACAATAAGTTCTAGATATTATACTTTTATTAGCTTTTTCAATAACACATGCAAAATCAATTTTAAAAATTTAACATTTTTATTTTTTGAATTTTTGGTAAAGTATTCTTATCAATAATAAAAATCAATAATCTTATGTACTAAAAGAGAGATCAAATGAGCTTTATAACATGAAAATAAAAACAAATCAGTCTTCTACGTCATCATTCAGGCCCACGGATCTGCTGCAATTATTACAGTATAGAATCAAATGGTCTGGGCAAAATGTAAATGTGGCGCGCATGACAAGTGTGAGACTTTTTCTTATCCTGTTTAGACGGACATACTTGACATCTCTTGCGAGTTCCTGGAACTTGGGGGATCCCAGGCTCTTCACCAGGGTCACCCAGGAAATCCGCTATTCTTTTGCGCAATTGACAGGTGCCTTTCGAGTTTGTGTAGTAGAGCGAGTCTCAGCTTTTTTAGGACATGTTGTCTTTTAGTACGTGTATCATTATTATTATATAATATATATATACAACAACAACAACATAGTATAGAAAATCGTCAGTGGCCATCGTTTTGAATTCCTTCTTACGTTGTAAGTAGCACTGAGTTCGTCAGGTACAGCTACACCGTTCTTGGTGTCATTGTAAAAAGTTATTATTTTGGGCTTCTATTTATCGCCAGTGTTGTCATTATCAATCTTGGCATCAATGTTAGCGTCATTACTGCATTCAGATAAATGGTCGTCAATATCCACGACTGAAGCAGCTTGGAAGTCTGCATTGTCAAAATTAGACTCCTCTAACAACATCACAACTCTAGCTGGATCATTTGTTAATGTTATTTTCACTAAAAACCTAAAAAAACAAGGTTAATTAACATTTAACACTAAATATGCAAATAAACGTAAGTAACGAAATTACTACGCCAGCGATGACGCTGGGTCATAGTTACCCGTTTTCACTTGACGCACGTATATCTTTCAGCACATGCGGCGTCGCACTAAGCATACCAACAAAACGGGTAGAAGGGGGTCGTATCTCCAGCTACACAAATGTTCGAACCATAAAACCGACGCAAAAATTAAATATATTAGTTTCAAATTGCCTCGGGTCAATTTGACCCAGCGTCATTGTCGCCGGGTTAACAGAATATCTGGTCTGGAATTTTGCTGAATTTTGATGGCAGCCATATGATAATAAACTTGTCCCAACACGGATTTGCCCGACAACCTGTCCTCACAGAGACGGTGGGATGTGCCGCTCGGCAGTATTGTACGGAATAACCTATTAAATACGTCGTCAAGTACTGCTGAGCGTGCGCGTCTGCTGGCTGTGGGGGAATGGGAGTCGGGCTTATGGCTTCAGGCACTCCCGTCATCCACCATAGGCACTATGGTGGATGACGCCTCGTTTCGGCTCGCTACCTGTCTACGCTTAGGCGCACCTTGTGTTGCTCCACATCGGTGCCACTGTGGCGAAGGTGTCGACACCCTCGGACACCATGGCTTGTCCTGTTGCAGGAGCGTAGGCCGCATACTACGACACGCTAGCATCGACGATAATATTCGTCGAGCTCTTGTCACCGCCGGCGTACCTGCCGTATTAGAACCAAATGGTTTGGTACGTGACGATGGGAAGAGACCAGATGGTATGACGTTGGTACCGTGGAAGGTGGGTAGGTCTCTGGTGTGGGACAAAACCTGTGTCGACACCCTTGCGCCATCCCATATTCCAAGTACGGCAGGCTGTGCTGGCGCTGCCGCTGCTGCTGCTGAGACGGCGCAAATATTGTAACCTTATTGGTAACTAGCTGCTGCCCGCGACGTCGTCTGCGTGAAGGCTCTACAGCACCAAAAATACCTAAGATGAAAGTGTCGCTATAGCATTATAAGTAAACAACTTTTAAAATAGCATTAAAATATAAGTTTTTTTTGCAAGTGAAGAGAGTTATATGGGAATCCTGCCGAGTTCAGTCATAAGATGTGACTGAAGGAAATAAAGAAAATAATGCAGGAATTCATTCCAGGAATACATTCCTAGACACAAAAGAGTAAAAATACGTACAAAGGTATCATACCTTACAACACTTCCCTATAAACTACGTTAGTAGTTATGCTGCCAGGAGCTAAAATGGAAAGAGAGTCAGGACTGGTGACGCGGGAGCAAGCGACGTACAGTTGCCAGTGTGAGAAGCAACTTGTCCTGAGGTCGACACCCGCTGCCCTCAGTGTCTGCCCCGGCGACTTATTGATGGAAGCAAACACCCATGGGGAACTGTACGCGCTTAAACTGGAACGGGAAGTTATGAGGTATTAGGGGAATGCGTGGTATAAATACTGCCTCGCCGACACCACAACCCGTAAGAATTTCCGCCTCAATGGTGTGCCTGTAGAGCGAGATAACTTTAAGGCGGGTCCCGTTACACAACTTCGGAGGAGATAGGATCCGAAGAAGGATAATCGAGACACCGATCTTCAGCTTGATGGTATGCGCTGGAAGTCCATTTGCTGACAGGGAGTTCAGAAATTCCACGGGATAATGTGTGGCGTCATCTTGCTCGACAACAGTGTTTATCGAGGTGTAGACCACTTCATTCCCCTCAATTTCCGAGAGAATGCATTCGTTAATTGCTGCAGCCTGATCATTTTTGGGCGTCAGAATGGCCCGCTCACTCACCCAAGAATTCTGCTGGTGCGGTATACGACTGATGTCCCCGTACACACAGCGAATGAGTTCTTCTAAGCTGGATACCACTCTACCGAGAGACTCTGGAAGCACCACCTGTCCACCTCTCTCTTCTGTTAGAGTGCCTTCGCCAAGACTTAGAAGGACATCGGAGAATTCTTGAGCATTCTTCTTAATGGTCAAGCGCAGCGTACGAACTCATGACCACAACGAAGATCGTTTCAACGGAGCATTCACCTCGTCAGCCCTCGATCCCCGCGTCACCACGGGAAGTGTTTGCCGGAAATCGCCACTGAACAAAACTGTGACACCACCCATCAAATGTTCGTCCCTGCGGATGTCCCGCGGGGTTCTGTCCACGGCCTCAAATGCCTTCCTATTGGCCATCGTACACTCATCCCATACGATCAGAGAGCAATCCTTAAGCACGTGTCCCTTATCGCTGTTACGTGACACACCACAAACAGGTGTTTCGGCGCTCTCTAAATCGATGGGAATTTTAAACATGGCATGTGCATGGAATTCCCTGCCGGAGTCTGTATTTCCTGATAGCTATAACCTAGGGGTCTTTAAGTCAAGAGTGAATGGATTGATTTTAGGCAAGCGTGCTCCATCGTCGGCCACATCATCGCTTTCCATCAGGTGAGATTGTGGTCAAACGCGAGCCTATCCATTATATTAAAAAAAAAAGTGTTGTCTTGCCACCCAGAAGCAGTGTGGCAGCGAATCCTGACGACGCTACAGCAATAGCAATTTTGCCCTGCCTCCTGACCTCTGCAAGTATGCCAGTGGTAACAAATGTTTTTCCTGTTCCACCAAGAGCATCCAAGAAAAACATTTTACCCTGGTTTTGCCCAGCGCTTTCAAGGATGGTGTCATAAATTTGTTTTTGCTCTGAAGAGAACAAAGCGACATGGTCATTTCGTATGGTGTTCATATCACCCGAATCGTAATTTGTCTCAGCGTTATACTCCCGATTTCCACGGTCTTGATGCGGTGATGATTGTGGAGCTGGTAACCCATATTCGATCAGTGGATTACCGCTGAAAGAAATGACCACATCTTGAAATGAACTAAGACATGTGTTCAGCACGCGTTCATCAGTTACTTCGACTTCGTCTCTAGTAGCAGGCCTCAAAGCTCGTAGAAAATCTTCAGATGGATGATGGCGATACTTCTCCCACAAAGCTATCGGGTTCGCGACTCCACAAATCACCAAGATGACGGCAAACAGATGACGCATGTGACTGGGATTGTCACTGACGCTCGCCTCCGCGAGGGTGTCATCCCAATTTTGGTCACCGTCGAGAAGGTGACGTGCTACGCAGACTGCGCGGTGAGTGGGATACTCCACGCCATCAAATGTCCTCAGAAAGGTGAAAGACGTTGGGCCTCGGACAGTATGAAGTAACGACAGCAGAAAATAGCATTTGCCATTATTCGCATGCACGGTATAAACCCTTCCCAATGCGGTGTCCTTGAAAATTCCCAAAAAACCTTCCACAGCACCTCCTCGTCGCCGTCGGTTAAAATACACCCCTTTGCTTGTCGTACGTGTAATATAAAGGCACCTCGTACGTAAGGGATCTCGCAAACTGGTCGACTTCACAGAGCCTGAAAAATGTCACCATGTAATACACCACATTTTTTTTAAATTGTCTTCCTCAACTCTGCTCAAGATGAGGGTTTTGTTGGAACTGTAATTTGTCAAAACGAATTATACTATACAGTTTTTATGAAGAAAATACACATTACCATCTATGAATTTTAAGAATAACTAACTACCGACCTCGCCAACATGATCCAATTATTAATTTCCAAAAAGTGTTAACATGTAACTTGATTTGATTTTTATGAAATCTCATAGATGGCGCTGCTTTAAAATTGTCTTTATACTACTAACATTCATTAAACTATGTTTTTCTGCTCAAGTTACTTAAATGGCGTAGTTTTTATAGTGTAAAGCTAGATAATAGCATGGCTTACTCAAAAACAACATTTAAATATGCTTCGTTAGATTACACGTTGTCACAGAATGCGTAAGAAAAATAAAGATTCACAGCTCCTCCCCCATAGGTGATAGCGTGATAATATGTAGCCTATATGTTGACCCGACCTCTTAGTAATATTCGTGCAAAATTTGAAGTAAATCCATGCAGCACTTTTTGAGTTTAGCCCGGACATACATACAGACAAACAGACAAACAGACAAAAATTCTAAAAACTATATTTTTGGCTTTGATATCGATTGTAGATCACGCCCCAAGTATTCTTTTAAAAAAATATTCAATGTACAGTTTTGACTTTCCTATGATTTTATTATATGTATAGATTACAGTTTTGAGCCGTTTGGGGTCAAAACACTTGGTTCATGTGGTCCGAGTGCGCGTCTCTTTTTCAAGGAAATTTCACGCCGACTGATCGACACTTCATTATCTTTTTATGTACATATTATTATTATTATTCCTTTATTCTTATTTAATTTACATGTTATAATATATTTTTAAATATTCCTTGAAAAAAATAAATTAAAAAAAAACATTTAAAAATATAAAAAACAGTATCCCACCGGTATCGGGAACAGGGTCCAAGCTACCGGCAGTCAGGGCTCCAGAGAAAGGAACCTCCTAACGATACGGGCCGTGTCCAGAAGAACTGCTCTCTGAATCAAGCCCTTGATCCAGTCGCCTAGCGAGAGCCTCCTAAGGTGTTGGTCGAGGCTCTTGGCTATTAAGTCATTGGCTGACACAACTATCGGTACAATGATCGCTGAGTCCACTTCCCACATGTCGACAACCTCGCGAGCCAAGTCAATATACTTGATTTGTTTATCTTTCTCGGCTTTCACGAGGTTCTCGTCATGCGGAACGGATATGTCAACAATCATTGCACGCCTCTCGCTTCGGTCCACCACCACTATATCAGGCTTATTGGCTACAATAGTCCTGTCAGTGATGATGGACCGATCCCAGTACAACGTGATATCGCCACTATCGAGAACTGGGTCGGGCACATACCTGTAGTATGGCACCTCCGATTCCACAAGAGAGTACTTCAGAGCAAGTTGCTGATGGATAATCCTGGCTACAAGGTTGTGTCTATGCAAGTATTCTCCGTTAGCTAGACGAGAACAACCAGAGATAATGTGGCGGATTGATTCACCCGGTCGGTGACATGCCCGACAGATGTCAACCGTGCCGTCCTTCACAATAAATCTCCGATAGTTATTCGTCATGATAACTTCGTCCATAATTGCACAGACAAAACCTTCGGTTTCCCCAAAGAGGTCACCGACGCGTAGCCAGGCTACGGACGCTAGTTTGTCTACATCGGGCCCATGAAGGGCCCGGAAAAAGCGTCCGTGAAGTTCCTTACTCTGCCATACTTCCTTGCGTACGTTAGTGTCAAGCACTACAGGTTTGCGCCAGTTCTCGTTAGCCAAGGAGAGCGGGGTGAGTCCCTTGTCCACTGCTACTACATCACGATGCATACCCACGTCGGCGGTAAGGAAGTATTCCCTGAGACTGCATACCTCGCGATTGTGCAGGGTCTTAGCATTTAAAAAGCCTCGACCCCCACATTTCCGCGGGATATACAGCCTCATTACCGACGACCGAGGGTGATGCATTCGATATGCAGTCAACAGTGTACGAACCCTCCTATCCAGGGCGTCAAGTTCCGTTTGAGTCCATTTGAGTACACCGAAAGCGTACATCAATACCGGCATGACCCAACCGTTGAAGGCACGCACCTTGTTTCCACCTGACAGAAGGCTGTTAAGTACCTTCTTCAGGCGGCCAAAGAAGCGCTCCTTCAACGATTGCTTCATGACAGTGGCATTGATGCCTAACGCTTCCGACATACCCAAATACTTGTAGGTTTCGGTTGGAGAGAGGGATCTCAGTTGTATGGAATCCGAGAGTTGGGTACCCACGGATTCCACAATCTCCCCTCGCTTTATATGCATGACTGCACATTTGTCCACACCAAACTCCATCCTGATGGCACTACTGAAGGTTTCCGTTACCTTCAGTAGCTCCACCAGTTGCAGATTGTTGGGGGCAAAGAGCTTCAAGTCATCCATATAAAGGAGGTGAGATATAACCTGACCACCTCTCTTCAACCGATAGCCTAGGCCTGAATTCTCCAGCAGTGTGCTCAGAGGATTCAAGGCTAGGCTTCTGCCTAGCCTTGAATCCTCTGAGCACACTGCCAAAGCGGACTCAAACTGTCACCCTGGAATATACCTCGCTCGATCCTTACCGGTTCGCTGTTCCTCTGGATATTTCGACATCCTGGATAGCGAAGAACCGTCCTCCATTGCCTCATACATGACATCAGGAAGGTGCGAAGAGTTGCATCAACTTTATACAACTCCAGCACCCTCATGAGCCATGTATGAGGAACTGAGTCATAGGCCTTCTTATAGTCTATCCAACATGTCGACAGATCCTTTCGGGAGCGCCGAACCTGTTGGCTAATGGCCATATCAATGAGGAGCAGCTCCTTAGTACCACGGGACCCTTTCCTACATCCATTCCGAGAGGCAGACATGATTGAATTATTGTCAATATGGTTGTTAATCTTATCTCTCAAAATAGATGTAAGAACTTTAGAGACCGTAGGTAAGCACGTTATCGGTCTATAATTTTTAGGTTCCGCGGTACTACCTGATTTGTGGAGCAGGTGGGTAACTCCTGTTGTTAGGAACTCGGGTAGCGAACTAGACTCCAAGGCAGCCTGATACTGAGATGCCAAACGAGCGTGCGATCTTTGCAGCCACTTTATCCAAAAATTGTGCAGTCCGTCCGGCCCTGGAGATTTCCAGTTAGGCAACGGACGGACTGCACGGGCCACATCTTGGGGGCTGATTGTGATTGCCCCCATTTCAATTATAGATTCGCACGCTCGTTCGACCTCTCTAGTCCAACCACCTTCAGTATGACTGACAGGCACCGACCAGATGTTGCGCCAGAACGAACACATGGCGTCATCATCCGGAAGGCGCGTGTCAGTCACACCTTGGTCCGGTCGCTCCCAAGCCCTGTATACCCACCTTTCACTACTTTGGAATGCGCGATTCTGGGTGTACCGCTCCACCCGCCGCTTATACCTGCGGATTCGGTTTGCCCATGCATACACCTTCTGCTTCAGGAAGTCGATGCGCTCTGTGACACGGGACATATAGTCTCGGGGGCAGATGTCAGTCCCCGAAAATGCCAGTCTCACAAAGCGCATCACTCTTGGGCGAGTGTTGCCCTCCCTGAAGCAGATTAATTTGCCGATGAGTGCTCTGGCCCCACCAATACGACGCTCGATCCTGCACTGCCAGGCCGGCACAGCTGGTTTTGGTCGTGTAGCTACGTCACTATTTGGAAATTTGACGTGAGCTACACGACATGCCGCTACAGCCGCGCAGTACATGATCGAGTGTGCATCAGTGAGATCTTTGCAGTTGTCAAAATAATTTGACAATTGCATATCCAGAGCAGCCACCAGCGCCTTATTCTTGTTATGCATGGGCAAGCGAGGTAAGCGCGGCCTAAGTACGGACGGCATGTTTCGATACTCGCGAATAGCGCATTCCAAAGCACTCCTCAGTTCATTAGTGCACTGGGTACTTACTTGTATAACCATGTCAGTACTCTCCTCGTCAGCAGGGTTGGCGACATGGTTAGACGGTGGTACCATCACTGGTGCCAATGGTTGCGACGAAGGAGCAATGGCATGGTTACTCATTTCCGTTCGGAGGCGATCAAGTACAGTATCGTCCAACATATGATTACGCTGGATGACCCGCACCTGATCCGATAGTCGTTGGGCTGAAACGTTGACGGCTGACTCAAGCACCTGAAACAAAGAGAGCATCCGAACACGGTACGCAGTCAGATTGTTTCCTCCCTCTGTAGCCCCATAGTATGCGCGCATGACGTTTTCATTGATCGATTGCGTCCATCGCATGCGCGGCACACTTCCACCGGTAGCTGGGACCCTATCAGAGGCCGGTGGGCCTCGAGGTCCGAAACATGCCGGCGGCCGGCGTCCTCCCCGACGACGCGCAGGTGGTGGTGTCGTCGGCGGCGAGTAGTACTCGTCGCTCGAGCTCGACGCAGCTGCCACGGCCGGTGTCACAGCACTCACGGTGGGGCTGGGATCCGGCGGCGGCGAGGCGGAGCTGAGCGACGAGGCCGGAGGTGGTGGGCGTGCACGTCGAGCTGCGGCTCTGGTCAACATTTGTGTTTCCTTGTCGAAATTTTTCTATGTCATAAATATGTCATATGGTATATTTTACGTGAAACCATTTTACACAGATAGGTACACGTATTTCACAATAACGGTGGTTTTATTGTACTTTTAGACCTTTTTTTTCTTTGGATAATTTCATTTTGGTAAGGTATTTAGTATTTGTGTTTTGCAAAAAATCCAAAGACATTCAATATATACTACCAATAGACAGGACATAGCGAACAACAGTCCAAACCGATACTTGTTACTTGGTAGTAACAAGTCGCTCAGTCTAGTATGACACCCCTAAACGTCAAGTCGTGTTTGTATCCGCTTTAGGCAATAAAAGAAAATCATTTTCTGAGAAAATGTGCTGATATGCGCATTACGCTATTGCAAATCTTGTTATGGTAAAATTATTGGACCTAACTTCGGTTTATTTTCGGAAAAATTCTTGGTATTTACGCAGTAATTAATTAAAATTCAACAATTTCCATGAATAGTTCCAGAACATTTGCTGATTTTATGATAGCGCCATCTATTGCTGAAAAGTTTAACCTTACCTAGCACACACCAGTGGCGTAGCGTGGGTTTTCGCCGCTTGGGGTCGACCAGAAATACGCCGCCCTTTGTTGTTTATTATGTTTAGGAACAGCAGTGTTAAGAACGACTGCAGGTATCCCGTCGGGGCCCCTAGCTTTATTCTTACGTACGTCTTTCTGATGGATATGAATATCCGACATACTCGTCACGTACCCATCAGGAGAAATAGGGGGCGGTGCGTCACCGGAATTCAGACGCGAAGATTCCGCAATAAGAGGGACAATTAAGTTTGCTTTCTTCTCAGCGGTGTGAGCCAGGGTCCCGTCGGGTTTCAGCAGTGGCGGAGGTGAGGGACGGCAGAAGTTCGATGCACTCGAGTTTGCCAGGGACCAAAATGCTTTACTACCAACAGGGTTTGTTCCCTATTCGGCCAATGTGGTCAAACTGAGACCTCCACAACACCTTAAGAGTCACGTCACTTGCCTTGCGCATACGAGTGTTGGTCCAAGGTTGGTATGCGCGTGTTTAATCGCGTCAGCGTGAACACACTCAGTGCCAAGTCATGGTTGAGCTTGGTCCGACATTGTTACGTCAGAGAATGAACTTGGATTAATAAAAAAGCAATATACCTGCTGCAGCACGCAGGGTAGACTTAACGTCGACATCAAAATTTGCTTGGCACGTACGTAACATTGCGCTCGCAATTTCGAATATCTAAGTTTTTTTTGGCGCTTTCTGCCGCCTCCTTTCGTATGCCGCCTAGGGCCATAGCCCCCACCGCTCTCCCCTCCCCAAGCTACGCCACTGGCACACACTGAAGCTTCTACCACGACCTCATAACTTGATCAATTTTACGACCTAAACCGAACTGTTTGATCCTTTTTCGTTCGTACTACTGACATTTTAACATCTCGTGGTAAAGCTCCTGGCCACCTACCGAGCAATAGTTAAATTTATACAAATTTTGACAAACTTAATTCGCGTGATTGCTATTCAATGCTAGATGGCGTCACTGAAAGATAGGATGACAGTTTTTCTAAGACATTTCTCCTGATAGCCGCTCTATTGTATCTCTTTAAATCTCTTTGAAAAAATCGGAGAAAAAATTTTTCGACACTTCAGGTTGACAGTCGAACCACAGATTATTATTATTTTTATTATTATTATTTTTATACATTTATTTATCTCAGGACCATGAGGTCCTGGACCTTTGGAAGGCATACGATGAGCCGAAACCAACTCGCAGAGGCCCTTTTAGCTGCTTCTAATAGAACGTGGTACTATTATTATGAGCCCGTTGTGTCCCACTGCAGGGCAAAGGCCTCCCTTCCGTTATTCCACTCTTTTCTATCTTTAGCCACTTCTGGCCAATCCTTAAGGTAGGAGTCCAAATCGTCACGCCATCTCCTTCTGGGCCTACCGCGTCGCCGGCTCCTGCTGTTCGGAGTCCAGTCAGTAGTTACTTTCGCCCAATTTTGTTGCGGCATGCGGCAGATGTGACCTGCCCAGTTCCATTTTAATCTGGCGGCTGAGTCACCTACGTCTGCGATTTGTGTTTTAGAACGAAGTATACTGTTCCTTATGCGATCATAAGGAACAGTACATATGTATTAAAATAATTTGTATAAATAAATTTAAATATTATAAATAGGTAAATGTTAATAAAAAAGTTTACGAATTAATAATAAATTGTGTTATAGGAGAATCTATTAATTTTATCCACCTTAATTTCAGTTAATTAGATATGCATAATTAACCCACGTACTTTATTGCATGATACTTTTATGAGATATACGCGTAATCAGCCTTTTAATGTTCCCACTGCTGGTACTCTCTCTCTAAGAGGGCCTCTTCTCTAAGAGAGGGAACTGGCGACTGTAAAAAACTTTATGTAGACTTTAACATAATAATGTCATAAAATGACTTTTTTTCGTTTATATTATAGCTCCACTATAACATAAAAGAAAAATTCTGTAATGTTTGTTTCGTTTCAGTAAGAGTATTTTTAATATCGCGCAAATTTCACCACGCATGCGTTATGTAAATGTCCCCCTCCCCCGCCCCCGGTAAAGGTCCATCAATCGTGTCCTTTCAATCGTGGAAATTACAGACACAATAGAAAGACAATAGGTGCGCGAACGCCGGCGTTCGCTTGGGGTTTAATGAATTAAAACAAGTATTTATTGTAATTCGCGGAATAAACACGCGAGATGTGATTTTTTTCATTTTAAAATTTTCTGCTTGTTAAGCAATCCCGCAAACATGATGATAGCTCGAGCCCCGGTATGAAGGCTTGAAGGAACGGGGTGGGTTTTTAGTCAGTAAGGGCGTTATCACATTACCGGTTTGCGAGCGGTCGGGCGCGCAGCGAATGCGTCGCGAACACGCCGCGGCTGCATAGCGAAGACGTCGCGGACGCGTTGAAATTCGCAACGTTTTCAACGCGTGTTTGTGGCAAGTTAACGATGTACGATACACTCAGTAACAAAATGGATTCCGACGAGGACACTGCTGTAGGTTTTGTTACTTCGAAGATGCCTGAGACTCGCATCTTGTTGACCGATCTCATTGCGCGTCCGCAACAAATTCGTTACGCATGCGCAGCGTGCCCGTTCGTTGCGCGCCCGTAACGTATTCGTTGCGCACCCGCTCCGCTTTGAGTACGCTCGCAATCCGCTAATATGATAAAGCCCTAAGAGTCTGACACTGTCTCCCGCTCAAGAGCGGGGGATGTCATTAGATGATTTACCCATAACGAAAAAAAAAACAACGATGCTTGATGAAATCCACAACAATATTAAAAACACCCTAAAGGGTGAGGTAAGAAACGAAGGTTACAGTCACCTTACAGACAAATGAGCGTTTTACTTCACAAAGTTCAAATAGATACTATACAAACATGTCAAGA
This sequence comes from Mythimna ferrago, assembly GCA_910589285.2. NCBI lineage: Eukaryota > Metazoa > Arthropoda > Insecta > Lepidoptera > Noctuidae > Mythimna > Mythimna ferrago. The sequence goes on from OU342696.1 coordinate 20,099,594, forward strand.
TTCTCCAATCATTAACATTCCATTCAACCAATTTTGACTTCTATGTCGTAGGAATAAGGATGGCATTAAACTAAAAAAAGTGGTAACAATACCAACTATTTACTGCAGCCATTAATCATGCCGCCAACGCAATAAAAATCAAAATCGGTTGAACAAACAAGGTTTGTTTAAATTTCTAATCTTAGAGTAAATTATATAAAATCAGTTTTTGTTTGTTCAGTAAACCTGCCAGTATTTGCATATGGCACCTGCATCGGTTGGATGTCTCCGATGTCACTGCTACTACAGTCCAAAGATACGCCAAGAGGAATCCCACTTACAGATTTTGAGGTCAGTGTCAATCAATATTATTCACGATAAGCTTTTGCCAGCAGTTTCGCTGGCGTGAAAGTAGGTTTCTCAAAATTTAGATAGGTATTTCTAAGCAAGCATATTCCATCGTCGACCAAATAATCGCTTAAGGTGAGATGGTGATCAAACGCGAGCCTATCATATACGAGCCGATACATCCATGCGTTCCCGAGAAAAAGACACCGGAACGGTCTACGGTCCGGACTAAGCGTTTGGCCTCGTCATTTATACCGCGTACATCGAAGGACTGGAACAGTTTGCCTGCTGCGGTCTTCCCGTCTGATCATAATTTAGGTGTCTTCAAGGCTAGAGTGAATAGGCTCTTAATAAACTAGTGCGCCTCACCATCAACGATTGCGTCACTGCTTACCATCAGGCGGGATCGCAGTCAAGTACTAGTTTATAAATGATAAAAAAAAGAGTCTTGACAGACAGACAGACGGACGGACCACAAAATGATCCTATAAGGCTTCCTTTTGAGGTACGGAACCCTAAAAAAAGAACCCCGATTTCCCTTTGGGGGTGAATTTTGCAAAGTCCTCTCTGAGAGCTCGCCTATGTCGTAAAAATAAACTTTGTCCAAAATATCATGCTTAATCTTAGTACTTTCGGTTGTGGGATGATATACTGCTAGAGTGAATAGGCTCTTAATAAACTAGTGCACCTCACAATCAACGATTGTTTACAATCAGGCGAGATCGTAGTCAAGCATTTGTTTACATAAGATTTAAAAAAAAATGAGTTTGTTTCTCTTTATGTGTATTGATGTTATATAATAATAAGAGTGTTGCGTTTTGTGCTGTGTCGTGAGGAGTATTTCGGTTAATTTTTTTTTTATGTATAGACTCGCGTTTGACCACTATCTCACCTGAAGGTAAGCGATGATGTGGTCGACGATAGAGCATGTTTGCTTAGAAGTATCTTATACTCTTGACTTGAAGACACCTAGGTTGTAGCTATTAGGAAATACAGCGAAATTTCGTTAAATTTTAACCTGCTTTTAACTGTTCCCGCTTACTGTTTTGATTCCACAGTTTGTCAAATGTTATAGGATTTATTCATCTGAGATTTTTCAAGAGCTGCTAAATCTAGATTATTTTATAATTATACTTGCCATAATAGGTATATCACATTTGCATCGTGCAAAAATTAATAAATCCAGAATTATAAATTTAAAAAAATGTGATGAACTTTTGACATTTGTTCAAATAAATTTCTAAATACTAACACACCGCAGGCCTCAACACCTGACAGTAAAATATTCTTATATTATTTAGATTTTTCACATTTTATATTATAATTTAATATTTTCATCTTCTTACAGATTTCGTGGATAGCAGCAGCACCGTACTTAACATGTATACTAGCAGACTACTTAATGGCGATATTAAGTGATAAGTTGGGAAGAAAAATGACTTTGTTCTTCATATCTGCTGTAACATTTGTGAGTTGTAGAATTCATTTGTCTTTACCAAAATAACAAAAGCATCTTCACTGTAGTTATGATTCGGAGAGCCCATCCTCACCGAATCAGTACTACAGTGAAGATATTGTTCACAATTGAATCATCTATTACTACCACTAGAAACACCTGTTTTGTCACACAGGTTGAGTCCATGTATGAACTGTGACTCACCCTAGTAAACACTCTATCCAACAACATGTCCTGTATATTTATTTTACAAATAGGTTTTTGAAAACCCTTTCACCCGTCAACTTTTCGTCAATTTAAACGATATGAAGCCAGTGTTTCCTAGTTGACTACCCTAAGAAGAACCACTGAAAAAAAATCAGGGGTCAAAATCTCTTTTAAAGTTCATACAGCAAACATGTAACGATCAATATGAGCTTTTTTTATTATTATTGATAGGCTCGCGTTTGAATACTATGGTAAGCGACGTTGCGGGACACTGAGCAACATTGCAGCATCACGTAGGTTGGCAGTCATGTTGGGGAGCATTTTATACCCTAATGTATCTGAGGCTTGACATTAACTCTACCAACTTTCAGGCATGCTGGACCATTAAACTGACATCTATGGAAGTTTGGGCTTTCATCCTGGCTAGATCGATGTTCGGTCTCACAATGGCGGGTTGCTACGTAACTTGTCCATTGTATACTAAGGAGATCAGTTCAGCAAGCGTCAGAGGGATGTTGGGAACGTTGGTAAGTTGAATGTAGAAATATTTGTATTATTCTGTTTGGGTTTAGTGGACCGTCATGACCGCACGACGATGTCAGAAAGTTGAGTCCACAGTTCAATCGGCGGTTCGGATGAAGTAGCTGTTAATGGCATCTGTTAGATTTTGTATTAATCGCAGAAGTTCGACTCTCATTGCGTAGGACTTGTAACTCATGACATGTTGGCGTATTTACTATATTGATCTCTGTTTCTATTTTTTTAAGTGGTAGGCAGAAAATTGCTGGAGACGATCATAGTTGAAATAACTACAGTCAGGCAGATATAATGACGATCTTTATACACCGTTTTTCCTGCGCCTAGAAAAACATGTTAGTAGCAAAAAGGCTACTAACGTACACACTTAGAAAACTAAGTAGAAAAAACTTGACATGATCGCCAATGGCAGATCTGCCGTAGTTTCAGACTACAAAGAGGAATTGTGTTACCCGATTCCTAGGTTGAAGACTTAAGATCACTAAATGCTGCATGTAAAATATACAATAGGTAGGAATTTAGCTAGATATGATTAGACTGGTAGCCAATCCAATATATCTAGGAAATGGCTAGGCAGATTGATTGGAGAGAGAGTGATCGATTATTTTATTGAAGTTTTGACCTTAAACCAGCGGTGCTATTCTCTAAAAAAACAGCCTTGAGCGAGAGTGCAGTACATTGAATTAACAATCCAATGTATAGGTCTATTGGATTGTTAATCTAATGTACCTATTTGGATTTCGTCGCTGCGGCCAGCGCTGTGCTCAAAGCTGTTTTCTAAAAGAATAGCACGCCTGGAGCAAATTGTTAGTCGCAGACCTACAACCGCTGTCTAAAATATCAGTATATATTCATAATAATCTGAAATAGAAATAATACTTAATATTTATACGACAATGCGATGCAAACACAAAACAAAACAAGAGAAAATAGTACAGAATAATACACGATGAGCGTGCCAGTACTGAAAAGATTATTCTATCGTTTCACCAATCTATATCTCTTTTCCCAGGTAATACTATTCCACACAACAGGCAACCTTTTCCTATACATCATTGGAGACATACTGAGTTACCGTACCATCCTATGGATCTGTCTGGCGCTGCCGACAGTACACTTGGTTCTCTTCATTATGATGCCTGAGTCACCGTCGTACTTAATAAAGAAAGGAGATACAGAGGTTATATTTTTTTATCGCATCCTTTATTTGCTTATTCTGTAAGACATGTGTTTAAAAGTTTACATTGATAAGCTTATATTATAATTATTTTGTAAGATAAAAATAAAATTATTATCTAGATTTTATTATCTACACGATACCTGCAAGAGATAACATTGCAACTCAGTGAGTTACAATCATTTATTATTGCAGCATAGAATGCAGAATGCAAATTGCCTAAGATAATCAGCCTTTTAAATGTTCCCACTGCTGGGACTCAGGCCTCCTCTTTGGTAGAGGGAATGGGCCGTAATCCACCATGAGGACCCAGTGTGGGTAGGTGGATGTCACATGTCTTCAAATTTTTGGTTCTAAGATATGCCGGTTTCCTCAATATGTTGACCTTCACCGTTATAAGAGCAGTGGTGATGAAATAAATTACACAAAGTAACTCATATGTCGGGGCTGTTACCACACGGCCACCATTGCTCACTAAATCTAAAACTGAGTTGCAATGTGATTCATTCCTTGCAGGTGTTGTATAGTCCATTCAAAATAAGACATTATTAATAAGGATTTGCAACCACTTTTTGCTTTTAATGTTATCCTTATGCCAATGGAATTAAAGTCAAAATCAGTTAAACGGACAGTATAAAAGATTAGCTAAAATGTATAATATTATTTCAAACTAGCTGACCCAGTGAACTTCGTAACGCCTTACAGTCATTGAATGTAGTATATCTTTCGATATATTTTTTTTTTTTATTTATTTATTCAAAATTTGCTTACAGTATACATGCTACAAAATTCTGCCAAACTGTAAAACAGTTTGTCGGCAGTAGTTCTCGTTTCACATTTTTTTTTTTTTTTTTTAATTGTAAGACGTGACAATAAACTTATGCTAATCCAACAATAAAAATAACCGATATACCCACGAAATCAAACAATCCCACATACTACATCCATGAACAATTTTCACTGTTCATGGATGCAACATGCGGGGTACAATCTACATGACTACGGACACAGTGACAGATAATGTTTTTTTAGTATTTTTTTAAGGTGGTGTTTAAATTTAGCACATGATAACAAGTTTGGGGGTAGCTCATTCATAAACATCGGTGTAACATATTTCCTCGTGCGTTTACCAAAATAGTTCGTTACTTTAGGAACAGCAAGTATCTTTTGTTTAGATAGACGAGTTGGGTACATACGCCTACGTTCCTCTTTATAGTCATCATTATTAAATTGTTCAGACAATACGGTTAACTTAATTTTTTTATGAATCGGGAGTGTTTTACAAATTTTAAATAGTTTGTCATAGTTTTTATTTATACTTTTTTTAGTTTTTTTGTCCACGAGTAGTTTTAGTAATCTAATCTGCAAGATTTTAATTTTATTTAAATGTGTAGGGAACGCAAGACCATATCCACCCAAACCGTAATCAATAACTGAGTCCGCCAGTGCATAATACAGTGTATACATAACTTTTCTGTTGACAACATATTTTAAATTTCTTAATTTACCCAATATGGAGCGTAACTTATTACACACATTGTTAACATGCAGATTCCATGTGAATGTGTTATCTATGACTAATCCTAGGTACTTATATGAGGTAACAGTATAGTCAACCGATTGCGATGAAATATAATGATGAGATGCGTGCACAACTAAAAACTTCTACAGATATATTATATGTATAGATAGATGGATTGTAATAATTGATACTAAAAACCCTGCTACTATGCTTTCTAAATATTGAATATAGACTATGATTGTAATTTTCCATCCGTTTAACAATATTGACTGGAGCAAGCGTTGTATTTGAGATGTTAGATAAAAGGAAATTCCCAAGTTCTGCAATCGTACTGCAAATATTTACTGTTGTCTTTGGTTTTATTTTTTCCTTGTTTAGCAATCAGTTGAACTTCAATAGTTATATTTTTATTTTGTATAGGCTCACGTTTGACCTTTATATCACCTGATGGTAAGCGATGGTGTGGCAGACGATAGAGCGCACTTGCCTAGAAGTATCCTATTCACTCTTGATTTATAGATCCCTAGGTTATAGCTATCAGGAAACAGACCCCGGCAGGGTATTCCACAAAACAACAAAAGAATTTTCATTTGAAAATTAAACCTGTACTCTTTGAATCGTGATATCCAGGTTGATTTGAAAATATAAGTGACATTTCTATTTTATTTATATATACATTTTTTTTGTCAGGAAGCAATCAGATCAATGGCATGGCTTAGATGCAGGCAAGAAGATGACCCTAAGGTGATAAGTGAAGTAAACCAAATAAAGAAGGAACAAATGAAAGATGATGACAGCAATCGTTTCGTTATAAAGGCTATTTGTAAGTTTATTCATAAATTGATTAATATTGATGAAAATGCGGTGTAAGCATATCGTCATAAAAAGAAGTGGTAAACATGATGGTGATAATATATGAAAATTAATATCAAGGGATCAATCTATGAGAGTTTACAAGTTGTAAGTAACAGGAACCCAACTAGGCGCATTACTTTGTGTAATTTATTTCATCACCACTGCTCTCAAAACGGTGAAGGTAAACCTCGTAAGGAAACCGTAAATGTTCTCGAACAAAAAATTCAAAGACATGTGACATTCACCAATCCGCACTGGGCCTGCTTGGTGGATTAGGGCCCATTCCCTCTTCTAGAGAAGGCCTGAGTCTCAGCAGTGGAAACATTCAAGGCCACAAGCAATAGGTAGCTTAGTGTGTGTCTTTCCAGTAATCGTCCATACTAAGCGCAAGTCGTCAACAGCACCTAGTGTCACACGCCCTCTTCAAAGAGATGTCAGCAAACTGTAGGGTTCAGTAGGGCTGATGCCCTTCTGGCCGAAGATTGACTTATCATGAAATTTTAACGTTTAAATGTCGGTCAGTCCAAAAAAATAATGAAACTAAATTGCACGTTCCACAGCGTAGATCTCTATGGAGAAGAACATGCAAGAAACTCCATGGACACTCTTTTAAATCATTTTATGAGTTACATGTAAAGGTTACATATTTCTTGTTGTTTCTATTACGTGACCGCAATGTAGATATGTAATAAAAAAATGAAAAAATAAAACTAATTAAAATGTAGAAATTGAAGAGAAGCGTACTCCACGACTTAAAAGAATGTCAACAACTCAACATCATTAAGCTAAGTGCTATAGTGCAGATATTGTCTGGAACTTTCCACTAATGGTATTTTTCTAGATCAACCCACGATAGTGATGGCAATTAAAGGTCATTTGATTACTTTCAATATAGTTCAAAACAAAGTTTATTTCAAAGACTGGAACAATTTTTATGCATTGATCTTCCCATCCGATTATAATTTAGGTGTATTTAATGGGGGGCGTCTCCCCAAGTTTTGCGAACAACTGGGATGGCGCTCTGCTCCTCCGCTGGTGAGTATGCTTGTCCAGTATGGAGCCGCTCCGCACACTCCGACTTAGTGGATACAGCACTTAACGAGACGTGCCGAATAACTACTAGTTGCCATAAACCGACTCCGGTACGAATGTAGTATCCACTAATCGGCATTGCACCCCCAGAAATTCGCAGGGCTGTGGCTAGTTGCATAGAAAGGGCGAAACAACAAAACGACCCTCGCCATCCAATGCACAATTACAGCTCGGTGCCCCCGAGACTTAAAAGTTGCAAAAGTTTTGTTGCAAGCGGGAGCCCATCTCAAAATAACACCACCTCGGAAAGATGCGATCTTGTGGCAGAAGTTTAAACCTCCCGATGATTTTATCGAGCCATCGGAGAGCCTCTCTCCTGGACACGAGTTGTCATGACCAACCTGGAAAACTCTAAACAGACTCCGCACCCAGGTTGGGCGCAGCAAAGACAATCTCCACAGGTGGGGGTTCTCGGATGGTTCCGTTCTTCAGTGTTTGTGCGGCGTCTCTCCGCAGACAAAGTCCCACCTTCCGTCTTGCGTCACGTGCCCTGTTTCCTGCTCACGTAGGGACCTAATGACAGCATCAGCGGACGGCTTTGCCGTGGTCGAATTCTGGGCCAGGCAAGGAATTTAACTAATTTTGCCATCGATACGATAAGAAGAAGAAGATTAAGGCTAGAGTGAATAGCACGTGAATAGGTTTCTAATAAATTAGTGCGCCTAACTATTAACGATTGTATCACTGCTTATCATCAGATTGGATCGCAGTTAAGTAATAGTTTTTATTTTATTATCGAATAAAAATAGTTTTTGTGGTCTAGACTTATCAAGACCATTGCAAAGACCTCAAACACGATGGCGTTATCTTGCTGCTCTCAATAGTTTATATAGAAACTATTTCACTCCATCATCAGACCAGTACCTTATTTTTTTTTAAACTTTGACCAACGCTTCACGTCAGGAATGAAGATAGCATAGAACCCTCCCTTCAACTATCTATGCTGTGAGCAACGTTCCCCCCCCCCGCCCAAAGCCACAAAAGTAAGTTACTTTTCGGGTTAGAAAAGTTGCTTTTGCTGCATTGCTCACAGAATAAATAGTTGAAGGGTTATGAAATGGCGATCACGTATCGGAAGATGTAGCACTGGAAGGCCTCCAACAAAATCGACCAATGACTTGTGAGAGTTGCAGATGAATGCAAGGCGCACATGGCCGTTCTATACCTAACAGTGGACGTCTTTCGACAGAAATGATAATGATGATGTTGATGATTCAAGTCACATGTTAAATGTGTCAAAATCCATTCAAAAGAACAAACACACGGACATACAAACATAGTAAGTTAAAAAGAAATCTCGATGTGACAAGAATACCTTAATGAAGTTAGGGAGATCTTTTGTATAGTAGTAGGAAACTATAGGTTAAATAATATTAATAATAATTGGACCCATTTGTTGTGTGTGCAAGTCATCCCCTACCTTTTTGGTGGAGCATCGCCGTACCCTCGTGGGGGCGATCGGCGGCGGAGACCCCTCACGCCGGGCCCTGGTAGAGGCCATGGTCCGGAGCGAGGAGGAGTGGCAGGCGGTCGCCGACTTCTGCGAAGCAGTAATGCTCGCGAAAGAGGAGGCCGACCGCATCAGGCAACTGCGCTCTCACCGCCGCCGCCGCCGCCGGGATTCTGATCCCGATTTCCGGCCACCGTAGGCGCGGGCTTGCAGACAGTGAGCAATGGGTAGGTCGCTGTCTGGCCGTCCAGTAACTGTCCGGACCAAGCCCAAGTCGTCGATGGCGCGCACTGTTCCGCGCGTCTCAAGGAGTTATCAGTAACAGCAGGGACCCAGTCGGGTCGAAGCCTACTGGGGCCAGGGTTATCCGAAAGAGAACTCGAGCCCCGGTATGAAGGCTAGAAGGAACAGGGTGGGTCATTTAGTCAGTAAAAGTCTGACACTAGCTCCCGCTCCGCCCAAGAGCGGGGGTTGTCATTGGATGATTTTTCCCACCATAAAAAAAATCCCTCCTACCTTTTTATCGATGGATATTAATAACATTGTTCAGGCAGAGGCACTTAATATTTCAAAAGCCAAAGCCTTATTGTCGTTGTTATTGAAATAGTTTTTCACCAACTGGAGATTTCATTGGGTGCACAAGCATAGCGCGTACAGGGATAATCATCAGTTGATATCACGTTCTATTAAAATTGTCTAAAGGGTTTCTGTGAATTGACCTCGGTACCTTGGACGCTTTACTAAGGCCTCAGGGTTCTGAGATCTGTCCGGCCGTCCGGTAACTGTCCGGACCAAGCCCAAGTCGTCGACGGCGCGCACTGTTCCCGCGCGCCTCAAGTTATCCGAAAGGGCGCTCGAGCCCCGGTATGAAGGCTAGAAGGAACGGGGTGGGTCTTTTAGTCAGTAAGAGTCTGACACTATCTCCCGCTCCGCCCAAGAGCGGGGGATGTCATTGGATGATTTTTTCCCACCATAAAAAAAAGGGTTCTGAGCTATTCTGTTATATAAAACTAATAATAATATCACGGTCGTCAGTTATCATTCTATTATGATGCAACCAATAATATATTTTGGTTGTGCTCGACTCTATTAATTCCAATCAAGTTCATTAGTGTTCGGACATGGTCAAGCACGCTATTCAATTGTTACTCATTGCGCTTATGAACATTTGAACGAGAACAGCTGTTTATCAGTTATCAAAGTTTTGTTATTTCAACATTCGAATTTAATTTTGTGCCTTTTTTGATGTATCTAAATATACATAATTTAGATACATCAAAAATTTTAGTAAATATGTGTCTAGTATTTTTATGCAAAGTATTGTTGTTCTACATTGTATAACATTTCATAACCGTATTAAGAAAAATCACAAAGATATTTAAGCTTGTTATGTTAACTGGTTGCCCACAGAAAAACATGGTCACAGGGCTGGGACTGAAGTGTTGTTTTTCTCTCGTACCCAGCTGTGCAGTATGACCTGTTGTGACCTGTGTTGTTAGTATTGGTGGTGTCCAACTTGTGACCTATTTTAAATATAAAAAATATATAACATAGTGTGAAAGCTATTGAAATTCATTAAGTTACTGATTTTGAACAATCTATATTCAGGTTTTGCATATAATAGAAACAATGTTGTATATAGTGGCACGGAGTGGAGAGGAAGTGCCACACTTTTAAAATAGAATAGAATAAACTTCAGTGTACACCAAAAAAGTAGCACAAGAGGTTTTTACTAACCTAAAACCATTTGAGAATTCCAGGGTCACAGTAACGCTCAATCTCACAGCCACAGCAAGCATTGGCTCTAGTTGAGCCCGTCCATTTTGTTGACATCTCTTTGAGGCGTGCGTAGACTATAATGTGAAGTCAACTTGGATTTGGCCCCAATTACTTAGCGTTCACAATTCCGTGCCTACCAGCAGCCGGGATTCAACCTGTAATTCTTGATGCCCGAGTGGCATGAGGATGTCCTCTCCTTCAAGTTGTCCCTCGTTTTAAGCCACTTTCTTTGCTCCCATTACTGCTTCTTTCGTTGCTATATTTGGTATGCCTAGAGTCAGATTTCTATCACCAGGCATTATAGTAGTTACTTATTCAAATAAGATTTCAAAATCCTACACGATGCGTGCATTATGCAAACGTATTGCAAATTTGAATAATATATTACATTACTTTATTGGTTTTCGTACCATCTTTTTTACACTTGTATCTTAGATTACCTACAACAATGGTACAATTAAAGTTGACTTTAGTATGACTTACATCATTCACTATTGTAATTTATTGACTTCAACCATCTTCTTTTTCAGTACAAGACAAAATACTGATCAGAGCCTTTGTAATAGCAATGGTATTAGCTTTAGCAAGAGAAGTGTGTGGTTCTATACCAGTCTTAAACTTTGCTGGAGAGATTTTCTTGAAGTCTTCTGAAGGGACAGGAATTGTCTTGACACCTAACCAACAAGCCATGGCTTTGGGTACTGTGCAAGTTATTGGAGCGTTATTGGCATCTTTCTCAGTAGAAAAAGCGGGAAGGAAGGTGAGATTTTCTAATTTTTATTAAGTATGTTTCAAAGTTTTTGATATTCTCTGGATCTTCTAACTTTATACTGTACATATATTATTTGCTAGTCATTTATTTTACTTATAATTAAAAATAAAGCCGCATTTTTATTAAAGCCGAAAATATAGGTAGGTTTAAAATATTTACACCAAATTCTAATGGGTATGCCAGATTCTTAATACTATCGTCCCTAAGGTTGACTGGTAGAAAATGCCTAAGGCATTAAGTCTACTTCTGTACCTTTATGTGTATAAAGTATTAAATGAATAAACGACATTACATAATAGGAAAAACGCCTATCTTTGAAAAGGGAATTCCCTGAATTGTTATGCGCATTTATTAGAAAAATTCAACCAATACTAATTTATGATGTTTCCTTCTGTTTGCATATTTGTATATTTTGCCTTATCTGTTTTTTTCCATTAAGGTAATTGTTTGTCATCTACTTTGTCGTGATTAGCAGAATAGATACAAGTACCTACTTTGGTCAAAAGTGATGTACAGTTTCCTGTTATAAGCCCTACAAGTAAAAGAAACAGTTTAATTTTGGCTATTAATTTTATAGCAAAAGTAGCTATAAAAACATGTAGGTATAAAGAACATTTTATATTCACAAGGAATCAATTCAGCTATAGAATTTCACACAAAAAAATCCGCCTAGTAAATTTTTAACCTTTTTTACCTCAGGCGCTCTTCATAGCCACCGCCTTCGTGTCAGGTCTGAGCATGTGTGCCCTAGCCTCCTGGTACGTCGCTCGGGACTACAACGTTTTCGCACCAGCCTGGATACCGGTCGTCACTCTCAGCTTGTGCATCTTCTGTGACGCGCTTGGGTTGCAACCTGTGTCCGTCATTGTAACTGGAGAAATCTTTTCATTCAAGGTCAGTTTCAATATTACGAACCACGCATTCTTTTACGTAAAATTCGCCCATTACTATCCAAACTATAGATTTTGCAAGATGAAAAATTAAAAGGGATTCCTGCTTTGAGAGACAATACAGCAAACTCAATTCATCAATAATAAGCTTATCGGAAGTTATATGTAGGGGGTATGGAGTTGAAACTAAGGCCATGGGATCTGATTGATCATAAATTGTTCTTGATGTCAGCGTTCTGACTACTTTTCTCATTGATGTGGATAACATTTTTGATGCCCAATGGGATCTTTTTCTGCCCATTTTTACATATTATTATTTTCAGTTTGTGTACATACATATTACTTCAGATGTTTGTAAGATTTAATGAATTCGTCAATAGTGAAGCATTTTCTGTTTTATTGCTGCATTTTCAGTTGCTAATTTCTGCCGACTTTCAGCTCATCTTAGTCTTAGGGGTTGTTGTTTTTTTTTCTTTTGAAAAAAAAAATGTCATTAAGTTTAGATTATTGTATTAAAACACTGTTCAATAGATATTTTGCTGTCGTATTTTACCTATCTAATGATAAATGATATTTATTTTGCAAATAAGTTTAAAAAACACTTTTACACGTCCAATTTTTTTTTCATCAGTTTAAGCTAGATGAGGCCGGTGTTTCCTAGCTGGCTACCCTGAGAAGAAACACCGAAACAAACTCGGGGGTCAAAGTTTCTTTTAAGGTCCATACAGTAAATATGTAATGGTCAAATCACGTGAGAACCATGCAGATTAGTCTGAGATGGTCTTTTGAAGAAAGAACCATACAGATTTGAGTGGACCCGTCCAGTCAGTGCAAGCATTTATCAGTATTCGCAAAGCACAACTCAGGACTACTAAGGAGTTCAACGACTTAACGAACAATACCAAGGAAACACATATCACATATAGGTTTAAAAAAACTTTATTCTCAATAAAAAAACATTACATGTCGCTTACTTGAGAACTATAAATATAATTTAAATACTAAGTTAGGTTCGACAACATCCGTCATAAAACAATTAAAACCACCCAATTATTTGACCCACCCAACGCAATTCATTTTTCGACTAATGTCCGATTGGCGATTAAATAATGACTCAGCTGGGTTTTGAATGCGTTGAATGAGAGAAGATATAGACTATTAACTTATCTTCTTTCAACTTTTCAGTATCGAGGGTCAGTGATGGCAGTAGCAATGTCAACAGCATCGTTCGCAGCTTTCCTTCAATCATTATTCTTCAAGCCCTTAGTGAGTGCAGTAGGAGCTCACGTAGCATTCTACTTTTACGGAGTAGTATGTATCTGCACAACTGTGTACGTATTTTTCTATGTGCCGGAGACAAAACAAAGAATCTTGGAAGAGATTTATGAAGACTTGAAAACAAAGAAAGAAAAAAGGATGGAGAAAGAGAAAGCGTTAGCTATTGAAGCAGGGAAAGTGGATGTTTAAGAAATAGTGCTTGTTTTTGTAGTATTTCATTAAATTTAGTATTTACAAAAAAAAATGTTTTTTTTTTTTTCTATATACTTAACATTAACATCAGTCAGAATTGTATATTGATTTGAACCTTCTTTTTTATCAAAGAATCTCGCTCTTGTTGGAGCATGGAAAAGTGAAAATTTTGACCAAAAACTCGTCGAATTTTTTCAGTCATTTAAAGAGTCCCCCCGACCTGACTGGCATTGGCAGCTCGTCTGTTATGCTGATATCTCTTTGACTTCTAAGTGGAACACAGCGCTTTGTTGACCCGGGCCTGATCTTTATCAGATGATGAGCTACTCATGCTCGCCTGCTTACTGCTTTGCAGAAGGAAATACCTGATTTCAATGCCCTTTCGCTCCATATTTTATCTAAAAATGTATGTGTTTAGTAATATATAAGTATGTTTATCAGTTGTCTAGTACTCGTACCACAAGCTCTGCTTAGCTTGAGACTAGATAGCGTTATGTGATAGTTGTGGAATATTATTATTATAATATTATGGCCTAGACTAGAACTAGATGCAAGAGGTCATCGCTACCGAACTTACTAGACATTATGATAATTATTATTGAATCATTATTGCACTGATTGAACAACTCCTATAGATTGGGCAAAACAGTTTAAAGTTTAAGTTTTCAATATACTTGTAAAAATTATGTCATCATGGCGTGATTTTTCATTTTATAATACACTAGCTGCTGCCCGCGACGTCGTCTGCGTGAAGGCTCTACAGCACCAAAAATACCTAAGATGAAAGTGTCGCTATAGCATAATAAGTAAACAACTTTTAAAATAGCATTAAAATATAAGTTTTTTTTGTAAGTGAAGAGAGTTATAGTTGCCAGTGTGAGAAGCAACTTGTCCTGAGGTCGACACCCGCTGCCCTCAGTGTCTGCCCCGGCGACTTATTGATGGAAGCAAACACCCATGGGGAACTGTACGCGCTTAAACTGGAACGGGAAGTTATGAGGTATTAGGGGAATGCGTGGTATAAATACTGCCTCGCCGACACCACAACCCGTAAGAATTTCCGCCTCAATGGTGTGCCTGTAGAGCGAGATAACTTTAAGGCGGGTCCCGTTACACAACTTCGGAGGAGATAGGATCCGAAGAAGGATAATCGAGACACCGACCTTCAGCTTGATGGTATGCGCTGGAAGTCCATTTGCTGACAGGGAGTTCAGAAATTCCACGGGATAATGTGTGGCGTCATCTTGCTCGACAACAGTGTTTATCGAGGTGTAGACCACTTCATTCCCCTCAATTTCCGAGAGAATGCATTCGTTAATTGCTGCAGCCTGATCATTTTTGGGCGTCAGAATGGCCCGCTCACTCACCCAAGAATTCTGCTGGTGCGGTATACGACTGATGTCCCCGTACACACAGCGAATGAGTTCTTCTAAGCTGAATACCACTCTACCGAGAGACTCTGGAAGCACCACCTGTCCACCTCTCTCTTCTGTTAGAGTGCCTTCGCCATGACTTAGAAGGATATCGGAGAATTCTTGAGCATTCTTCTTAATGGTCAAGCGCAGCGTAAGAACTCATGACCACAACGAAGATCGTTTCAACGGAGCATTCACCTCGTCAGCCCTCGATCCCCGCGTCACCACGGGAAGTGTTTGCCGGAAATCGCCACTGAACAAAACTGTGACACCACCCATCAAATGTTCGTCCCTGCGGATGTCCCGCGGGGTTCTGTCCACGGCCTCAAATGCCTTCCTATTGGCCATCGTATACTCATCCCATACGATCAGAGAGCAATCCTTAAGCACGTGTCCCTTATCGCTGTTACGTGACACACCACAAACAGGTGTTTCGGCGCTCTCTAAATCGATGGGAATTTTAAACATGGCATGTGCATGGAATTCCCTGCCGGAGTCTGTGTTTCCTGATAGCTATAACCTAGGGGTCTTTAAGTCAAGAGTAAATGGATTGCTTTTAGGCGGGCGTGTTCCATCGTCGGCCACATCATCGCTTACCATCAGGTGAGATTGTGGTCAAACGCGAGCCTATCCATTATATTAAAAAAAAAGTGCTGTCTTGCCACCCGGAAGCAGTGTGGCAGCGATTCCTGACGACGCTACAGCAATAGCAATTTTGCCCTGCCTCCTGACCTCTGCAAGTATGCCAGTGGTAACAAATGTTTTTCCTGTTCCACCAAGAGCATCCAAGAAAAACATTTTACCCTGGTTTTGCCCAACGCTTTCAAGGATGGTGTCATAAATTTGTTTTTGCTCTGAAGAGAACAAAGCGACATGGTCATTTCGTATGGTGTTCATATCACCCGAATCGTAATTTGTCTCAGCGTTATACTCCCGATTTCCACGTTCTTGATGCGGTGATGATTGTGGAGCTGGTAACCCATATTCGATCAGTGGATTACCGCTGAAAGAAATGACCACATCTTGAAATGAACTAAGACATATTGTGTTCAGCACGCGTTCATCAGTTACTTCGACTTCGTCTCTAGTAGCAGGCCTCAAAGCTCGTAGAAAATCTTCAGACGGATGATGGCGATACTTCTCCCACAAAGCTATCGGGTTCGCGACTCCACAAATCACCAAGATGACGGCAAACAGATGACGCATGTGACTGGGATTGTCACTGACGCTCGCCTCCGCGAGGGTGTCATCCCAATTTTGGTCACCGTCGAGAAGGTGACGTGCTACGCAGACTGCGCGGTGAGTGGGATACTCCACGCCATCAAATGTCCTCAGAAAGGTGAAAGACGTTGGGCCTCGGACAGTATGAAGTAACGACCGCAGAAAATAGCATTTGCCATTATTCGCATGCACGGTATAAACCCTTCCCAATGCGGTGTCCTTGAAAATTCCCAAAAAACCTTCCACAGCACCACCCTCGTCGCCGTCGGTTAAAATACACCCCTTTGCTTGTCGTACGTGTAATATAAAGGCACCTCATACGTAAGGGATCTCGCAAACTGGTCGACTTCACAGAGCCTGAAAAATGTCACCATGTAATACACCACATTTTTTTTAAATTGTCTTCCTCAACTCTGCTCAAGATGAGGGTTTTGTTGGAACTGTAATTTGTCAAAACGAATTATACTATACAACTTTTATGAAGAAAATACACATCACCATCTATGAATTTTAAGAATAACTAACTACCGAGCTCGCCAACATGATCCAATTCTTAATTTCCAAAAAGTGTTAACATGTAACTTGATTTGATTTTTATGAAATCTCATAGATGGCGCTGCTTTAAAATTGTCTTTATACTACTAACATTCATTAAACTATGTTTTTCTGCTCAAGTTACTTAAATGGCGTAGTTTTTATAGTGTAAAGCTAGATAATAGCATGGCTTACTTAAAAACAACATTTAAATATGCTTCGTTAGATTACACGTTGTCACAGAATGCGTAAGAAAAATAAAAATTCACAGCTCCTCCCCCATAGGTGATAGCGTGATAATATGTAGCCTATATGTTGACCCGACCTCTTAATAATATTCGTGCAAAATTTGAAGTAAATCCATACAGCACTTTTTGAGTTTAGCCCGGACATACATACAGACAAACAGACAAACAGACAAAAATTCTAAAAAGTATATTTTTGGCTTTGATATCGATTGTAGATCACGCCCCAAGTATTCTTTTAAAAAAATATTCAATGTACAGTTTTGACTTTCCTATGATTTTATTTTATGTATATAGATTACTTTCCACTGATCAGTTATAAGTGTTTACACCGATACTATCTTTAAAAAATGCATTGATTCTAAGTTTAAAATGAATTGTAAAAGTAATTTTTAGCGACGGAGCATCCATTAAACAAATGAATGAAAGTTCAAATTTCATGCATATATAACCTACACACACATACATGCCATATATGTCAGATCATGTACTGTTCAAATTGACTTAGCTTTCAAGATAATAAATTGCTTGGTAAGTGTTATATAAAAAATAACATCGTTACGGTACCTCACTTTATCAGAATTACTTTTTACCGTCCTTTTTTACGACGTTATCACCTTGATATTAAAAAAATAAACTTTGACAATATGAAACAACTTAAGAGGCCCTTAAATCACGAGTTACAGACTATTTTCTGTCCTTTTTACTTTATTAATACTATTTGGTGTATGAGAAAATATAATATCAATAGCAATTATGTAAAAAATATTTCAAGCAAAAATATAGTGTTTGCCGTTATCATGATTTGTGCAATGATTGGTTTTTACTGTGGTGTCATGGAAAGTACTAATTTTAGTGTTACGGGTTTCTGGAATATTTACAACATTATATATTTTGAGTATTTGTTAAACTCAATAGGAGTGTGCGTAATCAATTTATATTACAGCACTACAACAGTGCGTTTACTTGGAATTTTTAACGAGATAGGCAATAGTCTTTACAGTAGCAGGGATTTAAAGAAATTTAAGAGAATGTCGTTTTCCTTAATTGCTATAATTCTGTTCTTTTGTTTGATCCTTGTTCTTTTTAAAATTACTTATGATCCTAGTTGGACATTAGTCAGAGGAATCTACGTTTCCACATCAATATTATTGGATTTAGAAATAATCAATGTCTTCCTGTACACCTATATGCTAACATGCAAAACTGTTCAGTGGAATTTTATTATAAAGAACTTTAATTTTGGCAATGGCAACGATGATATAACAGTAGACAAAGAACTAGTTCTGGAAGAAATGAAGAATATAATGATATCAATTTATGATGCTTGGGGCCTGATAGTGGAAACTGCTAAATTTAGTGTAAATATATATATGTATTATTGGTATTGGTATCTCACATTGTTTTCTACTGCGGGTTATCATCATCATCATCATCATCAATATCATTTCAGCCAAAAGACGTCCATTGCAGGCGATCCTCGTTATAGGCCTCTACTTATTTTTTTTGGAGGTAGAAAATCAACAAATGATTTGTCTCGCTCTGTATAGAGCAAAAGGGCGGAGTGTCTTGACTTTAGTAGTAAAAAAAATTGTCTAAATTATTTATCAACGTGATTGTACCTTGCTTTAAGTTCTATGGCTGAATTGATTACCACTTGTAGCTAATTTCACATACGCTTTTAACTTTAGTTCGATTTTTAATAGCGATTTAAGGGACTTAAAACGTGCAAGCAAAAAAAAAGGGATGGAGGTTTACAGTCTATATATTTCCATCTCTTTAACAGCTCAGTTTAGTTAGTCAAATAGTTCGCGTTAAGAGCTTCTGGTAGGGCTTCTGATAGGGATCAGAATCTCAGTAGATTCTATCCCCATCAGAAGGTATCAGATCTTTAGTAGGGGTACTATGGTGTCTTAAAAGTATTACAATTCAGGCACATTCTGGTGTGAGAAGGAAATAATACTATTCATTCTGTTTAACTTAGTTTATCTGTCAGAACGGAATTATGACCATTTTAAGACGTCATTGATAGGAGAGAACCAAGTATGGGATTGGAGGCAGGTTATCTAGTTATCAATAGAAATGTATAAATTACGAGTTTTACATCTATAAAAACACATTGTAAAAAGTATTTACATGTACTTAAAACTCTTTTCAGATTTTGTTCCACTTTGTAACCACATTTGTCCAGACATTAGCATACGTGGGAGTTCTAATAATATGGTCAAAATCGTATTTTGTAAGTTATTATTTTTCACATTTTGATATCGTAGTATCTATTGTTTTTTTTTTTTTAATTTTAATGAGTTATGTGGTTTTGTGTAGCCCCTACAAAATGTATCTATTATTAATTTTCATAGATATTGCAAAAGGCAGCTATGATGGTATAGTTAAAAAAATATGATTGACAAAGAACTAGCATGCATTCTAATTATGAACAATATTAACATATAAGCATGAGATTAATAACAGTTGTGATGTATGATTAGTTTTTTTTAACACTCCGTAAAAACATTAATTATAAATTCCAATGAAACCAGCTACCTAATGATTTATTTAATTATTAAATTAATTTTTGATTTTTTAATTTTTTTTTTTTTTTCTTTATTCGATTAATTTTATTATTTAATTTAATTAATCTAGAAAGAATTTCAGGAAAATTTGGAAGTAATCATAAGTCATACATTTGGAGTTATTTTGTGGCTAACCAAGGTATTCCTTGTGGAATTGGGACTATGCATTGCTTGCGAAGCATTTTATACTGAACTTGGAAAAGCACAGAGTAATGTTTTGATAAAAATATCTCAGGATCGTAAGTATTGAATGCTCAGTAATGTAAAATACCAAGTCAATCATAGTATTGAACCCGTATTCTTGGCAAAGTTACACAAAGGTGTATAGAACGCACTTCTGTGCAACTGCCAGGAATAAATTATGCCAATATATTTTTGTTCTTCTTAATAGTGATAAGCTTAATGGCATACGAACTAAAATATAAAGATACCAAGCTCAAAACTACTAAGTATACTCCAGATGGCTACTGAGATGTTGCTTGAAAATTGATTCTTATATATACATAATGGCCTTAGTATATATTACACCATGGCTGAATGGTGCTTTGGGCTAATAAATCAAAATTGAATTTGTTAACATTTTTTTTTCAATTAAAATTTCAGTGCCTTTTAAAAAAGTCTGGAAGAACATCTTTCGTGTACTACACAAAGATTTTGAAAAGATGACTGCCTGTGGATTATTCTCTGTTGACGCGGCAACCCTGCTGAACTTTTGCAACGTTGTAGCTACTTATACTATTGTTTTACTACAATTTGCGTTTCTTTAATATTTTGAAACATATCATCCTCTCTTTGCCCTGGTCCAATTTTATTTGGACTCACAGCAACATGTTTTGTTTTTCCGTTGCGTCTTTACAACCGCTTTGATACAATCTACTTTCTATTGTATCAGAACTCTGTTAATCTTTCATTTCATTATTATTACAACCAATTCATTATATCTTTCTTTAGTTTTATTCTTCAGTATTTAATCCTTCATAATAAAACATTTCAGTGAAACTGTGTTTATTTTTAACGAATAGTGTTTATTTTCATGTGTTAAATAAAAAAGTAATTATTCCTGTAATTTAGATTCGACATCATAAGCATGAATCATTATCATCTCCTATACTTATCCATGGATAAATAAATAGAAACACGAAATATACTCGAAAATTCCGGTAACATGATGACCACATTCTATTATCCCTTTTTGTCGACCAATACTAATTACATATTTCTATTATTTATTATATACTAGCTACTGTCAGCGGTTTCGCTTGTATAAGAGTAGGTTTCTTCAAAAAAACTTTGAAAAATTCTTTAACAACGATCACAGATGTGTGACCGTCCTGTTTTGGCCAATAAAAATGGAACAAAAACACGAAAAAGAAAGATAAAATTTTATTAAATGGTTTTATTACTACATAACCTCTGAGATTAGCTTATTGGGTTAAGTTGCAATTTTCAGAGGTGCAAGCAAGAATAGTTGTTACTTGCAAACTTCTATGTCTTGGCTCCAATAGTAACAGTAGGTACCATCACGATCATTTCTGCCTGATCACTTGTGGCGCGGCGCTAAACCAATTCCTTTGAAGTTTTCGATTCAAGTACAAGCAAAAATGAACTTAGCAGCGGTCAGGCGGAAGTGTCTTTGATGGTACGTTTGTTTAGAAAAAAGAATAATTTTGGTGGGACCTGTGATAGATTTTTATACAAAATTTTCAAGAGTTTTTTTTGCAATTTTTTAAGTAATAATTATGTAAGGTAGCTAAATTAAAATCACTAGTGGAGTGTTGATGTAAAACAAAAAAAAATAATTCAGTGTTAGATTTTTTTTTTAATAAAGCCAAAATTTTAATAAGTTGAAGGATATGAGTTAATAGTTTAAAAATAATCACAGGAAAGCAAACTGCAACAAGACTATAATATATGCAGTGACGGTCTTCATGAATTGCACCATCAAGACACCATCCACGGTAAACCCTCCACAAGCTGTCAACTCTTGAATATCCGTGTCTAACACTCGTTGCATATTGACCCATTTTGTTTCTGATTCTACTGTAATCAAAATATCTTGAACGCTATATAAAATCACAAAAAACGATTGTATCCTATAAAAAACTAAGCTACAGGTCAAGTCAAAGATGGATGGACAAATTTCAATAATTATTTTTTTTGTACTTGTTTAGCACCAAAAAACTAAAAGGGAAAGTGAAAGAGAGTGTCAAACTTTTATCGGCTAAACCCCACTCGTATTAATCTGGTTTTCCTTTGTGTACCAGAGCCTTGGTAGTTACTGAGACTTGGACAATCCTCTAACCAAATTTCCATCATACTGCAAGTCATCATCTTCCTACCATTGTCCCGTATTATTTGCAGTTGGCGAAACGTGTTTTTCTTCTATTCTATCCTGTGCCTCATCATGCTATCTCCACTATCTCTCTTTTCACACTATCCATCCATCTGTTTTTTGACCTTCCTCTACCTGTCTATTCATTCACATGGTATTTTTCTAAAACTTTTAGTAATATGCGTTGTATTTGTATCCTTCCATCATTCCAATCTACCATAAGTATTGATCCACAATAGAATATGATAAGACTATGTAATACAGTAAAAGGAGGCTTATAACCAACAGTAAGCAGATAATTAGAAGCATTATTTTTCATTTCATTCTAAACAAGTTCATACTTACAGTTTTGTGATGATTTTAAAATAATTTTACTTTTAGCCCTCGCTATTTCAGCATAGAAACCTTCACAACACACAGCCAGTGCTATTTCTACAAAAATCATCTTTGGTAACAACAAGATTATTCCTGCAGTGTGACTGATAGCTGAGTTGGGTTCGTACTGAAAATTAATCACGGTTATAATAGTTTAAATTCTCCGCTTTTGTCAACAGTAAAATTTAAAAGTGGTAACTAGTAGCAAGTTTAAACATAAGCGGTTCTAATAGCCAATATTTGTAATTTATTACCCTTGTTTTTTTAAATATTTGTAACTGGATTATTAAAAATTAAAAAAAAAATTAAAGGTGATATATGAGTTTTCAATGAATTATAGGTTATTGTTAACCGCTTCAAAAGGTAATTTGTGTCCGGCTTGGCAAAGTCCAACAGAAAGGGGTCTCTTCTTTCTGTTAGACTTTGTCAGCCTCTATTTTGTGTAATCTTTGACCAAACCTAACCTAAACGTGATCAAACAGATTGAAATTGAAACACCCTTCACTGTGCTTGACCTCAAAGGCAACATTTTCCTTTAGGCGTCCAGCTAGTGACAACTCTTCGTCCATCTTTCTGGATGCATTCGTGAGATATGGTTAGCATACGGGACAACTAAGGCATAGATTAGCAAAACGTAAATACTAACGAAATTTTCTTTTATCCAGTATGTTATATTAATTACATATACCAAAGTCAGTGTAAATGTTTTCATAAAATGTAACATTATCTGAAAATAAAGTAAATATTTTAGCACAACCCCCAAAACATGCTTGTTTAACTTAATATTTTATAAATTTTATTTATCACTTATCTTTTTTTGCTTTTTAGTAATTGATTATTTTATGGAGGAATATAATACTATCTTTAGTAATTACTTTAAATCCTGAAATTTCTGTCACCAGATTCCAAGCTTCAATAAGTAAATTCAACATATCAATCTCTTCCACGTTCGAATGTATGTCACTCGTATCATCATTATTATGATTACCCAGATTTATGTTTTCAATATTATCATTCCATTTTCTTATTTTGCAAGTAATAATATAAATAAATAGTGTTATCAAAATAATTTCTAAATCCAAGTGAAATGTTACTGTAACGTATACGGTTCTCATACACGACTAATGTATTTGAATTTCTTTAAATCTTTACTGCAATATAGACTTCGATGGAACTCATGCATTAGTGATACTAAACGAACGCTTGTAGCACTATAGTACAAATTCAATATGGAAACTATAGCAAACTGACAAAGAAATTGGATGTACGTGAGCTTGTAGATAATCGGGGATTGAGACAAACTAAAATTGGTGTATTTCATAGTTGTGATACATAGGTAAGCCATAACACAGTTTGAGCATATGGTGCAGATCACATTTTTGGGTGAAATTTGTTGAATGTAATTATCATTAATGTTATAATCGCGCACACATAACATTGTCTTGATGTAATAAATAGGGTAGAAAACACTCAACATTTTTTTATTAATAAAAAAGCTTTGTGTTTTTTTCTTGCTTATGGTAGTCATTTTAGGTCGTTAGCTTCAATAAAAGTAAAACGGCCAGTCAATGTAGAGTTAACATTAGATCATAATTATTTTGATGGCTCAAATGATCACTCAATGTGGACACAATAATGATATCGGCATTAACAAGTCGGGCCTTCATGATGAATAATTTATAGAAAATGTATGACATACGTGATAATATCAGTTACTTACGAGTGTTATAATAAAGTTTTTTATAGAAAAAATGCAACGCATCAATTGTTGCTATAAGCAACACCATTATCATTTCAGTAGATCGATCGATCTGTCCTGTGCTTCTTGGGTCCAGTGGATTTTAGCCAGTACATTGATTCACCTATTAGAACGCCATGCAATTTTGCATTTTCTTTCTAGAACTTTTCGGGCCAATCAACCATCTTTTCTGCGAGCTACATTAAATTTCGGCGACTTTTCTAAAGAACCTATGTAATTATGGATGAAGTATATAGTATCTTGACAAAAAACTAGCGGAGGCATTTTTATTTTTTTGACGTTTGTCTTCAGAGTCGAGATTATCAGACGCGTCCATCAAATATATTGTCTCGTATTATTCTCGTCTTGCTGACGGCGAGTACTTGCACAGGGACAAGACCTGGATTATTCACCAGCAATTTGCTTTGAAAAAAGTAATGGAAAAGGCTCAGAATTTTCTTGTTTGATTTAGTCCGGAATGAAGATTTTTGCAGGAGAACCGAGGTTACTGAGTCTGATGAAGTATTATGATAACATTAAAAAATTACGTTACACTTTTCTCTTTCAATACCAGTGAGGGCTTTAATTATCAAGATTCAGCTTACCACTTATGCCTTATGTCTTATGTCTGAGTATGGTTTCCGCACTTAGTCCTATGCGGACCATTGTACGTGGGTCATAGCGGCCATAACCTTGGGTGGGCTTATTCCAACCAGCCCACCTCTCTCCAAAAGCAGATTAGGCCTCTCAGGTTTTTCAGGACATCTATAAGGGAATTCGGGGATCCTATGGTTCGTGTGATCCCTGTGCAGTCCAGGAGCACATGTGCAACTGTCTCCTCCCCCTCCAAGCATGCTCTGCAAAGGGGACTGTCTGTGATGCCTATTGTGTGGAGGTGCTTATTCAGTGTGCATTGCCCGGTGATGGTCCCCGTCACCAGGCGCAGGCTGCCTCTGTTCAAACTTAAAAGTTTTTTGGTGAGGACTTTATTTAGGTGTGGTAGGGCCTCCTTGGCCTGCCTGCATCCCGATGTCGAGGAACACCAGCGTTCCGCTTGTATCTGTGTGTGTTCTCGTAGCCAACCACGCAGCTGACCAAAGAGGACCGGCACAATTGGTTCGGGCCCGAAGACCACCGCTCCAGATCCCCTCCTGGCCATTTCGTCCGCCGCGTCGTTGCCTAGCGAACCGCTATGTCCCTTAATCCACTGTAGTGTCACCCTGTTCCGCTTTGGCACCGTGACTCTTTCCAGTGCAGAGTGGCATTCTTGTATAATTCTCGAGGTGGTAAAATCTTTGTCTAGGGATTGTAATAAAAAATAAAATTTCAGTTCAAATCAATATTACGATGTCATAAACCTTTACCGTATCTTTCTAATCCGCTTTATTCATTCATTCATTCATTCATTTATTTCTTCAGAACAATTTGCATTGTGTTGAATCCAAGGACAAATATGCACGCACAAAACATTTCATATAAAGAAAAACAAGATACAATTCTGAATCACAATTCAAATAAGGTGTTAAACAGTTCCAAATAATATATAATGTCAAGCGATCTATTAAAATGTCATACAGTTCCAATTATAATGTCAAAAGATTAAAAAATAAAATACAATTCATTTATTATTGTGAGACATTCATTCCGATATGTTATAAAGACATTTTTCTAACAAAAAAGATTTTAATTTTGCCTTAAACAAGTGAGTGTTGTAAATCAATGTCCTTAAATCAGGCAACAACTTGCTGAATATTTGTTCAGCTTGATACTTTGAGCAATATTTTACTACGTTAATTTTTGGTACTATTTGTTGTTTAAAAATTTTTCTTCGTGTGCTCTCGCTAATCTCCCGTTCCTCTTGTGATTCGAACTCATGTATTTATATACTTGGCAAAATGACTTAAGAGGACCACTACAGAAGGATTACGTACAGACTAGGAACTGTTAATATTGCTAATTTTTTTAAAGTAATCTCTGCATGAGACAGTTTGAGAAATTCTGACTATTGTCCTTATGGCTCGTTTCTGGAGGATGAAAGCTTTCTGCCAGTTGTAATTATAACTATTTCCCCATAACAATATGCTATACCTTATCCTAGACTCGACTAGCGCATAATATACGGCCTTTAACTGTTCTATATTTAATTTGTCCCTAAGGCTCCTAAGTGCGTAACATACTGACGAAATGGACGATTCAATAACAGCAAGCTCCGGTTTCCAATTTAAACGCGAATGTATGATTGTCCCTAAGATTTTAACCCTGTCTACCAATTCAATGATGTCACCATTTATTTGTATATTTAAGTTATCATTATTACGTGCCGTAGTCTTAAATAACATGAGGTTAGTTTTGCTTGTATTTAACAGTAAGTAATTGACTTTAAACCACTCGCAAACCTTTTCGATAATAATGTTTGTATTCAAAGTTAATTCTTCAATGTCTTTTGCCCCGATTATTACATTTGTGTCATCTGCGAAAACAACAAGTTTCTCATTTGGCTGGGTATTATTTATAAAGTTGAGCAAGTCATTTGTAAAAATAATATATATAGGTCCTAAGATTGACCATTGGGGCACACCACAATTGACATATGACATTTTTGACTTGTATGTCACTTCGTGATTATTCTCGTCTATATTTTTGATTTGTATATACATTTTTCTATTTTGTAAGTACGATTTCATGAGCTGTAATGTCTTGCCTCTTATACCATAATGTTCGAGTTTAATAAGCAATAGTTCATGATCTATCGTGTCAAAAGCGGAACTAAGGTCAACAAATAGTCCGGCTACTTTCATTTCATCATTTAATTTACTAACTATGTCATTTATTAATGTATTCATTGCATCCGAGGTACCGACTCCTTTTTGATATCCAAATTGTCTCAGATTAATGATTGTGTTAATACGTAAATGTAGCATTAGTCTAGTTTTAATTATGTTTTCAAAGAGTTCAGATAAGGTCGGTAGTAGAGATATGGGGCGGTAATTTTTTGGATCAGTCTTAGTGCCCTTTTTGTGTATCGGTATCACCTTGGCCAGTTTTAATTGGTCAGGCACTCTTCGATTGACTCTTCGATGCATTTATTGAAAAATTCAGAAAGAGGTTATTTATTTTCGTAAAAAATCTAGTCAATTCAGTTTCCGATTATGATGTTTTTTTTTTGCAGTCCTTAGACTGGCCATAATCTTGATTAGATAAAACAAAGTCCATTATTTCGTTGGTATATATTATGGTAACTTATACAAGTAAGTACTTATATAAACAGACACTTAATAATTTCATCAATTCCCTCGCCGTTGTTCTTTATTGAAGAAGACGATTATGTTGCTCCAACCCCAAACAAGCAAATGATGCAAGCAGATGATGATGGATAAGTCAATATTGGAGTACATGTTGCTCCAATTCTGTTACATGTTTGTGCACGTTACTATGACAGTATTGGGCATCAAAACATGACTCATAACTAAAAAAATCAATAATGATAAGGCTATTGACGATTAATTAATTTTATGTAGTTATTAATTTCTCGGGGCTAATTGTATGTTAATTCAAAGTTTATATTGTGAATTTCGAAATTAACATTTTAGCCCGACAACAGTCAGGAAGTGTAATGGTTATGACTAAATGTTTGTATATACGTGTGTTTCATTGTGGCCGTTAAACTATTGAACCAATTTTGATGATTAAGGCCCGACGCCCACTATCGGTGGGCATCGGTGCGGCTCGGTAGAGCTCGAGCGCTTTACGCCGGCTTCGGGCGGCTTTGGGCGCCTTAAAGCTGCGTTGGGCGACTTCGGGCGGCTTTGGGCGCCTGAGAGCTGCCTCGGCAGTCGTAAACACGCCT
The DNA here is from genome assembly GCA_910589285.2 of Mythimna ferrago. Lineage (NCBI taxonomy): Eukaryota > Metazoa > Arthropoda > Insecta > Lepidoptera > Noctuidae > Mythimna > Mythimna ferrago. The sequence goes on from OU342696.1 coordinate 20,127,408, forward strand.
AAGGACGCCGTAGCTGATTTTGGGTAGCCTAAGAATAGTTCTGGCTGCAGAAACATCGCAGAGCAGTCACTCGTAACGTTCCGTGAAAACAGTTATGTGTGTGTATTTATAATGGTGGATTGGGACTTAGTTCTCATTGTTCATCTTGCTGATATTATTATATTGTTTTGTTTTTGTTTAGTTTTTTTTAAGTTTGTTTTTGTTTAAGTGTTTATTCATAAGTTATTTTTGTAGCTTTTAGTCTCAAATTGTTTTGATATTTATTTTATTTTTACTTGGTATTAGGACATTTTTATTAGTATTTTGGTTAAAAAAAATGCCAATAACAGTTTTCTTTACGAATGTACATGCGCAGAAGTTCACAGAGCCTATGTTCAGGACTGCCAACTTATTTTGCTTCTACTTGTACGATACGATAATGAAGGCGCGTGCGGTGATCGAAATGACTGTTCTGCGACGTGTCTGATCCGAAAATGCCACCCGAGCTACCCGAAGACCGTCTCGGCATCCTTAGCCATGCTTACGGCTGCCGAGGCCGCCCGAAGTCGCCCGACGGAGCTCTAAGGCGCCCTAAGCCGCTCGAAGCCGGCGTAAAGCGCTCGAGCTGTACCGAGCCGCACCGATGCCCACCGATAGTGGGCGCCGGGCCTAACGTGCCAATCGATGCGGTATTACAGTCCAAATGTTTCATAAATTCATAAGAATAAAATAAGTATGGCGGATGTTACTTCCTAAAAAAGAGAGGACCAAAAAAGTTATTTTGCGTCTAAAATCGAAGAGCCATGAATAAATCAATTGTGACGAAATCAATTGATTGAAAAACTGAGTTGGTTAAGCCAACACTATTGTAGCTACAGTTGAAATTAATAAAAACCTGATATTTGAAAAATCCATTAAACAGCGATTAAAAAATTTCTTTATTTGCCGCAGATGCTGAGAAAAAAATGTGTAAAAATGTAAAACGCCTACATCGAGCATCATTTGACAAGATGGCTGTTTGTGGAATGTTCTACATTGATGCTACTTTTCCACTTAAAATGATTGCTTTACTTGCTAACTATAATGTTGTGTTGTTACAGTTTGCATTACTCTAGAGGCAAGAAATATTGGTTTTAAAGCGAATTAAAATTAAGTATTATTTTATTTTAAGCTACCATTACAGAAATCTAATGCGTTAGTTAACTCACATTTTCTGTTCCCATCAGCATAGCTTTCACTATTCAAAGCGTTTAACTTAAAATTATATAAACAACGTGTAACGTTAAATGAGAAAAAGCTGAAAATAATTTGATCAGAATAACGAGCAGAATCACTTTTTAATATAGCAAAGTCAGCCTTATAATGTTCCCACTGTTGGGACTCAGGCCTCCTCTCTAGGAGAGGGAATGGACCGTAGTCCACCTCGCGGGCCCAATGCGGGTTGGTGGATGTCACATGTCTTCAATTTTTTTGGTTCTAGGACATGCCGGTTTTCTCACGATGTTTTCCTTCACCGTTTTGAGAGCAGTGGTGATGAAATAAATTACAAAAGTAATGCGCCTAGTTGGGTTTGAACCTGCGACCTACAACTCGTAAGTCGGGGCCGTTAGGTACCACTCGGCCACCACTGCTCTTTTTAATATAGGTTGCTTTTTTTGAATTCTTCATTAAAAATGTTGCTCTGTCTATTTATTAATAAGTCAAACCTTCACGTGCGCAAATCCGCCTAAACAGGTAAACAAACCCAAATGGTTGTAGTCCAATCAAATTTTTTCATACGCGGGATGTTAAAAGTTCTTATTTCAATGCAGATACGAATTAAAAAAACTAAAACTTCACATAAAACCTTAATTTTTTTTTTAATGTTTTGTTTTTTCTCACAGAATTAGGTCAATTGAATTACAAAAAATGTGGGGTGTTTAAAATTTTGCACATTAAATGTTCACGTTGTATTATATCTAAGACAACACAATTATGTTTATCTTCAAAATCAAATTTAATTGTGTGACCTTAGTCACCAAAAAACATCAACGTACTCTGAAGTAAGGTATCTTTAATGATTTTAAACACTTTCAATAATAAAGCACTTTCAGTGGAATAACGTAAACGTGTCACAAGTATTATTATATTAATGACCTCTTAGTTTCCGTAGGTTTCTAATTAATTATACATAGTAATACTCGGTAGCGCTACAAACACAGTCTTTATAAAATAGGCATAGAAAAAATATGTCTTCTATAGTAGAAAATGTAACAAGCCGTCAAAATATCCCAATACGTCTAAAAACAGTGATTGAAAAAGATACACTGTTGGTATTAAAACCTTTTCATTTCATCCAATCTTTGTACATTTTATCCATGTACAAAATAAGGGATGGCTTTGTTACTTCAAATAGTGCCCTTTACAACGTAATTTCAGGCATTTGGTCGCTGATATTATTAGTTGGCTACTTTTTCTCCATTTTCAATAGCGCATTACAAGCTGGATTGGAAGGCTTCAATTTTGTTAAATTTTCTTCCAATATACTTATTTATTTTGTATATCTCGTGGGGAATATGGCCAACTATTTCACTAATGTCATACGGAAGCACGACAATATCTTATTTATCTATAAAATTCAGAATATTTGTGAAATGGTCAAAGTTAATAAAAATGCTTTGGAGAATTTTATTCGATTCAACTGGATCTATGTCATCATTCTTATTTGCTTTAATTTTGCCTGGATCATATATTTGGATTTCGCCTTTTTCACTACTTTCAAGTTTGTTGAAATTATCACAAACACGTTTTATCTCATTTTTGATATTAACATGTTATTCGCCTCAAGATTATTGAAGCTTATGTTACAACCTCTTAGAGAATGGATTGACGATGCGCAAAAGTCAAAATTTGTTTCAAAATCAAATATCGAACTTTATTGGAACAGCAAGTTCAGAGATTATATCAAAATTGTTGAAGCTTACGAAATTGTTGGGAAGACTTTTCAATCATTGGTAAGTTTTTGTTGTGATCAAACGTGGATAAATAAAAAGTAACTTAAAGGAATGAAAATTGGTGTGATTGACATAGTGATGGTTGATAGAAACATTTACATACCTATTTTGCGTAAATAAGTAAATTCCAAAGATACCGTTAAGAAGTATTTTAGTGATTTTATCGGATATAAAAATATTATTTTCCTGTATGTATGAAAGGATCGTAGCAATAGGCGTTCTACTGTTTTTCGTCATTATTATGTATCTGGTGAAGTTTGGGTTCATTACGTATTGTCATAATTTTAATTTCAGATTCTTTTCTACGTCTTCAAAACATTTATTAATGGTGTGCTTGCTATATGGCTACGCGTAGAGTTAATGAAGGTCATTGGGGACAGTTTGATTAAAGTAAGTGACTCATGAGTACAATGGAATTTTAAGCTCGAAAACTATTACCCGTGATAGAATCAGAAATAACTAGAACCGCAAGAGAACAAATGTCATAGATTAATTTTGAGGAATTCTAAAATGTGTAAATTGTGTGCAGGGCGTTTTGCTACCAGAACGGATTACCGATGTGGCAAAGAAGTTGTAGAGAGATGATTGTGCAATGGAAGACGCAGCGTTAGAAGCGTTATAAGCCTAAATGAGTATACTGGCTACGGGAACCACAAGAACATTACCGTTCGATGCGGTGCCAGTTGGGCAAGGTCTATGTCCAGTAATTTTAGTGGACAATAGTAGTTAATGAATAATTGAGTTAAGGCTACAACACTCTGCATCACACTTATATTATAAAGCTGAAAATTTGTGAGTGTATCTTTATTACTTACTAGCCTTTGCCCGCGGCTTCATCCACGTACATAAAATATATGCCTATGTCACTCAGGAATAAAACAGCTTTATATTGGAGAAAAAATTTTAGCAATCGGTCCAGTACTTTCAGAGATTACCTCCTACAAACAAAAAACAAACTTTACCTCTTAATAATATAATATTACTAGCTTTACCCGCGCGGCTTCGCTCCCGCTCTTCCCTACTTCAGCCTACTATACCCTACTCTACCCTACTATACCCTACTCTACCCTACTCTACCCTACCCTACTCTACTCTACCCTACTCTACTCTACTCTACCCTACTCTACCCTACTCTACCCTACCCTACCCTACCCTACTCTACTCTACCCTCCTCTACCTTACTCTACCCTACTCTACCCTACTCTACCCTACTCTACCCTACTCTACCCTACTCTACCCTACTCTACCCTACCCTACTCTACTCTACCCTACTCTACCCTCCTCTACCTTACTTTACCCTACACTACCCTACACTACCCTACTCTACCCTACACTACCCTAATTTTCATTTTTTTTTCCATAAGAACCTTCTCCTCATAATAACGAACCCAACAAAAAAAAAATTAGCGAAATCGGTCCAGGCGTTGTTGAGTTATGCGCTTACCAACACATTTTGCGATTCATTTTTATATTATAGATTAGTGTAGTTTCACAGCACAAACTTGGTACACCATGTCCTAGAATAGCTGAAACTGTAGGTACTTTTTATTCCGGGAGTGTGTTCCAATGGAATAATTTTCTACTATCACTGCGTGTAACCACTGGCAGCAGAGAATTAGTAATAATCATAAAAATATTACAGAATAAGTACTACTTATTCTTATTAGTATTACTTCAGACTACCACAGTGTCTCAAGACGAAAGTCTTTAACCAGTGCATGTTGCCAGTGATGACATATGGCTCCGAAACGTGGTCGCTCACAATGGGCTTCATCAGAAGGCTTAAAGTCACCCAAAGAGCAATTGAAAGGGCTATGCTCGGGGTTTCCTTGCGTGATCGAATAAAAAATGAAGATATCCGCAGGAAAATTAAGGTTGCCGACATAGCACAAAGAATTGCCAAACTTAAGTGGCAATGGGCAGGGCACATTGCTCGCAGAACAGATGGCCGTTGGGGCCGAAAGGTTTTGGAGTGGCGACCGCGTACCGGAAGACGCAGTGTTGGAAGGCCTCCTACAAGGTGGACCGATGACCTGGTGAAGGTAGCGGGAAACCGATGGATGCAAGACGCACAGGAACGTTCGATGTGGCGTCGCTTGAGGGAGGCCTATGTCCAACAGTGGACGTGTATCGGCTGAAATGATGATGATGATGATTACTTCAGAAATAGCAAATGCATGAGTTAACTTAGAGTTGTTTCAGGTTGCCGTTTCATTGATATCTCTAGTATGGCTGGTTAAGTCCGTAGCTGTTTTAACATCTGTGTGTTTGGAATGTGAAAGATTCAATATGCTCTTAAAAGAAACTCAGAGTACTTGCATACAACTTACAACATCGGAAAGATGCTCAGGTACTTTTTTTTGTATCCGATTGTATTGCTGTCAATTTTTTTTTTACAATAAAGCCAAAGTATATAACATAAGTTTTAGTATATGCGAAAAAAAAAACGATCCATACAAAGGTGGTTTGATAGATATTGCTGTGAGCGATAAGACCATGCCATTGTACTCATAAAGCTCATGGGCGAGGAAATGGTTGATGAAATAAATATTAAGCATCCATAGGTACATTTCGTTATGATAGATGGCGATGAAATAATTTACTAAGTTTTATCAAATCAAGTAATGCCTATTCCAAGTTTCAAAAAACCGTTATAATTGGAAACTGAAATTGACTAGAATTTTTCACACAGCGAATTTTTATTCGGGAATTTCTCTGTTTAAGGTTGTTTAAGCTTTGTTATGTTTTAAAATGAATCAATTCTATTCTATTTCAGCTTAATTTTTTGCTCATAATTTAAACGAATCATTAAGAGAAAAAGATTTTAACGTCTGCTGGAGATATTTTTTTATTTAAAGCACCATATTGTTCACAGAAATACAAAGAAGAGTCTGTAAGAACATTGTACGTGTTCAAATTACCTCCTTCAAGAAGATGACAGCTTGTGGGCTATTTGTTATAGATATTGCGATGCCGTTGAAATTTTTTGGTCTCCTTACTACATATAGTATTGTTGTTTTACAGTTTGAGTTTCTGTAAATTTAGTTTATTTTTTGTTGATAACTAGCTATTCCACGCGGTTTTGGTTACTGTTCCACTCTCATGATGTTATTAGCCTATCTAACACTGCAAGAACTTTCTTAATTCTTTATTGAGGACACAAAAACTTAACCTTAATACATTCATAATTGACAATTCATGTACAAAGGCGAGCTTAACTCAACAATGAGTTTTCTCCCAGAAAACCTTTGAGTGACAGAGAGAGAGATCACATTCGAGGGTATAATCCAGTGTACAACGTAAACCTACATAAAAACGACTAAAAAACTTTGTAATTTGAACCAATACTTACTGAGGTTACCACATTCAAACAAACAAATAAACTCTTGGTTTTTAATATTAGATAATTTTATTTCGCATGGACCTACCACTTACAAAACGTCAGAAGCTAGGGCATGGTTCCAATTGGTCGTTTCCTATGGAAGAGAACCGAAAGAAAATGCATGTTTGAAGGTTTCTAGAGGTGTATTTATATTGGAATCGATGTTGAATTGATTGAAACTAGTGCTTGACGGCGATCCCACCTGCTGGCAAGCAGTGATGCAATTGATGATGATGAGGCGCACGGCACTAGGTTATTAAGAGCCCGTTCACTCTTGTCTAGTGTTGTGTTTTAGTTTTCTGATTTACACGGGGTTACACCTTGCATCTCAATAAAGGCGAGTGCTGTTATTGGCGGTTAATAAGTTCCACTGGTCGTGTATTTATTTATTTATGTACACACAAATACATAAAATCGAAAAAAAACAAATAGGGATAGAAGAGTACAAAGGACCTGCTTATTGACCTTGACCTTGGACCTTGCTTTTCTTGCGTATGTGTTACTAGGTCCGCTCTTGTAGGCACATCAAGACTGAGAAAATCGCAAATACGCTCCCGAACCTATTTATCCTCTGGTTAGACTAACCAGAGGAAAAAGTTTTTCTTGGACGCTTTTGATCGAGTAAAAATAAGCACTTATTACAGCTACCACCTTTGCACCTAAAAGCTACCATTTGCTCTTCATTAGATGATTTAAACTAAACTGTTTAATGGAAAGAGTTATATCAGGTGTATAGATCTATCCCTCTTTTTCACTCGCACGTCTGATATTTTAACACATCACGATAAGGCCCCAGGAGGCAAAGCAAATTTGCTATTGCGGTAGCGCCTTTCACAAATAAAACGGGACAAAGGCAGGAAGATGATGATGGTAGCGTCTTCCACAATTGCTGCTTTACCACCTCCTGGAGTCAAGACATCACATGTTGTGTTTTTGAAAAATTTAGTTTCCCGTCGATTTTGAGAGCAGCAAAATGCCTGTTTGTTGTTATTTGTCATGTGTTAATCAAATATTTCATATATTTAGTAATTACTTAAGTCATGTAAACATGCCTCCAATATATTGGTCTGAAGCTAGTAATTCGTATTTTATAAGTGATAATATGGCCTAGTTAACATCAAACCGTTCATGCTGGAATAACATCAAATCAAATGGAGACTACAGTGCGTCGTGACAGTAAAAGACAATGAGCAAAACAAGTCATTGCTATTGGAGGGACACCCCTCCAATAGCAATGATATATATACCACAATATACCAGCGATTTTGAAACACAATCCTCCGAAAATCAATCAGTAAGCCTTCTCTCGAGCAACCCCTCATTGTTCTTTATAAATTTCATAAAAGCATTGACTCGTATCATAAATGGACGGATCAGTGTCACAGGATGATCATCTACTAGTTTTTGTCTTTCACGAAAATATAAATAGGTAGAAATTTCATTAGCTCTTCCTGCAGCAATAAGAAATGCTTTTAATGTATCTTCCTAATTCAGATCATTTCAACTCAAAGTAAGAAAATACGTAGATTCTTAACCGTGGCAATAAGATTTGAACACGCACTTTGCCAATATGCATTTGATCCTCGCATGTTTCGCATGTTAAGATGAATATTTTTAAGTTTTCTGGGCGATTCTCTCCTTGATGCATTTTTAAAACTATACTTTCATTTTGTTTAACTCTGTAGAACTCCATAACTGATAATAGTCGTGTCTTTGAGAACGTGTATCGACACCCATTATCCTGGCTTGGCAGTAGTCTAAAGGTATAAATGAGTGAGATCGATTTTCTTGCAATCCATTTCAGCTTTTAAGAAACAAGAGAAACCATGCTAATTCCTCTGCTCTTCTTTCCCTCGTTTGAAAAGGTGGTTCGGTTTTTCTACGTAACTGAGGAACAGGCACCTCAACACAGTTGTCGTTATTGATAACAGGGCTTAATTCAGGAATAGGTTCATCGATGGCACGTAAAACAGACGTATTAATAGCTATGTCATCAAAGCTCAAGTCTTGGGATGATTCTAGTGACTGATTTTATTAATTGTTCTAATATCATAGGTATACTGCATCATTTACATTTTGATGTAATAAATGTACAAAAGGAGTTACTTTGGTTATACTGTTTTAATCATTGTCGTGTCTATTTTGTGGTGATTTTGGTATATTTGATTTGAGAACTACTCACAACAATGTGATATCTCCATTCGGCCTTTTAGTCTTCTTGAGTGAGAAAAGAATAAGTAATATGCGTTATCAGTTTTCCAGATTGCCACAGAAATACCATTACATGTAACAATAGCTCTCAGTTTAAAACCAGAATCTTGAAAAAAGTCCATTCTTCTAATTGATAAGGATTCGTGGTCGACTTTAAGTAATTTAACACTTCACAATTACTTTGTAATTCTTGAAACCTGTAAATATTCTATATTAGCCTTCGCCGTTCAATCAGGAATTCTTTGAGATTGTATACTGTTAGTGTATTTATATAAACGATCTCCGGAGATTAAAATCGAATTTATGATCATGTTTCAGTTTGTTTAATCGTCGTTACTGCAACAGCTGCAGCAGCGTTTGCAGTACATTGCTTACCATGAGCAAAATCACGAAATTCACTGTGGCTTTGATGAAATGAGCATCTAAATATACGTCAATCATTGCCCATATCCTGGAAAGAATCAATTCATGTTTAATTTCTGTTTTCATCCTGTATTATGTCACTTTGTTGGACATGTCAAATTTCATTAATATTGTAGTTATCCTCAAAATGCACAGTCACGTTTCTATACAGAGGATTATTAATAATTAGCCAATCCAATGCAGTTCGTAGGTTTTGAACATTTACGGAAAAACGATGTGACCTTTGTACTGCCTCTGATTGTTCACAAACAATCACCACACTAGCACTACCCATTTGTAATGGTAGCTCTTTAGCTACTTCTTCCATATCTTGGCCAAATAGTAAAATCTGACCGTGGAAACCATGTTTTCTAAGGCGACCACTTTGACCTTCTTTACAAAAAGTATTATCTTGCTCAATAAACGACTAATGTATCAATTTCAAGTGGTATCTCATCTAATAAATAATCATACCATTCTAGAAAGCTTGCGTAGATATTCTTCCTCTATAAAGAATGCTAGCACATCTAGTACAAGTCGTTATTACATTATATTCGGTCCCCCGACTTAGAAAACATCTAAAAAGCATTTAAAATACTAGACCCACAGCAACCACCAAAGCTACGTATGTCTAAGTGTGCTAAAGTAGCATCAATAAATAAAATAAAAATTGTGACAATTTTAGACTAAGGTGTGACCAGATTTGCAAAGGTTGCAAACCAATGTCGCAACCAAGGTGACCTTGCTATTTTCAATCCGTGAAGACAGCAGTTGTAAACCATAACCTTCAACGCCCTTGGTTGGAAGGCATGCTTCCCTAACCACCAAAGTGCGTGGTTTACATCCATGTAGCCGCAATACAAAGCAAACACATAAAGCAAAGTGACCTTGGTTGGAAGGCTAGTTTGCAACGGTCTGGTCACCCCTAAAAGCAGACATACAAAAATGCATTAAAATAATAAATGCCTAAAAGGTATGGTAATGGTACTGGTTTAAATATTTTGATCCAGCGCTCAAGATGAAAATGGAAACTAAACAGCGGAATACGCCTGTGACAAAATGCAAGCAAAAAATCACCTCTAGATACAAAATAAAGAAGAAATAAGGATATTAAAACGAAACTAGGCTAAAAAACCATCAAAAAGGAAAAGACATTAAACATTGGACTCTTTAAGACACAAGCGTGTCTGTTCACCGCCAAAAGGAGCCCGTTCACCTTGGTTCCTGCTTTTCAGAATGTATCCCCGGAGTGCACCAACCAAATTCAGCTCTTGGGAGTAGAAATTTCCTCACACCTTAATTTTGGGTGGTAAGTTTTGAGGTTTAAGTCTAACGCCAAGGTAGCTGTTGGTACTCGGCGTTCTTGCAAAGGTCCGGTGATACTACACCAAGACAGTTTTTAATGTTGTTCAAAGCACAGGTCAGATCGTGTGTGGATTACTACAGCCACATATGGACTAGAGTTGCAAAATGCCACCTAGCAGCTTTGGACTCGGTGTAGGCGTATCAAGAGGCTAACTGGTGATCCAGATTTGTTTAAGTCCAATCTAAAAAGCTTTGGGCACAGGCGTAGGCTAGCCAGCCATTCAGTGTTTTACAGGATGCATTTTGGAGGGTGTGATTCTACCATCTCATTTCTACCAACGGTCAACCCCACGTACGGCGAGTATCCACTCTTACGTTGATGAAACCTCTAAGATCTGGACTAAGCATTTCGTCTCGTCGTTCATACCTCGTAAATCAAAAGACTGGAACAATTTGCCTTCTGCGGTCTTTCCGTCCAATAAAGTTTATTATATTCTATTTTATAATTTGGTTGTTTTCAAGGTTAGAGTGAATAGCTCTTAATAAACTAATGCACCTCAATATCAACGTTTGGAAGACATGTCATGTTTTTGTTTTTGTGTTTGCCATTAATTTTCGAAGCAGAAAAACATCTGTTATCGGATGTCACGTGTTCATATTCATCAAATATTTCAAATGAGTACTTACATTATATGAAATGTAATTACTTAAGTTATATAAACATGCCATCAACACATTGATCTGAAACTCGTAAATGTTCCAATTGTAAAGTGATGATATGGACTAGTTTAACGTTTGATACACAGAAATTTTATTCATATAATAAAAACGTTAACAAATATAGTTCACAACTTCGTAAAACACAATGAGTAGATGACTTAAAACTCGTAAACAAGATGGCGGCGATGGGCGACGCGGCACGCGGCACAGAGTCGCGGAGGATTTTTTTATATCGTAACGTCCGCCCAAGACGCTGGTTCGGGGCTCTCTCTCCCCGCCGCACGCATCCACGCGGCTCGGCTTGCGCCAGCGCGCGGGTGTGCGGGCGGCGGAGGGGTGGCTGCGCGCGCGTCCTAACTGCGGCGCGTTGCAACCACAGAGTAACAGGGCAATACAGACCACAGCCTACTCAATTTATTTTCCCCGCGCTACATCCTCCCCCTCTAGCCTAAACAGGTGTCCCCACAGTTGGGCTAGTCTAAATACCTGCGCGGTCTGCCACGTTTGCGCTTTTCGCGAACGGGTGGCTCTACTTGGCCCGCGAAGGGCGTGAGGTGCGAAACGTGATATTTCCCTACGTTTGTCCCGGTCTGTATATTCTCCAGTCCGTAAGTGGTTGGGCTGAAAACTTTCCCTATCTTGTATGGGCCGTCACGACGTGGGATAAACTTCGCAGTCTGTCCGCGGCCTGCGTCGTTAGGTCCCTGCGTTTTCAATAAAACTAGGTCGCCTACCTTGTACTCTGGTGACGGCCTCCTCTTTTGGTCAGCAATCTCCTTCTGGACGGCCTGCGCCTTCTCGTGAATGTCTCTGGCCTCGTCTAGGGTCGCAGCCATCTTCTTCAGATAAGGCGTGATGCTGGGCACGAAATTGTCGTGTTCCACGATAGCCCTCATATCTATCGCGGAGTCGGCAGGAGCTCGTAACTCTCTCCCGAAGGTGAGGTACGCCGGCGAATGTCCTGTGCTGCTGGTGATCGCAGAGTTCATAGCAAACCTGATTGCGGCCAGGTGTAAGTCCCAGGTGGTATGTTCGCGGCCTACGAGCATAGCTAGTTGAGGCTTAAGATCGCGGTTCTTCCTCTCTATCGGATTGGCTTCAGGGTGGTAATAGGGTGTGAGCGACTGGCTAATCCCCAGAACGTGACACACCTGTTGCATGACCTCACTCACAAATTGCACGCCGTTATCACTGATAAGGCGGCGTGGCACTCCATACCTGAGGAAAACTTCATTTGCGAGCGTCTGAGCACATTCAACGCTGGTGGCGTTCTCCAATGGAAACAATTCCACCCAGCGCGAGCAGACGTCCTCAACAATCAATACCCACCTGTTCTTCCTAGGTGTCTCCACAAGTGGACCAAACAGGTCCACGGAAACTACCTCGAATCGTCTCGCCACGGCAGGAGTTTGTAGTAACCCTGCTGGTTTGCGGTTGTCAGCTTTGTACCTCTGGCAAGGCACGCACTCCTTAATGTAGTTCGCAATGAACGTGCGCATGCCAGGCCAATAATACCTAGCACGAACGCGGCTTAGTGTGCGCTCCACGCCGAAATGGCCAGCTGTCGGCGCGTCATGCAAGTCAGCCATGACTTGCCTGCGTTCATGTTCAGGAACAACTAGGCAACAATCCTCTCCGTCGTCAGACTCTAAGCTGTACCTGTATAGGATACCGTCAGAAACGGTGTACCCGCGGTCAGACCAAGGTCTCCCCCTAGAAGGTTCGTCAGACTCCATGTCCTCAATAATTTTACGAACTTCTGGGTCCAATAGCTGATTGCTGCGGATATCGCCACTGTTCCTCTTCGGCATATCAATAACCGTCATACATAGGTCACACTCGTTCTGGTCACCTGAACAAACTGGTCGCGACAAGGTATCTGCAACCACGTTTGAGCGACCGGGTGTGTACTCGATGCCGAGATCGAATTCTTGCAACGTTAGGGCCCATCTGGCCAGTCTACCGCTGGGTGACCTTTGACTCATCAGCCATCTCAAAGGCTGGTGGTCAGTCCTAACGGTGATCTTTGCGGTTTCCACATACCCGTGGAACTTACCGAGTGCCCACACAACGGCGAGAGCCTCTCGCTCGGTTGTGGAGTAGTTCCTCTCGGCGCTAGTGAGAAGTCGACTTGCGTATTCGATCGGCCTCTCGTCATGTCCCTCCCCCTGCATGAGAACAGCTCCAAGGCAATAAGCGCTGCTATCGGTGCAAAGGACAAAGGGTTTCGATTCGTCCGCCTGTCGGAGAATGGGAGCGGAGACAAGCAGAGACTTAATGCGTTCAAAGGCCTCCTGTTGCTCGGCGTCCCATCGCCAAGCACTCGACTTCTTCAGGAGGTTAGTAAGAGGTCTCGCGACTTCCGCATAATTATTAATAAAGCGTCGGTACCAACTTGACGTCTGCAAGAAGCACTTCAAGTGTTTCGCATTCTGAGGAGCGGCCATGTTGTCAACAGCTGCGGTCTTGTCTGGGTCCACCTGGATTCCACCTGGGACAATAACGTGTCCCAGGAACTTGACGGACTCCCTCGCAAAGACACTCTTGTCCCTGTTGACTCTTAACTTGAACATGGCCAGTCGCTCGAAGACTGCCTCCAGGTCAGCCAGGTGCCTCTCGAAGGGCCCTGGCGATAGCAGGATCAGATCGTCAAGGTATGCCAGGAGTTCCACTCCCTTCAGGTTGGAACGAAACCGATCTATCATCCTTTGGAAAGTGGCTCCGGAATTTCGCAACCCCATCGGCATCCGCTTAAATCTAAAGGTGCCGAGTGGTGTTGTGAACGCTGTCTTGTCTTGGTCCTCTGGGCAGACGCCTACCTGGTAGTAACCTGAGCGAAGATCAAGGGTGGTCATATACTCACTAGTTTTGGCGGCATGCAGTATGTCCTCGATACGCGGAAGGGGGTACCGGTCTGGCTCGGTTACCGCATTAAGTTTCCGGTAGTCTATACATAGCCTTAAACTACCATCCTTCTTACGCACGAGTACGACATTGGAGGCCCAAGGTGACTCGCATTCTTCAATGATGTCTTCCTGCAGCAGCTTATCCAGCTCCTTCTGCAAGGCCTCTTTCTTAACTTGAGACATTCTGTATGGTGGACTAGCAATGGGTTCCTGTTGATGACTCACCTTTATGCGATGCGCGGCGAACTCTGTCGCCGGTCCGTCGCGCGCAAATTGCGGCGCGCGGTCTGCAATGAACGCGTTGAGAGCACGTCGCTGCTCGGGGGTTAACTTGCAACCTTCGTCCGATCGCAGCGATAGCTCATTGGAAGGTGCTGTGTGCAATAGGCCTGTATCGGCAGAGTCGAGAGTATACGTGTAAACGAAATCATAACAAGGTCCCGGACTATCCGAGAACGACCAAGTACGTCGGGCGGCGTCTATCACCATGCCGGCCCGCGTTAAGAAATCGATACCTAAAAGTGTCCTAATATTACTACCGGGCAATACTAAGAACTGGCACGTTACCCTACGACCTTCAATAATAATCTCCACCTCGGCTGACAACAGGTCTCTCCACCCTTGTGTACCGTCAGCCAGGCGCACGAAACGTTTCGTTTCGGAAAACTGAACTCCTGAGTCTACCAGAACTCGGTGTAAAAGGGGGCTCGCAATGCTATGCGTGGCGCCGGTATCTACAATCGCCACGCCGTTACGGCCCATGACACTAATATTTACCATCGGGTGATTGTCGCGCGAACTCATGTTCGTATTATGAACGCACGAATCAACATCACTCGTACTAGCGTAACTATTATTCACTACTTCGACATTATACTGTAAACAAAAATCTACATCAACATTGTTGAAAGATGTTTTGTCGTCGGTTTTCGACGTTGTTTTCGAGCAAACATCACATTTCGACCTCACCACGCCCTGCTTGCCACAACCATAGCAACGTAACTCCTTGGATGTATTGTTATTATTCTTACTAGAGGTAGCCTTTTCGCGATTACGACATTCGTCGCTGACATGCCCAAAAAGCTTACAATAACTACAACGGGGTCTATTTCTGTTGTTGCAACGCGACGCAGTCGCGTTCGTGGTAGCGGAACTCGATTGCGCGGGAATACGGTCGGTGGTAGTCACCGCCGGTGTTTTGGTCGAAGTTATCGAAGTACTATTATTATTTGGATTTACCTTAGACGCCTTGTAGGTATCCTCCGCGATCCTAGCCTTATACAATAGGTCATCTAGGCTACGGACACTGTCTCGCGGCACTCTTTTCACTACGCGTCGGTGCAGTAACCCGTAACAGATGTCGACTTGCACCGTTTCGTCGAAAGTGTATGGTAGTTTAGCGATTAACGCGCGCACTTTACAAATGAAAGTTTCTGCACGTTCTTCTTCTTGCTTCCCTGGCGAATATTTCGCGCAGGGTCAGGTGCGCGGGCTGCGCCACGCCGTATGTCGCGCGGAGTCGCGCGATCGCGTCCGCCCACGTGGGCACCGACGCTTTCACGCCGCGCCACCACACGGCGGCTTCGCCTTCCAGGAGCATGGGCAGTCCACGTAGAGCATGCTCGTCGCTTACTGCTGCACACTCCTTGTAAATCTCGACGGCGTCCAGGAACGCTTCCAGAACCTCGGTATCCTGAGACGACCCGTCGAATCTCGCCGTGCACCTCGTGAAGTTGGCGTCACTGCGCGGCGTGGCTGCGACAGCGGCACCTCCGCTGGTCGCGTTTGATGATGGAGAGGCCCCGCCTGGGGTGGAGGCTCTGAAGTCACCGCTGCCGCTGGACGTAATCAGCGTGTTGATAAGGCTTCGGTTGGCTTCCACTTGCGCACGCGTTATCGTCTCGATCAGCGTGGATAAAAAGTCTGAGGGAATCTGGGGACCTGGTGTCGACCTCGAGCCGGCGCGCGCGGCATCGTCCGCGTGGCCACGCTCGGCGACGCTCTCCTCTTCAGTGAGCGTGACGTTACCTTCGTCTTCACCGCGTTGTTGACTCCTCGTTGTCGGCATCTTCACGTTAGTGATGACAACGGTTACGCGGATTCGGCCACTAGTTGGGGCGCCAGTTTAACGTTTGATACACAGAAATTTTATTCATATAATAAAAACGTTAACAAATATAGTTCACAACTTCGTAAAACACAATGAGTAGATGACTTAAAACTCGTAAACAAGATGGCGGCGATGGGCGACGCGGCACGCGGCACAGAGTCGCGGAGGATTTTTTTATATCGTAACGTCCGCCCAAGACGCTGGTTCGGGGCTCTCTCTCCCCGCCGCACGCATCCACGCGGCTCGGCTTGCGCCAGCGCGCGGGTGTGCGGGCGGCGGAGGGGTGGCTGCGCGCGCGTCCTAACTGCGGCGCGTTGCAACCACAGAGTAACAGGGCAATACAGACCACAGCCTACTCAATTTATTTTCCCCGCGCTACACTAGTTAACTTCAACCCGTCCATTCTGGAATAATACAACATAAAATGGAGACTGGAGTGCGTCAAATCAATGAATTTCTCGGTAACTACATAGACAAAGATGTGCAAATGATTTTTTTACCTCTAAATCTGATGCAAACTTTCTCGCTAAATCCTAAGTATCAAATTAAAAATAATTATGTGAATCCAAATAATCTTACATCTAACTTGATATCATTTTGTGGGTTAGTTTTGTTCCTATCATTAAATACATGGCGAATTAGCGTAATGCTGTTTGACGAAAATATGCACCGTTACCAAATGGTAAAGTTCCTCTACTTCGCGACTGTTTTCGATACCGTCTTCTACAGTTTAGGCTTTATCATGAACTGTGTTCTTCATTTCATTCATTCAAAAGATAACGTCAGATTCATTGTGAGCTTTCAAAAAATTCACAGGTTTATTTATAGCTTTACCAATACTAAACTGATAATTAGAAGAAATTGGTTGAATGTAATTACACTCTTTGTATTCCATATCATGACATGTATTTATGTGTACATTGTTTATATGCAACCGCCATGGTACGTTATGGTATACATTTTAACTTTATTAACTGACGACTGCAATGTAGTTTATGCTATTAGTTTGATTAAGCTACTAACTGAAAAAACTGTACAGTGGAATATAAAGGTTTTGATTTCTTATACTGATGAAAGCCATGTATTACGTTGTAACTTAATGAGCAATGCTTATGTACAAATATTGAACTGCTACAATATTTACAAAAAAGTTTTCCAACTACCCGTAAGTAGTCTAAATATTAATACCTAGTTTACTTACAATAAAGTTGCATAATTAGTTTGGTATCTTAAATTTTTGCAAGATTGAATATGTTTATTTAAATTTCAGGTTTTGTTTTACACCGCTGAGACGTTTTTCCTTGGCTTGATAAAAGTTCAAGTACTGATAAATTTTTTACATTACTATTCTAGAAATCCGGAGCGGGTGAGTAAATAGTTCACGAAGTTTTTTTTTTTAAAAAAAGGAATATTTTCCCACAACAGCATGTTAGAAAACACGATATTGATCGGTATCCCAAAATTATCATAATTCCAGTGTAAGAGAGAAAGTCATAAGAAGTAAGAATTATGCAAGGCAAATAGCGTTGTGTTAACCTCGCACAGAGGCGATCGATATGGTGATACTTACAATAAGTCTATGACTAGAAGTAAAAGTCTTTTGACTGCATTTTGAAAATAAATTGATTTAAAACTATGGATTTTTTTTAAATTACAGAGTTTTTCAATTGTGCAGGGATTACTTTATGTATTTATGCTGAAGAATTTGATAATTCTAATCATTCTCTGCTACTACATTCACGCGTTTTACGATGCTATGAAGATCTTGCAAGATTTATGCGTACTTATCTTGGCATCTAATTGTACAGGTAAAAAACAAAAACAATTGCAATAGTAAGCGTATATATTAATGAAATAATGAATATATTGAAAAACATAATAATTATTTCTGTAAAAGATAAGAATGGTGAAAAATAAAGATGTCTTGATGAAGACATATTGCTTCGACACACAAATAAATTGGAATAATGGCATAAATACGATAAGAAACAAATATTTGTTAATAATAAGTTTAATAAATAAGATATACCTTTAAATATTTCTAATAAATATTTAAATGTATGTCTTATTTATTAAACTCGTATTTTTTTTAACAGATGAGGAGAAAAAACTCAGTAAGAATATTCGGCGTTTGAATCGAGCATCATATACAAATATGAGTGCCTATGGCCTGTTCTGCATAGACATAACTCAACCGCTCAGTGTTATTGCACTTCTTACTAACTACACTGTTGGATTGTACCACACTATTCCGAAAATCGAAATCCCGACGAACGCTATTTCGACAGATCACTATCCCGACCTACAGTATATCGACAGAACACTAAGTCGATGGAGTTTATCTCGACTGAACGCTATCCCGACAGTCATTTGGTCGACAAAACACTAGATCGACTAACTGTTGGCCGACTGAACGCCATGCCGACGTTCAGTAACCCGACAGCACACTTTGCCGAAATGCTTTATCTCGACTAATATCCACAGATAAACAACGGGACGTCAAGACACCACAGAAACAAGCGGAATAACCTAGAATTTAGAAAAATAAGGTTCAATCAATAGAAAAATTTAGAAAAAATAAATAAATAATGCATATTTATTGAGATAATGAGAAAACATGTAGGAAAGCTAAAACTATTCTCTCAGGGTGAACAAATTATTTAAATGAGTTCAACATACGGACCTCTATTTTTGAGTACCTAATCTATTTTTGGATGAAACACAATAATTTACATATCGCTATATAAATGCGGTGTGTGTTTGTATCACTGTACATTGAACAGTGGTCCATTTTTAAATGATGCGGGCTAATGCTTGACTGCGATCCCAAGTGATGGTAAGCACTGATATAAACGATGATTGTGAGATGCAATAGTTTATTAAGAGCCTATTCAATCTAAACTTGTCTATTTAAAGCCTTTCACTCTAGCGGTGAAGACAGCTAAAATATTATCAGTAAGACCGCTGCTAGCAAATTGTTCATCCTTCGGTGTACGTTGTATAGACAACGAGGCAAAACGCTTAGTCCGGTCCATAAAGGTGTCAACAATGTAAGGTTAATGGATACTCGCTATACGTCATGTTATCCGATAGTAGAAAGTTGATGGCGGTATCAAGTCAATTAATTCCCGGGCATAGAAGACCGAAAAGCTGGCTACCACACGCCTGTGCACCAGGTTTTGTACATTAGTCTTAACCATCTTCACCAGCTGGTTCAGCTGAAAAGTATAAGCGTTTGATGTTTCTCACCTGGGTTGACGCTTGTAAACACTAAGTTTCGGATTCGAGCTCAAATAAGAGAGCCTTTAACCATGCTGTCAAGTCCTACAAAAAGCACTAAAGAAGGCACGCTTCGGCAGCATTACCCACATTAGCGTGAAGCTCTCTGCGCAGCCGTCCGGTAGCAAATCATTCTGGTCTCTTGCCAAATCGGTAGAATGTCTGTCGGCCCACACTGCCTCCGATGGTTAAACCTGATAGAACACTGGCTTATACAGTTAGAGAGAAAGCAGGTTTCTTTATATCTCTGTCCACCCATAAATCGCGTCTTGACATGTACTAGCAATACTACTACACCGGTATTGCTTAATTGCGACTCCTCGATGCGTAACTTCAATGGTCGAGGTTCGCATAAGGAATAGAGAAGTTCTGAGAGCCTGTGTCGTCCAGACAAGAATAAAGGTAATGCCAGAGTTCCTCAAGGGTACAGACTCCCAGACAGATGAAAACCACAGTTGTAGAGGTTTAAGGTAGTAAGGAGTTAATCCAGTCCGAAACAGAGACTATGGTAGAGCGAACGAATGTCTCACTTTAGGCAGTCTAAAAATAGGGCAAGCCAATGTAGTGGGATTAAACGCCGTCAAAACCCAAGTATGTCTATAAACCGCCAAAAGGAGCCCGTAGTACACCTGGGCATCTGCTTGCACCGACCGCCTTCAGTTCTTGGGAGTTGAAATTTCTTCAAACCTAAACTTTGGGTTCAGTAATTCATTAAGTCCAAAGCTTGGATAGCTGATAGGAATCTCTATAATATAATTTAGAAATATGTAAGTATGTTTATCAGTTGTCTAGTACTCATAACACAAGCTCTGCTTAGCTTGGGACTAGACGGCGTTGTGTGATAGTTGTAGAATATTTTATTATATTATATTATTATATCGTCTATAACCTGTTTCCCAGTTTTGAACTTAGACAAGCAGTTGCTCCATATCTACCTTATATTCTGGTAAGGCATTGGTCAGCATTTGTTTTTAATTCCAGGCATAAGTGTAGGTAGAAACACTAATTTAAGGAAACCTAAGTTTTTTAAATCCATCAAGTCGTTCAGCCAACAGAGCTGGCCAAAGAACGTTTTTGTCGTTCATTCACATTTTTGTTAAAGGAATTCTCCCGTTTTTATCCTTATTTTTCTAAATTCTAGGTTATTCCGCTTGTTGCTGTGGTGTCTTGACGTCCCGTTGTTTATCTGTGGATATTAGTCGAGATAAAGCATTTCGGCAAAGTGTGCTGTCGGGTTACTGAACGTCGGCATGGCGTTCAGTCGTCCAACAGTTAGTCGATCTAGTGTTTTGTCGACCAAATGACTGTCGGGATAGCGTTCAGTCGAGATAAACTCCATCGACTTAGTGTTCTGTCGATATACTGCAGGTCGGGATAGTGATCTGTCGAAATAGCGTTCGTCGGGATTTCGATTGTCGGAATAGTGTGGTACAATCACACTGTTGTGCTGTTGCAATTCGCATTTCTGTAATTTATGAGTTATTAAAGGATTGTGACAACGTTTTATTTTATTTTTATACCTGATCAATTATATTATAATACTCATGATCACTTCGCCTTTATATGCTTGTAATTGTATTTTCATTGAAAGGTTATATCGTAAATTGATTGACATATCTTCGCAAAACGACTTCATGTCCAACGTCTACAGTCATTGTGAGCTGAGCTAATTTTTACAATAAAGTCATAAATGGCCAAGCTCGATGCTTATGGCTGTAGCTGGCTAGCTACGGTTTCTTGGGATACCATCCTTAGCACCAAAAATGTCCCTCCACATCCGGCGAGCGGATGCGGCGCCTGCAGTATCTAGCGTACCGGCGCCGCTCGGCATTGCACACGTTGTACAGTGCCGCAATTTCTGGTGACCACCAGTACACCTGGCTCCAAGCACGTCCTGGACGGACTTGCGGCATTTCCGCGTCACAGATTTGCGACAGTCAAAAACTGGTGGTCTGTGTGTATTAAAAAGTTTCTACCAAATAAGTTTAGGTGATTTGTTACTGCAAAAAGTATATCGAGTGCCTCTTTATTAAGTTGGCTTCAATTCCGCTCGGTGGCATTCAGTGTGCGGAACACTCAGCTGACCGAGTACTTGCTGCCATCGGAATAATGGACCTAGGATCACGAGTTACCTTTTTTTTAATTGATATAAACTAGTGCTTGATTGAGATCCCACATGATGGTAAGCAGTGATGCAATCGTTGATGGTGAAGCACACTAGTTTATTAAGAGTCTGTTCACTGTAACCTTTTCTAAAGGAGGCCCCATGCCCCCAGTAGGGACCGGCCTATCAATTGAGCACGTATTCGAGATCGTCGACGGTGCTTAGTGATCCACGGGCGCCTCTATGAAATATCAGCAAACTTGAAAGGGCCCAATGGGACTGAAGCCTGATTGGGTTACAAAAAAGTGTTACCACGGTAAATCTTCAGTTATTTATTTATTTATTGCACACAATTTAAACATTTAATTTTAACTTGTTACAGACAAAAGTTAATGAGTACATGTCCCAATTTGAGGGCAGCAAATTAACAAAACTGCAGAACTTACTAATTATAGGCAGTCTGTAGGTAGATACAGAGTTTTTGTTATTATTACATAGTCGTATAAATATTATATAGAACATTATAACATAGGTAAAAAAAATATTAAAAAACTAAACTATCTTAACATCTTATCTTTAATTATTATTATTTTTTATATTTCTGTTGTGGCTAGATCTTAGAATTGATCACTTCATCATGTATTGAACCATTACACAATGTGGTGGCATTGCAATGACATGATATAGAACCTTGCTCGCTGGCAACATCATGATACAGACTAGACAAGTAAATGAACACTCACATGAAGATGTGTAAGTTATCCACCTCATTAGAATTAATATAGATCACGTAGATAAGCTGTGTCTTTCAAACATTTCCGGAGTCTGTCATGTTAGAACGCCTAACGTGTATAAGAACTAGATAATCAAAACATGATAATTGGGTAGGCCTTTGGTGTGGGATGGAACATGTGTCGACACCCTTGCGCCAGACCCATCTTCTGAGTACGGCGGGCTATGCTGGGGCGGCTGCTGCAGGTGCTGAAAACCTCAAACGGCGTAAATATAATAACCTCTTTGAAAGTTATGTGTTTGAGCCGTTTGGGGTTGAAACATTAGGGCCATGGAGTCCGAGCGCTCATCGAGTTGTTCGGGATATCAGCAAACAGTTGGTCAACTCTTTGCCTGACCAGAGGACTGGACTCTTCTTCAGTCAACGAATCAGCATTGCCATCCAGCGTGGCAATGCTGCCAGCGTTCTGGGCACTTTTCCCATTGACATCGGTGTGGACGAATTTTTTGATGCCTCTGAGTTTTCCCCGTTTTTCAGCCTTTTTTTTACTCGTTTGTACATATTATTATTTTAAGTTGGTATATATATACCCAGTGATTAAAAAAATAAAACATGGTTTACTTTCTTATTTTACTTCGAAACATTTATTTAGCCAATGCTTCCAAGTTGACTATTTTTATTTTGAACATTGAGAATGCAGTCGATGTTTATTTTATAATGAATATAACACCACAGTCCAAAAAATCTAATACACTTTTAAAGATAAATGTCTTAATACTGCACATTCGTATCCTCTTACAAATTTTAAACATAGTCATTAAAAATAACTCAACTATACCATTACTATTGGTGAGGTAGTGGCCAGTCCAGCCTATCAATAATAACCACTAGGATTACAAAAACTCAAAATGTAAAACAACCATACTATAAGTAGTGAAGAGACCAAATAGTCGGAAAGGCATCGCAGCATCCATGTGAAATAGTCCACATGCAGTCATCTTCTTGAAAGAAGTGATTTGAAGCCGTATAATGTTCTTACAAACTCTTCTTTGTATTTCTGTGAACAATGAGATACTTTGAATAAGAAATGTATCCCCGAAGATCTACTCACAAGTACCTTATACTATTACTGAAAAAGCATAAGCCAAGAAAAGTTTCAATACAAAGTGTAATTTTACCAACAGTATTCTTTGTGAAAAGTTTGGAATGCATAGATTTGACAGGCATTTCAGAACTGCCACTTTAGATTAGATTGCTTTGAGTATAATATATATTAAAACTGTATAGTGTATACTTTTAACAACTCAGATAAATTATGACCGAACAAGGCAAGCCAAAGCCTTTTTAGAAAATGATTCGTAGTAATTTGTAGTCATACTCTCGGACATAAAAATATTAACTACCTGTGCAACTTTCCGATGTTGTAAGGTGTATACAAGTATTCCGTAATTCTTTTAAGATCATGTTGAATCTTTCACATTCCATACATAGAGATGTTATTAAAGCTATACATTTAATCATCCATGATAGCGATATTAGTGAAATTGCAACCTGAAACAATTATTTTTTAATTCATGCATTTTAATTCTAAATATATGTATTGATAGTCATACATTGAGATACGTCAACATCATTATAGTCGAAAGTCATCCTTCGCTGGACCTGGACCTTACCCAAATTTAATCATATCAATGGGTAATATTCTTCTCGCAATCGAGGGACTCTGATAAACTCATTGTATGCCTTTAAACGCTACGTCTTCCAGTGCATGATCATTATTTCAAATAAACATTTAATCACATTGTTCATTCATTCTGATGGCAATACCTTCCGCCCCAAATTTACGCCTATCGGTCGGTTTGATACTGTGTAGAATCTATAATGTATTAAAATATTTTGTTTGAAATCATTCACTTTATTCAAACTACCTCCAATGACCTTTGCTAACTCTACGCGTATCCATATATCAAGCACACTGTTGATAAATGTTTTAAAGACGTAATAAACCATCTGAAATAAAATTACAACAATACATATTAAACTTACGCTTCACCAAATGTGGTTAAAACAACAACAACATACGCGCTAGTTACGAGTAAAATATTTCCGCATGATATTGTAAACGGAAAGCATCTTCACATAAGCACATTATTTTCATACCATTATTATTAATTAATTACTCATACAATAAAATTAGTAGTCAAACCATACTTTCGCGACCTTGCTGAAACAAAAATGTTTGACTAGTTTTTTACTTACTTTACTAAGCAATTTTTTTTTCTATTCATCCACAACACTTCATTTTCATTCCAGTAGATAACACAATAATCTATCCATCTTTTTTAGGCCGATTTCCATTCATCTACGTTTATGTAATCTCACAACCAAAACTTACTAGTGATTGAAAAGTTTTCTCAATGATTTCGTAAGCTTTAACAATTTCAACATAAACTCTAAATTTTTTATTCCAATAAGATTTGTCTTCAAATCTTGAAACAAATTTTGACTTTTGCGCATCGTCAATCCATTCCCTAACAGGTTCTAACAAAAACTTTAACAATCTTGCAGCGTATAATATATTAATGTCAAAGATTACTTAAAACAAGTTTGTGATAATCTCACCAAACAGAAAAACAGTGGAAAAAACGTAATCAAAATATAAAATCCAGACGATTTCAGAACAAAAAACCATGATGATATAGATCCAGTTGAATCGATTAAAATTTTCTAAACTCATTTTGCTTACTTTGACCATTTTACAAATATTCTGAATTTTTATGGCAAGCAAGACGTTGTCGTGCCTATATATGACATTGTTAACATAATGGACCATATTCCCTATGAGGTAGATGGCAAAAATCAGTACATTGGAAGAACATTTAACGAAATTGAAGCCTTCCAATCCCGTTTTAAATAAGCTTGTGAAAATAGGGAAAAAGTAGACAACCAGTAACATCAGCGACCATAAGCCTGAAATGACGTTGTAGAGGAAACTATTCGAAGTAATGAAGCCTTTCCGTATTTTGTACAAGTTAGATAGATTGTACAAAGATTGGATAAGATCAAGTGGTTTTAATACTGATATTGTATCTTTTTCAATCACTGTTTTAGGATGTGTTGTGATGTTTACACGGCTTGGTAAATTTTCCACTAAAGCAGACATAATTAACTATACTTTCTTTATGAAGACGTATTTGTTGCGATACCTTGCGAACTTGCCTTATTCAACGTATAATTAATTAAAACCCTGTAATGTTATTATTTTATACTCACATTATTAATTATTTCTTATCGTTGTTCACATCCTTTTTATTGTAATTATGTCTTCTGATAGCTTATATTATTTAATTCTTGTAAATTTTTATATTTCATGTCTTGTTTATTTTCTGTATGAAATGACGTTGTCAATATTTAAGTTCTTTTCAACTGAATGTTAGCTATGGTAAACAAAGAGTATGGTAGCGAATATTGTATTCATAAGTAAACATGATGAATTAATATAAATTAATCATATGTTTTTAGTTAAGTATTAATTGTTATTATTATTACATTCATGTTCATAAATATAATTTTACATAATATTTCTTTTGTGAGACAATAATACTGGCTGGTTCTTACATCAAGCTTCATTTTTAAAATTGGAAAAAGAAGGAACACGGAGCCAGATTGTCAGAACTATTGATGTGCCCTCCACATCAATAGTTCTGACAATCTGGCTCCGTGCTCCGAGCTAGAAAAGAAAAGGAGCGTGTTGATTGGTAGATTAGAGTACAGTGTTTCTTATATACCTAGTGTACTTTGCGGGTTGATTGGTAATCCTACTCGTGCATATTTGTTGCTGGTGGGTCTGCCGCCAGTTGAGGAACCTGCTCCTGCTCCTTACTGCCGAAGAAACAGAACGTTGTATGTGCTCCGGGCCTCTGGGGGCCGCACTCCTCTACTTGGCAAGAATATACACCACCAAGCTACACCGTTTTGACCCTGTGGACCACCCTCAAGGTCCGCGTGAGTTGGTCTGCCTGTCTGCTGCTACCTACCTACGAGCTGCCAGTCTTCAAAACCTGCCAGCGAGCTGCCAGTCTTCAACTACCTGCCTGCGTGCTGCCAGTCTTCCTACCCACGTGTCACTAAATTCCCTATATTAAATTACCTCTCAAGGACAAATTCTGTTTATTTACTGTTCTCTCATTAACACTCAATCCATAGCGTTATATTACGTTACATTGGCGCCCAACGTAAAAGATTTTTATCCTTCTCTCACTTTTCTAAATTCTAAATTACACTTGCACAAGTATTTTACTATCTTTTGATTAATCTGTTCATTCCTTTATCTTTTTCAGATTGTCTCCTTGGGAGGTAACTTTAGATTTACTTAATCTTAGCTTATTTTGTAATTAGTTTTATCTTTACTCTTAATTTTTTGTTTCTTTCTTTATAAATTTGTTTAACAAACTATTTTAACTTTATAACTTAACTTAAACAATTATGGCTAGACCTATTACATTTGAGTTGCTTAACAAGGTAGAATTGGAATACGAAGTTCTTATCAGGCTTGAAGATCCCAAACTTACTATTTTACAATTAAAACAACAAATCCTAAAATTAGCTTCCCCATCAGAAAGTATTTTAGATTCTCCTCTAGACCCAAAAGTTGATATCGATCAATGTTTAGTTACACTTAATTACTTAGATATAAAAATAAAACAATTAGAGTCGGGTAATCAAAGACTTTTAAAAAAAACCACTTCTATCCTTAACCATCTTTATCATAGAATCCACAGAATTGATATTGATCTAACTACTAATCTAACTAACGATCTAGCAGACTTAGAATCCAAATTTTGTAGCCTTGATAAAAGAATGGAACCTTTTATAGATACTTGTGACAATTTTCAGTCCTGTGAAGATGTAATTAACCCTTCTACTCCTGACACCCATTCTAGTAATATTCTTTCAACTCCACAGGTCGTCGTTCTTCCTAATCCATCTTCTTCCTTCTTTCTTCCTTCTTCTTCTACTTTACCAGACTTTCGGAAACTTGTATACAATGGCAAGAGTTGTCCGAGATCATATCTTATTAAATTAGATGAGTTTTGTATTTCGCGTGGAATAGATAAAAGCAAACTTCTAGCCTATGCTTATGAACTGTTCTCGGACAATGCTTTGCACTGGTTCAGGTTCCAAAAGTCTCGGAATTCTAATATTTCTTGAGATGAATTAAGCCAATTACTAATTCAAGATTTTGGCCAAACAGACTATGATTATAAATTACTGGCGGCAATTAGAGAACGTACTCAGGGTTTTGATGAGTCGATAGTTGTTTATGTTTCGATCATGGGAGGCATGTTCGATAGATTAGAAAACAAAATAACAGAATCTGAGAAACTCCAAATTCTATTAAGAAATATCCGTCCTGCTTATTCGGTTTTTATAGCGTTAAATGATGTTTCATCATTGGATTCCCTTATAGCAGTATGTAAAAAATACGAAAATATTATAGATAGAGACAACAACTTTAAAGAACCAAAATCTGAATCAAATTTACCGTTAGCTGAATTTAATTTCAAGCCTTCAACTAGTCGGGTTGAATCTCCAAATCAACCTAGACAAAATAGTTGGTCTAAACTTACAAAACAACACCCCCCTAAATCATCAAATTTTTATGCACCTAATGTTAATGTTGCATCTATCATAGACAATTCTAAGCGTTATGCTTTTTATTGTCCGCGTTGTCGCACAAACAAACACTCTTTGCTTAATTGTACTCAACCTCGGTTTTTAATTTGCTTTATATGTGGTCTTAAAGGTGTTAAAGTCTCTAATTGCCCTAAATGTTCTATTAATCGTGGTCAAAACGATTCTTCCATTCCTTCCAATAATTCAAAAAACGAATAAATGACTTCGATAATACTCGTAGAAACGATTCTTTGGTCTGGAAAAATTGGTTACAAACCATCCGAAATTTTTTCTTTTGCTATAAAATTTCTTCTATCTTCTATGACAATGAGAAAGATGGTAATAGACCTTTTATTTCAGTTTCTATAAATGGTGTTTCCTTTTCTGGTCTACTAGACAGTGGTAGTTCAGTAACAATTTTAGGCAATAACTCTCATTTAGAAATTCTTAAACTTGGCTTTCAATTATCGAAGTCAGATATTATCACAGTTTCTACAGCTAGTAGAAATAAATTAAAATCAATCGGTTATTTTGATTTACCAATTTATTTTAAAGATTCAACACATCTTATTAGAGCTTATGTTCTTCCAGATGTATCTCCTTCCTTAATTTTAGGTATCGACTTTTGGAATAAATTTAACTTATTGCCACATATTTTATCTTCTTCTTTTGGACCTATTTCTTCTTGTAACTCTATAACACCAGAAAATAAGGTGTTTTCTTATGATCATCTTTCTGATTCACAGAAAATGATTGCAAATGATATTATTCTTCGTTTTAAAGGCATTTCTTTTGAAGAGAAAGGTCGTTTAGGTCGTACGGACTTAGTTTGTCATCACATTGATACAGGGAACTGTTCTCCCATTAAACAACGTTGTTACCGGTTATCTCCTGAAAAACAACGGGCTCTTATTAAAGAGGTTGATAAGATGTTGGAGTGGAATGTTATTGAAAAATGTGAAAGCCCCTGGCTCTCGCCGGTGCTTATCACTCCTAAGAAAGACGGTTCATGGCGTTTTTGCGTGGATAGTAGGAAACTTAATTCTGTAACTCGTCGTGACGCTTATAGCCTTCCTTTTATTAATGAAATCATTGATAACCTTAGGGATGCTAAATATCTCTCTAGCATTGATATAGCTAAAGCTTTTTGGGAAATCCCTTTAAATTCTCCTGACAAAGATAAGACCGCATTTTATGTACCTGGTAGAGGCATGTACAGATTTGTTGTTATGCCCTTTGGTTTGACGAATGCCCCTGCAACTCAACAGAGATTAATGGATACTCTCTTTACTCCTGAGTTTGATAACAAAGTATTTTGTTACTTAGATGATATCATTATCATATCTGACAGCTTCGAAAGTCACATTTCTCTTCTTATGAAGGTCCTGGAAAAGTTAAGTTATGCCAAGTTAACCATCAATTTCGAAAAAAGTATTTTTTTCAAAAAAGAGTTAAAATATTTGGGTTATATAGTCAATGAACATGGTCTTTCTGCTGACCCCTCGAAGATTCAAGCTATTTTGGAATATCCAACACCCACTTGTCGTAAAGATGTTAGAAGATTTCTAGGCACTTGCAGTTGGTTTCGCAGATTTATTCCTAATTTCAGCTCAATTGCTGCCCCTTTAAACAAGTTAACTTCATGTGGCAAAAACGCTCCTAAATTCTATTGGAGTCCAGAAAGTGATTCAGCTTTCAGTAAACTGAAAGAGGCTTTAGTATCTACCCCTATTCTTGCTTGTCCAGATTTTAATTTACCTTTTTCTGTCCATTGTGATGCTTCCAACTTTGGTATTGGTGCTATGTTGACTCAAGAACAGAATGGTAAAGATGTCGTTATTGCTTATATGAGTCGGTCTCTCAATAAAAACGAACAAAACTATTCTACTACTGAACGAGAAACTTTGGCGGTAATTACTGCTCTCGAGCACTGGCGTTGCTATATTGATAATGGTAAACAGTTTTACGTATTCACTGATCATGCTGCCTTGAAATGGTTTCTCAATCTGTCAAACCCTTCTGGCAGATTGGCTCGGTGGTCTTTAAGGTTATCTAGTTTTAATTTTATTCTAAAACATAAAAAAGGCAAAGATAATATAGTGCCTGATTTTTTATCTCGTTTTAAAAAAGGTCCTACTCTTGATGTATGTAACCTCATTGGTTCTGTTTCTGCTCACCCTATAACTGTTGATGGCACTACTACTTCTGACCTCGAGTTTTATAATAAGATTTTCCTAGGTTGTCAGAATAATCCGGATGGTTACCCTAATTACACAATTAAAGATGGTAAACTTTATCGTTATATTTCTTCGCCTTATTATAATAATATTTTAGAAGATTTTGCTTGGAAAGAGGTACCATTACCTCAGGATAGAGATAAAATAATTAAAACCAATCATGGTTCATCTCATTCTCCCCATGTAGGTATATTTAAAACTTATAAAAAAATCTCTCTTAAATATTATTGGCCTAATATGTTTAAACATGTTGCTAAATTATTATCTACTTGTGAAACTTGTTTAGCATATAAACATCCTAACTGTAGTGTTTATATCTATATAATAGATATAATACGTTGTCTCACGTACACAACCAGAGGGGGCGGCGTCGACGAGTCAGTCGGGCTATCTGATACAAGTAGAACGTAGTGATTACATACTCTTTGGATATGAGTGTCTCTTACTACTCTGTGTACGCACTGACGTATCTGGAGGTAGATAGTCTGTGACGTGACGGTGGGACGTGCGGCCTGCGCTCGGGGTGTGTAGTAGTGAGCCAGTGTAAAACTTGACCACCACCATTAGATATAATATATAATAGAATAGTATTACCATCAAGCAAAGGATCACTACAAGTGGCGACGAGGATAAAGGTCAGTGAAATAAAAAAGGGCGCAATTTTCTAAACCAAAAATTTAAAAAAAAAATGGCGGGAAGTAATGAATAGTTGTGTTGTTATTAGCCACGAAGACGAGCGTTCTCGCAACGGACAGTAAAGTCATTTGTTTTATGATCTGTATTTCGGACGTTTTGCCCAATATCGATTCGTTTAACATTGTTATAAATGTAAATGTGTTACGATCGATAGATTGTTAAAGCAAAAATAAAGCAAGAAACCAATTTTTTTTTTTTGGATTTTTATGATCTGGTCACTTGGACCTTTAAGTCAATAAGAAAACAAAACGTCATAAAAAAAAAAAAAACATTATTGGTTATTAACTAATGTGGCATAGATAATGTACACAACACCATTATACCCTCCTTATTCTTGAATAAAATTAAATTGACAAGATTGGCATTATTTGTTATTGACGATAATATTTTAAATATAAAATACACTGCGTGTGATTTCCATTCAATTGGAATTGAGCTTCGGATTTTCATTAAATTGGAAATAAGCTTCGGATTTCCATTCAATTGGAAATGAACTTCGGATTTTCATTAAATTGGAAATAAGCTTCGGATTTCCATTCAATTGGAAATTAACTTCGGTTTTCCATTCAATTGGAAATAACTTCGGTTTTCCATTCAATTGGAAATGAACTTCGGTTTTCCATTCAATTGGAAATAACTCCAGTTTTCCATTCAATTGGAAATGAACTTCGGATTTCCATTTAATTGGAGATGAACTTCGGATTTCCATTAAATTGGAAGTACTCACATTGTGAATTGTCAAAAAAAAAAAAAAAAAAATATTATGAGGTAACTTTCATTAAATTGGAAGTGTTTTGACATCCATTCAATTGGGTGTATTTTCAGGTCACCCAATAAGATCAAACATGGCGAATCATTACCACCACCTGGGAAATTGGATCTCGAGGGAGATAGTGCATCAGTCGGTTTAAGATGGGAAAAATGGAAACGTTCCATACGAATCTACCTTGAAGCAGCTGATATCACGATTCCAACTAAAAAGAGAGCTATATTGTTAGTACTAGGGAGAGAGGCACTTCAAGAAATATTTTACAATTTGCCTGGAGCAAGCATAGGCCTTGAAGATAATGTTGATGTTTTTGAGGTAGCTATTAACAAACTAGATGAATATTTCCTCCCCAAACAAAATAAGACCTACGAGAGACACCTTTTCCGACTTGTTAAGCAAGATGCAGGGGAAAGCTTTGAAAAATTTCTAATCAAACTAAGGGACCAGGCAGCCAAGTGTAAGTTTGAAAAACCTGATGACCACATAATTGACCAAATATTAGAAAAAAGCTTATCATCAGAGTTAAGAAAAAAAATATTGACTATGGGTGATGAAATTACACTAGACAAAGTCATTACAGTGGCTAATACATTAGAAATTGTAAACTATCAACTGGATAGTTACGAACAAAGAGAAAAGAAGACAAACGAAGTAAATGCAATAAAAATTAGGAATAGAGAAAATTCAAGGTGGACTAAACAAGAAAAAGAATCTAATGAAGAGATGAGAGCTTCAAGGTGTACTAGATGTGGCAATTTTACACATGTTTCACAAGGTTCTGCTTGTCCAGCAAAGAACAAGAAATGTCACGGTTGTGGAAAAATAGGCCACTATGAAAGATATTGCAGAACGAAAACATAGAAACGTAAACTCGAAAATCAAGAACAAGACAAAAACTATAACAAGCGACAAAAGACGGAAACTACAGTAAATGCATTAGAAAACGAAGAAGTATACATATTCAATTTGAACGATGATACGACAGTCAAATGTGAAATAGGAGGAGTAGATTTAGATATGTTAATTGATTCAGGATGCAAATTAAATTTAATATCAGAAAAAGCCTGGGAATATCTAAAGAATAATAAAATAAATTGTTACAAGCAAGTGAAAGAACTAAATAAGATTTTATTAGCATATGGAAGTAAAACACCTTTACAGATCAAAGGATCCTTTGAGGCAATAATAAAAGCGAACGAGAAAACGGAACGGGCCATTATTTACGTTATTAAAGATGGATCACGAAACCTACTTGGTAAAGACACCGCGTTGCAATTAGGCGTTTTGAAATTGGGTCTGGGCATAAATCAAGTTGAACTAAAAACAAATACACCTTTTCCGAAATTCAAAGACATTTTAATCGAGATTCCTATTGATTCATCAGTAAAACCAGTTATGCAACCCTACCGGAGGATACCAATACCGTTAGAAGAAAAAATAAATAAGAAAATTAAAGAATTACTAGATTTAGATATCATAGAAGAGGTACATGAACATTCACCATGGGTTTCTCCTTTAGTCCCAATCATTAAGGACAGTGGTGATGTACGCTTATGTGTTGATATGCGACGCGCCAACGCTGCTATTTTGAGAGAGAATCACCCATTACCCTGTATGGAGAATTTACTACCTAAAATAAAGAAAGCAAAATTCTTTTCTAAACTAGACATAAAAAACGCATTCCACCAAGTTGAATTACATCCAGATTCTAGATATTTGACTACTTTTATAACATCTGATGGGCTTTACAGATATAAAAGACTCATGTTTGGAGTCACATGTGCTCCAGAACTCTTTCAAAAAATAATGGAAAAAATGCTAATAAATTGTGAAGGAGTTATAAATTTTATTGATGACATTCTTATCTGGGGTAGTGATGAGGAACAACACGATCTACGACTTTCCAAAGTGATGGAAGTGTTGAAACAAAACAGAGTTTTGTTAAATCAAGAAAAATGCATTTATAAAGTTCGGACAATACAATTTTTAGGACATGAACTAAAACCAGAAGGAGTAAAACCGCTGCCTAAATAAATATATGAGGAGCATATCTGAGTTTAGAGTGCCAAAAACAACAGAAGAGTTACAAAGTTTTCTTGGTTTAGTAAATTACATAAACAAATGGATTCCAAATTTGGCCACGACAACAGAACCGCTAAAGCAGATACTAAGACAAAAATTAGGGAAAAAGGCAAATATAGAAGAATACTGGAAAGTTGAACAAAATGAAGCATTTGAGAAGTTAAAGGAAATGTTATCAAGAATAGAAACTTTAGGATATTACGATACAAAACATAAGACACAAGTTATAGCAGATGCTAGTCCTGTAGGATTAGGAGCAGTCTTAGTACAGATAGATAGTAAAGGACCAAGAATTATTGCGTACGGAAATCGAACACTGAGCCAATGTGAAAGAAAGTACAGCCAAACAGAAAAGGAGGCCCTTGCTCTGGTATGGGCAATCGAACATTTTAATACATTTCTTTTTGGTAAAAAAATTGACTTAATAACCGACCATAAGCCTTTGGAATTTCTTTTTAGTCAAAAATCTAAACCTTGTGCTCGTGTTGAAAGGTGGGTTTTGCGGTTACAAGCTTACTGTTATAGCGTAAAATATAAACCGGGTAAAAGTAATATTGCGGACCCATTATCAAGGCTGTGTGAATGCTCGGATCAGCCAAAGTCAGAGGATTATGTTCATCAGATAGTTGAACTTGCGAGACCTTATGCAATTCCAATGCAACAAATAATAAAGGAATCAGAAACCGATCAGGAAATCAGTAAAGTTAAGAAAGGAATTTATAGTCACCAATGGGATGAATCTGTCAAGCCATATAAAATATTTTCAGATGAATTATGCTTTTATGAAAATATTCTGTTGAGAGGAAATAAAATAGTTATCCCACAAAATCTCAGAAAGGAAGTTTTACTAGCTGCTCATGAAGGCCATCCTGGAATAGTGGGCATGAAAAGTCGCCTTCGCTGTAAGGTTTGGTGGCCTAGAATCGATAAGGACGTCGAGTTGATGGTAAAGAGCTGTAAAGGATGCACTCTAGTCAGCTTACCGAATCCTCCAGCACCAATGAAACGTCGAGAGCTTCCATCTGAACCTTGGATCGACATAGCAATGGACTTATTAGGCCCATTACCGAACAATGATTACATTTTAGTAATCATTGATTACTATAGCCGGTATAAAGAAGTTAAAATTATGAAAACAATAACAAGCATACAAATAATTAAAATTTTGAAAGAACTTTTTAGTCGACTTGGTTATCCTCAATCAATTACTGCTGATAATGGCCGGCAATTTGTTAGTGAGGAGTTTAAACAATTTTGTCAAGACTGTAATATTAGGCTTTTTAACACAATACCGTATTAGCCGCAAATGAATGGAGAAGTAGAGCGGCAAAATAGAGATATAATAAAAAGGCTTAAAATTAGTTCTAGTGAAAAACGAGATATGAAAGAAACACTTTATGAATATCTTATGATGTATAACTCAACTCCTCATTCAGTTACTGGAAAGACACCGTCAGAACTTTTTTTTAAAAGAATGAACAGGGATAAAATCCCCATGTTGAAAAATATAAATGAACTGAACAATGATGGGGAAGTTAGAGATCGAGATAAGTTGCAAAAAGAAAAGGGGAAAGAATATGGAGACCGAAAAAGAAGAGCAGAATTACCAGAACTGATAAAAGGAGAGAAGGTGTATGTAAAAGGAATGGAAAAGACCAATAAGCTCTCAACTACATTTACTTCCACACCACACGTAGTGGAACAATCAGTAGGAGGAGATGTTACGCTAAGGAACGAAGAGACTGGACAAAGACTACGAAGGAATGTTATTCATTTAAAGCGAGTGGAAGGACAATGGAAAACAATGGAAGATGAGACCAGTAAGAATGAAGATGAAAAAGTCGAAGAAGATGAAACGACTTAAATAAGTTTATTTTTATTATTAAAGTTCATTGTTTATTTGAGTAAATAAAAATAATAATTACCATGATTGTTTCAACGAATAATGTTAATTACATTTATGCACTAAATAAAATTTGTTAAAAGGGAAGAGATGTAGTGTTTATATCTATATAATAGATATAATACGTTGTCTCACGTACACAACCAGAGGGGGCGGCGTCGACGAGTCAGTCGGGCTATCTGATACAAGTAGAACGTAGTGATTACATACTCTTTGGATATGAGTGTCTCTTACTACTCTGTGTACGCACTGACGTATCTGGAGGTAGATAGTCTGTGACGTGACGGTGGGACGTGCGGCCTGCGCTCGGGGTGTGTAGTAGTGAGCCAGTGTAAAACTTGACCACCACCATTAGATATAATATATAATAGAATAGTATTACCATCAAGCAAAGGATCACTACACTAACCATTCCCCTTATGGCCTTATGGGTAAACCAAAAATCTGTTCCAGACCTTTTCAGTCTATATCATTAGACCTTATGGGTCCTCTTCCGATGACTTCTAGACGCAACCAATTGATTATGGTTGTGAATTGCTTATTTACAAAATACTCCTTAATTTTTACTTTGAAACGTGCCACTGCTAAAAATATTATATTTAATTTGGAGAATTTCGTGTTCTTGGTTCATGGTATCCCTCAGAACATAATTATGGATAATGGTTCTCAATTTCAATCTCGAGAGTTCCAACATTTATTGCAACTTTACAACATACCTTTTGTTTCCTACTCTCCGCTATACTGCCCTCAAGTTAAACCTACCGAACGTTATAATCGAACTATCATTACTGCTTTGTCTTCCATGGTTGGCGAAAACCACAGAAGTTGGGATACCTTCTTACCCAAAATTCAATTTGCTATGAATAGCGCTGTTAACGCCACAACTGGTTTCTCACCCGCTTACTTAGTATTTGGACGGGAACTTATTCCCTGTGGTTCATTTTACTCTACTCTTCAGGATTTGGATGAGATAACTCTTCTACCTCGAGATGTCTATGCTTGTAATCTAGGCTTATTATCTAATATTTTTGACAAAGTTCAAGTTGCTTTATTTGCAGCTCATAGGAGAAATTCTACTGGATATAATCTACGCCATACATTTAGAGAATTTTCTGTTGGTGATATTGTGTGGCGCAAGAATTTTGTTGTAAGTGATGCTGGATCATATTTTAGTGCTAAGTTAGCACCTAGGTATGTTAAAAGCAAAGTAGTTGAAAAGTTATCTCCATTAGTTTATATTCTCGAAGACTCTAATGGTGTTACAAATAAATATCACATCAAAGACTTCAAACTTTAACTATTTTATTTTCAATATACTTAATCATTTTTTTTTCTTTATTCATCTCTTAAGCTTCGATTATTTAGGCCTCTTATATGTTCGAAGTTTTCTTTTGCTAATAATGTTTTTCTTTCGGTTTTTAGTTTACCTCTAATAATCTGAAAAAAAAAATAGTTTTATTTAACTTACCCATTTTACGGTCTAATACCATTGGGTACTACTCTTTGTCTCTTTAGGCTAACCTTGGGAACTTAAACCAATGGTCAGGCCTCTCTCTTTCTTTCTCTTAGGTGCGGGTGATGACACCTTTATAAATAAGCCCTTATCATCACTCTTTGCCTCTTTGGGCTAACCTTGGGAACTTAAACCAATGGTTAGGCCTCTCTCTCTCTTATCAGGTGCGGTTGATGACACCTTGTAAATAAATAAGCCTAAATCACTCTTTATCTTCTGAGCATACTAGCTCAAGCTCTTTTCTAATGGGTCTTATACGTGAGCGGATTTACGTCAACTCCTAAAACAAGCCTAAAGACGTATGCAATTAGTATTGCCTTGGAGTAGTGCGTCATTGAATGTGAACCACTAAAACCCCTAACTCTGTTTGTGTGAAGTATGGCTGAGAGGTATGGCAGAGATTTATGTTTGGGAGGTAATTACTAAAAAACCTCAAAATTTTTTTGTAACAGCCAAAAAATTTTTTCTGGGGAAGGGGGAAAATGTAATGTTATTATTTTATACTCACATTATTAATTATTTCTTATCGTTGTTCACATCCTTTTTATTGTAATTATGTCTTCTGATAGCTTATATTATTTAATTCTTGTAAATTTTTATATTTCATGTCTTGTTTATTTTCTGTATGAAATGACGTTGTCAATATTTAAGTTCTTTTCAACTGAATGTTAGCTATGGTAAACAAAGAGTATGGTAGCGAATATTGTATTCATAAGTAAACATGATGAATTAATATAAATTAATCATATGTTTTTAGTTAAGTATTAATTGTTATTATTCTTACATTCATGTTCATAAATATAATTTTATATAATATTTCTTTTGTGAGACAATAATACTGGCTGGTTCTTACATCAAGCTTCATTTTTAAAATTGGAAAAAGAAGGAACACGGAGCCAGATTGTCAGAACTATTGATGTGGAGGGGAGCTAGAAAAGAAAAGGAGCGTGTTGATTGGTAGATTAGAGTACAGTGTTTCTTATATACCTAGTGTACTTTGCGGGTTGATTGGTAATCCTACTCGTGCATATTTGTTGCTGGTGGGTCTGCCGCCAGTTGAGGAACCTGCTCCTGCTCCTTACTGCCGAAGAAACAGAACGTTGTATGTGCTCCGGGCCTCTGGGGGCCGCACTCCTCTACTTGGCAAGAATATACACCACCAAGCTACACCGTTTTGACCCTGCGGACCACCCTCAAGGTCCGCGTGAGTTGGTCTGCCTGTCTGCTGCTACCTACCTACGAGCTGCCAGTCTTCAAAACCTGCCAGCGAGCTGCCAGTCTTCAACTACCTGCCTGCGTGCTGCCAGTCTTCCTACCCACGTGTCACTAAATTCCCTATATTAAATTACCTCTCAAGGACAAATCCTGTTTATTTACTGTTCTCTCATTAACACTCAATCCATAGCGTTATATTACGTTACAACCCCACTTAATTAATCATGATAGTGTCATGTATTGGTGACACGTCTATGTTATTCAATTTAGAGTATTTTATTAATGATATATCTTTTGGCTATCTGTTCTGCGAGCAATGTGCCCTGCTTACTGCCACTTAAGTTTTGATGGGGCTGAAAAGTTCTGGAATGGCAACTAGGGACTGAACCGCCGGGATTCTGATCCTGATTTCCGGCCACCGTAGGCGCGGGCTTGCGGACAGTGAGCAATGGGTAGCTCGCTGTCCGGCCGCCCGGTAATTGTCCGGACCAAGCCCAAGTCGTCGACGGCGCGCACTGTTCCCGCGCGCATCTAGGAATTGTCAGCAAGAGCAGGAACCCAGCCGGGTCGAAGCCTACTGAGGCCAGGGTTATCCGAAAGGGAACTCGAGCCCCGGTATGAAGGCTAGAAAGAACAGGGTGGGTCGTTTAGTCAGTAAAAGTCTGACACTATCTCCCGCTCCGCCCAAGAGCGAGGGTTGTCATTGAATGATTTTTCCCACCGTAAAAAAAAAAAAACAAGGGACTGAAAGATCCAGCATTGAAAGGTCTCCCACAAGGTAGGCCGGTGATCTGGTGAGAGTAGGGGGAATCCGATGGATGCGAGAAGAAAAATACGTGTTGCGTCAACTTCAAATAATACGGGACAAGAGAAGGAAGATGATGATAATGATGCCATAGGGTGTTTAAAGTAAAACAAAAATAAAAGCAAAAAAAAAAATTAAATCTAATTTTCTCTCGAAAATAAAGTATTTAATAATGAACAATAAACAAGCAAGTAAGTAATGAAGTAAGCAATAATATAGATATTACCTTTGACCATTGTGGTTCAATAACAGGTTAAAAATAACACTTTTAAACATAAATTTTATTTTACTTAGCTAAACTAGATAAGGCAGGTATTTTTTAGCTAACTACTTCTACTTTTTAGATACTTCATGTCTTTTTCGTGGAAAAAAAAATCATTCTTTTAGTGTTCTTTCAATGGCTTCTTTGTGAGAGCTACAGTAACTCTTTTGAATAATCCGCAGCCATTGCAGGCGTCGACTCTAACCGGTCCCGACAATTTTTGAAGCGCGGGTAGAACACAATGTGCGGTCGACCCAGATTTGCTCCCTACCGGACGGCTGTATGGCAAATTATCCATTGCTCGCTGTCTGCAAGCCCGCGCCTATGGTGACCGAAAATCATCTTATGACTCCAATAGCAGCAACTGGGCTGTGAGAAGGTTCGGTTAGTGTCCAGTTGTAGCATTACTGCTTCGCGGAAGGGGGTTTCCATTTTGTATCGCCCCGGACCATGACCTGTACCTCCACCATGAGTTTAAGGCCCAAGCGCCCGAAAAGTGCCATAAAAAAGTGACTTTCTGAAACCTACTCCCCGGTAACGGCCGGGTTAATAGGTTTGAAAAAAATTTATGTTTATTATAGATTCATGAACAACATTATTAATATTTGGTTTTTCCGTGCTATTAATACTTTTGTCTAAAAAAAATATTTAGCAATTTCGCAACTTTCCCTACTTCTTCGAAATGGCTTGGATCTTTAGAAACATTTTTACACATTAAAATTGGTGGTTAAATATTCATAGTGAACATTGCATATGTAAATCAATCAATATTTCGCAAAGGAAATGGATTTAAAGGTCAGCCGCGCGCTTTCCGGGCACTGTTGGCCCAAATAAATGCACAGATTTGCATACTGCCGCCTAGGCGGGTGCGAGAGGTGCGTCCACATAATTTTGGCCAGATGGTTCAAGGGATTATAAGCCTCAAAGCAATAGTATTCGTCGCTACTCGATATCGACGCCGTAACTTTTTTGTATGGCAAAATTCGGTATGGCATATGGTCACTTGCAGAACTAAAATCGGTAGTACGAGTCATCAAGTACAAAACTATCGAGTAGGAACTCGCTAGCGACTAAAGTTTTTTGTAGTTTCCTATAGAAAATCGGTAACATGAGTAACAAATTTGACAGGCTCTTTCAAAACAAACCGTTACTAATGTAGTTATGTAATTCACTAGCATATTGAAGGGTGAAATTGTTGTGAAGAGTGTCGAGTAAAACAATATTTATTTTTACATAAATATGTCCGGTAATACTTATTTAACGTGGAATATGTTAGATACGGATAGTTATGAAGACGAACGAAATTTCCTAGCAATAGCTAGGAAATTTCGTTCGTCATAATAATACGAAAGGCATTTGAACATATTGTATATGCTTATAATAATAAATAAATATTAATAAAAATAAAATAAAAAATCATCAAATAATAAATACCTTTATACAGAACATACATACACAATTTTAAATCTACACAAAGAGTAACATTTGAATCTAAGAAAAATTAGAAGTATGTTAGAAATAAAGTTATAAACTTACTTTTTTACGTCCATTTCATGATAGAAATACCACTTTCCAATATGTACATTGTTATTTTACGCACATAGAAGTTATTAGCGTTTTTTTTTTCATTCAAGAATTCACTAACTCACAACTGTACTTAACCATCAAAATATTTATACAACTACCACATTTAACTACATTAATTATTACATTTTCAATCGGCCGGATTATAGAGCAGAGAGAATCTGTGTTCGTGAATAGGTAGGGTTTATAAGTCTATCTGTCTTGCTCTGTCTTTTTACTGTAGCTAGAAAGAGAGCAAACATAAGTGTGAAGTTAGCTACGATGCGGTTGTTGGAGACGTAAGCACCCGACACCATATAAACTACTATCGAGCTCTCGCTAGCGAGTCCGTACGATTCGTGGTACGAGTTTAATCGTAAACTATTCGAAGCGCGTTTATTCGATATCGACTACGATAAGATGATGTAGTTTTTCGATAGTGACTCGGCGCATGCGGTCGCAGCAGCCGATTCATTTATTTTTATTTATTCATCGATAAGTTTAATTTAAAGAATACTACATAGAAATATTTACTATTACTTTATTTTTACTTATACGAATTTTATAGTTTTTTTTTTCTATTCTTTTGTTCTTTTCTACGTTTTAATTATTAAAAATATATTTACAATGTATAAATTTGAATTATTATTGAACTGGAACAAGAGCAATTATAACTAATGGACTTTTCTTAACAATTACATTTCCTGTACCTGTATTTAATTGATTACATGTTTGGTAGTTAAACAACCCTATCAATTTATTTAGTGGCACGTTTGTATGCAATATCCAACTGAAATTATGTCGATCAGAGGAAAATAACACCCTAAAAAAATAATGAACCATCATGTGACAGTCATGGCAGACAACTCGGTTGACAAAGATGTGCAGTTGATGCTTATGCCTCTAAACTTATTGCAAAATATTTTGTTAAGTCCCAAATATCGTATTAAGGGCAACTTCATTTATCCCAATAGCTTTACATCAAGCTTAGTATCAATGTGTGGTGCAATTCTCTTTAGTTTTCTCTTCCTGTATCGGATTTACGATATGTATCACGACGAAGTTACTAGAAAATACATTAATATAATGTATGTCTGCTCCTACTTCGACTTTGTTTTGTTCAGTATCGGATCCGTCATTAACTATGATGTCAATGTGCTGAATACGAAGAGAAATATATCTTTTGTCTTGAAAGTTCAAAACGTTCACAGATTTCTGTGTGATAAGAAAAAATTTAAGCGATATATCATTTTGAATTGGCTCAGTATTATCTTGGCCTCAAGTTGTTACATGTATTTTATCAGCTACACTTACATCAAACTTAAACTTCCTCTTTATGATTTTTTCTGTGGATTAGCTTCTATGCTCTTTGTTATTAACATTGTGTATGCTACCAGACTTATTGGGCTGTTACGCTGCAAAATTAATATGTGGAATAATCAAATTCAATATCTGCAACAAATGGATCTCAGCACAAGAGAACCTTATTGCAAAACTATGTTTCAAGCTTACAAAAATATTTTGGATTGTTATGACCTC
The DNA here is from genome assembly GCA_910589285.2 of Mythimna ferrago. Lineage (NCBI taxonomy): Eukaryota > Metazoa > Arthropoda > Insecta > Lepidoptera > Noctuidae > Mythimna > Mythimna ferrago. The sequence continues at coordinate 20,169,792 of OU342696.1, forward strand.
TACCAGTCGTGTTTTCAGCAAATGGTATACCTCTTTAGTTTTCTTTTAAAAGATCAATGAGTGAGCTTAGAAACACGACCTTACTAAAATTATTATTTTTCAGTTCGTGTATCACACTATAGGATTTTTTTGTCACGTTTTCATCAAACTTCAAATAACTATAGAAGTTTTTAAATTTGCAGCGGATAATGGCGAATATGTGAGTATTCATTTAAAAGGTTTTTGGAGCTAAATTGACTTAAGATTAAATTTAAAATTGTCGACAATTTAGTAACAAAATTAGCAGTTAAAAATGTTAACAGGTCAAAACCACTTTTAACTTCAACAATAGTTCGTGTATATTTTTGATCAGTCAAAAAACTACTTAATTATTAACCTTTACTCAAAAAACCTGTCAAGTTAGTATTTTTGAGACCATTATAAAGAATATCTTTAATATGGTTAGGTTATATACAAGGTGTCGTTTTGAAGCTGCAAAATATTTCAGGAGGTAATTATGTTAGTGATTCTCGACCCGAATCAATAATAAAATAAGTAGGTAATTTTTTTTTTTTTTATAACCGCGCTTTCTTTCACACACACAAACACGGAACAATAAAGGGCGTTTTCACACACACTAACTCGCAACGATAGTTTCATAAATAATGTATCATCCAATCATCATCCCGCACGCCACACCCTAGCCACGCCCCCGCGGCCATCGATCAATCAATTTAGTTTAGTGTAATTAAAAAATTAAATAACAAGTATTACTGATTATTGACCAGGTATCGTTTTTTTACATGATTATTTATGAGTTTTATTACAACCTCCTGAAATATTGTGCAGTTTTAAAACTGCACCTTGTATAATAGCTATTCTAGATAACTAATAGATAAATATGAGGGATGCCTTTTAAATTTTGTCGTTTGAAGAAAAAAACACAATTAGAATCTTAAAGTATTATTTATTGTTTTTCAAGGTTTTTTAACGCAGCTCAGCTCGTCGGTAGGCTCGTATAGGGATTTTTCTATGAAATCAAACACTTCGGGCGGCGCACTCTTATATTTTTACTTATTTGAACGCACAATGCTTTTCTTTCAAAGATTACTTCAACACTAAAAAAAACAACACACATTCTTTTTTTTTCTACCAACTTTCAAACCTATTCTAGAACAGCATAATCCTTCGAAGTATATTTTACAAGCCAGTTCGTTGGTTACATGAAAAAAGCAACTCATGCGATCTCCTTTCGATATCACACCACCTCACCTCGAAGTTTCATATATTTTTCCATTCGCTCGAACCAGTTATTAGAACACTTATTCCACTCCAAAGTCGGTATATCCAAAATGGCCGACTTGAAAGAGTCGACTGTTTCTAGCCCCAAGCTAAGCAGAGCTTGTGTTATGAGTACTAGACAACTGATAAACATACATATTTATTTCTAAATATATACATATCATAGATAAATTACACATGCTCATCACACAAACATTTGTCCTGGATGGGAATCGAACCCACGACCTCCGGCATAGCAGTCAGGGCCACTAACCACTAGACCAACAGGCCAGTCAAAATGTGGTAGACGTGATTTGACTCTTCTCGCAAGGTTCAACCTTTAGAAAGTTTTCTGACACCATCTGACGCGGGCCGCCTTATGATCATCGGAAAGCAAATGCGGAATCCATCGGCAAACTAGCTTTCTCACACCAAGCTCCTCATGTTTGGGCACGCCACAATTATGGCGGTAAGTCACCTTTTTGAGGCGTGGCTGGAAAGACCTCACGGCGTCCTTGCCTTCCGTAAGACGCAGGTCCTCACCGGATATGGTTCGTTCGGGAGGTTCCTGCACCGGATTCGTGCGGAAGTGACACCCGGGTGTCGCCACTGTGCGGAATGCCCGGAGGACACGGTGGAGCACACAGTCGAGGTGTGCTCTGCTTGGGCGGAGCATCACTGTGCCCTCGTGGGGACGATCAGCGGCGGAGACCTCTCACGCCGGGCCTTGGTTGAGGCCATGGTCCGGAGCGGGAAGGAGTGGCAGGCGGTCGCCGACTTCTGCGAAGCAGTAATGCTCGCAAAGGAGGAGGCCGATCGCATCAGGCAACGCGGGCGGGCATGCGGACAGTGAGCAATGGGTAGCTCGCTGTCCGGCCGTCCGGTAACTGTCCGGACCAAGCCCAAGTCGTCGACGGCGCGCACTGTTCCCGCGCGCCTCAAGGAGTTGTAAGCAACAGCAGGGACCCAGCCGGGTCGAAGCCTACTGGGGCCAGGGTTATCCGAAAGGGAGCTCAAGCCCCGGTATGAAGGCTAGAAGGAAAGGGATGGGTCTTTTAGTCAGTAAGAGTCTGACACAATCTCCCGCTCCGCCCAAGAGCGGGAGTTGTCATTGGACGATTTTTTTCCACCATAAAAAAAAGCTCCTCATGTAAGATCTTATGAATGGATGTCCCTAACGAGATGCCTATTAACGCTTCTATCTCCCGACATGTCACATGACGATCTTCGAGTATCAGTTGTCTCACAGCAACGATGTTTACTTCAGTAAAATCAGATTTAGGACGTCCTTCGCGAGATTTGTCACTAAGACTAGTATTTCCACGCTAGAACTCTAAATACCAGCGTTCGACAGTTCGTAGACAAGGAGCTTCATTATAAAATTCAGATCTTAACTCCTCAAAACATTGAACTCGAGTTAGGCCTCTCCGAAGGTTGTGAAAATTACAGCACGAACGTTTTACTTAGAGAGATTCATTTTTGTGCGCGACTTGATAGATTCAAAACAATACTGTGACTGTGAAATAGTTGCATCAATCCTGATTATTTTAATTGTTTTGCCATTCTAAATTCAAACAAATTTGAAAATTCAGCAATCCTTAATTCAAAATTAGCGGGAAATATTTAAACGACAGAACTTAAAAGGCATACCTAGTAAAAGCAATTTATATTTTTAAACACAATACAGCCAGTCAAAATTAGTTTTGTCTGTTTGTTTCGTATTTCTTGGCAAATATGATGGCAAGTCCAAGAATTAAAATGGTAAAGGTACATAATGAATTGGAAATCCCAAACTAATTTGATATTTTACAGGTTGCAGTATGTTTTACGTTTATATCTTTGTACTATTGGGTGATAAAGAGTTTGATACTAGAAATAGTTTTGAGTTTGGACTGCGAAAGATTGTATATAGCAATAAATAAAGTTCCGGACTCGTGTGCTCTCCTTTTAAGTTCAAACTGCTCAGGTAATCTTAAAATTATTTAAATAAATATTATGATTCTATTTCTAAGGACAGTATCATCATTGTCATCGTTACAGCCGAAAGCCAAACGCCGCTGGACATTGATTTCCCCCAAGTGTCACCATAATCACCATTCTTATACGTCTTGCATCCATTGGATTCCCATGACCCTTACCAGGGCATCGGTTTACCTTGTGGAGGCCTTCCAATGCTGCGTCTTTCGGTACTCGGACACCATTACCATTACGTTTAGCGATTCTTCGGCCAACATCAGTAACCCTAGTTTTTCTGCGGTGTAATGACGACCAATCTCCAAAAAGTGGGGAATTCTCTTAATGCTTTTGCTTGTGGATCTCGCTACATTGAGTCTATCAGTAAGAGTCATAGCTTTACACAGAATGGGAGATACAATACAATGGGTATGTGGTAGCAAAGTGGATTCCCGCTCAATATAAGAAAATATTAAAGTTAATGCATTTACAATTGTTAATTTTCAAATTATAGCGATATCTATCGCGGCATATATGAAATAAAACTATAAAATCTTGCATCGTGTAATTAGAGTTCTCCGCGCGATTTAAACATATACAACAGCCTGTTTTGGGCAGTTGGCTAAACCAGATATAATATAATACCTCTCCGGCTGGAGGATCCTCCCTTTTCAACGGAGGTATGTTGGACTTTACGTTCGGTTCCACATACCTACCTCTAAATAAAATATCTATGATCTAAATCGTTATTAAATTTTACAGATGCTGAAAAAAAGTTGTGCAAGAATATTAAACGCCTACATCGAGCTACATTTCGTAAAGTGAACGCTTGTGGAATGTTCTACGTCGATGCTACTTTTCCGTTAAAGATGATTGCATTAATTACTAACTACACTGTAGTGCTGCTTCAATTTGCGTTTTATAATCCTATAACTTTTCTAAATATACTAAATTACTAGATTGTATTTTTTGGGTTTGAAAAGAAAAATAAATTTTAAAAATTATATTTGTTTTACTGTAGCTATAGCATATACTTTTTTGTAGACTAAATTCACTCTTGTTGCCTTAGTTTCTTGTCCTTTGTGTTACAGGGTTGTGGCGATTCTTCCAAAAAGTCACGCAGCACTGGAAGCCAATCGCTCCAGCTGCCCCGTCAGTTATGCTAATATCTCTTTGAGGCCTGGTCTTAATCTGTCGGTGAGCTATCTATTGCTCGCTTTTTAAAGTTTAGCGTTTACGGTCCTGGGAATGATCCCGTGTTTCTTGATATATAATAGCATCTTTTGCAGTTACCGGTATGAGTTCTCTCAGTCCATCCAAAGGTTTTCTGTAAGAGATCGCCCTGTGCGATAAGACCGCCCATTGTACACTTATTCTTTTAAATGTTTGTCCTGTATTTTCGTTTATTTGGTATACAATAAAGATTATAATAAATAAATATGAGGATTGCCTCGAAGTCGTACTGTTTGTTAGCTATAACGCCAATTAGAAGACATTGCCTCTTGGTGCAAGTGCAGAAAATTTGATGGTAGATGTTGATTTAAGTGCGGAAAATTTATCAGCAGATCATGAGACCAAACCTATATCATCCATCAAATCATCATCAAATACCTATGAAATATCAAAAAGTCAGTCAGTCAGAAAAATGATGCTAATTGCATATTTTCAGTGCGTAAATCCCTAATACGAGTTACTATGGATGGACACTTTTAAATTATGTTATGTATTACAAATATTTCAGTTACATATTTGCTGTTGCTACAACAGGCAAGAGATACATTTAGCATTTAATTTCAACTATCAATCACCAATTGAACAAAACAGCTGTCATCCACCCCATTATGGTACATCAATAGCATTATTACAGATAGGTTGCCAGCAAAATAAGTCGATTGCAATAAATGATATAATACAAAATATATCCATCCAGCCAAATGAGTCCCCGTGGTTTATTCAAATTATGTAGATGTTTGTCAGTTGTTACGTCTGACAGCATTTTAATGACTAATTTAGACGTACTTGTGTAGTTTGTATTAAATACGCAACAGTCAAATTAAGATATTTGAAAAAGAAATAACAACGTAATTTTATGTAACTATATAAAAGTACGTTGTTATTTCTTTTTCAAATATCTTAATTTGACTGTTGCGTATTTAATATAAACTACACAAGTACGTCTAAATTAGTCATTAAAATGCTGTCAGACGTATTTAATTATTTAAAACAATTTTAAAATTTATAACGAATTTATCACCAGTACATAACACTATCATTATTAAAGACTAGACATCGTCAATAATGATAATGCAATAACGATAATAAGAAACCAACTCTAAAAAAAATATATTGGTTTCTACATAATTTATACGTTAACATAGGTAAGTTCCATTCGTTATAATGATACCCCTTAGTAGCACAACAAACACTTCTTGAAGTAAGCCTTGTAAAATATGTCTGCTAAAGTGGAAAATTTACCGATGTGTGAAAATATGGCAATTCATCTTAGAGTGGTTGAAAAAAATACATTGTCAGTATTAAAACCATTTGATTTCATGCAATCTTTGTTCATTCTGTCTAAGTACAAAATACAAGACGGCTTTATTACTTCCAATACTTTCCTCTACAACGTTATTTCAGGCTTTTGGTCACTGATACTGCTTGGTAGTTACTTTTTATCCATGTTCACAAACATATTTCAATCTGGTTTGGAAGGTTTCAATTTTGTTAAATGTACCTCTAATATACTGATTTATTCCGTGTATGTCGTGGGAAATATGATCAATTACTTTACAAACGTCATACAAAGGCATGATAATGTCTTACTTACTTTAAAAATTCAGAATATATGTGAAATGATGAATAAAAACAGTTTGAAAAATTTTACTCGATTCAACTGGAGTTATATCGTCATTCTTGTTTTCTTCCAATTGGTTTGGATCTTTTATTTTGATTTTGCCTTTTCCGCTGTTTTTCCGCTTGGTGAAACTATTACAAATTTGTTTTACATTATCTTTGACATTAATATTTTATACGCTGCAAGAGTTTTGAAGCTTATGCAGGAACCTTTAAGAGAATGGATTGACGATGCGCAAATGTCGGAATTAGTTTTAGAGTCAGAAAAAGAATTTTATTGGAACAAAAAGTTCAGAGTATATATTGAAATTGTTGAAACTTACGAATTTGTTGGAAAGAATTTTCAATCACTGGTAAGTTTTTGCTGTATGATTTACTAGCTTTTGCCCGCAGCTTCACCCGCGTACATAAAATATAGCCTATGTCACTCAAGAATAAAGCAGCTTTCTATCTGTAAACAAATTTTAGCAATCGGACCAGTACTTTCAGAGATAGACAAACAAAAAAACAAAAAAAAAACTTTTCCTCTTTATTATATTAGTGCAGATATTGTAATAATCCATATTCTATGAAAATCGTAAGTGGATGGTGATCGACCATGGTGATGCAGAGATAAGAACATTTTTTGAATGAAATAGTGATAGTCAGGCATTAAGTCCGCCTTTGTACAGTTTTTTTGTGCATAAAGATTTAATAAATAAATAGTCGAAAAGTAGAAAACGCATTTTGCGTACATAAGTACGTTAGTGAGCAATGTCTTCGAATAAAGATAACAAGGACTAATAATTGTATAAATAGATAATTAATTTTATGCTCAATACATCTTTGAAGAGGAGGCTTGAGTCTCAGCTGTAGGAACATTATAAAACTGATAATTATAATCCTTATGGTAGTCGACAGAAGTTCAGAATATATTGAAAAAAAGAAGATAAAATTCAAGGAATGGCAGCGTGTAGAGCCAGGAAACGCTAGTTTAAAGCTGAATAAAAGAGTGAGTATGACATTTTAAAGAAGAAAGCAAAGAAAGCCGTGGGCATAGCAAAATCAAAAGCCCAGAACAAATTATATGACACACTAGACAGTCCTGCAGGCCAAAAAGAACTATACCGGCTTACTAGAGTAAGAGAGAGAAAGACGAGAGATGTTGGCTAGGTAAGATGTATAAGAGATGAAACTGGAATGGTTATATCGGATGATGAGAAAATCAAAAAGAGGTGCAAGGACTATTTTGAAAGGCTGATGAATGGGGAAAATAATTTGAGTAGTGTGTTAGAGAATAAACCAGTGAATGTGGGGTTAGTGAGAATGGTTAGTATGAATGAAGTAAGGATAGCAGTAAATGGAATGAAGAATGGTAAAGCCATTTGGTCCAGATGGAATACCAGTTGAAGTGTGGAAGTTATTGCGAGTGGATGGATGGATGTGGTTAGCTTTATTCTTTAATAAGTTGGTGCCGGAAGAAGCCATTCCTGATGAGTGGTGCAATAGTTCTTTGGTGCCCATTTTTAAAAACAAAGGTGATGTGCTTAAGTTCGACAATTATAGAGGGATAAAGCTAATGTCACATTCTATGAAAGCCTGGCAGAAAGTTATTGAAAGGCGACTGAGAAAAGAGAGTGAAATTTCACAGAACCAATTCGGTTTTATGCCTGGTCGGGGTACAACGGATACCATTTTTGCTATTCGCCAGCTGTGCGAGAAATACAGAGGTGCGCATAAAAATTTGCACATGGTATTCATTGAACTCGGAAAGTCATACGACCGGGTATCTCGTGAGGTTCTGTGGTGGGCCCTTAAGGAGAAAGGTGTTATGAATTTACATATGGATGGATGAAGAGGGAGAGGGAGGATGAATGGATTGTGTGAGAAGTGATATGAAAGAAAAGGGAGTTAGTGATAGCGTGACGAGTGTCAGGACAGAATGAAAGAAAAAAACGTGTTGCGCCGACCCCAAATAAAACGGGACAAGAGCAGGAAGAAGAAGAAGATGCTAAAATATTTAATGTATCTCATTTCAAGTCAAAATGAATATTACAATGATGCCACTCAAACAGCTGTCTTGCGAGTGGTGTAAATACTTTGTCACTAACAAGTATATCTTCGCGTTCGAATGGAGGATTGTGGCAACAGGCGTTCAATTGTTTCTATCTTCTAATATTTAATGAGGTATTTAATTCGTACTGTCATCATTTAATTTCAGATTCTTTACTACATCTCTGAAATATTTGTCAATAGTGTGCTTGCAATATGGATACGCGTAGAGTTAACAAAGGTTATTGGGCATAGCTTGAGTAAAGTAAGTGATTTGAAATAAATATTTCTTTATATTGACGGCACGTATAGCGTAGTGGTTGAACAGTAGGCTGTTGCAGTGTGATGTCACGGCTTCGATTGCCATACGGTACAAATATTTGTGTGGTCTATAGTTAGCTGTTTTAAGTCTGGATATCTTGTAAGTGAGTTTACAAGAATGTAAACGAGCCCATGACTCAGAAGTGATTTTTAGAATGTAGGAATATTCCTTTAACAATAAATACTTGTAAGTTCATGTAGTACGAAGCCATATGGAGTACAACGGATATTTGTTCTTAAATTGTCCGCAAGAGAATCAGAATCATCAATGAATACTGCAGATTAAATTAAAGATATAAATTTTAGGTAGATCAATTTGCAACTGCAATGGAAAATGCAGCATTAGAAGGCCTGTAACAAGACTAAGGGTCGAAACTGTTTGAAGCAGGCGCCCGGCGCAGTCCTATACTAAAGTGCTCCGTTTCGGTTACCCCCGCGAGCATCCGTCATAGGGAGCTGAGCCGGGGACCCCCGCGTGATCACACGTGCTTTATCGCCCATCGCGGGCGCCTCTTTTAAGTTGCACGTAGTTTCAACCCTAATTAAGTCTTCTGGATGCAAGAAGGACGGGATCAGTCGATGTGTTTAAGTTTGGGTGAGGCCTATGTCCAGTAAGTAGCAGATGACTTTCTACTGACATGACTGTAGTAACATTTTTGGCACCACATAGGGATACAAAAATTCGAAATTTTGCATCGCGCAATAACAGTTCTCCACATAATTTAAATGTATAAAACAGCCCGATATTATCTAGTTGCCCTGCAGATATAGCATCCGTCTACTTGGTGGATTTTTTCTTTTTTCTACGGAGGTTTGCCGAACTTCAGACTGTTCCGCATTCCTCTATACTGGTGATTTTCGTGTAGCTAGTACATCATTCTTCAAGCTTTCGAGCAGTGAGTCGCAGAACCAGCACTCATGACTTTAAAGGATATCCTGACCACCAGTATATCTACCTGGTTATCATCTTCAACTTCATTAGCGACCTTAGTTAAGCATACAGCACTTTCGGCCAGTCACATAAAAACCCATGGAGAATCTTTTCTGGTCGGAATCATCTATCGGGCCGTTGTACGGATCAGGCATAATACCCTTCTGCTTAGAGGATCCCCCCTTTTTAAGAGAAGTTTGCAGGCAATTTCACATACCTCTAAATGACTTGTTATACCAGCTCAAGCCGAAAACCAGCGGTGTGGTCTTGTTTCATTATGCTTGGAACCTGGGCTTTATGATCAGCGTTTGACCGTATGCGTGGATGTGGCGCATATTCTCCCTATACAATGATTATAATTGCATAATCTTAAGATTGTGTGATTACGCGTTAATATTTTTTTTTTTAGTCTTCTTCTTACATAGTATAATAATTGATTAACTTAATCTAAACTAAAACGATGTTTAAATAATAATTGTAAAACGTGTTACAGAATAAACGTATGACTATATGAATTAAGTTTCATAAAGAAAATAATAAATGTTTCAGGTTATAGTGTCATTGATATCTCTATTATGGATAGTTAAGTGCATTACTTTAATCATATACCTGTGTGTGGTATGTGAAAGATTTAATATGCTCTTAAAAGACATCCGGAGTACTTGTGTACAACTTACAATATCGGAAAGCTGCTCAGGTACTTATTTTTTAAAATATGTTTTGCTCGTTTGACTTAAAAATATAGATTGTATCAAGCTTGCTTTTTTGCTCATTATTTATCTAAGCATCAGTTTTAATTTCTGTTCTACTAATGTTTGTCTAAAGTTGAGATCAAAAATTACAATATCACTACAGGGGGCCAATTCTCGATTGTCGCCTTTTATCTCGAGTTCGAGATTGCAAGTCTATCTCTATGTCTATCAAAAATATCTCTATTTCTATCAAAAAATGTCGAATTGAGCAGAATTCCGTATTCTCAGTCAAAATAGAAATAAATTTCACGAAAATGTCGAGTCGAATGAAGATAATATTACCATTAGGAAGAATCACACGTTCCGTTTTATGTAGTTATGAGTAAATGAATGATTTGGTTTTAAAACGAAAAGTTTAGTCTAAAAATAATCAGCATGACAGTTGCAAAATATGCGTTTCCTTCAAAACTTATGTAATAATTAGTTGAAGCAGACCCCGAATTGAGGGGATGTAAATTCTCCTCTAATTTTATAAAAAAAGAAACAGAAAGAAGATAACGATATCGACGGCGGGATAGGTGCGCTGTTGCCGCCGTGCAACAGCAACTGGTCAATTTGCTCGCTACTTTTTCAACAACTCCGAGATAAAGACGCTAATAAACTCGTCCATTTTTCAGTGGTTTCAAGTCCAATCGTGGATACACAAATTACAGAGTCCATTATTGTGCGCGAAGGTCGTCGTTTCAAGAAAATACAGATAAGATAAGATAAATTTTATTTGTCAAAAACATGTGTAGGTTATAAATCAGTTGGAACGATTACAAAAACAAAAAAGTTTCAACATTTTTGCCTAGAAAGGCGTACAAATACAATAGTAAATAATAAATATAAATAATAATAAAAATGTCAAAATTTCAACATTTAAATACTCGTCAACATACATTCAAAATATGTATAACAATAATAAAATCCAAAGTTCAAAATCATAAAATTACGTCAAATTAATTTAAATAATAATAAAAATGTCTAAATAACATCATTTAAAAACTCGTCGTCTCGTCGTATTTATTAATTAAAAATTTCTTCATGCTTTTATTAAAACTATTAATATCCAAATCTTTGAAAGATTTGGATACCTTATTATATAATTTTGGGGCCATACATAATACACTCTTACGCATGAGAGCTGTTTTTGCCCTAGGTATACGAAGTCTCCGATTACAAAATGCACAAATCACAGAACAAATCGAATATCCAATAAAAGAAGCCAAGCCATATTTTATTTAAAAACCAAAGAAAACACTATATAACGTGTGAACAATCTAAATTTCTACGATTTCACTCAGAAATTACATATCTCTACAATCGACATGACATCTCTACTGCTCAGAAGCACTCGACATGAACTCTAACGTTATCCTTCGACAAAATGTCGAATTCGACATCCCCAGAATAGCGCGGCGGAGACCTCTCGCGCCGGGCCTTGGTCGAGGCCATGGTCCGGAGCGAGGAGGAGTGGCAGGCGGTCGCCGACTTCTGCGAAGCAGTAATGCTCGCTAAGGAGGAGGCCGACCGCATCAGGCAACGGCGCTCTCGCCGCCGCCGCTGGGATTCCGATCCCGATTTCCAGCCACCGTAGGCGTGGGCTTGCGGACAGTGAGCAATGGGTAGCTCGCTGTCCGGCCGTCCGGTAACCGTCCGGACCAAGCCCAAGACGTCGACGGCGCGCGCTGTTCCCGCGCGCCTCAAGGAGTTGTTAGCAATAGCAGGGGCCTAGCCGGGTCGAAGCCTACCGGGGCCAGGGTAATCCGAAAGGGCGCTCGAGCCCCGGTATTGAAGGCTTGAAGGAACGGGATGGGTTTTTTAGTCAGTAAGAGTCTGACACTATCTCCCGCTCCGCCCAAGAGCGGGGGTTGTCATAAGATGATTTTTCCCATCGAAAAAAAAAAAAAAATCCCCAGAATAGCAACTTTTAAAATTTGTCGAAAAAATGACGTCATTAAAAATTTTTGTTGAGTTCGACACCATCTCTAAAATCGAGAATTGGCTCCCAGATCATATCACCACAACGATAGGGGTAGTCGGAAATACAAAACAATGGTAGCGCACTACCAAACTACCACATGGTCTAAACCAAGAATCAGTTCCAAGTGTCAGTTTCATATATTTTGAACTTTTTACAATCAATAATGCCACTAAGTTTAGAAGCCTTCTTTGTTCTATGCTTTTTCAGTGATTTGTGAAAATTTATAACTAGATCGTCCCTGATAATTACCTTATTTAAAGTGTCCCATTGTTCACAGAAATACAAAAAAGAGTCTGTAAGAACATTGAACGAGTTCAAATTACCTCCTTCAAGAAAATGACGGCGTGTGGGTTATTTGTTATAGATGCTGCGATGCCCTTGCGATTATTTGGTCTCCTCACTACGTACAGTATTGTAGTTTTACAGTTCGAGTTTCTGTAATCCTAGTAGTTTTTTCAATTGCTTGTTTTAAAATGTGCATAGAGGATATGCTTGTACATTGTTCGAGAACTTACTTTTTAAATTGTATCATTAAATAAAATGACCATTTTTAGCTGGCTACCTAAATTTTGCGCGATGTACGATTAAGAGTCATGATCGACCAAATGTCGTTGCTACTTCAAAGTAGGTACTTACGTATCAAAGTATAAAAGTATCCCTGTAGTAAGACTTACGTAACCGTATATTAAACACTAGTCAATAACTCCTTTTTAAACCAACTAATTATATAATTATTTATCTATTTATTTACGGCAGTAACTCTCGGGCCGTGGGGTCCGAGTGCTCATATGCTCTTTAAAGAATTGTCAAAACGCTTAATTGACGCTTCGCGTGACCCAAGGGCTGGCTTCTACCTCGGTCAGAGAATAAGAATTGCCATACAACGTGGCAATGCCGCCAGCCTTTTGGGCACACTTCCAGTCGACAGCGATGCGGAGGAGTTTTATGACGTCATATTTAGCTAGGCATTTAGTGTATATATTATTTTTAATTATTTAAGTTATTGTTTAATTTGTTTATTATTTCTTTGTGCAAAAAAACTAAATAAAAAAAAAAATTCAAAAATTTACGACAGTTATATTTTATTTCACATTGATTATTATCTTTCTACCTTGTCTCGTTATTTAGAGTCGGTGCAAAATACTTTTTTCCTCTTTCTATCTTGTCATCCGTCATGCCATCATTAACTTCCTTTTATTTCATATCACTCCTTTTTTTTTTTTTTTTTTTTTATGGTGGGAAAAAATCATGCATTGACATCCCCCGCCCTTGGGTGGAGCGGGAGATAGTGTCAGACTCTTACTGACTAAAAGACCCACCCCGTTCCTTCTAGCCTTCATACCGGGGCTCGAGCGCCCTTTCGGATAACCCTGGCCCCAATAGGCTTCGACCCGGCTGGGTCCCTGCTGTTGCTGACAACTCCTTGAGGCGCGCGGGAACAGCGCGCGCCGTCGACGCCTTGGGCTTGGTCCGGACAGTTACCGGACGGCCGGACAGCGAGCTACCCATTGCTCACTGTCCGCAAGCCCGCGCCTACGGTGGCCGGAAATCGGGATCAGAATCCCGGCGGCGGCGGCGGCGGCGATAACGCCGTTGCCTGATGCGTTCGGCCTCCTCCTTTGCGAGCATTACTGCTTCGCAGAAGTCGGCGACCGCCTGCCACTCCTCCTCGCTCCGGACCATGGCCTCAACCAAGGCCCGGCGCGAGAGGTCTCCGCCGCCGATCGCCCCCACGAGGGCACGGCGATGCTCCGCCCAAGCAGGGCACACCTCGACTGTGTGCTCCACCGTGTCCTCCGGGCATTCCACACAGTGGCGACACCCGGGCGTCACTTCCGCACGAATCCGGTGCAGGAAACTCCCGAACGAACCATGTCCGGTAAGGACCTGCGTCATGCGGAAGGTAAGGACGCCGTGAGGTCTTTCCAGCCACGCCTCAAAGAGGGGACTTACCGCCACGATTGTGGCGTGCCCAGCACTGGGTTGCGATAGTCGTTGACGCCATTTCACCATAAGATCCCGCCGGAGCTCTGTCCGCCATGCCGTGACCTGTCGCGGCAGCGGACTTTCACCCCGGCGTTGCATCTCCACGCGCATATCGTGCATGTGTGCAAGGACTGTTGCCTCCAGATCCCACGGTGGTAGGCCAGCCAGAAGGCTCGCCGCTTCGCGGGAGACCGTGCAGTATCCCCGCACCATCCTTATCGCCATGACCCTCTGGCAGGCGTTTAGTATGGCCGCCGGTCGCTTTTTCAGCGACGGCGCCCACACCGGCGCCCCGTAGAGGGCCATGGACCGAACGATCCCCGCGTAGAGCCTCCGGCAGGAGGCGTCTGGACCCCCAAGGTTGGGCAGGAGCCGCTTGAGCGCAGCCCCAGCCCGGTTGATTTTGGGAGCCAGACGTCGGAAATGCTCCACGAAATTCCACCGGCTGTCGAGGACGAGTCCCAGGTACTTCATCGTCGACCCGACGCCGATGTGAACTCCTCCTACCGTTAGTTGGGAACTCAATGGCGGCGCGTTCCGAGACTGGCGACCGTGGAAACACATCGCCTCGGATTTGTGAAGCGCCACCTCGAGTCCCAACTCCTGGATCCTGTCAACGACCATCGCAACCCCGCGTGTCGCTAGAGCGACCGCCGCCTGGTACGACTCTCCCTGCGCTAGAACCAGCGTGTCGTCTGCGTAGCAAACCACGCTGACCCCGTCAGGGAAGTCGCCGCGCAGCACGTAGTCGTACCCGATGTTCCACAAGGGTGGCCCTAGTACCGACCCCTGCGGAACACCGCACGACATCTCTCGACGTTTCCAGTCTCCCTGGTGACCGGGGTAGACTATAAACCTATCCGACAGATAGGCCTCGACCACTCGACAGAGGTATTCGGGCACCCGGTGGTACTTCATATCACTCCTCATACGATCTATCCATCTTTTCTTTGACCTCCCTCTAGCTCTCCTTCCATCCACATGTATAGGTACTCATAACTCTTTAATAACATGCTTTTAATTCCTCCTCTTTACATAACCAAGTCAAGACAAAAATAAAGTGATCAGTTATAAGAATACAATAGTATTCTTATAACTGATCACTTTATTGTTCTAATAAGAACAGAAAGTTAAATTACAACAATTCTTTATTAAATCACAAATTATAGTAATGCAAACTGCAACAGCACAATAGTGTAGTTAGCAAGAAGTGCCAAAAGACTAAGTGGTTGACTTATATCTATGCAGAACAGGCCACATGCACTCATCTTTGTATATGATGCTCGGTGCAAACGCTGAATATTCTTACATATTTTTGTTCCCTCATCTGTTAAAAAGTGTTTTTTTTTTAATAATAATAATAATATAATTGGTACTCAACACTAAACTTCTGTCATATTTTGAAGGTAATGACATCCTCATTGATCGTCAATACGGTTTTGGGCATCGAGGTAAAGGCTCAGCTGGCTGTCAAAAAGTTGGGAATTCTAGCAAAAATGAGAGAGTACTTGAAACCAAATCAACTGCTCAAAGTCAAGCGCAAGTTCGATCGTGTTTAGAGTACTGTTCTCATCTTTGAAACGGATCTACCAAATACCAGCTTGATGCACTTAAGTCGATTGAGAAACGAGCCAAAACGATCATTGGTATACACTTGTCGAGTCACTAGCCTGTCGGTTTTATACCGGTTGCATTTTGAAGAGTGTGCGTTGGAATTGCATAATAAAACTTCGCTCGTTCCACCGTCGTACCACCAGATGTACGGCAATGCGCCTCCGGTACATAACGGACATCCCACCCAATGCATTAAACGTTTGGGATTTCTGATAGCTTCAACCTGGGATCTTAATGTCAAGCGTGAATAGATTACTTCTAGGCAAGTGTGCTCCATCTTCGGTTACTATTAGGTGAGATAGTGGGCTAGGGCAAGTCTATCAATAATAATATTAAATACGCTTAGAATCTATTTTTTTTCTACAACACAATTATGGGTAACAGTAAATCCCAAAATGTATATACACTATTTCCAGCTTATCACGGTCATAATGTCGTATTCTTTATTCTTATTTGTACACAAAAATTTTAACAAACTACAAAATACAGGATATTTGATGTACGTAGGCGAGCTTAACCCACAACTGGGTTTTCTTACAGCAAACTATGTAAATGAAAATGAAATTTTCATTTAAGGAACCCTCAATGAACAACAAAAGAAAAAACATAAACATAAATTGAATTTAACTTAAAACTAAAAATATAATAAACAGATATGTGTACAGCACAACATATATAAACATAATATATACAATAAATAAATACTTATATACATACATATTTATAGGTCATGTTGACAGGAAATGTTCCTTAATTTTTCTGCTGAAAACCTCCAATGAAGGGCTAACCCTCAATGTGTGCGGAAGAGAATTCCAGAGGCGCACAACGTGAACAGTAAAAGATCCACAGCACCGACTGGAAGAGTAGGGAGGAAAACGAAGAAGAAGAGAGGATATTATATGAAGAAGAATAAGAGCGACAAGGTTTTCCTCTCGGAACAAGATATTCAAAGCGTTCCCGAAAATACAGGGGGTGTTGGGATTATGAAGAACAGAGAAAAGAAAAGAAAGATTGTGGCAATCCCGACGCTGCCGAATAGGTAGCCACTTCCATTACCTTCGAAATTCCGACACATGGTCATACTTCCGAAGGCCAAAAATGAAGCGGATACACAAATTCTGCAGAAGCTCCAGTTTGTCAAGAAGTTCCTCAGTCGCATCAAGGAAGCAAACATCAGCATATTCAAGAAGAGTTAGAAGAAGAGATTGAGCAAGAGTAACTTTAGTTGAAAAAGTCAGGAACTTCTGAAGACGTTTGAGTGACTGAAACGAGCATAACACCCTCCTGCTTACTTCCGCAATGTGGACATTCCAGTAGCCCGATTTACGTTATGAAAACCGTAACGATATCGTAGCGATTTAGTCGTTTAGACCATTTCCGTATTCACATCCATCAATCGAGTTTGAACGACACCGATTTTAAAGTCGTTTGAAATTCGTTCATTTAAAAAAAAAATCTGTATTACATTATCCTGGTAGAATACTTATTAGTGCAACTGGAAATAATTTGATAGATCGTGAATACCGCTTTTGGATAGGACTTCGATCGAACGACTATAAAACTTCAACGATATTTGGCTTGTTTGATTTTACGTGAATCACAAAACAGGTGGAAGAGACTGACTATTCAACAAGTTTACGATATATCTGCCACCAATAATGAGCGCTTGTGATTTTGCTGGATTTACTAACAGTCCGAAACTTTTAACCCACTGACAGACATTTTTCAGATTACTGATGGCATCAATAGCGTCGTTGAGCTCCTCCAACTTAAAGTGACGTTAATGCTTCAAATTTTCTGCATAGAGATGAAAGTGTGAAGATATGACTTTAGTGATAGCGTTAATAAGAACAGAGAAAAGAAGAGGAGAAAGAACGCCACCCTGAGGAACACCCACAGCGAGATCGCATCAGTCAGAGGAAGCCTCTCCGGAGCGAACCGACTGCGAGCGACCCCGAAGATAAGAACTGAACCATGCAATCGCAGGAGGATATATATTGAGAGAGGATAGAATACCTAAGAGGATGTCAAAATCAACTGAATTAAAAGCACTGCCGAAGTCCAGTAGAATCAATACTGTAAGAAGTCTGTTTTCCATGGCCAGTCGGATGTCGTCAGTTATCTTAACGATGGCGTAAGTTCAATTTATTTGTAGTCGGTGCACCACAGTCTGTATTATGGCCATAATTATTACTTTGCTCAGTTTTGTTGATCTTTCACCAACCATATATAGTGCAAACTCATTATCACAATTGTTTTATTTACCTGTACAATTAGATGCTAAAACAAGTACGCATGAATCTTGTGCGATCTTCATTGCATCATAAAATGCGTGAGTAAAGTAGCAAAGACTGATTTGTATAAACAAACTCTTCAACATATATATATAAAGTAATCCCTGCACAATTGTAAAGTCCTGTAATTGAAAAACAATTTATAGTTCTGAATTAGTTTTCATCAACAGCCGCTGAAAGATAAAGTGGCATTTAACGTAATTATATATATTCTACATTTACTACTAGAGATAAGTCCATTGCAATCGTCATCATATCGACTAGTCTTTACATTTAGCGGACTCTTATGGTTATCAGTTCATCGATCAGCATAATGATGACTTAAAACAATTTAGAGGGATAAAGCTATTCGTCTTGTATAGCTTTGTTTTCTGTTACCTTAGAATTATGATTATTTTGATATGTTATGATTTTTGGATTACCTGACATGGAAGATGATCTAACACTGCATTTCTTAATATGTGATCATAGAAAACAACACAAAAAAACATTAGATATGAAACAAGTACTCACGAACTCCGGATTTTTTGAATGGACATGTGAAAAAACAATCAGTACTTGAACTTTAGTTAAACCAAGGAAAAAAGTCTCAACTGTGTGAAATAAAACCTGAAATTACAATAATTCTTCATTTAGCACTTTTATACAAACAAACAAAATAAAAATCATTCTTATTTAAATAAAAAAATAGGTATTAATTTTGCTTACTTACGGGTATTTGAAAAACTTTTTTGTAAATATTATAGCAGTCTAATATTTGTATATATGCATGGGCCATTCTGTTACATCGCAATAAATGGCCACCATCAGTTAGAGAAGTTAAAACCATTTTATTCCAATGTACAGCTTTCATTGTTAGTAAATTGATCAGGCTAATAGCATAAATTATATTACAGTCGATAGTCATCAACATCAAAATGTAGAACATAACGTACCATGGAGGTTGCATATAAACAACATAAACATAAATACATGTCGTGATATAGAATGCAAAGAGTGTAATTACATTCAACCAATTTTTTCTTATAATCAACTTGGTATTAGCAAAGTTATAAATGAATCTATGAACTTTTTGAAAAATCAAAATTAATCTGATGTTGTCATTTGAATGAATTAAATAGAGGACATAGTTCATGATAAAGCCTAAAACGTAGAAAACGGAATCAGAAACAGTCGCGAAGTAAAGGAAATTAACAGTTTGGTATCGTCGCATATTCTCGTCGAACAGCAACACGCTGTTTCGGTAAACATGAAGTAATATGAACATGACTAACCCACAAAATGATATCAAGTTAGACATTGGATTGTTTGGATTCACATAATTGTTATTAATTTGGTACTTGGGATTCAGTAATAGAGTTTGCATTAGATTCAAAGGTAAAAAAATCATTTGCACATCTTTGTCTACGTAGTAACACAGTAACGCATTGATATGACGCGCTTTGGTCTCCATTTTATGTGATATTATTCCAGAATGTACAGGCTAGTCTACATTATCAGTCATACCGTTTACGAGTTTTATATCAATATAACGGTGTCATGTTTGTATGTCTCAAGTAATCAAGTTATGAATAATATTCATTGTAAATATTTAATCAGCATTAAGTATACGACATTCGAATAAAAATTAAATTAATAAATTACTTTAACAGAAACTTAAATTGAACTGTTACCAATATATTTATGAAAATAAATTCTGGATGACTTCTAGTTAGGATTTAGGAATTACCCAAAGGCTCTCAAGAAGTTGATGTCTGCAATCCTGTACGTATGAGTAATAATAAATATATAGGATTGACATCCTCGTTTTCCTTGTGTCGTATCCCTCAATATTGTGGAATACCTTCCAGCTTTATCACTTTCAGTTGTATGATATTCCTTCATTTGTTTCTGTCTCTGACGGTGTGAACGGCATTGTATATCGACCAGACACGAGCAGTGCAAATAGGATGGGGTTGACATACGTTACTAAATTTCCCGAGTCCAATCTCAAGCCTTATGGACTTTTAATATTGACAGTCGTATTAACATTATGATCAGTTTTTAGAGGTCCGTAGAGATTTACTCTACAATGATAATATATCCGTTAATAGAATCTGACTGAAAAAAGCGGGTAGGAAGCCCCGCAAGAGGTTTCACCTCTGTGTATTTATTATTGTTTTTATTGTTTCAAAATACGTTTTGGTTAATTACAAGTAAATATTTACAACGATACAGAATATTTAGGAGTGCTCCAATGTTTTGCCTCCTTTTTCTGGCCAGATCTGATTAATAATTTGGAAATCAATCCGTTGGTTTTGTGCGAAGATTTCATCGAAGCTGTGGGTGTTATTGGAGAAATCGTCATAATCTTGTGTTTTCTGATCAAGATAGTGCGAAGTGAAAAGTGGTGCTGTGAATGAAGAGTGGATTATGTTGGCCAGGGAATTACTTTGAAAAAAGTAACATATCCCCCGCACGAACCCACTTTTACCGCCATCTAGTCTCCGGACCTGGTATCACTTCGCCCGTGACTTGTCGTCGTTCAATACTGCAAAGGATAGATCGATGCTACTGGTACGAGGCTGAGGTTTGCGTTGCGACCGCCGCAGGAACAAGGATTCACTTTGAATTTGCAACTCTCAAGCTCGACAGGTTTCCAGCGGAAGCCAGCAGAGGGCAGTTATCTCCAAAACGAATAGCTTTCTATTTACACTTGTAATTGATCTAATTTATTTTTAGATCCCCCCTTTTTTAATATCTTATTTTACTCCTGCACCTATTACTTAGTAAATAGGTAAATAAATAATACAATATTAATATGAAGCAACAGTTAGTAGGTATTCTATGTTGGTTTGTCTAATAAAATTATTTTAACGTTTTGACATTTGCTTTACTTGGATCATATCTATACATTGTAGATTTTTTTTTTTTTTGTCTATAACATAGTTTTTTTTTTTTTTTGATTTGATGTATTTATATATACGTCAATTTTAGATAGTTCTTAAATTATTATTAGGTCAGTGGGTAGCCTTAGGGGTGGATATTACTTTGACATACCTATTAGACTATTTTTTTTTATTGTTTCTGTGAATTGTTGTTTTTTATTATTGCTTTTATGTGACATTCTGATTGACCATTGAAATTCTGAATTATTAATTAATTATTTATTGCTGTATTGTTTGTTTTTGCCACTTTATTTGGGTATATTTTATCACGATCACTATTTTTATTTTTGTACAAAATGAGTATGCCCTCATTTTTAACTTGTCCCCACTGCCCGGGTTCTTCTCGCGTTTTCTCTGCGCACGGGCTGAAGGTGCACATCGGGCGCATGCACAAGCACGTCCTGCGTTCAGGTGCCGTGTCACAGGTCTCGCCGGTCGACACTGTTAACACCTCTGCTTCAGGACAAATACCCCCGGCGCATTCGCTAACCCAGAGTCCCTTAGATAGGCTAGCTGCTTGGAAGGCGAGTGTTCCCGTTCTTCGTCACATACCTAAGGGGGCTCGGAATCAGGCGGCAGGGAAACTGCGAGATTATTGATTCTTGCGTTACTAATAATGGGGTCGATGAGTGGAGTGCTCTTCTTTCGTTTGCGTACACATCCTTAAGAGTCCCAGCAAAAGAGTTGCCTGGGAATGTGACATCTAAAGTGAAAGCTAATATAATGTCACCTGCGTATTGTCATGATGGTGAAGTAGACGCAAGTAGGAGGTTGAGTTCTCGTTCATTAAAAAAAAGGATTGAGGCAAAGGTTTTCGAGGGCGACTTAAGAGGGGCGGTGCGGCTATTGATGTCCGACGACTCACTCGCTCGGGGGGATGCCGACACCCTAGCTTCGTTGAAACTGAAGCACCCTGATCCTTCACGTCCTCTCAGTTTTCCACCAGACCCTGACCCTTCATTTACATCATTGTCAGTCACTGTGGAGGACGTGGTATCGGCGCTTGGTTCTTTTTATTCTGGATCAGCAGCAGGCTTGGACGGGATCCGCCCGGGGCACCTCAAGGAGTTGATTTCTGTGTCGGCGGGAGAAAATGGAAGGCGCCTTGTGGGAGGTCTGACTAGGTTGGCAAACTTCTTGCTAAGTGGTCAGTTAAACCCATGCGTTTGTCCGTTCATGTACGGGGCATCACTCTTTGCACTGGAAAAAAAAGATGGTGGAGTAAGACATATTGCGGTCGGTAGTGTCTTTCGCCGTCTTACTGCTAAATTAGCTTGTCATGCAGTCAAAGAGGATATGGCCCGTTACTTGCAGCCACATCAGTTGGGTTTTGGCACGCGTCTGGATTGCGAGGCTGCCATCCACGCCACGCGAGCATTTGTGATGGACCCGGAGAACGAAGACTCGATACTGCTGAAGCTTGACATTCGCAACGCGTTCAATACTTTGGAAAGAGACGTTCTGTTGAGTGAGGTAAAGGAAAAAATCCCTTCTTTATATCCCTTCCTTCATCAGGTTTATAGGCTGCCTTCTAATCTTTTCTCCGATAATACTCTTATTCCTTCAAAAGTGGGAGCCCAGCAGGGGGACCCGCTTGGGCCACTCGTTTTCAGTTTGGCCATTCATAAGACGATAGTCGAGCTGAAATCCGGTCTAAACGTGTGGTACCTTGACGACGGCACTATCGGGGGCAGGCCTGAAGATGTTTTTCAGGACTTAGAAACTCTAGTCCCTCGACTCAGAGACCTGGGTCTGGAGGTGAATCCTTCAAAGTGCGAATTTTTCCCCTGTAGTACAGAAGCTCGTACACACTTTTCTCGTTTTGACTCCTTTCTTCCTGGCCTCAGAGAACTTTCACGCTCCGACTTAAATCTCTTAGGATCACCTATTTTTCTTAGTGCACTTCCTGAGGCCATTACTGCTCGAACTCAGCTTCTCCTTTCTGCTCACGAGCGTCTTAAAGATCTTTCCGCGCACGTTGCGATTGTCTTGTTGCGTATGTGTTTCGCTCTCCCAAAAATCACATATCTGTTGCGGACCACCCCTACTTGGCTCTGTCCTGAGGAAGTTTCCTAGTTTGACAACGCCTTGAAATCGATGGTGGAGTCTGTTCTCAATGTTTCCCTAGATGGGCCCCAGTGGAGGCAGGCGGCTGTACCAATCCGATGTGGTGGTCTCGGGGTGCGGTGTGCACGGGATGTGGGTCTGCCGGCTTTCTTGGCGTCTGCGCATGGGGTTGCCAACCTAGTCACTGTATTACTCAATATTAATGGTGACGGGGGAAGCATACCCTTTGTGTCGGATGCTGTGTCAGCTTGGTTGACCCTCAACTCGGGTGCAACAATCCCCGAATCAGAACATGTTCAGCGGGCGTGGGATGACAGAGGGGTGATGCTGCTCCAAGAGCAATTGTTAGAGGGTGCGTTGGGAGTCGATAGGGCCAGACTACGAGCTGTGTCGCAACCCGAGTCCGGGGCGTGGTTACAGGCGATTCCTTCGCCTCATTTAGGCACTTTGCTCGACGATGACTCTTTGCGTGTGGCGGTGGCTCTCCGCCTGGGCTGCAAGGTGTGCGAACCACATACATGCACCTGCGGTTCCTTGGTGGAGGCCGATGGCCATCACGCACTGAACTGTCGGCGCTGCACAGGGAGGTTCCCACGTCACCATGCCCTGAACGACATAGTCCGTAGAGCCCTTATATCGGCAAACGTCCCCTGCGTGCTTGAGCCTTCAGGTCTTAGCAGGTCTGATGGTAAGAGGCCGGATGGGCTGACTCTGGTACCATGGAAGAACGGGAAGTGCCTGATCTGGGACGCAACTTGCGTCAGCACTGTCGCCCCCAGTCACCTGAGTCGCACCATGCACACTGCTTCTGCCGCCGCTGAAGATGCCTGCTCTAAAAAAAGGCTGAAGTACGCTTCCTTGGAGCAGCTTTACCATTTTGTGCCGGTTGCTGTGGAGACTCTGGGCAGTTGGAGAACGGAGGCAAGGTCTTTTGTGCGGGATTTGGGCCGTAGGCTCGGTGAGGCAACGGGTGACTCCCGGTCTAGGTCGTTCTTGGTGCAAAGAATGGCCATCGCTATTCAGCGAGGTAATGCGGCGAGTGTTATGGGCACCTTTGCACCGGGAACGATCAGGGGCGGGTTATTTATTGACATTTGACGTTTCATTTGTATAATGTTAATTCTTTTTATTTATTGATTGAATTGTTATTAATAATAATGTTTATAATTAAAAAAAAATATATATAATCTAAGTATATTTTCACTTTCAAAATTTATATAGATACTAGTAGGTATAGGTGCGTCGGTAGTAGTGTAATGTACCTATATGTACTAGTAATATGAGAACCGTAGTATAACGACAGCATAGTTAGTATTATCCCAGCGTTTTTAATTGAAATGTAACATCCTCGTAAAACATTTCATATAAATTAATATGATCAAATGCCACTGTCAATAAAGGCGTTTTATATTCTTCAGCATTTTTTCATATGCTATTGTTATACTAACATGAACAAATTATTTCGATTGGAGTAATTAATTATTTATAGTGTGACACTCATCGATTAATAAAACAAAAGCCTTCGATAGCATACACCATGACTCAATCTGTAATCTTCTTCCCTGAGCAAATAACCTTGAGTATTTATACTCTTGTCTGAGGTACGTGAGATGGAATAGTAGTGAGTACGCAGTTTTAACACGCATGAACGCTAATACAACGTTCATTACAATAAAAAAAAGCTGGTGGGCTACCCACTGGAGCATTAAATATCGTATTCTACGATGGCGTATACAATACAGATTCATATGCTACAGTGGTACGTTGGCAGGCAAATGCATTTTTTATTGTTATTTTGGATAGGCTAGCGTTTGACCATTACCATTCTCACCTAATGATAAGCGATGATGTAGACTGACGTTGGAGCTCGCTTGCCTAGGAGCAATTTATTTACTCTTGACTTAAAGACCCCTAGGTAAGCTATCAGGAAACAGGCAGACAACTCTTGTAACAATTGTTCAATAAATTTATTATTATAGTAGGAAATTCCACTCCTCTCAAGTGTCAAATTGTAAAAAAATATATATTAAAAAAAGCACATTTGAAAATAAAAACGACAACAGTTTTATTGCGTGCTGAAACAGGTCAATGCCAAGCCCTTTCGTCTTCAAGATAGTCTTTTACAGTGTAAAAAGCCTTTTGAGTGGGATGTCCATCGTGTACCGGTGGCGCTACGCCGTATGTCTAGTGGATCGAACCATGGAACGGATTCAGGAAAGTAAATTGTGCAATTCGAATGCGCACTCGAAATATAAACGGCTGAAAACCGACAGGCCAGCAATGTGGCATCGATGCTCACGAGTTTGGAGGACTTGACAAGTGCATCATTGCCGATGATCTTCTTGGTTCGCTTCTCAATCGACTCTTGTGATTCATGTTGATATTTGGTTAGATGACCTATCCCTAAGATGAGAGCAATACTCCATACACGATCGAAATTGCACTCGATAAAGGTTGAGCATCTATTTCTGCGTGAAATACCGTCTCACCTTTGCTAAGATTCCAAATTTTTTGGCAGCCAGTTAACTTTTGCCTTGATGTAGAAGCCGAAATGGAAAGTAGACGACAGCGTTACCCTAAGAAGCTCAAGATGGTTGGTTTTTGGCACGATCACATACCAGAAAGGTGGAGCCGGATGAAATTGGCTCCATTTAGTGGAAAAACTGCCCCCAAGGACAAGTTCAAGCGTTCAACCATAGCCTTTTAAAGAGACTATATTTGTGACCCACTAGCTCGCGCGCAGAACATATAACTTTCACAACAGTGTTGCAGTATACCCAAAGGTACCGAGTTTAAGTAGATAATTTATGTACAGTAAGAATAGTGTTACCAAGAGTACTGACCCTTGAGGGACCCTGGCGTTAATTATTATCCATTTGACTCGACGAGCAGCCATCAATAACTACTCGGATGGATCGATCCCTCAAGAAGTCAGCGATCTAATCACACAGACCAGTGGTTAGATCATAGGGAGGAAGTTTAGCAGTAATGCTTTCGTGCCGGACCTCGCTCCAAATGTGAATGGTATACGCTAGAAGGTCCCCAGTAGACTGATGAATATTATTTTACTCTCTTTATATGATGTTCTCACAACTCATCAGAGAGAAGTAGGTAGAACCAATAAAGAATATTTTTGGTGAATTGAATTCCACTAAAAGTAGCATTTTGTTAGCGATTTTGTAACGAGAATGTATTCATAAAAACTTTAAGAACGCGTTAAACCATATTTTGAGGGCAGTTTTGAAAAACTAATAATGACAGTTTTTGTTACTTATTTTGATTAAAAATTATGCCGAGTTACGAGTTTATTAATCCAAGGAATAAGATTTTCCCATATAACCTTTAATATCGCCTACATTATTTTATTTTGTTAGTTTAAAAAAAAATATAATGAGAACCTTTTTTATTTACTTAAGCAAATGGGTCCTAGAAATAAAAATTTTCAAACCAACAAATTTTCCCCTCTCACTTGAATTTTTAAAAGTTCCTTGTTAGTGCTTGCTAACATTATAAAAGGACGCCTTGAGCAAAATTCCAGGAACCTGGACCCAATAGTTTCAGCTGTGTGTTCATATTTTAGTCAGATTCTCTTTTTATTTAATTACTAGCTTTTGCGCGGCTTCACTCCCGCTCTTTCCTACTCCACCCTACTATACCCTACTCTACCCTACTCTACCGTACCCTACCCTGCTTTACCCTACTTACCCTATTCTGTCTTACTCTACCCTACACTACTACTACGAATAAAAAAAGAACCTTCTCCTCACAATAACGAACACAACAAAAAAAGAATTAGCGAATTGATTGATGGCGTGACCAAGGAAACGAATAAAACATTTACATAGATTAATAATAAATAATCACTAGGTATATATATACAAACTTAAAATAATAATATGTACAAACGAGTAAAAAAGGCTGAAAAACGGGGAAAACTCACAGGGCATCAAAAAATTCGTCCACATCGATGTCAGTGGGAAAAGTGCCCAGAACGCTGGCAGCATTGCCACGCTGGATGGCAATGCTGATTCGTTGACTGAAGAAGAGTCCAGCCCTCTGGTCACGCGAAGAGTCGACCAACTGTTTGCTGATATCGCAGACAACTCGATGAGCGCTCGGACCCCATGGCCCTAGAGTTTCAACCCCAAACGGCTCAAACACATAACTTCCAATGAGGTTATTATATTTACGCCGTTTGAGGTTTTCTGCACCTGCAGCAGCCGCCCCAGCACAGCCCGCCGTACTCAGAAGATGGGATGGCGCAAGGTTGTCGACACATGTTGCATCCCACACCAAAGGCCTACCCAATTTCCAAGGCATTATAGTCATCCCATCTGGCCTCTTCCCATCGTCACGTGCCAAGCCATTGGGCTCTAAAACAGCTGGCACCCCGGCGGTGACAAGAGCTCGACGGATGATGTCATTAATACTGGCATGCCGTGCTATCCGACCAGCGCTTCTGCTGCAAGATAGGCCATGGTGTCCGAAGCGGTCGACTGCTTCGCCACACTGACATCGATGTGGAGCTCCACTAGGAGCACCTAGACGCAGGCATGTAGCGAACCGGAAGGTGGTGTCACTTAGCAAAGTACCTATGTTAGGTGACGGTTAAGCCTGTAGCCGAAGGCCCGACTCCCATTCACCCACAGCCAGAAGGCGAGCGCGCTCAGCAGTATTGGTGGACGTATTAATGAGATTATTCCGTACCAACCTGCAGAGCGGCTCATCCCACTGTCTCTGGGAAGATGGATTTTCGGGCAACGCCTTGTCCGGGCAAGTGATTTTCCAGGCGCTTACTGCATCGGCCAAGCACGGCACCTCACAGCTAACCAGTGATGGAGTCAAAATTCTTTTGGTCAACTGTTGAGTGCTGTGGACCGAAGACAGGAACGCCGGTAGGCTTACACTAGAAATTTTGCGGATGCCGAGCCCACCAAAACGAATGGGTAGCGTGGCTTGTAGCCACGCTCGGTCATCCAGGGCCACATTTAAAATGGAAGTCAGAGTATACCGAATTGTCTGATCAATTTTGTCCAAGAGATGTGGCTGCTTCCATAAAGGGGAAGAGCGGAGAAAATACATGAAATTTGGTGCAAAACAACAATACCGTATGAGGGTGAAGGCCGAATGTAGGTTAATTTTAGAAAGTCTTTCCGAAATGTTTTTAAAACGTTCAATTTTGTCGTCAATGAATAAAGAAAAACTGTCTTCCAAAATTGGAGAACCTAGGAGGGGCAGTGTACTTTTATCTATAATTTTGATTTCGGGAGCTATTGAATAAAATTTCTGTAGAGTCGATTGTCTGTCAATACTGTCAGGAACAAAAATTTCGCATTTTGAATGATTTAGATCAAGGCCGATGGATCGAAATTGGTCTTTCAGGAATTGGAAATCTTTCAAAACAGTATCTACCTCACCTCCCAGGGTTCCATCATCAAATACCATAGGTTAAATTTCGAATTTAGTTGTTGGATGATTGAATGGATAGCCAAACTGAAAATGACTGGCCCGAGAGGGTCACCTTGTTGGCATCCAACTGCAGATTCCAAAACCTTGTTTTTGTACAATAATTTAGATGGATGCCTATAGCATTGCCACAAAAAGCCGAAAATTTCTGGAAGTTCTTTTTTTGCTTCAGCCAACAAAGTGTCCCTGTTTACAGAATTAAAGGCGTTTTTAACAACAACCTTGAGGATGACCTTACCCTTATCAGAATTTAGGAAGGTTGTGAGGGCATGTACGGCAGCCTCACAGCCCCCTCTTGAACCAAAGCCAAGCTGCAGGGGCTGGAATTTGTTTGTCAGTGATTGGCTGTATAATTTACAACAAATTTTGGCTGCCATACGCCTGTAGGTGCACCCGACGGCGATGGGACGAATGCCACCATCTTTCTTGCGCAGGGCACATAGGTTGGCCCCGTACAAGACATCGACGATGGCATCGTTCACGCCGCCGGAGAGCATAAGAGTGACTAGAGCCACAAGCTCCTTCAAAAGCGACTCACCAGCTTCCCCGGCGCCTGAACTTAAAAGATCCTTCAAGTGTTGAGGAGTCAGGCCGTCGAGGCCACCGGCAGAACCGCTTCTGAAGGAGCTCACGGCTGCAAGTATCTGCGGTGCTGAAATTTGGAAAGATGAATCCGGATTGGGGGTGTCAGGAGGTTCAGGAAAGGTGAGGTCATCCGCAGGCTCTGGGTGTTTACTCTCCAGAGCTAAAAGTGTGTCTGGAGAGTAAGGCGCCACCACATCACTGCTGAACAGTAATCTAGCCGCTCCCCTAATGTCACCCTCACTTATTTTGGATTCCACATGTGAACACAATCCTTTCTGAGAAAAGTTGTTAAAAGCGGGTAAATTTAGATCTAAAATGTGAGCCGAATTATTGCAATTGTCTTTAATTTGGGTAGTTAATGTTTTTTTCGAAGCCAAATTTTTTTGGACATGTAGAATCCTGTAAGGGAAGGTGAGTAATTCCTCCCAAGCACTTGGTGTGTTCTCCTGGGTCGCAAGACGGACGCATCGCGCTAAACTCAGCGCAACAGACCGTCTCGCGCCCCGGGGAACTCTCTTTAAGATTGGTGTAGAATTTTTTAACTTTAATAATGTTTGCCTAAGTGAATCCAAATGTGTTGTTGTTTGGGAAGTAGCTGGGGGACACAAAGGTACACTATGTGGTTTGTGAACCTTGCCATAGTGTATCTTAAGTCCCCGTTCGCCTTTAAAATAACGTGCTTGGGAGCAGTGGGGGCATCTGATTAGCTGAGTGTCGAGCGATGTGGCAGGTTGACTGCTACAGGCACCGGTATCGCTGCAGCCGGCATTTATCATTAAAAAATTTATTGCACTTACCAATTTAATAAAATAAAACTATCACTAACACGAATACAAAATAACACAAAAATAAACACAACATAAGTCCAAAAAAAAGCAAAAGTCAAATTGACGGCTTTATCTGACGGCCGTGGCGCCGCCGCACTACGGGCCTAGGGCGCCCTAACTCTCCCGATCTTTGTTTTTTCACCGAATTTGACGAATGTGAAAAAGAACACGTAGTAGAAATTCGCGTCGTAACATCTGGATCCACGAGATCAACAGCGATGCCGTCCACTGTGATGTTGCCCGGCACCGACTTCTCGCTGGAAGACACCAGCGTAACAGGCTTATCTTCAGGAACTCATGCACCACAAACAGCACCCTCAGCAGTACTTCCACTAATGCCAGTACCTTCGACCTCAACGACATTATTCATTTATGCAAACCTTTGCACACGTTACACTGATAATTTAGGACGGTACTGCACTGGCTTACACTGTAAACTTTCACAAGATGCTTTCGAAAGCTATTGTAAATAAGTCGTTGGTGTACCATTAAACGGTAAAATCACCAGGAATTCATTCTTATATATATAGATGCAGAAATAGATTAAAAAAAATAAAAATACAGTAAACATATTAATCATTAACCACTATTATGAAAATAATACAATTTGAAAATTAAACAGTAACACCTGTGTTTGAAGAGTCATATAAAATGTTAAAATGTAATCATCAACAATCTCTCAACAAGAGCATCAACAATAAAACAAAGTTCATAAAAACGCAAACTGCAACAGTATAAATGTATAGTTAGCAACTAACGCCATCATGTTTAAAGGAAAAGTAGCATTAACGTAAAACAGTCCACAGACGTTAAACTTATCGAAAGTCACTCGATGTAGCCGCTGGATATTCTTGAACAGCTTCCTCTCAGTATCTGTAATCAAAGACGTATGTATTGTAAAGTCTTAAAAATTGTATAAGGAATAATAAATAAAAAAAAGATACCTGTACAATTTTTTATCACATTGAGCACACATACGTTTTGTACTTTATTCATAGCTATATTGAACTTTTCACAGTACGAGCTCAAAGTAATTCCAAATATCAAACTTTTTGTTACCCAAAGGTTAAACATTAACATTAAAAACCAAACATTCTGTGAAAAATAAACTTGGCATCACAAATTTTGAAACTGAAATTAATGATAGAATTAAACTAAATGAGGGTAATACTCACGACTGTAAAACCAGCTACATCGAATTTTATAAAATCAATTGTCATTTGCAATTTCGTTAAGATGCGTAAAAAAAGCTCGACTGTGTGATAAGCGATCTGAAAATGTTTAAAAATTATTAGTGTTGCTAAGTACTTGCGTTTTATAAATTTTGTTAGATGAATAAAGATTCGCACCATGTGTTGAAAAGATGTCCTTAATATATCGTAACATTCTAATATATGAACATAAGCTTGAAACATGTTTTTGCTATGAGTTTCTTCATCACAACGTTCTAATTGTTGGAAATGTTGAGCTTCAATAATCCACAAATCAACTTTATTGCACAATAGTTTCAGGAGTCTACTGGCGTATAGAATATTAGCGTCAAAACAAATAATGGTTAACCCATTAACGCAATTGCTAATGGAAAAAGTAAATTTAGTGTAGGTATAAAAAATAACTGAAAGGTTAAAACTAATTATCAACAAGCCACTGATCCAGTTCCAAATGATAAAGTACTTGAATTGCGACTTTTCATTAAGAAATATGTGAACTTCCTGAATTTTCAGAACAAAACTTATATTGTTCTTCGATTGTGTCACATTGATGACATAATTCAAGATGAAACCGATGGAATATAAAAACAATTCGAAGTAAGAAATGATGTACGTTATATTAGCATTTTTTTTGCCAACTTTGGAATGTTGCTCATAAATGTTATGACATTGTGCAAAAATGGAAAGAATCATGCCACACAATGAAATTAAATTTGATGTGAGGCTTTTTGGATATATAAAGTTGTCCTGAATACTGTATTTTGAACTCGATATAATTCTTTGCATGAGGTTTAAAGGTAAAAGCATTGATTGAATATCTTTGCCGACCATTTTGTCAAAAGTCACACGACTTATTTGTCTTTTGGTCAAAGATTTTACTTGTATGGACTTCATTTCATTAGGAATGTAAAGACACAAATGACTAAATAAAATTGGTCTATCGTTTGGTCCAACGAATTACTTCTTGATTTATTAAGTGTTAGGAATAAGAGTCCATTAGGAGTTATTAGTTTTTCTAAATTCTTCTTTTTATATTAATTCATGTTAGATTGTTCCACACTAATACGTCCAATGTTTATAAGTATGATAATGGCGTTTTACGTATGTTATTGGTCATCAGTTTAGGTAAAAGTGCTGCTATTTTATACCGAAACTGTTCCCAATGGAACTTTTTTTGATAAAACTTTTTGTTTCATTTTTTTAAACTATTTCTAAAATTAGAAGTAATAAAAAATATAAGTTTTTGGTTGTCAATTGCATAGTGTGGTTGTTATTTCCTCTCAAGTTCCTTAAATTACTGGTCTCCCAAAATCTAATAAAAGGAATGATGAATAGATTAAACAAAAAGAAACACTTGAAAGAATTATTGGTGCAAAGGATGGCTATCGCTATTCAGCGAGGTAATGCTTTGAGTGTTATGGACGCCTCTGTACCGGGAATAATCAGTCGCCAAATCAATCTAGGTCAAAAAGGTCCCTTTAATACGGACTGAATAAATTAACCGACTAGATATTACTTAGATCTCACAACTATTTACGGTAGAAGAACTGAGTAGCATGCCTTGGTTTTTGTACTAGATATGTTTTTGATGGCATATTAGTTTTCATCGACAGCTATAATGAAAATAATACTGTTTGAAAATTAAAGGTTACTACTTTGTTTGAAGAGTAATTTACATTGTTAAAATAATCAAATTTGGTGACAAAAGCATCATAGCAATGTAACCAGATTTATAAAAACGCAAACTGCAACAGTATAAAGGTATAGTTAGCAAATAACGCCATCATTTTCAAAGGAAATATAGCATCAATGTAAAACATTCCGCAGATGCTCTACTTATTAAATGTCACTCGATGTAGGCGCTGAGTATTCTTGTACAGCTTTCTCTCAGCATCTGTAATCATAGTCTGATTTTTTATAAATATTTATTTATTTAAACTTCATGTACAATAGTGGTACATAGGCGGACTCAATGCAACAAGGTATTCTCTCCCAGTCAACCTTTGGGTTAAAAAAGACATCACTGTGGCAGGTTTGCACAATAAACAGATAACAAATACTTGAAACGGAAAAAAATAAATAAAAAAAGTTATTTATATACAAGGTGTCGTTTTGAAGCTGCAAAATATTTCAGGAGGTAATTATGTTAGTGATTCTCGACCCGAATCAATAATAAAATAAGTAGGTAATTTTTTTTTTTTTATAACCGTGCTTTTTTTCACACACACAAACACGGAACAATAAAGGGCGTTTTCACACACACTAACTCGCAACGATAGTTTCATAAATAATGTATCATCCAATCATCATCCCGCACGCCACACCCTAGCCACGCCCCCGCGGCCATCGATCAATCGATTTAGTTTAGTGTAATTAAAAAATTAAATAACAAGTATTACTGATTATTGACCAGGTTTCGTATTTTTACATGATTATTTATGAGTTTTATTACAACCTCCTGAAATATTGTGCAGTTTTAAAACTGCACCTTGTATAAGGTGTAAAAAAATTAACTGCAAGAACTTCGTCCACATACTCGACATCGAAAAACAAACACATTACAAAAAAAAATTTTTTTTTTGAGCACTTTCTATATTTTCACATTAATAAAACAATTTAGTATCATATTTTTTTGTGCACTGTACGCAGGGCTGCGCTAGCGGCTCGCTCCAATACCGCGCGCGAGCGTCGTACCCCCGCCGCCCGCTACTATTCCCTCCCGCAGCCCGCTTGCGCCCCGTTCAGTCGTCCGATATCCGTCGCGCGACTAGGGTGTATTTCCCTGATTTGTTACGGCAAATATGTACGTTCGCGAATACTTCAATAATGCCTTTTACGTATTCCAATCGAGAGTACTTGGATATGATAGTGTGTTACATTACGACTGGTGAAAGTTTAGCTGCGGCTCGTAACCGTTACCGTGAACTGTTTGGTGAGCAACGACGAGTGCCTGCTGTCCAAACAATCCTAGGAGTCTACCAGCGGTTATTAGACTATGGCGTAACTTAATTTAAACAGTCATTTAGTAGTTCGATGATTTGCCAGTCCAAAGTCTGAGAAATGTGATGGGAAAATTAGAATCAGCTGTTTCAAATTTGCGCCGTCGCGTGTCGTACTGCAGGGGTGAACGACCCACGCGTGCAGAGCGGCGAGCGCGGCGGCCGGTCGCGGAGGCTTAGGCCGCCGTCGCCGGCGCGCGTGCGGTGTACAGTGCGCATATTCAATAATTTTGTGCGAAGTGAAAATATTGCTTAACTCTGAAACGGGTTGTTATTTTGAAATCTTTTTTTCGCAATTCTTTTTTATTTATAATTCTAAACAAGTACTTAATTTTCTTGCAGGTAATTTTTTTACACCTTATATAATATATAATAAAATACATATATACTGATGCTAAAATAATAAACTAAGGTTGAGAGGACTTCAAGTAGTAGTTCCGAATTTTACATTTGAAGGAAAATTGACTTTCGGCTTTCGGCTTTAAATATTCTTGTCTTAATAATTATATTTCAAAAATAGACTTTCACGGTTGGACATAGGCCTCTCCCAAATGTCACCAAATTTCTTGCTTTCCACATCTCCTACGACCCTCGACGGGTCATCGGTCCCTTTGGGATGCCTTTCAACTCTGAATCTTTCGGTACGTGGTCGCCATTCAAGAACCTTTTGTCATCATTGACCATCTGTTCTGCGAGTATTGTACTCTGCCTTATACGTTACCTTATAATCAGCTTTTTTAATGTTCTCACTGCTGGGACTCAGGCCTCCTCTTCTCTCCTAGGAGAGGAATTGGGCCACAATTCACCACGCGGGCCCAGTGCGGGTTGGTGTACCGTTGGGTGGTACTCTGCCTGCTGCCTTTCAATTTTGGCGATTTTTCGCGCTGTCATTAGATCTGCGGATATTTTCATTTCTGATATAATAGCCCTTTTCATTGGTATTTGGGTGACTTTAAGCCTTCTGATGAGGTGCATTGTTAACGTCCATGTTTCAGAGTCATATTATGTCATCACTAGCAACACGCACTTGTCATAAACTTTCGTCTAGGGACACTGTGATATGTAAAAATGAACACCTGTACAATTTTTTATCAAATTAAACCCGTATAAATTTCGAGCTTTATTCATCGCTGTGTAGAACTTTTCACAGTACGTAATAAGTAATTCCTATTATTAAACTTTGTATTGCCCAGACGTGTAAGAAAAATATTATAAACCAAATATTCTGTAAAAAATTAACCGAATATTACAAGTAATACAGCAATTATAAGAGAAAACATTTCACAAGTGAATTATTGTACTCACGACCGAAAAACTAGCTGCATTGAATTTAAAAAACTCAATTGTTTGTTGAGATTTCGTTAAAATGTTTAAAAAGAACTCAACAGCGTAATAAGCAATTTGAAAACGAAAAACTGATCGGGAACAAACAGGTAAACTTCTGGATTAAGCGATGTCAAAGGTCACTTGACATTTAAGTTCCAGCCTGCTTGAGAGTAAGATGGTGATCCTAACACTCAAGCGACTGACCCGAGTCACCACCTGTTGACCCTAATTTGTTAAAACATGAATAGCTCAATTGCTCTTTAAATCTGGTAGTATTGCGGATTGTAACAAAAATTTACAAATTACCTGTTTACCGACCATGATCTTTTATCTATAGGATTAATTTTGCAATTTGCATCATTGCTGATGTCGACTTCTTGGATTGACTTCTGAAAGAGAAACTCGTGGTCCTGGAACGCAAAGGGCAACTGGAGGAACATGGGTGTAGTTTTACTTAAAAGACTGACTATTGACGTCCTCCCACTCGGCCCTAAAACAGGAGAAGTTATTAAAGAAACCAATTCTATCCTATCTGTTTCTCAGAATGAATATAGAAATAGGTCCCGTGGTACTAAGGAGTTGCTCCCCATTAATGCAGCCATTAGCCAACAGTTCCGTCAGTTCCGAAGGAATCTATCAACGTGTTGTATAAATTTATATATGACTCTAAATATGACTCAAAGATGACCTGGAGAAGGTAGTAGGAAACCGATGGATGCGGGACGCACAGGAACGTTCGATGTGGCGACGCTTGGGGGAGGCCTATGTCCAACAGTGGACGTGTATCGGCTGAAATGATGATGATGATGATGACGATTATGATGACTCAAAGCCAAATACATGGATCATGAGGATGCTAGGGCAATAACAATTTGCAAGTGTCACTTCTATCAGGTGAGATAGTGGTCAAAACTGAATCTATTGGGAGTAAAAAAGAAAACCATAAAGTTAATGGAACTATACACCACAATTTTTTAATTAGTACACATACTTAAAGGGCTTACTAGAAAAGCCCTTGTTATTTTATAAGTAAAATCTCAATAAAAATCAAAGATTGCATCGCTACTTACCATCAGGTGGGATCGCAGTCAACCACTAGTTTATCTCAATAAAAAAAAAAAAAAAAAAATAAACAACATTCATAAACAGCAAAGTTATTAGCGTTGGTTTATGTCCCAAAATGTCACTCAATTTATTGGAAATATTGTGCAGGCTATTGAATTGATTATAAAATACTGCCTGCAGTATTTTCTACTAGCAATTGTTATGTTTGATTGATTCTATGATGAATTTACCTTTTCGTGGTCAATTTTAGGATTTCGGTTTTTTCTACTTTTGGCTACAAAAATATGATCAGTGACGGGTACAGATAGAGCCCCATTTTTTTGTGTACTAATTAAAAAGTAGGGGTTGTATATTCGGTGTACTTTGGTACTTGATTTGGAGGAGGAGAGGCGAATGAAAGATCAAACCACTGATATCAAATAAAAGATGTTTATATTTTTATTTAATCCGCTATTGCGCAAAGGTCTCACACAAATCATTCTTATATTCTAGTATTCTCCCAAGTCACCTCGAATTAATCCTTAAAAAATGCATTTAGGTAATGTCGCAACCTTTTCCAAGATTTTAGCGGTCTCATCTATTCTCAGGTACGCAGGTACGCATTTTGTGGAGTCTCTTGCCCAGGTCAATATGCACGTGGCTGACGTGAAGTAAATTAAATTTACTAAGCATAAGTGTTTAATTTTCTCAACGGTGTTGATACTCCTGTCCAACAGCAAATCTCAAATATCTAAGAAATCAGCATTGAGAACCTCTCTTAAAGAGTACCATATGAATATAACCAGGTTTATAAGAACGCAAACTGCATTAGTACAAAAGTACAAAAAAAAAAAAAAAAGTATATTGAGTGAGTAAACCCATCATTTTCAATGGAAAAGTAGCATCAACGTAGAACATTCCACATGCATTTAACTTGTCAAATGTCGCTCTATGTAAGCGTTGAATATTTTTGCACATCTTTTTTTCAGCATCTGTAATCAAAATATTGTAAAAAAATAAGTTTTGATAACATTCATAAGTTTTATTCATATTCATCATCAGTACCCCAATTCACGTAATGAAAACCGTAACGATATCGTAGCGATTTAGTCGTTTAGACCATTTCCGTATTCACATCCATCAATAGAGTTTGAACGACACCGATTTTAAAGTCGTTTGAAATTCGTGGATTTAAAAAAAAAATCTGTATTACATTATCCTGGTAGAATACTTATTAATTTAACTGGAAATAAGTCGATAGATCATGAGTACCGGCTTTTGGATAGGATTTCGATCGAACGACTATAAAACTTCAACGATATTTGGCTTGTTTGATTTTCCGTGAATTTACCCGAAATACGTCCACTGTTGGGCATATGCCTTATATATATGACGAGTTCTATGGCTAGATAGACTTCTTGCAACGCTATTAATATCTATTTAAAATAATCATTATCATATAAAGTATATTTGTAGCCATTATCAAATATTACGAAAAAAATACCTGTGCAATTGGTTTTCAAAATGACAGCACATGAGTTTTGAACTTTATTCATCGCTAAGTAGAACTTTTCACATCTAATGCTCAAAATAATTTCAAATAGCAAGCTCTTTATCACCCAGACGTGCAAAAATAAAACTGAAAACCACAACGCCATCTGTAAAAGAAAAAGTTTTTTTTTAATTTGTTGTTGTTCGAATTTCTGTAAAATGTCTTATTTCGGGTATGGTCTACCTATTAACCGAACCAAATGAGGTATGATCAACTTCATTCTATTAATAAAGGGACCCAAAACCATATCGGCAACGATGCGCTAAATGAGTCAAAGCTCCAGTGACTTAAACATTTTTGCAAAGTTACTTGCCCATGGTTTTACTATCGGTGATATTTTTTTTAGGTAAGTACGCAAAGTAATCGATTCATATGATCGATATTAACATGTACGCGAGTTTAAAACGTTTTCAGTCTCTTCTCTATGAAGAATAGCTAAAGATTGGACATCCGTGCGTTGAGTCGGTTTTTCTATTAGTTATAATTTGACTGTTTTTTATTTAAGAGTGAATTAGTTACTTTTTCGACTACTGGTCAAATGAAATGTTTTCTAGTTTAAGGTTTCAATTAAATAAAACTTGGTATAAAATAAAGCATATTAGAAAAAATATACCCTTATGTATATAAAGGGGCGTAAAGATATATATTTTTTTCTAATTTAATACTTACAAAGATATATTCACTATTAGCAGTTAATTTCAAGAAAATAAGTGTCATTTGTAATTTCATTAAAACGCGAAAAAAAAACTCAACTTCGTGATAAACTATCTGAAAATAATAAAGTTTGATTCAAATAATTTTAAATATAATATAACTTCTGTTATCAATACCAGTAGGTAATTATTTTTTTTACATATCTAAATGTTATTTTTTTTTATTTTAAATTAATAATTCAAAAAATAAACATTCGCACCATATGCTGAAAAGAAGTTTTGCATAAATTGTAACTCTCCAAAATATTTACGTAAGCTTCAAACATTAATTTACTAAAAGTGTCTTTATCACTACGATCCATTTGTTGCAAACTTCGAGCTTGAATATTCCATAAGATTGTTTTATTGTACAACAACACGAAAAGTCTATTAACGTAAACAATATTGGCATCAAAGCTTATAATAATAAACCCACCAACGCAAAAGGTTACAGAAAGACCAACATATAAGTTAGTCAAAGTGATAATTATGATGTAAAAACTAAACAGCAAAATACTACTGATCCAATTCCATATGACAAAGCACTTGAATTGAGACTTTTCGTTAAGAAATCTGTGAACATCTTGAATTTTCAACACAAGACATATATTGTTTTTTACTTGTGACACACAGACCACATAATTCATGATAAATCCGATGGAATACAGGATCAAGTCACCGTAAGAAAATATGTACATTACATTAAAATAATTTCTTGTCAGTTCGTCGGAATGCAGCTCATAAACATAATGAAAGAAAATAGAAATGGATATGATCATGGCACACAATGACACGAAATTAGATGTTCGGGTTTTTGGATATATAACATTATTTCTAATCCTATACTTTGGACACAACACAATATTTTGCATTAAATTTAAAGGCAAAAGCATAGATTGAATATCTTTATCAATCAAATTGTTTAGTGAAAGAGTCACACGTTCATTTTTTGTTTTCATAAAAGATTTTATTGTTATGGACGTCATTGTATTCAGTGTTTCGTAAAATAATGTTCATTTATACGGATTGCTGTTTTTCCGTATAAACTATGTAAAAGCTAACAGTTCATTAAGAGTATTGGTGTGTAATGACTTTTCATATATTAGAATACTACAGAAACAATATAACTACGTATTATTTTGTGATATTTGTATATGGTGACAAAATAATATTCGATTACCGCCATGTTTAATTAATAAATATAATCTTTATTGTACACCACATAAACAAATATACAGGACAAACATTAAAAAAAATAAGTGAATAATATGTGGTCTTATCGCACAGGGCGATCTCTTACAGACAACCTTTGGATGGACTGAAAGAAAGGAGATAGATTTAGGGTTTTCAGTGTACAAACATCAGAAATAATACTAATAAGATACATTAACACAAGTACACATACAAATATATAGTTTCTCTTTGTTTAACTTTTTCTCAATTTCTTCCTGTTTTCTACTATTATATGTCTTGAACATGCTTTTGCTCCAAAAAAAAACCTATTGTGCACTAAAGTATGCTTTTCTGGGTGGTTTAAAAAAATAACCACGAAAGGGATGGTGGAGTCTATCTTTGCGTGCATTATTTGCTCATTAGACCCTGCTAAGCTAATCTGTCTGGGTGCCACAAGTTTTTTAATATAGTACCTTACAGTGAAAAGTAAAAAAACTGATCCCTTTAACAAACAAAATGAGATAGAAAATTCATTCGTTATCATTACCTACTACACAAAATTACCTAATGTAACGGTTTCCCTTTTTCTTATGTTTTCTGTTAATTGAAATGTTTTTTTTTTTCAAGTTTGTCAATGTCGTGGCCAGATTTTAGAATTT
This sequence comes from Mythimna ferrago, assembly GCA_910589285.2. Taxonomy (NCBI): domain Eukaryota; kingdom Metazoa; phylum Arthropoda; class Insecta; order Lepidoptera; family Noctuidae; genus Mythimna; species Mythimna ferrago. Next base: position 20,210,281 of record OU342696.1, read on the forward strand.
GCTTGATGATGTGACTGGCCATTTTATGGAGTAGTTGCATTTCATATTATAACCGGCAAAAATCGACCTGGGCAATTTTAGTCGATCATTACAATTTAGTAATATCTCAATTCACGTTAGGCTGTATCATTACTATAGAGTATCCATTTTAATAAAATGTTGTAAATAAATACCTAAACATTCTAAATGTAGAAGAAACTAAATGGAACCTTTGTTTATAATATATTATTTATATGAGCTTTTAGTTTGCAAAGCTTTGGAAGATCCCAGTTTTTCAATGTGACGTGTAATTTTGCTGCCTAGTTTATTATATTTAGGTACATGCATATCATATAGCTACCAATATTGTGTTGAACCAAATCCATTACAGTAATTGACGTTTGGTTGTTTAATTGCTTTTATAATAAATTAAATGGAAATATTCCAGATAATATCTGATGTTTACCATAGATACAAGTACCACTAGTATATTGAAAAAGTAGTTTATGTGGTAAAAGTATTGGAAAAATATATTCCGTAGAACTGGTTTCAAATAATATGGTTCAGAAAGAAATGCAATCGATGCTCTTACCCTTCAATCTGATGTTACATATAATGTTATGGCCTAAATATCACATCAAAGATAATATTATCAATCTAAATAACCTCATCTCGAAGTTTTTTTTCAATGTTTGCAACGATAGTAATCATATTTATCTTCATGTGCATTGTACAGCTCTCACAAGGTGACTTGTAGTGAAAATCTTAGATCTGATATTCCTTTCATGACATACATTTGTTATTTTATCTTCATTTTCTTTACTAATTATCTTAAGTAATTGATCCGAAAGATCAATTATGAATATCACAAACAAAAACATTCAAATTAATAATAATTCTGTTTGCCCTGATGTTTCAAAAAATGCACAATTTCTGAACGATAACTCAAGTTTTAACCATTTTTTAATTGGGCATTAGATTTTTATAATTATTCTCTTTAATTTGTATATCTTTTCTATCCTCATAATTATTGTTAAATACAGTCGAATGCACCTTTATGTCTTCGCTATTTATATTTTATTCGTTACTTACTATTTTCTGACTGCTGGAAGTTGATCTATCACCTGGAGAGTCTAGAGTGAGACTTTGAATATGAGAAGCTGTCCGTAGTCCGAATATAAAATATATTTTAATACAATATTATTTTGCGATAAAAGAAAATAATATTTTTAGGAATAAATAAAACTCCTTGGTATTATTATATTAATTATCTGAAAATGTTTGATATCTGTAAAACAACTTAGTTCATGTCTTACACAAAAGAAGTAGGACCCTTTTGCTATACTTATTTATTTATTTTTATTATTTTAAAAGTTACAGGAAAGCGAATTGTAATAACACGATGATGTGACTTGTGATGATAGAACTGAAATGTATCATTGTTACTGCGTCGATTGTGAAAAATCCGGATGCATTCAATTTTTTTATATTGGTGCCCATGATCCTAATGATATTCTTCCAAAGTCTTTTTGATGAAACTGAAACAAAAATAAAAAGGTTTGATACATACATGATAAAGTATTTCTTTGAAGTTTGATAGGTAGGGAAACCAGAATTACTGCCAAAATTTTCCTAAATAGAACCACCTCCTAAAGGCAGCGCAAACTGCTAACAGACAGTGAAGACAAAACCAAATACTGCATGTCTACTAGACGACGATCAAATTAAAAAGATACACTATGTAAATTAAAAGTAATGATATCAAACTTACAATCATATGCTGATTTCAAAATGACATTACCCCTGGCTCTTGTTACTTCTCTGTAAAATGCTTCACAAGCAATACACATTGACCAATCAACGATGATTAACTTGCACAGGCACATAGTCATTCCAAACGTATGACTGATTATTACATTTCTATCCATCTAAAAATATAGTTATGACAGAGAAAAGATATTCACTCTACGTTAAACACTGGTTACATATTGTGTCGAGTGCACCAATTTTTGTATAAATACCATGTCACGTAGGTCTATACGTGACATAATACGTATTAAATAATTGTGGTTATTTACATAATTTTAAATAAATAAATAAATAATAATAAATTGAATTTGATTTAGACGTAAAACTGACCCAAACTTAGTGGAAAATAGGTTAAGTAGGTGAGCAGAAAATCAGATTGATTAACATAAACAATGATATATTTAACATTGACAAAAAATGAAGACGTAGGGATGGAGACTGTAAATAGGAAAGAATAGAAAAGGACTCCATTTGTCAACATAAATCGACGATATTACTTAAGTGAGTGGCAACTGTAGGTGCGATTTCTGGAAAGCCCTATATTTAGCAGTAGACTGCTTCTGGTCTAATAATGGTACATAACAGAATGTATATTCATTAAACAATACTAACTAAACATGTACTAACCTTATCTGTACACACAACTATCAATATCATCATAACATACATCACAAACATGATATAAGTAGAAATGAAATGAAGAATAATCTGTAATATAATATTGTATGTAATTAAGTATTAATTTTGTATTTTAAAATCATTTTTGAGCATTTGACTACACAATAAAATAGTTATTAACTTTAAATCCAGATATTTCATTTGAAATTTTCCAAGCTTCGCAAATTAGCTTCATAACTCGATGCATGCTCGTCATCTTAGTCTCTCTGTCTAATGTTATCTCTTCACCTTCGTCACCAATATTCATATTTTCTACTATATTATTCCATGTTTCAAGTTTACGAGTCAAAATATATACAATTGTTAGTGTATGTGCCATATCGAAATCAAAAAATATGGATATAGAACCGAAAAAAAACCTAACCCAAGTCCAGTGGCGATCAAAGACCATTTTTCCAGTCACATTTATTGCCCAAAGACATAAAACTAAAAAGAAATAGACCGAAAAAAATATCTTGATTTTTTGTATGTCACTGCTGCTGTATAGGCGATTATTAATTTCTTGAATTGAAAAAATTATGCGCACAATTGAGTCGCTTCTGTATATATTGATATAGCAAATAGCAATGAAGTTCAATAAAAATAAAAAGTATATAAAAAGATAGAACATTTTAAACAGATAGGAACGAAAAGGATTAGTAATAATAGTCGCCAGTAACAAACAAAAATATAGTGCGTTACCAGTAACAGCATACATGATTTTTTTTAGACACACTTTTTGTGCCATTCTAATATTGTCATTATATTTCTGCTCAAACACGATTACACTGATGAAGTATGAAGGAAAAAATACGCCTAATAAATCGTAATCCATCAAAATCATTTTTCTGGTTTCGTATATTTTTCTACCTAGTTTTTGTGACTTTCTATCGAAGACGTGTCGTAAAAGTACGTAATAGCTTTTAAGTAGTTGGTTTTATTAGTAGAAGTAGGTATGTTGTTGGTATCTATAATATTAATAATGATGAGGACTTCGAATAAAATAATTACTTTCCGCTGTATTACCGGTATCTCAATTATAAAGTAAAATAATTAATTGCTATAAATCAATAAAATAGCGGTGGAAAAATTGGGATGACTATCTTAAGACGTAGGTACGTCTTTAATAATATACAACTTATTATATTATTTTCAATGATCATGGTTTTCTTGTTCCAATTCTTTAGGAAGACATTCAGGTCTTCCCACTTTCTCCTTTGTTATCTTGGGAGACCTAATAATTTTCATGTTTAATTATAATTAACATTATTATTAAGCAGTAGCTTTGTACAAAAATTTTATAATAAGGTTATCTTCTTCTGTACATTGTGTGTACATAAATTATAAAATATATAAATAAATTAAACAAGTGTAATATGCTGCTAACAATATTAAGGCATCACATGACAATAACATTTCTTTTGAAATCTACCTACTTGGTATTGAAGAGTCTTTTGCAACAAAAAACTTCAAGTTGTCAGATATAGGAGGAGGTAGATAGATATAGCGCACTGTTCCCGCGCGCCTCAAGGAGTTGTCAGCAACAGCAGGGACCCAGCCGGCCAGGTCGACGCCTACTGGGGCCAGGGTTATCCGAATAGGAACTCGAGCCCCGGTATGAAGGCTAGAAGGAAGGGGTTGGGTCTTTTAGTCAATAAGAGTCTGACACTATCTCCCGCTCCGCCCAAAAGCGGGGGTTGTCATTGGACGATATTTTCTCACCATAAAAAAAAGCTGTTATAGAAAATGTAAAAAGTTAGGTTAACAGAATATGTGGTCCGAATTGTACTTAAAGTTCTTATTAACAATGTCCTATACAAGATATAGTTTTTTATAATTATAATGCAACAAGAATCCATCTTCAAGGTTAAGCAGCGCATGCCGAAGTCGGTTTATGGATGGGTGACCGTTCATTTCATACCGAGACTCATCAGTCATTTGGAAAGCATGCACAGTCGTTGATTCCAGTTCTCAATAGTATATCTTCGATAGCCGGTACCGGTACCGGTAGTCAGAAGACAGAAAATCTATCACTAATCTTGCCAAAGAGTGTCGTATCACCTAGGTACTAGTGGGGTGACTAAATGCACAAGCGTTTGATCAGATTGGCAATCGCTTTTTTACTGACTAATAATAATAATTTAATAGCTGGTTTAAATATAGATATTAATTATGTTCCTGTTTATGGAGATACTATTATGGCATCAGTGAAAAACGGACAATAGCAGGGAGATAATGATGAACGAAAAGTAATTATTTATTATTCAAAGTCCACAATCATAATTATTTAATATTAAATAATATAATTATTTTTCTTTAAAAAGACAAAAAGAAGCAAACCTAAAGGGTAGCGCCATCTAGTTACATTTCTAACATCTCAGAACTCAATTCAAACTTAAGACTATAGAAACAGTCAACCATCAAAACCTTGCTGCAAATAGTTTTAAACGTGTAAGAAAGATGGCGTTACGTTATACAAAAAAAAAAAACACAATGTAATAGAAAAAATCGCTATAGATCTTGAAATACCTAGTTAGGTAATAAGTTCTATTAAAATTTTATTATTTTTCATTTTCCTACATTGGCCAGATATACCTTGAATTTGAAAAATAGAACTTTCGCGCCTGCCGAAAATAAAAAAGAAATTCATGTTTATTAATTCTCAGATATGGACTGGTCAAAGAAAGAAGACAAAGCCGCGGTTATTTGTATTGCAACGCTGCCGCTGTGTTTACGGGCCAACAGAGATTTAGCAATATTCTGCGAAAATTGAAAACGACAGTTTGTTTATCGCACTATCGATAGAATATCCTAAGAGGTGCGGCCAACCTGGCACTGTTAGGACACCAGTGGTCATTTAAGCAGAGAGAAAGCGTGAATCCAACTATATCCCGTAAGCTAATACTAAAAGACCCAGTTCCAGAGCTTGAGGCTAAATACTATGGTATTTCGGCTCGCAGCGCCTCAAGCTTGGAGCCTATACATATATAGGCTCCAAGCCTAGTTCGGCAGCACATGTTAATTTAGGCACAATTTTTATTTAATGTAACAATATCATGATTGTGTGTATTTGGTGGAATAAATTATTATTATTATTAAGTAAAAACCTTAGCTTTTCAGATACGGTTGTGTTGGGCCGCAGCCGCAGTCAAGCATCAACAATACGATGTTGGAGTTGGCCCGTACTTTATTCACCACTCACAGCGCGCTTACATATAGCTTCAGGAAAACAATCAACCACCTCTGCGAACATACCTAAAACATCAGTATCACGACAGCCCCATAATCTCTCCAAATATCCATGTTTTATACTGGATGCGGAAAGCATTGTAGCTTACACTGAATACCTACTAGGCTCACATACTTTAAGAGTAGAGCGTAAATTGATGTACGGTATAAGCGAAAGAGCGTAACCATTAGGTACTTCATTAAAGCATCACATAAATCTGCAGGCTATCATATTAGTTAACAATAATAACATAATAAGCACATCCGAATCAAAAAAATTCTTTTTTTTTAAATTGAATAAAGTTAGGATTCTATGCAAGTTAATTAAAGCCCATTGACCATTTGTTCTGCGTGCAATGTGCCTTGCCCATTGCCACTTAAGTTTAGCGATTCTTCGAGCTATATCAGAACCTTGGTTCTCCTGTGGATATCTTCATTTCTGATGTGATCACGCAAGGAAACTCCGAGCATAGCCCTTTCCATCGCCCTTTGGGTGACTTTGAGTCTTCTTATGAGGCCCATTGAGCAGGGCACATTGCACGCAGAACAGATGGTCGATGGAGACGAAAGGTTCTGGAGTGGTGACCCCGTACCGGAAGACGCAGGCCTCCAACAAGGTGGACCGATGACCTGGTCAGGGTCGCGGGAATCCGATGGATGCGTGACGCACAGGACCGGTCGTTGTGGCGACTCTTGGGGGAGGCCTATGTCCAACAGTTGACGTCTTTTGGCTGATATGATGATGATGAATTAAAGCCCATGAATTTGTCATTTGCGTTGTTTTACAATTATTACAGGAGTGTCATCCAGTGGTGCTTCGGGTCTGGAATCGCAAAAGAACCAAGGTTACCGACATAGCTCGAAGAAACGCCAACTTAATTGGCAGTGGACAGGGCACATTGTTCGCAGAATAGAATGATCATTGTTCTATTCTACGAACAATGGTTCAGTACCTCTACCATGAGTTTAAAGCAATAGTACTTGTCGATACTCGATACGGACTACGTAAATATTTTGTATGGCAAATTTTGGTTCCCTAAGTGACCGCTAGAGGCGCTGTAAAATTTGCCTTACAAAATATTTACGTAGTCGGTATCGAGTATCGACAAATACTATTGCTTTTAAGTCATGGTAGAGGTACAGTTCTGCGTTGGAACCAAAAGGCTCTGGAGTATCGAACAAGTACCGAAAAACAAATCGTTGGAGGCCTCGCACAAGTTAGGCAGATAACCTGGTGAGGGTTGCAGAATTCCCATAGATGCGAGATGTGCAGGTCCGGTCATTATAGCGACACTTGGGGGAAGGCTATGTACACCAGTAGACATTTTTCGGTTGAAATAATCATCATCATCATAATTTCAGCCGACAGACGTCCACTGTTGGACATAGGCTTCCCCAAGCATCGCCACAATGAGCGGTCCCGTGCGTCTCGCATCCATCAGATTCCCGCAACCTTCACCAGGTCATCGATCCACCTTGTAGGAGGCCTTCCAACACTGCGTCTTCCGGTACGTGGTCGCCACTCCAAAACCTTTCGTCTCCATCGACCATCTGTTCTGCGTGCAATTAGCCCTGCCCAATTGGCCTCATAAGAAGACTCAATGTCACCCAAAGGGCGATGGAAAGGGCTATGCTCGGAGTTTCCTTGCGTGATCACATCACAAATGAAGATATCCGCAGGAGAACCAAGGTTACCGACATAGCTCGAAGAATCGCCAAACTTAAGTGGCAATGGGTACGTCTTCCGGTACGTGAACGCCATTCCAGAACCTTTCAGCCCCAACGGCTATCTGTTCTGTGAGCAATGTGCCCTGCCCATTGCCACTTAAGTTTGGCGATTCTTCGTGCTATATCGTTGTGTTGAAATAATGATGGTGATTAAATACTGGCTGTAATTTTCTACTCTTTTATTTAAAAAATGAATCCTTTGATTTTATGGTTTTTAAATAAGCTTCAAGAATGTGCCAGAATCTCAGCTTTCAAAACCATTTAAAAAATAAAGTAAGTAATAGGGCTGCTAGGAAAGGAGGGGAAGGTTTTGCCCTGGGATACGATAGAATAAAAAATACGATAGAATAAATCAATTAAAAATGCTACTTTGGCTAAAAACAGCCTCCAAAGACGAGGTAGAAAATTCTTAAAAATAGCCAAATGTTAAAAAAAAAAATGGAAGACGAAAATGTTGCTAAGGAATACTAGAAAGACTAGAAACTTACCAATAAATAATTTTAGAGGTTGGTTTAGAAAAAAAAATAAACAGGAAGGTGTTTTGTTAATAAAACAGATTATAATGTGAAACAGATGTAATTTATTTCCAATATTTATAAAAGGTTTTTAGAGTGGCCACCTCCAGCAACACGATAAATTCTATACCTACATGAAAAATCAAGTGTTAATCTTCTAAAAGCTTCTCTGTTTTCTCTACAATATAGATAAGATAATTTTTAGATAAGATAATTTTATTAGCATATAAAACATGTACAAATGCAGTGAGGCCCTGACTCCTGTGCTAGGTGGGACACCTGTGTTACAGGAATCAGTGTCTTCTCCCAATTATTTAGTGCAAAATCCATTAAAAATTGTTATAATATATATAATATGTATAATATGTTTAGCTTTCACAATCTGCTCTCACAATAGGGTAGTTTTCAGGGTCAAAATAATTACATTTTATTTAGTCCGCATTTTTGATTATAAAAAATATTGGACACGTATTTTTTCTTTTTTCTATTAAATAAAAAATAACAAAGATGTAGCCCATTAAAGTTACGTGACGTCACTCCGTGCGAAAAAATGCAGCACGGCGTGACGTTGCACGTAACTTTAGCGGGCTATATCTTTGTCATTTTTGGTTTAATTTACAAATAAAAAATACGTGTCCCTTATTTTGAATAATCTAAAAGACTAATTACATTTTTTACGGCAAATAGCCTGGAACATAGTTGATCTGCTGCGTCGAATCGATCTATTTGTTTGGGTATTTTTCATTTACGTAGCGTACTGACTCAGTGTGCCGTCATTTTGTAACAACCTGGTTCGTCCAAATTCAAGACTCACATCTTTCATTAACAATGGAAGTGGCGAGTGGAGTGTTGGTCAATGGAACTTCTACGGTCCGGACTAGAGATGTGCTGTTGCCGGCAACGTGGGAATATTACTGGCAATATTCCCACCAATATTCCCACGTTACGGCAATATTGTCGTATTAACTGCTTACATCCATCGAAAGACTGGAACACTGGAACAATTTGCCTGATGCGGTCTTTCCATCCGCTCATAATATTTAGGTGTCTTAATGAACTAGGGTGCCTCACCATCAACAATTTCATCACTGCTTACCATCAGGTGGGATCGAAGTCTCGCACTTGTTTATATCAACAAAATAAAAAAAGTATTTTGAATGTGAAGACAGATAATTCTACATATTTTTATGTACGTGTAGTGAATAGTCAAATCTATAATCACAGAATCGCAAATTGCAGCAACACAAAAGTATAGTTAGCAAGTAGCGCTATAATTTTCAATAGTAAAACAGCATCAAGGTAGAATATTCGACATGCATCTAGCTTATGGAACCTTGCGTGATGTAGGCCTTTGATATTCTTGCATAGTCTCTTCTCTACATCTGTAATGTTTCAAAAGTAAGTAAAAGTATAATTCTTAAATATGTACAGCATTTACTCAAAAAAATATGGCATAGCATAATGTTCCCGCTGCTGGGACTCAGGCCTTCTCTCTAGGAGAAGGAATGGGCAGTAATCCACCACGCTGGCCCAGTGCGGGTTGGTGGATGTTACATGTTTCGAATTTTTGGTTCTAGGACAAGCTGGTTTCCTCACGATATTTTCCTTCACCGTATTGAAAGCAGTGGTGATGAATAAAATTACACAAAGTAATGCACCTGGCTGGGTTTGGACCAAATCGTAAGTTGGGACCGTTTGCACTGAGTCACCACCACTCTCAAAGAATTATAATTAACATTATACTCGTATTAATTTATCAACCTCCGCAATATACTGTAGATCAACAAAAATATAACTTGGTTTATGAGAAACTCGAAACATAGTCTAATATATTTAAAATAGAACATTCATATATCGTTCCTAAAAAATAACATCGTATTTCTTCAACACACCTATACAATTCGAATTTAAAATTGTTCCGCAAGAATCTTGAATAATAGTCATAGAAATATATAATTTTTCACAGTGAAGGTTCAGTGCAACTTACAATACCAAAGTTTTCATTATCCAATAGCACAAAAATATATCTGCGACAACCTGTAAAAATTTAATGAAATAAAATTAAACTGAATTCATTTTTACGAACCATTCAACTGTATTTTCATACTTACAGGAAGTTTGTGGAACACTTTTAAAAAATCAATCATCATTTGAAATTGTAAAAGATAAAAATAAATAAATTGAACTATTATATGAAACACAATCTGGAAATAAGTACTTCATTATTTATAAGTAACAGGAATAAATGATTAAAAAATACAGTAATAAATATTTGTATGCTTACTGACCATTTGTTGAAATATAACTCTGTAAATATCATAGCAGTCTAATATATTAACGTAAGCCTGAAACATTTTTCTACAATAATTCTTTTTATCCCTAATTTCCATTTTGTAATCCCGAAGAGCTTTAACGTTCCATAAATCAACTTTATCTTTTAACAACTGAATTAATCTAACTGCATAAATCATATTAGTGTCAAAACTCAAAGCAATTCAACTAGTTAACGAGTTAATAACACTAAAATTAATCATTGTGCAAAAACTAATCATGATAGTGATAAACACTGTTTTATATAAGACCACAGCAATCCAGTTATTAATAATAAAACGTTTAAAACTGGCCTTGTCATTGAAGCATCTGTGAATATCTTGAAACTTTAAAACATATAAAACGTTCTCATTTGTGTAGAAAACACTAGCACTTAGATTTATTAACAACCCTACACCATATAAAATGCAAGAGAAGATTTGTTTAATATAACGTATATCATATTCAATCACTGTGTTCACAAAAAATAGTTCATACAATAATAACGCTATAAATAAAATAGTAGCACATAACGTCATAAAATTAGAAAGACAGCTATTAGGATATATAAAACAATCCTTAATACAATATTTTGGACAAAACTGAATAGTTTGTATCAGGTTTAGTGGTAGAAGCAATGATTGCACATCTTTATCAACGAGTTGCTATATGGCATTGAAACCGGGAGGCTCTTGAGATAGAATCGTATATTTCTCTTAATCGGAATCATTTTGTCGCGGTAGAGGCCCGTAACAGTGATTGATTAGTCATAAGCTGACTGAACCTGATGCTACTAATGTTGATTGATTAAATTAAAAATTGATTCGAGACAACGTAAGTAATGTTCAAGCTACTTACTTAGGTACTGAAATTCATATTGCCCTTGAGATGGACAGGTTATTAATTAATGCCACTCATCATTTTTACATAGTGTTATTTCGTTTATTAATGGTACTGATTTCTAAGTGTTTTTACATTTGAGTATTTTTTTTTATATGTTAGTAAACACTGTACAAAGGCAGATCTAATGCTTTATACATTCTCTACCAGTTGACCCTAGGGCCGACTGGCAGCGAGGTATCCAAACATATCTTGGTAGGTGCAACATCATCATCATCTTCCTGCTTTTGTTCGGTTTTATTTGGGGTCGGCGCAACACGTTTATTTTCTTCCATTCTGTCCTGTTTCTCGTCACACTATCACTAATTCCCTTTTTCCAATCCAAATCCAACTTAAAGGAAAATTAACAAATAAAAAAGCTAAATACTGACTGGCTGAAGAATGTGGGTAAAGCGTACGGAAGACCTTACTCACTTTCTCTCAGGTATTGCTAGGTATGGGTAGTCTAGTTGAGTATAAAAATCATCAAAGCTTTCTGGCAAATGGAAAATCAATATCTTAAAATTATAGAAAAAAAAACATTGAAAAAAAAAACAGTTTTTATAGCATAACGTAAGTACAAATCACAACTTATTGAACTTTATGAGTGTTTGACAATGGCATGCATTAATGAATACAAATACCATCCATAAGAACGTATAAGGACAATTTTAGCATTTAACAAATTTAAAGTGCTATATTACACACCTTTGTTACTGTCACAAAATCTTTGTTCTAAGTAGGAACAAAGCTTTTATGTAACACATAGTATATTTTACTAATACAGACGTGCTAGAGCTATGCACTAACATTAGCTTTTATAAAACGACAAAAGTCTAGCAGCTACGGGATCTAAGGTTAATGAACAGGGTTTTGAATGCTTTTCAAGTGAGATTCAGTTACAGGCTGTACGTGTACATGTACATAAAGGTGAATAAACCTTGAAAAGGATCTACTTGACCGACTTGGAACATCGCGCAAATCTACGAGCTAACTTATTTATTTATTATGCAATTAAATATTATACGAATAAAACCTTAAATATACATAATATAATAGGCGCCGTAATTAACATTAACTGCCAAAGTCCTTCGTTCTTTTGTCGATATTAGCATCAATTAATGTTTGCTGGGACCGCACTTACAAAAATGCGAATTGCAGCAACACAAAAGTATAGTCAGCAAGTAGCGCCATCATTTTCAATAGTAAAAGAGCGTCAAGGCAAAATATTCGACAAACGTTTATTCTCAATATCTGTAATAATTTTAAATTATGTTATTGTATGAATCTTAAATACGCTTATCTACAAATAACTATTACGGAATATTGTTGATAAGCAAGAACAAAACTCGATGTAATGAGTTAACAAAACCAGCATTACATAAAATTATAAAATTAATAGAATAGGGAATTCGTAAACCATTCCTGAAATAAAACATTATATTTTTCTAACGTACCTGTACAATTTGAATTCAAAATAATCCCGCAAGAATCTTGTATACTCGTCAAAGAAATGTAAAGCTTTTCACAACAAAGGTTTAATGCAACTTGTAATGCCAAAGCTTTCATTATCCAATAGTTCATAAATATATATGCAACAAACTGAAAAAATAGAATGAAATTATACATAACGAATTAGTTATTGCAAAACATTCAACAGTTTTTCATACTTACATGAAGTTTGTAGTTTGTTTTCAAAAGTTCAAGTAACATGTTAATTTGAAGAAAATAAAAATAAATAAATTGAACCATAGTATGAAAAGCGATCTGAAAAATCGTACTTCGTGATTTATAAATAACATAGATAAATGTGTAACCAATGTAGTAACTTTTATTTATATGCTTACTGACCATTTGTTGAAATACCACCCTGTAAATGTCATAGCAATCCAATATATTAACGTAAGCCTGAAACATTTTCCTACAATGATTTTCTTTATTCCTACTCTCTGTTCTGCGATATCGAAGAGCTGTAGCATTCCATAGATCAACTTTATCTTTTAACAGCTGAATTAATCTGATTGCATAAATCATGTTAATGTCAAAACTCAATACAGTTAATTTGTTCAATGAGTGAATAACATTAAAATTAATCGTTGAACAAAATGCAGTTAAGGTACTGATAAACACAATAAAATATTTTAAAGAAGATAATAACAATCCAGTTACTAATAATAAAACGTTTGTAACGGGCCTTTTTGTTGAAATATCTGTGAATATCTTGAAAATTTAAAACGAATAATATGTTTTCGTTTGTATAAGAAACACTAGCCTTTAAGTTTATTGAGAATCCTATATAAAACAAAATAAATGAGAAGATATGTATGATAAAAAATATATCAATACTTAATCACTGCGTTCACAGGGATTATCTCATATAATAATAGCTATATAAATAAAATCGTTCCACATAATGATGCAAAATTAGATAGATAGCTATTAGGATATATAAAATTATCTTTTATGCAATATTTTGGACAAAACTGAATGGTTTGCATCAGGTTTAGTGGTTGAAGCAACGACTGCACATCTTTGTCAACAAAGTTGTTGCATGAAATTTGGACAGGGACACTTTTGAGATAGGATCGTATATATCTTTTGATAGGATTCATTTTGTTGCGATAGAGGTTTATAAAAGTGATTGACTAGTCACGTACCGACCGAAACTGATTCTGTTGATGTTGATTGATAAAATATGAATGATGATTTGAAACAACGTAAGTAAGCTAGAAGGTAATCCTTCAAGCTGCTTACTTATTTTTATATTGTCCTTGGTATTGACAGGTTATTAATGACACATATCATTATCACATAGTAGTGTTATTTTGTTTATTGCTGTGTTCTTCCTGTGTTTTCACACAAATTGACAATTCAAAATGGCCTAAAAATATGTATACACTATATACATATTTTTATACCATTTTGAATTGTCATTTTTTTATACGTAGGAAAATCATTCATGACCTCCTCGCTCTTGGGCGGAGCAGGAGATAGTGTCAGACTATTACTGACTAAATCCACTCCTGTTCATTTGTTGCCTTTCGTGCCGGGGCCAAATCTTCTTTTCAGAAACAAATCCTTGGCTCCAGTAGACTTCGACCCGTCTAGACCCCTACGGTTTGCTAACTACGCGCCGTCGACGTCTTGGGCTCGGTCCGGACGGTTACCGGACGGTCAGATAGCTAGCTACCCATTTCTCGCCGTCTGAACCGACCAGACTGGTGTTTTATGTCTGGTGGGCAACTGCCCGATAGATGATTTCCGGCTGTTCTATTATGTTCTAATCGCGCGGGGAACTTTTATTGCGCGATGCAGGATTAGTTCTTACGTGACACCTTAGATATAACTACACGTTGCGTGCTCCGAGGGCCATGAAAACACATGGCTTCGGACTTGTGCAGCGCCACCTTTAGTCCCAATTCCTGGATTCTCTCAACGACTGTAGCAACCCTGAGTATCACTAGTTCGACCGCTGCATGGTTCGATTCTCCCACTCTTATAAAAGTATATTAACTAGCGATGCGACCTTGTATGGCAGGATCGAAAAGAAGTGTCGATATTAATGAAAAACACGTGGTTGCGTTAATGGCTTGCTTTATTATTCTTCGTCACACTAAAGAAAAATACATTGCCTTAGTCTCTATAGTTTACTCATACACAGAAATGAATATACTTACATACTACAAACTGGAACAGAGCGCAAATATATGAGCTATCATATTTTATTAATAGGTATTGAATACTGGTACTACACACACACTATATTATACACTTACAATAAGAAAACTAAAACACATAAATACAAGGGGTAGCCTTATCGCACATAATTTACCTCTAACTACAAAAATTCTCCTCTCTTTTTCGATATTAGCATCAATATAAAGTTTACTAAGACCGTATTCACAAAAATTCAAATTGCAGCAACACAAAAGTATAGTCAGCAAGTAGCGCCATCATTTTTAATAGTAAAACAGCGTCAAGACAGAATATTCGACAGGCATTTAGTTTATGAAACCTCGTTTGGTGTAGGCGTTTTATATTCTTGCATAATCTCTTCTCAACATCTGTAATATTAAAAAAAAAGTATCAATAAATATGAAGTACAATTAAGTTATTAATCTTCGCGGAATGCTAGATTAGCAAAAATAAAACTTTTTAAATGAGTAACAAAGTCTTACATAAAATTTTAAAAATTAATTGAATTATGACTCATACACCATTTCCCAAAAATAACATTATATTTTTCTAATATACCTGTACAATTCGAATTCAAGATTTTGCTGCAAGTATCTTGAATATTATTCATAGAAATGTAGAACTTTTCGCAGTGAAGATTTAGTGCAACTTGTAAAACCAAAGTTTTCATTGTCCAATAGCACATACATATATACAACACAAACTGTAAAAAAATTATGAAATAGTATAAAACTGAATTGATTAAAACGAACCATTCAACTGTATTTTATACTTACATGAAGTTTGTGATATATTTTTAATAAATCAAGCATCATTTGAATTTGTAAAAGATAAAAATAAATGAATTGAGCTATTGTATGAAACACGATCTGAAAATAAGCACTTCTTGATTAATGAGTAACAACAACACATATTTGAACAACGCAATAACAAATATGTGTATGCTTACTGACCATTTCTTGAAATATAACCCTGTAAATATCATAGCAGTCTAGTATATTAACGTACACCTGAAATATTTTTCTACAATAATCCTCTTTATCCCTTCCCTCCAATTTGTTATCTCGAAGTGTTTGAACGTTCCATAGATCAACTTTCTCTTTTAACATCTGAATTAATCTGATTGCATAGATAATATTAGTGTCAAAACTCAATAAAATAAAATTAGTAAATGAGTAAATGACCCTAAAATAAATCGTTGTGCAAAAAATAATCATGATACAAATAAACACTGTTTTAAATAAGATAACAGCAATCCAGTTTCTAATAACGAAACTTTTGTAACTGGCATTTTCATTGAAACATCTGTGAATATCTTGGAATTTTAAAACGAATGAAACGTTCTCATTGGTGTAGCAAACACTAGACCTTAAATTTATTAAGAATCCCACTATATATAAAAAGCGTGTGAAGATTCGTATAAAAAAACGTACATCATAACGAATCACTCTATTCACAAAGATTAGCTCATATAACAGTAACGATATATATAAAATCGTTGCACATAATGACACTAAATTAGATAGACGGTTATTAGGATATATAAAATTATCCTTTATGTAATATTTTGGACAAAACTGAATAGTTTGCATCAGGTTTAGTGGTAGAAGCAAGGACTGCACGTCTTTGTCAACGAAATTGTTATATATGATTGGGACATGGAGTCTTTTGAGATTGGATTTTATATTTCTTTTGATGGGATTCATTTTGTAGCAGTAGAGGTCCGTGACAATGATTGTCAAGTCGTGTACCGACCGGAACTGATTCCGTTGGTGTTGATTGATGAAATAAATAGGTTAACTCGAGACAAAGTGTATTACCTTTATTTATTGAAATGCATATTGCTCTTTGGATTGACAGGTTATTAATGACACTCATCAAAAATGTAAATGGAATTTTGTTTATTAATTTAACTGATTTCTTCCTGTGTTTTTTACATTCATGTTTATTAATTTATTAATACTTTATACACAAGAACATACTACACAAATAACAATTAATGCTTAAGGTATTTTTTACCAATCGACCTTAAGGTATTGCAGAAACTTAAAACGGTAGGTTTAGCTTAATAGCAAACAAACAAATACAATAGTAACACAATAATAAATACATACTTAGATAAATACACAGAAGTAACTAATGTTGTTATGAGTAACGAATCCAACAAATTAATGCTGGGATGATTCTACCAGTTTCTTGTGAATATATTCACGTGCCTATGCCTTAAAGGAGAACCAACTGGGTGACATTCTGATGTTCAACGGAAGCGCATACTAAAGAGAGATTGCCGAAACAAAGAAAGACGACTGAATAACCCCACAGCTATATGAGACACGTCGTTGTAAGTTGTGAGATTTTTACTATAATGAAAGCAAAAGTATTAAATTTGGAAAGTCAAATAAGATGAAGAAGAAAGCTTGTCTAGAAAAAAATAAAAAAAGATAGTCAAGATCAGCTCGGAAGGAATATTATTGTCTATACGTATTTTTAATACTTTTTACAAAAAAAATTAAACCGACTTCAATGTAGAAAAAAACTGTAAAATACAGAACAAAATAACTTTAATTTCGGAAGTCGGTGTTTCCATAATAGTTTTATATCTTCGTTAAACACCGACTTTCGAAATTAAAGTTATTTTGTACTTTTCAGTGTTTTTTTTTACATTGAAGTCGGTTTAATTTTTTTTGTAAAACGTTTTTTATTTTTCACTTTTTAGTTATTCTAACTTAAATATCTTATAGCCAGAGTGTATCTTATAACGATTCTAATAATCCCAAAACATGGTTAGATTACATTAATTTACCTTCTGGCTTCATCACAAGTTTAGTTAGACACATCCCCTCTCGCTTTTCTTTCAGTCAGTCATCGACTACACGTATAAACAAAGCAATTTTACTTGTTACGACAGTACCGCTGTAATCCTATGAGGAGTTCTCCTCCATATCTTCAAAGTTCATGATCAGATCATAACAATATTTCTATGGGACCAACTTGCAAGCATAACCCAACAATTTTTTTTTTATTTTTTGAAAATCGGTCAACAATTGACCGAGATATTGGTGAACAAAAATATAAACACATTCAGCCGAACATGCAACCTCCTCCTTTTCGAAGTCGGTTAATAAAAGAGGATTTTTAAACGATCAGGGTTCATTATTAACACTAGCAGCGCAGGTATCTAAAACTTTAGCCGTTTCGATGTTTTTCCATCATAAGAGATAATATTTTTAAGGAGTATGTTGAGCCAAAGGAGATCGTTTATATAAACGAGAAAAATGATCGGGCCAAGTATGCTACCTTGCAGTACGCCATAGGTCACCAGAAGCCCAATGCTGGTGTAGCTACCTATCCTAACGCATTGGATTCTGTCAGTTAAAAAATCCATTTACAGTGTAAGTTGAGTCTCCATTATATCAATTTTTTCCATTTTTTTGAAAAGATTGGGACAGAAACCGTTATAAAGGCTTTTACTACAGCATAGTCGGCCTTATAATGTTCCCACTGTTGGGATTCAAGCCTCCTCTCTAGGAGAGAAAATGAGCCGTAACCCACCACGCGGGCCCAGTGAAGGTTGGTAGATGTCACATATCTTTGAATTTTTGATTCTCGGACATGCCGGTTTCCTCACAATGTTTTCCTTCACCATTTTGAGAGCAGTGGTGATGAAATAAATTATACCAAGTAATGCGCCTGGCTGGGTTTGAACACGTACCCTACAACTCGTAAGTCGGGGCCGTTACCATACGGCCACCACTGCTTAAAAAAATATATCAAGATATATTTATTACCACGGCATCAGTCAACAGTAAATTTCAACTTTTCCGACGACGGGAATGCATATAGTGACCAAAAACACGTTGGATGATATCGTTCGCGTACCGCGCTGTGAAGTACATAGCATTTTTTTTTTAATAGCCTATACTGTCCCACAGCTGGGCAAAAGCCTCCCCCAACTTCTTCCAGGTATCCTTTTCTTGAGCCACCTCGAACATAACATTATTAAGAAAAGAAAATATTAAAACATTCAAATATTGGTCACACACAGTTAAAATAACAGATAACGACTGTAGGTGACGTGCAAGTTACTGCAGCGTCTCTTGTATGAACAATGAAACTTGTCGGTTATTATCACTGCACAGCACTCTGTTGAGACGCCGATATAATTTCTAAATTCATGGAAGGCGGAAACCAAGTTATCTGAACCGAACCTTTGGTGTAGCTGCCTTGCACCCTGCGCACTAATATGCGCTCCGCTTAGTCATCGTTTTATAAGGACAGTCGACGTTTGCAGCGGCAAACGTGTCCGAAGCAGTTTCTTGGCAGTCTAGGTGTGCGTTATTATTTTGAGTAAGAAGGATTTCATATGCTATTTGGGTGTAATTCACACACAAGCTGGACGTGCTCATGAACGTACAACGTGCTCCGAAAATAGTTTGGTTGACAGAGTTGGAATAGTGCAGAAATCTACGACCTATCATTTATTTGTACACGGTATATCACAAAATTAAAACTTAAACATATTCATACAATGGGTTGTGTTCGTACATAACTTTAACTACCAAACACCTCTGCTCTCTCTCTCAATATTAGCATCTGTATAATGTTTACTAGGACCACATTCACAAAAACGCAAATTGCAGCAACACAAAAGTATAGTCAGCAAGTAGCGCCACCATTTTTAATAGTAAAATTGCGTCAAGGCAAAATATCCGACAAGCGATTAGCTTATTGAACCTCGATTGATGTAGGCGCTTTATATTCTTGCATAATTTCTTCTCGACATCTGTAATACTTTTAATCGAATAAAATTATTAGATTAGGGCATTCATATTCCATTCTTGAAAAATAATATCATATTTTTCTAACGCACCTGTACAATTTGAATTCAAAATAATCCCGCAAGAATCTTGTGTAGTATTCAAAGAAATGTAGAACTTCTCACAACAAAGGTTCAACGCAACTTGCAATGCCAAAGCTTTCATTATCCAATAGCACATAAATATATATGCGACAAACTGAAAAAAATGAATGATATTAGACAAAACGAGGTATTCCACGAAGCACACCCAAACGAAGCACACACAGACGAAGCACACCTAAAGAATTCCACTTAGCACACCCGTAGGTGGTCTTCAAAAAAAAATTTAAAACAATTAATTTCCTATTCCACGAAGCACACCTACAAATATCACTCGCATAGTGCGGGGACTAAGAAATAAAAATGTCGATAGAAGAAAATATTTATTATTTAAAAGACTAACTTAAATTTCTAACAACATTCAGTTTCATTATAATAATGTGACACAATATTTGTAATTTTTGTAATCTTACTTATCTTTCCAAGTTTCATATTTATCTTTCCAAAAAAAATATTATTTTTTAACTATATTTCTTTACACAACTAAAAACTATAATTACAGTAAATCAAAATAATAATAATAATAATCTGTGGTCCGGCTGTCAAGTTGAAATACATCAAATTTTTTCAGTTTAA
Organism: Mythimna ferrago; assembly: GCA_910589285.2. NCBI lineage: Eukaryota > Metazoa > Arthropoda > Insecta > Lepidoptera > Noctuidae > Mythimna > Mythimna ferrago. Next base: position 20,230,576 of record OU342696.1, read on the forward strand.
TATTTTTATTCAATTTACTTACCAAATACACAACAAAATGTACTTTATCCGCCAAATCACAAAAAAAAGAAGAGAAATCAGATAACAATACCAAAAAGTATACAAAGAATGAATATCTTGACCGAAATGGAACTACAATAATGATGTAAAATGTTGACAAGAAGCCGGGCACGCTCTCAAATTGCACAACCAACATCTTCGGGTTCGTCGCTCAGCTCCGCCTCGCAGCCACCGGGACCAGCGCCAGCCGTGAGTCCAGAGATTCCGGCAGCTGCAGTTGCGTCGAGCTCGAGCGACGAATACTTCTCGCCGCCGACGACACCACCACCTGCGCGTCGACGGGGAAGAGGCCGACCTCCGGCCTGCTTGGGACTTCGAGGCCCACCGGCCTCTGATAGGGTCCCCGCTGCCGGTGGAAGTGTGCAGCGCATGCGATGGACAGAATCCATTAATGAAAATGTCATGCGCTCATACTTTGGGGCTACAGAGGGGGGAACTAACCTGACTGCATACCGTGGTCGGATGCTCTCTCTGTTTCAGGTGCTTGAGCCAGCTGTCAACGTTTCGGCCCAAAGACTATCGGATCAGGTGCGGGTCATCCAGCGTAACCGTATGTTGGATGACGCCGTACTTGATAGACTGCGCCTAGAATCACGGAATGGTCGTGTCACACCTATTTCACCACCGGCCGCGGTGCAACGTCAACCCAGTGTTTCACCGCGACCCGACCACGTTGGTGAGGATGATGATGACGGGGCTATATCCGTGAGTACCCAGTGCAATGCATGTTTGAGGAGCGCTTTGGAGGATGCATTCCGGGAGTACCGCTCTATACCACCAGAGCTTAGACCCCGTCTACCTCGTTTGCCTATGCATAGAAAAAATAGGGCGTTGGTGTGTGCTCTAGATTCGCAGCTATCAAATTGTTTTGATAGCAGCAAAGACCTTACCGATACCCACTCGATCTTATACTGTGCGGCTGCAGCGGCGTGTCGTGTAGCTCATGTCAAAATTCCAAATAGTGACAGAGCTACACGACCAGCTAAACCAGCTTGGCAGTGCAGGATCGAGCGTCGTATCGGTGAGGCTAGAGCACTCATCGGTAAACTTATCTGCTTCAGGGAGGGCAACACTCGCCCTAGAGTGATGCGCTTTGTGAGGCGGGCGTTCTCGGGGACAGATATTAGTCCACGAGATTATCTACCCCGTATCACAGAGCGTATCGACTTCCTGAGGCAGAAAGTCTATGCATGGGCAAACCGTATCCGACGGTACAAGCGGCGAGTGGAGCGGTACACCCAGAATCGCGCGTTCCAAAGCAACGAAAGGTGGGTTTACAGGGCTTGGGAGCGACCGGACCAAAGTGTGATTGATACGCGCCTACCGGATGATGATGCCATGTATTCATTTTGGCGCAGCATTTGGTCGGTGCCTGTCAGTCACACTGAGGGTGATTGGACTCGGGAGGTCGAGCGAGAGTGCGAACTTATACCAGAAATGGGGGCAATTACCATCAGCCCCCAAGAGTAGCTTGTGCAGTCCGTCCGTTACCAAATTGGAAATCTCCAGGGCCGGACGGGCTGCACAACTTTTGGCTTAAATGGTTTAAAAGTTCGCACGCTCGCTTGGCGTCCCAATTCCAATCTGCCTTAGAGTCAGGGTCGCTGCCCCAGTTCCTGACGACAGGAATAACCCACCTGCTCCATAAATCGGGTAGTACTGCGGAACCCAAAAATTATAGACCGATTACGTGTTTGCCGACGGTCTATAAAGTTCTTACATCCATCCTGAGAGCTAAAATTAATAGTCATATTGAGACAAATTCCATCAAGTCTGCTTCTCAGAATGGATGTAGGAACGGGTCCCGTGGTACTAAGGAGCTGCTCCTCATTGATGTTGCCATTAGCCAACAGGTTCGTCGTTCTTGAAGAGATCTGTCGACATGTTGGATAGATTACAAGAAGGCCTATGATTCAGTGCCGCATACATGGCTCATGAGGGTGCTGGAGCTATATAAAATTGATGTAACTCTGCGCGCCTTTCTGATGTCATGTATGGGGCAGTGGAGGACGGTCCTTCACTATCCAGGGTGTCGACGGGTTTCGGAGAACAGCGAACCGGTAAGGATCGAGCGTGGCATATTCCAGGGTGACAGTCTGAGTCCACTGTGGTTTTGCCTAGCTTTGAACCCTCTCAGCACACTGCTGGAGAGTTCGGGTTTAGGCTACCGGTTGAGAAGAGAGGGTCAGGTCATATCTCACCTTCTTTACATGGATGATCTGAAACTTTTTGCTTCCAACAACTTGCAACTGATGGAGCTACTGAAGGTAACTGAAACCTTCAGTAGTGCCATCAGGATGGAATTTGGTTTGGACAAATGTGCAGTCATGCATGTAAAGCGAGGGGAGATTATGGAATCCGTGGGCACCCAACTCTCGGATTCCATACACCTTAGATCCCTCAGCTCAACCGAAACTTACAAGTATTTGGGTATGTCGGAAGCGTTGGGCATCAATGCTGCTGACGTGAAACAATCGTTGAGGGAGCGTTTCTTTGGCCGCCTGAATAAAGTACTGAAAAGTCTTTTATCGGGCGGGAACAAGGTGCGTGCCTTCAACGGTTGGGTCATGCCGGTTTTGATGTACTCTTTCGGCATACTCAAATGGACTCAGACGGAACTCGACGCCCTGGATAGGAGGGTCCGCACTCTGCTTACCGCAAATCGGATGCATCACCCACGATCATCGGTGATGAGGCTGTATATCCCGCGGAAGTGTGGGGGTCGTGGCTTCTTAAATGCCAAGACCCTGCACAACCGTGAGGTATGCAGTCTCAGGGAATACTTCCTGGAAACCGACGTGGGGATGCACCGAGATGTAGTGGCGGTGGACAAAGGCCTCACCCCGCTCTCCTTGGCCAACGAGAACTGGCGCAAACCTATAGTAATGGATACTAATGAACGCAAGGAAGTATGGAAGGGCAAGGAGCTTCACGGGCGCTTTTACCGGGCCTTACATGGGCCCGATGTAGATCTTTTAGCGTCCGTCTCCTGGCTTTGCTTTGGTGATCTCTTTGGAGAAACCGAAGGTTTTGTCTTTGCAATTATGAACGAAGTTATGATGACGAACAACTACCGGAAATATATTGTGAAGGACGGTACGGTTGACATTTGTCGGGCATGCCACCGGCTGGGGAATCAATCCGACACATTATTTCTGGGTGTTCTCATTTAGCTAACGGAGACTATTTGCACAGACACAACCTTGTAGCCAGGATAATCCATCAGCAACTTGCTCTTAAATACAATCTTGTTGAATCAGAAGTACCGTACTATAGGTATGTGCCCGACCCAGTTCTCGAGAATGGCAGCGTCACATTGTATTGGGACCGATCTATCATCACTGACAGGACTATTGTTGCCAATAAGCCTGACATAGTGGTGATAGATCGACTAGAGCGTCGCACAATGATTGTTGATATAGCGGTCCCTCATGACGAGAACCTCGTGAAAGCTGAGAAAGATAAACAAACTAAATATCTTGACTTGGCTCGCGAGGTTGTCGACATGTGGGAAGTGGATAGAGCAATCATTGTGCCGATAGTCGTGACGGCCAATGGCTTAATAGCCAAGAGCCTCGACCAACATCTGCGGAGGCTCTCGTTAGGCAGTTGGATCAAGGGCTTGATCCAGAAGGCAGTACTCCTAGACACGGCGCGTATTGTCCGGAGGTTCCTCTCTCAGGAGCCCTGACCACCGGCAGCTTGGACCCTGTTCCCGATGCCGGTGGGCTACTATTTTTTATATTTTTAAATGTTTTTTTTTAATATAATTTTTTGAAGAAATATTTAAAAATATGATAAATATGTATATATTAATAAATGAATGAAATAATAATAAAACCCTACGCTAATTACAACTAACTAAAATCAAACTAAAATATGGCGTCAAAAAACTCTTCCACATCGCTGTCGACTGGTAATGTGCCCAAAAGGCTGGCGGCATTGCCACGCTGTATGGCAATGCTTATCCTCTGTACGAGGTAAAAGCCAGCCCTTGGGTCACGCGAAGTGTCAACTAGACGTTTCGATAGATCTTTAAACAACTTGTGAGCACTCGGACCCCACGATCCAATAGTTTCAACCCCAAACGGTTCGAAAATATAACTTCCAACAAGGTTGTTATATTTCCGCCGCTTGAGGTTCTCCGCAACCGCAGCGGCAGCACCAGCACGACACGACGAGCTAGGAAAATGTGAAGGCGCAAGAGTATCGACACAAGTAGCGTCCCATACTAAAGGCCTTCCCATCTTCCAAGGGAGTAACGACATGCCATCCGGTCTCTTGCCATCGTCGCTTGCGAGGCCATGGGGTTCCAATACGGCTGGAACGCCGACGGTGACAAGAGCGCGTCTGATGATGTCGTTGATATTCGCGTGTCGCGCTATGCGACCCGCACTACGGCTGTATGACAGACCGTGGTATCCGAGGCTGTTGACGACTTCGCCACAGTGGCAGCGATGAGGAGAACAGCATGGAGCACCTAGACGTAAGGCAACAGCGAGGCGGAAAGTGTTATCATCGAGCAAGGTGCCAATGTTCGACGACGGTAGTGCGTGAAGCCAGAGACCCGACTCCCACTCTCCCACAGTCAGCAGGCGCACTCGCTCTGCAGGTGCAGTAAATGTTGCAATCAGGTTTTCCTGAACTACTTTGCAGAGCGGCTCATCCCACCGTCTTTGGGATGATGGTTCGTCGGGCGGATTAGAATTCGGGCAAGCGAGTCTCCAGGCATCTATAGCTTCGATGAAGCACGGCACATTGAAATCATTCAGTAAGGGAGATAGAATATTCCTGATTAATTTCTCAGTGCCGTGAACCGAGGATATACATATTTTATTTTCACATTTTTCTTTTATTTTCCTTTTTGATTACAAAAATTACAAATATTGTGTCACATTATTATAATGAAACTGAATGATGTTAGAAATTTAAGTTAGTCTTTTAAATAATAAATATTTTCTTCTATCGATATTTTTATTTCTTAGTCCCCGCACTATGCGTGTGATATTTGTAGGTGTGCTTCGTGGAATAGGAAATCAATTGTTTTAAATTTTTATTTGAAGCCCACCTACGGGTGTGCTAAGTGGAATACTTTAGGTGTGCTTCGTCTGAGTGTGCTTCGTTTGGGTGTGCTTCATGGAATACCTCGACAAAACGAATTAGTTACTGCAAAACATTCAACAGTTTATCATACTTACATGAGGTTTGTAATTTGTTTTCAAAAGTTCAAGTAACATGTGAATTTGAAGCAGATAGAAATAAATAAATTGAACTATTGTATGAAACACAATCTGAAAATCGTACTTCGTGATTAATAAACAACAGCAACAACTATTTAACCAATGTAATAACTGTTATTTTTATGCTTACTGACCATTTGTTGAAATACAACCCCGTAAATGTCATAGCAGTCTAATATATTAACGTAAGCCTGAATCATTTTTCTGCAATGATTCTCTTTATTCCTACTTTCCGTTCTGCGATATCGAAGAGCTTTAACATTCCATAGATCAACTTTATCTTTTAACAGCTGAATTAATCTGATTGCATAAATAATGTTAGTATCGAAACTCAATAAAATTAAACTAGTAAATGAGTGAATAATGTCAAAATTAATCATAGTGCAATATACAATAACGGCACTAGTATACACTGTTTTATATAAAATGATAGAAACCCAGTTACAAATAATAAAACGTTTGAAACGGGCTTTTTCATTTAAATATCTATGAATATCTTGATATTTTAAAACGAACAAAACGTTCTTATTTGTATAGGAAACACTAGTCTTCAAGTTTATCAAGAATCCTATACAAAATAAAAAATATATGAAGATTTGCGTGATATTAATTATATCATTACAAATCACCGGGTTCGCGATGATTATATCATAGAGTAAAAACGATACAAATAAAATCATTGCACATAATGACATAAAATTGGATAAACAGCTATTAGGATATATAAAATTGTCTTTTATGCAATATTTTGGACAAAAATGAATAATTTGCATCAAGTTTAGTGGTTGGAGCAACGACTGTATGTCTTTGTCAACAAATTTGTTGATCGAAATTGGGACAGTGAGACATTTGAGATAGGATCGTATATTTCTATGCATTGGATTCATTTTGTAGCCACAGACGTCCATAAGAGTGATAGACTAGTCGTGTACAGACCGGAACTGATTCTAGATGTAGATTGAAAAAATGTGACAGTTAATTATAGACAACGTAAGAATAATACCATCGAGCTGCTTCCTTATTGAAATTCATGTTGCTCTTGGGATTGACAGGTTATTAATGATACTTATCGTAATTTTTACACAGAAGTGTTATTTTGTTTACTTATTTTATTGATTTCTTCCGGTGTTTATACTTTTATGTATACAAACACACAAACACAAACGCAAAAACACCACATACTTAATGTTATGGACACATATTTTTTATACTTTCTTAAAATGATATCACTCTGTCACCAACATTCAATATAAAGCTTTTTGATAGTTGAAAAATATAAAATGATTTAATTTTTTGAATTGCGCTATATAAACCTTTTTTAACGTGAGAAATCCTCAACAACCATTTCTGCTGTGGGAGCTGCATCTGATGGATGTTCGTAATACCAAAGTAGAATGTGTGAGTGATATGGATAGAAATTGTTCACTTGTCGTTGATGCTATAATAATAATAATAATAATAAATCATTTATTTTCAGGCATCTTGGCCCATAGACACATACCTTACAGACTAACATAAATATAAAGTAAATACAGTTTATTGTTAGTAAATAAGACTTATGACTAAGTTAGTAGCACTTCCACTGCACTAATTCACTTTGTGCTGTTCTGTGGCACCTGTCCGCGGAAGCGACGGAACACCACGCCCTGCGGCCAAAAGTCTTCCTTCAACACGAGGGGCAGAAAACTGTTCGGGACTCGCACCACGAACGCCTTGAAATTGACGTTACGGTGCGACTCCAGCAGTTGTACCCTCAGTGCGAACTTCGTCTTTGACTCTTTGTTCTTCGTCTTCGTCTTTCGTCTATGAGTCTTAAAGCACGTTTGTTTTACAACATTAAAAAAACCAGCCAAGTGCGAGTCGGACTCGCCCATGGAGGGTTCCGTAGCAGCAAGTAACAATATAAAAGTTCTCGTAGTTCATTGTAACTTTGATCGATGTTTTAATAATAGTGTATTTTTTTTAAATTTATGACGTATTAAAAAAAAAAACTACACACTAGATCTCGTTCAAACCAATTTTCGTTGGTAGTTTGCATGGTAATGTACATCATATATTTTTTTTAGTCTTATCACTCTCTTATTTTAGAAGTTACAGGGAGGGGGACACACATTTTACTACTTTGGAAGTGTCTCTCGCGTAAACTATTTAATTTAGAAAAAAATGATATTAGAAACCTCAATATCATTTTTAAAGACCTATCCACAGATACCCCACACGTATGGGTTTGACGAAAAAATAAATTTTGAGTTTCAGTTCTAAGTATGGACCCCCAAAATTTATTGCTTTTTTTCTATTTTTGTGTCAAAATCTTAATGCGGTTCACAGAATACATCTACTTACCAAGTTTCAACAGTATAGCTCTTATAGTTTCGGAAAAAAGTGGCTGTGACATACGGACGGACAGACAGACAGACAGACAGACAGACAGACAGACAGACAGACAGACAGACAGACAGACAGACAGACCGACAGACAGACATGACGAATCTATAAGGGTTCCGTTTTTTGCCATTTGGCTACGGAACCCTTTTTTTTTTTGGTGGGAAAAAATCATGCATTGACATCCCCCGCTCTTGGGCGGAGCGGGAGATAGTGTCAGACTCTTACTGACTAAAAGATCCACCCCGTTCCTTCTAGCCTTCATACCGGGGCTCGAGCGCCCTTTCGGATAACCCTGGCCCCAGTAGGCTTCGACCCGGCTGGGTCCCTGCTGTTGCTGACAACTCCTTGAGGCGCGCGGAAACAGTGCGCGCCGTCGACGACTTGGGCTTGGTCCGGACAGTTACCGGACGGCCGGACAGCGAGCTACCCATTGCTCACTGTCCGCTAGCCCGCGCCTACGGTGGCCGGAAATCGGGATCAGAATCCCGGCGGCGGCGGCGGCGGCGATAACGCCGTTGCCTGATGCGTTCGGCCTCCTCCTTTGCGAGCATTACTGCTTCGCAGAAGTCGGCAACCGCCTGCCACTCCTCCTCGCTCCGGATCATGGCCTCAACCAAGGCCCGGCGCGAGAGGTCTCCGCCGCCGATCGCCCCCACGAGGGCACGGCGATGCTCCGCCCAAGCAGGGCACACCTCGACTGTGTGCTCCACCGTGTCCTCCGGGCATTCCGCACAGTGACGACACCCGGGCGTCACTTCCGCACGAATCCGGTGCAGGAAACTCCCGAACGAACCATGTCCGGTGAGGACCTGCGTCATGCGGAAGGTAAGGACGCCGTGAGGTCTTTCCAGCCACGCCTCAAAGAGGGGACTTACCGCCATGATTGTGGCGTGCCCATGGCTACGGAACCCTAAAAAAAGACAAAATATATGGTTTCCATGAAGTTGACGGTGTACAAAAGTACGCTTTAGTAGCAATGATCCATGGCATATTTGAAAATTATAAGCAGCCAGTAGGTTTTGCATTATTAGCCAAGTGCAAAAATTATCCAAGTGTAACAGGTAGGATTGATAAATTAATTCTGGAACTTTTTTCAATTGATTTTCATGTCCGAAGTATAGTGTCAGATATGGGTTCTGATTTTTTGAACAGTGCCAAAAAAGATCAGTGTCTGCCGAAAGTCACTTTTTTTTGTTGGTGACAGGAAAATACATTATATATTTGATCCACCTCACTTAGTAAAATTTTTATTATTATTATTGTTAGCCTGTTCTGTCCCACTCCTGGGCAAAGGCCTCCCAAATAAAATTAGTGCGAAATAATTTAATTAACTACGAATTTCATTTTGAAAACAATACGGCCAAGTGGCAGCATATTCTTCAGTTTTATGAGTTGGATAAGCTGCTTCTCTCTCTTATTTATTGCACCTACCACTAATTTTCTCTGCATCACCCAAAAGTTGACTGACAGAAAATGCCTAAAGCATTAAGTCTGCCTCTGTAATTTTGTGTACAAAAAGCATTAAATAAATAAAAGACTAAGACTTGCACCGAAGCTTACGGACAGTCATATTAAACCGACAAATTTTGAAAGGTAAGTACGCTATTCAAGTTCTTACTGCTACCGTTGCAACCGGTTTATCTACTTACAGGGACTTTGGCATTATAGAAAATTCTGCAAAAGGCACCATAAAAATTATTGAAATTATAAATGATTTGTTTGATTTTTTGAATAATTCACTTTACTCACTATCGAAACAAACAATGTAAAAACGTATTTTGTGGCGAAGAATATTTGCTTATATTAATAGCATGTTAAAGTTATTTGCGTCGTTGAAATTAATTAACCCAGATAATGACCAAAATGTCACATCTAAAGTAAAGTTTATTTTCAGGATTCCAAATAACCTTAAAATCTTTAGCGAACGCGCGTTCGCGCGTAATTTCGCGCCATTCGGTTAACACTAAGATTATTAAAAGTCCGCATAGATTATTATAATATTGAGCGTTTTATTTATAGAGTATGTATCTAAGAATGTATCTAAAATGTATCTAGGAATGTATCTAAAATGTATCTAAGAATGTATCTAAGAAGTTTTTCACAAAGTAGTCTATAAACATCGAAAATGAGCAACCTATCCATTTTTCCATATTTATACCTTTTTAAATCCTCAAGATTGAAGCGTTAATATTGTATGAAGATTTTTGCATTGAAAGGTTCTCCTAAATACTGACTAGAAGATTAAATCAGGACTGCCTACAAAACTTTTTTGGTCAAATTAGGACCAAGAATCGAAATTCTACGGAACCAACATCCTGGCAGCTGGTTTCAGCATGCAGAAAAATATTGTACATAAATATTTTAAAATCGCCTAAAAGTGGTAACTGCACTGAAAACAACAAAATGTTTACTCGACAGTGAAAAATTATATGTTTGCTTAGTCAATGAGGCAGGTGATACAGAAACCTCTTCGACAAGAAACAACATAATTACAACTAGAATTACCGTTAAAACGCGTTAGTTTACGTCAGTGGGTATTTGTTGAGGATATGCTTAGATCACCACAAGCAATGTAATGAACTTATATGGTTTATACAAAAGGAGAAGACAATGTACACAACTTTCCACAGGGCACTACATTTACCCGTTATAAAGATTATTACAAAGATGGTGCCAAAACTTTTTTAACTGTACCACCAGGGGCCTTATTTTTATAAAGTCGTCATCCCAACACGATTCCATTGTCATTTTGCTAAAAAATCGTAATCTGCTAATTCATAATGGTCAACCACTGATCGGTCAATGGTCTCGTGATAGAGCGTATGTGAATTTTTGCAAATTACCGCATACGTCAGTCATTCATTGGTGCTGTTGCTGAGGCTGTTGTGTCAGAGGTGCCAGCTCGTATTACCGCTAAACAAATATGTTTAATAATTAAAAATATGAAGCGAGGCAAGTCAACGGGACATGACAGCCTCAGCATCGAGCATTTTGTGCATGCCGGACAGCATCTCCCTCGACTGCTTGCGTTATTGTTTACTTTTTGTGTTCGTCACTCCTACCTGCCCGCTGAGCTAATGCGGACGGTGGTTGTACCAATACTGAAGAATAAAACTGGTGACGTCAGCGACAAAAATAATTACACACCGATCTCGTTGGCGACTATTGCGGCTAAAGTACTTGATGGTGTGTTTGAGGGACAACTTAACAAACATTTCAAAATACATGATGCTCAGTTCGGCTTTAGGCCAAAGCTTTCAACGGAATGTGCTGTGTTGTCCCTCAAGCATACTGTAAGGTATTATACGGAGAGGAGTACCCCGGTTTATGCGGCGTTTCTGGACCTCTCCAAGGCATTTGACCTTGTTAGGTATGACTTGTTGTGTTGTAAGATGCGTGAAGCGGGAGTGCCTGAAGCCGTAATAACTATGTTTCAGTATTGGTACGGTCACCAAACCAATCAAGTTAGATGGGCCAATGAGTTGTCTGAGGAGTACAGGTTGGAATGCGGGGTGAGACAGGGAGGGATGACCTCGCCGGCGCCTTTCAACTTGTACGTGAATCAGCTGATTGTCGAGCAGCCGACATGTGTACTGCCACACATGTCGGCTGTTCTATTGACGGTCTCTGTGTCAATAGTATTAGTTATGCGGACGACATGGTGCTGCTGAGTCCCTCAGTCGGTGCACTCAGAAGTAGTCTTGTGTAGTTCGCGAACGATGAACTAATAGGAACCGTATCTTCTTACTGAACGAAAAGAAATGTTTCCGAACATGAGTTGTTAATCAGTCAATCGGTCTTTTAGTTCGCACGCGAATGTGAAGGAATTTAAAGTACCTAGGTAGCTTGAGGAATGAAAAGAAATGTTTCCGACATTCGACCACAGATTGCTAATCAGTCAGTCGGTCTTTTAATTCGCGTGGCGAAGAAACTCCGAACGAGCGCGCGCGCTATGACGCGACGATTGATTGAAAGAGAGGCAAGTAGATCTTTTAGGCTACCCAAACACGTAACGTACAATAATATTGTCAATAAAGTACATGTTGACAAGAATATTGTGTGTGTGTTATCCGAATTTCTCTGTTCAATATCGTCGCCTTGGAAGCCAATAGAGTTAAGCCACAATTTTTAGTGCATTAACGTACTCACAAAGAGCTATACTTTATATTACTACCACAGAGCTAAGCTACTGACTTAAAATAATAATAATGCTCTTTTAAAGAAATCTAAATGATAAAGATAAAAAGATCGAATGTCTATGTCGTTCAAAGAAATAACTGAATAAGTAGTTCGTTCGACTGGGTAGGCCTATCTAAAGGTGATCTAAACTCTATACCGATAGGTGACTGAATAGAGCTAATAGAACTAATAGAATGAACTAGTTCATTAAGCGAACTGAACTAGTTCGGAGCGATCTTTAAAATGACCGAGCAGGCACAAGACTACTCAGAAGGTTGTTGGCGGTCTGTGAGGCTTATGCTCGGGCGCATGGACTTGTGTACAATGTACAAAAAAGCAAGTTACTGGTGTTCAAAGTGAAGAAAAAAAAACCAGCTTACGTTCCGCCAGTTATGACGAAAGGTGTGGCCCTTGAGAGGGTGCTAAATTTTAAATACTTGGGGCACATAGTTACTGAGACTTTGAAAGACGATGATGACATGGAAAGGGAACGGAGGGCGTTGGCTGTCCGATGCAATATGTTGGCCCGCAGGTTTGCACGTTGTACACCAAAAGTGAAAATGACGCTTTTTAAGGCATTTTGCTATACTTTGTACACGTGCACTCTGTGGGTTCGGTATACGCAGCGGGCATACAATGCCCTCAAAGTGCAGTATAATAACGCCTTCAGGATGTTGTTGGGGCTCCCACGTTACTGCATTGCATCAGGAATGTTTGCCGAGGCACATATTGATGGTTTTAAAGCCATCATAAGAAAGCGGGTAGCGTCCATGATGCGCAGGGTGCATGGGAGCGGCAACAGCATTTTGAGGGTCATTAGTGATAAGCCGTGTTGCGCCACTTTGACGCACTGGGTGCATGTACACGTACATGTACCCGGTGTGTCAGGTGTACGCAAAAGGTATCAAAATTAAGCTCTGTTTTTTTTTTCCTTTTTTGTATCTTTTACTAACATAGTTTTTAAGGTGTTTGATTACTAACATAATATGGACCACGGACTGAAATAAAGTATTTTTATTTTTTTATTAATTCCCAAGCGAACGTTCGCGCACCTATTGTCTTTCTATTGTGTCTGTAATTTCCACGATTGAAAGGTTAAATGAATGTCTGACGTATGCGGTAATTTTGACAGTTCTTTTGATCAGTGACCTACCATTAGAACGTCATTGTGCAGTCATTGCTTTTAATAAGCTCGATATTGTCATACTACAACTAATGGTAATTACCATTATATGCCACTACTTCCAATGGATTGTCAGTGGTTGACCATTGGAAAGTCATAATGACGCCATTATATTAGTAGATTACCAAAACTTGTCAAAATCAACAATTATGAAATCAATGATGAACCATTCTGACACTATTGTAATAGCAGACTTGAGGCCCTGGTAATTTTGTGGAATTTGACAGAACAATGGAGGAACGATTCTGTGACTGTTTCAAGGGGAACTACTTGAACTGTGAAATTCTAAAAAATCTCTTAAATGAGGTACAGACTGTAACGTTCTCAATGCCTTGTAATTGTTTTTCATTAGCATTCTGTATCCAATTATACATAAGAATGCGAATTTATTTTATGTTAAAATATAATAACCGCGCATTTCGCCAATGTCAAAATCGTCGCAAAATATTTTCTGTCAATTTGTAATAAAAAATATATTATTAATAAAAGGTTATAGTTATTATTGGTTTATAGGTCTTTCTGTTTCATTTTCAACAATAAATCAAACAACTAGGTACGAGTTCAACTACCTACCACAATAGTTTTTTGTGCATAATCTCCACTTGACAACCCTAGCGCGATTGCCGAGCTTAGGTATTTAAAGTGAAGTAAATACATGAGACTGACTTCTGTTCCTATCTATTTAGTGGCAAGGTTCCCAAGAAGTGTAGATATCAATAAAATACACGTAATCGCGTTAATGACTTGCTTTATTGTACCTCATCAAACAACAGTAAAGTACATAGCTTTAGTCTCTAACGCTTATTAAGTTAACACATACATAAGAATGAATATAACGATATACTTACTTACTACAACTTACACAGTACACCACCATTATATTACCTGGATGGAACAGCGCGTAAATCTACAAACTATCATAATACATATACAAAAAGAATAATAATAAAACTAAAACACGTCCATGCAATTTGCGGCCTTATATCGCCGATATTAACTGTGAGTGCCAAATCTCTCTGCTCTTTCTCGATATTAGCATCAATATTATTTTTACTTGGACCGTATTCACAAAAATGCGAATTGCAGTAACAAAAAAGTATAGTCGGCAAGCAGCACTATCGTTTTCAATGGTAAAATAGCATCAAGGCAGAATATTCGACAAGCATTTAGCTTACGGAACCTCATTTGGTGTAGGCGTTTTATATTCATGCATAATCTCTTCTCGAAATCTATAATATAATAAAATTAAGTAATTGTATGAATCTTAAAATATGATATACCCTCTGATATATTATACTATATACAGAATTACTATATTACATTAATTAACAATCAATCTTCGCGGAGTCTTACATTTTCTTCTTCCTACCCTTATCCCATATTACTTGGGGTCGTCGCAATACGTTTTTTTCTTCCATTCTGTCCTGTCACCCGTCAAACTATCACTAACTCCCTTTTCTTTTATATCACTCCTCACTCAATCCATCCATCTTCTCTTTCATTAACCGTTGAATCGTGGGAATTACAGACACAATAGAAAGACAATAGGGCGGTCGGTCAATACGCCGGCGTTCGCGCACCTATTGTCTTTCGATTGTGTCTGTAATTTCCACGATTGAAAGGTTAACCTTTCAATCGTGGAAATTATTTTTTTTTTGGATTGGATTGTAATTTATTTTCAAAATTTCTATAAACGTTTGAATTTGAAGGAGATCAAAATAAATAAATTAAACTACTGTGTGAAACACTATCTGAAAAAAAAAGAACATACTTCATGATTTATAAAAAACGACAACAATGCAATAACAAATAATTGTATGCTTAGGTACTGACCGTTTGTTGAAATACGATCCAGTAAATGTCATAACAGTCTAATATATTAACGTAAGCGTGAAACATTTTTCTACAACGATCCTTTTTATCCCTACGCTCCATACTGCAATCTCGAAGAGCTTGAACATTCCATAGGTCAACTTTATTTTTTAATAGTTGAATTAATTTTATTGCATAAATAATGTTGGAGTGAACATTTTGTAAAATTAAACTAGCCAATATGTTAATAATACTTAAATAAGTTGTGGTGCAGACACAAGTTATGATACTGATAAACACTGTATTAAATAAGATGGCAGCAATCCAGTTACTAATAATGAAACGTTTGAAAGTGACCTTTTCATTGAAACTTCTGTGTATATCTTGAAATTTTAAAACAAATGAAACGTTCTCATTTGTATAGGAAACACTAGACTTTAATACGAATCCCATAAAATAAAAAATGCATGTGAAGATATTTTTATAAAAGTTATATCATAACGAATCTCACAATTCTCGGAGATTAGCACATATAATAATAATGATATAAATAAAATCGTTCCACATAATGTAACAAAATTCGACAGACAGCTATTGGGATATATAAAATTATCTTTTGAACCATATTTTGGACAAAACTGAATAGTTTGCATCAGGTTTAGTGGTAGAAGTAACGATTGCATAATATCTTTATCAACGAAGTTGTAAAGAACTGTCAAAACGCTTAGTTGACACTTCGCGTGACCCAAGGGCTGGTTTTACTCGGTCAGAGATTGCCATTCAACGTTACAATGCCGTCAGCCTTTTGGGCACACTTCCAGTCGACAGCGATGCGGAGGAGTTTTATAACGCCATATTTTAGTAGGGAGTAACCTTTAGTGTGTATATATAGTTAGGTTAAGCATCAATATATTTTTTTTAATATTCAAGTTCATTATTTATATATTTTGTTGCTTTATGTTGTAAATAAATAAAGTCATTCGCAGCCCAATGCAAATAATCATATGAAGTCGTTAGATAAATTAGGGACAGGGAGACTTTTATGACAGGATCGTATATTTTAATAATTGGATTTATTTCGTAGCAGTAGAGGCCCGTAACAGTGATTGACTGGTCATGAACTAACCGGGCCTGTTTCTGTTGATATTGTGTGTGTGTTTTTTACCTTTAACCTGCTTACTTCTTGAAATTTATGTTGGCCTTGGCATTTACAGGTTATTAATGACACATGTCATAAATTTTACATGGACGCGTTATTTTGTTTATTAATTTTACTGATTTCTTTCGGCGTTATTATATTTGTGTTTAAATTATGTACAAATATTTATTTTAATTTCTAGGATTGACATAGCATTAACATTCACATTATTTATATAGCTTGATTGTAGTAAAATATAAAACGATTTAGTTTTTTGTGATTGCGCTGTATAACGCCTTTTTTTGAGGTGAGAAATCGTCAAATAACTACTTCTGCTGAGAAAGATCAAATGGGAGCGATAGTATAAAATTCCTTAAAATAAAGGCACGCAAACATACTCGCAAGAAGTTGATTTATGTCGTATTTATTGGTTATTTATATGTATTTATCAAAGTATGTATTTATTTTTGTGCAATTTTTCTACTTTTCTGTTTGTTTGCCATTAAGTTGCACTTACCATGTTATGTATTAGTACCACATTAGAACATGTGCATAAAGTTTTAATAAATAATTATACACAAATATAAAAGCACAGGAAGAAATCAATAAAAATAATAAACAAAATTACAGTTACATGTGTAATGATTAGTGTCATTAATAACCTGTCAGTGCCAAGCGAAATGTAAATTTCAATAAGTAAGCAGCTTGACGGTAATACACTTGCTTTGTCTCAAATTAACTTTTATATCATTTTCATCAATCAATATCAACCAATAGAATTAGTTCCGGTCCATGGTTAGTCAATTACTGTTACGGACCTCTACCGCTAGAAAATGAATCCAACTAAAAAAAATATACGATCCTATTTAAAAAATCTCCCTGTCCCAATTTCATACGATAACTTTGTTGATAAAGATGTGCAGTCGTTACTTCTACCACTAAACTTGATGCAAACTATTCAGTTTTGTCCAAAATATTGTATAAAGGATAATTTTATATACCCAAATAGCTGTCTATCTAATTTGTTGTCATTATGTGGAACGATTTTATTTATGTCATTATTCCTATATGAGCTATACTCAGTGAGTCCGCTGTTATCTTATGATATAACTTATGTCATCCATATCTTCACATATATTGTGTATTGTGTAGGATTCTTAATAAACTTAAAGAATAATATTTCCTATACAAATGATAACATTTTATTCGTTTTAAAATTTCAAAAAATTCACAGATATTTCAATGAAAAGGTCAGTTTCAAACGTTTCATTATTAGTAACTGGGTTGTTATCATCTTATTTAAAACGGCGTTTATCAGTACCGTAACTAGTTTTTGCATAACGATTAATTTTAGTGTTATTCAATTATTTACTAGTTTAAATTTACTGAGCTTTGACACTAATATTATTTATGCAATCAAATTAATTCAGCTGTTAAAAGATAAAGTTGATCTATGGAATATTAAAGCTCTTCGAGATTACGGAAGTGAAGGTAGGGATAAAGAAGATTATTGTAGAAAAATGTTTCAGGCTTACGTCAATATATTAGACTGCTATGACATTTACAGGGTTGTATTTCAACAAATGGTCAGTAAACATAAAATTATTTTTAGTTGCATTGGTCAAATATTTGTAGCTGTTATTTCTAAACCATAAAGTACGTTTTTTCAGATCGTGTTTCATACAATAATTCAATTTATTTATTTTTATTTTCTTAAAATTCAAGTGTTACTTCAGATTTTGAAAGTAAATTACAAATTTCATGTAAGTATGAAATAGAGTTCAATGTTTTGTAATAACAAATTCGTTTTATTATATTTCATTTGATTTTTACAGGTCGTCGAATATATATTTTTTTGCTATTGGATAATGAAAGCTTTGGCATTGCAAGTTGCACTGAACCTTCATTGTGAAAAGTTTTACATTTCCATGAATAGTACTCAAGACACTTGCGCTATAATTTTGAATTTGAATCGTACAGGTATATTAGAAAAATATGTTGGCATTTTTGAGAAATGGTACACTAATACCCTATTCTATTGATTTTTAAATTTTATATTAAGCTACGTTTTAGGCTATTTATGTACCCAGTTTTATTCTAGCTAATCAACAGTATTCTGCGAAGATTATTATTAATACAATATAATAAATCTTTATAGGCAGTGTGTATTAAAAGTTAATAAATCATTTAATTTGAAAATATTCCAGATACCGAGAAGAGATTATGCAAGAATATAAAACGCCTATATCAATCGAGATTCCATAAGCTAAATGCCTGTCGAATATTCTACCTTGACGCTATTTTACCAATGAAAATTATAGTGCTACTTGCCGACTATACTTTTGTGATGCTGCAATTTGCACTTTTGTGAATACAGTCCAATTAAACATTATATTGATGCTAATATCGAGAAAGAGCGGAGGGTTTTGGCAGTTAATATGTGCAATAAGGTGGTACACATATGAGCATGTGTGTTTAAGTTTTATTTTCGTAATGTGTAAAGGCGTGTAATAAATAAGAGCTCAAAGACTTGCCCACTGTTTCAGGTCAGTCAAGAAGAACATTTTCAGGGCTTATTTTACCACTATACACGATAATTTATAAAACACTAACAACCTTTGCAGGAATAACATTATAAACAACAACTTTTGTTCTATGACTTTTCAAAAACCATAGTTCTGAGGAGTTGCCCTACTGGGACCAGGCTTATCCGAAAGGGCGCTCGAGCCCCGGTATGAAGGCTTGAAGGAACGGGATGGGTTTTTTAGTCAGTAAGAGTCTGACACTATCTCCCACTCCGCCCAAGAGCGGGGGTTGTCATTGGATGATTTTTCCCATCGAAAAAAGAAGGGGTTTGCCAGTGTTTAACAAATAACCTGTGAGATAGTGAATTAGTTCCAACAGAACCTTTCTTATTCAATATAATAATGCATTTATGTTACTAAAAGGGCTGCCGCAAACATATCCGAGGCACTAGCCTTGGGTATGTACGTCGCCTTAAGTATCGACTCTTTTATGAAACGATGCGCAAGCGGAGATCATACCTGCTGGGTTACCATGACATTCAAAGTAAGATTGATAAATTCTTATTCCAGTGTCGGTAGGAGGCAGAGCTATACAGGTTATCTACCGTCATCTTTTACCCACACATAAATAATAATAAAACAATCTTATACTTGACATAAGATGCTGCAGTAACTTACACATCACCTACAGTGCTAGTGTCTACAGCTGTCAATTTATCTGTGTGTGACTAATATTTCAATATTAATGTATTGTATTAATATTTTTTGTGTTATCATCATCAGTCAATGTTATTTGAATTAATAAATGAAATTCTTCTTATTAAAATAACTTTTTATAACTTTTTCGGCAGGAAACGTTGCGAAGATAAAAATTATACGTGTGGCAAATATTAACTGTCAGAACACAGTTGGTATTCTTATATCGTAGGGTTCAGTCGGTAAACATTGTTACATAAAATATATGTATAATTGTGTCGTAATATAGTATGTAATAAATATTATTTCAGTGTTTCCTTTAATATAAAAACTGAACACTCTTCTTGATTAGACTACAGTGACATTAAGTGATATACCGATGAACTATAAACTTCAAAAAATGAGATATACTTTAAAATAATGCAGTCATATAGCATAGCGCGGCATACGAATATTAAACACACGCAAAAGTGCCAAAATGGTGGCCAAAAGTCACCGTCGGCATTCCTGTTTTATTAGAACTCCATGGCTTGCCACACGATAAAAACAGGCATTTCAGGTCAAGTCTTCTATAGTCGTTATCTTTTTATATTTTGTGCATCATATAATATTCTTGAATTTAGATAAGTTTTTCTTTGTCATTTCACTTAAGCAGTTCTGGTATTAGTTCAAATCCCTAGATTTGTTCAGGGAAATGATAAAATAGTGCTGATATTTTAACATCCTCCGTAATTTGATCAAATCATTTAGGGAATTGACCAAATCTCTGTTTTTATCATATTCTTACGACATTCATGTATACATCAAGATTTGCCAGATGAGCAAAGTACGAGAGCTATAGTCGAACGATTAAAAAAATACATATTATTGAACTTTAATTTAATAATTAAAAATAATGGAAAATTCACCGTTTCCGTGCTTAAAGCGATCGTTTCACACACAAGCCAGTAACTCGGCATCGATGCTCAAGACTTTGAAATTGAGGGTACCCCACGAAACTCAAGATGGTCGGATATCGGCACGGTCACAGCTCGAAAAAATGTGATGTTGGTTCCATTTTATTTCTCTATCATGGCATATTAGTTCTCCTGCAGATATCTTCATTTCTGATTCGATCACGAAAAGAAACTCCGAGCATAGCCCTTTACATTACTTTTTGGCTGACTTTAAGCCTTCTGATGAGGCCTATCGTGAGCGACCTCGTTTCGGAGCCATATGTCATCACTGGTAACAAGTACTGGTCATAGACTTTCGTCTCAGGACACTGTGGTATATTGGACGAGAAGATACCGCGCAGCTTCCCGAACAACGCCCAGCCGAGTCGGATTTGGTAGTTGACATCTTTCTCGAAATAAGACCTACCCAACTGGACTGTCTGTCCGAGGTACACGTAATCGTCCACAAATTCGAGTATTGAGTCTCCGATCTTAATAAAGGTGGGTGCTACATGGTTGTTTATTATGATTTTGGTTTTGTCCATGTTCATTTTAAGACCCACTCTTTCGCAAGCTCTATTGCGGTCATTGAGCATTGTATTGAGCTCTTCCATAGTCTCAGCTATGACTACTATGTCGTCTGCAAACCGAAGGTGAGTGATTTACTCGAAAACTCTTAAACAGTGATGCAAGATTTTGAATTTGGGTTTCTGTGTGGTGTCACTACTTAACTCCAGTTATAAATCTACGGTTTTTGATCCATCGTGATGCGTGCGATCCCAATGGAACGTTAGTTCCAGTGCATTGGAACCAGAAGCCGCATAGTCCTCGGTGAGTTGGAACTGTGTGCGGTGCGGTTAAATATACTGGTGTTTATTATATTTAAGTATATTAGGTTTGGTATTTGTAAAACTCCAACAACCTGCAGGACTTTATTATTAACATCTAAGCAATAACTTTTATTTTATGACTTTATACAAAACATAATTCATTCATCAAAAACAAACCTTAAAGATTTCCTTGTTCTATCTAACACATTTCAACTCTGTATTTTGCTATACCTACCTATGTCTACAAGACGCGACGCAAGCACATCAAGCACCCCGCCGCCCGATTCCCGTTCCCCTCCGCTATTGTACTATCGCTTGCTTCGCATAGACTTAAATTTAGAACGTTCAATTTAAATATTTTTATTTTTTTATGAAAATTTGATGAACTAAAATATGATACAATTTTAAAAGTCACAGAACAAAAGTTGTTGTTTATGACGTAACATAGTGCTGAGAGGTTGCCAGTGTTCAACAAATAACCTTGTATAAGACATCTCTGTAAGCTATGTACAATAAAATAAATAAATATAAAAAGTCTTTTATTTCCAGTAAAACATTTCATAAAATCTATGTAAGTATGTGTTAGTTTTATTTAGTTTATTCTATGTTAATTATTTCTCTCTTACATCTATATCTAAACAATTTTATTTAATCTACCGGAACCCCTAATGGGTGAAGGCCTCCTCCAGTGATGCTCATTTGATTCTGTCTTCAGCTACTTGTCTCCAGTTTGGACCAGCTATTCCTTTAATATCATCTTCCCATCCCATCTTCATGCTATGTACAAACTACCTATTAAATAAAATTGAAAAATAAAGCCTTACTATAGCCGTGAGTGTCATACATGGAATACCGCGCCGGAAGTTTTTTTTTATTTACACTAATGTTATAAAGAGGTATAGTTTGTTTTTTCTTTGTTGAACGTAATCTCTGAAAGTTGCGAAATTTTTTTCACTGATAGAAAGCTGCTTTATCCTGAGTAACATAGGCTATATTTCATGAACGTGGGCGAAGCTGAGAGCAAAAGCAGTATTTTATATAACATATGAAAATATTATTAAATATAATGTTTATTAGAACCACGTTCACAAAAAAGCAAATTGCAGTAGAACAAAAGTGTAGTTAGCAAGTAATGCTATCATTTTCAATGGGAAAATTGCGTCAAGTTGGAATAATCGACAGGCATCCAGCTTGCAGAACCTCGCTTGATGTAAGCGTTTAACATTCTTGCATAATCTCCTCTCGGCATCTGAAATATTTTTTAATTAAGTAAGTAGTTGTATAAATTTTAACAAAGTACCAAGCTCTTTATACAGGGTTTTTTGTAAAGTACCTACTAGCAACCATTTAGGATAATGCTACCAATATCATAAAGAACAACTTTTGTTTTATGACTTTTAAAAATTATCATATTTTAGTTCATCAGATTTTCATACAACAATAAAAATATTTAAATTTAACGTTCTAAATATTACGAAGTCTATGCAAATCAAGAGATAGTACAATAGCGGAAGGGAGTGGGAATCGGATGGTGAGGATGCTGCATGCGCTTGCGTCGCATCATACAGACGTAAGTAGTATATAGCAAAATACAGAGTTGAAATGTGTTAGATAGAACAACGAAATCTTGAAGGTTTGTTTTTGGTAAATGAATTATGTTTTGTAAAAAGTAGTAGAACAAAAGTTGTTGTTTATGATGTAAGTAATACAGACCTGCAAGGTTGTTAGTGTTTTACAAATAACCCTGTATAAAGAACAGTTATATATTAACAATTTTAATCAAAAACAGAAAACGAATCTTGAGTGACTTAAAAATGCTTAGAATCCCATGTATTTTAAATATAATATATATTTATTTATTTATTTTGTATTATTGATAGGCTTGCGTTTGACCACTATCTCACCTGATGGTAAGTGATGATGTGGCCGACGATGGAGCACGCCTGCCTAGAAGTAACCTATTCACTCTTTATATTATCTTCATTCTTTGTATTTTATTCAATTTATTTAGAGGCGTCGAAGAATATACTTTTCTTATCCGTACATTGTCTATTTGCCGTCGTAACTAGCTAGTTATCTCCTTTCAAGGCCTTTCTGCCTAAACTGTGGGAACCGATCTCAACACAACCAAAATATTTTTATGAATCCATTGAATACGATATTCTATAGCAATTGCTCAAAAAATAATATCACAAAACTCCAAAATACCTGTACAATTAGAATTCAAAACAACTCCGCAAGAATCTTGAATATTGTTCAAAGAAATGTAGAATTTTTCACAATGCAGGTTCAATACGACTTGCAATAACAAAGTCTTTATTATCCAATAACTCATCCACATATACACGACCAACTGTAAAATTTTTAATACAATAACATAACGAATTTATTGTTACTAAACATTTATGTGTAAATATATACTTGTAATTGGCTTTCTAGTGATGATGGATTCCTTTTTTTTTGTTTGGTTTTATTAGCTGTAAGTTCTCCATGTACTAAATAAATAAATAAAAAAATATTTTATACTTACGTGTAATTGATAATTTTTTCTTAAAAACATAATAATTATTTGTATTTGAAAAAGATTGAAATAAATGAATTCAATTGTATGAAACACGATCTAAAAAAAAATAATTCATGATTTATAAATAACAACAACAAATATTTAACCCATGCAGAAATAAATATTTTTATGCCTACCCACCATTTTTTGAAACAAAACTTTGTAAATATCATAGCAGTCTAATATATTAAGATAAACCTGAAACATTTTTCTACAATAATCCTCTTTATCCCTACCCTCAATTGTGCAACCTCGAAGAGCTTGAACATTCCATAGATCAACTTTATCTTTTAACAGCTGAATTAATTTGATTGCATAAATAATGTTAGTATCAAAACTCAATATAAATAAACGATTAAACGATTTTATAACGTCAAAATAAATTATTGTGCAAAAAATTGTTAAGGTACTGATAGAAACTGTTATAAATAAGATAACAGCGACCCAGTTGCTAATAATGAAACGATTGAAGTTGGTTTTGTTATTCAAACTTCTGTGAACATCTTGAAATGTTAACACGAATAAAACGTTCTCATTTGTGTAGGAAACATTAATCTTGAAATTTATTAAGAATCCTACACTAAAAAAAATGCATGTAAAGATATGTAAGATATACATTATACCATAATGAATCTTTGGTTCTATCACGATTAGCTCATACAATAAGAACGATATAAATAAAATTGTTGCACATAATGACAATAAATTAGATAGACAGCTATTAGGATATATAATATTATCCCTTATGCAATATTTTGGACACAACTGAATAGTTTGCATCAGGTTTAGAGGTAAAAGCAACGACTGCATATCTTTGTCAACGAACTTCTTGTCTGAAGTTTGGACAGGGAGATTTTTGGAAAAGTATCGTATTTTACTTTTATTTAGTTTCATTTTGTAGTGGTAGAGGCCTATAATGATTGGCTAGTTAGTACAAACTGAACTTAATCCAATTATTTTTGAAACATAAATGTTAATTTGGAAACGAAGTGAATCTTCAAGCAGCTTACTAATTTAATTTTATTACCCCTGAGGTTGACAGAATATTATTAATGATACTCAAGACGACCTCAAAGTGGGATCACCAAAAGCTATAATTTATTATATCGTTAATGATGTTCTGATATGTCTGTCCTGTGCTACAGAACTAACAGAATAGCATTTTATATCTTCATCTTAACTCACAACCACCATGAAGAGCCAAGGAATGCGGTCGCTGTGGCAGAGATCGTCTAAATGGCATCATCATCATCATTATCACGTGTTGGTCTCACTATAAGTCAAGTCATTATAGTCAGTCTATCAGCTATAATCAATGAAATTTTATTCAAATTCTGAAGACAAAGCATTACTTTAGTTACCTTACTTGAAACTCAGTAGATAAAAACAAATTTTGGAACTTTCACATAAAAAGAAAATATGAACGGATATATGTGGGACTTTACATCCTGTTGCACACACATGTAATGGTTTCGTTGCTGTAATTAAGAATGACCGTGGAATGATCCCACTAAAAACTTTACTAAAATCTATACATATAATAAAACTGTAGAAAAGTGGTTTTTGTACATGAAAAAAAAATAGCTAGGGTGTTAAAGAACAACCAATAGAACCCATTTCCAGCATTTTTAGAATTTTTATCTGTTTATTTGTACGGGCATCACGTAAATTGTACGAAAGCAATGTAGATAACTTTTATACACAAGGATTGAAAGTAACTTGAAGTAACATTAATTTGGTTTTTGTTTCA
Organism: Mythimna ferrago; assembly: GCA_910589285.2. Lineage (NCBI taxonomy): Eukaryota > Metazoa > Arthropoda > Insecta > Lepidoptera > Noctuidae > Mythimna > Mythimna ferrago. The sequence continues at coordinate 20,255,872 of OU342696.1, forward strand.
TTGCAATCGGTTCAGTCTATCAAAAGATATTTGAATTTAAAGTTTTCCAGAAGTAAAATTAGGGTTAAGTGTACTTGGTCTCATTACTTCACGTAACTTTTATACATTACAATAAATTGTGCGTAAATTGTAGTAATATCAAGTTTTTTGTTTCATCGTGATCAGTTCATGCCTTATAATAAAAAAATGAAAATTAATAATATTAAAATAATCTTTCCGAAGTAAAATATTGAAACAGCGCCATCTATCAAACTTAGACTGGACTATACCTAGAGATCAACTGTGTGCAGTATTGAATATAGATATAGTGATGGTACCATCACTAAAAAGTAAATTTTACAAAAAAAAAAATCAACCGACTTCAATGTAAAAAAAAATACTGAAAAGTACAAAATAACTACAAAATAATTTCGGAAGCCAGTGTTATATAACGAAGAGACAAAACTATCTATTTAGAAACACCGACTAAACGACAAAAGACTAAAAGTAACAAGACAACTTATGTTTATGTCTTGTTACTTTTTGGTGTACAATAATGTTTATTCTATTCTATTCTATTCTATTCTTCTCAACATCTGAAACAAATCAAAAGTTATTAGGGCCCGCCCGGACGGAAACTCTCAAACAGGGAGTGAAGACGCACAGGAACTGTCCTATGTTTTGTTGTTTCTACCTACCTGATAATAATTCACTGTATCAAATTGTATTGAGTAGAGACTCAATTGCTAGCCATTCTTACTTATTGCACGATACCCATATAGTCCTGGCTAATAGCTGATCGTAGTAAGAACCATCTTGACAATCCATCAAATATATTAAGATAATTGTAACATAACGTATTCACTCTTTTAATGTTCCCACTGCCGAGACTAAAGCCTCCTAGTGTAATTTTAGTTAAACGATAATTGTTATACTGTAAAAGCATGTTGAATAAAACAAATCTTTGTTTTCAGAGAAACAATTTGTGGTTTATTTCGAAAATCCTCAATAATATACCTTATAAATATACCCAGAACTAACACATTTAACAGAACAAAGATTATCTGATCAAGTGAGAGCAATTATAAATAATGCATACATAGACAACAAAAAGTTAGAGGAAATTAAAAATCAGGTAGCTTTAGAATTAGAGGATTTCAACGCCTACAACCAAATTATTGAACAAACAAGTGGCGACCATTTTAATACACAATCACAGACCGAATTAGATCTACTTGGTACAAATGCTAACTTCTCTGACACACCTACAAACTATGTTGATTCAGATATCGTTCTTGAATCACAAGTTAACACGGAAGAGGATAATAATTTCTTGAATAACATCAATATTGCTCAATCAGAGCCTATGCAAGCCAATCTTGATCCTATATCAGAAAGTAATACAGAAATAGAAGCCACATTTCAGCAAGCTCAACTAAATTTTAATGATACACACCCCACTAATAGGCCATACATTCCCAAGCAGAAGACATCTAAAAAGTTTTCTGCAATAGTTTCGTACATAAATACCGTTATTCTTCCTAAACACGTTAATGGCGATACTGAGTTTATCAAATTGCAGACAATAATTTACTGTGCAGCATGGACGGCAGCTATATGCAACGGAGCCAAAATAGCGGGCTCAACACAAAGTGAACATCGTACATATAAATTAGATAGAAAACCAAAGTGGCAAATCAGGTTAGAAAAGAGAAACCAAAATTTAAGAGCTAATATAGGTAGGTTAACACAATTTATGAATGGTAATAGAAGTCAAAAATTAGTAGCAGCAGTCGACCAAATAAAGTTCAAATATCAATTACATGCTCAACATGAAAATTGTAATACACAAATAGAACACTTTTTAGACACTTTAAAACAAAAATTGAGCGCAGCATCCAGTAGACTTAAAAGATATATAACATGCACTAATCGTAAAGTGCAAAACACTAAAAATAAAAGTAATGAAAGAATATTTTACAGAAACCTTACGTCTAATACTAGAGACACCCCTAACCAAACTCTAGAAACACCTTCACCTGAATCACTACGAGAATTTTGGGCCAATATTTGGGAAAACCCAGTATACCATAATGACCGCGCAGACTGGGTCAGCGATGCAACAACAGAAATTCCAGATATGGAATTTGAGGTTATACCAATAGGCACATTTGTAGAAGTCATCAAACGCACACACAACTGGAAAGCGCCAGGCACTGACAATATCCACAACTACTGGTATAAGAAATTCTCGAGCATTCATCCTTTCTTATATAACCATTTGAATACATTCATTAAATCACCACATTTACTTCCAATATACATCACACACGGAGTAACTTATATGATACCTAAAGATATAAATGACACCATAAATCCCGCAAAGTATCGACCAATTACATGCCTACAAACTTTGTACAAAATATTAACAGCCTGCATTAGCGAAGCAGTTTATGAACATTTAACAAAAAATAATATTCTAGCAGAACAGCAAAAGGGATGTCGTAAGCATAGCCAAGGATGTAAAGAGCAACTAACCATTGACGCGATAGCTATGAACAACGCCGTTAAATGTAGAAAGGATATCCATACTATGTTTATCGACTATCAAAAGGCTTTTGATTCAGTCCCGCACAGTTGGTTATTATACGTCTTAGACTTATACAAAATTCACCCAACACTCAAACAATTCTTTGAAAAGTCTATGCAAAACTGGCAAACAGTTCTTAAAATTAATTCATCCTCGGCGACAGTGGCTACAGAGCCGATACGTATTAATCGTGGAATTTTTCAAGGAGATGCGCTAAGTCCTCTGTGGTTTTGTATGGCACTCAATCCACTGTCACACTTATTAGATAAAACAGACGTGGGATTCACACTGGCACACAATAATACACAATACAAACTAACACACCTAATGTACATGGATGACATAAAGTTATATGCAGCTGACAGGGAAGCACTTTTCCAACTAGCTGATACAACACAGATATTTTCTGACGATATTTGTATGTCATTCGGAGTGGATAAGTGCATGTCAGTTTTAAAAGGTGGAATTCAAAATAATAGTTACTCACTTGGATCTGGTGAATCGATTGAACCAATGGATGAACACAGTACTTACAAGTATTTAGGGTTTAAACAGTCCAGACAGATACAGCAAAAGCTGTCAAAACAAGAACTGCTAAAAAAATTCTCACATCGCCTCAACCTTATCTTAAAAAGTAACTTAAACTCTAGAAATACTATTAAAGCCATAAACACATTTGCAATACCTATTCTCACATACTCTTTCGAAATTTTACACTGGTCAAAGACTGATATCAAAAAAATACAGCGCACTCTCCATACACTCCTTACCAAGCATAGAAAACATCACCCAAAATCATGCATACAAAGACTTACACAGCCACGCCAGGAAGGAGGAAGAGGTCTGATAGATATACACAATTTACATAATAAACAGATACATTCACTCAGAGTTTACTTCCACTGCAAATCAGAAAACTCATTACTACACAAACATATATCGGAAACAGATAAAAAACTAACACGACTAAATCTCCAAAATAGAAACACGCAAATAAATGAACACATTGTAAGTACACAAGAAAAAATTGCAGCTTGGTCTGTCAAAGCCCTTCATGGTAGATACCGAGCCTCCTTGAGCCAGCCGCACGTCGATAAAATAATGTCGAACGAATGGCTTAAACGAGGCGAATTGTTTCCCGAGACTGAGGGTTTTATGTTAGCCATACAAGATCAGATAATAGCTACCCGTAATTATAGAAAATACATCATGAAGGACCAGAATCAACCGACAGATTTGTGCAGACACTGCAACAGCGCTTCTGAAACCATCCAACATATAACAGGAGCATGTAAATCGCTAGCCCAAACCGATTATAAACATCGTCATGATCAAGTTGGTGCAATTATACCCCAAAATTTAGCATATAAACATAATTTCGTGTCTAATATGATACCGTACTATAAATATACCCCAGAAACAATTTTAGAAAGTCAAGATATCAAAATTTATTGGGACCGGACCATCATAACAGACAAAACGATCCATTATAATAGACCCGATATTACCGTCCACGACAAAACAAATAAAACAGTATACTTGATAGACATAGCAATACCTAACTCTCACAATATTCAAACTACAATATCCGAAAAGCTCGGTAAGTATCAAGATCTCGCCATAGAGATTAAAACCCAATGGAAAGCTCGAACTGTTCATATTGTACCGATTATTCTTTCGTCTACTGGCATAATACCAAAATCACTAACACAGAGCCTCAATACTCTAAAGATGCCAGCTCAAATACTCTACATGCTTCAAAAAGCCACGATCCTCAACACCTGTCGCATCACTAGAAAGTTCCTGACTTCTTCAACACTCACATCTACCTTTTCAATTTAAACTCCACCTTATATACTTGGTTCTGGCCCATATGTAAGGTTTATCTCTCTTGAATGGGATAAAAAACATAAAAAATAACCAAAAATAATAATAATAATAATAATATTTATTCAATTCAGATAATACAATCCATTATTGTTAGTAAAGACATACACAACTTATAAGCTAGTGTTAGTACATATAATAAACATCTAAATGTAATAATTGGATTTATTTCGTAGCGGTAGAGGCCCGTAACAGTGATTGACTGGTCATGAACTAACCGGGCCTGTTTCTGTTGATATTGTGTGTGTTTTTTTTACCTTCAACCTGCTTACTTCTTGAAATTTATGTTGGCCTTGGCATTTACAGGTTATTAATGACACATGTCATAAATTTTACATGGACGTGTTATTTTGTTTATTAATTTTACTGATTTCTTTCGGCGTTTTTATATTTGTGTTTAAATTATGTACAAATATTTATTTTAATTTCTAGGATTGACATAGCAATAACACTCTCATTATTTATATAGCTTGATTGTAGTAAAATATAAAACGATTTAGTTTTTTGTGATTGCGCTGTATAACGCCTTTTTCTGAGGTGAGAAATCGTCAAATAACTACTTCTGCTGAGAAAGATCAAATGGGAGCGATAGTATAAAATTCCTTAAAATAAAAGCACGCAAACATACTCGCAAAAAGTTGATTTATGTCGTATTTATTGGTTATTTATATGTATTTATCAAAGTATGTATTTATTTTTGTGCAATTTTTCTACTTTTCTGTTTGTTTGCCATTAAGTTGCACTTACCATGTTATGTATTAGTACCACATTAGAACATGTGCATAAAGTTTTAATAAATAATTATACACAAATATAAAAGCACAGGAAGAAATCAATAAAAATAATAAACAAAATTACAGTTACATGTGTTATGATTAGTGTCATTAATAACCTGTCAGTGCCAAGCGAAATGTAAATTTCAATAAGTAAGCAGCTTGACGGTAATACACTTGCTTTGTCTCAAATTAACTTTTATATCATTTTCATCAATCAATATCAACCAATAGAATTAGTTCCGGTCCATGATTAGTCAATTATTGTTACGGACCTCTACCGCTAGAAAATGAATCCAACTAAAAAAAATATACGATCCTATTTAAAAAATCTCCCTGTCCCAATTTCATACGATAACTTTGTTGATAAAGATGTGCAGTCGTTACTTCTACCACTAAACTTGATGCAAACTATTCAGTTTTGTCCAAAATATTGTATAAAGGATAATTTTATATACCCAAATAGCTGTCTATCTAATTTGTTGTCATTATGTGGAACGATTTTATTTATATCATTATTCCTATATGAGCTATACTCAGTGAGTCCGCTGTTATCTTATGATATAACTTATGTCATCCTTATCTTCACATATATTGTGTATTGTGTAGGATTCTTAATAAACTTAAAGAATAATATTTCCCATACAAATGATAACATTTTATTCGTTTTAAAATTTCAAAAAATTCACAGATATTTCAATGAAAAGGTCAGTTTCAAACGTTTCATTATTAGTAACTGGGTTGTTATCATCTTATTTAAAACGGCGTTTATCAGTGCCGTAACTAGTATTTGCATGACGATTAATTTTGGTGTTATTCAATTATTTACTAGTTTAATTTTACTGAGCTTTGACACTAATATTATTTATGCAATAAAATTAATTCAGCTGTTAAAAGATAAAGTTGATCTATGGAATATTAAAGCTCTTCGAGATTACAGAATTGAAAGTAGGGATAAAGAAGATTATTGTAGAAAAATGTTTCAGGCTTACGTTAATATATTAGACTGCTATGACATTTACAGGGTTGTATTTCAACAAATGGTCAGTAAACATAAAATTATTTTTTGTTGCATTGGTCAAATATTTGTAGCTGTTATTTCTAAACCATAAAGTACGTTTTTTCAGATCGTGTTTCATACAATAATTCAATTTATTTATTTTTATATTCTTAAAATTCAAGTGTTACTTCAGATTTTGAAAGTAAATTACAAATTTCATGTAAGTATGAAATAGAGTTCAATGTTTTGTGATAACAAATTCGTTTTATTATATTTCATTTGATTTTTACAGCTCGTCGAATATATATTTTTTTGCTATTGGATAATGAAAGCTTTGGCATTGCAAGTTGCACTGAACCTTCATTGTGAAAAGTTTTACATTTCTATGAATAGTACTCAAGACACTTGCGCAATAATTTTGAATTTGAATCGTACAGGTATAATAGAAAAATATGTTGGCATTTTTGAGAAATGGTACACTAATACCCTATTCTATTGATTTTTAAATTTTATATTAAGCTACGTTTTAGGCTATTTATGTATCCAGTTTTATTCTAGCTAATCAACAGTATTCTGCGAAGATTATTATTAATACAATATAATAAATCTTTATAGGCAGTGTGTATTAAAAGTTAACAAATCATTTAATTTGAAAATATTCCAGATACCGAGAAGAGATTATGCAAGAATATAAAACGCCTATATCAATCGAGATTCCATAAGCTAAATGCCTGTCGAATATTCTACCTTGACGCTATTTTACCATTGAAAATTATAGTGCTACTTGCCAACTATACTTTTGTGATGCTGCAATTTGCACTTTTGTGAATACAGTCCAAGTAAACATTATATTGATGCTAATATCGAGAAAGAGCGGAGGGTTTTGGCAGTTAATATGTGCAATAAGGTGGTACACATATGAGCATGTGTGTTTAAGTTTTATTTTCGTAATGTGTAATGGCGTGTTATAAATAAGAGCTCAAAGACTTGCCCACTGTTTCAGGTCAGTCAAGAAGAACATTTTCAGGGCTTATTTTACCACTATACACGATAATTTATAAAACACTAACAACCTTTGCAGGAATAACATTATAAACAACAACTTTTGTTCTATGACTTTTCAAAAACCATAGTTCTGAGGAATTGTCCTACTGGGACCAGGCTTATCCGAAAGGGCGCTCGAGCCCCGGTATGAAGGCTTGAAGGAACGGGATGGGTTTTTTAGTCAGTAAGAGTCTGACACTATCTCCCGCTCCGCCCAAGAGCGGGGGTTGTCATTGGATGATTTTTCCCATCGAAAAAAGAAGGAGTTTGCCAGTGTTTAACAAACAACCTGTGAGATAGTGAATTAGTTCCAACAGAACCTTTCTTATTCAATATAATAATGCATTTATGTTGCTAAAAGGGCTGCCGCAAACATATCCGAGGCACTAGCCTTGGGTATGTACGTCGCCTTAAGTATCGACTCTTTTATGAAACGATGCGCAAGCGGAGATCATACCTGCTGGGTTACCATGACATTCAAAGTAAGATTGATAAATTCTTATTCCAGTGTCGGTAGGAGGCAGAGCTATACAGGTTATCTACCGTCATCTTTTACCCACACATAAATAATAATAAAATAATCTTATTCTTGACTGTTCATACATAAGATGCTGCAGTAACTTACACATCACCTACAGTGCCAATGTCTACAGCTGTCAATTTATCTGTGTGTGACTAATATTTAAATATTAATGTATTGTATTAATATTTTTTGTGTTATCATCATCAGTCAATGTTATTTGAATTAATAAATGAAATTCTTCTTATTAAAATAACTTTTTATAACTTTTGCGGCAGGAAACGTTGCGAAGTTAGTCGCAAAGATAAAATTATACGTGTGGCAAATATTAACTGTCGGGACACAGTTGGTATTCTTTTATCGTAGGGTTCAGTCGGTAAACATTGTTACATAATATATATGTACAATTGTGTCGTAATATAGTATGTAATGAATATTATTTCAGTATTTCCTTTAATATAAAAACTGAACACTCTTCTTGATTAGACTACAGTGACATTAAGTGATATACCGATGAACTATAAACCTCCAAAAATGAGATATACTTTAAAATAATGAAGTCATATAGCATAGCGCGGTATGCGAATATTAACGATATAGACACGCAAAAGTGCCAAAATAGTGGCCAAAAGTCACCGTCGGCATTCCTGTTTTATTAGAACTCCATGGCTTGCCACGTGATAATGGCAAGAGATTAGACGGTATATTTTCTTGCTTTTGGTGGCCTTTAGTATGGGATGCTATTTGTATCGATACTTCTGCACCATCTCATCTTCATACTTGAAAATTGTTGTTTATATGTCGCAGGGATAAAAACAGGCATTTCAGGTCAAGTCTTCTTTACTCGTTATCTTTTTATATTTTGTGCATCAGATAATATTCTTGAATTTAGATAAGTTTTTCTTTGTCATTTCACTTAAGCAGTTCTGGTATTAGTTCAAATCCCTAGATATGTTCAGGGAAATGATAAAATAGTGCTGATATTTTAACATCCTCCGTGATTTGATCAAAAATGGTTACCTCTTTCTCGAAATTAGACCTACCCAACTGGACTGTCTGTCCGAGGTAGACGTAATCGTCCACAAATTCGAGTATTGAGTCTCCGATCTTAATAGGAGTGGGTGCTACATGGTTGTTTATCATGATTTTGGTTTTGTCCATGTTCATTTTAAGACCCACTCTTTCGCAAGCTCTATTGCGGTCATTGAGCATTATATTGAGCTCTTCCATAGTCTCAGCTATGACTACTATGTCGTCTGCAAACCGAAGGTGAGTGATTTACTCGAAAACTCTTAAACAGTGATGCAAGATTTTGAATTTGGGTTTCTGTGTGGTGTCACTACTTAACTCCAGTTATAAATCTACGGTTTTTGATCCATCGTGATGCGTGCGATCCCAATGGAACGTTAGTTCCAGTGCATTGGAACCAGAAGCCGCATAGTCCTCGGTGAGTTGGAACTGTGTGCGGTGCAGTTAAATATACTGGTGTTTATTATATTTAAGTATATTAGGTTTGGTATTTGTAAAACTCCAACAACCTGCAGGACTTTATTATTAACATCTAAGCAATAACTTTTATTTTATGACTTTATACAAAACATAATTCATTCATCAAAAACAAACCTTAAAGATTTCCTTGTTCTAACACATTTCAACTCTGTATTTTGCTATACCTACCTATGTCTACAAGACGCGACGCAAGCACATCAAGCACCCCGCCGCCCGATTCCCGTTCCCCTCCGCTATTGTACTATCGCTTGCTTCGCATAGACTTAAATTTAGAACGTTCAATTTAAATATTTTTATTTTTTTATGAAAATTTGATGAACTAAAATATGATACAATTTTAAAAGTCACAGAACAAAAGTTGTTGTTTATGATGTAACATAGTGCTGAGAGGTTGCCAGTGTTTAACAAATAACCTTGTATAAGACATCTCTGTAAGCTATGTACAGTAAGGCCGCAAAAGTCCATAGGAACGCTAAAGATTACATTGCTACGAACCGAGCGAGCGCGATACTGCCGTGCGTATGTGTGCGCATGTATGAGTATCCACATTCCTCAGATAACACACACTAAGGAACTGTCGTCGCAGTGAGCTGTTCTTACCATAGCATTGATAAAATTCGTGCCAATACGTCATGTGCTGGTAGCCGTGTGAACTAAGTGTTGGATTCGCAAATCACGTAACCCGAGTTCAAATCATGGTCGGTCCGTTGCAGTTATTTCTTACTTTGAAAATTCCTAATCTATATTGATATAGTTGTTTTTTTATATTTCTATGAAAAATACTATTGCATTTTTTGCACTAAATAGTTGCAAATTACGAATGTGATCTATTAACCACAAGAAGAATCACATTCGTAATTTGCAATTATTTAGTTGTTACATCTTTTCGATGTTATAAGGTGGAAATAAAAAGACGTGTTTAATAAAAATGTTTATTCTTTATATTTACAAATTAAACATTTATGAGAATTGTGACGTCGAATTGTTACCTAGACAAAAAGTTATCTTGTAACCGTTATCTATGTTACGCCTAAGATTGTTTGTTGGAAGTATACCCACTTAGACCATTCATAATATGAATAACGTAACAATGAACGGATATTCAAATTTTAATAAAATAAAATATAGGTAATTGTTTATATCCAGTTATTTATTGAAAAGTGATATATGATTTGGAATTTGTAAACATTTTATTTTTGTGTAACGTCACAATGAATGTATTGAGGTCATAGCTTAATTGTTCATTTTCTTGACGAAAAGAAGATTGAAACCAAAACTCAATTTCTGTTAAAAGAACTTTAGTTCTCACAAGATAATCGTCAATTAGATGAGAAAAATAAATTGAACTATAGTATTATGTTAAAACAGTGCGGGTAGAAGAATAAAAAACGAAATAGACTCATGATTATTGTCAACAAAATTGATAGCGAGTTCACTGCATTCTTAAGATGAGGCGATGGCACAAGTTAAAAGATATAGCTGTTTTAAACGAAAGTAAACACAATATAATACAGTGTTTGTTAACGAATAATCACAGATATGTTAAAATAAAATGGTAGGCCATTTAGTTTAGTTAACATTAAATATTTAGTGCGAAACGTAATCGTTCTTGTTTGTGCCTCTCTGTCAAGTACGGCTTTTTAGCAGGTTTTCTGTGATGCACGCCTTCAGCGTGAAGTGCACGGCGAACAGTATCCATCGAGGTGTCATATAATTCCGCAAAATGTCTCGTTGGTGCGAAACCATTCGTTTCGTATACGTCCACCATATGTCGTCGCTGCGCCTCGCTAATAAGCTTCGGTCTCCCACTTCTCTTTCGACTAGCAAGGCTACCTTCTTCCTCATATCTTTTTAGCCAAAGATTTACAGTATTTTTCTAAAATAAAAAAAAATATATATTAGGCAGCTATACCTACTTCACTTCATTTTCATTATATAAAATGTTAATAATCATAATTATTGAATATAATTTTAAAATAAAACTGCATTTATTAATCCAATAACCAATCCAATAAACCCAACGATTTACGTATTTCTCTTTTAAACCTCATAAAGATACGATGAATGGATTCATAAATGGCATACGTTTTAATTAGAAGATTAATTTGTAATAAAGTTACAAATCATTAATAGCTATTATACTCACATTCAGTCCGGTTTCTTCAGATATTTGTGTTTTATTAAGACCACTTTTATGCAGCCCAATGATAGTCGCCCTCACTTCAATACTAATATTAGCCTGCATTTTGCGAATATTACAATACTGTCAACCTCACGTCACTAACCAACAACTACAACCAAACGACAGTTCATTTCGGTTAAGTTAAAACTCATGTCTACCTCGCAGAAATCTAATTCTTTATTTAGTTTTTTTGTGATCTACCTTTCTAACTCTAAGAAATGTGTGAACAAGTTAAAGAATAATTTAAAATATGTAATGCAAATACATAACTTCCAATCGGGTAAGAACTTACAAAAAGTCAATAATTGCGTGGGATTTGAACTTGCGGCACACTGATTTGCGCTTCAATCTGTGTGCCTATACCACTGGGCCATCTTGACTTATGATAAGTTGATGAAATTGTGGATTTCAATCATTTGTTGGCGAAACTTGAAAATAAAAGGTCGTAAGTCAAACTAAACGTCAAACGAATAAGTTTTAAGAATTCTTATGGACTTTTGCAAGTGATAGTACAATAAAATAAATAAATATAAAAAAGCCTTTTATTTCCAGTAAATTTACATTTCATAAAATCTATGTAAGTAGGTATGTGTTAGTTTTATTTAGTTTATTCTATGTTAATTATTTCTCTCTTACATCTATATCTAAACAATTTTATTTAATCTACCGGAACCCCTAATGGGTGAAGGCCTCCTCCAGTGATGCTCATTTGATTCTGTCTTCAGCTACTTGTCTCCAGTTTGGACCAGCTATTCCTTTAATGTCATCTTCCCATCCCATCTTCATGCTATGTACAAACTACCTATTAAATATAATTGAAAAATAAAGCCTTACTATAGCCGTGAGTGTCATACATGGAATACCGCGCCGGAAGTTTTTTTTTATTTACACTAATGTTATAAAGAGGTATAGTTTGTTTTTTCTTTGTTGGACGTAATCTCTGAAAGTTGCGAAATTTTTTTCACTGATAGAAAGCTGCTTTATTCTGAGTAACATAGGCTATATTTCATGAACGTGTGCGAAGCTGAGAGCAAAAGCAGTATTTTATATAACATATGAAAATATTATTAAATATAATGTTTATTAGAACCACGTTCACAAAAAAGCAAATTGCAGTAGAACAAAAGTGTAGTTAGCAAGTAATGCTATCATTTTCAATGGGAAAATTGCGTCAAGTTGGAATAATCGACAGGCATCCAGCTTGCAGAACCTCGCTTGATGTAAGCGTTTAACATTCTTGCATAATCTCCTCTCGGCATCTGAAATATTTTTTAATTAAGTAAGTAGTTGTATAAATTTTAACAAAGTACCAAGGCCTTTATACAGGGTTTTTTGTAAAGTACCTACTAGCAACCATTTAGGATAATGCTACCAATATCATAAAGAACAACTTTTGTTTTATGACTTTTAAAAATTATCATATTTTAGTTCATCAGATTTTCATACAACAATAAAAATATTTAAATTTAACGTTCTAAATATTACGAAGTCTATGCAAATCAAGAGATAGTACAATAGCGGAAGGGAGTGGGAATCGGATGGTGAGGATGCTGCATGCGCTTGCGTCGCATCATACAGACGTAAGTAGTATATAGCAAAATACAGAGTTGAAATGTGTTAGGTAGAACAACGAAATCTTGAAGGTTTGTTTTTGGTAAATGAATTATGTTTTGTAAAAAGTAGTAGAGTGCGTCTACTGAAAGCGTAACCTAGAGTTTTTTTTTTTAAATTAAATTGGCAACATTGTTTTGCCGAAAAAAATCACGTCAAAGTCTATGGTTGCAATTGTCAGTTTTTGGAAACTGATGTTTATTTTTCAAGAATAATTGCTTAATTGTGGGAAAAACAATAAACAGTAACGTGCAAAAACTGCCACACACTATGGTTAATAAGTTCAAACAAAAACAAGAAGAGAAAGAAGGTGTTTTCAATGAAAACCAACATTGTTTACATACGATTTCTGATTTTTAAGTTAGTATGACGTTATAATCTTGATCCTTGTCGACTAATATTATTAGATAGTTATATTAAGGATATAATGATTTTTTTTTTCTTATATTTTTAGATAATCTGACATATTGTGAATTTCATAATGGACGAAAACATCGAACAAAGAAGGCTTTTGGTGAATCGACTTAATCAAAAACACATGCTAGTGAGTGGTAGAATGCGTTCAAAAGCAGTTGAGATTTAATGAAAGATTTGCCTCACTCTGTCTGGTAGTGCATGAAAGTCTGCAACTGAAGTTAAAATCGCGAAAATCCTAGTTCAAGTTTGAGCGAGATGTTGCTGCAGCAGCTGTTGAACTTTTTGTGTCTCACGAGTCGATCCGTATCATTTGAAACAATCACTGGAGTATAAAACATGTTCCCACTTGACTAATCCCAAAAGATCCGAATTTTCTATATGCTAAATCGATTCCAACCCAACAATCTTGAAACACATTAATAGTGTTGGTGAGACGTGATGAAGTTGAAATCATGTTGACTATTTTATTTGGGTAGTAATAAAAGCTCCGACAAAAAAAGAAGAATTGTCCTTACTCAAAATATTAAATCTACTGCCTAAAATACTAACTTTCCGACTACTTTTGTCCGAATAAAAATGACGAAACGACCGAATGAGATACTGAAATTTTCGAAAAATAAACATGACTGTCTTTTGCTATAATACTTTTCTACCAGCATAAATTACGTTCTACTGGAAACTTTGCTTTGTTATTAATTCATAAATTACCTTTCATATTTCATAGATTGTGGTGCTATTTTAACTGTCACATTATACTGAAAATATTATTCTGAGTGGCTATACAGAAACTTATAAAAAATATAAAAATGTACTTGTAACAATAACTTTTAATTGCATCATAAATCATGAATTTTACTTACCACGGGTATGCTTCGATATCGGTACCTACCTATTTCAGGCGTTAAAAAGTTAAAACAGTCGTATTCATGGGTACGTATAAAAATCCGGAATTTAAAATACCGATGGACGAAATCCCGAAAATTGAAACGCCAAATGGTCGTATGGTCGAAAGTTTAAAATCCCGAAAGTTCATTTGTTCGAATGTTTAAAATCCCGAAGTTCAAAATCCCGACTCATCCGTGTCGGGACCCCCGTGATTGTTTCAAATGATACGGATCGACTCGTGAGACACAAAAAGTTCAGTATTCTATTCGGAAGTTTAGTTTTTTTATTCGAAGATTCATTTTTTTTTAGGAGAAAATGTAATTTGAACATGCTCTTATTTGTTGTTAAATTGGATTTTTTTTTTCGTTTATGTTTTGGGTTTTTTGTCGGTAATTCATTATAACGCTAGTTAATTAGAATAATAGTCGGCCACAGATCGCTGGAAATTAAATTGTTTTTCGGAACCATTATTATTTCCCATTTTATTTGACTATCACGGTGTTGTGCACTTGGTATTCTTGCCAGAACGCCAAATGGAAAATAAAGAATATTATTTAAATATTATATAGCGACATTTGAGAGATCAGATAAAATAAAATAATTTGGAATACTATCTAACATTTTGTGTGTTATTGACATTTACCATACACCCACTAAATAATTAAGTCTACACACATGTTTTTGACTAGGATTTAAATTCTTGTACAACTATTCTAAAATTGTCATAAATACAAAAAATACTCTAGTATCAAAACTTTTTTCTCCTACTATTTCAATAATACCACATTCGAAATTTTTGGTTGTAACCTCCTTTTCTCAGGTCACGCTTTCATTAGACGGACCTTAGAACAAAAGTTGTTGTTTATGATGTAAGTAATACAGACCTGCAAGGTTGTTAGTGTTTTACAAATAACCCTGTATAAAGAACAGTTATATATTAACAATTTTAATCAAAAACAGAAAACGAATCTTGAGTGACTTAAAAATGCTTAGAATCCCATGTATTTTAAATATAATATATATTTATTTATTTATTTTGTATTATTGATAGGCTTGCGTTTGACCACTATCTCACCTGATGGTAAGTGATGATGTGGCCGACGATGGAGCACGCCTGCCTAGAAGTAACCTATTCACTCTTTATATTATCTTCATTCTTTGTATTTTATTCAATTTATTTAGAGGCGTCGAAGAATATACTTTTCTTATCCGTACATTGTCTATTTGCCGTCGTAACTAGCTAGTTATCTCCTTTCAAGGCCTTTCTGCCTAAACTGTGGGAACCGATCTCAACACAACCAAAATATTTTTATGAATCCATTGAATACGATATTCTATAGCAATTGCTCAAAAAATAATATCACAAAACTCCAAAATACCTGTACAATTAGAATTCAAAACAACTCCGCAAGAATCTTGAATATTGTTCAAAGAAATGTAGAATTTTTCACAATGCAGGTTCAATACGACTTGCAATAACAAAGTCTTTATTATCCAATAACTCATCCACATATACACGACCAACTGTAAAATTTTTAATAACGAATTTATTGTTACTAAACATTTATGTGTAAATATATACTTGTAATTGGCTTTCTAGTGATGATGGATTCCTTTTTTTTTGTTTGGTTTTATTAGCTGTAAGTTCTCCATGTACTAAATAAATAAATAAAAAAATATTTTATACTTACGTGTAATTGATAATTTTTTCTTAAAAACATAATAATTATTTGTATTTGAAAAAGATTGAAATAAATGAATTCAATTGTATGAAACACGATCTAAAAAAAAATAATTCATGATTTATAAATAACAACAACAAATATTTAACCCATGCAGAAATAAATATTTTTATGCCTACCCACCATTTTTTGAAACAAAACTTTGTAAATATCATAGCAGTCTAATATATTAAGATAAACCTGAAACATTTTTCTACAATAATCCTCTTTATCCCTACCCTCAATTGTGCAACCTCGAAGAGCTTGAACATTCCATAGATCAACTTTATCTTTTAACAGCTGAATTAATTTGATTGCATAAATAATGTTAGTATCAAAACTCAATATAAATAAACGATTAAACGATTTTATAACGTCAAAATAAATTATTGTGCAAAAAATTGTTAAGGTACTGATAGAAACTGTTATAAATAAGATAACAGCGACCCAGTTGCTAATAATGAAACGATTGAAGTTGGTTTTGTTATTCAAACTTCTGTGAACATCTTGAAATGTTAACACGAATAAAACGTTCTCATTTGTGTAGGAAACATTAATCTTGAAATTTATTAAGAATCCTACACTAAAAAAAATGCATGTAAAGATATGTAAGATATACATTATACCATAATGAATCTTTGGTTCTATCACGATTAGCTCATACAATAAGAACGATATAAATAAAATTGTTGCACATAATGACAATAAATTAGATAGACAGCTATTAGGATATATAATATTATCCCTTATGCAATATTTTGGACACAACTGAATAGTTTGCATCAGGTTTAGAGGTAAAAGCAACGACTGCATATCTTTGTCAACGAACTTCTTGTCTGAAGTTTGGACAGGGAGATTTTTGGAAAAGTATCGTATTTTACTTTTATTTAGTTTCATTTTGTAGTGGTAGAGGCCTATAATGATTGGCTAGTTAGTACAAACTGAACTTAATCCAATTATTTTTGAAACATAAATGTTAATTTGGAAACGAAGTGAATCTTCAAGCAGCTTACTAATTTAATTTTATTACCCCTGAGGTTGACAGAATATTATTAATGATACTCATGACGACCTCAAAGTGGGATCACCAAAAGCTATAATTTATTATATCGTTAATGATGTTCTGATATGTCTGTCCTGTGCTACAGAACTAACAGAATAGCATTTTATATCTTCATCTTAACTCACAACCACCATGAAGAGCCAAGGAATGCGGTCGCTGTGGCAGAGATCGGCTAAATGGCATCATCATCATCATTATCACGTGTTGGTCTCACTATATGTCAAGTCATTATAGTCAGTCCATCAGCTATAATCAATGAAATTTTATTCAAATTCTGAAGACAAAGCATTACTTTAGTTACCTTACTTGAAACTCAGTAGATAAAAACAAATTTTGGAACTTTCACATAAAAAGAAAATATGAACGGATATATGTGGGACTTTACATCCTGTTGCACACACATGTAATGGTTTCGTTGCTGTAATTAAGAATGACCGTGGAATGATCCCACTAAAAACTTTACTAAAATCTATACATATAATAAAACTGTAGAAAAGTGGTTTTTGTACATGAAAAAAAAATAGCTAGGGTGTTAAAGAACAACCAATAGAACCCATTTCCAGCATTTTTAGAATTTTTATCTGTTTATTTGTACGGGCATCACGTAAATTGTACGAAAGCAATGTAGATAACTTTTATACACAAGGATTGAAAGTAACTTGAAGTAACATTAATTTGGTTTTTGTTTCATTGCAATCGGTTCAGTCTATCAAAAGATATTTGAATTTAAAGTTTTCCAGAAGTAAAATTAGGGTTAAGTGTACCTGGTCTCATTACTTCACGTAACTTTTATACATTACAATAAATTGTGCGTAAATTGTAGTAATATCAAGTTTTTTGTTTCATCGTGATCAGTTCATGCCTTATAATAAAAAAATGAAAATTAATAATATTAAAATAATCTTTCCGAAGTAAAATATTGAAACAGCGCCATCTATCAAACTTAGACTGGACTATACCTAGAGATCAACTGTGTGCAGTATTGAATATAGATATAGTGATGGTACCATCACTAAAAAGTGAATTTTACAAAAAAAAAAATCAACCGACTTCAATGTAAAAAAAATACTGAAAAGTACAAAATAACTACAAAATAATTTCGGAAGCCAGTGTTATATAACGAAGAGACAAAACTATCTATTTAGAAACACCGACTAAACGACAAAAGACTAAAAGTAACAAGACAACTTATGTTTATGTCTTGTTACTTTTTGGTGTACAATAATGTTTATTCTATTCTATTCTGTTCTATTCTATTCTTCTCAACATCTGAAACAAATCAAAAGTTATTAGGGCCCGCCCGGACGGAAACTCTCAAACAGGGAGTGAAGACGCACAGGAACTGTCCTATGTTTTGTTGTTTCTACCTACCTGATAATAATTCACTGTATCAAATTGTATTGAGTAGAGACTCAATTGCTAGCCATTCTTACTTATTGCACGATACCCATATAGTCCTGGCTAATAGCTGATCGTAGTAAGAACCATCTTGACAATCCATCAAATATATTAAGATAATTGTAACATAACGTATTCACTCTTTTAATGTTCCCACTGCCGAGACTAAAGCCTCCTAGTGTAATTTTAGTTAAACGATAATTGTTATACTGTAAAAGCATGTTGAATAAAATAAATCTTTGTTTTCAGAGAAACAATTTGTGGTTTATTTCGAAAATCCTCAATAATATACCTTATAAATATATACCCAGAACTAACACATTTAACAGAACAAAGATTATCTGATCAAGTGAGAGCAATTATAAATAATGCATACATAGACAACAAAAAGTTAGAGGAAATTAAAAATCAGGTAGCTTTAGAATTAGAGGATTTCAACGCCTACAACCAAATTATTGAACAAACAAGTGGCGACCATTTTAATACACAATCACAGACCGAATTAGATCTACTTGGTACAAATGCTAACTTCTCTGACACACCTACAAACTCTGTTGATTCAGATATCGTTCTTGAATCACAAGTTAACACGGAAGAGGATAATAATTTCTTGAATAACATCAATATTGCTCAATCAGAGCCTATGCAAGCCAATCTTGATCCTATATCAGAAAGTAATACAGAAATAGAAGCCACATTTCAGCAAGCTCAACTAAATTTTAATGATACACACCCCACTAATAGGCCATACATTCCCAAGCAGAAGACATCTAAAAAGTTTTCTGCAATAGTTTCGTACATAAATACCGTTATTCTTCCTAAACACGTTAATGGCGATACTGAGTTTATCAAATTGCAGACAATAATTTACTGTGCAGCATGGACGGCAGCTATATGCAACGGAGCCAAAATAGCGGGCTCAACACAAAGTGAACATCGTACATATAAATTAGATAGAAAACCAAAGTGGCAAATCAGGTTAGAAAAGAGAAACCAAAATTTAAGAGCTAATATAGGTAAATTAACACAATTTATGAATGGTAATAGAAGTCAAAAATTAGTAGCAGCAGTCGAACAAATA
The DNA here is from genome assembly GCA_910589285.2 of Mythimna ferrago. Lineage (NCBI taxonomy): Eukaryota > Metazoa > Arthropoda > Insecta > Lepidoptera > Noctuidae > Mythimna > Mythimna ferrago. The sequence continues at coordinate 20,275,532 of OU342696.1, forward strand.
AAGTTCAAATATCAATTACATGCTCAACATGAAAATTGTAATACACAAATAGAACACTTTTTAGACACTTTAAAACAAAAATTGAGCGCAGCATCCAGTAGACTTAAAAGATATATAACATGCACTAATCGTAAAGTGCAAAACACTAAAAATAAAAGTAATGAAAGAATATTTTACAGAAACCTTACGTCTAATACTAGAGATACCCCTAACCAAACTCTAGAAACACCTTCACCTGAATCACTACGAGAATTTTGGGCCAATATTTGGGAAAACCCAGTATACCATAATGACCGCGCAGACTGGGTCAGCGATGCAACAACAGAAATTCCAGATATGGAATTTGAGGTTATACCAATAGGCACATTTGTAGAAGTCATCAAACGCACACACAACTGGAAAGCGCCAGGCACTGACAATATCCACAACTACTGGTATAAGAAATTCTCGAGCATTCATCCTTTCTTATATAACCATTTGAATACATTCATTAAATCACCACATTTACTTCCAATATACATCACACACGGAGTAACTTATATGATACCTAAAGATATAAATGACACCATAAATCCCGCAAAGTATCGACCAATTACATGCCTACAAACTTTGTACAAAATATTAACAGCCTGCATTAGCGAAGCAGTTTATGAACATTTAACAAAAAATAATATTCTAGCAGAACAGCAAAAGGGATGTCGTAAGCATAGCCAAGGATGTAAAGAGCAACTAACCATTGACGCGATAGCTATGAACAACGCCGTTAAATGTAGAAAGGATATCCATACTATGTTTATCGACTATCAAAAGGCTTTTGATTCAGTCCCGCACAGTTGGTTATTATACGTCTTAGACTTATACAAAATTCACCCAACACTCAAACAATTCTTTGAAAAGTCTATGCAAAACTGGCAAACAGTTCTTAAAATTAATTCATCCTCGGCGACAGTGGCTACAGAGCCGATACGTATTAATCGTGGAATTTTTCAAGGAGATGCGCTAAGTCCTCTGTGGTTTTGTATGGCACTCAATCCACTGTCACACTTATTAGATAAAACAGACGTGGGATTCACACTGGCACACAATAATACACAATACAAACTAACACACCTAATGTACATGGATGACATAAAGTTATATGCAGCTGACAGGGAAGCACTTTTCCAACTAGCTGATACAACACAGATATTTTCTGACGATATTTGTATGTCATTCGGAGTGGATAAGTGCATGTCAGTTTTAAAAGGTAGAATTCAAAATAATAGTTACTCACTTGGATCTGGTGAATCGATTGAACCAATGGATGAACACAGTACTTACAAGTATTTAGGGTTTAAACAGTCCAGACAGATACAGCAAAAGCTGTCAAAACAAGAACTGCTAAAAAAATTCTCACATCGCCTCAACCTTATCTTAAAAAATAACTTAAACTCTAGAAATACTATTAAAGCCATAAACACATTTGCAATACCTATTCTCACATACTCTTTCGAAATTTTACACTGGTCAAAGACTGATATCAAAAAAATACAGCGCACTCTCCATACACTCCTTACCAAGCATAGAAAACATCACCCAAAATCATGCATACAAAGACTTACACAGCCACGCCAGGAAGGAGGAAGAGGTCTGATAGATATACACAATTTACATAATAAACAGATACATTCACTCAGAGTTTACTTCCACTGCAAATCAGAAAACTCATTACTACACAAACATATATCGGAAACAGATAAAAAACTAACACCACTAAATCTCCAAAATAGAAACACGCAAATAAATGAACACATTGTAAGTACACAAGAAAAAATTGCAGCTTGGTCTGTCAAAGCCCTTCATGGTAGACACCGAGCCTCCTTGAGCCAGCCGCACGTCGATAAAATAATGTCGAACGAATGGCTTAAACGAGGCGAATTGTTTCCCGAGACTGAGGGTTTTATGTTAGCCATACAAGATCAGATAATAGCTACCCGTAATTATAGAAAATACATCATGAAGGACCAGAATCAACCGACAGATTTGTGCAGACACTGCAACAGCGCTTCTGAAACCATCCAACATATAACAGGAGCATGTAAATCGCTAGCCCAAACCGATTATAAACATCGTCATGATCAAGTTGGTTCAATTATACCCCAAAATTTAGCATATAAACATAATTTCGTGTCTAATATGATACCGTACTATAAATATACCCCAGAAACAATTTTAGAAAGTCAAGATATCAAAATTTATTGGGACCGGACCATCATAACAGACAAAACGATCCATTATAATAGACCCGATATTACCATCCACGACAAAACAAATAAAACAGTATACTTGATAGACATAGCAATACCTAACTCTCACAATATTCAAACTACAATATCCGAAAAGCTCGGTAAGTATCAAGATCTCGCCATAGAGATTAAAACCCAATGGAAAGCTCGAACTGTTCATATTGTACCGATTATTCTTTCGTCTACTGGCATAATACCAAAATCACTAACACAGAGCCTCAATACTCTAAAGATGCCAGCTCAAATACTCTACATGCTTCAAAAAGCCACGATCCTCAACACCTGTCGCATCACTAGAAAGTTCCTGACTTCTTCAACACTCACATCTACCTTTTCAATTTAAACTCCACCTTATATACTTGGTTCTGGACCATATGTAAGGTTTATCTCTCTTGAATGGGATAAAAAACATAAAAAATAACCAAAAATAATAATAATAATAATAATATTTATTCAATTCAGATAATACAATCCATTATTGTTAGTAAAGACATACACAACTTATAAGCTAGTGTTAGTACATATAATAAACATCTAAATGTAATAATTGGATTTATTTCGTAGCGGTAGAGGCCCGTAACAGTGATTGACTGGTCATGAACTAACCGGGCCTGTTTCTGTTGATATTGTGTGTGTTTTTTTTACCTTCAACCTGCTTACTTCTTGAAATTTATGTTGGCCTTGGCATTTACAGGTTATTAATGACACATGTCATAAATTTTACATGGACGTGTTATTTTGTTTATTAATTTTACTGATTTCTTTCGGCGTTTTTATATTTGTGTTTAAATTATGTACAAATATTTATTTTAATTTCTAGGATTGACATAGCAATAACACTCTCATTATTTATATAGCTTGATTGTAGTAAAATATAAAACGATTTAGTTTTTTGTGATTGCGCTGTATAACGCCTTTTTTTGAGGTGAGAAATCGTCAAATAACTACTTCTGCTGAGAAAGATCAAATGGGAACGATAGTATAAAATTCCTTAAAATAAAGGCACGCAAACATACTCGCAAGAAGTTGATTTATGTCGTATTTATTGGTTATTTATATGTATTTATCAAAGTATGTATTTATTTTTGTGCAATTTTTCTACTTTTCTGTTTGTTTGCCATTAAGTTGCACTTACCATGTTATGTATTAGTACCACATTAGAATATGTGCATAAAGTTTTAATAAATAATTATACACAAATATAAAAGCACAGGAAGAAATCAATAAAAATAATAAACAAAATTACAGTTACATGTGTTATGATTAGTGTCATTAATAACCTGTCAGTGCCAAGCGAAATGTAAATTTCAATAAGTAAGCAGCTTGACGGTAATACACTTGCTTTGTCTCAAATTAACTTTTATATCATTTTCATCAATCAATATCAACCAATAGAATTAGTTCCGGTCCATGATTAGTCAATTATTGTTACGGACCTCTACCGCTAGAAAATGAATCCAACTAAAAAAAATATACGATCCTATTTAAAAAATCTCCCTGTCCCAATTTCATACGATAACTTTGTTGATAAAGATGTGCAGTCGTTACTTCTACCACTAAACTTGATGCAAACTATTCAGTTTTGTCCAAAATATTGTATAAAGGATAATTTTATATACCCAAATAGCTGTCTATCTAATTTGTTGTCATTATGTGGAACGATTTTATTTATATCATTATTCCTATATGAGCTATACTCAGTGAGTCCGCTGTTATCTTATGATATAACTTATGTCATCCTTATCTTCACATATATTGTGTATTGTGTAGGATTCTTAATAAACTTAAAGAATAATATTTCCCATACAAATGATAACATTTTATTCGTTTTAAAATTTCAAAAAATTCACAGATATTTCAATGAAAAGGTCAGTTTCAAACGTTTCATTATTAGTAACTGGGTTGTTATCATCTTATTTAAAACGGCGTTTATCAGTGCCGTAACTAGTATTTGCATGACGATTAATTTTGGTGTTATTCAATTATTTACTAGTTTAATTTTACTGAGCTTTGACACTAATATTATTTATGCAATAAAATTAATTCAGCTGTTAAAAGATAAAGTTGATCTATGGAATATTAAAGCTCTTCGAGATTACAGAATTGAAAGTAGGGATAAAGAAGATTATTGTAGAAAAATGTTTCAGGCTTACGTTAATATATTAGACTGCTATGACATTTACAGGGTTGTATTTCAACAAATGGTCAGTAAATATAAAATCATTTTTAGTTGCATTGGTCAAATATTTGTAGCTGTTATTTTTAAACCATAAAATACGTTTTTTCAGATCGTGTTTCATACAATAATTCAATTTATTTATTTTTATATTCTTAAAATTCAAGTGTTACTTCAGATTTTGAAAGTAAATTACAAATTTCATGTAAGTATGAAATAGAGTTCAATGTTTTGTAATATCAAATTCGTTTTATTATATTTCATTTGATTTTTACAGCTCGTCGAATATATATTTTTTTGCTATTGGATAATGAAAGCTTTGGCATTGCAAGTTGCACTGAACCTTCATTGTGAAAAGTTTTACATTTCTATGAATAGTACTCAAGACACTTGCGCAATAATTTTGAATTTGAATCGTACAGGTATAATAGAAAAATATGTTGGCATTTTTGAGAAATGGTACACTAATACCCTATTCTATTGATTTTTAAATTTTATATTAAGCTACGTTTTAGGCTATTTATGTACCCAGTTTTATTCTAGCTAATCAACAGTATTCTGCGAAGATTATTATTAATACAATATAATAAATCTTTATAGGCAGTGTGTATTAAAAGTTAATAAATCATTTAATTTGAAAATATTCCAGAAACCGAGAAGAAATTATGCAAGAATATAAAACGCCTATATCAATCGAGATTCCATAAGCTAAATGCCTGTCGAATATTCTACCTTGACGCTATTTTACCATTGAAAATTATAGTGCTACTTGCCGACTATACTTTTGTGATGCTGCAATTTGCACTTTTGTGAATACAGTCCAATTAAACATTATATTGATGCTAATATCGAGAAAGAGCGGAGGGTTTTGGCAGTTAATATGTGCAATAAGGTGGTACACATATGAGCATGTGTGTTTAAGTTTTATTTTCGTAATGTGTAAAGGCGTGTAATAAATAAGAGCTCAAAGACTTGCCCACTGTTTCAGGTCAGTCAAGAAGAACATTTTCAGGGCTTATTTTACCACTATACACGATAATTTATAAAACACTAACAACCTTTGCAGGAATAACATTATAAACAACAACTTTTGTTCTATGACTTTTCAAAAACCATAGTTCTGAGGAGTTGCCCTACTGGGACCAGGCTTATCCGAAAGGGCGCTCGAGCCCCGGTATGAAGGCTTGAAGGAACGGGATGGGTTTTTTAGTCAGTAAGAGTCTGACACTATCTCCCACTCCGCCCAAGAGCGGGGGTTGTCATTGGATGATTTTTCCCATCGAAAAAAGAAGGGGTTTGCCAGTGTTTAACAAATAACCTGTGAGATAGTGAATTAGTTCCAACAGAACCTTTCTTATTCAATATAATAATGCATTTATGTTACTAAAAGGGCTGCCGCAAACATATCCGAGGCACTAGCCTTGGGTATGTACGTCGCCTTAAGTATCGACTCTTTTATGAAACGATGCGCAAGCGGAGATCATACCTGCTGGGTTACCATGACATTCAAAGTAAGATTGATAAATTCTTATTCCAGTGTCGGTAGGAGGCAGAGCTATACAGGTTATCTACCGTCATCTTTTACCCACACATAAATAATAATAAAACAATCTTATACTTGACATAAGATGCTGCAGTAACTTACACATCACCTACAGTGCTAGTGTCTACAGCTGTCAATTTATCTGTGTGTGACTAATATTTCAATATTAATGTATTGTATTAATATTTTTTGTGTTATCATCATCAGTCAATGTTATTTGAATTAATAAATGAAATTCTTCTTATTAAAATAACTTTTTATAACTTTTTCGGCAGGAAACGTTGCGAAGATAAAAATTATACGTGTGGCAAATATTAACTGTCAGAACACAGTTGGTATTCTTATATCGTAGGGTTCAGTCGGTAAACATTGTTACATAAAATATATGTATAATTGTGTCGTAATATAGTATGTAATAAATATTATTTCAGTGTTTCCTTTAATATAAAAACTGAACACTCTTCTTGATTAGACTACAGTGACATTAAGTGATATACCGATGAACTATAAACTTCAAAAAATGAGATATACTTTAAAATAATGCAGTCATATAGCATAGCGCGGCATACGAATATTAAACACACGCAAAAGTGCCAAAATGGTGGCCAAAAGTCACCGTCGGCATTCCTGTTTTATTAGAACTCCATGGCTTGCCACACGATAAAAACAGGCATTTCAGGTCAAGTCTTCTATAGTCGTTATCTTTTTATATTTTGTGCATCATATAATATTCTTGAATTTAGATAAGTTTTTCTTTGTCATTTCACTTAAGCAGTTCTGGTATTAGTTCAAATCCCTAGATTTGTTCAGGGAAATGATAAAATAGTGCTGATATTTTAACATCCTCCGTAATTTGATCAAATCATTTAGGGAATTGACCAAATCTCTGTTTTTATCATATTCTTACGACATTCATGTATACATCAAGATTTGCCAGATGAGCAAAGTACGAGAGCTATAGTCGAACGATTAAAAAAATACATATTATTGAACTTTAATTTAATAATTAAAAATAATGGAAAATTCACCGTTTCCGTGCTTAAAGCGATCGTTTCACACACAAGCCAGTAACTCGGCATCGATGCTCAAGACTTTGAAATTGAGGGTACCCCACGAAACTCAAGATGGTCGGATATCGGCACGGTCACAGCTCGAAAAAATGTGATGTTGGTTCCATTTTATTTCTCTATCATGGCATATTAGTTCTCCTGCAGATATCTTCATTTCTGATTCGATCACGAAAAGAAACTCCGAGCATAGCCCTTTACATTACTTTTTGGCTGACTTTAAGCCTTCTGATGAGGCCTATCGTGAGCGACCTCGTTTCGGAGCCATATGTCATCACTGGTAACAAGTACTGGTCATAGACTTTCGTCTCAGGACACTGTGGTATATTGGACGAGAAGATACCGCGCAGCTTCCCGAACAACGCCCAGCCGAGTCGGATTTGGTAGTTGACATCTTTCTCGAAATAAGACCTACCCAACTGGACTGTCTGTCCGAGGTACACGTAATCGTCCACAAATTCGAGTATTGAGTCTCCGATCTTAATAAAGGTGGGTGCTACATGGTTGTTTATTATGATTTTGGTTTTGTCCATGTTCATTTTAAGACCCACTCTTTCGCAAGCTCTATTGCGGTCATTGAGCATTGTATTGAGCTCTTCCATAGTCTCAGCTATGACTACTATGTCGTCTGCAAACCGAAGGTGAGTGATTTACTCGAAAACTCTTAAACAGTGATGCAAGATTTTGAATTTGGGTTTCTGTGTGGTGTCACTACTTAACTCCAGTTATAAATCTACGGTTTTTGATCCATCGTGATGCGTGCGATCCCAATGGAACGTTAGTTCCAGTGCATTGGAACCAGAAGCCGCATAGTCCTCGGTGAGTTGGAACTGTGTGCGGTGCGGTTAAATATACTGGTGTTTATTATATTTAAGTATATTAGGTTTGGTATTTGTAAAACTCCAACAACCTGCAGGACTTTATTATTAACATCTAAGCAATAACTTTTATTTTATGACTTTATACAAAACATAATTCATTCATCAAAAACAAACCTTAAAGATTTCCTTGTTCTATCTAACACATTTCAACTCTGTATTTTGCTATACCTACCTATGTCTACAAGACGCGACGCAAGCACATCAAGCACCCCGCCGCCCGATTCCCGTTCCCCTCCGCTATTGTACTATCGCTTGCTTCGCATAGACTTAAATTTAGAACGTTCAATTTAAATATTTTTATTTTTTTATGAAAATTTGATGAACTAAAATATGATACAATTTTAAAAGTCACAGAACAAAAGTTGTTGTTTATGATGTAACATAGTGCTGAGAGGTTGCCAGTGTTTAACAAATAACCTTGTATAAGACATCTCTGTAAGCTATATACAATAAAATAAATAAATATAAAAAGTCTTTTATTTCCAGTAAAACATTTCATAAAATCTATGTAAGTATGTGTTAGTTTTATTTAGTTTATTCTATGTTAATTATTTCTCTCTTACATCTATATCTAAACAATTTTATTTAATCTACCGGAACCCCTAATGGGTGAAGGCCTCCTCCAGTGATGCTCATTTGATTCTGTCTTCAGCTACTTGTCTCCAGTTTGGACCAGCTATTCCTTTAATATCATCTTCCCATCCCATCTTCATGCTATGTACAAACTACCTATTAAATAAAATTGAAAAATAAAGCCTTACTATAGCCGTGAGTGTCATACATGGAATACCGCAACGGAAGTTTTTTTTTATTTACACTAATGTTATAAAGAGGTATAGTTTGTTTTTTCATTGTTGGACGTAATCTCTGAAAGTTGCGAAATTTTTTTTACTGATAGAAAGCTGCTTTATTCTGAGTAACATAGGCTATATTTCATGAACGTGGGCGAAGCTGAGAGCAAAAGCAGTATTCTATATAACATATGAAAATATTATTAAATATAATGTTTATTAGAACCACGTTCACAAAAACGCAAATTGCAGTAGAACAAAAGTGTAGTTAGCAAGTAAAGCTATCATTTTCAATGGGAAAATTGCGTCAAGTTGGAATATTCGACAGGCATCCAGCTTGCGGAACCTCGCTTGATGTAAGCGTTTAATATTCTTGCATAATCTTCTCTCGGCATCTGAAATATTTTTTAATTAAGTAGTTGTATAAATTTTAACAAAGTACCAAGGCCTTTATACAGGGTTTTTTGTAAAGTACCTACTAGCAACCATTTATGATAATGCTACCAATATCATAAAGAACAACTTTTGTTTTATGACTTTTAAAAATTATCATATTTTAGTTCATCAGATTTTCATACAAAAATAAAAATATTTAATTTTAACGTTCTAAATACAAGGTGCAGTTTTAAAACTGCACAATATTTCAGGAGGTTGTAATAAAACTCATAAATAATCATGTAAAAATACGATACCTGGTCAATAATCAGTAATACTTGTTATTTTATTTTTTTTATCTATCGATAAAAAAAATAAAATAACAAGTATATAGTAACATAAATATTTAAATTTAACGTTCTAAATATTACGAAGTCTATGCAAATCAAGAGATAGTACAATAGCGGAAGGGAGTGGGAATCGGATGGTGAGGATGCTGCATGCGCTTGCGTCGCATCATACAGACGTAAGTAGTATATAGCAAAATACAGAGTTGAAATGTGTTAGATAGAACAACGAAATCTTGAAGGTTTTGTTTTTGGTAAATGAATTATGTTTTGTAAAAAGTAGTAGAACAAAAGTTGTTGTTTATGATGTAAGTAATACAGACCTGCAAGGTTAGTGTTTTACAAATAACCCTGTATAAAGAACAGTTATATATTAACAATTTCAATCAAAAACAGAAAACGAATCTTGAGTGACTTAAAAATGCTTAGAATCCCATGTATTTTAAATATATTATCTTCATTCTTTGTATTTTATTCAATTTATTTAGAGGCGTCGAAGAATATACTTTTCTTATCCGTACATTGTCTATTTGCCGTCGTAACTAGCTAGTTATCTCCTTTCAAGGCCTTTCTGCCTAAACTGTGGGAACCGATCTCAACACAACCAAAATATTTTTATGAATCCATTGAATACGATATTCTATAGCAATTGCTCAAAAAATAATATCACAAAACTCCAAAATACCTGTACAATTAGAATTCAAAACAACTCCGCAAGAATCTTGAATATTGTTCAAAGAAATGTAGAATTTTTCACAATGCAGGTTCAATACGACTTGCAATAACAAAGTCTTTATTATCCAATAACTCATCCACATATACACGACCAACTGTAAAATTTTTAATACAATAACATAACGAATTTATTGTTACTAAACATTTATGTGTAAATATATACTTGTAATTGGCTTTCTAGTGATAGGTAATGGATTCCTTTACTTTTTGTTTGGTTTTATTAGCTGTAAGTTCTCCATGAACTAAATAATTAAATATTTTATACTTACGTGTAATTGATAATTTTTTCTTAAAAACATAATAATTATTTGTATTTGAAAAAGATTGAAATAAATGAATTCGATTGTATGAAACACGATCTAAAAAAAATAATTCATGATTTATAAATAACAACAACAAATATTTAACCCATGCAGAAATAAATATTTTTATGCCTACCCACCATTTTTTGAAACAAAACTTTGTAAATATCATAGCAGTCTAATATATTAAGATAAACCTGAAACATTTTTCTACAATAATCCTCTTTATCCCTACCCTCAATTGTGCAACCTCGAAGAGCTTGAACATTCCATAGGTCAACTTTATCTTTTAACAGCTGAATTAATTTGATTGCATAAATAATGTTAGTATCAAAACTCAATATAAATATACGATTAAACGATTTAATAACGTCAAAATAAATTATTGTGCAAAAAATTGTTAAGGTACTGATAGAAACTGTTATAAATAAGATAACAGCGACCCAGTTGCTAATAATGAAACGATTGAAGTTGGTTTTGTTATTCAAACTTCTGTGAACATCTTGAAATGTTAACACGAATAAAACGTTCTCATTTGTGTAGGAAACATTAATCTTGAAATTTATTAAGAATCCTACACTAAAAAAAATGCATGGAAAGATATGTAAGATATACATTATACCATAATGAATCTTTGGTTCTATCACGATGAGCTCATACAATAAGAACGATATAAATAAAATTGTTGCACATAATGATAATAAATTAGATAGACAGCTATTAGGATATATAATATTATTCATTATGCAATATTTTGGACACAACTGAATAGTTTGCATCAGGTTCAGAGGTAAAAGCAACGACTGCATATCTTTGTCAACGAAGTTCTTGGCTGAAGTTTGGACAGGGAGATTTTTGGAAAAGTATCGTATTTTACTTTTATTTAGTTTCATTTTGTAGTGGTAGAGGCCTGTAACGATTGGCTAGTTAGTATAAACTGGACTTAATCCAATTATTTTTGAAACATAAAAGTTAATTTGGAAACGAAGTAAGTGAATCTTTAAGCAGCTTACTAATTTAATTTTATTACCCCTGAGGTTGACAGAATATTATTAATGATACTCATGACGACCTCAAAGTTAGATCACCAAAAACTATAATTTATTATATCGTTAATGATGTTCTGATATGTCTGTCCTGTGCTACAGAACTAACAGAACAGCATTTTATATCTTCATCTTAACTCACAACCACCATGAAGAGCCAAGGAATGCGATCGCTGTGGCAGAGATCGGCTAGATGGCATCATCATCACTATTATCACGTGTTGGTCTCACTATAAGTCAAGTCATTATAGTCAGTCCATCAGCTATAATCAATGAAATTTTATTCAAATTCTGAATACAAAGCATTACTTTAGTTACCTTACTTGAGACTCAGTAGATAGAAACAAATTTTGGAATTTTCACATAAAAAGAAAATATGAACGGATATATGTGGGACTTTACATCCTGTTGCACACACATGTAAAGGTTTCGTTGCTGTAATTAAGAATGACCGTGGAATGATCCCACTAAAAACTTTACTCAAATCTAAACATATAATAAAACTGTAGAAAAGTAGTTTTTGTACATGAAAAAAAAATCAAAAAAATAGCTAGGATGTTAAAGAACTACCAATAGAACCCATTTCCAGCATTTTTAGAATTTTATCTGTTTATTTGTACAGGCATTACGTAAAATGTACGAAAGCAATGTAGATAACTTTTATACACAAGGATTAAGCGTAACTTGAAGTAACATTTAGTTTTTGTTTCATTGCAATCGATTCAGTCTATCAAAAGATATTTGAATTTAAAGTTTTCCAGAAGTAAAATTAGGGTTATGACTGTGTACTTGGTCTCATTACTTCACGTAACTTTTATACATAACAATAAATTGTGCGTAAATTGTAGTAATATTAAGTTTTTTGTTTCATCGTAATCAGTTCATGCCTTATAATAAAAAAAAGAAAATTAATAAAATTATAATAATCTTTCCGAAGTAAAATATTGAAACAGCGCCATCTGTCAAACTTAGACTGGACTATACCTAGAGATCAACTGCGTGCAGTATTGAATATAGATATTCGACAGATGGCGTTGGCGTGTGACATCATTCATTTTTTCCTTGAAAGAATGACTTTCGCCCATGTCTGCTATGAGATTTGTAGGTGTCTTTGCAGTTTTGTCTTTGAAAAGGTTTGCCCTTTAAAAGGTCTTGACTTGATAACATCGTAGATCTTTCGTTTATTCGTTAAATAAAAAAGGTTTGGTTTGGTTGGATTCGGTCTAAATATTGAAGTGCAAAGTAAATTGTATCTTGCAATTTGAGTCAAGTAGATTTGTTTACTTCTTAGTTTGATATTTTGTTGGTCTTCAACTTCATTCTCATTAACCGACTTCGAAAAGGAGGAGGTTCTATGTTCAGCTGAATGTACCTGTTTTTTTTTAATGTTTGTTCCCTTATATCTCAGTCAATTGTAAACCGATTTTGAATTATTTTTCTTTGATTGAAAGGTTATGCTTCCAAGTTGGTCCCATAGAAATTTTGTTATGATGTGATCATGAACTTCGAAGATATGGAGCAGAACTCTTCATAGGATCACAGCAGAATTGTCGTAACAAGTAAAATTGGTCGGTTTATACGTGTAGGCGATGACTGACTGAATGAAAAGGGGGGGGGGATCTATCGAACCGATCTGGTGGTGAAGCCGGAAGGTAAATTAATGTAATCTAACCGTGTTTGGGATTATTAGAATCAGTTTAGCTGAGGGGTACTTTTTAGTGATGTTACCATAACTAAAAAGTGAGTTTTACAAAAAAAAATCAACCGACTTCAATGTAAAAAAAAAAATACTGAAAAGTAAAAAATAACTACAAAATAATTTCGGAAGTCAGTATTAAATAACGAAGAGACAAAACTATCTATTGTACACAAAAGACTAAAAGTAACAAGACATAAACATAAACTTATGTTTATGTCTTGTTACTTTTTGGTGTACAATAATGTTTATTCTATTCTATTCTTCTCAACATCTGAAACAAATCAAAAAGTTATTAGGACCCGCCCAGACGGAAACTCTCAAACAGGGAGTGAAGACGCACAGGAACTGTCCTATGTTTTGTTGTTTCTACCTATCTGATAATAATTCACTGTATCAAATTGCATTGAGAAGTATAGAAACTCAATTGCTAGCCATTCTTACTTATTGTACGATACCCACATAGTCCTGGCTAATAGCTGATCGTAGTAAGAACCATCTTGACAATCCATCAAATATATTAAGATAATTGTAACTTAACGTATTCATCCTTTTAATGTTCCCATTGCCGAGACTAAAGCCTCCTCTCCAAAAGAAGGAATGGGCCGTAATTGACCACGCGGGCTAGTGCGGGTTGGTGGATGTCACATACCTTCGAATGTTTTAGTCTATCTAGGACATTAGCCGGTTTAGTGATTGTTATTTTCATATAATTGCTTTTATATGGTAAATTAAAAGTGAACATTCTGTTATCATAGTGTGCTTGAAATAAAAACTTGTGCGTTATTGTTTTTGTAAAAACCATTGAAAGAATTACACAACTTAGATCGCTATTTCAAGCCAATCAAATTTTGGTGCTAGGTTGTTATTGATGATACCATGACCCCACTAGGCATGAATAAAAATATCTGACGTCGAAACTAACAATAACAATTCAGCTCCTTAACGTAAGTAATCGAAGCATTAGTGTTATGAACGTTTAAACAAACAAGTTCGATATTTCATTCGTCCACGTTTAATTTATGTTATTTTAATATTTATTAAGAGTTCACTTTACGATCGTGACGGAGCTTATACTGCAGTGTACGCTCAATAATGGAGACTCAAAATAAAAACATTGATAACGAAACTGGAATAAGAAATAAAAAAGTAATAAATAATAAAATTAAAAAAGAAGTTCAGCAAATTTTCCGACCTCTGGATTTAATGCAAATTCTTTTGCTCAGTCCCAAATATTACATCAAAAACAATTATATAAATCCAAATAATTGTTTAAATAAATTCATAATTATAGTTGGAACCGTAATATTTTTTACTACATATGTTTATCGAATCTTGGAAATATTTATAGATGACAATTTCAGACGATACAGTTCAGTTAATTTCTTATTTTTTGCATCTTTCTTTGATTTCATTTTTCGATGTATAGGTATCTTTATGAACTCAATCATTGGAATCACTCGAAGTAAAATCAGTGTTATGCTTGTTTTGTACATTCAAGAAGTACATAATTTTCTTAATCATAAGGCTGCTCTCAAATGGTTCATTATAAAAAGTTGGATCAGCGTCGCTGCACTTTTTGGATTTTATGTCTTCATATTTTGTTACCTCTACATAATGTTCCTCAAGCCTCCTTGGAACGTCATTCTTTACATATTGATTATAGTGACTTTTGATTCAAATGTAATATACGTAATCAGACTAGCTAAGATGTTGACTGATAAAATTGTGCTTTGGAATATTCAGTTATTATTGATTCAAAAAAATGGGTGCAGTAATCAAAAGATTACGAAAATGTTTATGACTTACAACAAAATATTAGAGTGCTATAAGATTATCGTAAACATATATCAGCATCCAGTAAGTATCATATTTTATATTGTTGTTTAATAAATATTTAGGTATGCTTGGTTTGCGCTGACAACACGTTGATCTTGGTGCTGAGGGGTTGCATCTGGTGACTGGCTGAATTAGTGACAGTTGATGAGAAGATCCGACAATTGGAACTCGTACAAAACTGAGGCTATACGTTTTCATGGCCCTTGGAACGCATCACCATCGGAAATCCAAATAATGGTAGTAGACCACAACTCCCCGGTACTATAGTAACTGGCAGTTGTGGTCAACAGCCGGTGCAACCTCGAGAAGCACTTCTGATATCTAGTTACCAGACGGGAGTAGCCCGGGGCTACCTTCAAGCTGCTTCTGCTCTATCTAGGGGGTACAGACGCCTTCAACTGGAGGCTTCACGCGGGGATTGTGCGATCTATGGCCTTTTATTGGGGATCCAGTATGGGTCGTAAATTTAGAATAATCTAAATTGTGACAGGTATTTATTTTTTGTACTTTTTTCATCTCTTTCAGATTATGTATCAAACTATGGACGCTATATTTCATGGTTTGATTAATACTGAAATTATAATACAATTTTGCAAACACAATTATAATCAAACGGTAAGTCATCCAATGTTATTTCAATAAATAGTAGTTTTACTAGTAATACTATCACTAAAAGTAAACTACTATTTGTTTTCTTCACGTGACTGACTGACAGTCATTTCTTTCATATGCAATTCTTAATTGAACATGAGGGTAACTAAACATTGCATTGAACGCTAAATTATAGCGTTTCATCCTAAAAACTCATTATCACATCATTCCATACCGATAGTTTGTAATAATTTATCACCAACCCAAAAAAAAAGACCTTTGACTATTATACTTTCCCAAATTCAAAATTTATATCAATTTGCAGAGAGAAAATCCTTACGCGTCTATGTATTATCTTGCATGGGTGACAAAAACCTGGGTTACGCAAATCTATCTCTGTCTGCAATTCGAGACATTCTACGAAGCCATCAAGTGCGCACAAAATACTTGTGTATTAATTTTGGCTTCAAATTGTACAGGTATAAACACATATTTTTTAATTTATCTTGAACAGCGTTAATAGTCAAATACTGATTGCACTATTGCTTACGCTTAGCAGTAAGTTTTTGGCACACCCAGAAGCCAATGACATCCTTAGTGGTTAACAGTGCAGTTTTTGACAGAGTAGGTCAACTGCGAATTTAATTTAAAATTTGTTGTTAGGCTCGCGCTTAATCACCATATGATGACCTGATGATAAGCAATGATATGATCGACGATAGAGCTAGCTTACTTAGAAGTAACTTATTAATACCTAAAGACCTGGAGATTTTTAAATTAAGACCGATGGAACGAGACAGAACTCTATAGTTATTCTTTAACGAATTTACAATATTACAATATTAATAGCTATGAGAGAACAGTGTAGGCTACATGAAAGTGAAATTATCTGCTGGTATTTCTTGATTGCTACAACCTGGTGGTATTTTAGTCAAGAGTAAATACGTTCCTTTTTGGCAAACGTGCTTCATCGTTGACCACGATTTTTTATTATTATTATTTATAAGCTTGCGTTTGACCACCATCTCACATGATAGTAAGCGATGATGTGGTCGACGTTGGAGCACGCTTGCCTAGAAGTAACCTATTCATTCTTGACTTAAAGAACCTTTTTTTATGGTGGGAAAAATCATCCAAGAACAAACCGCGCTCTTGGGCGGAGCGGGAGATAGTATCAGACTCCTACTGACTAAAAGTCCACCCTGTTTCTTCGTTGCCTTCGTACCGGGGCTTGAGCTATCTTTTGAATTAACCCTGGCCCCAGTAGGCTTCGACCCAGCTGGGCCCTTGCTGTTGCTGACAGCTCCTTGAAGCGCGCGGGAACAGTGCGCACCGTTAACGACTTGGGCTAGGTCCGGACAGTTACCGGACGGTTGGACCACGAGCTACCTATTGCTCGCCATCCTCAAGCCCGCCCCTACGGTGGTCGGAAATCGGGATTGAAATCCCGGCGGCGACTTAAAGAACCCTAAGTTGTAGCTATCGGGAAACACAGACTCCGGCAGGGAATTCCACGCCTTGGCTGTATGCACAATAAATGTGTTCCCAAAATGCTTTGTGCGTATGGGTGGAATGTCTACCATGTACCGGTGGCGCAACACCGTACGTCTTGTAGTCCGATGATGGAACGGACTTGGCGGAATTAGATTGTGCAATTCCAGTGCACACTCCCCGAAATATAGGTACGATAGAAAACCGACAGGCTAGCAACTCGGTGGCGATGCTCAAGCCATTGGAGCTTCGACTCTACAAGTGCATCATTGCCGATGATTCTCTCGGCTCGCCTCTCAATCGACTCCAGAGCATGAAGCTGGTATTTGGCAGACCCGTCCCAAAGATGAGAACAGTACTCCATACACGATCGAACTTGGGCTTGATAAAGATTAAGCAGCAGTTCCGGTGTAAAGTACCGTCTCACCTTTGCTAAGATTCCCAATTTTTTGGCAGCCAGTTGAGCTTTTGCCTCGATGTATGAGCCGACATCGGTTACTATCAGGTGAGATAGCGGTCAAACGCAAGCTAAATGAGGAGGATTATTACCTAGAACCTTTAAATTTTGCAAGAAGTAAGGCCCCTCATGATCCGGAACCGTTCATATGCAAGTTCAACTCTCATGTGATCGGGTTTTTGTCCCAGTACTGGGTTCAATATTTCCAAAATTCACGCGGGGAACACATGTGTTTAAATAGATTTAAAAATGTGCAATATACACCACACAAATTTAGGTACCTGTTTTATTTTCAGATGATCAAAAGAAGTTATGCAAAAATGTCCAACGGGTGCATCGTGCATCATTTAACAAGATGAGTGTTTGTGGCTGTTTCTATGTAGATATTTGTCATACATTACATTTGATTTCTCTTATTTCTCACTATACTGTTGTGCTCTTGCAGTTTGCTTTTCTGTCAAATTGACTTATGTATTTGGAATTTATTTTAAAATAAAATTTGAAAGTATAAGAAGTATATATTATAATATTTCGTGGTTTCATTTTCGATATAAATAAACAGGTAGTCCTTTGACCTACAAGGCAACACTCGCACGCTTTTAAAAGTTATTTATAATTAGAATAACAAATCGATTCCTTTTTCGAATAATCGATTCGCCTTTGCTACACTAGAAGGTGCAACACTCATTCTTTTTCCGTGCGAGGCAACAAGTGCACGCGCTTCTACCTACGATTATTTTGTTTAGTTCGAACTTTGAGTTACGGTGTTTTGCAATGCCTAAAAGGTCATTGTGAAGAAAATATTAACTAGTACATGAAGAAGTTGGAAAAATTACGGGATGAACACAAAAAACGGCGGCGAAATTCTTCCTCATGTTCTGCTGATAACCAACAAGGTTTGTTACTTTAAAAGTCTGTGTTATTAATCCCTACCGTACAAGTACTGGTCCAAGTGACAGCCTTGATACTGGTAATTTGCCATAGATTCAAATTTGAACGCGGCAAATATTCTACCCGCCATAGATTCAACATGACTTACTATAGTCGTGGGTGTCATACATGGATTTCCAATACGGCCGGAATGCCAACGGTGACAATAGCGCGCCGGAAGTTTTTTTTTATTTACACTAATATTTTATAGAGGTATAGTTTGTTTTTTCTTTGTTGGACGTAATCTCTGAAAGTACTGGTCCGATTGCGAAATTTTTTTCACTGATAGAAAGCTGCTTTATCCTGAGTAACATAGGCTATATTTCATGAACGTGGGCGAAGCTGCGAGCAAAAGCAGTTTTCTATATAACATATGAAAATATTATTAAATATAATGTTTATTAGAACCACGCTCACAAAAACGCAAATTGTAGTAGCACAAAAGTGTAGTTAGCAAGTAATGCTATCATTTTCAATGGGAAAATTGCGTCAAGTTGGAATAATCGACAGGCATCCAGCTTGCAGAACCTCGCTTTATGTAAGCGTTTAATATTCTTGCATAATCTTCTCTCGGCATCTGTAATATTTTTTAATTAATTAAGTAGTTGTATAAATTTTAACAATGTACCAAGGCCTTTATACAGGGTTTTTGTAAAGTACCTACTAGCAACCATTTAGGATAATGCTACCAATATCATAAAGAACAACTTTTGTTTTATGACTTTTAACCCTAGATCACTAACCTTCGTCAAAACGACGACGCGGACTTGAAAAAAGTGGTATAAATTTTGAGTGCGTCGTCTTACGCATTCCAGATTCCGGCTAATCTCAGTCGATCTGCAGCTCGTGCAGTGCTCAGGTTTGTTTTTTGTGTAGGGGCCCTGTGTGCGCCGTTCTAGCTACCATGAGTCGTCGAATCGACGAAGGTTAGTATTAACGTCATTCTTGCAGAGTTGTTTTTCATTATTTTTTGGTGTTATAATTATTTCGGTGTTTTGCAAACTTTGTACTTAATTTGCTTACATTGAAATAAGAACCTACATCATTTTTATTTGAATTATTTTTTTATTTTAGATACGAATCATTAGTTGTTATAGATGATAATAGTGACGAAGAAAAATGTTCAGAGTGAGAAAGAAGACCATTTTGTGGCTGATCTGACTTATGAAACAGATGGTGAGGAAGAGGTTTTTTCTGTGACAGAATAACTACCTTCAACTGAAGACTTCCAGGCAAATAAATCATCATCAATTGAATACCCATTACCTTGTACTTCAGGTCAGTCACACGAATTAATTATTACTCCAACGAGTAATATTCTCCGCGAAAAAGACAAACACAAATGGTCGTCAGTGAAACTGAGTTCATGAAGCCGAACAGCCTCAAGAAATGTTGTTATTATACCTGGGTCCACGCGTAATTGTAAAAACGAATTAGATCCGCTTTCATGCTTTTTATTTTTTGTAATCGATAGTATGATTGATTTAATTGTAACCCATACTAATGCCGAGATATCAATGAAATGCGTGAAGTAGATGCAGTTAGCCCTATCGCTAAAAAAAGAAAAAATTGTGCGATTTGCCCCTCCACAAAGCCAAAAATGACAAACAGTTGTTGCACCAAGTGCAACAAATCCTTGTGTAGCGAACACAAACTTGACATTTGTCACAAATGTATTAATTAATAGTTTTTTCTAAAATGTTTCTTTCTTTTGTCGATTTTATTACTTAATTTTATTATTTTAATTTTTTTTTTAAGTCTATGTTTTTTTTAGTTACTAAAATTTAAGCATTTAAAAAAACAAAAATGTAAAAACTCTCATCTCTATTAAAATCCTGTCAAATTAATTAAAATGTGATTTTACTAAATAAAAAACTTGTAAACATGTTAACAAATGATTATTGTAATATATAAGTAAAACACATATAAATATTTTATTCCATAAACCCTCACAAACCTCCCTTTAATACCGCGTAGCCGAAATGACGAAGGTTAGTAATAAGCGTTGTAAAATAAGGTTAGTGATCTAGGGTTAAAAATTATCATATTTTAGTTCATCAGATTTTCATACAAAAATAAAAATATTTAATTTTAACGTTCTAAATACAAGGTGCAGTTTTAAAACTGCACAATATTTCAGGAGGTTGTAATAAAACTCATAAATAATCATGTAAAAATACGATACCTGGTCAATAATCAGTAATACTTGTTATTTTATTTTTTTTATCTATCGTTAAAAAACTATCGTTGCGAGTTAATGTGTGTGAAAACGCCCTTTATTGTTCCGTGTTTGTGTGTGTGAAAGAAAGCGCGGTTATAAGGCAGGTATCAGACTGGCTGCTTTTTAAGAAACGTAGTTCACACATACCGATTTCCATAAATAAGAAAAAAAAAATTAAAAAATTACCTACTTATTTTATTATTGATCCGAGTCGAGAATCACTAACATAATTACCTCCTGAAATATTTTGCAGCTTCAAAACGACACCTTGTATTACGAAGTTTATGCAAAGCAAGAGATAGTACAATAGCGGAAGGGAGTGGGAATCGGGTGGTGAGGATGCTGCATGCGCTTGTGTCGCATCATACAGACGTAGGTAGTATATAGCAAAATACAGAGTTGAAATGTGTTAGATAGAACAACGAAATCTTGAAGGTTTTGGTTTTTGGTAAATGAATTATGTTTTGTAAAAAGTCATAGAACAAAAGTTGTTGTTTATGATTTAAGTAATACAGACCTGCAAGGTTGTTAGTGTTTTACAAATAACCCTGTATAAAGAACAGTTATATATTATCAATTTCAATCAAAAACAGAAAACGAATCTTGAGTGACTTAAAAATGCTTAGAATCCCATGTATTTTAAATATATTATCTTCATTCTTTGTATTTTATTCAATTTATTTAGAGGCGTCGAAGAATATACTTTTTTTATCCGTACATTGTCTATTTGCCGTCGTAACTAGCTAGTTATCTCCTTTTAAGGCCTTTCTGCCTAAACTGTGAAAACCGATCTCAACACAACCAAAATATTTTTATGAATCCATTGAATACGATATTCTATAGCAATTACTCAAAAAATAATATCACAAAACTCCAAAATACCTGTACAATTAGAATTCAAAAGAACTCCGCAAGAATCTTGAATATTGTTCAAAGAAATGTAGAATTTTTCACAATGCAGGTTCAATACGACTTGCAATAACAAAGTCTTTATTATCCAATAACTCATCCACATATACACGACCAACTGTAAAATTTTTAATAACGAATTTATTGTTACTAAACATTTATGTGTAAATATATACTTGTAATTGGCTTTCTAGTGATAGGTAATGGATTCCTTTTTTTTTGTTTGGTTTTATTAGCTGTAAGTTCTCTATGTACCTACTAAATAAATAAATAAAAAAATATTCTATACTTACGTGTAATTGATAATTTTTTCTTAAAAACATAATAATTATTTGTATTTGAAAAAGATTGAAATAAATGAATTCAATTGTATGAAACACGATCTAAAAAAATAATTCATGATTTATAAATAACAACAACAAATATTTAACCCATGCAGAAATAAATATTTTTATGCCTACCCACCATTTTTTGAAATAAAACTTTGTAAATATCATAGCAGTCTAATATATTAAGATAAACCTGAAACATTTTTCTACAATAATCCTCTTTATCCCTACCCTCAATTGTGCAACCTCGAAGAGCTTGAACATTCCATAGATCAACTTTATCTTTTAACAGCTGAATTAATTTGATTGCATAAATAATGTTAGTATCAAAACTCAATATAAATAAACAATTAAACGATTTAATAACGTCAAAATAAATTATTGTGCAAAAAATTGTTAAGGTACTGATAGAAACTGTTATAAATAAGATAACAGCGACCCAGTTGCTAATAATGAAACGATTGAAGTTGGTTTTGTTATTCAAACTTCTGTGAACATCTTGAAATGTTAACACGAATAAAACGTTCTCATTTGTGTAGGAAACATTAATCTTGAAATTTATTAAGAATCCTACACTAAAAAAAATGCATGGAAAGATATGATAGATATACATTATACCATAATGAATCTTTGGTTCTATCACGATTAGCTCATAAAATAAGAACGATATAAATAAAATTGTTGCACACAATGACAATAAATTAGATAGACAGCTATTAGGATATATAATATTATCCCTTATGCAATATTTTGGACACAACTGAATAGTTTGCATCAGGTTCAGAGGTAAAAGCAACGACTGCATATCTTTGTCAACGAACTTCTTGTCTGAAGTTTGGACAGGGAGATTTTTGGAAAAGTATCGTATTTTAATTTTATTTAGTTTCATTTTGTAGTGGTAGAGGCCTGTAATGATTGGCTAGTTAGTACAAACTGAACTTAATCCAATTATTTTTGAAACATAAATGTTAATTTGGAAACGAAGTGAATCTTCAAGCAGCTTACTAATTTAATTTTATTACCCCTGAGGTTGACAGAATATTATTAATGATACTCATGACGACCTCAAAGTGAGATCACCAAAAGCTATAATTTATTATATCGTTAATGATGTTCTGATATGTCTGTCCTGTGCTCAGAGATTCGGTCACATGAGAGTACATAACAGAACAGCATTTTATATCTTCATCTTAGCTCACAACCACCACGAAGAGCCATGGAATGCGGTCGCTGTGACAGAAATCGGCTAGATGGCATCATCATCACCATTATCACGTGTTGGTCTCACTATAAGTCAAGTCATTATAGTCAGTCCATCAGTTATAATCAACGAAATTTTATTCAAATTCTGAAGACGAAGCATTACTTTAGTTAGGTACCTTACTTGAGACACAGTAGATAATATATAAACAAATTTTGGAACTTTCACATAAATAGAAAATATGAACGGATATATGTGGGACTTTACATCCTGTTGCACACACATGTGAAGGTTTTGTTGCTGTAATTAAGAATGACCGTGGAATGACCACTAAAAACTTTACTAAAATATTAAATAAGCGCTTAAAGAGGAGCTTAGCTCTAAGCTAGCTATATGGATATATGTATATTTATATACAATCATGGCTATAATAGGGTAGTTTCCAGGGTCAAAATATTGTCATTTTATTTAGTCCGTATTTTAGATTTAAAAAAAAATATTGGACACGTATTTTTTCTTTTTTCGATTCAACAAAAAATAACAAAGATATAGCCCATTAAAGTTACGTGTGACGTCACCCCATGCGAAAAAATACAGCACGACGTAGGTAGATAATTATTCAACATTTAAAATATCTATTTTTCTAAAATATGTACATGAAAAATTTAACCAGTCAATACTGCTCATAAACTTAGTCTTGGGCCACCAAAATACAAATGATTTGAGGCCCGGGGCCACTTCTAATGAATTTTTAGTTTATTTTTTCTTCATTGTATATTTCTTATTTTTTTCAATAAATAAATTATTAATAAAAACATTTTTTTTTATTGGTAGTTCTTAAGCTTTATAACTTCGTTGGTGATGATGATTATAAAAAAAATCATTCATATATTTTTTAAATCTAAAAATTGTTTTTTTTTTAGCATAAAAAAAATTGCAAGTGAGTTGTGATTGAGTTTCGTGCGATTGGATTGGTGTTGTGTAACAATAGAATTTTGTAGGACAACATTAATTGTGCTTAGTTTGAAAATTAAAAAAAAATAAACTGCAGCAGCACAAACGTATAGTTAGTGAGTAACTCTAACACTTTGAACAGTAGAGTAGGTAGCATCATATCAAACAATCGACAGGCATTCAGCTTACAGAATCTCACTCGATCCAGACTTTTAACATTTTTGCAAAAAAACTGACTTTTAATGCTCTCACATTCCTCTAAGTTTTGTGACAAGTCGTTTGCGATCCAGGCGGTGCGTTTGTGGAACGCGTTGCTGTTACCAATTAGGCAAGCCCAGTCACTAATTTCCTTCAAAAATCTAGTTAAAGAACATTTTCTTTCTCTCTAACGCTATCCTGGTTCTATTTAATTCAATTTCTTTTATCAACCCTACTTTATTTATTTGTTCCCCTTTATTCAATGAAATTGTGTAAGATATCTTACACAATTTCATTGAATAAAGGGGTAAAAATAATATATATAATATAATATTTATTCATATAAATATATATATGTAAAAAAAGTGCGTGACACCTCGTTTAGTCTGTACTGTTGGTATCTGTGAACTATTTTTAATCTGTGGAGCGATGACTTGTGTGAGGAAATGAGGTTATGTTTTAAGCATAGTATGGTTCTAAGAAACATGTGAATTTGTAATAAAAACTAAATTAGTGGTAAAGCAATAGCTTTAAATGTTGTTTCTCTTTTCAGGTAAGATAGATAGTTTAGTGATAAGTACTTATGTATGTGTAAAAGTTTTGTTCTGTGATTAAATAAAATATCTCTTTTCAGAGCAACGCAATTGTGGTTATAGTTTTACCGTGGTTTTACTTCACCTATCCGAAGATAATAATAGCACATTATAAAACAACAACATATTGATTTGTTGATAGACAAATACTGTAGCAAAAGGCCATACAGGTGCTCTATTGAGGATATGAAAGAAATTGAACAACAAATTTCAAAATTACTAAAAAATAACTTAATTGAGGAATCATATAGCCCTTTTGCTGCTCCGGTAACACTAGCATTTAAAAAAGAAGATGGCAGGAGATCAAGGCTCTGTATAGATTTTCGTGAATTAAATAAAATTGTAGTTCCCCAATCGCAACCGTTTCCTTTAATCGAGGATCTCATGGTTAAAACAAGGAAATGTAAATTTTTTTCAACATTTGATGTAAACTCTGCGTTCTGGTCCATACCTTTAAGAATTGAAGACAGACACAAAACTGCCTTTGTTACTCAAGAGTCACACTTTCAGTGGACATGTTTACCTTTTGGTTTAAAAACTTCTCCCGCTATTTTTCAAAGAATATTAAGCAGCATTATTAGAAAGCATAAACTTACAAATTTTACTGTCAATTATATTGACGATATTTTAGTATTTTCAGAAACATTCGAAGAACATATAGAGCATATATCTTTGTTATTGGAAGCAATCCTAAAAGAAGGTTTTAAATTAAAATTTACCAAATGTAACTTTGTACAGGAATCGGTAAAATATCTAGGGCACATAATTCAGAACAATACTGTCACCCCATTAAAAGATAATAAAATAATTGAATTAGCAAAAATTATTCTATTTATTTTTGCTAATTCAATTTGCTATTATTTTGTTTTTCTTATTAACTTACATTTAACAACTAAAACTTACGTTTAGAAACATGAAATCAACGACAGTTGCGATGCATTTATTTATCACCTATCAACAATGTAAACAAACGAAGCATCTATAAGCCTTGCATATACTGTGTCAACTTTTGCAACTACCTACAATTTTCATAAAATAGCTAATGACAATATTTAATGTATACCCGCTGTATCTAACGTTAGTAACGTCTTTCTTTGATTTGTTACATTGAATTAATTATTTGTTATATTATTAGTGCCACTAGTGTAATGTATGAACTAATAGGTATAAACCGCGGCCGATGAATACTGTTTCACCGTAATACAGTTTATACTAGTACGGGGAACAGGGTGAATCAGTTCCGTGTAAGCTAACAATTAGCTAGTGAAATTTGTGATTTTAAATAATTTTGTTGAGTGTGTTGTTGGCTGTGTAAGTACGCAAATAAATGTCTTTTTTTTTTTTTTTTTATAATTTGATTGCGATAAAAGAATTTCCAATACCAAAAACCCAAAAAAATGTCCGTCAATTTTTAGGGAAAATTAACTTCTACGGAAAATATGTGCCAAATATCTCAATTATACTGGACCCTTTACATAATTTATTAAGGAAAGGAGAAAAATTCATTTGGTCTGATAAATGTCAAGAATCCTTTGATACTATAAAAAAATTACTTTGCTCAAAACCGATTTTAGCTATCTATGATCCAGACTTGCCAATACATATTTACACAGACGCAAGTATTCAAGGTATAGGAGCGATTTTAAAACAAATTCAACCTAATGGCGATGAAAAGCCATGTGCATATTTCTCAAAAAAATTAAATGATTCCCAAAAAAAGAAAAAAGCCATATATCTTGAATGCTTGGCAATAAAAGAGGCAGTAAAATACTGGCAACACTGGCTTATAGGAAAAACATTCACGGTTTATTCAGATCACAAACCCTTAGAAAAAATGAATATTAAAGCCAGAACAGACGAAGAACTGGGAGATTTAACGTATTATTTGTCGCAGTTCAATTTTGAAATAATATATTCACCAGGAAAGTATAATATAGAGGCCGATACGTTAAGCAGAAACCCTGTGTTAGAATCGCATGAAAATAAAGACAGTAGTTTAAGAGTAGTGAATTTAGTTAAATTAGAAGACATACAAAATGATCAAAATAATAATGAAAATATAAAACAAAACATGAATAAACTTATTTTTAAACATAATATATACTACAAAAAGGTAAATAAAAATTAAAGATTGTAATAACTGAGGAGTTTAGTAAAAAAATTATAAAAAATGTGCATCACCACTACTGTCAAATAGGAAAACAACAGATGGAAAATAAGATTAAACGCTTTTATTATGCTAAAAATTTATTGGATAATATAAAAAAAACATGCGAAAACTGTGATACCTGTATAAAAAATAAATCTAGGGGAAAGTACAAGTTTGGACTAATGTCCCACTTAGGTCCCGCTACCTATCCATTCGAAATAGTATCTATAGACACGATAGGGGGATTTGGTGGTGCCCGTTCAACCAAAACATATTTACACCTTTTAGTTGATCATTTCACTCGTTACGCCTATATTTTGACATCCAAAACTCAGACTGCAAATGATTTTATAAAACTTGTTAAAAAAGTAACACAAAACTATAAAATTGGCTTGATTCTATCAGATCAATATCCAGGCATAAATTCAAAAGATTTCAAATTTTATTTAGAAAAAGAAGATATACCTATAGTTTTCACAGCAGTAAATGCGCCATTTTCAAATGGATTGAACGAAAGGTTAAACCAAACGTTAGTTAATAAAATTCGTTGTAAAATTAATGAAAGAAGGGATAAAATTGCTTGGACCACCATCGCTCACGAATGCACTGAAAAATATAATGAAACTGAACATATTGTAACAGGATTTTCTCCAAAATATCTATTAGAAGGAAAAAATGTTGATATTTTACCAGACGAACTGAAGCAAAATATAACACATGATCATCTATTGCGAGACCGAAAAATTGCCTTGGAAAATAGTATAAAATCCCATAATTATAATAAACAAAGATTCGATAAAAATAGAAAACAGTATCAACTAAAAGTTGGAGATTCAGTATATGTTGAAAACGGAAATAGGTTAAACCGAAAAAAACTAGATGAATTGAAAATAGGACCTTATCAAATAGTAGATAAAATATCCAATTCCATTTACAAAGTAAACACGGGCCACAAAAAGTCAGAGTCGAATCTCTTCCATATTACAAAACTCATTCCAGTAGTTGAGTAATAATCTTGTAATTTATAGCGGGGGGGGGGGGGAGATGTAAACAAAGTGCGTGACACCTCGTTTAGTCTGTACTGTTGGTATCTGTGAACTATTTTTAATCTGTGGAGCGATGACTTGTGTGAGGAAATGAGGTTATGTTTTAAGCATAGTATGGTTCTAAGAAACATGTGAATTTGTAATAAAAACTAAATTAGTGGTAAAGCAATAGCTTTAAATGTTGTTTCTCTTTTCAGGTAAGATAGATAGTTTAGTGATAAGTACTTATGTATATGTAAAAGTTTTGTTCTGTGATTAAATAAAATATCTCTTTTCAGAGCAACGCAATTGTGGTTATAGTTTTACCGTGGTTTTACTTCACCTATCCGAAGATAATAATAGCACATTATATATATAATAAATATATCATTTCAAAGTTATTTAGTTTTTGATTAATCTATTAGCAGTACATCGCAGACTACTCCTGTATTGTTTTATTTGTTTCAATCCATCCTAAGATTGCCTGGTAGATATCGCTATCAGCGATAAGACCGCCATTGCACCCATAGATTTAAGTTTATGTTTATATCTTGTTACTTTTTGGTGTACAATAATGTTTATTCTATTCTATTCTGATCTATTCTATTCTATTCATCTCGACATCTGAAACAAATCAAAAAGTTATTAGGACCCGCCAGGATGGAAACCCTCAAACAGGGAGTGAAGACGCACAGAAACTATCCATGTTTTGTTGTTTCCACCTACCTGATAATAATTCACTGTATCAAATTGTATTGAGAAGTATAGAGACTCAATTGCTAGCCATTCTTACTTATTGTACGATACCCACATAGTCCTGACTAATAGCTAATCGTAGTAAGAACCATCTTGACAGTCCATCAAATATATTAAGATAATTGTAACATAACGTATTCATCCTTTTAATGTTCCCACTGCCGAGACTAAAGCCTCCTCTCCAAAAGAAGGAATGGGCCGTAATCGACCACGCGGGCTAGTGCGGGTTAGTGGATGTCACATACCTTCGAATGTTTTAGTTCTATCTAGGACATTAGCCGGTTTAGTGATTTTTATTTTCATTTAATTGCTTTTATATGGTAAATTAAAAGTGAACATTCTTTTGTCATAGTGTGCTTGAAATAAGAACTTGTGCGTTATTGTTTTTGTAAAAACCATTGAAAAAATTACACAACTTAGATCGCTATTTCAAGCCAATCAAATTTTGGTGCTAGGTTGTTATTGATGATACCATGACCCCACTAGGCATGGCTAAAAATATCAGACGTCGAAACTAACAATAACAATTCAGCTCCTTAACGTAAGTAATCGAAGCATTAGTGTTATGAACGTTTAAACAAACAAGTTCGATATTTCATACGTCCACGTTTAATTTATGTTATTTTAATATTTATTAAGAGTTCACTTTACGATCGCGACGGAACTTATACTGCAGTGTACCCTCAATAATGGAGACTCAAAATAAAAACATTGATAACGAAACTGGAATAAGAAATAAAAAAGTAATAAATAATAAAATTAATAAAGAAGTTCAGCAAATTTTCCGACCTCTGGATTTAATGCAAATTCTTTTGCTCAGTCCCAAATATTACATCAAAAACAATTATATAAATCCAAATAATTGTTTAAATAAATTCATAATTATAGTTGGAACCGTAATATTTTTTACTACATATGTTTATCGAATCTTGGAAATATTTATAGATGACAATTTCAGATGATACAGTTCAGTTAATTTCTTATTTTTTGCATCTTTCTTTGATTTCATTTTTCGATGTATAGGTATCTTTATGAACTCAATCATGGGAATCACTCGAAGTAAAATCAGTGTTATGCTTGTTTTGTACATTCAAGAAGTACATAATTTTCTTAATCATAAGGCTGCTCTCAAATGGTTCATTATAAAAAGTTGGATCAGCGTCGCTGCACTTTTTGGATTTTATGTCTTCATATTTTGTTACCTCTACATAATGTTCCTCAAGCCTCCTTGGAACGTCATTCTTTACATATTGATTATAGTGACTTTTGATTCAAATGTAATATACGTGATCAGACTAGCTAAGATGTTGACTGATAAAATTGTGCTTTGGAATATTCAGTTATTATTGATTCAAAAAAATGGGTGCAGTAATCAAGAGATTACGAAAATGTTTATGACTTACAACAAAATATTAGAGTGCTATAAGATTATCGTAAACATATATCAGCATCCAGTAAGTATCATATTTTATATTGTTGTTTAATAAATATTTAGGTATGCTTGGTTTGCGCTGACAACACGTTGATCTTGGTGCTGAGGGGTTGCATCTGGTGACTGCTGAATTAGTGACAGTTGATGAGAAGATCCGACAATTGGAACTCGTACAAAACCGAGGCTATACGTTTTCATGCCCTTGGAACGCATCACCATCGGAAATCCAAATAATGGTAGTAGACCACAACTCCCCGGTACTATAGTAACTGGCACTTGTGGTCAACAGCCGGTGCAACCTCGAGAAGCACTTCTGATATCTAGTTACCAGACGGGAGTAGCCCGGGGCTACCTTCAAGCGGCTTCTGCTCTATCTAGGGGGTACAGACGCCTTCCACTGGAGGCTTCACGCGGGGATTGTGCGATCCATGGCCTTTTATTGGGGATCCAGTATGGGCGTCGTAAATTTAGAATAATCTAAATTGTGACAGGTATTTATTTTTTGTATTTTTTTCATCTCTTTCAGATTATGTATCAAACTATGGACTCTATATTTCATGGCTTGATTAATACTGAAATTATAATACAATTTTGCAAACACAATTATAATCAAACGGTAAGTCATCCAATGTTATTTCAATAAATAGTAGTTTTACTAGTAATACTATTACTAAAAGTAAACTACTATTTATTTTCTTCACGTGATTGACCGACAGTCATTTCTTTCATATGCAATTCTTAATTGAACATGAGGGTAACTTAACATTGCATTGAATGCTAAATTATAGCGTTTCATCCTAAAAACACATTATTACATCTTTCCATACCGATATTTTGTAATAATTTATCACCATCCCAAAAAAAAAGACTTTTGACTATTATACTTTTCCCACATTCAAAATTTATATCAATTTGCAGAGAGAAAATCCTTTCGCGTCTATGTATTATCTTGCATGGGTGACAAAAACCTGGGTTACGCAAATCTATCTCTGTCTGCAATTCGAGACATTCTACGAAGCCATCAAGCGCGCACAAAATACTTGTGTATTAATTTTGGCTTCAAATTGTACAGGTATAAACACATATTTTTTAATTTATCTTGAACAGCGTTAATAGTCAAATACTGATTGCACTATTGCTTACGCTTAGCAGTAAGTTTTTGGCACACCCAGAAGCCAATGACATCCTTAGTGGTTAACAGTGCAGTTTTTGACAGAGTAGGTCAACTGCGAATTTAATTTAAAATTTGTTGTTAGGCTCGCGCTTAATCACCATATGATGACCTGATGATAAGCAATGATATGATCGACGATAGAGCTAGCTTACTTAGAAGTAACTTATTAATACCTAAAGACCTGGAGGTTTTTAAATTAAGACCGATGGAACGAGACAGAACTCTATAGTTACTCTTTAACGAATTCACAATATTACAATATTAATAGCTATGAGAGAACGAACGAAGTGTAGGCTACATGAAAGTGAAATTATCTGCTGGTATTTCTTGATTGCTACAACCTGGTGGTATTTTAGTCAAGAGTAAATACGTTCCTTTTTGGCAAACGTGCTTCATCGTTGACCACGATTTTTTATTATTATTATTTATAAGCTTGCGTTTGACCACCATCTCACATGATAGTAAGCGATGATGTGGTCGACGTTGGAGCACGCTTGCCTAGAAGTAACCTATTCATTCTTGACTTAAAGAACCTTTTTTTTTATGGTGGGAAAAATCATCCAAGAACAAACCGCGCTCTTGGGCGGAGCGGGAGATAGTATCAGACTCCTACTGACTAAAAGTCCACCCTGTTCCTTCGTTGCCTTCGTACCGGGGCTTGAGCTATCTTTTGAATTAACCCTGGCCCCAGTAGGCTTCGACCCAGCTGGGCCCTTGCTGTTGCTGACAGCTCCTTGAAGCGCGCGGGAACAGTGCGCACCGTTAACGACTTGGGCTAGGTCCGGACAGTTACCGGACGGTTGGACCACGAGCTACCTATTGCTCGCCATCCTCAAGCCCGCCCCTACGGTGGTCGGAAATCGGGATCGAAATCCCGGCGGCGACTTAAAGAACCCTAAGTTGTAGCTATCGGGAAACACAGACTCCGGCAGGGAATTCCACGCCTTGGCTGTATGCACAATAAATGTGTTCCCAAAATGCTTTGTGCGTATGGGTGGAATGTCTACCATGTACCAGTGGCGCAACACCGTACGTCTTGTAGTCCGATGATGGAACGGACTTGGCAGAATTAGATTGTGCAATTCCAGTGCACACTCCCCGAAATATAGGTACGATAGAAAACCGACAGGCTAGCAACTCGGTGGCGATGCTCAAGCCATTGGAGCTTCGACTCTACAAGTGCATCATTGCCGATGATTCTCTCGGCTCGCCTCTCAATCGACTCCAGAGCATGAAGCTGGTATTTGGCAGACCCGTCCCAAAGATGAGAACAGTACTCCATACACGATCGAACTTGGGCTTGATAAAGATTAAGCAGCAGTTCCGGTGTAAAGTACCGTCTCACCTTTGCTAAGATTCCCAATTTTTTGGCAGCCAGTTGAGCTTTTGCCTCGATGTATGAGCCGACATCGGTTACTATCAGGTGAGATAGCGGTCAAACGCAAGCTAAATGAGGAGGATTATTACCTAGAACCTTTAAATTTTGCAAGAAGTAAGGCCCCTCATGATCCGGAACCGTTCATATGCAAGTTCAACTCTCATGTGATCGGGTTTTTGTCCCAGTACTGGGTTCAATATTTCCAAAATTCACGCGGGGAACACATGTGTTTAAATAGATTTAAAAATGTGCAATATACACCACACCAATTTACCTGTTTTATTTTCAGATGATCAAAAGAAGTTATGCAAAAATGTCCAACGGGTGCATCGTGCATCATTTAACAAGATGAGTGTTTGTGGCTGTTTCTATGTAGATATTTGTCATACATTACATTTGATTTCTCTTATTTCTCACTATACTGTTGTGCTCTTGCAGTTTGCTTTTCTGTCAAATTGACTTATGTATTTGGAATTTATTTTAAAATAAAATTTGAAAGTATAAGAAGTATATATTATAATATTTCGTGGTTTCATTTTCGATATAAATAAACAGGTAGTCCTTTGACCTACAAGGCAACACTCGCACGCTTTTAAAAGTTATTTATAATTAGAATAACAAATCGATTCCTTTTTCGAATAATCGATTCGCCTATGCTACACTAGAAGGTGCAACACTCATTCTTTTTCCGTGCGAGGCAACAAGTGCACGCGCTTCTACCTACGATTATTTTGTTTAGTTCGAACTTTGAGTTACGGTGTTTTGCAATGCCTAAAAGGTCATTGTGAAGAAAATATTAACTAGTACATGAAGAAGTTGGAAAAATTACGGGATGAACACAAAAAACGGCGGCGAAATTCTTCCTCATGTTCTGCTGATAACCAACAAGGTTTGTTACTTTAAAAGTCTGTGTTATTAATCCCTACCGTACAAGTACTGGTCCAAGTGACAGCCTTGATACTGGTAATTTGCCATAGATTCAAATTTGAACGCGGCAAATATTCTACCCGCCATAGATTCAACATGACTTACTATAGTCGTGGGTGTCATACATGGATTTCCAATACGGCCGGAATGCCAACGGTGACAATAGCGCGCCGGAAGTTTTTTTTTATTTACACTAATATTTTATAGAGGTATAGTTTGTTTTTTCTTTGTTGGACGTAATCTCTGAAAGTACAGCTCCCCTAGCCAAGTTACAACCGTATCGTGTCGAATTCCGTTCTCCAATCGGTAACGCTTCGGTGTCAGCAATTGTAGAAAACGATAAGTGGGTAGCCATGTTGACGCACCTGAGTCGGCCGCTCGTTCTACAATGTAGCGTTTGTTTATCAAAGGATGTAGCGTTAAACGTTGTAGAAATACATTCTATCATTTTGAACGATGTGAACTTGGCTACGAATTGTCTATTCGTTTGTTCCGACCACGCGATTTTACGTTGAGATGACGTCATTCCCATACGTTTCATCACTTTTCGACAACGTTAACGATTACAGAATAACAACTTGGCTAAGCGTGCTGGTCCGATTCCGAAATTTTTTTCACTGATAGAAAGCTGCTTTATCCTGAGTAACATAGGCTATATTTCATGAACGTGGGCGAAGCTGCGAGCAAAAGCAGTTTTCTATATAACATATAAAAATATTATTAAATATAATGTTTATTAGAACCACGCTCACAAAAACGCAAATTGTAGTAGCACAAAAGTGTAGTTAGCAAGTAATGCTATCATTTTCAATGGGAAAATTGCGTCAAGTTGGAATAATCGACAGGCATCCAGCTTGCAGAACCTCGCTTTATGTAAGCGTTTAATATTCTTGCATAATCTTCTCTCGGCATCTGTAATATTTTTTAATTAAGTAAGTAGTTGTATAAATTTTAACACAGTACCAAGGCCTTTATACAGGGTTTTTTGTAAAGTACCCTTAGCAACCATTTAGAATAATGCTACCAATATCATAAAGAACAACTTTTGTTTTATGACTTAAAAATTATCATATTTTAGTTCATCAGATTTTCATACAAAAATAAAAATATTTAATTTTAACGTTCTAAATATTACGAAGTCTATGCGAAGCAAGAGATAGTACAATAGCGGAAGGGAGTGGGAATCAGGTGGTGAGGATGCTGCATGCGCTTGCGTCGCATCATACAGACGTAGGTAGTTTATAGCAAAATATAGAGTTGAAATGTGTTAGATAGAACAACGAAATCTTAAAGGTTTGTTTTTGGTATATGAATTATGTTTTGTAAAAAGTCATAGAACAAAAGTTGTTGTTTATGATTTTAGTAATACAGTCTTGCAAGGTTGTTAGTGTTTTACAAATAACCCTGTATAAAGAACAGTTATATATTATCAATTTCAATCAAAAACAGAAAACGAATCTTGAGTGACTTAAAAATGCTTAGAATCCCATGTATTTTAAATATAATATATATTAATTTATTTATTTTTTATTATTAATAGGCTTGCGTTTGGCCACTATCTCACCTGATGGTAAGTGATGATGTGGCCGACGATGGAGCACGCCTGCCTAGAAGTAACCTATTCACTCTTTATATTATCTTCATTCTTTGTATTTTATTCAATTTATTTAGAGGAGCCGAAGAATATACTTTTCTTATCCGTACATTGTCTATTTGCCGTCGTAACTAGCTAGTTATCTCCTTTCAAGGCCTTTCTGCCTAAACTGTGGGAACCGATCTCAACACAACCAAAATATTTTTATGAATCCATTGAATACGATATTCTGTAGCAATTGCTCAAAAACTAATATCACAAAACTCCAAAATACCTGTACAATTAGAATTCAAAACAACTCCGCAAGAATCTTGAATATTGTTCAAAGAAATGTAGAATTTTTCACAATGCAGGTTCAATACGACTTGCAATAACAAAGTCTTTATTATCCAATAACTCATCCACATATACACAACCAACTGTAAAATTTTTAATACAATAACATAACGAATTTATTGTTACTAAACATTTATGTGTAAATATATACTTGTAATTGGCTTTCTAGTGATAGGTAATGGATTCCTTTTCTTTTTGTTTGGTTTTATTAGCTGTAAATTCTCCATGAACTAAATAAATAAATATTTTATACTTACGTGTAATTGATAATTTTTTCTTAAAAACATAATAATTATTTGTATTTGAAAAAGATTGAAATAAATGAATTCGATTGTATGAAACACGATCTAAAAAAAAATAATTCATGATTTATAAATTAATAACAACAACAAATATTTAACCCATGCAGAAATAAATATTTTTATGCCTACCCACCATTTTTTGAAACAAAACTTTGTAAATATCATAGCAGTCTAATATATTAAGATAAACCTGAAACATTTTTCTACAATAATCCTCTTTATCCCTACCCTCAATTGTGCAACCTCGAAGAGCTTGAACATTCCATAGGTCAACTTTATCTTTTAACAGCTGAATTAATTTGATTGCATAAATAAGGTTAGTATCAAAACTCAATATAAATATACGATTAAACGATTTAATAACGTCAAAATAAATTATTGTGCAAAAAATTGTTAAGGTACTGATAGAAACTGT
The DNA here is from genome assembly GCA_910589285.2 of Mythimna ferrago. Taxonomy (NCBI): domain Eukaryota; kingdom Metazoa; phylum Arthropoda; class Insecta; order Lepidoptera; family Noctuidae; genus Mythimna; species Mythimna ferrago. The sequence continues at coordinate 20,311,977 of OU342696.1, forward strand.
TATAAATAAGATAACAGCGACCCAGTTGCTAATAATGAAACGATTGAAGTTGGTTTTGTTATTCAAACTTCTGTGAACATCTTGAAATGTTAACACGAATAAAACGTTCTCATTTGTGTAGGAAACATTAATCTTGAAATTTATTAAGAATCCTACACTAAAAAAAATGCATGGAAAGATATGTAAGATATACATTATACCATAATTAATCTTTGGTTCTATCACGATTAGCTCATAAAATAAGAACGATATAAATAAAATTGTTGCACATAATGACAATAAATTAGATAGACAGCTATTAGGATATATAATATTATCCCTTATGCAATATTTTGGACACAACTGAATAGTTTGCATCAGGTTCAGAGGTAAAAGCAACGACTGCATATCTTTGTCAACGAACTTCTTGTCTGAAGTTTGGACAGGGAGATTTTTGGAAAAGTATCGTATTTTAATTTTATTTAGTTTCATTTTGTAGTGGTAGAGGCCTGTAATGATTGGCTAGTTAGTACAAACTGAACTTAATCCAATTATTTTTGAAACATAAATGTTAATTTGGAAACGAAGTGAATCTTCAAGCAGCTTACTAATTTAATTTTATTACCCCTGAGGTTGACAGAATATTATTAATGATACTCATGACGACCTCAAAGTCCCCACCAACTGTGTTCCCACGTTGTCGTCGTGGTGGGGCTTGCGTATCTCAGTGACCTTGAGGGCTATGCCGGTAGAGCTACTCATGCCGGAAGGCCTCAAGCGAGAGACCAGACCAAGAGGAACATACGGCGGAGTCCAGTCGGACCGCCCGGAGGGTGCGCTGTCCAGAAGCGCTGGCACAACAGCTGTTGGCGCCTTCTGGATAGTGATGTCGGGGAGATAGGGTTCGCCTCCGGTACGTGTCTGTTCAGCAGACATGACCAGGATGGCGAACGTGTAATGGGGACCCCACCCCATTCAAAAAAGGCAAAGCTGTGATCAGCACATCATGAGCGCGAATGGCAAAGAAATAACTACCCCAGGAGGGTACCTGCTTGCAGGAGAATCCCTCCCCGAGCAGAGCTCGGGCTGCCCCTCGTATTCTGGGGGGGGCAACCATCGCCTCGGGTCTTCGGACCCTGTTCCGTCCTCCGTGGACGCACAGAGCCAGGGTGGCTCACACTTCGGCAGCGCGGAGTCCCTGGGACCAGTTCCCAGCACGTCCGCGATGCCAATGGAGGCCGGCCGTAGGTTTGGCCTCAGGGAGGTGAGTGAAGACGCGGCATCGGACTCAGATGCCGCGTCTTCACTCAACTCAGACGGGAAGGAGGTGGAGGAGGTGCGGGAGCCCCTCCATTTGATGGAGGTGGATCCGTCCACGTCCAACAAGAGGAGGGCGTTCATGCGCTCCGTGTCCGACGACGAGACGGGACCTGCCCGGAAAATCTCGTCCTCGGGGCGGGGCGCAGCCCGAAAAACGGGCATAGGAAGAGGGCTCCCCGCTGAGATTGCCAGCGAGGGACGCCAGGCCAGCGCCTTAGTGCCGAAGATCCCTCAGGACTTGCCTGAAGGGATGGTGGAGGCGCTGGCTAAGTTTCGGGAGGTTGTGGCAGCCGCAATAACGAGCGTGGCCAACAAGAGGGAGAGGGTGGCCAAAAAGCGGTCTATTGAGCTGGCCAACACCTCGATTGAGGAGGCGCTGGGGATCGTTTTTGAGCCCTACGAGCGCACCCTCAGCGGGAGGTTTGGCCGGCTCGAGGAGGCTGTGGCCGCTCTCCAGGGCTCTCGTCCCGAGGAGGGGAGCAGACAGAAGCGGGGCCGATCCCGGCCCTCGCCCCAGGCGGAAGGCGAGGTTGTGTCTCTGCTGCGGCAAGAGCTGGCTGCCTTCAGGGAGCAGCAGCAGCAGCAGCAGCAGCAGTTCCAGGGGCACATTCGGCGCCAGCTCTCCGTCCTGGAGGGCATTGTCCTGCGCCCCCCTCTCGCGGCCTCCGGCCAGAAAAGGACGGCATCGTATGCCGCCGTCGCCGCGGCCACGTCTACAGCACCGAAGGCAGGTCCGTCGGGGCAAGCCAGGCGCGTGGTTGCGGCGCCGGAGCCTGCGAGGCCGGCCCCGGCGGCCAGGCAGCAACAGCGGCAAGGGAAGCCTGCCCCTCCCCCGAAGGGCAGGGTGGCGGGTGCCACTAAGCCGGCGGGGACTCCCGCCGCGGCGGCGACAAGGTCGCGCCTGCCGCCTCCTCAGCCCGAAGACCCCTCGGCTAGCGCCGAGTGGACGGTCGTCAGCGCTAAAAAGAAGGCGAGCAAGGCGGCAAGGGCGGCCAAAAAGCGCAAGCGGCGACAGGAGCGAAAGAAGCGGGCCATGGCCGCCAGACTTCGCGCCCCAACTTCCGCAGCTGTAGTGATCACACTACAGCCAGCTGCGGAAAAGAGGGGCGTGAACTATGACATGGTCATGGCAAAGGCGAAAGAGGCGGTGGTGGGCCACCTCGACGAATACGGAGCCTCAGGGGGCTTCCGTATGAGGCGCACCGCAACCGGAGCCCGTATCCTGGAAGTCCCAGGTGCGAACAGCGGACAAGCCGCTGACGCCCTGGCCGAAAGGATTAGGGCGTCCTTAGACGTCGAGGAGGCCCGAGTGTCCAGGCCCACCAAGTGCATCGACATGCGCATTATGGGTCTGGACGACTCCGTTAGGGTGGAGGAAGTGGTGGCCGCCATTGTCAGGGCGGGTGGGTGCACGACCGATCAGGTCCGGGCGGGCACCATCCGCGCTGACAGCACGGGCATGCGAGCCGTTACGGTGAGCTGCCCCGTGTCGGCGGCCAAGGCCATTACGACCGAGGGCCGAAGGCTATTGGTGGGTTGGGTTTCGGCCCAAGTCAAGATGCTGGAACCCAAACCTCTGCGGTGCTACCGCTGCCACGTGGGGCACCACGTGGGGGCCCACTGCGCCGCGGAGGTGGATCAAAGTGATCGCTGCCACCAGTGCGGACAGCCTGGTCACAAGGCCGTCGAATGCCGTGCAAAGCCGCACTGCTACGCATGTGCGGCTGCAGGCAAGCCGGCCGACCACCGGGCTGGGGGCAGGTCCTGCGACCCCTCCGCCAAGGCCAAGGGCAAGGTCAGGCCCATCCACCCTGACGTCCTCACCGCCGCAGCCACCGCCTTGGCTGCCGCCGCTGTCGCCGCCGCTCCCGCCGCGGCAGTGCCCTCACAGGGGGCTCAGGAGGAGACTGTAATGGAATGTCAATAACGACACCATTACGTCTCCTCCAGGCGAACATCAACCACTGCGCTCCCGCTCAGGATCTGTTGCTCCAGAGCATGGCGCAGTGGTCGATCAATGTCGCCGTCGTCTCCGAGCCGTACTACGTCCATCCCCGCTGGGTTCAGGACCTGGACGGCTCGGTGACGCTAATTTCGTCGGCCGCCGCCGGTACCCCGCCCCTCGAGGCTGTTGCGAGGGGACGGGGTTGCGTGGCAGCACGGGTCGGGGACATTGCAGTGGTAGGCGTCTACCTGTCCCCGACCAGAACTCCCGACGAATTCCATGTCTCCCTTATGGAGCTAAGTGCCGTCGTCGCTGGGTTTGGTACCCTCCCCGTGGTCGTTTGCGGGGACTTCAACGCCTGGAATACGGCTTGGGGTTCCCGGCGCACGAACACACGGGGTCGGTTGGTGGAGGACTGGGCCTTGGAGCTGGGCCTGGTCGTCCTGAACCGGGGTTCTGTCCCCACGTTGGTGCGGAGGCGGGGTGAATCAGTGGTGGACCTTTCGTTCGCCAGCCCCGCTCTGTCGCCGCGTGTCGTCGACTGGCGCGTTATGGAGGAGGTGGAAACGTACTCCGACCACCGGTATATCCGGTTGGACGTCTCCGCCGAAACCTCGGCCGCGCCGGTCCGACAGAGCCCTTGCGGTCCGCGGTGGGCGCTTAAGCAGATGGACCGGGAGCTCCTCCTGGAAGCCGCGACGGTACAGGCCTGGGTGCAAGCACCGGACAGGCCTGTCGACATCGACGTCGAGGCGGAGTGGTTCCAGGAGGCCATGTCGCAAATTTGCGATGCGGCAATGCCCCGAGTCCGTCCAGGACGTGCTAAGCGCCAGGTGTACTGGTGGTCGCCGGAAATCGCTGCACTGCGCAACACGTGCAATCACGCGCGACGCCGGTACGCCAGATACTGCAGGCGCCGCATCCGCGCGCCGGATGCGGAAGCCAGAGAGGCGGAGCTGTACGAAGGTTACAGAGAGGCAAAACACACCCTCCGAGCGGAGATTAAGCGGGCCAAACTCGAGGCCCGCGACGTGTGGCTGGGGTCTCTGAACGCGGACCCATGGGGGCGCCCGTACAAATTGATACGGGAGAAACTGCGCCCCTGGGCTCCCCCGCTGACCCAGAGTCTCCGGCCCCAACTCGTGGAGGGTGTGGTGAGCGCTCTGTTCCCTGCGCGAGGGGAACACTCCCCCCCGCCCATGGCTCCGCCTCCGCCAGCGGTGTCTGACGCGGACCGCAATAGCGACGACGACGATAATGCTCCAGAGGTGACCGAGGCAGAGATGAGAGTGGCGATGCAAAGGCTGAGTGCCAAGAACGCCGCCCCAGGACCCGATGGCTTGCCTGGGAAAGCCTGGGTCCTGGCCATGGAGGCTCTCGGGCCTCGACTGAGAGGGCTCTTCAGCGCATGCTTGGAGAGGGGCCAGTTCCCACTTCGCTGGAAGACGGGGAAACTGGTCCTCATCGCGAAGCCAGGGCGCCCTGCGGACTCTCCGTCCGCGTACCGGCCCATTGTGCTGCTCGACGAGGTGGGCAAGCTCTTTGAAAGAGTGATTGCGAGCCGCCTCGTCGCGCGCCTTTCACGGGTGGGGCCGGACCTTTCGGACGGACAGTTCGGCTTTCGCAGGATGCGCTCGACGGTGGACGCCATCATGCGCGTGCGAGCCCTCACGACGGGGGATGCGGTGTCCCAGGGTAGGTGTGTCGTGGCAGTGTCCTTGGACATTGCCAACGCTTTCAATTCCCTGCCCTGGAGTACGATCCGGAGGGCACTCCGGTACCACCGGGTGCCCGAATACCTCTGTCGAGTAGTCGAGGCCTACCTGTCGGACAGGTATATTGTCTACCCCGGTCACCAGGGAGACTGGAAACGTCGGGAGATGTCGTGCGGTGTTCCGCAAGGGTCGGTACTAGGGCCACCCTTGTGGAACATCGGGTACGATTACGTGCTGCGGGGCGACCTCCCTGACGGGGTCAGCGTGGTCTGCTACGCAGACGACACGCTGGTTCTAGCGCAGGGAGAGTCGTACCGGGCGGCGGCCGCTTTAGCGACACGCGGGGTTGCGATAGCCGTTGGTAGGATCCAGGAGTTGGGACTCGAGGTGGCGCTGCGCAAATCCGAGGCCATGTGTTTTCACGGTCGCGGCCGTCGGAACGCGCCACCGTCGGGTTCCCAACTAACGGTAGGAGGAGTTCGCATTGGCGTCGGGACATCGATGAGGTACCTGGGACTCATCCTCGACAGCCGATGGAATTTCGAGGAGCATTTCCGACGTCTGGCTCCCAAACTCAACCGGACTGGGGCCGCTCTCAAGCGGCTCCTGCCCAATCTTGGGGGTCCAGACGCCTCCTGCCGGAGGCTCTACGCGGGGATCGTTCGGTCCATGGCCCTATACGGGGCGCCGGTGTGGGCGCCGTCGCTGCGAAAGCGACCGGCGGGCATTCTGAACGCCTGCCAGAGGGTCATGGCAATTCGGATGGTGCGGGGATACCGCACGATTTCCTGCGAAGCGGCGAGCCTTCTGGCTGGCCTACCACCGTGGGATCTGGAGGCAACAGTCCTTGCACACATGCACGACATGCGCGTGGAGATGCAACGCCGGGGTGAAAGTCCTCTGCCGCGACAGGTCACGGCATGGCGGGCAGAGCTCCGGCGGGATCTCATGGTGGAATGGCGTCAGCGACTATCGCAACCCCGTCATGGGCACGCCACAATTATGGCGATAAGTCCCCTCTTTGAGGCGTGGCTGGAAAGACCTCACGGCGTCCTTACCTTCCGCATGACACAGGTCCTCACCGGAAATGGCAAGTTCGGGAGGTTCCTGTTCCGAATTAAAGCGGAAGTGACGCCCGGGTGTCGCCACTGTGCGGAACGCCCGGAGGACACGGTGGAGCACACAATCGCGGTGTGCCCTGCTTGGGCGGAGCATCGCCGTGCCCTCGTGGGGGTGATCGGTGGCGGAGACCTCTCGCGCCGGGCCTTGGTCGAGGCCATGGTCCGGAGCGAGGAGGAGTGGCAGGCGGTCGCCGACTTCTGCGAAGCAGTAATGCTCGCTAAGGAGAAGGCCGACCGCATCAGGCAACGGCGCTCTCGCCGCCGCCGCCGGGATTCCGATCCCGATTTCCAGCCACCGTAGGCGCGGGCTTGCGGACAGTGAGCAATGGGTAGCTCGCTGTCCGGCCGTCCGGTAACCGTCCGGACCAAGCCCAAGTCGTCGTCGACGGCGCGCGCTGTTCCCGCGCGCCTCAAGGAGTTGTCAGCAACAGCAGGGGCCCGGCCGGGTCGAAGCCTACTGGGGCCAGGGTTATCCGAAAGGGCGCTCGAGCCCCGGTATGAAGGCTTGTAGGAACGGGATGGGTTTTTTAGTCAGTAAGAGTCTGACACTATCTCCCGCTCCGCCCAAGAGCGGGGGTTGTCATAAGATGATTTTTCCCATCGGAAAAAAAAAAAAAAAAAAAAAAAAAAACGACCTCAAAGTGAGATCACCAAAAGCTATAATTTATTATATCGTTAATGATGTTCTGATATGTCTGTCCTGTGCTCAGAGATTCGGTCACATGAGAGTACATAACAGAACAGCATTTTATATCTTCATCTTAGCTCACAACCACCATGAAGAGCCAAGGAATGCGGTCGCTGTGGCAGAAATCGGCTAGATGGCATCATCATCACCATTATCACGTGTTGGTCTCACTATAAGTCAAGTCATTATAGTCAGTCCATCAGTTATAATCAACGAAATTTTATTCAAATTCTGAAGACGAAGCATTACTTTAGTTAGGTACTTTACTTGAGACACAGTAGATAATATATAAACAAATTTTGGAACTTTCACATAAATAGAAAATATGAACGGATATATGTGGGACTTTACATCCTGTTGCACACACATGTGAAGGTTTTGTTGCTGTAATTAAGAATGACCGTGGAATGACCACTAAAAACTTTACTAAAATATTAAATAAGCGCTTAAAGAGGTTAGAGCTAACTATATGGATATATGTATATTTATATACAATCATGGCTATAATAGGGTAGTTTCCAGGGTCAAAATATTGTCATTTATTTAGTCCGTATTTTAGATTTTAAAAAAATATTGGACACGTATTTTTTCTTTTTTCGATTCAACAAAAAATAACAAAGATATAGCCCATTAAAGTTACGTGTGACGTCACCCCGTGCGAAAAAATACAGCACGACGTAGGTAGATAATTATTCAACATTTAAAATATCTATTTTTCTAAAATATGTACATGAAAAATTTAACCAGTCAATACTGCTCATAAACTTAGTCTTGGGCCACCAAAATACAAATGATTTTAGGCCTGGGGCCACTTCTAATGTGAATAACCCTCGACCACTTGAGGGTTAGTATACTGGGGTTTGATTGAAAGAATTTCACTTTCTATTCCACACTGGTTTATTTTCAGATGTAGTGATTACAACTGGATATGGTTAGTGGTTAACAAATAAAATTTATGCTAGGACCTTATACTATGCCGGAGAATCTTAACACCGCGATGTAGAAATTGGACAAAACGGTACAACGCCATCTAGTGACGACTAAATAAACAAATTTTACTTAGTTGATATTACGATCGCGGTTATTTTAGATATTGTCCGTGAGCGGTTAAACATTCCGCCCACCAAGGACATTTTGTGCAACATTATGTCCTTCCAATGTTAAAATTTTACCAGGCTATTTACATTTTTTGCTAATCAAACAGATTTTTTTTTTTACAATATGCCATACACACATGACATTAAACATAAATAATTACTTACATTTCTAAACAATGCTTAAAATTATCACTTATAACTAATAACAACATTCTTAGGCAATCGGCAAGACACACAGTTTTGATGTTGGTCTTTTAAATACGGAACCATTACAGCGGAGTGTGACTACTCGTGTAAGATTGTCTAACCCCGGATGTTTTTCAACCACCCTGCCAAGGAGCCATCGGCAAGGAGGTAAGTTATCCTCTTTAATTAAAACTATATCCCCTATGTTTGGTTCAGGATTTTGCTTAGACCACTTATAACGATGAAGCAGTGTGGTCAAGTATTCGTCGGACCAGCGACGCCAGAAATGTTGTGTCATCTGTTGGACTAGATGCCACCTCTTCAAACTAGAAATATTAGCCTTTTCATAATTATGGTCAGGCGCATTGATAATTGGTTCGCCCACAAGAAAATGCCCTGGCGTTAAGGCGTTAAATGTGTTCGAGTCGGTCAGTCTACACAAAGGTCGTGAGTTTAAACATGCTTCTACTTGACTTAATAAAGTAGACATCTCTTCAAAAGTTAAAGTAGAGCTACCTATTACCCTGTTTAAATGTTTCTTACATGACTTTATTCCAGCCTCCCATAATCCGCCAAAGTTCGGAGCATGTGGTGGAATAAAATGCCATGTGGTACCTTCTGATGCTAAAGCCGCAGCAACTTCCTTAGCTATACCTGAATTTTCCGAGCGAAGTAATGTATCTAGTTCTTTAGAGGCTCCCTGAAAATTTGTACCGTTATCGCTCCATATATCCTGGCATTAACCGCGTCTTGCCACAAACCTTTTAAAAGCGGCAAGAAACCCCATTGTTGTTAGGTCGCTTACGACCTCAATGTGAACCGCTTTAGTCGCCATGCAGACAAATAAACAAATGTATCCTTTATAGGCATGGTGACCTCTACCCTTTGAAGCCCTTAACTGAATAGGACCAGCATAATCTACCCCACTGCTCCTAAACGGTCTATTCGGTGTAACCCGTGCTGGTGGTAGTTGACCCATTAATTGCGGTTTTGTAGATGCTGCATAACGCAAACAAGTTACACATTTTTTCACGTATGCAGTAACCAAACGCTTGGCTCCGTGAATAAAATACTTCGTGCTTAAGTAGTTAAGCATTAATTGAGGACCCCCATGAAGGTTCCTATGATGTGCGTCGGCGATTAAGAGATTGGTAAAATGAGTATCGCTAGGAATCAATATTGGATTTTTACGATCTATGTCAAGCTCGGAATGTTCCAATCTACCGCCCACCCTCAAGATTTTTACGGAATCGAGGTAAAGATTTAAAGACTTGAATATTTTTCTTTTAGGCCTTTCTTTTTGCAGATCCAGAATTACCGCTTCGAACCTTTGACCTTGACATACCCTAATGCATGTCTCCAATGCCAATCTTAATTCTTCTGCCGTTATAATTTTAAGACTCTTTCTTTCAACCTTCGGTTTCTTCAACTCTAAAGGACGTCTTAAATATGCTACCATTCTTACTAGTCGGGTAAGTGTTGAATATTTATCCCAAATAAAATTGTCGTCTGTTACTAGATGTACTTTTATTTCCTCTATATTAGTTGACACCACCTTGCGTTTGCCAAATATATTATTTTTATTTTTCAGGAATGCAGGACCTTCTATCCACAACTTAAAATTTACAAATTCCGACGCATATAAACCACGTGATGCGCAGTCAGCAGGATTGTTTTTCGACTGAACGTGATTCCATTGCTGTGGTTCACTGATGCTCAAAATTTCAGAAACGCGGTTTGCTACAAATGTTTTCCATTTGTTGGGGTGACTATTAAGCCATGCTAATACGATCTCTGAATCTGTCCAATAATACGTATTAGATTTACCGATTCCCATCACTTCGGAGACTTCTGAAAGCAGCTTGGCTAGGAGGATTGCTCCACACAACTCTAATCGTGGCACTGATACCGTTTTTATTGGTGCGACATTAGTTTTCGCTGTGAGCAAAGTTACATAAACGCTACCGTCAGTGTCGACAACCCGTGCATAGACTACTGCAGCATATGCTGATTTTGACGCGTCGCAAAATCCATGCAAGTCAACCTGCTTGTCTCCCGGTCTCATGTTCAACCATCGAGGTATTGAAAATTCCGTTAAACCTTTCAACTCCTGCCGGTAAGTAAACCATTCCTTTTTTATTTCATATGGAACTTCCTCATCCCAACCAATACCAGAAATCCATAATTTTTGTATTAAAATTTTTGCTAATACTATTACAGGAGCGACCCATCCCAGAGGGTCAAATAGTCTTGCTATATCTGATAACATGTTTCTTTTAGTTACAGGTTCCTGGCGCGGAGGTATCTGCACCGAGTATTGGAAGGTGTCACAGCTTCGGTTCCAGGTAAGTCCCAACGTTTTAAATATTTCATCCTGTTTTATGTTGATCTCCCTTTCTACACCATCCTGTCCCTTGTACGAGTGCCTTTCACCGATAATCTTCTCTAGTAATTCACTGCTGTTGCTTGACCATTTCTGTAAAGTGAACCCTGCTTTTGCTAATAACTTATTCATTTGGCTATAGATCTGCATGCCTTCTTCTATCGAGTCACAACCAGTCATAAGGTCATCCATGTAATAATCCTTAAGTACTCTTTCAGCTGCCAATGGGAACTCGACTCCCTCATCGTACGCTACTTGCTGCATCGCTCGAACGGCTAAATAGGGTGCTGAAGAGGTACCAAAAGTAACGGTAAGTAGTTTGTAATCCTTAACAGAAGATTGCTTGTTATCTCTCCACACGATGCGTTGAAAATCTGTATGATGGTCGGCCACGCGCACCATTCGGTACATTTTGATAATATCCGAAACTAGACAAATGCGATGAGTTCTCCAACGAATCAGTAAATGTCGCAGATCTTGTTGCAGCCCTGGACCAATCATTAGGTCATCGTTAAGCGATCTCCCATTCTTTCCCTTGCAGGAAGCATCAAAGACAACCCGAACCTTGGTTGTGTCTTTATCGTTCCGTACAACCGCATGATGAGGTAAGTACACTGCATATTGATTTTGTTCTTCAGCTTTGGTTATTGGTCTCATATGACCCAGCTCCAAGTATTCGTTGATAACTTCCTCATATTTTGTTTTTAAATCTGTGTTTTTACTAAGTTTAGCTTCTAACGCGTAAAATCGGTTAATTGCTACCTTTCTTGCATCACCGTATTTACAGCTCGGATCCTGATTTCTAAATGGTAAGTTAACTACGTAACGACCGTCATTGTCCCTCACAGTTATACCCCGAAATATTTCTTCGCATCTTTTTTCTTCTTCGGTAAGTATAGGTTTCTTATTTTGTGGTTCCTTTTCTAATTCCCAGAACTTTTTTAGGAGTTCATCATCACCAAAGTGGGTATGCATCACCGTGATATTCGTCGAACTCTGAGCAGCAGAAGCTACTGTTCCTGATAAAATCCATCCCAATGATGTACACTGAGCTACAATGCTACCACCAGGAGGTTTTTTTAACCCGTTTTGTAGAACCTGACTATAAATTTCTGCTCCTAACAACATATCCACTTTATCCGGTGTATTATATCTAGGATCCGCTAATTGTATATCGTTGGCTTGTGCCCAATCTAAATATACCGTTTCCCTACCAGGTAATAATGATGTAACCGATTTGAGAACATATGCTTTTACTACAAGTTCAACCGAGGGATCGACTCTAGACTGAATTTTGACCTCAACAACCGAATTTAAAGATAACTTGTTACTACCATCTATACCAGTTATTAAACCCTTTGCTGGCTTTTTCTGTAATCCTAAAATTTGGACGGTATGTTCTGTAACAAAAGACGCCTGTGAGCCTTGGTCTAACAAGGCCCTGATTGTATACCTAGCCCCATTTTTTGATACAGCCCTCACTAGAGCTGTGGCTAATAGGACTTGGTTTTTCGCTGTACCTTGCGAAAAACAAGTCACTACCTTGTTTTCAGCTTCTACTCCAACCGCGTGTGTTTTTTCATTCGTTGGCAAAACCCTATCGCTAGTCGAATTTCCCCTCTCTCCCCTAGACTCCTGCTCACCTTTAGGGTGCAACAAGGAGTGATGTCTCCGCTTACATACTTGACAAGAGGCTGTACACTTACAAACCCTGGCAGAGTGGTTGTGCCCCAAACAATTGAAACATAAGTTATGATCTTGAACAAACTTACGCCGAGTATCCACATCCTGACTAGCAAATTGCTTGCAATTTCTTATTTTATGCTCGCTGTTACAAAGCGGACAGACCATGGCCGCATTGCTTGCTGTGTGAAAAACCTTTGCCTTACTAACATTAACATTATTTTTACTTGGCTTACTTTCTAAGAATTCAAATGCTCTATACCGGCTTGTTAAAAATTCTTTGAACTGTTCAAACGTAGGCAGCTGATCTGAATCAGTGTTACTAGTTACGTTTAGTTCCCAGTCCTTCCTACTGTCTGGGTCTAATTTTAATGTTATTAAATGAATTATAAGAATATCCCAGGATGTTATATCAATATTTAGATTACTCAGTGCGTTTAGACAGTCCGACGTAGTGTCCATTAGTTCCTTTAACGCACTAGCTGATTCTTGGGCAATGTTTTTTTGACTAAGCAACCTTTTTAAGATGCAGTGCGATAAATATTTTTTATTATTATACCTGGACTCTAATTGAGTCCAGCATCTGATATAATTCGACTCCGAAATTGGTACATGACGTAAAAGTTGCTCAGCTTCCCCACTCAAGTAACCTTTCAAATAGTGTAACTTTTGAACATTATCAATTGTGCTATTCTTATGTATTGCCGATACAAACAAATCTCGGAAAGTCGGCCATTCCGTATATTTCCCCGAAAATGTTGGGATAGTGATTCTGGGCAACTTTATGTATGTGCCTTTCCCCTCGGGAACATTATTTGATGATGGCCCCGCAACCGGAGACACATCGTCACCCTTAATGTTGTTTAATGCAGTTTTTAACTCGCATTTTAAATCTAAATATAAGTCTTCAGTGTTAAAATAAACTTCGTTTACAGTGTAGGCTGAAGATATCAATTCTTTAGGTTCAAAATCCTTCACAATTTGTGTATGTGTTAAACTAAATTGCGCCCACAAATCATCAATACTTTCTAATCTGGTTTCTATATATTGCTTTGTAATCCTATCCTTTGGCGACTTTTTAAAATTACTTTTAGCTCTTAACAGCCGAGTGCGAATATCATCCTGTACTTTAACATGTGATTGCAAAGACATTTTGAAGTTAGCAATCTAAAATTCACAACACAATACAGAAAAAATAAACAGTTAAAAAAAATCTACAAGTTCAAAAAGTTGTCGAAAATTTTACAAGTCAATGTAAACAAAGAAATTTTTCTAAGTCCAAAAATTTCCGAAATTTTTCTAAGTCTTTGACACTTTAAAATCTACTAAAATTCGGGCATAGGTTCCCCGTCTGAACACTTTACGCTTAAATCTAACTAAGTCTAAACATGCACACACGAAATTATTCTAAGTTCCAAAGTCACTGATTAAAAGTTAAAGTTTAAATCTTCTAGGCAATAAAGGTCACTTTTCCTTGGCACAAAAGAAATCACAAAGTACTCACGTTTTACTGGCACTGTCACTCACTTCCTTACGACCTTAGTCGTCTGCAGCTTGCTTGCTGCTGATTGGTACTCCTCCCTCCGTACTTCCCGTAACTGGATCGGCTTCCACCTCGTCACCATCCAGGATCACGCCGCAGGAACGTATGGGGTTGATGTTTCTCCGTCCAAATAGGAGAACACACCTGATGTGGCTATGAAAAACAGCCCTAGCCACGTCCGGCTCGAAGGACCATGAATAACCCTCGACCACTTGAGGGTTAGTATACTGGGGTTTGATTGAAAGAATTTCACTTTCTATTCCACACTGGTTTATTTTCAGATGTAGTGATTACAACTGGATATGGTTAGTGGTTAACAAATAAAATTTATGCTAGGACCTTATACTATGCCGGAGAATCTTAACACCGCGATGTAGAAATTGGACAAAACGGTACAACGCCATCTAGTGACGACTAAATAAACAAATTTTACTTAGTTGATATTACGATCGCGGTTATTTTAGATATTGTCCGTGAGCGGTTAAACAAATGAATTTTCAGTTTATTTTTTCTTCATTGTATATTTCTTATTTTTTTCAATAAATAAATTATTAATAAAAACATTTTTTTTTTTATTGGTAGTTCTTAAGCTTTATAACTTCGTTAGTGATGATGATAATAAAAAAAATCATTCATATATTTTTTAAATCTAAAAATTGTTTTTTTTTTAGCATAAAAAAAATTGCAAGTGAGTTGTGATTGAGTTTCGTGCGATTGGATTGGTGTTGTGTAACAATAGAATTTTGTAGGACAACATTAATTGTGCTTAGTTTGAAAATTAAAAAAAAAATAAACTGCAGCAGCACAAACGTATAGTTAGTGAGTAACTCTAACACTTTGAACAGTAGAGTAGGTAGCATCATATCAAACAATCGACAGGCATTCAGCTTACAGAATCTCACTCGATCCAGACTTTTAACATTTTTGCAAAAAAACTGACTTTTAATGCTCTCACATTCCTCTAAGTTTTGTGACAAGTCGTTTGCGATCCAGGCGGTGCGTTTGTGGAACGCGTTGCTGTTACCAATTAGGCAAGCCCAGTCACTAATTTCCTTCAAAAATCTAGTTAAAGAACATTTTCTTTCTCTCTAACGCTATCCTGGTTCTATTTAATTCAATTTCTTTTATCAACCCTACTTTATTTATTTGTTCCCCTTTATTCAATGAAATTGTGTAAGATATCTTACACAATTTCATTGAATAAAGGGGTAAAAATAATATATATAATATAATATTTATTCATATAAATATATATATAATAAATATATCATTTCAAAGTTATTTAGTTTTTGATTAATCTATTAGCAGTACATCGCAGACTACTCCTGTATTGTTTTATTTGTTTCAATCCATCCTAAGGTTGCCTGGTAGATATCGCTATCAGCGATAAGACCGCCATTGCACCCATAGATTTAAGTTTATGTTTATATCTTGTTACTTTTTGGTGTACAATAATGTTTATTCTATTCTATTCTGATCTATTCTATTCTATTCATCTCGACATCTGAAACAAATCAAAAAGTTATTAGGACCCGCCAGGATGGAAACCCTCAAACAGGGAGTGAAGACGCACAGAAACTATCCATGTTTTGTTGTTTCCACCTACCTGATAATAATTCACTGTATCAAATTGTATTGAGAAGTATAGAGACTCAATTGCTAGCCATTCTTACTTATTGTACGATACCCACATAGTCCTGACTAATAGCTAATCGTAGTAAGAACCATCTTGACAGTCCATCAAATATATTTAGATAATTGTAACATAACGTATTCATCCTTTTAAGGTTCCCACTGCCGAGACTAAAGCCTCCTCTCCAAAAGAAGGAATGGGCCGTAATCGACCACGCGGGCTAGTGTGGGTTAGTGGATGTCACATACCTTCGAATGTTTTAGTTCTATCTAGGACATTAGCCGGTTTAGTGATTTTTATTTTCATTTAATTGCTTTTATATGGTAAATTAAAAGTGAACATTCTTTTGTCATAGTGTGCTTGAAATAAGAACTTGTGCGTTATTGTTTTTGTAAAAACCATTGAAAAAATTACACAACTTAGATCGCTATTTCAAGCCAATCAAATTTTGGTGCTAGGTTGTTATTGATGATACCATGACCCCACTAGGCATGGCTAAAAATATCAGACGTCGAAACTAACAATAACAATTCAGCTCCTTAACGTAAGTAATCGAAGCATTAGTGTTATGAACGTTTAAACAAACAAGTTCGATATTTCATACGTCCACGTTTAATTTATGTTATTTTAATATTTATTAAGAGTTCACTTTACGATCGCGACGGAACTTATACTGCAGTGTACGCTCAATAATGGAGACTCAAAATAAAAACATTGATAACGAAACTGGAATAAGAAATAAAAAAAGTAATAAATAATAAAATTAATAAAGAAGTTCAGCCAATTTTCCGACCTCTGGATTTAATGCAAATTCTTTTGCTCAGTCCCAAATATTACATCAAAAACAATTATATAAATCCAAATAATTGTTTAAATAAATTCATAATTATAGTTGGAACCGTAATATTTTTTACTACATATGTTTATCGAATCTTGGAAATATTTATAGATGACAATTTCAGACGATACAGTTCAGTTAATTTCTTATTTTTTGCATCTTTCTTTGATTTCATTTTTCGATGTATAGGTATCTTTATGAACTCAATCATGGGAATCACTCGAAGTAAAATCAGTGTTATGCTTGTTTTGTACATTCAAGAAGTACATAATTTTCTTAATCATAAGGCTGCTCTCAAATGGTTCATTATAAAAAGTTGGATCAGCGTCGCTGCACTTTTTGGATTTTATGTCTTCATATTTTGTTACCTCTACATAATGTTCCTCAAGCCTCCTTGGAACGTCATTCTTTACATATTGATTATAGTGACTTTTGATTCAAATGTAATATACGTGATCAGACTAGCTAAGATGTTGACTGATAAAATTGTGCTTTGGAATATTCAGTTATTATTGATTCAAAAAAATGGGTGCAGTAATCAAGAGATTACGAAAATGTTTATGACTTACAACAAAATATTAGAGTGCTATAAGATTATCGTAAACATATATCAGCATCCAGTAAGTATCATATTTTATATTGTTGTTTAATAAATATTTAGGTATGCTTGGTTTGCGCTGACAACACGTTGATCTTGGTGCTGAGGGGTTGCATCTGGTGACTGCTGAATTAGTGACAGTTGATGAGAAGATCCGACAATTGGAACTCGTACAAAACCGAGGCTATACGTTTTCATGCCCTTGGAACGCATCACCATCGGAAATCCAAATAATGGTAGTAGACCACAACTCCCCGGTACTATAGTAACTGGCACTTGTGGTCAACAGCCGGTGCAACCTCGAGAAGCACTTCTGATATCTAGTTACCAGACGGGAGTAGCCCGGGGCTACCTTCAAGCGGCTTCTGCTCTATCTAGGGGGTACAGACGCCTTCCACTGGAGGCTTCACGCGGGGATTGTGCGATCCATGGCCTTTTATTGGGGATCCAGTATGGGCGTCGTAAATTTAGAATAATCTAAATTGTGACAGGTATTTATTTTTTGTATTTTTTTCATCTCTTTCAGATTATGTATCAAACTATGGACTCTATATTTCATGGCTTGATTAATACTGAAATTATAATACAATTTTGCAAACACAATTATAATCAAACGGTAAGTCATCCAATGTTATTTCAATAAATAGTAGTTTTACTAGTAATACTATTACTAAAAGTAAACTACTATTTATTTTCTTCACGTGATTAACCGACAGTCATTTCTTTCATATGCAATTCTTAATTGAACATGAGGGTAACTTAACATTGCATTGAACGCTAAATTATAGCGTTTCATCCTAAAAACACATTATTACATCTTTCCATACCGATATTTTGTAATAATTTATCACCATCCCAAAAAAAAAGACTTTTGACTATTATACTTTTCCCACATTCAAAATTTATATCAATTTGCAGAGAGAAAATCCTTTCGCGTCTATGTATTATCTTGCATGGGTGACAAAAACCTGGGTTACGCAAATCTATCTCTGTCTGCAATTCGAGACATTCTACGAAGCCATCAAGCGCGCACAAAATACTTGTGTATTAATTTTGGCTTCAAATTGTACAGGTATAAACACATATTTTTTAATTTATCTTGAACAGCGTTAATAGTCAAATACTGATTGCACTATTGCTTACGCTTAGCAGTAAGTTTTTGGCACACCCAGAAGCCAATGACATCCTTAGTGGTTAACAGTGCAGTTTTTGACAGAGTAGGTCAACTGCGAATTTAATTTAAAATTTGTTGTTAGGCTCGCGCTTAATCACCATATGATGACCTGATGATAAGCAATGATATGATCGACGATAGAGCTAGCTTACTTAGAAGTAACTTATTAATACCTAAAGACCTGGAGGTTTTTAAATTAAGACCGATGGAACGAGACAGAACTCTATAGTTACTCTTTAACGAATTTACAATATTACAATATTAATAGCTATGAGAGAACAGTGTAGGCTACATGAAAGTGAAATTATCTGCTGGTATTTCTTGATTGCTACAACCTGGTGGTATTTTAGTCAAGAGTAAATACGTTCCTTTTTGGCAAACGTGCTTCATCGTTGACCACGATTTTTTATTATTACTAGCTTTGCCCGCGCGGCTTCGCTCCCGCTCTTCCTTACTCCACCCTACTATACCCTACTCTACCCTACTATACCCTACTCTACCCTACTATACCCTACTCTACCTTACTCTACCCTACTCTACACTACTCTACCCTACTCTACCCTACTCTACCCTACTCTACCCTACCCTACTCTACTCTACCCTACTCTACCTTACTCTACCCTACCCTACTCTACCCTACTCTACCCTACTCTACCCAACCCTACTCTACTCTACCCTACACTACCCTACACTACCCTACTCTACCCTACACTACCCTAATTTTCATTTTTTTTTCCATAAGAACCTTCTCCTCATAATAACAAACACAACAAAAAAAAAATTAGCGAAATCGGTCCAGGCGTTGTTGAGTTATGCGCTTACCAACACATTTTACGATTCATTTTTATATTATAGATTATTTATAAGCTTGCGTTTGACCACCATCTCACATGATAGTAAGCGATGATGTGGTCGACGTTGGAGCACGCTTGCCTAGAAGTAACCTATTCATTCTTGACTTAAAGAACCTTTTTTTTATGGTGGGAAAAATCATCCAAGAACAAACCGCGCTCTTGGGCGGAGCGGGAGATAGTATCAGACTCCTACTGACTAAAAGTCCACCCTGTTCCTTCGTTGCCTTCGTACCGGGGCTTGAGCTATCTTTTGAATTAACCCTGGCCCCAGTAGGCTTCGACCCAGCTGGGCCCTTGCTGTTGCTGACAGCTCCTTGAAGCGCGCGGGAACAGTGCGCACCGTTAACGACTTGGGCTAGGTCCGGACAGTTACCGGACGGTTGGACCACGAGCTACCTATTGCTCGCCATCCTCAAGCCCGCCCCTACGGTGGTCGGAAATCGAGATCGAAATCCCGGCGGCGACTTAAAGAACCCTAAGTTGTAGCTATCGGGAAACACAGACTCCGGCAGGGAATTCCACTGTATGGGCTGTATGTACAATAAATGTGTTCCCAAAATGCTTTGTGCGTATGGGTGGAATGTCTACCATGTACCGGTGGCGCAACACCGTACGTCTTGTAGTCCGATGATGGAACGGACTTGGCGGAATTAGATTGTGCAATTCCAGTGCACACTCCCCGAAATATAGGTACGATAGAAAACCGACAGGCTAGCAACTCGGTGGCGATGCTCAAGCCATTGGAGCTTCGACTCTACAAGTGCATCATTGCCGATGATTCTCTCAGCTCGCCTCTCAATCGACTCCAGAGCATGAAGCTGGTATTTGGCAGACCCGTCCCAAAGATGAGAACAGTACTCCATACACGATCGAACTTGGGCTTGATAAAGATTAAGCAGCAGTTCCGGTGTAAAGTACCGTCTCACCTTTGCTAAGATTCCCAATTTTTTGGCAGCCAGTTGAGCCTTTGCCTCGATGTATGAGCGGACATCGGTTACTATCAGGTGAGATAGCGGTCAAACGCAAGCTAAATGAGGAGGATTATTACCTAGAACCTTTAAATTTTGCAAGAAGTAAGGCCCCTCATGATCCGGAACCGTTCATATGCAAGTTCAACTCTCATGTGATCGGGTTTTTGTCCCAGTACTGGGTTCAATATTTCCAAAATTCACGCGGGGAACACATGTGTTTAAATAGATTTAAAAATGTGCAATATACACCACACCAATTTACCTGTTTTATTTTCAGATGATCAAAAGAAGTTATGCAAAAATGTCCAACGGGTGCATCGTGCATCATTTAACAAGATGAGTGTTTGTGGCTGTTTCTATGTAGATATTTGTCATACATTACATTTGATTTCTCTTATTTCTCACTATACTGTTGTGCTCTTGCAGTTTGCTTTTCTGTCAAATTGACTCATGTATTTGGAATTTATTTTAAAATAAAATTTGAAAGTATAAGAAGTATATATTATAATATTTCGTGGTTTCATTTTCGATATAAATAAACAGGTAGTCCTTTGACCTACAAGGCAACACTCGCACGCTTTTAAAAGTTATTTATAATTAGAATAACAAATCGATTCCTTTTTCGAATAATCGATTCGCCTATGCTACACTAGAAGGTGCAACACTCATTCTTTTTCCGTGCGAGGCAACAAGTGCACGCGCTTCTACCTACGATTATTTTGTTTAGTTCGAACTTTGAGTTACGGTGTTTTGCAATGCCTAAAAGGTCATTGTGAAGAAAATATTAACTAGTACATGAAGAAGTTGGAAAAATTACGGGATGAACACAAAAAACGGCGGCGAAATTCATGAGGAAGAATTTCGCCGATAACCAACAAGGTTTGTTACTTTAAAAGTCTGTGTTATTAATCCCTACCGTACAAGTACTGGTCCAAGTGACAGCCTTGATACTGGTAATTTGCCATAGATTCAAATTTGAACGCGGCAAATATTCTACCCGCCATAGATTCAACATGACTTACTATAGTCGTGGGTATCATACATGGATTTCCAATACGGCCGGAATGCCAACGGTGACAATAGCGCGCCGGAAGTTTTTTTTTATATACACTAATATTTTATAGAGGTATAGTTTGTTTTTTCTTTGTTGGACGTAATCTCTGAAAGTACAGCTCCCCTAGCCAAGTTACAACCGTATCGTGTCGAATTCCGTTCTCCAATCGGTAACGCTTCGGTGTCAGCAATTGTAGAAAACGATAAGTGGGTAGCCATGTTGACGCACCTGAGTCGGCCGCTCGTTCTACAATGTAGCGTTTGTTTATCAAAGGATGTAGCGTTAAACGTTGTAGAAATACATTCTATCATTTTGAACGATGTGAACTTGGCTACGAATTGTCTATTCGTTTGTTCCAACCACGCGATTTTACGTTGAGATGACGTCATTCCCATACGTTTCATCACTTTTCGACATCGTTAACGATTGCAGAATAACAACTTGGCTAAGCGTGCTGGTCCGATTCCGAAATTTTTTTCACTGATAGAAAGCTGCTTTATCCTGAGTAACATAGGCTATATTTCATGAACGTGGGCGAAGCTGCGAGCAAAAGCAGTTTTCTATAAAACATATGAAAATATTATTAAATATAATGTTTATTAGAACCACGCTCACAAAAACGCAAATTGTAGTAGCACAAAAGTGTAGTTAGCAAGTAATGCTATCATTATCAATGGGAAAATTGCGTCAAGTTGGAATAATCGACAGGCATCCAGCTTGCAGAACCTCGCTTTATGTAAGCGTTTAATATTCTTGCATAATCTTCTCTCGGCATCTGTAATATTTTTTAATTAATTAAGTAGTTGTATAAATTTTAACAAAGTACCAAGGCCTTTATACAGGGTTTTTTGTAAAGTACCTACTAGCAACCATTTAGGATAATGCTACCAATATCATAAAGAACAACTTTTGTTTTATGACTTTTAAAAATTATCATATTTTAGTTCATCAGATTTTCATACAAAAATAAAAATATTTAATTTTAACGTTCTAAATACAAGGTGCAGTTTTAAAACTGCACAATATTTCAGGAGGTTGTAATAAAACTCATAAATAATCATGAAAAATACGATACCTGGTCAATAATCAGTAATACTTGTTATTTTATTTTTTTTATCTATCGATAAAAAACTATCGTTGCGAGTTAATGTGTGTGAAAACGCCCTTTATTGTTCCGTGTTTGTGTGTGTGAAAGAAAGCGCGGTTATAAGGCAGGTATCAGACTGGCTGCTTTTTAAGAAACGTAGTTCACACATACCGATTTTCATAAATAAGAAAAAAAAAATTAAAAAATTACCTACTTATTTTATTATTGATCCGGGTCGAGAATCACTAACATAATTACCTCCTGAAATATTTTGCAGCTTCAAAACGACACCTTGTATTACGAAGTTTATGCAAAGCAAGAGATAGTACAATAGCGGAAGGGAGTGGGAATCGGGTGGTGAGGATGCTGCATGCGCTTGTGTCGCATCATACAGACGTAGGTAGTATATAGCAAAATACAGAGTTGAAATGTGTTAGATAGAACAACGAAATCTTGAAGGTTTTGGTTTTTGGTAAATGAATTATGTTTTGTAAAAAGTCATAGAACAAAAGTTGTTGTTTATGATGTAAGTAATACAGACCTGCAAGGTTGTTAGTGTTTTACAAATAACCCTGTATAAAGAACAGTTATATATTATCAATTTCAATCAAAAACAGAAAACGAATCTTGAGTGACTTAAAAATGCTTAGAATCCCATGTATTTTAAATATATTATCTTCATTCTTTGTATTTTATTCAATTTATTTAAAGGCGTCGAAGAATATACTTTTTTTATCCGTACATTGTCTATTTGCCGTCGTAACTAGCTAGTTATCTCCTTTTAAGGCCTTTCTGCCTAAACTGTGAGAACCGATCTCAACACAACCAAAATATTTTTATGAATCCATTGAATAGGATATTCTATAATAATTGCTCAAAAAATAATATCACAAAACTCCAAAATACCTGTACAATTAGAATTCAAAACAACTCCGCAAGAATCTTGAATATTGTTCAAAGAAATGTAGAATTTTTCACAATGCAGGTTCAATACGACTTGCAATAACAAAGTCTTTATTATCCAATAACTCATCCACATATACACGACCAACTGTAAAATTTTTAATACAATAACATAACGAATTTATTGTTACTAAACATTTATGTGTAAATATATACTTGTAATTGGCTTTCTAGTGATAGGTAATGGATTCCTTTTTTAGGGTTCCGTAGCCAAATGGCAAAAAACGGAACCCTTATAGATTCGTCATGTCTGTCTGTCTGTCTGTCTGTCTGTCTGTCTGTCCGTCTGTCCGTCCGTATGTCACAGCCACTTTTTTCCGAAACTATAAGAGCTATACTGTTGAAACTTAGTAAGTAGATGTATTCTGTGAACCGCTTTAAGATTTTCACACAAAAATAGAAAAAAAGCAATAAATTTTGGGGGTCCCCATACTTAGAACTGAAACCCAAAATTTTTTTTTTCATCGAACCCATACGTGTGGGGTATCTATGGATAGGTCTTCAAAAATGATATTGAGGTTTCTAAAATCATTTTTTTCTAAACTGAATAGTTTGCGCGAGAGACACTTCCAAAGTGGTAAAATGTGTGTCCCCCCCCCTCTAACTTCTAAAATAAGAGAATGATAAAACTAAAAAAAATATATGATGTACATTACTATGTAAACTACCAACGAAAATTAGTTTGAACGAGATCTAGTAAGTAGTTTTTTTTTTATACGTCATAAATCTAAAAAATACACTATTATTAAAACATCGATCAAAGTTACAACGAACTACAAGAACTTTTATATTATGTTACTTGCTGCTACGGAACCCTTCATGGGCGAGTCCGACTCGCACTTGGCCAGTTTTTTTGTTTGGTTTTATTAGCTGTAAGTTCTCCATGTACTAAATAAATAAATAAAAAAATATTCTATACTTACGTGTAATTGATAATTTTTTCTTAAAAACATAATAATTATTTGTATTTGAAAAAGATTGAAATAAATGAATTCAATTGTATGAAACACGATCTAAAAAAAATAATTCATGATTTATAAATAACAACAACAAATATTTAACCCATGTAGAAATAAATATTTTTATGCCAACCCACCATTTTTTGAAACAAAACTTTGTAAATATCATAGCAGTCTAATATATTAAGATAAACCTGAAACATTTTTCTACAATAATCCTCTTTATCCCTACCCTTAATTGTGCAACCTCGAAGAGCTTGAACATTCCATAGGTCAACTTTATCTTTTAACAGCTGAATTAATTTGATTGCATAAATAATGTTAGTATCAAAACTCAATATAAATATACGATTAAACGATTTAATAACGTCAAAATAAATTATTGTGCAAAAAATTGTTAAGGTACTGATAGAAACTGTTATAAATAAGATAACAGCGACCCAGTTGCTAATAATGAAACGATTGAAGTTGGTTTTGTTATTCAAACTTCTGTGAACATCTTGAAATGTTAACACGAATAAAACGTTCTCATTTGTGTAGGAAACATTAATCTTGAAATTTATTAAGAATCCTACACTAAAAAAAATGCATGGAAAGATATGTAAGATATACATTATACCATAATGAATCTTTGGTTCTATCACGATTAGCTCATAAAATAAGAACGATATAAATAAAATTGTTGCACATAATGACAATAAATTAGATAGACAGCTATTAGGATATATAATATTATCCCTTATGCAATATTTTGGACACAACTGAATAGTTTGCATCAGGTTCAGAGGTAAAAGCAACGACTGCATATCTTTGTCAACGAACTTCTTGTCTGAAGTTTGGACAGGGAGATTTTTGGAAAAGTATCGTATTTTAATTTTATTTAGTTTCATTTTGTAGTGGTAGAGGCCTGTAATGATTGGCTAGTTAGTACAAACTGAACTTAATCAAATTATTTTTGAAACATAAATGTTAATTTGGAAACGAAGTGAATCTTCAAGCAGCTTACTAATTTAATTTTATTACCCCTGAGGTTGACAGAATATTATTAATGATACTCATGACGACCTCAAAGTGAGATCACCAAAAGCTATAATTTATTATATCGTTAATGATGTTCTGATATGTCTGTCCTGTGCTCAGAGATTCGGTCACATGAGAGTACATAACAGAACAGCATTTTATATCTTCATCTTAGCTCACAACCACCATGAAGAGCCAGGGAATGCGGTCGCTGTGGCAGAAATCGGCTAGATGGCATCATCATCACCATTATCACGTGTTGGTCTCACTATAAGTCAAGTCATTATAGTCAGTCCATCAGTTATAATCAACGAAATTTTATTCAAATTCTGAAGACGAAGCATTACTTTAGTTAGGTACCTTACTTGAGACACAGTAGATAATATATAAACAAATTTTGGAACTTTCACATAAATAGAAAATATGAACGGATATATGTGGGACTTTACATCCTGTTGCACACACATGTGAAAGTTTTGTTGCTGTAATTAAGAATGACCGTGGAATGACCACTAAAAACTTTACTAAAATATTAAATAAGCGCTTAAAGAGGTTAGAGCTAACTATATGGATATATGTATATTTATATACAATCATGGCTATAATAGGGTAGTTTCCAGGGTCAAAATATTGTCATTTTATTTAGTCCGTATTTTAGATTTAAAAAAAATATTGGACACGTATTTTTTCTTTTTTCGATTCAACAAAAAATAACAAAGATATAGCCCATTAAAGTTACGTGTGACGTCACCCCGTGCGAAAAAATACAGCACGACGTAGGTAGATAATTATTCAACATTTAAAATATCTATTTTTCTAAAATATGTACATGAAAAATTTAACCAGTCAATACTGCTCATAAACTTAGTCTTGGGCCACCAAAATACAAATGATTTGAGGCCCGGGGCCACTTCTAATGAATTTTCAGTTTATTTTTTCTTCATTGTATATTTCTTATTTTTTTCAATAAATAAATTATTAATAAAAACATTTTTTTTTATTGGTAGTTCTTAAGCTTTATAACTTCGTTGGTGATAATGATTATAAAAAAAATCATTCATATATTTTTTAAATCTAAAAATTGTTTTTTTTTTAGCATAAAAAAAATTGCAAGTGAGTTGTGATTGAGTTTCGTGCGATTGGATTGGTGTTGTGTAACAATAGAATTTTATAGGACAACATTAATTGTGCTCAGTTTGAAAATTAAAAAAAAATAAACTGCAGCAGCACAAACGTATAGTTAGTGAGTAACTCTAACACTTTGAACAGTAGAGTAGGTAGCATCATATCAAACAATCGACAGGCATTCAGCTTACAGAATCTCACTCGATCCAGACTTTTAACATTTTTGCAAAAAAACTGACTTTTAATGCTCTCACATTCCTCTAAGTTTTGTGACAAGTCGTTTGCGATCCAGGCGGTGCGTTTGTGGAACGCGTTGCTGTTACCAATTAAGCAAGCCCAGTCACTAATTTCCTTCAAAAATCTAGTTAAAGAACATTTTCTTTCTCTCTAACGCTATCCTGGTTCTATTTAATTCAATTTCTTTTATCAACCCTACTTTATTTATTTGTTCCCCTTTATTCAATGAAATTGTGTAAGATATCTTACACAATTTCATTGAATAAAGGGGTAAAAATAATATATTTAATATTTATTCATATAAATATATATATAATAAATATATCATTTCAAAGTTATTTAGTTTTTGATTAATCTATTAGCAGTACATCGCAGACTACTCCTGTATTGTTTTATTTGTTTCAATCCATCCTAAGGTTGCCTGGTAGATATCGCTATCAGCGATAAGACCGCCATTGCACCCATAGATTTAAGTTTATGTTTATATCTTGTTACTTTTTGGTGTACAATAATGTTTATTCTATTCTATTCTGATCTATTCTATTCTATTCATCTCGACATCTGAAACAAATCAAAAAGTTATTAGGACCCGCCAGGATGGAAACCCTCAAACAGGGAGTGAAGACGCACAGAAAATATCCATGTTTTGTTGTTTCCACCTACCTGATAATAATTCACTATATCAAATTGTATTGAGAAGTATAGAGACTCAATTGCTAGCCATTCTTACTTATTGTACGATACCCACATAGTCCTGACTAATAGCTAATCGTAGTAAGAACCATCTTGACAGTCCATCAAATATATTAAGATAATTGTAACATAACGTATTCATCCTTTTAATGTTCCCACTGCCGAGACTAAAGCCTCCTCTCCAAAAGAAGGAATGGGCCGTAATCGACCACGCGGGCTAGTGCGGGTTAGTGGATGTCACATACCTTCGAATGTTTTAGTTCTATCTAGGACATTAGCCGGTTTAGTGATTTTTATTTTCATATAATTGCTTTTATATGGTAAATTAAAAGTGAACATTCTGTTGTCATAGTGTGCTTGAAATAAGAACTTGTGCGTTATTGTTTTTGTAAAAACCATTGAAAGAATTACACAACGTAGATCGCTATTTCAAGCCAATCAAATTTTGGTGCTAGGTTGTTATTGATGATACCATGACCCCACTAGGCATGGCTAAAAATATCTGACGTCGAAACTAACAATAACAATTCAGCTCCTTAACGTAAGTAATCGAAACATTAGTGTTATGAACGTTTAAACAAACAAGTTCGATATTTCATACGTACACGTTTAATTTATGTTATTTTAATATTTATTAAGAGTTCACTTTACGATCGCGACGGAACTTATACTGCAGTGTACGCTCAATAATGGAGACTCAAAATAAAAACATTGATAACGAAACTGGAATAAGAAATAAAAAAGTAATAAATAATAAAATTAATAAAGAAGTTCAGCAAATTTTCCGACCTCTGGATTTAATGCAAATTCTTTTGCTCAGTCCCAAATATTACATCAAAAACAATTATATAAATCCAAATAATTGTTTAAATAAATTCATAATTATAGTTGGAACCATAATATTTTTTACTACATATGTTTATCGAATCTTGGAAATATTTATAGATGACAATTTCAGACGATACAGTTCAGTTAATTTCTTATTTTTTGCATCTTTCTTTGATTTCATTTTTCGATGTATAGGTATCTTTATGAACTCAATCATTGGAATCACTCGAAGTAAAATCAGTGTTATGCTTGTTTTGTACATTCAAGAAGTACATAATTTTCTTAATCATAAGGCTGCTCTCAAATGGTTCATTATAAAAAGTTGGATCAGCGTCGCTGCACTTTTTGGATTTTATGTCTTCATATTTTGTTACCTCTACATAATGTTCCTCAAGCCTCCTTGGAACGTCATTCTTTACATATTGATTATAGTGACTTTTGATTCAAATGTAATATACGTGATCAGACTAGCTAAGATGTTGACTGATAAAATTGTGTTTTGGAATATTCAGTTATTATTGATTCAAAAAAATGGGTGCAGTAATCAAGAGATTACGAAAATGTTTATGACTTACAACAAAATATTAGAGTGCTATAAGATTATCGTAAACATATATCAGCATCCAGTAAGTATCATATTTTATATTGTTGTTTAATAAATATTTAGGTATGCTTGGTTTGCGCTGACAACACGTTGATCTTGGTGCTGAGGGGTTGCATCTGGTGACTGCTGAATTAGTGACAGTTGATGAGAAGATCCGACAATTGGAACTCGTACAAAACCGAGGCTATACGTTTTCATGCCCTTGGAACGCATCACCATCGGAAATCCAAATAATGGTAGTAGACCACAACTCCCCGGTACTATAGTAACTGGCACTTGTGGTCAACAGCCGGTGCAACCTCGAGAAGCACTTCTGATATCTAGTTACCAGACGGGAGTAGCCCGGGGCTACCTTCAAGCGGCTTCTGCTCTATCTAGGGGATACAGACGCCTTCCACTGGAGGCTTCACGCGGGGATTGTGCGATCCATGGCCTTTTATTGGGGATCCAGTATGGGCGTCGTAAATTTAGAATAATCTAAATTGTGACAGGTATTTATTTTTTGTATTTTTTTCATCTCTTTCAGATTATGTATCAAACTATGGACTCTATATTTCATGGCTTGATTAATACTGAAATTATAATACAATTTTGCAAACACAATTATAATCAAACGGTAAGTCATCCAATGTTATTTCAATAAATAGTAGTTTTACTAGTAATACTATTACTAAAAGTAAACTACTATTTATTTTCTTCACGTGATTGACCGACAGTCATTTCTTTCATATGCAATTCTTAATTGAACATGAGGGTAACATAACATTGCATTGAACGCTAAATTATAGCGTTTCATCCTAAAAACACATTATTACATCTTTCCATACCGATATTTTGTAATAATTTATCACCATCCCAAAAAAAAAGACTTTTGACTATTATACTTTTCCCACATTCAAAATTTATATCAATTTGCAGAGAGAAAATCCTTTCGCGTCTATGTATTATCTTGCATGGGTGACAAAAACCTGGGTTACGCAAATCTATCTCTGTCTGCAATTCGAGACATTCTACGAAGCCATCAAGTGCGCACAAAATACTTGTGTATTAATTTTGGCTTCAAATTGTACAGGTATAAACACATATTTTTTAATTTATCTTGAACAGCGTTAATAGTCAAATACTGATTGCACTATTGCTTACGCTTAGCAGTAAGTTTTTGGCACACCCAGAAGCCAATGACATCCTTAGTGGTTAACAGGGGCCGTATTATGACCTCTTAAAACCATCATGTTTTCGGTGTGAAAAAGAGACGGAGCTATACAGGACGAATAGCACTATCCTTTTCTCACACAGAAAACATGATGGTTTTAAGATGTCATAATACGGCCGCTGTGCAGTTTTTGACAGAGTAGGTCAACTGCGAATTTAATTTAAAATTTGTTGTTAGGCTCGCGCTTAATCACCATATGATGACCTGGTGATAAGCAATGATATGATCGACGATAGAGCTAGCTTACTTAGAAGTAACTTATTAATACCTAAAGACCTGGAGGTTTTTAAATTAAGACCGATGGAACGAGACAGAACTCTATAGTTACTCTTTAACGAATTTACAATATTACAATATTAATAGCTATGAGAGAACAGTGTAGGCTACATGAAAGTGAAATTATCTGCTGGTATTTCTTGATTGCTACAACCTGGTGGTGTTTTAGTCAAGAGTAAATACGTTCCTTTTTGGCAAACGTGCTTCATCGTTGACCACGATTTTTTATTATTATTATTTATAAGCTTGCGTTTGACCACCATCTCACATGATAGTAAGCGATGATGTGGTCGACGTTGGAGCACGCTTGCCTAGAAGTAACCTCATTCTTGACTTAAAGAACCTTTTTTTTATGGTGGGAAAAATCATCCAAGAACAAACCGCGCTCTTGGGCGGAGCGGGAGATAGTATCAGACTCCTACTGACTAAAAGTCCACCCTGTTCCTTCGTTGCCTTCGTACCTTGAGCTATCTTTTGAATTAACCCTGGCCCCAGTAGGCTTCGACCCAGCTGGGCCCTTGCTGTTGTTGACAGCTCCTTGAAGCGCGCGGGAACAGTGCGCACCGTTAACGACTTGGGCTAGGTCCGGACAGTTACCGGACGGTTGGACCACGAGCTACCTATTGCTCGCCATCCTCAAGCCCGCCCCTACGGTGGTTGGAAATCGGGATCGAAATCCCGGCGGCGACTTAAAGAACCCTAAGTTGTAGCTATCGGGAAACACAGACTCCGGCAGGGAATTCCACGCCTTGGCTGTATGCACAATAAATGTGTTCCCAAAATGCTTTGTGCGTATGGGTGGAATGTCTACCATGTACCGGTGGCGCAACACCGTACGTCTTGTAGTCCGATGATGGAACGGACTTGGCGGAATTAGATTGTGCAATTCCAGTGCACACTCCCCGAAATATAGGTACGATAGAAAACCGACAGGCTAGCAACTCGGTGGCGATGCTCAAGCCATTGGAGCTTCGACTCTACAAGTGCATCATTGCCGATGATTCTCTCGGCTCGCCTCTCAATCGACTCCAGAGCATGAAGCTGGTATTTGGCAGACCCGTCCCAAAGATGAGAACAGTACTCCATACACGATCGAACTTGGTCTTGATAAAGATTAAGCAGCGGTTCCGGTGTAAAGTACTGTCTCACCTTTGCTAAGATTCCCAATTTTTTGGCAGCCAGTTGAGCCTTTGCCTCGATGTATGAGCCGACATCGGTTACTATCAGGTGAGATAGCGGTCAAACGCAAGCTAAATGAGGAGGATTATTACCTAGAACCTTTAAATTTTGCAAGAAGTAAGGCCCCTCATGATCCGGAACCGTTCATATGCAAGTTCAACTCTCATGTGATCGGGTTTTTGTCCCAGTACTGGGTTCAATATTTCCAAAATTCACGCGGGGAACACATGTGTTTAAATAGATTTAAAAATGTGCAATATACACCACACCAATTTACCTGTTTTATTTTCAGATGATCAAAAGAAGTTATGCAAAAATGTCCAACGGGTGCATCGTGCATCATTTAACAAGATGAGTGTTTGTGGCTGTTTCTATGTAGATATTTGTCATACATTACATTTGATTTCTCTTATTTCTCACTATACTGTTGTGCTCTTGCAGTTTGCTTTTCTGTCAAATTGACTCATGTATTTGGAATTTATTTTAAAATAAAATTTGAAAGTATAAGAAGTATATATTATAATATTTCGTGGTTTCATTTTCGATATAAATAAACAGGTAGTCCTTTGACCTACAAGGCAACACTCGCATGCTTTTAAAAGTTATTTATAATTAGAATAACAAATCGATTCCTTTTTCGAATAATCGATTCGCCTATGCTACACTAGAAGGTGCAACACTCATTCTTTTTCCGTGCGAGGCAACAAGTGCACGCGCTTCTACCTACGATTATTTTGTTTAGTTCGAACTTTGAGTTACGGTGTTTTGCAATGCCTAAAAGGTCATTGTGAAGAAAATATTAACTAGTACATGAAGAAGTTGGAAAAATTACGGGATGAACACAAAAAACGGCGGCGAAATTCTTCCTCATGTTCTGCTGATAACCAACAAGGTTTGTTACTTTAAAAGTCTGTGTTATCAATCCCTACCGTACAAGTACTGGTCCAAGTGACAGCCTTGATACTGGTAATTTGCCATAGATTCAAATTTGAACGCGGCAAATATTCTACCCGCCATAGATTCAACATGACTTACTATAGTCGTGGGTGTCATACATGGATTTCCAATACGGCCGGAATGCCAACGGTGACAATAGCGCGCCGGAAGTTTTTTTTTTATTTACACTAATATTTTATAGAGGTATAGTTTGTTTTTTCTTTGTTGGACGTAATCTCTGAAAGTACTGGTCCGATTGCGAAATTTTTTTCACTGATAGAAAGCTGCTTTATCCTGAGTAACATAGGCTATATTTCATGAACGTGGGCAAAGCTGCGAGCAAAAGCAGTATTCTATATAACATATGAAAATATTATTAAATTAAATGTTTATTAGAACCACGTTCACAAAAACGCAAATTGCAGTAGCACAAAAGTGTAGTTAGCAAGTAATGCTATCATTTTTAATGGGAAAATAGCGTCAAGTTGGAATATTCGACAGGCATCCAGCTTGCGGAACCTCGCTTGATGTAAGCGTTTAATATTCTTGCATAATCTTCTCTCGGCATCTGTAATATTTTTTAATTAATTAAGTAGTTGTATAAATTTTAACAAAGTACCAAGGCCTTTATACAAGGTTTTTGTAAAGTACCTACTAGCAACCATTTAGGATAATGCTACCAATATCATAAAGAACAACTTTTGTTTTATGACTTTTAAAAATTATCATATTTTAGTTCATCAGATTTTCATACAAAAATAAAAATATTTAATTTTAACGTTCTAAATACAAGGTGCAGTTTTAAAACTGCACAATATTTCAGGAGGTTGTAATAAAACTCATAAATAATCATGTAAAAATACGATACCTGGTCAATAATCAGTAATACTTGTTATTTTAATTTTTTTATCTATCGATAAAAAACTATCGTTGCGAGTTAATGTGTGTGAAAACGCCCTTTATTGTTCCGTGTTTGTGTGTGTGAAAGAAAGCGCGGTTATAAGGCAGGTATCAGACTGGCTGCTTTTTAAGAAACGTAGTTCACACATACCGATTTCCATAAATAAGAAAAAAAAAATTAAAAAATGACCTACTTATTTTATTATTGATCCGGGTCGAGAATCACTAACATAATTACCTCCTGAAATATTTTGCAGCTTCAAAACGACACCTTGTATTACGAAGTTTATGCAAAGCAAGAGATAGTACAATAGCGGAAGGGAGTGGGAATCGGGTGGTGAGGATGCTGCATGCGCTTGTGTCGCATCATACAGACGTAGGTAGTATATAGCAAAATACAGAGTTGAAATGTGTTAGATAGAACAACGAAATCTTGAAGGTTTTGGTTTTTGGTAAATGAATTATGTTTTGTAAAAAGTCATAGAACAAAAGTTGTTGTTTATGATGTAAGTAATACAGACCTGCAAGGTTGTTAGTGTTTTACAAATAACCCTGTATAAAGAACAGTTATATATTATCAATTTCAATCAAAAACAGAAAACGAATCTTGAGTGACTTAAAAATGCTTAGAATCCCATGTATTTTAAATATATTATCTTCATTCTTTGTATTTTATTCAATTTATTTAGAGGCGTCGAAGAATATACTTTTTTTATCCGTACATTGTCTATTTGCCGTCGTAACTAGCTAGTTATCTCATTTTAAAGCCTTTCTGCCTAAACTGTGGGAACCGATCTCAACACAACCAAAATATTTTTATGAATCCATTGAATAGGATATTCTATAATAATTGCTCAAAAAATAATATCACAAAACTCCAAAATACCTGTACAATTAGAATTCAAAACAACTCCGCAAGAATCTTGAATATTGTTCAAAGAAATGTAGAATTTTTCACAATGCAGGTTCAATACGACTTGCAATAACAAAGTCTTTATTATCCAATAACTCATCCACATATACACGACCAACTGTAAAATTTTTAATACAATAACATAACGAATTTATTGTTACTAAACATTTATGTGTAAATATATACTTGTATTTGGCTTTCTAGTGATAGGTAATGGATTCCTTTTTTTTTGTTTGGTTTTATTAGCTGTAAGTTCTCCATGTACTAAATAAATAAATAAAAAAATATTCTATACTTACGTGTAATTGATAATTTTTTCTTAAAAACATAATAATTATTTGTATTTGAAAAAGATTGAAATAAATGAATTCAATTGTATGAAACACGATCTAAAAAAAATAATTCATGATTTATAAATAACAACAACAAATATTTAACCCATGCAGAAATAAATATTTTTATGCCAACCCACCATTTTTTGAAACAAAACTTTGTAAATATCATAGCAGTCTAATATATTAAGATAAACCTGAAACATTTTTCTACAATAATCCTCTTTATCCCTACCCTTAATTGTGCAACCTCGAAGAGCTTGAACATTCCATAGATCAACTTTATCTTTTAACAGCTGAATTAATTTGATTGCATAAATAATGTTAGTATCAAAACTCAATATAAATAAACAATTAAACGATTTTATAACGTCAAAATAAATTATTGTGCAAAAAATTGTTAAGGTACTGATAGAAACTGTTATAAATAAAATAACAGCGACCCAGTTGCTAATAATGAAACGATTGAAGTTGGTTTTGTTATTCAAATTTCTGTGAACATCTTGAAATGTTAACACGAATAAAACGTTCTCAGTTGTATAGGAAACATTAATCTTGAAATTTATTAAGAATCCTACACTAAAAAAAATGCACGGAAAGATATGTAAGATATACATGATACCATAATGATTCTTTGGTTCTATCACGATTAGCTCATACAATAAGAACGATATAAATAAAATTGTTGCACATAATGACAATAAATTAGATAGACAGCTATTAGGATATATAATATTATCCCTTATGCAATATTTTGGACACAACTGAATAGTTTGCATCAGGTTCAGAGGTAAAAGCAACGACTGCATATCTTTGTCAACGAAGTTCTTGTCTGAAGTTTGGACAGGGAGATTTTTGGAAAAGTATCGTATTTTACTTTTATTTAGTTTCATTTTGTAGTGGTAGAGGCCTGTAATGATTGGCTAGTTAGTACAAACTGAACTTAATCCAAATATTTTTGAAACATAAATGTTAATTTGGAAACGAAGTGAATCTTCAAGCAGCTTACTAATTTAATTTTATTACCCCTGAGGTTGACAGAATATTATTAATGATACTCATGACGACCTCAAAGTGAGATCACCAAAAGCTATAATTTATTATATCGTTAATGATGTTCTGATATGTCTGTCCTGTGCTCAGAGATTCGGTCACATGAGGGTACATAACAGAACAGCATTTTATATCTTCATCTTAACTCACAACCACCATGAAGAGCCAAGGAATGCGGTCGCTGTGGCAGAGATCGGCTAGATGGCATCATCATCACCATTATCACGTGTTGGTCTCACTATAAGTCAAGTCATTATAGTCAGTCCATCAGCTATAATCAATGAAATTTTATTCAAATTCTGAAGACAAAGCATTACTTTAGTTACCTTACTTGAAAACAAATTTTGAAACTTTCACATAAAAAGAAAATATGAACGGATATATGTGGGACTTTACATCCTGTTGCACACACATGTAAAGGTTTCGTTGCTGTAATTAAGAATGACCGTGGAATGATCCCACTAAAAACTTTACTAAAATCTATACATATAATAAAATTGTCGAAAAGTGGTTTTTGTACATGTGAAAAAAAAAATCCAAAAAAATAGCTAGGGTGTTAAAGAACAACCAATAGAACCCATTTCCAGCATTTTTAGAATTTTTATCTGTTTATTTGTACGGGCATCACGTAAAATGTACGAAAGCAATGTAGATAACTTTTATACACAAGGATTGAGCGTAACTTGAAGTAACATTTAGTTTTTGTTTCATTGCAATGGGTTCAAAAGATATTTGAATTTAAAGTTTTCCAGAAGTAAAATTAGGGTTATGTGTACTTGGTCTCATTACTTCACGTAACTTTTATACATAACAATAAATTGTGCGTAAATTGTAGTAATATCAAGTTTTTTGTTTCATCATTATCAGTTCATGCCTTATAATAAAAAAATGAAAATTAATACATAATATAATAATCTATCCGAAGTAAAATATTGAAACAGCGCCATCTATAAAACTTAGACTGGACTATACCTAGAGATCAACTGCGTGCAGTATTGAATATAGATATTCGACAGATGGCGTTGGCGTGTGACGTCATTCATTTTTTCCTTGAAAGAATGACTTTCGCCCATGTCTGCTATGAGATTTGTAGGTGTCTTTGCAGTTCTGTCTTTGAAAAGGTTTGCCCTTTAAAAGGTCTTGACTTGATAACATCGTAGATCGTTCGTTTATTTGTTAAATAAAAAAGGTTTGGTTTGGTTGGATTCGGTCTAAATATTGAAGTGCGAAGTAAATTGTATCTTGCAATTTGAGTCAAGTAGATTTGTTTACTTCTTAGTTTGATATTTTGTTGGTCTTCAACTTCATTCTCATTAACCGACTTCGAAAAGGAGAAGGTTCTATGTTCGGCTGAATGTACCTGTTTTTTTTTATGTTTGTTCACTGATATCTCAGTGAATTGTGAACCGATTTTGAAATATTTTTCTTTGATTGAAAGGTTATGCTTCCAAGTTGGTTGGTGGTTGGTGTAGAAATTTTGTTATGATATGATCATGAACTTCGAAGATATGGAGCAGAACGTTTCATAGGATCACAGCAGAATTGTCGTAACAAGTAAAATTGGTCGGTTTATACGTGTAGGCGATGACTGACTGAATGAAAAGGGGGGGGGGATGTATCAAATCGATCTGGTGGTGAAGCCGGAAGGTAAATTAATGTAATCTAACCGTGTTTGGGATTATTAGAATCGGAGATTTACTCTGGCTATAAGGTATTAAGTTTGGCTGAGGGGTACTTTTTAGTGATGGTACCATCACTAAAAAGTGAATTTTACAAAAAAAAAAATCAACCGACTTCAATGTAAAAAAAAATACTGAAAAGTACAAAATAACTACAAAATAATTTCGGAAGCCAGTGTTAAATAACGAAGAGACAAAACTATCTATTTAGAAACACCGACTAAACGACAAAAGACTAAAAGTAACAAGACAACTTATGTTTATGTCTTGTTACTTTTTGGTGTACAATAATGTTTATTCTATTCTATTCTGTTCTATTCTATTCTTCTCAACATCTGAAACAAATCAAAAAGTTATTAGGGCCCGCCCGGACGGAAACTCTCAAAAAGGGAGTGAAGACGCACAGGAACTGTCCTATGTTTTGTTGTTTCTACCTACCTGATAATAATTCACTGTATCAAATTGTATTGAGTAGAGACTCAATTGCTAGCCATTCTTACTTATTGCACGATACCCATATAGTCCTGGCTAATAGCTGATCGTAGTAAGAACCATCTTGACAATCCATCAAATATATTAAGATAATTGTAACTTAACGTATTCATCCTTTTAATGTTCCCATTGCCGAGACTAAAGCCTCCTCCCCAAAAGAAGGAATGGGCCGTAATTGACCACGCGGGCTAGTGCGGGTTGGTGGATGTCACATACCTTCGAATGGTATAGTCTATCTAGGACATTAGCCGGTTTAGTGATTTTTATTTTCATATAATTGCTTTTATATGGTAAATTAAAAGTGAACATTCTCTTGTCATAGTGTGCTTGAAATAAGAACTTGTGCGTTATTGTTTTTGTAAAAACCATTGAAAGAATTACACAACTTAGATCGCTATTTCAAGCCAATCAAATTTTGGTGCTAGGTTATTATTGATGATACCATGACCCCACTAGGCATGGCTAAACATATCAGACGTCAAAAGTAACAATAACAATTCAGCTCCTTAACGTAAGTAATCGAAGCATTAGTGTTATGAACGTTTAAACAAACAAGTTCAATTGGACGTTCGAACGTCCACGTTTAATTTATGTTATTTTAATATTTACTAAGAGTTCACTTTATGATCGCGACGGAACTTATACTGCAGTGTACGCTTAATAATGGAGACTCAAAATAAAAACATTGATAACGAAACTGGAATAAGAAATAAAAAAGTAATAAATAATAAAATTAATAAAGAAGTTCAGCAAATTTTCCGTCCTCTGGATTTAATGCAAATTCTTTTGCTCAGTCCCAAATATTACATCAAAAACAATTATATAAATTCTAATAATTGTTTAAATAAATTCATAATTATAGTTGGAACCGTAATATTTCTTACTACATATGTTTATCGAATCTTGGAAATATTTATAGATGACAATTTTAAACGATACAGTTCAGTTAATTTCTTATTTTTTGCATCTTTCTTCGATTTCATTTTTCGATGTTTAGGTATCTTTATGAACTCAATCATTGGAATCACTCGAAGTAAAATCAGTGTTATGCTTGTTTTGTACATTCAAGAAGTACATAGTTTTCTTAATCATAAGGCTGCTCTCAAATGGTTCATTATAAAAAGTTGGATCAGCGTCGCTGCACTTTTTGGATTTTATGTCTTCATATTTTGTTACCTCTACATAATGTTCCTCAAGCCTCCTTGGAACGTCATTCTTTACATATTGATTATAGTGACTTTTGATTCAAATGTAATATACGTAATCAGACTAGCTAAGATGTTGACTGATAAAATTGTGCTTTGGAATATTCAGTTATTATTGATTCAAAAAAATGGGTGCAGTAATCAAGAGATTACGAAAATGTTTATGACTTACAACAAAATATTAGAGTGCTATAAGATTATCGTAAACATATATCAGCATCCAGTAAGTATCATATTTTATATTGTTATTTAATAAATATTTAGGTATGCTTGGTTTGCGCTGACAACACGTTGATCTTGGTGCTGAGGGGTTGCATCTGGTGACTGCTGAATTAGTGACAGTTGATGAGAAGATCCGACAATTGGAACTCGTACAAAACCGAGGCTATACGTTTTCATGGCCCTTGGAACGCATCACCATCTGAAATCCAAATAATGGTAGTAGACCACAACTCCCCGGTACTATAGTAACTAGCACTTGTGGTCAACAGCCGGTGCAACCTCGAGAAGCACTTCTGATATCTAGTTACCAGACGGGAGTAGCCGCTACCTTCAAGCGGTTCTGCTCTATCTAGGGGGTACAGACGCCTTCCACTGGAGGCTTCACGCGGGGATTGTGCGATCCATGGCCTTTTATTGGGGATCCAGTATGGGCGTGGTAAATTTAGAATAATCAAAATTGTGACAGGTATTTATTTTATGTATTTTTTTCATCTCTTTCAGATTATGTATCAAACTATGGACTCTATATTTCATGGCTTGATTAATACTGAAATTATAATACAATTTTGCAAACACAATTATAATCAAACGGTAAGTCATCCAATGTTATTTCAATAAATAGTAGTTTTACTAGTAATACTATTACTAAAAGTAAACTACTATTTATTTTCTTCACGTGACTGACTGACAGTCATTTTTTTCATATGCAATTCTTAATTGAACATGTGGGTAACTAAACATTGCATTGAACGCTAAATTATAGCGTTTCATCCTAAAAACTCATTATCACATCATTCCATACCGATAGTTTGTAATAATTTATCACCATCCCAAAAAAAAAAGACTTTTGACTATTATACTTTTCCCACATTCAAAATTTATATCAATTTGCAGAGAGAAAATCCTTTCGCGTCTATGTATTATCTTGCATGGGTGACAAAAACCTGGGTTACGCAAATCTATCTCTGTCTGCAATTCGAGACATTCTACGAAGCCATCAAGTGCGCACAAAATACTTGTGTATTAATTTTGGCTTCAAATTGTACAGGTATAAACACATATTTTTTAATTTATCTTGAACAGCGTTAATAGTCAAATACTGATTGCACTATTGCTTGCACTTAGCAGTAAGTTTTTGGCACACCTTGAAGCCAATGACATCCTTAGTGGTTAACAGTGCAGTTTTTGACAGAGTAGGTCAACTGCGAATTTAGTTTGATGATAAGCGATGATATGATCGACGATAGAGCTAGCTTACTTAGAAGTAACTTATTAATACCTAAAGGCCTGAAAAATTTTAAATCAAGACTGATGGAACGGGACAGACCTCTATAGTTACTCTTTAACGAATTTGATAAAGCTATGAGAGAACAGTGTAGGCTACATGAAAGTGAAATTATCTGCTGGTGTTTCCTGATTGCTACAACCTGGGGGTATTTTAGTCAAGAGTAAATAGGTTTCTTTTTGGCAAACATCATTGACCAAACAAGGCAAACATCATTGATCAAACATCGTTGACCACGATTTTTTTTTATTATTATTTATAAGCTTGCGTTTGACCACCATCTCACATGATAGTAAGCGATGATGTGGTCGACGTTGGAGCACGCTTGCCTAGAAGTAACCTATTCATTCTTGACTTAAAGAACCTTTTTTTATGGTGGGAAAAAGACAACCCCCGCTCTTGGGCGTAGCGGAAGATAGTGTCAGACTCTTGTTATTGACTAAAAGCCCAACCCGTTCCTCCGTTGCCTTCGTACGGGGGCTTGAACTATCTTTCGAATTAACCCTGACCCCAGTAGGGTTCGACCCAGCTAGGCCCCTGCTGTTGCTGACAGCTCCTAGAGGCGTGCGGGAACAGTGCGCGCCGTCGACGACTTGGGCTCGGTCCGGACAGTTACCGGACGTTGGGACCGCGAGCTACCCATTGCTTGCCGTCCTCAAGCCCGCGCCTACGGTGGCCGGAAATCGGTATCGGAATCCCGGCGGCGACTTAAAGAACCCTAAGATGTAGCAATCGGGAAACACAGACTCCAGCAGGGAAATCCACTCCTTGGCTGTACGCACAATAAATGTGTAACCAAAACACTTTGTGCGTATGGGTGGAATGGAATATCTACCATGTACCGGTGGCGCAACGCCGTAAGTCTTGTGGTCCGATGATGGAACGGACTTGGCGGAATTAGATTGTGCAATTCCAGTGCACACTCCCCGAAATGTAGGTACGATAGAAAACCGACAGGCTAGCAACTCGGCGGCGATGCTCAAGACTTTGGAGCTTCGACTCTATAAGTGCATCATTGCCGATGATTCTCTTGGCTCGCCTCTCAATCGACTCCAGGACATCAAGCTGGTATTTGGCAGGTCCATCCCAAAGATGAGAACAGTACTCCATACACGATCGAACTTGGGCTTGATAAAAATTAAGCAGCTGTTCCGGTGTAAAGTACCGCCTCACCTTTGCTAAGATTACCAATTTTTTGGCAGCCAGTTGAGCCTTTGCCTCGATGTATGAGCCGACATCGGTTACTATCAGGTGAGATAGCGGTCAAACGCAAGCTAAATGAGGAGGATTGTTACCTAGAACCTTTAAATTTTGCAAGAAGTAAGGCCCCTAATGATCCGGAACCCTTCATATGCAAGTTCAACTCTCATGTGATCGGTTTTTTGTCCCAGTACTGTGTTCATTATTTCCAAAATTCACGCGGGGAACACATGTATGTAAATAGATTTAAAAATGTGCAATATTCACCACACCAATTTATCGTTTTATTTTCAGATGATCAAAAGAAGTTATGCAAAAATGTCCAACGGGTGCATCGTGCATCATTTAACAAGATGAGTGTTTGTGGCTGTTTCTATGTAGATATTTGTCATACATTACATTTGATTTCTCTTATTTCTCACTATACTGTTGTGCTCTTACAGTTTGCTTTTCTGTCAAATTGACTCATGTATTTGGAATTTATTTTAAAATAAAATTTGAAAGTATAAGAAGTATATATTATAAACTAGCTGTTGCCCGCTACTTCGCCTACGTGCATAAAATATAGCCTATGTTCTTTTTCCTGACAAATTGCAGGATCAAGAGATGATAAAAAGGATATACGATTTGGTCCACAATATTATATCAGAGATGCGTATATAACAACATAATGTCATCAATTTTACACATTCAAATAAACTTTTTACAGAAACAAAATCCCACTTTTTCATTTCTAACAAAGTGGCAGCCATTAAAAATGGCACCAGCCTGTACATAGATAGAAAATAATTTGTAAGTTCATTTTAGAAATTATTTTCTATATATGTGGAATCAATTATATTAAGATTTATATCTCGAAACATAGGTAATTTAATCATTGTTATAATTTCATTATTGGTAGTCATCAATTTAACAAACGAAGGCAATAGAATGATTCAACGATTATTTAGAATTCGTAATGTGTCGAGACTTGATTAGAGTGGCACTGAATTGCTTGTTTCTTTCAGCACCATCTTAAGATTTTTGGTGTAATTTAATAATACAATGGAGAATTTAAACATAGATATTCGTAGCAAAATAAAAGTTAAAACTGGTTTAAATAACACAATCGATAAAGAAGTACAACAAATATTTCTGCCATTGAATTTCATGCAAATTATAGTGCTCAATCCAAAATACCACATCAAAAACAGTTTTATTAATCCAAATAATTGCACAAACAAGTTCATATTAATAGTTGGTTTCATAACATTCCTGATCACGTATATCTATCGTTTCCTGGATATAATACTTGATGACAATTACTTGCGATACACTCCAATTACTTTCCTGATGTTTGCGTCCTACTTCGATTTTGGTCAGCGGTGTATGGGACTAATCATGAATTTCATCATTAACATTAGTAAATCACAGGAAACTGTAATGTTTATATTACACTTTCAAGAAGTTCACAGATTTCTTCATTATGAACCAAGTCTCAGACGTTTCATCATGAGAAGTTGGATGAGCATTGCGACACTTTTCGGATTTTATATCTTTGTATTTATCTACTTTTACATAATAATGCTTAAACCTCCGTGGAATGTCCAGTTGTACCTAATAATTACAGTGACTGTTGATTCAAATTCAGTTTACGCTATAAGACTTATAAAATTACTTGCTAATAAAGCTGTATTATGGAATATTAAATTTTTACATGCACAACAAAAACACTACACTAAACTCCAAAGTGCGAGATTGTTTCAGGCTTATGTCGAAATTTTTAAATGTTACAAGATTTTAATAAAACTTCTTCAATATCCAGTAAGTGAAAACACGAAAATTATAGTCTTTATTATATTGTCTTTATTTTAAATTTATTTGGATTGACTCGACATGCTCATCTCTCCATACTTCTATAAGTCGTCTCAGTAGACAATTTTTTTCTATGTTCTGCGCGTGATTTCAACATATTTTACAACGGCTTCATAGTAACCATAAGGCTGCTACCCACCAGATGCAACATTGGTCTGATCTTTCTTTTGGTTTGTTTCACCCTATTCTAGATATCTCTAGTCTGCTCCTTCTCTTATAGACACTGATTTTCGCACAGCATATTTCTTACATTCTTCCGCATCACATGCCACACAATTACAACTGTTTTCCACACAAATATTTTGACAACGATACTGCTTGTAGACTCCCTCTTAAGTGTAATCGTATCCTCTTGTCCACATCAATGAACAATTTATCGTTATCGAAATTTTTGTGTGTTTAAATCTACCATTCTAAGTCAAAAATAAGATTGCAAAAAATTTTGTCTATTGTAAGTATCTCGATTTGATATAAAAACAAATTGGCTTGGAATAATCACTTTTCGAAGTTTTGTCCTTTATGACTTTCATATTATGATACCATACGATACAGTGTTAAAATGAATCGTAAATTCTTTGCCATTACGGCAACTACCCTTGTCATAGTTATAATCAGTTCTTAATTTTCAGATACTGTATCTAACGGTGGAAGCTTTATTTCTAAGTTTGGTTATATTTCAAGTTTTAATAGAGTTTTTCAAATATCGATCTGTTTCTGAAGGGGTAAGTTTCATAAAAATCCGAAAAAACTTTGATTTCTCTTATGGACATCTTTTTACAGGTCACCTTTGGTTTGGGTCTTTCTCCAAAGCATATTATAAAACAATTTTATCAGAAAACATTTTTATTATATCTATTTTGTTTATTTCTTTTAGCTCTATACTACGTCGATATTTTTATCAATCTGGATGGTAAAAATCTTGGCCTTCAAAATATCACTCTGTTTGCAATTTGAGGCATTTTATGACACGGTCAAGTATATACAAAATTCATGTGAACTAATTTTGGCATCAAAGTGCACTGGTATATAAATTTTGTAATTATTTTTGATTGTAAGGTATTCATAATTTATATGTAAGGCTATCTATACTAATTTATTAAAGAAATAAAGTTTACTTTTTATTTTTATGTTTTTTTGTCTGTAGGAGGTAATCTCTGGAAGTACTGGTCCGATTGCTAAAATTTTTTCACCGATAGAAAGCTGCTTTAGTCCTGAGTGACATAGGCTATATTTTATGTATGTGGACAAAGTCGCGGGCAAAAGCTAATAATTTATATTTTCCTTTTAATTTAATTACAACTAATGCTAAGATTTGTTTGTTTACAGATAACCAAAAGAAATTGTGTAAAAATGTCTTGCGAATGCACCGTGCGTCATTCAGCAAGATGAGTATATGTGGTTTGT
Organism: Mythimna ferrago; assembly: GCA_910589285.2. Lineage (NCBI taxonomy): Eukaryota > Metazoa > Arthropoda > Insecta > Lepidoptera > Noctuidae > Mythimna > Mythimna ferrago. The sequence goes on from OU342696.1 coordinate 20,356,418, forward strand.
TCTACATAGGTGTTGGTCATGTATTGTGTTTGATGGCCATTCTTACTCATTACGCAATTGTTTTGCTGCAATTAGCTTTCTTATAGAACTCACTGTTCTAGCTGTACCGTATGTTCAATATGTTCATTAAGTTGAATAAATTACTAATTTTCTTCCATGCTTGTTTGCACGCTTCAATAAATTTTGATTGTACAACATTCTTTAATAAAATTTTATAACATGTTAACTTGTTTCAGTTACTTTATTATACAATATTATTTGTAAAACACAAACAACCTTTTTTTTGGTGGGGTAAATCGTCCAATGACAACCCCCGCTCTTGGGCGGAGCGGAAGGTAGTGTCAGACTCTTACTGACTAAACAACCCACCCCGTTCCTTCAAGCCTTCATACCGGGTCTCAAGTTCCCTTTCGGATAACCCTGGCCCCAGTAGGCTTCGACCCGGCTGGGCCCCTGCTGTTGCTGACAACTCCTTGAGGCGCGCGAGAACAGTGCGCGCCGTCGTCGACTTGGGCTTGGTCCGGACAGTTACCGGACGGCCGGACAGCGAGCTACCCATTGCTCACTGTCCGCAAGCCCGCGCCTACGGTGGCTGGAAATCGGGAACGGAATCCCGGCGGCGGCGAGAGCGCAGTTGCCTGATGCGGTCGGCCTCCTCCTTAGCGAGCATTACTGCTTCGCAGAAGTCGGCGACCGCCTGCCACTCCTCCTAACACTAACAACCTTGAAGAACAAAGTCCTAAGAGGTTGCCAGTATTTTGCCGTACTTCTATCTAATTACAAAAAAAAAAAACAATATTATAAATAAGTTCTAGCTTTTACCCGCGGTTTCACCTGCGTACATAAAATGTAGCCTATGTCACTCAGGAATAAAAAAGCTATCTAACGGTGAAAAAAATGTAGCAATCGGACCAGTACTTCCAGAGATTACCTCCTACAAACAAAAAAAAAATACAGAAACAAACTTTACCTCTTTATTATATTAGTGTAGATTATAATCACAAATTGAATTACTGTGGAAGAAAAATCTGAGCTTTTGTTTGTTGTTAATATTCATCGATATGAACTACACACTAGATTAGGCGTGCCGAACACTCACTTCAATCGACTCAGGTGTAATGTAGTCCATACACCTTGAACATTACACTATGTTGAACGAAAATTAGGGTCAATTTATACAGTGCAGAGTCGAAGCGCATCGAAGCATCAAATTCTTTACAACTAAAGCGAAACTGAACGAATACACGCGTATTCACCAGAATATGCGCGCTCTTTTACATGTAGTAATGGGCATCAACAGCAGTGCTATTGAATTAGCCAATTTCCAACTGATGACGCGTAGTTCGCTAGTGGGCGCATGGATACGCGAGAATGCGCGCGCACCAATCAGCGTTGTTCAAGCGCAGAAGCGCGAATTCCGAAGAATGCGCGCGTCTTTTTAAAATCTCAGAAGTAATGTGTGCATTACGCTGTAAAGTTAAAGTTGAATTTGTTATGTTCAGTTTTGGATAGACGCTTCGATGCGCTTCGACTCTGCGCTTATATAAATTGACCCTAAGTGCCACAAAATTGATGGCATTTCAGACATTTAGGTCGCGAAAAAAGTATTCTCTAAGAGCCGCTGTATGTTTAATAGACTTGTTTCTGTTAGACGACACAATGTCAATGTAGCGATGCAGTGAACTTTTCTTTTAACTTTTCAGTATTTTGACAAATAGTTTCCATGAACGTACTTGTCTATCATTGGTTAGTCGATATTGATATTAAATAATATATAAATTTAACTTTTTTTTTTTCTAAATCCACACATGTCGTCAAGTTTGACGCGCGCCGATTGTACATACGTCTGTACAACTTGAATGACTTTGAAAGACATTTAAGCGTCGTACTTTATATTTTGATACAAGTGGAGAAAGTCTGTCATTGCGACCAAGGCGGATTTCGCCCGGGCCACAGGCGAGAGTGTTTATTTATCTATTTTTATTTATTTATTTGGAAGTGTTATGAAGCTGAGTGCTGCAGTGACAAACCACGTGCTCTAAATGATGTTTTCCAATACAATTATAAAAAAATAAATAAAGGTAGATGCACGAATGCACGTCTAAATGTATAACGGTAGAGATAAGACCGAGTTTTCGAGTAAGTGTATTGAAAAAAATATGCTTCCATGCTGGTCTAGACCAGAATTTTTTTTTTTTGTGTATTGTAAGTTGATGCCAGTGGTGATACTCGATCTTAAAACGTTCGTAACCTGAATACTTATAAACTAATGCCATGGGACCAGGCTGTTACATTTATGCTCCATATCCTTTTTTTATTCCCTAATGACGTGCGTCTTGAAACTGGTGGACATTTGGATCAAACCAAACAATAAAAACCTTTTCAAAATTTATAGGTGGACAAACTGGAATTCAAATAAAAATGGTTTGTTTTTTAATGTTTATTGCTAAACAACATTTTTAGACATAATTACAAAAACGCAAACTGCAACAGCACAATCGTATAGTGAGTAAGAAGTATTAGCAAATTTATTAGATGACAAATATCTACATAAAACAGACCGCACACATTCATCTTGCCGAATGACACACGGTGCAACCGCTGAGTATTTTTGCACAGTTTCTTTTGTTCATCTGTCAAAAAATATGTTGGTTAAAAAAAATTAAAAGCTTTACATATTATGTGTAGCTAGTTCGACATGAACAATCTTAAAAGTAAGTCACCTGTACAATTTGTAGCCAAAATAAATTCACAAGTATTTTCAACAAACTTGACAGCTTCATAAAATGCCTCGAGTTGTAGGCTGAGTGTGATTTGAATGGTTAAGTTTTTTATAATCCAGAACGAAAGAAATAAAGACACGATATGATTAGAACTCTGTAAGAAATAAACAAAACATAACATTATGGAACACTAATTAATTTTATTCATAATCAAATATTATTGTAAGACCTTCCGATCTTTATTTACTTTAACATAACATAAAAGCCAATTACATTAATTAAAGATATCTTTTTGTAATAAAATATGATATATATATAATAGATATATAAAATATAATATATTTTTATAATAAAACAACAATTAAAACACGGCAGTAACACATTCATCTCATAATACTGCAGACAAAATGTTCTTCAACACATCCGCATAGACAGCACAATCAGATTTTGTATACAAGAGAGCTTTAGAGCTCTGAGCACGGAGATTGTGCGGAGGATAGGATACTAGTCACGGAACTTAGTATAACTCTCAGAACCAAATGATTTGGTCAAAAGGCCAAATAATTAAAAAATCTCTAGAGAATTAAATACTAAAGAGTAAGTTATAATGGTACAAGAATGGATAATAGCCATAAAGGCGGTTTTATAGTTACCTAATATAAGCTTTCTGAAACTTTCCTTAAAGTAATGTGTGTTTTAGATACGTGCACTAAGCTCCAGCTTACTGCAAACTAGTACATTAAATAATAATAATAGCGTTTTTAAGGCTTTTACTGATGTTTTAATTACTATGGAACCACATGATAAATACTAAACACTGCAAAAAAATTGTACGTACCACTTCATATTCAAACTTATATTTTAAGAATTCTATTACAAGCTAAATATGAGTCAACCCCTGAAAAAATGCTTCTGCAGTTAGATAGAGGATCTGAAAATTATAACAAAAAAAATAAATGTACAATGCCGTGACATCAAAAACTTTATAAAGACGACTCACTTACTCTGAGCTGATAATTTTTTGTGATATACTTATAACATCTTAATATATGTACATATACCTCAAACATTCTCTCAATATTTTGCTTACTGCAGTTATTTTTCCGTATCAGCAGTAACTGAATATTCCACAGTATAACTTTATCAGTAAGTAACTTAATTAATCTTATAGCGTAAATAAAATTTGAATCAAGAGTCACCATGACCAATGTATTAAATATAACATTCCATGGAGGCTTGAGGTACAGTATATAGATATAGATAGATATAAAAATATAAAATCCAAAGAGTGCTGCAACGCTCATCCAACTTCGCATAATGAAGCGTTTTAAACAAGTTTTGTTATTAATAAACCTGTTCACTTCTTGAAAGTACAAAACAAACAGAACATTCGACTCAGTTTGACTGAAGTTAATGATAAAGTTCATGATAAATCCTTTATACCGGTAACAAAAGTCAAAAATTGATGCGAACATCATGAAATCAATTAAACTATATCGTCTGAAGTTGTCGTCTAGGATTATTTCCATGATACGATAGAAATACGTAGCCAAGAACGTTATCACACCGCTTATTAGTATGAACTTGTTTAGAAAATTATTTGGATGTATTAAACTGTTCTTAATATGATATTTTGGATTGAGTAGCAGGTTTTGCATTAAATCTAGAGGCAGAAATATTTGTTGAACTTCTTTATCGATTTGATTATGGGGAGTCACCATTTTTGTTGGATTCACATTTGCAAATGACACATTTCTAACATTGTAGGAGTATAGCAACACTCTTGAATAAATAAAGCGTTGACAGAATGTAAAGTGAAAATATTTGCTGAAATATTCATTTCCTTAATCCGTTATTGCAGCTATAGCATAGGAAAATTAAAGTAATCCTACTTAATTATGCTTAGCAATAGACTATAAAAAAGTCGCGGAACAATAACGTTGGGTACATTTGTGTTTTCTGTTTACATAATGTTAATACTAAAGAAAAAGAATATCATTCAAATCTGTCAACAGTCACAGCATAAAATAAACGGCCTTATAATGTTCCCACTGCTGGGACTCAGGCATCCTTTCTAAGAGAGAGAATGGGCCATAATCCACCACGCCGGTCCAGTGCGGGTTGGTGGATGTCACATGTCTTCGAATTTTTGATTCTAGGTCTAGAGGGGTTTCCTCACGATGTTTTCTTTCACCGTTTTGAGAGCAGTGGTGATGAAATAAATTACACAAAGTAATGCGCTTGGCTGGGTTTGAACGCGCGACCTACAACTCATAAGTCGGAACCGTTACCACTCGAGAAGGGTAACTTGACTATTTTTTTTTTTCGCTTTACCTCGCAATTTCATGTTGGCCCATACACGTCTAATTGATAAATTCAACCTGTTTATATAGTAGACACTTAATAACATAAGTCTCGTTTGTGTAGAATAATTGGTAGCATTTTTGTCGTAATTATGCTATGCCAAAATATAAATATTAATTAATTTTATCAAAAGTACCAAGTAATATCAATTTGTTAAGTCAATTAATGTAATGGGAAACTCCCCCATTACAATGATGAAAGTAATCAACGATATGAACTTTTATATAAACATATACTATAGGCTCTAACTACTTAAAATGTTAGTAATTTAAACAATCCGTCAGAGTTTATGATTCTATATTTGCTGCTATGTGGAGAATCTTATATATATAACATTTACTAATATATTATAACCTGTTCAAAATATCCGAATCGATAAAAAAATTCAACAAATCCGGCCTGTGAATCGAACATATACCATCAAAAACAATCATTATTTTGAACTTGATCCGTCATTAATGCGCGATTTTATTTGTTTGAATAACAATTTCGTTAAAATGAATATTTAGGCAAATATTTTCACTTGATGTCCTGTCAGCATTTTATTTGTTTAAGGCATATTGTTATACTCTTACAATATTCAAATTGTATTACTTGTAATTGTGAATTCTAATAAAAATGGTGATTCCTAATAATCAAATCGATAAAGAAGTAAAGCAAATGTTTCTGCCTCTAAATTTAATGCAAATTCTGCTACTTAATCCACAATATCATATCAAGCACAATTTCATACGTCCAAACAATTATCTAAATAATTTCATACTAATAAGTGGTGTCATAACGTTCTTAGTTACGTATGTCTACCGTATCTTGGAAATAATCCTAGACGACAACTTCAGACGATATAGTTCAATTAATTTCTTGATGTTTGCATCTAGCTTTGACTTTTGTTATCGGTGTATAGGGTTAATAATGAACTTCATCATTAGCTTTAGTCAAACTAAGTCGAATGTTCTGTTTGTATTGTACTTTCAAGAAGTGAACAGGTTCATTAATAATAAAACTTGCTTAAAACGTTTCATTATGCGAAGTTGGATAAGTGTCGCAGCAATCTTTGGATTTTATATTTTTATATCTATCTATGTCTACGTACTGTACCTCAGACCTCCCTGGAATGTTATGTTTTATATACTGATCATGGCGACTCTTGATTCAAATGGTATTTATGCTATAAGATTAATTAGGTTACTTACTGATAAAGTTGTACTGTGGAATATTCAATTACTGCTGATACGGAAAAATGGCTGCAGTAAGCAAAATATTGAGAGAATGTTTGAGGTATATGTGCATATATTAAGATGTTATAAGTATATCACGAAAATTTATCAGCTAAGAGTAAGTGAGTCGTCTTTATAAAGTTTTTGATGCATTGTACATTTTTTTTTTGTTATTTATTACAGGCATTGTACATTTATTTTTTTTGTTATAATTTTCAGATCCTGTATCTAATTGCAGAAGCATTTTCTCAAGGTTTGGTTCATGTTCAATTTTTCATAGAATTATTCAAATATGAACAGGTAAATTCTCATATTTGTTTTTTTAGAGTTTTTCTTGTTTAAAATGCTAACCCATAATAATTTTAACATAATAGGCTAGTTGCCGTATAAAATGTAATTAATCCGTCTTTTAGATTATTCAAAACTAAGGGACACGTATTTTTTATTTGTAAATTAAACCAAAAATGACAAAGATATAGCCCATTAAAGTTACGTAATCGAAAAAAGAAAAAATACGTGTCCAATATTTTTTTATAATCTAAAATACGGACAAAATAAAATGTAATTATTTTGAACCTGGAAACTACCCTATTATGCAGTGGCTTAATAATTTGATTTTGAATAGAAAATTATTTAGTGTACCATATTCATGTGATTTGTTTATTTCTTACAGAGTTCTGATCACATTGTGTCTATATTTCTTTCTTTCTGGATTTTAAAAAACTTAACCACTCAAATCATACTTAGTCTACAGCTCGAGGCATTTTATGAAGCTGTCAAGTTTGTTAAAAATTCTTGTGAATTTATTCTGGTCACAGATTGTACAGGTGACTTATTTTTGTGATCGTTCGTTTCCTATGACTCAGTATGTGTAATAATACACGTCTTTTCCAATAGCTTTTAAATAATTTCATTATTTTTAACCATTTTATTTTTTTATAGATGACCAAAAGAAGCTGTGCAAAAATACTCAGCGGTTGCATCGTGTGTCATTCAGCAAGATGAGTGTGTGTGGCCTGTTTTATATAGATATTTGTCATCCATTACATTTGCTAACACTTCTTTCTCACTATACGATTGTGCTGTTGCAGTTTGCATTTTTGTAATTCTGGCTAAGTATGTTATGCTAAACAATAAACAGTATAGTATAAATTGTTTTTATTTTTTTAGAGTTATAATCTCAATTGACAAAAGTAGAGCCTAGGATCATTTTCTGATTTGTTTGTCAAGATTATTTTTTTCGAGATCGCGTAGAGGTTTTATGTTAGAATTGATATATTATTGCATACTCAAGTTTGCTACTCCTTGAAGTATTGTAAAATCAAACTTCTCAGTTCGTATAGTCGAATATTTTAGTCTCCTGGCGCTAAAGAGGAAAACAATCTGAAAATGACACACAGATCACGCCCATTTGTTCCCCATAATTATGTACCAGGAAAAAGTAAAGTACAAGAAAATGAGAACTACTACAGAAGAATTTTACTATTTAGAATAGAATAGAATAAACTTTATTGTACACCAAAAAGTAAGACAACTTATACATAAACTTAAAATGGATACAATGGCACTCTTATCGCTGACAGCGATATCTACCAGACAACTAGATTATTTCTCATAATTCTGATTATAATTATTTTATTATTTAGGATATAAATAAGTATAATCAAAATTATGATATTAATAATTTTAATTCTTATGAAGGACTTGACCTCAAATAAAACGGGACAAGGGCAGGAAGAAGAAGAAGATGAAGGACTTGAAAAAAAATATAATAATAGGACTTCTTGTTGATTATATTTCGTTCTTTTGTTTCATGCTTGTTGTTCGGATAGACTCCTGAGTTATATCTTCATTTTATATTTATTTTTCCTTATTGTTATTTCCGTGCACTGTAAAATTTTTACTACAATACATTACGATGGTTTATAATTCACTCAATAATAATGCTTAATTTCACTGAAAAAGGAAGTTTTCATTTTACGATTTCTTTCAAGTGCTTTATACCTGCTGCTTTTTATTGATTAAAATAATCACAGAATTATCCAGCAAACTCCATGAAGAACCGTTTTTTTTTTAGAAAAATAAAACAAATTACAACATCTCTGTCACAAATCGAGTCAAAACTCTTATTTTCTTCTATTGGAATTGTGTTGCAATTGTATTTAGACTAGCATCTACCAGCGGCTTCGCCTGCATGAAAGTCGGATTCTCCCTATAAAATTTGAACCCCTGTTTCATCCCTTAAGGGGTGAATTTCGAAAAATTCGTTCTTAACGGATGTCTACAATCTATAAAAAACCTTATTATTATATTATAGTTAGCCCATATTATCCCACTGCTGGGCAAAGGCCTCCTTCCACTTCTTCCAATGATCACGGTTCCTCGCTTTCTTATTCCATTTCCCAAGGAAGCCATCCAAGTCGTCCCGCCATCTCCTTTGTGGTCTGCCTCGGCCCCGCGTTGCTGTGTCCGGGCACCAATCCTGCGTTTTACGCGCTCACAGCTCATTGGACATGCGGAAGACATATCCTGCCCAGTTCCATATAAGTTTGGCAGCATTTTGAGCCACATCAACGATTTGCGTTTTGGATAAAAAACCCTGCCTACCAAATTTTAAGTTTGTAGCTGTTATAGTTTCTGAGATTTCGTGATTAATCAGTAAATGGTATTTCGCTTTTATACATATAGAAGATTAGAGTTGATACGTAATTGATCGATTTGGTAATATTTGAACCGATTAAATTTTAACCGTATCGTACATTTTAGTATTATCAAAGAAAGTGCCTAAAATAAATAAGTTTTTGTATTTATTTACAATCAATTAATCAATAAAAAACGTTATGAGTAAAACTAAATTGGAACTAGTGAATCAATACATTAAAAAAGGTTAAATCACCTACTATGTGACATACCGAATACTAATTAATATAAAACATTTAACAAGTATATAGATCAATTTATGAAATTATCCTTAATAGATTATAATAGCATTTGATACCAGTCATTTGTTTTAATAAGAGGATATATCTATTACCTTGGTCATATGGTGTCCTTTCATTTCTAATGAAATGAAGTACAAACACAAAAACTGATCAAAACATAAAACGTGTCGTGAAACGTTCCCATTTCAAAAAATGTTAGTTGACACAGATATTCAAGCCATGCTTTTGCCTTTAAACGTCATGCAAACAATTATGTTAAGTTCAAAGTACAGTATTAGAAACAACACTATATTTCCAAAAAGCATGACTTCTAATTTAGTATCATTCTGTGCTGTGATAATCTATATTTTTGTAAATGTTTATAACGTTTATGAGCTACATTACAACAAAACTATCAGAAAATATTTTAATTTAATGTATATTCTTTCCTATTTTGAATGTTTTTTGTATACCATCGGTTTTATCTTGAATTACGTCACCAATGTGTCACAAATGAAAAACAACATTAGTTTTGTTCTTAGAATTCAAGAGGTTCACATATTTCTAAAAGAAAAGTCGAAAATTCAGTACTTTATTATTTGGAATTGGATTACTGTCATTTTGATCTTTAGTTACAATATTGCAGCTAATACTCATTCTTACTTTAAATATGATATTACTATTACCAATTGTATTTGTTGGTTATCGGTAATTTGTTTTGAAATTAATATTGTGTACGTTAGTAGACTTATAAAACTATTGTGCAATAAAGTTGACTTATGGATTATTGCGGCTCAACATTTGCAACAATTAGATCATTGTGATAAAGAAATTTACAGCAAAAGAATGTATCAAGCTTATACTCATATATTGGAATGTTACAATATATTAAGGACTTCGTATCAGCACATGGTTTGAAACTTTATTATAAAAAAAAAAAAATATGAAGAAACTTAACAAAAATTTAAATTGATGCCACAACAAAATTTTAATTTTCAGATTGCTTATCAAACAGTCGAGCTCTTTTTACGAATTATAATAAAATTACAACTGACAATTAATTTTTTGAAATTCAGTGCAGCCAATTTCTATCCGGCTAATGTGAGTATTAGTTTATCATTCGACACTATTGAAAATCTTTCATTCATATCTCATGTGAAATTAAAATAATTTTGTTATCATTTTTAAGTTATTATTATTTATTATTAATTGTTACACATATTACCTAATTGTATTAGGTATTATTTGTAACGTCAGGTTTATTTTTAACAGGATGTGTGGTTTGCAATGCTTTTATTTAACCTCTGGGTAACTAAAAGTTTGATATTTGGAATTATTTTGAGCTTTTACTGTGAAAAGTTCAACATAGCGATGTATGAAATTCAAAACTCATGCACGCTCAACTTGATAAAACATTGTACAGGTATTTTAAAACCATATTATTACTTCGAAAAATGAGTACTAAGAATGAAATCTTTACATTAAACATGACTATGATTACAGATGCTGAGCGAAAGGTGTTTAAGAATATACAACGCCTACATCGAGTGTCATTCGATAAGTTGAACGTTTGTGGAATGTTCAAAGTTGATGCTACTTTTCCTTTAAAAATGACGGTGTTACTTGCTGACTATACTTTTGTAGTGTTGCAGTTTGCGTTTTTATAAACTTTGTTATATTGTTATGATGCTTTTGTCAAGTGGTTGTCTGATTACATCAAAATTTTAGATTATTTTCGAACTGAAGTACCTTTCCTCAATACTCAATTATTTATTGCATTCCACAATTTACATGATTAGGTGGTAGGTGAAAATATTGGACCTAATGAAGACCTTGTTGGGTACAGCAAATACAATACAAGGGATTTACATCTTTACTGGACTTACAAAATAACTTATTCTAAGAATAATTTTATTAAACGTCCATTTTATAAATTATTATTATAATTTTATAATACTGTGCGAGCTTTAAATATTCATTCAAGCTATAATACCATTAAATAAGTAATTGTCTTTTAATTTAATTGTAAAAACACTAACATTTTTGTTTATTAGTAGCTCAGGTTATTTATTATAAATTTTTATCGGCATTACTAGTGAGCCAAATGAATGCATTTTACAATCAAAATGTTGGTAGGATTTCAGATGTGTTCTGTCAAAATTAAAAATTCAAAATCATTTATTTTAAATAGACCATTTGCAGGCACTTTTGAATAGTCAAATGTCGGTCAGTCCAAGAAAAGTGAAGCTAAATTGCACGTTCCGAAGCGTTGATCTCTATGGAGAAGAACGTGCAAAAAACTCCATGGACATTCTTTTAAATCATATTATGTGTTACATATAATGCTTGGTTACAAATTTTCATGTTGCTTCTATTATGTAAGCACAATGTAGATATTAAAAAAATAAAAAATAAATAAATAATTAAAAGATACCTGTGTCGAAATGCGCATCTCGCTTGAATGTCTTCTCGTTTTATGTAAAAGTCTTGGTTATATGTGCAAATTTACAGATTTACATACAGTAAATAGAAGGTAGCGTTGGGAAATTTAGTATTATGAAAATAAAATAAATTTTTGAACTGTATTGTTTTCGTAATAATGTTCAATAAAAATTCATGTGCTTGATGGATTTTCATACATACAATTAAGGTCCTGATATCGTTGATAACTTTTTTAAGCTGAAAAATAATTGTTTGGGTCCCAAAGAGCTCATTTGTGTGTTCATAGCACATAAAAGAAAGGGAAAAATAAAATGAACAAACAAATCAAGGTTCTGTCTGCCAGACAGTGGCAGATAGTGTAGTAGATAAAAATAGTCCTCAACTTTAACACAACACCATCTTGTCCCAGATTGTGTGCTGTGAGTACTAAACAACTGATAAATATACTCATATATTTCTAAATACATACAGTTGCCATCACGGATCTTGAACGGTCGGCGTCAGAGTGGCGATGGCGCGGCCAGCCAATCACTGATACTCACCGCCCCGCGTCGCACTTTGCACCACTAAAGAGACCGAATATTTGACTTCTGCGCAAGTGTTCAAGATCCGTGATGGCAACTGTACATATTATAGATAAATTAATTATTATTACACATAGATGTTCAGATGTTTAGTCATTACCCTCAAACTTCGTGCAATGTTCTCTACTTTGTTAGAAAATTGTTTTTATAGTGTGTTATTTCTATTGTCTTTTATACGAGATACATGTCAACGAAAGTATAAGAATTTAGAGATTTCAATGTTAAAGTAGAGTATGTCAGCTTTTTCATCAACATGTTTTTTTATACCAATCTAGAGAACATCGTTAATAGTTTTCTTAACAAAACAGTTTGTCAAGATTTGTAACTAGACCTTTATTAAATTGAGTACCTATATATTGGTCTTTTCTTTGTAAATATGAGTGCAAAATTTATTTTTAAGCACGGTAATACGCGACAACCTAAAAGTGTTTTTTTTTAAACCTATTTGGCATTTTTTAAACTGTTTGTGTGTGTACATAAATGAATAAATAAATAAATATGTTTTATCAACATAGTACTCGTTTGGTCAATTGAAGAAGTCAGCATTACCTGTACGGAATTCCAGCTCGCAACCCAAAAACTCCCATAGAACATGCATGGAACTGAGATGCGAGACAATGTTCATCAGTTGTAGTCATGAACCTTACACGTTGAAGAGTATGCTATTAAAATAGTAGTCGAATATAATATACTATATTTTGGTTTGTCACATCGTCACAATGATTATACGAATATTGATACGGGCTCATTGGGCAAATACAAATACTGTTACTGAATATAAATTAGATGTGACGTCCTGTAAAGGCTTCAATATGTTGCTTAAGATTTATTTTTACTGCTTCCAATGTTTTCAAACAGGTTTTATAGTTACTTGTTACTACTACGATGAGTTTCAGATCAAAATTATCAGTTTTGCCTAAGTAAATCTGGAGTTATGTTTTGGTCAACTACATTTCAATCCGGATTGTTACCAGTACTTCTTGATGGATCTCTATGATAATAAGATAAGACACTGTGTAACTCAGTAAAATGTTAGTATTATTGTCATTCCAAGGGCTGGTATGGTGCAGAAAATATGCTTGATTTTTAACTTGCTTAGACATGAGCAAAATTTTAAAGATTTATTGTGGCCCTGAAATGCAACGGGCAACTGAAGGAACACATGTTTTAGTTAGGAAAAGTCTGATACCTTTTCTCGTTTTTTTAAGAGTGGGCGGAATCATATCATGATTTCCTACTGAAAAAAAAAGTAAAAACTAAAACCCGACTACGACAAAAAAAAACTACGCTGAAAAAGAATGAAACAAAATTTTCAGGATGGTGAAAAACAAGAACAAAACAAAAAGAAAAGCCGTAGACACACATTATTAAAGTGTTTCAGCGTAGTTTTTTTTTGACGTAGTCGGGTTTTAGTTTTTTACTTTTTTTTATTTAACAATTTTGGTGTTAAATCACTGTCTTTCTATACTATTTACGTGAAACCCTTTCAAATGATACTCGTACACGACGTATTTTTTTCTTATTTTTTTTTTTACACAAATCTTTTTGTCCACTAGAGGGCGTCACATTGAATTTTGATGATATTTTTTGTTAAGTACTTACCAGTGAAGCCCTTTCAAATGATAATGAAACACGGTGTATTTATCTTATCATTTTTTTAACACATTACTTTTTGTCTACTAGAGGGCGTCACTTTAAATTTGAGCAATATTTTGGAAATGTACAAGTGAAGCTCTTTCAAATGATACCAAACACGGCGTATTTATCTCTATTTTTATTTTTAACACATTACTTTTTGTCCGCTAGAGGGCGCCATATCAAGTTTTGTGACACGTCACGTGCCTATGTTCAGCGGACAATTAAGGCGGTTCTAACGATACCTCATATGTCTAGTTTTGACAAGTAGATTAGAAGCTATGAGGGAACAGATGAACATATTCACATATATACATAGACATACATATATACATAGCCTGTCAAAATCATAACCCTCCTTTGCCGTAGTCGGGTAAAAAACAACAAAAGTTGTATTATATAGTTTATACCAATTAATACACAAGCACTTAACATGAAATTGAAACAATTTAATATTTTAAATGGACTATAACCACATTTGATAAATTGTTGTAAAATAGCGATATGTCTAATAATAAATTGGTCATTTGTGTTCTAACATTCCAAATGAAATGAAGTCCAAACAATTGATTAAAAGAAAAACATGTCATGTAGTATTTCCATTTCACAAAATGTTAATTGACACAGATATCCAGACAATGTTTTTGCCTTTAAACCTCATGCAAACAATTGTGTCAAATTCAAAGTACACTATTAAGAACAACTTTATATTTCCAAAAAGCCTGACTTCCAATTTAATAGCATTGTGTGCTGTAATTATCTATATCTTTGTAAACGCTTATAACGTCTATGAGCTACATTTTGACGAATCTGTCAGAAAACATATTAATTTAATGTATATCCTTTCTTACTTCGAATTGTTTTTATATTCTATCGGTTTCATCTTAAATTATATCACCAACTTGTTACATATGAAAAAAAATATAAGATTTGTTTTAAAAATTCAAGAGGTTCACAAACATCTGAAAGAAAAATCGGAATCCCAGCATTTTATCATTTGGAATTGGATCACTGTCATATTGATCTTTAGTTATAACATTTCAATTATTACTTATTCTTACTTGAAATTTAATAATATTTCTATTAATAGTTGTGTTTGTGGGATGTCCGTCATTTGTTTTGAAGTCAATGTTCTGTACGTTAGTAGACTCTTGAAACTTTTGTGCAATAAAGTTGACTTATGGATTATTGCGGCTCAACATTTGCAACAGTTAGATCATTGTGATAAAGAAAACAGCAAAAAAATGTTTCAAGCTTATATCAATATTTTGGAATGTTACAATATATTAAGAACTTCGTTTCAGCATATGGTTTGAATCTTTATTTCTTTTAACAAAAAAAAAAAAAAAAATATAAAGAACCTAAATTTATACAAACATTTTTATTTTCAGATCGCTTATCAAACAGTCGAGCTCTTTTTACGAGTTTTAATGAAATTGCAAATGACAATTAATTTTATAAAATTCAATGCAGAAAATTTCACCCTGCCACTTGTGAGTATATAAAGATTGTCGTTTTTCGTTACCAAAATCTTTCATCCAGATCTCATGGTTACAAGACCTTTGGCACCGTTCACACCAAATATATTGTCCGCTGCCAACAGTACGTATGCTCACTGTCATCCCCAGTGTGAACGTGAACTCAGTCTACAGTATACATTCTCATCAAGCCGACACGGCTGCTATAGCGTAGAATAATGTTACTTGTGTGAACAAAAGATTAGGCTTGGTACTCGTAGTACAAGAGTCTGCGACAATGCATTATGTACCTAACGTACTGTCAGTTCGGTGTGAACAAGATGTTAATATAATATGGAAAAGCAAAGAGATGTAGACACTGTATGTAAAAGTGAAAGGAAAAAGAAACAAACAAAACAATTATTATAAGAATATACCTACAATATAAATATACAAGGTGCAGTTTTAAAGGTGCAAAAAATTTCAGGAGGTAATTATGTTAGTGATTCTCGACCTGAATCAATAATAAAATGAGTAGGTAATTTTTTTCTTATTTATGGAAATCGGTATGTGTGAACTACCTTTTTTTAAAACGCAGCCAGTCTGATACCTCCCTTGTAACCGCGCTTTCACACACACAAACGCACCATTATTTAAACCGCGCTTTCACACACATACACGCAACGATAGTTTCATAAAGCACCAATCATCTCCCGCACGGCACACCCTATAACAAGTATTACTGATTATTGACCAGGTATCGTATTTTTATATGATTATTTATGAGTTTTAGTACAACCTCCTGAAATATTGTGCAGTTTCAAAACGGCACGTTGTATACTATCATAAATATATACATACATATAGAAGAATATTTTCTTACAGAATGCATGGATTACAATGCTTTTATTTAACTTTTGGGTAACAAAAAGTTTGATATTTGGAATCATTTTGAGCTTTTACTGTGAAAAGTTCTATACAGGAATGAATCGAGTTCAAAACTTATGCGCCCTCAATTCGATAGAAAATTATACAGGTATTTGATACAAAATTATTTATTTGAAAAATGATTATGAAAACTATAGTCTTTACAATAAACATTACTATAATTACAGATACTGAACGAATGCTGTGGAAGAATATACGGCGCCTACATCGAGTGTCATTTGATAGGTTCAACGTTTGTGGGATGTTCAACGTTGATGCTACTTTTCCTTTAAATTTTATGGCGTTAATTGCTGACTATACTTTTGTAGTGTTGGAGTTTGCGTTTTTATAAACCTGGTTACATTCTTATATTATAATGCTATCACGAAGAGGTAGCTCAACCGTTGTATTTAATAGTATTCTTAAAACTTGAAGTAACGATATTTAATTTTCAAACTTTCAAAAGTAATGTTTGGATTTTCATGTTAGTATTATTAAAAGTAATCTATCTATCATTCGTAACTTTCCTATATAGCTCATTTGTGTGTGCATAGTCTTAGTATAATGAGGTTCTAAAGAGAGAAGAAGCACATTAATATAAGAAATATAATTCAATTTGTGGTTCTGACACATAACCTAGTAGACAGAGATGTTTGGTCAATGCCCTTCAATTTCACGCCATGTCTTTTATTTTATTTCAAATACCATGGTAAGATTAATGACACATGTCATGTTATGGCCCATTATATTACACGTTAACAAATTGATGTCTGTGAATTTGTCCACGTCTAGTTTGTGAAGCTGCGCAAATGAACCTAATCATTCCTTGGTCGCGATTCATTCCGAAAGGATCGACATTATTAAAAACCACAAGAAATATATAACCACAAGATTTATGTAACACATAATATGATTTAAAAGTATGTCCATGGAGTTTCTCCCACGTTCTTCTCTATATAGATCTTCGGTTTTTTTTTACAGACCGACATTCTAACAATTCAAAATTGCCTGTAATTGGTCTATTTGAAATAAACGTTTCTGATTCTGATCTAATTCGTTTATTTTACTATCACTTAAAACTGTTGAAAGCCAAAATAATTACTTTCAGAAAATATATTATTAACATGCCATGCTTCTTTTGTTTTTGTTAACATTAATTCAGATAACATTATTGATTGAATAAATTGTGTGCATATATCATTGTGGTTACTTTAATTTTATTAGGTTCAATCTTTCCATCAATCTATACCTTATTAAGTGAATAAGACTAGGTGTGTAAGAATTTGTAGTAGAAAAAGTTGTTTTTTTTTTTTCGTTTCTTTCGTATTTGGAAAGGGCCAAAGTAAAATGAAGTCAATGAGAAGAAAAATGTTTACTAATTTTAAAAGTTATAATGTAGAAGTTTTGTCAAATAACTTCGTCGACAAAGATGTGCAGGCGATGCTTTTTCCTTTGAATTTATTAAAAATGATTCAGTATTGTCCAAAATATTGCACTAAAAATAATTTAATAACTCAAAACAGCTGACTATCGAATGTTGTGTCAGTGTGTGTGACGATGTTATTTCTCTTAGTATTATTTTATGTAAGCTTTTACGAACATATCAAGAAGGGTGATGCTTGGGATTTTAGTGTTACAAGGTCTATAACCATGAAATTGGACTTTGCTTTGTTCAGTTTTCAAATAATAATAAATTCATTATTTAGTTTGCTCAATAGCAAAGAAAATGTTATGCTTGCTTTAAAAATACAAGATATACACCGGTATCTCAATAATAAGACTTGTTCCAAACACTTCATAATCGGTAACTGGTTTGTTGTCGTCTTGTTCATTGTTTCGCTCATTAATAAACAATATTATTATATCGACTTTAGACGCAAGTATAATGTACGCTATCAGACTTATCCAACTATTTAAAGACAAGGTCGACCTTTGGAATAATCAAGCTCTACAATATCAAAGCATGGGTGTTAAGGATATGAAACTATATTGGAAAAAAGTTTCAGACTTACTTTGATATATTGGATTGCTATGACCTATATAAAGTTTTCTTTGAAAAAATGATTATCTTCTTTTAATTAAGCAGCGCAATATTAGATTTTGAGTAATGTAATGAAATTTTATTAAATAAATCTCGTTTTTATTACAGATTGTGTTTTGTACAATTCAATACTTTTGTCACTATATTTCAAGCATGAAGGCATTTTTAGATGGTTCTAAATTAATCCCATTGACCACAAAATTACATGTGAGTTTGTACTTATAGGGTTTGTATCTACAGAGTATGTCCAATTACTCGATTACGCGAGATTATCAATTTTGTTAAATTCCTTTACTGTTATTTTTGTTGTAGCATTATGTAGTAGCAGTGTAAGCTAAAAGTGACTTGTTTATTTTGGTTTTTTGCAGAATATATAATTTATAATATTGCTGTGGCTAAAAATTTGGTGTATAAAGTCACTGACTTTGCTGATTGTCTTGAACGTACACTGTGAAGAATTATACTTATCCGTGATTAATGTTCAAGATTCATGTGCACGTCTTTTGAATTCAAATAGTTCAGGTATCTCCGAGTTTATCATACTTTAGAGGCTTTTATAATTTTTATTTTATTATTTTTCCATTGCAATCATTACAGATGTAGAGAAGAGGATATTCAAGAATATCAAACGCGTCCATCTAGCAAGATTTGAAAAACTGAATGCTTGTCGGATATTCTACGTTGAAACTAAATTCCTGTTAACTTTAATCGCATTGCTTGCTAACTATACTTTTGTATTGTTACAATTTGCATTTCGGTAATTCTTAAATTTGGAAATCATTCTAATAATTTATTAATCATATTATCAATGTTTGATTGACATGTGTTTTACTTCTTACTATCATTATTGGCATATCAGGTTTTATTTTTTTTTTGCTTAAATGGAAAATTGTGGTATACGCTTTACCTTAGTATTTTAAATTTATAGCTGCATGTCATATTTCGCCCTAATTATAGGACTATAATTTTTTAAGGTTGCTGCTTTTATTATATTGCTGTGTAACAAACATTACTTGCCAAACGATTGTTTCTATCTATACTTTTAAAACGGAAAATGTATAAAACATTTTTGTTATTAATGACCCGTCAATTCCACGGGTAATTAAACGACTCACATCAAAGATGTAAGGTAGAAGTAATTGGATAGGGTTATTATTATTTTATGTTATCTCTTCTTTTGGATATCAATAGATCAGGTTTCACTAAAGCAAACAAACAATACTTGTGTGGTTCGTAATAATTATACAAGGTGTCGTTTTGAAGCTGCAAAATATTTCAGGAGGTAATTATGTTAGTGATTCTCGACCCGAATCAATAATAAAATAAGTAGGTAATTTTTTTTTTTTATAACCGCGCTTTTTTCACACACACAAACACGGAACAATAAAGGGCGTTTTCACACACACTAACTCGCAACGATAGTTTCATAAATAATGTATCATCCAATCATCATCCCGCACGCCACACCCTAGCCACGCCCCCGCGGCCATCGATCAATCGATTTAGTTTAGTGTAATTAAAAAATTAAATAACAAGTATTACTGATTATTGACCAGGTATCGTTTTTTTACATGATTATTTATGAGTTTTATTACAACCTCCTGAAATATTGTGCAGTTTTAAAACTGCACCTTGTATAGTTGTATCTTCACTCATCTTTTAAGACAAACTAACAGATACTTGTAAGAGATTCAAAATAGATTTTCATACAAAAAGACGCGACCGATGATATACTCAACGCATTTTTCGTCAGATATGTTCCGACATTAAGACATCCACTGACATAAACTTCTGACATTGCATGCGTTATCACTACATCAGCCGATCCTGCGCTATTCATATTATCCAGTGTAATTCAACACCCTTGATCTAACTGTGGAAAGTCTTCCAATGCTGCGTCATCTGGTACACGTTTGTCACTTAGTATTGGAACTAAATTATATTTCATTCTAAATTCGTCAAACCCTGAGTGAAGTGTACCTTTCTTAAGGAAACTTAGTATGTATATAAATAAAGTGAGTAGATGACGAAATAAGTGATGGAATAACAGATCTCGACTCGATTAGAACTCAAATGATGGATTATCTTTAGAACATTAACGGTAAAACTGACGTTTATAGGAATTTACTTAACCTATGATAGATGATATGTCTAAAGAATTTAATTGCTGATATCTTAGAAGGTAAGGTAATATTTCTAGAAAATTTCATTTCATGAGTAATCACCGATATGTTTAAACGTAACTGTATTGGTTTAAAACAAAAAATTAATAAGTTATTCCCGAAAAAAACTGATTCGGACGATCATAAAAGTCATCGAGTTGAAATTCTATCGACACATCTAGTTGACGAAGATGTACAATCACTGCTTTTACCTCTGAACCTAATGCAGATTATTCTGTTTTTACCCAAATATTTAATCAAACATGGCTATATAACTCGAAATACGCTCAAGACCAATTTTTTGTCACTATGTTTTACAATACTGCGCATTATTACATTTTCGACACGTAGCTATATGGCACAAGAATACTCGCATGATATTTTTTTGCTTTGCCTCTGGTTCGTAGACTTCATTTTCTACTGTCCTGCTTTCATCGCCATTTGTGTAATCAACATTATCCACTCTAAAATAAATATTGCGTGTGTTTTTTTAATACAAGAAGTGCATAAACTCCTTAAAAATGAGAATATTTTTAAGAGCGTTGTCAAATGGAACTGGATTACAGTTATTCTGAATTTGACATTTCATTTAGGAATATTAACCTTTCATATCTTTCTTAAGTCTCCCTGGATCCTGAATATTTGCCTTCTACTTTTATTTTGCCTTGATGTAAATATAATTTACGCAGTCAGACTCCTTAGTTACTTAGAAAATGTTATGTCATGGAATTTTCAAGCTTTTGAACCCCAAAATAATTATAACATCAAACATAAAACGGTTTGCAAGCTTCTGTTTTACAAGAGAGTATTGAAATGTTATAATGTTTTGAGAATGTGTTTTCAGCCTTTGGTAAGTTTTAGTTGTATGTTTTATGACTATGAAATTTGGTTTGAATTTTTTTATTAAAACAATTTTATAGTACTGAAGTTTTTTTTAATAAATTTTTCATAACTGGTAATTTTTCTTTTTAAAGAACGTTTATTTCTATTTTCAGGTGCTGATTCACACGTTTGAAACATGTATCCATACACTTATTGACGTTCAATTTGTTATTAAGTTAGTGAGCAATGAGTCCGTAAGTAATTCTATAATCATGTTTTTTTTTAATTGATATAAACTAGTGCTTGACTACGATCCCACCTGATGGTAAGCAATGATGCAATCTCTGATGGTGAGGCGTACTAGTTTATTAAGAGCCTATTCACTCTAGCCTTGAAGACACCCAAATCGGACGGGAAGACCGCCGCAGGCAAATTGTTCTAGTCCCTCGACGTACGCGGCATAAATGACTGGTCGAAACGCTTAGTCCGGACCTCTACGGTTTCAACAACGTAAAGGTGGATATTTGCCGTACGTCGGGTTGTCTGATGGTAGGATTGTGATGGCGGAATCAAGTCATGCAATTCCTGCGCATACTCTCCAAAGTACATACTGTAAAACACCAAAAGGCTGGCTACACGACGCCTGTGCTCAAGGCTTTGAAGGTTGGACTTGACCAAATCTGGATCACCAATTAGCCTCTTCGCACGCCTTTCCACCGAGTCCAAAGTTGCCAGGTGGGTTTTGCAGCACCAGCCCATATGTGACTGCAGTACTCCACACACGAAATGACCTGTGCTTTGTATAACGACGGTGTGAAGTACTGCCAGACCTTTGCAAGAACACCAATTTTTTTAGCAGCCACCTTGGCTTTGGACCCAATAAACCGCCCAAAGTTCAGGTCTGAGGAAATTTCAACACCCAAAAGCTGAAGACGGTCGGTACACTCCAGGGATACATTCCGGAAAGCCGGAGCTCAGGTGAACGGGCTCCTTTTGGACGTACAACAATAAACTATGACAGTGATGGAACTCATCAGTATGAACCACTTCTTCTTTGCGTGTCGATGTCAAAAATATTATTATGGGATCCGAAACTCCTCCTTAGATCTTCTTATATCATATCTGATTGAAAGGATCAGAGAGTTGACGTAAGCGGAAAAAAATCTCTCGAGTCTGTAGTAAAAATGTGTGTTCCCCAGGGCTCAATTCTTGGCCCCTTTATATTTCTTATTTAATAATTATAAACGACTTCATCATCATCATTTCAGCCGATAGGCGTCCACTGTTAGACATAGGCCTCCCCCAAGTGTCGCCACAATGAACGATCTTGTGCGTCCCGCATCCATCGGATTCTCGCAACCTTCACCAGATCATCGGTCCACCTTGTAGGAGGCCTTCCAACGCTGCGTTTTCCGGTACGCGGTCGCCACTCCAGAACCTTTCGGCCCCAACGGCCATCTGTTCTGCGAGCAATGTGACCTGCATATTGCCACTTAAGTTTTACCTCAAAGAGAATAATCATAATATAGTATTGCATGCAGACGACACTTCAGTTTTGTTCAAACTTAAATTTCAGTAGCCGGTAACTGACGATATAAACATTGTTTTAAAAAAAACATTTTATGTAAATAACCTGTTCCTTAATGAAAAAACAAACTAAATGTATTAAGTTAACAATGCCTCATGCTGAAAGAAACTAGTGTGCTAATAAACGGTAAAGAGTAGAGTCTTGAAGATACTACAGTGTTCTTGGGCATAACTCTAGATGCTAAGCTTCAATGGGGCCCACTATAGACAAATTATCGAGAATACTCTGTTCAACAGGATACGTTGTTAGATAAATTCGAAATTAAACTGATTTAGAGACAGCCTGTTCAGTTTCCATTAGTTATTTTTAAAGTGTAATTTTGCTGTGTGGAAAAACCACGCATATTTAGATAATTTTTGTTTTACAGAAAAGAGTTATTCGTTCAATTTATAAATCACGTAACAAAAATTTTCAGTTAACTAAATATTTGAAAAAATAAAATTCGCGTTTGTAATAGGGTAGTCCAGTCCAGGGTCAAAATAATTACATTTTATTTGGTCCGTATTTTTTATTATAAAAAAATATTGGACACGTAATTTTTCTTTTTTCGATTAAACAAAAAATAACAAAGATATAGCCCATTAAAATTACGTGTGACGTCACCCTGTGCGAAAAAATGTAGCACGTCGTGACGTTATCTTTGTCATTTTTGGTTTAATTTACAAATAAAAAAATACGTGTCCCTTATTTTTAAATAATCTAAAAGGCGGACTAATTACATTTTTTACAGCCAGTAGCCTATTGTGTATGGCATGGCGAGGGTCGTTGTTTCGACTTTTCTCTACAGCTAGCCATAGTCTTGCAAATTTTTGAGGGAGCAATACGCTAATCAGTGTGGATACAGCATTTCGCAGCGTCACGGTATATAGTGAGCAACGGCCTCTTCTTGCTTAGATGCGACGCACAACTTAGTTTCTTAGATTGTATTGGTATAATTGTTATTTTCTTTTCTTTTAAGTTATTCTTGTGTTAATTTTTGTTTTTGTTTGTCTCTGTTGAGGCCGGCGTCAAATCATTACAGATAACCTAGACAACAGACTCCGTTGTCCATGGTTACAAGGTGCAATACAGTTATGCCCGATACAAACAACAGCTTCTCAGGGAAACTGGTTTTTGTATTATTGTGATGATTGGTGAGTCTATTTAGGCGCAATAACTTTTTTTTTTCTTTATCTTTCATTTTATATAAGCCTTATTTGTGCTGTATCCACAAAATTGGAGTTAGCTGAGCGAACTACCTTTAATGGATTTTTTTTTATGGTGGGAAAGTCATCTAATACCAACCCCCGCTCTTGGGCGGAGCGGGAGATAGTGTCAGACTCTTACTGACTAAAAACCTACCCCGTTCCTTCAAGCCTTTATACCGGGGCTCGAGCTATGTTTTGAAACTAACCCTGGCCCCAGTAGGCTTCGACCCAGCTGGGCCCCTGCTGTTGCTGACAACTCCTTGAGGCGTGCGGGAACAGTGCGCGCCGTCGACGACTTGGGCTCGGTCCGGACAATTGCAGGACGGTCGAACATCGAACTACCCATAGCTCGCCGTCCGCAAGCCCGCGTCTACGGTGGCCGGAAATCGGGATCGGAATCCCGGTGGCGACGAGAACGCTGTTGCCTGATGCAGTCGGCCTCCTCCTTTGCTAGCATTAATGCTTCGCAGAAGGAGGCGACCGCCTGCCACTCCTCCTTGATCCGGTCCATGGCCTGAACCAAGACCCGGCGCGAGAGGTCTCTGCCACCGATCGCCCCCACGAAGGCACGGCGATGCTCCGCCCAAGCAGGGCACACCTCGACTGTGTGCTCCACCGTGTCCTCCGGGCGTTCCGCACAGTGGGGACACTCGGGCGTCAATTCCGCACGAATCCGATACAGGAATCTCCCGAACTTATCATGTCCGGTGAGGACCTGCGTCATGCGGAAGGTAAGGACGCCGTGAGGTCTTTCCAGCCACGCCTCAAAGAGGGGACTTACCGTACCCTTAAGGGATCCACTTTGAAATCGCGGATAATAATATCACAGTATATGTGATAATATCAAGCACATTTATGTTTACATAACTCAAGAAAATGAACTAATTGATTTATTCCTTCTTTATTTTACAGTACATTAATGTGGGATTAACTGTCAATTTCCTGTGGATCTTCAAGAATCTATTTTTGCAATTTCTATTCAGCTGGAAGTGTGAGATGTTTTACGTGGCACTGACAGCATGTCAAGATTCATGTACACTTACTTTGAGCTCAAATTGTTCAGGTATTACAATCATTAATTGTTAACTTTATAAAGGTACTATTGCTCTAAACTGGTACAATAGGCTAGTGGCCGTAAAAAGTGTAATTAGTCCGTCTTTTAGATTATTCAAAAACAAGGGACACGTATTTTTTTATTTGTAAATTAAACCAAAAATGACAAAGATATAGCTCATTAAAGTCACGTGTGACGTCACGCCGTGCTGCATTTTTTCGCACGGGGTGACGTCACACGTAACTTTAATGGGCTATATCTTTTTTTTATCGAAAAAAGAAAAAATACGTGTCCAAATTTTTTTTATAATCTAAAATACGGACTAAATAAAATGTAATTATTTTGACCCTGGACACTACCCTATTGACCTGAGTAACTATGATAGGCTCTTCAGTTGCAATGATTTAATTATGAATCAGCCTAGCAAGATATTATGATAAAATATAATAATTTGACGTGTCTAAATAAGTAGAAAGTAGCGAATTCTCATTTACTTTACATCTGGAAATGTATTTGTGTAAACTGTGTTTGAATCTTCCGCTTTTGGGCGCTGCGAAAGGGCGCTCCTTACAAAGGCGGAAGTTTTCATTAGACAATATTGTAGCTAAGATTTCGACATTGATGTAGTGATCCACGCGCGACTCTAGGAGATGTCAGTAAAATCGTAGCCCAGCAGGGTTGAAGCCTACTGGGGCCATGGATTTTGTGAAAGAGAACCCCGGGGCCCTGGAATGAAGGCATATAAGAAGAATATCTGACACGCCCTCACGCTCCACCCTAGAGTAGAAGAAATCATTGGATTATTTCTCACTTAAAAAATAAAATGGGTGCAGCAAGGGATGGAATGGACTCCAGGCCAAAACAATGATAATAAAGAATGATTCCGAGTGATCACATGCTGGCGGGATTTTCATCCTGGGGCCTAAGTCTGCTATTTTAATAAATTCGTCATTCCAACACGATCCCATAGTCATTTTGCTAAAAGTTTGTAATCTGCTAATTCATAATGATCGATCATTGATCGGTCAATGGTCTTGTAATAGAATTGTGGTAGAATGACAATATCGAGCTTACTAAAAGCACTAATTGCGAAATGACGTCGTAATGGTAGGTCACTGATCAAAAAAACTGTCAACATTTTTGCAGATTACCGCATACGTCAGATATTCATTTGTCATTATGTACGAGATTACCATTCTATGCCATTTCTTTCAATGGAGTGTCAGTGGTTGACCATTGGAAAGTCATAATGAGGCCATTATATTAGTAGATTACCAAAACTTGTCAAAATCAACAATTATGAAATCAATGATAGACCATTCTGACACTATTGTAATAGCAGACTTGAGGCCCATAACACTCGCTTCAAATTTAACTGGCCGTGTATAGCAAGAAATGACTTTTAGGCTCAGTTCTTAAAAAAAAACATCGTTTGATTTACAGATGAGGAGAAGAAAATTTGCAAAAATATTCAACGTTTGCACGAAACAAATTTTAGCAAGTTTGATTTATGTGGCTTGGCTTCAGTTGACGCAACGTTACCTCTTGAGTTACTGGGATTGCTCACTAACTACACTGTCGTACTTTTGCAGTTTGCTTTTTTGAGAAATTGAGATTAATATTAAATATTTGATTTACGTCATTAGTCTTTTATTTCGTGTTCATTTAATTAAAATGCAGATGTTATAGTATATACGTTCTTATGTGGCTTGACTTCAAGAGATGCGTTACCTCTTTAGTTACTGGGAATGCTCACGAACTACACTGTCATGCTTTTGCAGTTTGCTTTTCTGAGAAATTAAGATTAATATTAAATATTTCTTTTACGTCACTACTCTTTTATTTCGTCTTCATATAATTAAGATACAGATGTGATAGTATATACGTTAATTTTTGCCTCTCCGGAAATATAGGATTTAAATAAAAAAGTTATATTAGAGCTGGCATAGCACATTTATTTTCCAAATAAAATTACTCTTTAACATTCAAGATCCAATAATTAAATTAACAAGGGGTGTATCAGTGTGGTAAAATTTATTAAGTTGTTAAATCTTTACATGAAACTTAAACCATTACTTCAATCAAACTAGATACTTTAAAATTCTCGAGGTCGATCAAGATGACAGGTGGGGCCGGATCTTACCCGATCTGCCAAAGCGAAACTCAGATCACAACTTGGATGGCGGACAGAGTTCTGGCGGGATCTGTGTCGACAGCGACAGTCGCGACCCAATGCTGGGCACGCTATAATTATGGTGGTAAGTCTCCTCTTTGAGGAGTGGCTGGAAACACGTGACAGCGTCCTTACCTTCCGCATGACGCAGCTCTTCTTGGACATCGTGAATTCGGTATTTCCGGATTTGTGTGGAAGAAACGCACGGGAGTTAAATTTGTGGGACTGATCAGAGGATATAGTGATAGCGTGACGAGTGACAGGACAGAATGGAAGAAAAAAACGTGTTGCTCCGACCCCAAATAAAACGGGACTAGGGCAGGAAGAAGATCAGAGGATATAGTGAAGCATACGGTAGCATCGCCGTGTTCTCTTAGGTTACCAAATATTCATTCTAATTTCTTTAATTGCTTCGTGAAGTGTACCTTTATTAAGAAAATAATTTAGTATGTATATTATTAAAGTGCGTAAATAACAAAATTAATGATGGAATAACAGATATTGATTCGATTAAAACTCAAATGATGAATTATCTTTTAAACATTAACAATGAAATCGATGTTTATAAGTTACTTGTCTAACTTATGACAGATGATAAGTCTCGAAATTTTATTTCCTGATATCCTAAATACTAAGGGAATTTTGAGGAATATTTATTTTCATGAGCAACCTTCAATTTCCATAAACGTTACTAAAATGGGTCTGAAAGAATTTTACTATAAGATATCCAAGAAGAAAACTGATACATACGATCATAAAAGTCATCAAGTGAAATTTATATGGATTCAAGAAGTTGGCAAAGACGTACAATCACTACGTTTACCTTTGAACCTAATGTAGACTGTTCTGTTCTTACCAAAATATTTATTGAAACAAGACTATATAACTCCAAATAAGCTCAAGACGAATTTGTTATCATTATGTTTTACAACATTGCGCGTCATTACATTTTGTATACGTTGTATTCTGGGACAAGAACTATTCAAGCGTGAAATTTTTGCACTCTGCCTCTTGTATATAGATTTCTTTTTCTACAGTCCTGCTATCATCATTATAAACGTAATCAACATTATCCATTCTAAATTAAATATTAAGGGTGTTTTTGCTATACAAGAAGTGCATAAACTCCTTAACAACACAAAATCTTTAAGAATATTGTCAAATGGAACTGGATTACAGTTATTCTGATTTTCACATATCATCTCGGAGTGTTAACCCTTAATATCTTCCTTATGTCTCCCTGGATCACGAATATTTGCAATGTACTTTTATTTTGTCTTGACGCAAATTTAATTTACGCAATCAGACTTATTAGTTACTTAGAAACTTATGTTATATCCTGGAATCGTCAAGTTTTCGAACCCCATAATGATTATAACATCAAATATAAAATGTTTTGCAAGCTTCTGTTTTACAAGAAAGTAATGAAATGTTATAATGTTTTAAAAATATGTTTTCAGCCTTTGGTAAGTTTAGTTGTCTATCTGTAATTTTTTTGAAGTCTTTATTAAGAAAATATTACTGAAGTTCTTTGCAATGAATACATGTCGTAACTAGTTCATTGTTTTAAAGAATGTTCATTTCTATTTTCAGGTGCTGATTCACACGTTTGAGACATGTATCCACGCACTTATTGATTTTCAATTTCTTGTTATACTAGTGAGCAATGAGTCTGTAAGTAATATTAGGGCACCGGACTGTAATTGTACATCATTACGTCACGTACGTCTTTTGTCTTAGTCTTAATTGTCTCCAGGAGTTGTGGTGGCCGAGTGGTAATGGCCCCGACTTACGAGTTGTAGGGCACGGGATCGAACCCAGCTAGGTGCATTACTTTGTGTAATTTATTTCATCACCACTGCTCTCAAAACGGTGAAGGAAAACATCGTGAGGAAATCCGCATATCCTAGAACCAAAAATTCGAAAACATGTGACATTCACCAACCCGCACTGGACCGGCGTGGTGGATTACGGCCCATTCCCTCTCCGAGAGAGGAGGCCTGAGTCCCAGCAGTAGAAACCTTAAAAAGGCAGATGATGAACCATTATGGTTCATCATCTGCATCATCTGCAGGCTATGATAGTCTTGCAAGTTTTTGGTCGTGCGACAAGCTAATCAGTGTGGATACAGTATTCGAACCGGGATTGATTTAAGGCAACCGGTAGAAAGTCAGCACGTCTCATCATGCTGTATCCTTAAAGTTGAAGCGGACGGTGCGAGCCACCTATAAGGGATCCACTCTGAAATCGCAAATAATTTATCAGGCTCATTTATGTTAACATAACTGTACGAAATGAACTGAACGATTTTTATTTTTTGCGATTTATTCCTTCTTTATTTTACAGCACATTCTTACGGGATTACTTATCAATTTTCTATGCATCTGTAAGAATCTATTTTTACAAATGCTGTTCAGCTGGAAGTGTGAAATGTTTTACGTGGCAATGGAAGCATGTCAAGATTCATGTACACTTATGTTAAAATCGATTTGTTCAGGTATTACAATGATATGTTAACTTTTTAAAGATACTGATCAAAACTAGTACAATAGGCTTGAGTAGCTACAATGGGGACTTGAGTTGCAATTATTTGATTAAATATGAATCAGGCTAACAAGTAGTTGTGATAAAATTCTATAATTTCACGTGTCTTGGTAGAACATAGTGAATTGCTCATTTAAATTACATCCGGAATAGATTTTTTATACAAGTGAAGGGAAGAAAGTTTTGTCATTGCAACTAAGGTGGAATCTGCCCAAATCTCAAGCGAAGGTGTTATAATAATAATTATTGATATTTATTTATTTAAAAGCGAATTTTGGTCCACATTATTATTTATATATTAGTTCAGAAGTTTATTATTATCTTCCAATGGTATTTTTATAATAAAACAAGTTACACAATATTAAGTCACAGTTGTCATTAAATAAAATGTAATAGAATAAAAATAAATAAAAATGTGTCTACGTGTATCAAACAACGTTTTTGAATACATTTACGAAAAAAACAAATTAACAGGAGTTGACTTTTGACTCGTAGTGGTCGCATAGCATCCAGCCTGATACTACAATAAATTATGACGGGCCAATCTTGTGCATTTTTCACAATAGGGGGGGGGGGGGGGAATAATAAATTGTATGCCTAGGGAAAAAAGTGGGTTTCCGATTAAGTATAAAAAAAAATATTTTTGTTTACCGTATTCAGCCATTTTTAAGCTTTGAATTTTAGTCACAAAAAAGGAAACTACGCAGCCGTAGGTGAGTCCAGATCAAAATGATGATAATGATAAATGATCAACACTATGTCATGATACTTTGCCAAGTGATGACACTTTGCCAAGATTGTTTTCGAAACACTCGTCTGAAATTGAACTGGCCGTGTTTACCTGTTTTAGGAACATAATTCATTTATCAAAAATAAAGGGTGTCTCAGTAAAAGTGCACTTTTTCATTTTAAAATAAAAACAAGTATTTTATGATAGAGTTGTGAAATTTTTATTGTATTGTAAAGAAGACATGTTCCGATTAAGTATGGAATAAAATATCCGGCAAATGACCCCCACGGCTCCGATGACAAGCCATTACTCTTTTCATGAAATTTTCCATGACTTTTGCACAGAGATGTGGCCGTATCTCACCGATGACGCGTTGGATTTCCGATTTGAGCTCAGGAATTGTTTCGGGTTTATTCGCATAAACCCACTAGACTTCACTAAACCCCATAGAAAAAAATCGCACGGCGTTAAATCGCACGATCTTGGTGGCCAGTTGACATCAGAATTGCGTCAGATAATGTGTTCTGGAAATCGTTGCTGCAATAAGTCGATTGTTTCATGGTGTGGTAGGTTGCGCTGTCCAGATGAAACCACATGTTGTCCAGATTCATGCCGTCCAGTTGAGGCCACAAGAAGTCTGTTATCATATTCCTGTAACGAATGCCGTTCATAACTTTCGTAACTTTCTCCATTTTTGTAATGAATTTTCACAATTATAATGCGTTGTTCTTTCAAAAAGCGCCCCATTTTTAATAATCGGAATAAACAGAGGTGACAGCTGTCAAATTTCAGAGTTGCCACTTGCATGAGAAAAAAAAGATTCCAATTTTAAAAAGTGCACTCTTACTGAGACACCCTTTACATGAAACGGTTTTTAAGTTCGATTTATGGAAAAAAACTTCATTTAATTTACAGAGGAGCAGAGGAAAATTTGCAAAAACATTGAACGTTTACACGAAACCAATTTTAGCAAGTTTGATTTAAGTAGCTTGGCTTCAGTTGATGCTACGTTACCTCTTGGATTACTGGGATTGCTCACTAACTACACTGTTGTGCTTTTGCAGTTATTTTTCTGAGAAATTAAAATTGATATTAAATATTTGTTCTCACGTCATTATTCTTTTTTTCTTCTTCATATAACTTAGACACAGATATGATAGTATACCTAGTAATTTGTAAAACACTAACAACCTATCAAGACTATATTAGCATTAAAAATAACAACTTTTGTTATATGACTTTTTACAAAACATAATTCATTTATCAAAAACAAACCTTCAAAATTTCGTTGTTCTATTTAACACATTTCATTTCGTTTCATTTGGTTGACTGGTAGGGAATGCCTATGGCATTAAGTTCGCCTTTGTACATTCGTGTTGCATGAAGTTCTAATCAATAAATAAATTTCAACTCTGTATTTTGTTATACCTACCTACATCTGTATGAGGTGACGCAAGCGCATCAAGAAGAGGTTGCCACTGTTTTAAAAATAACCCCGTATATATGTTTATGCTGTAGACAGTTGTGACTCTGCGGGAATACAAAATTAAATTTTAAAAGTTACGAGTATTAGAGCTAGCATAGCGTATTTATTTTCTTTCAGAATCATTTCTTCTACCTTTGAACTTAATGCAGACTATTCTGTTCTTACTCAAATAGTTAACAAAACATGGCTATATAAGTCCAAATAAGCTCAAGATTAATTTTTTGTCACTATGTTTTACAATATTGTGCATCATAGCATTTTCAACTCGTTGTATTCTGGGAACAGAACTACATAAGCGTGACATTTTTGCGTTCTGCCTCTTCTTGGGAGTTATCTTTTTCTACAGTCTTGCTTTTGTCGTCATTTATGTAATCAACATTATCCACTCTAAAATAAATATCTCGAGTGTTTTTACAAAACAAGAAGTGCATAAACTCCTTAACAATACAAACATCTTTAAGAGTATTGTCAAATGGAATTGGATTACAGTTATTCTGATTTTAACCTTTTATTTAGGTGTATTAACCCTTAATATCTTTCTTTTGTCTCCCTGGATTATGAATATATGCTACAAGTATATACTTTTATTTTGTTTTGACGCAAATGTTCTTTATGCAATCAAACTCATTGGTTACTTGGAAACTTATGTTATATCCTGAAATTGTCAAGTTTTTGATCTCCAAAATGATGTGGTCAAACATAAAACACATTTTTGGAAATAAGCAGTACCTTTGTACTAACGTCGCTTGTGTATTATCTGTTTCTGTTATTTTTGTGTGTACATAAATTGTAAAATAAATAAATAAAATAAAACAATTTGCAAGTTTCTATTTTACAAGAAAGTAATGAAATGTTATAATATTTTAAATTGATATTAAATAATTTTGTTCGACGTCATTATTTTTTTTATTTTGTCTTCATAATTACAATTGAGATAAACATAAGGTGGTATATACTTTAACAGCCTTAACCCCTAATGTATGAGCAAAGATAGGTTGTGTACTTCTCTGGGAATAAAGGATTTAATATTAACATCTCTCAAATATAACTTATTTGAGACCGATAAGATTTTCGTAATAAAAATTACTTTTAAATTTTAATACTAATCAATTAGTAAGTACGCCATAGTAATTAGTGGAAATGAACCAGCATTGAGCCAAGCATTTTTGTCTTCAATTTAATCTTCTAATTTATAATATGCTTGTCTAAATGGTGTGCGTTTAACACAAGATTTAAATTTCGTCTCATTGAGTTCTTATATCATTTAGAGACGCATTTTATTATAATATTTTAAACAGTGCCTCAGGAAAGGTCGAGCTACTTTAGCCAGTCTGAAATCTGGACGAAGAAATTGGCCCCTATTTCTGGTAAGATAACTATATCTTTCGCATCTTTCACTTAAAAGGAGGAGAATTTCTTCTAACGCACATGATGTTAGTCAAATACTCTTTTTCACTTAACAGTAGCAATTTTACTAGCATTGTTCTACCTCTTTTATTGTTCAATCAATATAGACATTTCAAGTAACTTTAATGTAAACGATACCTTTTTACTTGATTAAATTAAAATTGTCGGTGTCTGAAACATTTATCAATGAAATTTACTAAATTATACATTATGTTATTGACAGATCTATCCTTAGATTGATAGCTAACGCACGCACTGTTGTCAATGTGAATTAGACATAAACCAGAATAACAAAATGAACCTTATCTCGAACAATTTTTTAGACAAAAATTTTCAAAAAATTCTCCTCCCTTTCTGTATTTTTCAACATATGTTGTTCATATCAAGATTTTCCATTAAGTATAATTGTATAAAGACTCATCGTGTACCTTATTATATCGTTTCACTAATTGGTACTCTTGGATTTATAATTTTTAATATTGAACAAAGATCATTTGCGAATCTGGATAGAGTAAGATATTCATTCATCGTCATCTTTGTGAAGCTTAATGTCGTTTTAGTGGTATCTCCTTTTGTCTTCTTTTACATACTCAATATCATTCATAGAGAGGACCACATTCAAATAATATTGAAGATTCAAACTGCTTTTAGATTAGTCGATCATAAGAATTGGAAAACAGTTATTATTAGAAGCTGGTTTGGAATTTTGAGGCATTTTATTTTCTTCATTATCTGTGTTTCCATTACCTGGAACGTCAAAATATCTATATATCTATATTCAGTGATGTATTTTGATGTGCATTTAACGTATGGCTTTATATTAATTTCTTTAATAAGAGATGGAATAATTTCGTGGACTTCCGAAGTCGATTATTATAATAAACTATGCTTAAGGGCAGAAGACGCAACTTACAATAACAATTTCAAGCAACTTTTCCAAGCTTACATTTCTTTGATGGAAGCCTTTGATATTTTCAAGAAAATATTTAAGTATTCGGTAATACTTACTTTTTGATTTTTGTTTTTTTTATATAACACGTTTTATTACATCATTTATTTATTTTTTAGACTTTATTTCAAGCTGTTGACACGTTATTTCATGGTCTATTGTATGTCCAAACAATAATAGAAATAGCAAATCTAGGCGACGCAAACGTCGACGGGGTAAGTATAGTTACATATGTTATTTTTATAAAATATAGAAAAATTTAAGTACAATATTCATCTAATGAGAGAAGAATAACGCGATAATTATGTGGAGAGTGTATTTAATTTTTTATTTACAGAAGGACGTCAAAACCCTTATATCAACCATCATCCTATGGCTGTCCAAGAATCTAATTTTTGTAACTTTACTAAATACCTTTTGTGAGTTCTTCTATATGTCAGTTGAGGCAGCAGATGTTGCTTGCTGTAGGATGCTGAGAAGTTTGCAAAGTACTGGTAAGAAAATAGTAATTAATATCAATGTCAATACTGCCCAGTGTTCCACTGCAAGTCAACGACATCTTCATATAAAAGTAAACACAAGATTTATACAAAAAACTTGTACAAGACTTAGCAATATCAATTTATAAGACACTAGCTTTTGCCTGCAGCTTCGCACGCGCACATAAAATATAGCCAATGTCACTCAGGAATAAAGCAGCTTTCTATTGGTGAAAAAATTTTAGCAATCGGACCAGTAGGTACTTCCGGAGAATACCTCCTACAAACAAAAAATAAACTTTACCTCTTTATTATATTAGTGTAGATAGTATAGGCCTTGTCAAATAGAGTAGATTTTGAACTGTTTGAAATTCTGCTGACTGCAGTGTCACTTGACTCTTCGTATGGA
The DNA here is from genome assembly GCA_910589285.2 of Mythimna ferrago. Lineage (NCBI taxonomy): Eukaryota > Metazoa > Arthropoda > Insecta > Lepidoptera > Noctuidae > Mythimna > Mythimna ferrago. Next base: position 20,391,719 of record OU342696.1, read on the forward strand.
AAAATAGGTTAGAACGACTCGTCCCGTAGGAAGTTTTGTAGAGTACCTGGTTATCCTGGGCATAATATCTAAATTTGAATATATAATGTAATTATTTACTTGCGAAATAGATTCACGAAATGACTGATTCTGGGAACGTACAATTCTTTGCACATCCGTCATTCCTAGACTAAACCATATTGTCATCGTGTGTGATAATGAATTGCATTATCACACACGATGACAATATTGCATTTACCGTTTATTACACAAGTAAATAATTTATATTCATCATCATCATCATCATATCAGCCGAGAGGCGTCCACTGTTGGACATAGGCCTGCATTATAATATATATTATGTTATATATATTAATTTATGTCCAGGATAACCAAGTAATGTAAACTAAACCATGATTTTTTGTTAAAAACTTTAAACTTTACATCTTGTTTGTACCATACAATTTGTTTTGTTTCTGTTGCAGTTGAAGCTAAGAAGCTTTGTAAGAACGTGTTGAGATTTAATCGTGCAGCGTTCCACAAGATGACTGCTTGCCGAATGTTCACCATCGATGCGACTCTACCTCTAAAATTTAATGGTCTGATGATGGAATACACTGTTGTGATATTACAGTTTGCCATATTATCATGGATGAACGATAACAAATAAATAGTACTTGAAAATGAAAATGTAAGTGCATTATTGATAATTCTGATGAAGAAATTAATTTCGTAAACTAAAAAAATTGTGACTATGCTTACAGATATTAGATAAGGTATGTAATGTTTAGTTTTTACAATTTGACATTGTAAATTATTTTTATTTTACAGTTTGACATGCTTTTTTATTTATTTAATATTCATTTTTTATTTTTTTTGCGAAGTTTTACATTTTGTAAAGTATGATTTCCTTTTATTATTGTGAATGTGAGGACTATGTTGATTACTTTATTTTTTAACCGTATGTCTGGCAATTTGAGTATTTTCTGCGGCCTACCCAAAGGTCCTTTCCTTGGTATTGTTCGTCAAGTCGTTAAGCTCCATAATAGTCCTGAGTTGAGCTTTGCGAATACTGACAAATGCTTGCACTGACTGGACGGGTCCACTCAAATCTGTACGGTTCTTTCTTCAAAAGACCATCTCAGACTAATCTGCATGGTTCTCAAGTGATTTGACCATTACATATTTACTGTATGGAACTAAAAAGAGACTTTGACCCCTGAGTTTGTTTCGGTGTTTCTTCTCAGGGTAGTCAGCTAGGAAACACCGGCCTCATCTAGCTTAAACTGACGAAAAAAAAAAAAATTGTCGTGTAAAAGTGTTTTTTAAACCTATTTGCAAAATAAATATCATTTATCATTTATGCCAACATATAGCTTTTTGTAGTTTTATTTTGTGTTCGTGGTATTCCGTTGGTGATCTCCACAAATCAAGAAGCGGTGCCACCGCAATATACTATCATTATCATCATCTTCTTATCCTTGTTCTGTTTTATTTGGGTTTGGTGCAACATACGTATATTTTCTTTAATTCACCTATCATCCGACATGCTATCACTAACTCCTTTTTCTTTTATATCTCTGCTCACAAAATTTATCCATCTTTTCTTTGGCTTCCCTCTCTTTTACCATCCATCTACATGTTTACTTATAACTCTTATAATGACATGTTTTTTATCCCTCCTCTTCACATGACCATACCAAGACAAACAATTCCCTTTCAATTTTTATGTAATAATACTAAAAATGCAGCTCAGTAGCGGCGTTTTAGCAGTTTTGACTAGACTTAAACAAAGATTATTTTACAGAATAGCAAACTGCAACAGTACAATCACATAATTAATAATGAGTCCCAATAAATAAATTGGCAGTAAAGCATCTATATAGAACAGACCACACGCGGACATCTTACTGAGTATTCGATTTGACCGTAGCACTTTCCTGCAAAGTCGTTCTTGACTCTCTGTAAGAAAAAATAAAATTGTTGTATAATTATCCTTGCTTCCATAAGGAAAAATTTTGTGTTAGACCTTTATGGATAAGAATGGTACAAATTCACCCCACCGTATCTGTCTGTCCGTGAGACAGTCTGTGTCTCTTGATTGAGATAGAAAGAGCTCTCAATCGAAGAGTCTCTGCGATCGGAATTTTTATCCGTTTGGCTCGTGCGAATGCTGCAGCAGTCTCCCCTAACCAAGACCCCTAGCCAAGTTACAACCGTTTCTCTCACGTCGAACGCGTCGAGTTCGCCACGTCCCCAATTCTTTAGTTCTGACCACGTGACTGAGCTTTGAGATGACGTCGTTCCCGTACATTTAAGGTTTTCTACTAGCGTTAACGATTGCAGATTATCAACTTGGCTAGGGGGTACCGTCAAAGTAACGAGTGACATCAGCATCACTTGACTCGTTTATTCGTTCTTAAGTTTCACTAACATAAATGGTTCTATTATATATGCTGATGGGTCTTGGGCCTTAGTTGTAATTCATCAACAAAACTTAGAAACATTCATAATATTCCTATTGTTGTCACTGAAATATTCACACTCAATAGAGTTTCCAACTCACTTGGACAGTTCGGGTTCTTCACAAGCAGTATACAGGCTGTTTCGGCTTCCTCGACTTTTATATATAATTTTTCACAGCAAACACTAAACATTATCAGTAACGTCATATTCTTCATAAGAGAACACGATATCATTATGCTGTCAATCCACTGGAAGAATTAGATTTCATTAAACTTTGGCTACTATTATCACTTGATCTAATATATTGGCTGCCTCACTAATTATGTCGTCATATAGCGCTACTGCTGAGTAACAGGCTTTAAGCTGCTGTGAAAATGTTCAAAAGAGTTACGGTGGGAACACAAAGGGTAGCTGAAGAATACTGGTGGGTTTAAGTCAGTAATAATCTGACACGTCCTCTTGCCCCATCCAAAGCAGAAGTTATTCCATGGCTCCCCAACTCATAACAGGCCCTATTCTCTATTACTGGGAATTTCTCACTGACGGTCCGTGGTCTGGAGTTGTGCTAGCGTAATATAGGTAGAGTTGTAGTTAACTACAAATACTGCTTTGGTAGAAATAGACGTGATGTCATATTTTTTTACTGTTGATAGGCTCGCGCTTAACCACTATCACACCTAATAGAAAGCGACGATGTGGTCGATGATGGAGCACGATTACCTAGAAGTAACCTATTCACTCTCCAGGTTGTAGCTATTAAGAAACACAGGCTTCGGCAGGAAATTTACTCCTTAGTTGTACGCGTTATGCGAGTGTATCAAAACATTTTGTGTGTAACTTTGGAATATCTACCATGAATAGGTGGCGCATCGCCTTACGTCTAGCCCCCGTTGCGAATTGCGATATTATCGATGTCAGCGTGCTCACAGTCGTTTCGAATTACCGTAAACGCATACATCAGGCGATTTGTTGACACGCTGACAGTGCCGATATCACAATTTCAAACGCGGGGTAGTGGTTAGATGATAAGACGGGTTTGGCGGAATCAGAAACCGGGCATCGATACTCAAGTCTTTAAAGCTTCTCAACGAGTGTATAACAAGTAATTATCTTGCTTCTCAATTGAACCAAGTGCATCAATCTGGTATCTGGCAGATCCGTCCTAAAGATAAGAATGAACCACGAACGAACTTGAGCTTGATTAAGTTTAAACACCTCGTACATTATGAAATACCGTCTAAAATGTACTGTTGAGGATGATTAGATAAATTAATAAAAAGGTCATTACCGAACATTTAACGAAAAAACCACGAAACATCAAAGCACAAACATAAAAAAATAGATTTTTAATTTACCGTTTGTCTCGCATCCATTCGCTTTACAATCATTTGCAAACTTGACTCGCAGTATAACAAAGTATTATAAAATGTAGTAATTATGTGATATAAAACCTGCAATCGAAAAAGTACTGTAATATTATTATTTATTCAATTACTTATTTACATAATAGTGAAATAGCCATTAACATTAAAATACACTTTTTTTGTTGTCCGCTTTACATGAAATGCTTTCTGTATTAGTACTGGCCACACATATTGAAGACTTTTTAAATACAAAAGCGCTGTCATATAGCAATTTTTAGGAAGGTTGCTCCGGGGTAGTCCGTGGTTTTTTTATGTTATTTTTTTTTTTTTTTTACTTTTTCATGAAATAGCTATTCAATAAAATTAGAAGAACTGAAAGAGTTGTATTAGAGCTATATTTCACCGGGACACCATGGTAGTGCCAGTCGCGCCACCATGGTGTCCCAGTGAAATACAGCCCGAAACCAAATTTGACACCATACTGACACTAGAGTAAAGATTTTATATATCCTACGGATAAACTAGATTGACTACGGAGCAATCACACTCTAAAGTGTCCTTTATGATCATTGGCATTAAGTTCATATTGACAAGCAAACGGGAAAAAAATAATGTACTGAGCAAGACAACGACAAAGGTTCGGTTGTCCCTTTCTTACCTCTGTTTTAACTAGGGTAACCATAATTTTGCTAAATTAATTGTTATTATTTTGTCACTACAGCATGTGATATTAATTGATGGTGTAATTTTTTATATCGACAGCAAAGTACCAATAACTCCAAACTGTCTGTGAAACCTGAAAACAAAAAATTCACTTCGGAGATTTTACTAAGGCGATTGTCACATTGCCACGCACCACGCAGCATAGCGCGTGAATGCGTGTTTTAACGTTGCTTGTAAGTATTCCCGTTTGTATAGCAAACACGCAGAGTCCAACATACCGAAAATGCATCCACGCGCGTTTATGCAGATCACAAGCCTACCATGATGAGACGCCCCACATGCACACACGTCCGTGGGTGCGGGGTGACACGCAAGGTATGGTACTATGCCAATAACTTCTAAAAATATTTTTTCAAGATATTCATAATTTACCGCTATGAATTTAAAAAGTTCAGTAAAATCTCCGAATTGTTTTTTTTTGTTAAAATTGCTGGTCAGTGGGTCGTCTTAGGGACGGATTTAAATTAAAACGCGGAAATACCTCTTAACTAAAGCAACGTGTTGGTAATTTCACAATTACCTCATATGACACTAATAATTACTAGAAGTTATAAAACACAAGTGGTTAGACAGACACTTTATTAAAATATAGTAAAGCAGTTATTAAGTTAGTTAGTTATTGCTATTGGTTAATTAATTCAAATTTTTGACTTCTCAATAAATTAAACATTTTTTTCAGATTTTACAGACAGTTAGGAGTTATTGATACTTTGCCGTCGATATAAAAAATTACAACACTATTAATATCACATGCTGCAGTAACAAAAATAATAACGATTAATTTAGTAAAATTATGGTTGCCCTAGTTAAAATAGAAGTAAGAAAGGAACACACCGACCCTTTATCGTTGTCTTGATCAGTACATTTTTCCGCATTTACTTGTTAATATGAACTTAATGCCAATGAGAATAAAGAACACTTTAGAATGTGATTGCATCGTAGTCAATCTAATTTATCCGTAGGATAAGGAAGAAGGATAGGAGAACCCAAAGATTTTAGGGTTAGATTTTCATCTTATTACATACTCTTTGGTGGGGGCGTGGCTGGCGGCCGGTCTGGTATCTGAGCTGTTCGCGCCACCTAATTGGTTGCTCAATCAAACAGACACCAGGTGAGTAACGCGCTATAGAGCTAATGGTGTCCCGGTGAAATATAGCCCTTACTGATTATAATCCCTTAAATAAAGACGTGTAATGGTAACAATCAACATACAACTTGATACTGTCTTGCAAAAAGTAAAAAAAAGACTTTAAAAAAATCTTACATAAAATTTCACTTCTACCAATTTTCCTAAGAACCAATGGTCAATAATCTTACCTGCAAATGAAAAAGCTTTTTGCACAAATTGTACGTTTTCAAAATATTGTAATATGTCTTGTATATGTTTTTACAATGAACAACATCGTCCGTATTATTCTCCCGTTCATCATTAAGCATTAGAATATGTTTGATCCATTCGTCTAAGTACTTTGTTATTAAGATTAAAATACGAATAGCATAAACTATGTTAAAGTCTATCGTCAAATACGTAAGGTCACAAAATAAATCTGCCACAGTTATTGATTTTGTTGAAATACCATAAAATACAAATAAAAACATGTTACTGCAAAGAACAGTGAAAACTGAGATCCAATTACAAATAACGATTCTCTGGATACTATAATCTATGCTCTTATGAATTGTTAGGATTAATATAACAAGCAAAAAATTGTAGTTACGATTAGTGACCTCAACGATGAACAAACCTATGCAACCGAAACAATAAAGAAAGCAAAGGCTTAAATCTATTGAGTAAATCATAAGACTGTCATTGTTAGGGCGTCGGTCATTACTACAATCAGCTAACATCAAATGATATGAACTATACAAACACAAAATAACAATAATGAACCACAACACAATAGTCTTTCTTCCAATCGGAGAAATTATATTCTTACGTACAATGAATTTAGGAGTGAACAAGATTAACAATATTAAATTGAGAGGATAGAATATACTCTGGACTTCCTTTTCGAGTCTATTGTTCTGCAATAATTTAAACTTATTCGTGGAAGTCATTGAAATAACTTGATGATCTTGAAGCATTGTTTACCGTGTGCTTTTAAAAGATTTTCCTATTATACTGAAGTGTTACTTCATGAAACATTTATTTCAGTTGCGTACTATAAATGCGTCGTTATTGAACACCTCAAGACATTCATGACGGAAACATCAAGGTAATTATGATGAAAGATTGTAAAAATATTTTAGTATCGTAATTCCAATATACGAGAATTTGATGGCTCTATGTAATACATCATAATGAAACAGTGTTTTTTTTATATTAAGTTTTATTATAAAAAACACTGTTTCATTGTAAAATTTATAAAAAAAATAACCAAAATTCAAAAAAATTGATTGTACTTTTGTAATGTCCCTCTGTTTTTGTATTATATCTCTGGCATATGTTTATTAAAACAGTATCGTTTCATAATACGAGTAATTTTGCGCATACATAATATGTTTTTTGTTTTTATTATTTCTCTTTGATGACTGACCGTGCCGTGTGTCCACCTCTCTCGTCCTGCAGGTAATTTCTGTTTTTTTTAATTGAAATTAATGTGGTTTTTGTTTTCTTAATAAATGTTGTAGAAAGCAATTTGCTACAGCATCCAACATGAAAGTAAAAAACTTTACTTATCGCGAACTAATTGTTCTCAAACTTACAATATAGGTAAGATGTTTTTTACAAATCATAAGCAGGACAAAAATATATGCATCTTTATAATGAGAGGAAAGTATAGATAGGTACATTTTGAGAATTATTAGGTGAGAGTAGTTAGATGATGGACTGCAGATTGCAGGTCAGCCAGAGTAGGATGTTCGTCTTTTTGTACTGTTTTGAAAATTATAACGTGTAACTGAGAACGGTCAAATGCTAGCGTGAGTAATTCATGGATAAATGGTTCACTTTGCTTTTAATCTTTCACATTAATAATATTTTTTATCATATCTGCTGAAAGATTGATAGTCACTAGAAAAGTCCTTAAGTCAATATGAGATATATTAAAATGCATCATAGGCTGCCTAAGATGCATTGTAATATTGCCCGTTCATATTTTTTTTTTTGCCGTGCAACCTGCTGCTACGTACATATGAACCGAACAGTATGTCAAAGTGCTTGACGTATCCTTTGACATGACGGCTTTTTATTGATACTTTTATTTTAAATTTTTCTTCTGTTATTAAACTCAGCCCACCAACACAAGTCTTTTGTATAAAGTGATAAGTGCGTGAAATTGTTCTTTTGCTACTCTTACAGTTAAGATGCTTCCAATGTTGTAGTATCTTCATGATTCATTAGAAGCCTTTTTAATGTTCCCACTACTGGGACTCAGGCCGGCTCTGTAGAAGAGGAAATGGGCCGTAATCCACCCGCGAACCCACGGGTTGGTAATGTCACCTGTCTTCGAATTTTTGGTCCTAGGATATGCCGGTTTCCTCAATGTTTTCCTTCACCGTTGTGAGAGTAGTGGTAATGAAATAAATTACACAAAGTAATGCACCTGGCTGGGTTCGTAATTAATAAATTACTATCTAATGTTTAATAGGCTAATAGTCCACTATTGAATCAGACTATTGATGATGTAAGGTAGTACAAGTACGAGTAGTTGTCTAAGATAGTGAACTGTAGAATGTGCTGGTACAATTGCGGTTTGCCATCTTATTGTGTATTAAGAAGTTGAAAAGGCAAAAACTGTATGATCATATCTATGGCTTTTGAAGAACTATAAATAGCGTGTTTTATTTTATACACCATTACATGATTAATTTGATAAGGATATTCTTAAATTCTTTTTCATATTTCAACATTATCAGAAACGAGTACTTATCAGCTTTTAATATTATTGAAGATCGGTAATTACTTGAAGTAATCATTATATATCATTCCATTTTTTTTAATGTTTGCGCAAAGATATTTTGAAGTCACATTTTGACCAAGTTCATAAAATAAACTATTGAACATTGTAAATTAATCTACAGAAAATTAAGGCTACCAACTATGTATCAAAATCGCCATGTTGTTTCAATGACCTCTACGAATCAACCGCAAGTTTTACGTAATTATCAGATTAAAAAGGAAGTGCAGAGCATATTTTATCCTATACACATTTTTCTTTTAGTCTTGTCAATTCCCAAATTTAATATTCAAAATAATTGTGTTACTCCCATCGGGAAAAAACGTATTGCAATCTGGTTCATTATAGTAATAATCATTTTATATAAAAGTACCTATCGATTGTGCGTAGTTGATCCTAACCGTTACCATAACAATGACAGTATTTTGATTTTCTCTTTAAATTTTGGCTATTCCATCTTTTTATTTTTTGGTTTTTTAATGATGCTCATTTGCGAGATGGTTAATTGTCATAACAGCTTCTTGCTGTTGGTCAAGATCCAAATCATTCACAATAGCATTGATTTTAGAAAGAGCATCAGGAGTTTTGTTATTTGGATTTGGATCTTAGTCTTAACCATTTTTGTATATAATATCTTGATTTTATTATTTTTTTACACATGGTACAATAAATTTGATTACATAGATTTCATTTCTGATATCACTTATATGACTTTTGATGTTAATATGGTTTACGCTATTTGTATCGTAAAATTGTTAGCAAAGTATTTGGACAATTGGATCAAATATATTTTGATTCTAAATGATGAGCAGGAGATTGGTTCGAAATTATTTGAGACTTACCATAATATTATGGAAACGTACAAATTATCTAAGAAACTTTTCGAAGCACTGGTAAAGTAATATACGTATAAATTAATCCATTAAATTTTCACAGACGCAAATACTAAAGTTGTCCTTAAACATTTTATTTCACAGATATTATATTATACTGTAGATACGTTTTACCGTATTATAATGTACTGGGCAAACACTTTGAAACAGCTTGAAATGGGAAAGGATGCACAAGAAACGGTGTTATTTTATTATTTTTATTTTGGTTTTTTGTACTTTGATGACCGGTCTACACTTTTCTTTCATACAATATCGTAATATAAAAATATTGTAAAATCATTTTTTTTTAATGGAGCAATCATGGAGTTTTTTGCCGTTTCGTTTTGAGTTTTCTACTTTACAGAATACGACTAATTAGAACCATATACTAGCTTCTTAAGTTTCATCAGTGTCTATGTAGGCCTATGTAAAATAAAATAATTTTAAGTTTGAGTTTAAATTGACATTTAAGATTCTACGAAGATTCATTTTAATTACATTTTTTATTGTTTAATATTTATTAATAATTCATTATCATGATTCTTTATTCAGGCATATATTTGCGTGAACCTCCTGATCAAGTCAACTAGCAAAAACAGAATTTTTATTTTTTTCAGTTCACTGGCATGATGTTATTTTTGTATCTCGTTAAAAATATGACTGTACTCATTTTACTTAATATTAACTGCGAGAATTTCTATATAAAAATCGAAAAAGCTGAGACTGCGTGTATACAGCTTCTCAAAAACCCGAATTGCCCAAGTAAGTAATTTTTTACGCCTGTTATTTGCTCTTGATGAAGAACAAATCCAGTCCCAGACAATTCTCCTATAAATTCCAAATGTAAAGCCGAATAATCAATTTAACTTTCTTCAAGTTCTTGTTTAGCAATAGATTTTGCAACCACTCAAGGCAGTCATCATACAAATAAATAAAAAAATGGCAAAGTTTTTCAGTGTTTTTATTTGTTACTTTTTCACAATCAATCGGCTGAACGGATTTCAGCTTGTTTCACGGATAGACAATGTCCTGGATCCACTCATAAAACTTTTAATCCCAGAACTATGTTCTCTTGAGATAGTTATCACTCGGGAAAAGCCATTGACAGCAGTTAGCTTCTCATCCACTGCCATACACATGACGTACGGATCTCTTGTCATTCGTGTGGAAACTCGGCTACTCTCACCATCAAAAATCTACTCTTCAAAAATCGTCATTCTACTTAGCTTGACATCGTGATTTCTTGTGTTTTTTCAAATTACCTACGAGTGTACCTACTAAAGGTCATCCGAGTCATTCATTACCAGACACAGGACATTAAAATCTCTCGTTATTGTCTCAAAACTCGACTAACCTCACCACTACATCTTTTCTTTGAACACCGTCGCTCCATTTAGCCTGAGGTCGTGTTTTCATACATTTTTCAAACAAACTATGCCAAAGGTCATCGGAAAGCGGCTAATATGACTGGCTGACTATGTTAATTTTTTTTTTATTTACAATATCGACAGGTTACAGAAAAGGGATTTTGTGACAGTGTGACGGGTGATAGGACAGAATAGAAGAAAAAAACGTGTTGCGCCGACCCCAATATGGGTTAGAGGCAGGAATAAGAAGAAAAAGATCGTCAACTTATCCAATCATTTAAAAGAAAATCTATTTTTACAGAGAGTCAAGAACGTCTTTACAAGAAAGTGTTGCAGATAAATCTTACATTTACTAAGATGAGCGCGTGTGGCCTATTCAATGTAGATGCAGCGCTACCAGTACATTTTATTGGACTCATCGGAAATTACCTAATTGTTCTGTTACAGTTCACTATTTTGTAAATAGCCTACTGTTATTTCTAGAGAAACAATAAAAGACAGTTTCTACTTTAAATTGCGGGCTTAATTTACTTAAGATTTTCTAAAAAAAAATATATTTTTTTTTTACACCTACCTACATGTTTAATTTTTGTTTAACATATAATATCTCAGATCTTTATGCTCATTTAATACTTAAATAGTGGTCAATCTTGAAATAGTCAAGAATAAAATGAACTGTTGCCTATATTTTGTCCATTTTTATGAATACAGGTTTTTTTTTTAATAGCCAATACTGTCCCACTGCTGGGCAAAGGCCTCTCCCAACTTCTTCCAGGTATCTTTTTCTTGAGCTACCTCGAATCAGTCCCCGCGGTAGGCATCTAGGTCGTCTCACCACCTCTTCCTAGGTCGACCTCGGCGGCGTCGTCCATCTTCAGGTACCCACTTTGTGGAAACTCTTGCCCAACGGTCAGAGTGCATGCGACTGATGTGACCCACCCAATCCCATTTTAGCCTGGCAGCCTTTTTTCCTACATCTATAATACCCGTCTTTTGACGTAGCGTGGTGTTCCTCATTCTGTCGGCTCTTTTGACACCCAGAATGCTGCGTTCCATTGCTCGTTGGCAAACGCCAAGGTGAAACTTTTGCGACTCGGTGAGCGACCATGTCTGGGCACCGTAGGTTAGGACGGGCAGGATACACATATCGATGAGTTTTCGCTCCAACACACACACACACAAAAACACAGAACACAGGTGAATACAGGTTGAACTATGTATTTTAGTTTAATGCTTTTCTAGTATTTTATAATAAAAAAAGAACAATTTCTCAAATTTAGTAATATTGGATAGATTTAAATAAATAGTTGACAACACTGTGGAAAAAAGGTAAAAATAAAAAACTCACCAGTAGAAAGTTGCCTTATTTCTCAATGACAGTGACTTTATAATAATAATAATACCAATTATTATTATTTAAAAAAGACTACATAGGTCCAATGGTTAGTAACAACTTATCAACTAAAAGTTTAGTAACACTTAAAAAAACACAAAAAGCTTTAATTTACTGCCGCACCAGCAATCGCAACCAGTGATTAATCTAAGCTAAGGTTCTAAGAATACTATTGGAGCTGGCCCTAGATCTGCTTAGCAACGAGGCAGGCTTACTTTATGTACTCGGGTGAAGCCGGAGGCAAAAGCTAGTTATATTCTAAAAATAAAACTATTGCAATGAGAACCTATACCGGCTTACTAGAATAAGAGAGAGAAAGACGAGAGACGTTTGCCAGGTAAGATGTATAAGAGAGAAAACTGGAATGGTTATATCGGATGATGAGAAAATCAAAAAGAGGTGGAAGGACTATTTTGAAAGATTGATGAATGAGGAAAATAATTGGAGTAGTGTGTTAGAGAATAAACCAGTGAATGTGGGGTTAGTGAGAATGGTTAGTATGGATGAAGTTAGGATAGCAGTAAATGGAATGAAGAATGGTAAAGCCATTGGTCCAGATGGAATACCAGTTGAAGTGTGGAAGTTATTGCGAGTGGATGGATGGACGTGGTTAGCTTTATTCTTCAATAAGTTGTTGCAGGAAGAAACCATACCTGATGAGTGGTGCAGCAGTTCTTTGGTGCCCATTTTTAAGAACAAAGGTGATGTGCTGGAGTGCAACAATTATAGAGGAATAAAGCTAATGTCACATAATATGAAAGCCTGGGAGAAAGTTATTGAAAGGCGACTGAGAGAAGAGAGTGAAATTTCACAGAAGCAATTCGGTTTTATGCCTGGTCGGGGTACAACGGATGCCATTTTTGCTATACGCCAGCTGTGCGAGAAATACAGAGGTGCGCATAAAAACTTGCACATGGTATTCATTGACCTCGAAAAGGCATATGACCGGGTACCTCGTGAGGTTCTGTGGTGGGCCCTTAAGGAGAAAGGTGTGCCTGGGAAGTATGTGCAGTTGATCCGAGCGATGTACAGTCGATGCAGTACCCAAGTCCGTTCTTCAGTGGGCACTACTGGAAGCTTCAATGTGGCTGTCGGCTTACACCAAGGTTCGGCCCTCAGCCCTTACCTCTTCCTGATGATAATGGACGCTCTGACGTCGGACATTCAGGAAGAGGCTCCCTGGTGTATGTTGTTTGCCGATGACATTGTGCTGGTTGCCGAGAGTGGCCTAGAGGTCCAGAACAGATTGGAGGTGTGGTGGCACAGATTGGAGAGTGTTGGCCTGAAATTGAGTAGAACCAAAACGGAGTACTTGTTTTGCGATTTCGGCGGTCTCTCCAATCCAGTGCCCTTAGCTCTCGTCGGAACGCCCATACCGATCTGTTCCGACTTTCGGTACCTCGGGTCGCTCGTCCAAGGGGATGGTGAGGTAGACCGGGACGTAACACATCGGATCAACGCAGGATGGATGAAATGGCGACAGGTCACGGGAACAACTTGTGACCCACGGATGCCCCTCAAGTTGAAGGGTAAAATCTACAAGTCCGTGATAAGGCCTGTCATACTGTATGGATCAGAATGTTGGGCTGTGAAAAAGACGGATGAAAAAAGATTGCATGTAGCGGAGATGAGAATGTTAAGATGGATGTGTGGTGTGACGAGAATGGATAAAGTGAGAAATGAGTATATTAGGGGAAGTTTGAAAGTGGCGCCAGTGACTGAAAGGTTGAAAGGTAATCGTTTGTCTTGGTATGGTCATGTAAAGAGGAGAGATGAAAAGCATGTTGCTAAAAGAGTTATGAATTTACATGTGGATGGATGGAGAGGGAGAGGGAGGCCAAAGAAAAGATGGATGGATTGTGTGAGAAGTGATATGAAAGAAAAGGGAGTTAGTGATAGTGTGACGAGTGACAGGACAGAATGGAAGAAAAAAACGTGTTGCGCCGACCCCAAATAAAATGGGACAAGGGCAGGAAGAAGAAGATAGCTTTATTTTCTTTAATAGACCATTACCTGCTAATGCTATTCCAAGCAATGTCCGGGTTTGCTTCCAATTTAACCAGGTGCAGCCAAATACTAGTAGTTAACATGAAACAACTGCTAACCTTAATACTTATCAATTTTATTTATAGTGATTCTGACTACCTGTAACGTCGGTTAATGATCTGAAAATTAAATCCGGGCCTAATTAGGACAAAACAAGGTCTTAGTAGGGATCTTGGCTACAATTAAATGTTTGTTTTCTGTGTAATAAAATACCAAAATAACCATTACTGATAGATGATATAGTTGAAACACTTAAGACCCTGCAGAAATCTGATGCGAGTCTTTCATTCTTTAGTATTATCCGTCCTAGCAACAAGCGACGATGCGTCTTGTTTTGTTTTGTTTTTAAGTTGGATTAATGAGTCATTACGTTATTTCATATTCAATATTAGTACCTTGGTTCCTAACAAGTACCTCCAGTATGTGCAAACAAATTCAAGAAAGTTCCAGTCAGTCAGTTCTTTTCTAGCATTAAGTCACCTTTTTTTGGTGGATGAAAGCATCCACCCGTTGTTTTTTTAGTATTATTTTCTTAACACATTCATACTCTTTTAATTCTAATTACTTGTACTTACTCTAATATTCCAAAGAAATTAATCTTTATGTATACTGAAACGCAATAATATTTTTCAATTTCGATAATTACTTATCGTTCTGACTCTGTACTATGTATCTATACGTATGTATGAAATAAATAACACAGCTACATTATGTGTGTTCAAGTAATAGAAGGCCCTAGTATTTTTTCATGTTCTACAATTAAAATTGCGTAGAGCTCTTGGTGGCGTATAATTGCTATACGATGATGTCCACAATCGTCAATTGTTATGGAATTGACATTAAAACCAGTGTAAATGAAAAAATTGATAAAGACGTGCAGTCTTTATTTTTTCCTTTAAATCTGTTGCAATTAGTGGTGTTAAATCCTAAGTATCGCGTTAAGAATAATCGTTTAGGCTCAAACCATTGCTTCAATAAATTAATACTATTTTGCGGAGTGCTAATATTTCTGTCGGCTAACATATACCGAATCATTGAAATTTCGCTCGATACAAATTTGAGACGATATGTTACAATCAGTTTCTTATATTTCGCTTCCTACTTCGATTTCATCTTCTACTGTTCGGGATTCATCATGAACTTTTACATTAACTTCAGTAAGACAAAAAAGTTGGTCAAATTGATTTTGACTTTTCAAGAAGTGCATAGATTTATGAATAATAAATACTCTTTTAAGTGGTCTATTAGAAAATGTTGGATCTATGTTACATTAATCTCCGTATTTTATATCGCAACTTTTATTATATATATTTTATATTCTCCCTGGCATATTGTTTTTACTTTATTGGCTGTGTTAAGTCTTGACAGTAATCTGATCTATGCCATTATCGTAATAAAAGTATTGACTGAGAAAGCTAAACTTTGGAATGTAGAATTAGTAAATTTACCAAATAATGAACGTAACGATACGCATTGCAACCGAATGTTTAAAGTTTATGAGAATATTTTAAAATGCTACAAGTTATTTAAAAACGTTTTTGATCAATCGGTTAGTCTTTTATTCCGTAAGTTTGATCAAATTGATAAATCAATGTTTAGTTTTATCTTAACGTTATCTGTAAATTTTAGGTTCTGTATCAAACTATCGAGACTTTATTCCGTTGCTTAGTAAACATTCAAGTAATGATTGAATTTCGTAATTGGTTTTTGGTGAGTATTTTGATAATCGTATTAAGATTTCTGGTATATGTTTGATGACTGCAGAATTCCTTTAAGTCTGTTTTTAAATTAAGAAATTATTGTTTATTTTAATACCTATTTAATTTCTCTTTTCAAGCGAAAAAGTCCTAACGTATCAATGTTCCTGTACTGCGGTGTGATAAAAACCTTGATTATTCACCTCACACTAAGCGTGCAAGTTGAAGCGTTCTATGATGCTATTAAGCATGGGGTGGATTCTAGCAAACATATTTTGGCATCAGAATGTACCGGTGAGAAAACATATTAGTAATAATACTTGTAAAATAATATAATACGACAGAGCACAGAAACCGCAGCGCCTAGCATTAAGCAGTGACTAAAAACGCCATACATAAAAGGAAAACGTGCCTGACTGAAATGTCAACGCACAGTGGAAAAAATATCTAGTAACTATCTGTTTTATATTTATAGATCAAACTTTTACTGTTTTGTAAGCGGGAACGCGTCTTACAACAACTGTTTCTTCTTTGGGCTTTCTTGAGGTCTCTCTAAATGTTAAACTACCAGGTTAATGGCAGGCGGCCTCTATCTTTTTTGTTCGGATTTTAAGGTTGATTTTATCTCATGGTCTTCGCTATGCCTCATTATATATCCATGCCATCAGAGGCAGAGCTCTGTCATTTGTTTTGTCGGTGGTGGATGTAAATCCATCACCGACAAAATGACAGAGCTCTTCGGACAGAGTACTTCGGAGCAGTTTTAGGGTTACCCCTAAAATTGCTCCGAAGTACTCCAAGCGCACTTTGTTTATCCTGCCTACCTCACTATCTTCATTTTATTTACGTGGATCTATAAGGGTCGTGTCCTGATCAAATTGTTTTGCTTTCTTTTTCAGTTCATCAGAAGAAGTTGTGTAAAAATGTCCTGCGACTGCACGGTGCCTGCTTTAGCAAGATGAGTGCATGTGGTTTATTTAATGTAGATATTTGTTTACCCTTACATTTGATAGAACTTCTAACTAACTACACTGTTGTACTGTTGCAGTTTGCATTTCTATAACTCGAGTACTAAATAAATAAATGTTATTAATAATCTCGATGCTGTAATCAGTTTTTTTTTTTTAATATCCTTAGCAAAACGAAACGTAGTCGTTTAGAAAGCACCTCATCAGAAGGCTTAGTCACTCAAAGGGCAATAAAAAGGGCTATGTTCGGAGTTCTTACGTTATCGCATCAGAAATGAAGATATCCGCAGGAGAACCAAGATTACAGACATAGCCCGAAGATCGCCAAACTTAATTGGCAATGGGCAGGGTATATTACTCACAAAACAGATGGATGCTGATCTGGAGTGGCGAATGCGTCAAAAGACGCGCGTCAGAAGTTCTCTGACAAGATGGACTAATGACCTGGTAAGGGTTGTGAGAATCTGAAAATTTTCGAAAAATTTGAGATACTGTTTTAGGCTTTTGATGGCAGTATTATGCTAAATGGAAATTCAGGTCAAGTTGCACTGAAAAGGAAAAAAAAATCTAACAATCAATTTATAAAACAACCTATACAGAAGTTTTTGACGAATTGATAAAGAAAATAAAAAATGAACATGACAAAATGGAACTTCAGACCGTGGCTAAAACTGATACCAGAAAAACTATGGAATGATGTAAAAGATATAAGTCACATAAAAATATTAAAAACGAGGCCTCACAGCTTATCAATACCCTGGATCAGATTTCTTCCACAAATGTCATTGATGACTTTTTGTGAACATATGTAAAAATGTGGGACAGTATGGGCTAGATATAATAAATAATAATAATGTAAAAATATCGCTAACTGAGCAGTTCTGGTAGTACTATTCCACTACATCGCCTCCGCTTAAGCAACAAGCAATGGTTTTTCTCCCGATTGACCTAGAAGGGGTTGAAAAGATAATTTTAAGTCTGAGGTCTGATAGCACTATTGGCTATGACAACAACTCTTTCAAGCTTATATAGGCAGATCCTTATTTCTCCGATCATTTTTATCTGCAACATTGCTTTTGACTCCGGTTATTTCCAGATGCATAGAAAATTGAGAGATTCGCCCAATTTTAAAAAGTGACAACGGAACTTATGTTTAACGATTATAGACCTTTTTTTCCATCCTACCAACATGACTATCGCAACCCAGTGCTGGGCACGCCACAATTATGGCGGTAAGTCCCCTCTTTGAGGCGTGGCTGGAGAGAGACCTCATGGCGTCCTTACCTTCCGCATGACACAGGTCCTCACCAGACATGGCAAGTTCGGGAGGTTCCTGTTCCGGATTAAAGCGGAAGTCACGCCCGGGTGTCGCCACGTGGCGACGGAGGCGGTGGAGCACACAGTCGAGGTGTTCCCTGTTTGGGCGGAGCATTGCCGTGCCCTCGTGGGGGCGATCGGCGGTGGAGACCTCTCACGCCAGGCCTTGGTTGAGGCCATGGTCCGGAGCGAGGAGGAGTGGCAGGTGGTCGCCGACTTCTGCGAAGCAGTAATGCTCGCTAAGGAGGAGGCCGACCGCATCATTCAACGGCGCTCTCACCGCCGCCGGGATTCCGATCCCAATTTCCAGCCACCGTAGGCGCGGGCTTGCGGACAGTGAGCAATGGGTAGCTCGTTGTCCGGCCGTCCGGTACCTGTTCGGACCAAGCCCAAGTCGTCGACGGGGCGCACTGTTCCCGCGCGCCTCAAGGAGTTGTCAGCAACAGCAGGGGCCCAGCCGGGTCGAAGCCTACTGGGGCCTGGGTTATCCGAAAGGGCGCTCGAGCCCCGGTATGAAGGCTTAAAGGAACGGGATGGGTTTTTTAGTCAGTAAGAGTCTGACACTATCTCCCGCTCCGCCCAAGAGTGGGGGTTGTCATTGGATGATAATTCCCATCGAAAAAAAAAATCCTACCAACATTTTTCTCTCTTAAAACGTATGCACGTTACACGTGCTTGCTCACACTTACACCATTTTATACTACAAGCACTTTACATGGCACCTAATATCTATACTTCACTACATATTTCTTTATTACTCGTAAATTATCTAAAGGTATTTTTTTTTTCAGTTTTCTCACAAGATTGAACAACATTTATATCTTTCGTTTAGTCATTTGTTTAGAATTACAAATAAATAGGCATCTGCACTTTGGGCCAAAGCGCAGCCAAGTAATCCGTCACACAGGATATCGTAGCATGGACTCCAGTCTCTCACAAAAGGTTGTGTGATTGATATTATCTAACTTGCTTTTAGACCTCATGCGAAAATTCACAAATTCATAAATTGCTGTTATTATTACTTAATAAGTAGATATATCCCTAAACCACTTTTTGATTAGTGATTATTTATCGATCTGAATAACATAATTACAAAGGTTTCCTATTTATTTTAATTTGGTAATGTTTATGTCATAATGTGGTTTAATTTTACATTAGATTAAACAGTCATTTGTTAATTTAATAATGAAATCAATATTATTCAGAATTAGATGCTCACATATCGCTTACGTGTCCGTATTTTTTATCAATGTCTCATAATCATTATTTAGTTATCGAAAATATGTTCTTGGAACGAGAAGAAATACACCTCAATAAATTTCTGGTACAGAAAGAAGTTCAAAGAATGTTTAGTCCTTTAAATTATTTTCTTCGTCTGTTTACATCAAAATACATCATAAAAAATAACAAGATAGCTCCTGTTGGAATTAAAACTTTTATATTTTCATCATTAAGTTTGTTCTCATTAATATTGTTATTAGTTTACCGTGTATTTTTTGATAAAGCCCTGTTTTTATCGAAAGATATCCAAAAATACCAGCTGTCTATGCTGATGTTTGATTTTCATTTGTTTTATTTTTATATGGGTTTTGCCATGTGTTTTATTCTGAATATTGTCCACCGTCGTAAGAACGTCTTGCTCATAGTAATGATTCAGATTACACACATGAGTTTAGATTTTAGTAAAAGTGTACACGGTTTTATTATTTGGAATTGGATATCAGTTTTATCAGCTGTTTCTTTTAATATTATCTTGTTTTCTTTATTTTATTACTTCCTCAGTACGTTAAGTTGGTTAGGTTTTATAAGTGATATTATATTTACTATTTTTGATCTGAACTTAGTTCATGGTTTTCGAATTTTGCTATTGTTATCCAAGTATCTTGAAGAATGGGTTAAAATTATTTTGAAACCGAATAAAGAGCAAAATAACATTGAATATTATGATAATTTATTCGAGACCTACAAACATATTTTGAAGGCATTTAAATTATTCAAAATGATTTTTCAAGTACCGGTAAGTTCTTAATCAGTCGAAATCCTAACTATATGAGAATCACACAGTGGCATAATTTTAGTTAGTCTGGATGTATGGCATAAAATAAAGATAGACTAAAACAATGAAACTAGAAAATGACATCTTGAAGTAAATGAAAAGATTTTAATTACTGATATTGATTAATATGCATAGCTAACTTTCTTTAATTCTTCTTTTACAGTTATTATATTATACGGTTGATACATTTTTGCGCACTTTATATTATTGTGAATCAATGTTAGATATGCTCAAAGTTCAAGCGGAGTTATGGAATGCGGTAAATATTAGTGTATTATAATTCATACTTTATCAGGCTTATCAATTTTTTTTTTGGTATATCATCACTTCCATGTGTTTCCAACTTGGTGGTGCCGATCCTTTACCAACTACGGCAAATCAACGCACTTTTAATTTATTTCTTAATGAGGGAATTTCTATAACATCAATTATTTATCGTTCTTTCTGGTAAAACTCTAATACCCATAAACACAAATATTTAATTTCAAAATATATTTATTTATTTGAATTTTATGCATATAAAGGTATAGAAGCGCACTTAGGCATTTTTTGTCATTGACTGGTAGAAAATGTCTTCGGGTGATGCAGAGGAAAATCTTTTCAGATAACTTTTGGCCTCATGAGCTTCTTATGGATGACAAAGAATATGACGCTATTGATACTACACAGTATGCATAATGAGAAGTTTTATCTGTTTATCAAAGATGCAGAAACGGCATGTCTGCAACTTATGAAAACGCCAAACTATTCAAGTAAGTAACTATGAATAAGATTATTTTACGCTTATCGCAATTTTTTGAATATTTATAATATTCAAAATAAATAAAAAAAGTTAACACTAAGCTTATAACAGACAACGACTACACTGTTCTTACATTAAATAAAGTAAATTAACTACTATCTTTTAACATAGTTAAAACCTTGTAGAAAAAAACACTCACTCTACTGAGCTTAATGTAACTGAATTGGCTTGCAACAATGAGCAATACAGTACTGTTCACACTAGCCCAAACTCTTGCTAATTATTGCTAGTTATCACCCGATTTCTTTGCTGACAGCCCTCTCAAAAATCCTTGTGAAACTGGAAAACAAACGCTACTGGTATACTTAGAAAAAAAAAAGATTATTATCAGATAACCAATACGGTTTTTGAGTAGGCAAATCTACTGAGGATGCAGTAATAAACTTAGCCTATTTTATTATCCTTGACCTGGGACAAGGACAAACATGTACTAGCATCTTCTTGGATTTCGCTAAAGCACTTGATACAATTTCCAGGAAAATATTGGTTAAAAAATGTTGCTTTTGGGGATTTGTGGTGTTGCCTTCAACTGATTTGCCTTGTACCGTAATGATAGGATGCAAAGAGTGGTATTAGAGGATTATTCTCGTAACTCAATTACTGTACATTTTGGTGTGCTGCAAGGAAGTGTGTTGGTACCTACCTTATTTATAATATATATATATATTAATGAACTATGCGCCATGAAATGCGCATAGTTCATTAATATATATAATCGCAATCGCCATGTGCGACACCCCAATAGATTTTATAGGAAATCGTGGGATAACGTGCAGCTCGTGGTTGAAAGCGGGTACAAAACTGTGGCAAACTGGCTGCTACATAATCTCCTGGCACTAAATGTCGAAATAACTAAGGCAATAAACTTTGCTATTTCTAATCGTCCCAACAATGTTGCTTCTCTACGGTTGCACTCTTGTTCTAACCCAGACTGTTGTACCTGCCCTTTCGTCAAACAGACTGAATAAATTAAGGGTGAGTTGCACCATTTAACTATAACGATAACTAAACCATAACCAGCCATGAAACGGCCACCTATTGGTCAATTCGACAATTTGACAACTGTTAACGGCTTTGTTATCGTTATAGTTAAATGGTGCAACTCATCCTTAGTATTTCTAAATAATTGTTTAATATAGTCCACACATCTGAATGCTCTAAGTAAATAATACGCAGCGACTTTCTACCCCTACCCGATTAGATACAACTGCTGCTGCAAGCTGCGTATTTTTAAAAAGTTGGGTAAAATTGCAGATTAATGGATTAAAAATTATCTACGGCCAATCCGTCCTAAACAATCTTATAATAGTGAGGAGCGGGCTGCCAAAAGCGCTATAATAAGATTAAAACAAGCTCAACGAGTCTTGCTTAAAGTTGCCTATGGACGACCGTTCCTATACCCCACTAACACACTATACATCGAAGCGGGAATTCTTAGAGTCAGACAGCTTTATATCCTAGCTGTCACCCTACGATTTCACAAAACGTCCATGAACACTCGTATCAAGTCAAGCCGAAAGGTACATTGGCAGAAAGTACGATGCCGTGAGACTATCGGCAGAAGATCTTACGGTTTTACGGGTCCACATATTTATAAAAAACTCAACAACCAACACAAAATTCTACCTTTAAATCAAACTCAACGCAGGATCGCTATAACTGAATGGCTTCAACCCATAAAATGTATGTTTTAGTTAAAAAAATATTATTATTCTTAGTATTCGCTAGACCTTGGATTATGGATTACGAGAGATAATTTTTTGTTAGACTGGTCTGGCCGTTTTATTCATCTTCCCCTATTATGGCTTTCTGTAAAAATTACGACATTTGAATAGTATAAAGAGTGATGATGAGATGTGTGTGATATAAGAATATCTATTGTATTATCCTATGTTCTCCTCATCAATTATGACCATTCCATGGCAGCCAATTTCTTCATAACTTGTAGGAAAAGCACTGCAACCACTTTCAAATACACTTTTTTATTTCTTGCAGGAGGTCAAAAACATCTCTGCAAGAAAGTGCTACTAGTCAATCAAACTGTCAGTAAGATGAACATATGTGGCCTGTTCTATGTCGACGCTACATTACCAGTACTACTGATGGGTCTTATCACTAATTACATAATTGTTTTGCTGCAGTTCACTTTTTTGTAAAATATAGTTTTTATTGATAAGTAAACTGAGTGCTAAAAATATTCTCAAGTCTTTTATTTGTTCATACTGTAATTCTAGCTCTTACTCGTAGAATAACTCATTTAGATTGAAGTCTGTTATATCATAAATACTAAAACTCCAACTAGCAACCAATTACGGGTCTTTAAGTCAAGACTGAATTGGTTACTCCTAGGCAAGCATGTTCCATTGTCGCTTGCCGTCAGTTGCGATAGTGGTCAAACGCGAACTAATCATAAAAAACATATATAACAATAAAAAAATCTCCAAACTTCCATACTGAAATAATATGTATCCTAAATAAATAAAACGATGTCGAACAGTAGGTAGAATAATAGAGTAGGCGAACGTCTACTTGGCATTGTTGAAAGGTGCTTATAATACGAAAAGTTTCGATTGAGGAAGCACCATAACTCTAGACTAATACCATTAAAAATAGCAATTAACCAGCATTAATACTATTACGTCGTAGTTGAATTTAAATGTTGCAGAATGGTGAGTTATCTGTCGAACTTCCAATATATATATTGATAGAAGTCTGTCTAAAAAGTCAAACAACTTGGGTAATTATTAGGGCAAAATGATCTCTAATGTAGTCAACACTGGTTCACTAATCAAAGTTGAAAGTTGAGATTTTGATCATTGTTTAATAGTAGAAGAACTTATAAAAAGTATCGAATATAAGTATTTTTTAAATGATTAAATATTATACAAAATTGCCAAGTCGTTTGACTTTTTAGACAGACGGTACTGCGTATATTTTGAGACAAGTTTGTTACTGGCAATATCGAGGTAATCTTTACAAGGATTGGGGGCAATACCCCCTAGTTCAATACAATTTGAGAGGTGCTGTCAATACCTTTAAAAATAGGCTGTTATCCAATATTGTGTTTAGTAACATGAAATATACTAGATCATTACTATAAGTTGTTGACCAAATACAAACTTATCGATACCATTATTGGAATTATGTTTTGTTGCCGTAGTTTTCCAATGACCTTTTCAATATACTTCCTCGAAAACTGATACTTATTGCACTAGGAATAGGTTCAATATCATATCATTCTCGTGTTTTTTTTTTTTTAATTATAACAACATGGGCTTTTTTCTGTCCCATTTCGTCACGGTCAACAGTGATTTTTTTTAAAGCAAAGAGGCACAGATTTTTAAGGTTTTAATATTTAATGATTTTTTTTTTTTTTGTAAACAGAATATCATAAGTAAATAAGATTATTATTATCTACAAATTAACAATTGTATTCTAAATTTTAAAATATTTGAATTTCTGTTTTTAATATTAAGTAGGATGTATAACGGTTCGATACCTTTGCTTCTCCTTCAACCTTCTTTGCAGGTTGAAGGAGCAGGGAAAAATTCTTTTAATAGTCTTGGACCCTGTTGAGCATAGTAAATATAATTGAAAGAATCACATTACATATTCCTCATTATTGTTATTATTTTATATCATTATGCGAGCGAATTTCGTTCACGTATGCTATATTAACATTTACTCATATTGTTTTTTTTCTTTTTTAATTATTTGTTAAATTTTTATTTTTTATATTAATTTAGCTCAGATAATTCACAAGGAATTGTTGTGCGTGTTCGGTGTACAGGGAGGTGTTCAAAGTAAACGTGACCTCAATGAAATAAATGTCTTTAATTCTGATTCTACAATACTTCGTTATAACTAACTACGTACTATGTATGTGTCGAGGCAGGGCGGTGTAACGTAAGCGACTGGCGAGCCTTGCGCTCGCGCTCCCGTATTTAATCGAAATTGCAACTCAGCGAATCGCAGTTACTAAGCCGCAACAGAATAATAAGAAAAGTGGCAGAATAAACACATTAGTTATTCGATTCAAAAATCTTTTTTTTTTCATAATGAAAATACAATTTTTATCGCAACACATGCTTACCTATTTTGAAATATTATGAATTGGTTTCAATCATAAAATGTTTTTTATTATAAGTATTATTTATTTGTGCAATGTTTTATTAAAGTCTAGTTTACAAAATTGCAAACTGTAGTAACACCACAATGTAGTTAACAAGAAGACTCGTCAGATTTAATTGTAACGCAGCGTCTACGTAGAACAGGCCACACACACGTATCTTGCTAAATGATGCTCGATGTAAGCGCAGTACATTCTTGCATAGCCTTTTCTCTTGATCTGTCAATTATTGGTAAAGTTATATTAATAAATATTATTATTTTTAATGACACTAGTTAGACGATAATTAGTACTAGATTGTGCTTGATTGCAATCCCACCTGATCGTAAGCAGTGATGCAGTCGTTTATAGTGAAGCGCACTAGTTTTTGATGAGCCTATTCACTCTAGCCTTGAAAACACCTAAATTATAATCTGACGGGAAGATCACTGCAAGTGTATTGTTCCTGTTCTTCAATGCACAAGGTATAAATGATGAAGCGTAACTTTTAGTCCCGACCGTAGAGGTGTTAACAACGTAAAAATAGACTTTTGACTAACGTCGGCTTGTCCGATGGTAGAAAGGCAATGGCGGAATCAAGTCATGTAATCCCGAAAGGTCGGCTACTTTATCGCTTTGTATATAGGTCTTAACTAAATCAGGATCACCAAATAATAAATAAGCATAAAAAAGCAGTTTTTTTTTTATAAATTACCTGAACAAGTTGACTTCAATATGAGTCCACAAGAATCTTGGACATTTTGAATGGCTATGTAGAATTTCTCGCATTGTTTGCTCAGTATTGCCTGCCAACCCAAATCTTTAATCATCCAACTTAACATGGGAAGGCTCAACAAAGCTGCTTGTTTCTAAAAAAAATTGACTGTATAAAACGGAAACTGATAATTTTACAACACTTGGAACTGTTTACTCTGCCGTTAACATTAACAAAAGAGGAAGCACGGGCCCGCAAGAGATGGAAGGAGTGAGAACAGACTTACTGTAGGATAGTTGAGACTAGAAAATAGCTGATAATGCTAGAGTGATAGCGGATTGGCGGGAATACCAGCCATTTGCGTCATCTAGAATAAGCAGACATTTATTAGCCTATAAGTTTGATTCGTCCATAGTTTACCGTCAAGCAAGCTCTATGTCATGAGCAAGCTCACTGTGAAATAAAAAAAAAACCCAGAAACCTCGAAGATTTCTGTAGTGAAAGTGCTTGAAACAAATATTACCAATCACGATTTGAAATACAGATTAAAGGAAACGGAGAAATAAGAACACATATAGGTATTACTTACTACATCTTCAACCGTGACCGCCATTTTAAACATTTCTAGTGATACTTGAATGTAAATCAATGAATGTACGAATGTTTCTATAATGTGATAAAGTATCTGAAAAGTGTCACAGAAACTTTAAAAGAAAAATAGAATTCGAATTTCCTCAGCCATACAAAAGCTCTTTAGCCCTCTGTTTTAAAAAATCAAAGCATTTTTTATTGCAAATTAATGCAATTTTTTTATTGCCATCAGAGCTTACATAATGCTGAAAACAGACTTTGTAGATGTCATAACACTCAAGTATATCAACGTAAGCTTGAAACATTTTTACACAAAAATTTTCTTTGTACGTGCATTCCATTTCTTGAGTACAGCATGCATTAATGTTCCAAAGAACAACTTTACTTTCTAACATTTCGATGACACGGCTGGCATAAATAACATTAAGATCAAAGCTAATTAAAACGTTAAGACATAATGTAGTATAGGATAGCGCATTTTGTCGGGTAGAGTAAAATGTAAACAGGGAGACGTATCCGCACATGAATAGAATAACAATAACCCAATTCCAAATAATTAAATTGTTAAAACTGGTCTCATTATTGAGAAATCTGTGCACTTTCTGAAAAGTCAAGACGAACTTTACACTTTTTTTGGTGTAAATCACCCCGATCGAGAAGTTCATAATGAATAAAATACAATAGAAGATGCCATCAAAATAAATACTGGCGTACAAAAATGAATTGCATCTTATACATTCTCCTAAAAAACATTGCCTATAAGTGCGACAAATAAATAATGATACAAATGCAACTGTTCCGATCAAAGAAATAACATTAGATATATGACTGTTTTGGGTTATTAAATTGCTTTTTATGTAATATTTAGGACAGAACATGATATATTGCATTAGATTTAAAGGTAAAAGTATCAACTGCACATCTTTGTCGACGCTATTGTCGTTTGAAAAAAACCTTATAGCATATTCTTGTCTGAAATTACATGTCGTGTACTTCATTTTGTAATATATTGGAACAATAATCGAAAACCAAACTGTACCAAATAACCAAATTAAGTTCATTTCCTACGATACCAAATGACGGAAAGAGAAAGATAAAATAATAATATAGCTGAAATAGTTAATGACTAAGATAATGCCATCTGAAAGCCATGGTCAAATTGACATTATATCAGCGACAACGGTCATCAATAAGTATAATCATTATAACATATAGGATTGACAAGGAAAAGGAAATAATAAGTGGTCTATAACAATAATATTATAAATGCAAAAGTTTGTGAGTCTTTATGTTATGTTTGTTTTTCTACATGGATTTGGATAAAATTTAGCACACGGGTAGTCTACATCTGGGAATAGCACACAGGATACTTTTATCTCTAAAGTATGCTCCCTTGAGACAATTTTTCCACTGTCATGCAGGCGAACCCGCCGGCAGAAGTTAGTCTAATATATTTTTATGCATTATTGCAAAATATCAGTTGGTCTAAAGTCCTACGCATGAATATCCTGCTGGACATATACATAATTATTATGTAATACGGCAAGATCTGTAGGTAAGCTTCTGTAAAGAAAATCTTTATTACTGGTTGGAATAGCCCTTTCGTAAATTGATGCTTAAAATATAAACTGCATTTAAACTTTATCAAAGTTTTGATCATTTACATTATTGTAATTATAACTACTTATGACAACATATCTTAAAAACATATCGCTCCTCCCACCGAATAATATCGTAATATGATAAAACGATACTTTGCGTTTTATTGCATATTCATCATGTAGGCATTCTCTTACACTTTGTCAATTTTTTTCACATTTTTCCCATGAATACATTACAAACTAGTATTTTTATAATAACCATAGCCATAATATTCCGTTAAAGATTTTTTGTACTTATTTCCGTGAATAACATCGCTACTAGTTATTACGGATAGCATTGCAAAAAAGTTTTTCAATATGTGACGATAGCGATATTATTCGAGTAAGAACAGCAAACTCGTTTTGTAGTAAAGTATTCTAACAATACTATTCCTGTAGAGATTTTATTTGAAAAATATGGTAATGCTTGGTTACTATTTTAAAATAACAATTACTTTTGCAATAGTTTACCGAGGCGATATCTACACTCAATCTACGGTTGCTGTATTATCATTACGCATCGCTTTCTTTTTTTCTAATGATAAAGAAAGGGATATAATAATACTGACTCCGAGTACAAACTACTACGTGGCTACTGATACAAACACTGAAGAAGTTTTAACTTCTAGTAATAAACAAAATACTAGGAAAAGATGTTGTAATGAGCAAGAATGGTGTGACAACAAAAACAAGAGACTCAAAAATAGCGGTAAATCTTAGGAAGGTGCACGTTCAAAAAAACGATATGCTGCTAAGACCATTGGTCCTTCATGCTCATGCAAAAACGCTATGGCATAATATTTTCTATGGAACAACGCCAGGAGATATATGACAATTTTTATAGACTGAAAGATCGTGAACTCTAATGGCATGAGACACGTTCAAGCACAACCTTTAAATCGTATGACCTCAGAAAGCAAAAATAACACAAATACTTAATATTATTTCAAGCAGGACCTGACTTCTATTCAAGTTTGTAAAGTATTCTTTTTGAGTAGTCTGCGAATTTCAGAACAGGTAGTTTTTACAGCTCTAGTGAAAATTAGACAGGACGAGAGCTTAATATACAACATAAGAACTCATTATAACAGACCTCATAGGATGTCCGAAGTTACAAGAAAGAGTACAATGACACATATTGAACTATTTCCATCTGTTGAATCTCATTATACTAGAAAAAGATCCAAGTGCCAATATTTATCTGAAGAACTAAACATTTCCAAAATGTATCGACTATACACCTTGTGTGATAATTACTCATTTTTTATACCCAAGAAAGATTTATGTGAAACATGCTCTTTGTATGAACAAGCTAACGAAATAAATTAAGCTTTATTGGAAGAAAAATATCAACAGTATTTACTACGAAAGACTACAGTACGTCAAATAAAAGAAGAAAAAGCGACAGCAGATAAGGATGATACGACAGTAGTTAAAGTGCTTAATGTGCCTCAATCAGAAGTGGTAATTTTTTACTACAAAAGAAAATACCTAGTTTATACTCGTAATTTTACTGTCTATAATGCTTTGAATAAATCTGGACATAGTTGTGTGTGGCACTTTTCTATAGCTAAAAGAACCTCTATTGAAATAAGGAACTGCTTACTAAAGTTCATAAATATGGAAGGACAACGAGGAATCAAATGCATATCATTTTATTCGGATGGTTGCGCGGGCCAGAATAAAAACCGTTATGTCTTTACTTAGATGCCGTAAAAAAGGTTTTATAGAAACTATTACTCACCGTTTTTTTAAACGGGTCAAAGTCAAAACGAAGGTGACAGTATGCATTTGTTGATTAAACGAGCTATGAAAAATAAAGTTTTGTATACATCTGACCAAGTATATGGTGTTATAATGAAAGCCAAAATTACTGGAGATTAATATAATTTAATAGAAACGGAACAAACTGATTTTTACAATATTAAAGACCTCATCGCTGGTAAAAACAGGACTAGCAGATACTCAAGGCAATAAAATCGCATAGACTAAAATCGTACAAGTAAAGGTCTCAAATTCCAATCCCAATATAGTTCAATTATAATGATCAATACCTTGAGTTAAACACGGAAAGTTGTATCAATAGATCAAGAAGAGGCAAACAGAATAGAACAGGTAATGTTGAAATGACCGGTCTAAAGCCAGCATACTCTGAACCAATTGCTGCCAGCCAAGCTCTGCTAGCAGATTTACTTAACTTATGCAGAACTGAAGCCATACCTGCTCACTATTATTCGTTTTATAATTCGCTCCGAAGCTGTAATGAAAACCCACAACCAGCTTTTGAATCTGATGGTGATGATGATAATGACGAAGACCTATTATGTTACTGAGATGTTTATGACAGATCTAATCTATATAAATCATAAACCCATAGTTTAGTTGAAAGTTGTATTTCTAATAATGATATTACTTAATAGGCAATTAAAGAATAAAATAGTATTAAAACAATAATTTAATATATAATACGTTTTATATCGGCGAAAAACCCAGTTACAGTCTATTACCGTTTATGTTTGGATGTCTTTGTTTAACGAATAACATTGTAGTATACTATTATTGTGCACGCTGTCCTTTTGTTTTTACGCCAATAATATCGTTATGTTTGTTTGCGAAATTATGTTTTTCTAGCGTATTCAGTAAAATATATTTCCTTTAATAACTTGGTTCTAATAAAATAAAAAATAAATAAGATTATTTAGAATGATTCTATAAAAAAATAACTTTCATTTGATATATAAATCATTCTCTTAGGTTGGACAATTTTTACAATAATCATAAAAAAACACTGTTTTATTTTTCCTGTAAAATTTGAATTTATCGATAACGATATTATTCGGTGGGAGGAGCGATATATTTACAATAATTGATGATAGTGATGTGTAATCAATAAAACAGAAAAACTTAAATTTATTAGCTAGACATTTAGGCAGTTTCAATTCCGTTATCATTTTGAATTCAAATTATTCAGATATTTTATGTACAAGTACCGTCTATGAAGTGAGTTATATGTGATTTCAAATTCAGTTTAAGAATTTAATAATAACAAAAATATATAAGCAGATGAAGAAAACATGTTCGTTTCGCCATTCTATACAAAAACACCGAGCAGATACGTGTAAGTCGCCTGTTCCATATAGATGCTGCATTAAACTTAAGTCTGTTAAATGTTATTATACTAACTACACTGTCAAGTAGCTACAGTTTCCTTTTTAGATTTCAACCAACGCAGTTTTATAATTAAGTCTTATTTATTTATTTAATGCTCTATGCATGCGAAAGTACAGAGATGGATCTAATGCCTTGGGTATGTTTTACCAGTCAACCAAAGCAAAGAAAATTTTTTTTTACTCAAAAACTTTTGTAGTAGAGAAATACACCTTTGTAGAGGAGAGAGTAAGTATTTGAGTACACACACGTAACATTATTTATAATGGTGTAGATTGGGTGAACATACGATTTGTAGCTGATTTTTAAAGGCTCATTCTTTACAATATTGTGTAAAATCAAATTAAAACTTTTCTATTCTATAGTTAATTATCTTTATTATTCTTGTTTTAAATTTTTATTATTTAGTCGGAAATATTCCTAGGTCCACCAATAACCATCTGGACTTGAAACGCTCAAGTCTGGTATTAGACATGGAGCATATTTAAGCCTTGCCATATCAAAAACCTCCACTAGATAAAATATACCAATGACTTGTAACTTGCCAATACAAATACATACATATACCTATATGTATATGTGTCAATAATCGATAATAAGTAAATAGGACACGTTTTATTAGATTCATATCAATTTTCATAATGGATTCATTTGTGCGTTTAATATATTCAGTATCAACTACTCGAGTTATCGGAACTAACTGTAAATTGTCCCTAAAATGAAAAAAATCCATAATGACGAACAAAATCAGCCTCAGAATTTTGTTTTTAATAACGTAGTGGATGAAGATATCCAGTCCATGCTTCGACCTTTAAATTTGATGCAATATTTTTTCTTTTGCCCTAAATATCGCATTCGAAATAATTTGATAATTCCTAATAGTTTGTTTTCAAATTTATTTTCATTAACAGGAACATTATTTTCCATAGCCTCATTATTATATCAATTCGTTACTTTATTTTTAAGTAATGGTGGATCTTTTATTTTTTTTTCTTTAGACTGCATTTTTTTCTGTGTCGGTTTTGCTATGAATTTTCTGTTTGGTATAATTCAATCCAAAAAACATATAAGATATGTTCTTACCTTTCAAAAAGTGCATGAATTCCTCAACAATGAAATCCTCTTTAAACGTTATATCATTTGGAATTGGATTACTGTTATCATGTTTCAGTTTGTTTATATACTTCTCTATACTTACTTCTTTTTTAAATTACAATTACCTTTCTATTTGTTGTACTGCATGTATCTTTTAGTTTTTATTAATTTTAATGTAATCTATGCTACGCGAATTTTAAAAACATTGGAAAATAAACTAGCTCTATGGAATATTCAAGCTATAAATTCTAAAAATATTGAGGAAACACTAAGACAACGACATTGCAAAAAAGTATTTCAGGCTTATGTTGACATATTAGAGTGCTATGACATTTATATCGGTTGTTTTCAGCATCATGTAAGTACTATTTACACAAATACATTGTATTATGCAAGGTTTTGATACATTTTCACTAGAGATGTGTAAGATAGTAAAGCGAAGAAAAAAACACCTACGTTATCTTTTCGTTTTCCTAGCCTTGCTAAATAACACTCTAACTGAAAAAAGTTATTGAAGCCGCAATCATTATATACAAAAAACTGGGAATGTGTGTGAGGGACACGAGTGGCAAGTTTATTTAAAAAACAGTCTGCTACGCTTTCCGGTTCTGTCCAAAATTCTCGCATTGAATAAAAATTTATCATTTGCTTTCATCTCTTTCCAGATACTATATCACATTATAGTAGCATTACTTCACTCACTGGTCTATGTTCACGCAACAATTGTCACATGGAAAAGTGGAATACAGTCAGAGAATATAGTAAGTTTGGATGTATTCTGTTTTAGTGCTGAGCAAATGTCTTCCTTAAATAATCTTTTGTTTCTTCACGGCCTTTCTATCACGTAGTTTGTCTTAGCATTTCTTTTCTTTGAACCGACGCTATGGTACGCAATAGCATAGAGTCAGTGCATAGTCAAATGACTACAGGACCGGTAGGTCTGGATTGGAGTAATTTTACTATGTTTGCCGTTATCACTTAGCATATGATTTACTTTGTGAAAGTTGTTGGTACTTTTGTACTTTCAAAATATTGATAATTACTTGGTAATTTTAAGATTTTGTGATCAGATCAGCAGTAACTACATATTTATACTAATAATCAATTACAGTGTGTCCTATTTTCCTCCTCCTTGTGTCGTATTCCTCAATGCTGAGGGTCGTGACCCCCCTGTTTCATCACTCTATCCCTTATGATATTCCTCTATCTGTTCATGTCGGTGTGAAGGGCATTGTACATCGTGGAGTCAAGGGCGGTGCGGATCTGGTTGGACCAACGTATTGGGCTGCGCCCGCGAGGCTTTTTCCCGTCCACTTTACCGGTCACAATTAGCCTTTCGAGGGTGTCCTATTTTAACATCTCTAAAATCCGTAAAGTAGTTTTTAGTGATCAAACAAGATTACTTTATTAATACTCTTTAGCTTTATCATCTATAAGTTCACTATGATTAACAAACTCTACTAAAATATTACGTGAGCAATTCTTGTAAATAAAATTGATTTTTATAGGATGATGCGACAATACAGACGCTACCTTTATTGATATGGGTGTTAAAGGACTTAAGTTGTCAAGCAGTTCTGAGCGTGCAATGTGAAAAATTCTATTCGGCTATTAAAAGTGTTCAAGATTCTTGTGCCATAATTTTGAAGACGAATTGTTCAGGTAATATATTTGAGATTCATTACATGCGGTAATTAGTTTTAAATGCGAATTCAACTTCATTGTGTAAATGTAAGTTTTTTTTAGTTTGTATGTTTGTGTAAATGTAATTTTTGTTTCTGTATGTGTAATTTGTTTCTGTTTATTTAATTTGTTTTTGTGTGTATAATTTGTTTCTGCATGTGTAAATTGTTTCTGTATGTGCAATGTTTTATGGACTCTAGATGACCGAAATAAAAATGTATTATTATGATTAGACTAGTAAAATAATGTTATAATTATTTTTACAGATGATGAGGAAAAACTATGCAAGAACGTAATGCGTCTACATAGAGCATCATTTAGCAAGATACGTCTGTGTAGCTTCTTTTACTTAGATGCTACGTTACAATTAAGTCTAATGAGTGTTCTTACTAACTACACTCTTGTGTTTCTACAGTTTGAATTTTTGTAATTCAGATTTTTTATGTAAAATAATGTAACATTTAATAAATCTGACGGTAATTTCTAACATTTTGTGGGTTTTTTTAGGAAGTAAAAGAAAATTTCCAGTAGTTTTTTTTTTTTTAATTTGAACAACTCATCCCTAAAAACAGTGGTCCCTTGAATGTTTTGTTGCATTAAGTCGACCTATGTACCACTACTATACATGAAATTTAAATAAATAAATAGAAACTTTCATATTTTTTACAACTAGCACGTCATAAAACAGTCAGTTTGAAAAGTAATTAATTCTATTGATTCCATGTCTTTTTTCTTCTTCCTGCCCTTATTCCATATTACTTGAGGTCGGCGCAACACGTTTTCTTCTTCCATTCTGTCCTGTCACTCGTCAAACTATCACTAACTCCCTTTTCTTTCATATCACTTCTCACACAATCCATCCATCTTTTTTTCGGCCTTCCTCTCCCTCTCCATCCATCTACATGTATACTCAGAACTCTTTTAGTAATATGCGCTTCATCCGTCCTCTTCACATGACCATACCAAGACAACCGATTACCTTTCAACTTTTCAGTCACTGGCGCCACTTTCAAACTTCCTCTAATATACTCATTTCTCACTTTATCCATTCTCGTCACACCACACATCCATCTCAACATTCTCATCTCCGCCACGTGCAATCTTTTTTCATCCTTCTTTTTCACAGCCCAACATTCTGATCCATACAGTATGACAGGTCTTATGACAGACTTGTAAATTTTACCCTTCAAATTGAGGGGCATGCGTAGGTCACAAGTTGTTCCCGTGACCTGTCGCCATTTCATCCATCCTGCGTTGATCCGACGTGTTACGTTTCGGTCTACCTCACTATCCCCTTGGACGAGTGACCCGAGGTACCGAAAGTCGGAACAGATTGGTATGGGCGTTCCGGCGAGAGCCAAAGGCTATAGATGCCATGTATGTTTGTTTAAATTATTTTGATATACTCTGGTAATAATTTAGACGGTACAAAGCACGGAAAAAAGAAACTTACAATATGACATAACTAAGTATGAGACCCGAATATGAAACAAATATTTCGACGCATGTTTACGGTATACGTAACCTATTCTTTTTACTTTGATTCCATAAGCGCTTTTATTTTTACGCATGCCACAACAAATTTTGTTGCATTCTTCTATTCTTTGGGAATCGCTATGAATTTCATAATTGCGGCAGTTCAAAATAAAAAGTCAACGCTTAATGATTACATAATTGTAAATTGGATTATTGTATTGGGAGCTGTAGGTGGCCATGTCTTGGTTTTTTCTAGTTACTGAGTTTTGTCATATGTACTTTAGAATTAATTTTATGTGAGCTTGCTTGTTATCGTTTTTAATTTTAAATATCCTTTAAGCGATTTGAGTAATAAAACTGTTAGAAAGTAAAGTTATTAGCTGATATTTTCTCATTTTAAATTCTCAAGAGACAGGAAATGTACTTGAAGAAAATTAAAATATTAAATGTTTTAAGGCTTATTTTGATTTATTATAGTGCTATAAAATACAGACAAATTGTTTTGAGTTGAGTCTTGTTACCAACATCATTGTTATATTATTACAGTTTGGAATTTTGTAGAACACGTTCACTTAATTGTATTTTTAGTATTTGTTTTTTTTTAGAATACCGTCTGTATTAACAGTGCTCACTTCAGTATCTATACATATAAATAAAATTGGAGTGTCTGTTTGTAATATTGAAATAACTGCTATTTACAACATGCATATGAATATATATACGGTACATACACCAAAATAACATTTTTTACAATGTATGTCTGTCTGTCTGTCTGTTTGTCCAGGCTAATCTCTGAAATGGCTAAACCGATTTTGACGGGACTTTTTTTGGCAGGTAGCTGATGTAATAAGGAGTAACATAGGCTACTTTTATTTTAGAAAAAAAAATCAAAATCCTGTAGTCCACGCGAACGAAGTCGCGGGCACAGCTAGTTAAAGAATATATTTATTACTCAATAGTTCGAATTGTCCAAAAGTCGGTTAGTCAGAAAAGTGATGCTAGTTGCACATTACAAAGCGTAGATCTCATGGAGAAAAATGTGCAAGAAACTCCATGGATACTTACCCTTTTAAAAATTATAATGTTACATTATTTCTTAACTCTGAAATAATGCAAGAGACAAATTGTGCGTTTTACCTCAACGGCTGCCGATCGAACACTCCAGCTGTCATCCGCCATTACGCTACATCTACAACTTTACCACAGATTTGTTTGTTAATACTTTTAACAAACAAATGCCCCAGAAATATCTCTAGTCCTATACTAAGCGCTCGCGCGGTGAATTAAGATCGCGCGGTGAAAGTAGTGGGGGCAATCGGCGCATGTGTACAATTGCGCACAGAAATTCTTAGTGTGTTAGGATTTTATTTTTAATTTCGTATGTTTGAACCTAAAAATAAAAAGCGTAAGCACAGGAAGAAGACCTGGCAAAGCCCTAATGGCATAACTAAAAATGAGATTGACTTCATCATGTCGACGAAGAAGCAAATATTCAGTGATGTCTCTGTGATCAATGCGGTGAAAACCGGGAGTGATCACCGTATGGTAAGAGGCACATTGAATATCAATGTTAAGCTTGAAAGATCTCGACTGATGAAGTCTACGCTCCGTCCTGCACAGATCCAGATCCAAAACTCCGAGAGCTTTCAGCTCGAACTTCAAAACCGTTTCGAGTGCCTAGGAAGCTCCGTGGACCAATATAATGATGGGTTCGTGGAAGCTGTCCATACAGTCGGGTCTCAGTTTTTTAAGACCCGTACAAGTAAGACCAAGAGGCTCACGGATCAAACTCTCGAGCTCATGAAGAAGAGGCGTGAAATGACTTTGCAGTCTTCAGATAATGCGTGCACGTACCGGCAGCTCAATAAACAGATCTCGAAGTCTCTGAAACGCGACCTTCGCCGATTTAATACCGAGAGGATTAAAGACGCGATTGAGCGGAATAAGGACTCCAAAGTTTTTGCACGGGATCTGTCTATTGGGCAGAGCCAACTCACGAAACTGAAGACCGAAGATGGCAGAGTCATATCCGCCAAATCGGAGCTTCTGGGAGAGATCGAGGCATTTTATGGACAGTTATACACGTCGATCTCCAAACCCGCTACAAATCTGGCAAACGACCCAAGAGTTAGATTGACTCGACACTACACTGTAGATATCCCGGACGTCAGCCTGTACGAGATTAGGTGGCTCTGAAGCAGTTGAAGAACAACAAGGCGTCGGGTGAGGACGGAATTACGGCTGAGCTCCTGAAGGCGGGTGGAAAACCGGTCCTAAAGGCCCTTCAGAAGTTGTTCGATTCCGTCATACTCGAGGGAAAAACGCCACAGGCATGGAGCAGAAGTGTGGTGGTACTCTTCTTTAAGAAGGGTGATAAAACCCTGCTGAAGAATTACAGGCCCATCTCACTTCTGAGCCATGTCTACAAGCTGTTTTCCAGGGTCATCACGAACCGTCTTGCGCGCAGGTTTGACAACTTCCAGCCTCCCGAACAAGCCGGATTCCGAAAAGGTTTCAGCACCGTAGACCACATACATACGCTACGGCAGGTCATACAGAAGACCGAGGAGTATAACCTGCCTCTCTGCCTAGCGTTTGTGGACTACGAGAAAGCTTTTGATTCGATCGAGACTTGGGCTGTGCTGCAATCTCTCCAGAGGTGCCAAATTGACTATCGGTACATCGAAGTGCTGAGGTGTTTGTACGAAAACTCTACCATGTCAGTCCGACTCCAGGACCAGACCTCGAAACCTATCCTCCTGCAGCGAGGTGTGAGGCAGGGAGACGTCATCTCTCCGAAACTGTTCACGGCCGCAATGGAGGATGTCTTCAAGGTTCTGGACTGGAGTGGACTAGGCATTAATGTCAATGGCGAATACATCACTCACCTTCGGTTTGCCGACGACATAGTAGTCACGGCGGAGACTATGGAGGAGCTCAGTACAATGCTCAATGACCTCAGTAGAGCTTCTCTAAGAGTGGGTCTTAAAATGAACATGGATAAAACCAAGATCATGATTAACAACCATGTAGCGCCCACTCCTATCAAGGTCGGAGACTCTACACTCGAAGTTGTGGACGATTACGTCTACCTCGGACAGACAGTCCAGTTGGGTAGGTCTAACTTCGAGAAAGAGGTCAACCGTCGAATCCAACTCGGTTGGGCAGCGTTCGGGAAGCTACGCGGTATCTTCTCGTCCAACATACCACAGTGTCTCAAGACGAAAGTCTTTAACCAGTGCGTGTTGCCAGTGATGACATATGGCTCCGAAACGTGGTCGCTCACAATGGGCCTCATCAGAAGGCTTAAAGTCACCCAAAGAGCAATGGAAAGGGCTATGCTCGGGGTTTCCTTGCGTGATCGAATAAAAAATAAAGATATCCGCAGGAAAACTAAGGTTGCCGACATAGCACAAAGAATTGCCAAACTTAAGTGGCAATGGGCAGGGCACATTGCTTGCAGAACAGATGGCCGTTGGGGCCGAAAGGTTTTGGAGTGGCGACCGCGTACCGGAAGACGCAGTGTTGGTAGGCCTCCTACAAGGTGTCCACCTTGTAGGAGGCCTGGTGAAGGTAGCAGGAAACCGTTGGATGCGGGACGCACAGGAACGTTCGATGTGGCGACGCTTGGGGGAGGCCTATGTCCAACAGTGGACGTGTATCGGCTGAAATGATGATGATGATGATGATGTTTGAACCTTAGTAACATAACTTATAATAACACTAGTTTTTGCTTGTAATTTATCTTCTAAGTAGGTAAATTCAAAAAATTATTTAAAAAAAAAAAAATTATAATAATTTCGTTAGTTTCTTTCCTAACGTAACAATTCACGTCGTAAACCATTTTTCTGGCATGCTGTTTTAAAACTTTATTTTTAACCATTTTTTTTACAACTACGTGGGTATTACTAACGATAACACAAGCATTACGCAACAGTACCCAAGTACAACAGTATCCAATGAGACGCATGAACGCAACGTGGGAATTGAAGAGCGACTGATCTACCACTGACATGTCGCCGTCGGCGCACACCCGCCCCCACGTCGCCAAATAGACCTTAGAATTGAATACTGCGCATGCCTCTTCCACTTTTGCCTAGTGATCTTAATTCACCGCGCGACTTGTAGTATTGATGCAAATAGAAAAAAATATACCACTAATATAAAATTACAATATTGTTGAGTTGAGTAAAGCCACGGGAAACAGCTAGTTGACTTTTAACATTAAATGAATATCGAATGTACATTAACTTAAGTTGTGGACGAATTAAAACTATTACTTTGAAACGTTATATCTGTTGATTCCGTCTTTACAAACATAATTTTGACGTAGCTCAGTAAGCACCTAAATAGTGGTTACATCAATTATATTATTATTCCATTCTTTCTTGTGAACATGGAAACAATTAACAGAACCATAAAAAAATATAGGTTCTTACGAAGTACGAGACCTAAATGTGTAACAAATATATTGAATAACATTGTGGATACAGATATACAATTGACGTTTTTGCCATTGAATTTAGTGCAATACATTATATACTGTCCGAAATATAGCATTAAAAATAACTTTATAACTCCCAATAGTTTTACCACAAAGTTCATTTCAATTATTGTAACATTGATATCAAGTTCGATAATCATATTCAGTTGTTCTAAGCTATTTTTTTACTACGACTCCTTAAAAACATCTTCTTTTACGTATATCGCGACTTATATTAACGCGTTATTCTTTTGTTCTGGATTCGCCTTAAATTTCGTAATTGGAGCAGTTCAAACTGAAAAGTCAACTTGCCTGATTTATGGCAGTCACGAGACATGAATGTCGACAGCCATCAGCTATCGAACCTGTACTTTGCTGACGATATTGTACTTTTCCCCACATCACCTTCAGAACTTAAAGAAATGCTAAAAGATCTGTGCACGACAAGTCTTAAGGTTGGCCATACCATGAACAGACCTAAGACCCAGGTCATGACTAACAGCCTGAAATGTAGGGTTGAAGTAGATGGGAAAGTGTTGCAATATGTGGATGAGTAAACGTACTTAGGCCAGATTGCATCCTTTAAAAATAGGCAAGCTAAGGAAGTCGAAAGATGATTTCAAAATGCTTGAAAAACTTTTTGGACCTTTAAAAACCACATATTTTTTTCCGATAACACTGAAAGCAAAATTCATTGACATGTGTAATTGTGAGTATTGCGGGTCCTAAACAACAGTGCTCAAAGTTGGTCACTTACTGAACAAAAAAAGTCAATACACAAGATTTGTCAAAGAGCAATGGAGCGCAGCATAATAGGTGTGAATAGGGTCGAAGTCAATGGGCAATTGTTGCAATATGTGAATGAGTAAACGTACATAGGCCAAATTGTATATTTAAAAAAACAAGCAAGTTAAGGAAGTCGAAAGACGAATTTGAACTGCTTGGAAGACATTTTGGG
The DNA here is from genome assembly GCA_910589285.2 of Mythimna ferrago. Classification (NCBI taxonomy): domain Eukaryota; kingdom Metazoa; phylum Arthropoda; class Insecta; order Lepidoptera; family Noctuidae; genus Mythimna; species Mythimna ferrago. Next base: position 20,432,585 of record OU342696.1, read on the forward strand.
CCTTTAAAGATCATGAATGGTAGCTTTCTGATGACACTGCAAAAGTAAATTCGATGACATGTGTAAGTGTTTATTGCCCATCTTAACCTACGGTGCTCAAAATTGGTCACTTACAGAACAATGTCTATACTCAAGATTTGTTAAATTTAAATTATTAAATTGAGGGAAGCGTGATGTTTTTAACACGATCTATTCGATTAACACCTATTATGCTGCGCTCTGTAGCAGATAACGCAAATATCAGATGTCAGGGAAAAAACAGCCAGGTTGAAGTAGGAGTGGGCTGGTCACATCACACAATTGCACCCGAACAGATGGGCGAGGATTATCACTCACTGGACACCTGAGGGAGGTCGACGCCATCGAGTTCGACTGCGTCGAAGGTGGTGAAATGACATGATCATGTTTGCGGTGCCAACTTGGCCAGAGATCGCCCTTGGCAAAGAGGTGTGGAAGGAGAAAAGGAAGGCCTTTGTCCAGCTATGAGACTTAAGGATTATAGTCCTTAAAAGTAATGAATTTAATTATTGAGTTGGAAGTTATATTTACAAAGCGTTCCCAAATATCTGTCAGCAGTTATACGTATTATATATTTATATGGTATAAAAATGCAATACAACTTAACTATTTTTTTATCTATTTTGTTTTAGGATGTATCATTCTGGGGAGCTATGTCAATGTTCGTTTGGATGATTAAAACTTTAATATATCATATATTATTGAGTTATCAATATGAACAATTTTACACATCGATTCAAAGAATTCAAGATTCATGCTCCATAATTTTAATGTCAAGTCGTTCAGGTATTACCGTGGTTTATGCTTATCATAGCTATTTTAGTTTTGACCTTATTTTGTTACTTTTATATTATTCCACAGATGGCCAGAGAAAGCTCTGCAAGAACGTACTACGCTTACAACGAGCGTCATTTAGCAAGATACGTGTGTGTGGCCTGTTCTACGTAGACGCTGCTTTACAATTAAGTCTGATGAGTCTTGTTACTAACTATACTATTGTGTTACTACAATTTGCAATTTTGTAATACAGACTTATTTAATTGTTTTTTTTTGTCATTTTTTTAAGACTATCTTATAAAATATATGAAATAAAGCATATGAAAAAAAGAATGGATTTGGAAAATTCTATACTTACAAAGGTATTTGAAGCCCTCATGTGCCCTGTGCTTGCTAGACATTTATCACAGCGTACAGTAGATAACTATTATGAATTTATGTAGAGGAAATCAGCAGCTACTAATTTGGTTATGTATGTTGAAAGCGTGGTTGAGGCGGTCGATTTGCGTGAACAGGCTGATGCAGTTTAGTCTAGTATACTAATTTCAGCGAGGCTTTTGACTCGATAGAACATGACATACCTATCTATCATTAAGATTAAAATGTATAGCATTTCGGACCCTCTCTTGAGTTGCTCCCAGTAATATTTATCTGGACTAAGTATGATTTTTCTTTGGATTTGTACATTACAACGTCGGAAATACTTCAGGGATCACATTTGAGTCCGCCGATGTTAACCTCTTTTATCAATGATATTTACAATTGCTTCCCGAATTCGAATATATTCCAATTTGAAGATGACCTCAAGGTCATTAAGTGTATAAGTAACCTTGCAGACTCGGTACTATTTCAAAGTGATCTGAATCAGCTGAGTAAGAGGTGTGACCATAACAAAACGTCCTCGAATGTAAAAAAATGCTATCACAACAGGATCGAAAAAAAAATATTGTTACGCCATTAAACGTGAACCCGCCATATCTCCGAGAAAATAAAGAGTAGCACGTAATAATTAAAACGCATTGCTGTTCGAAAGGTCTAGAATGGTCGTGCGTAGCCTGGCTTAGAAAAATCCGAGAAAGGCTGGTATAGGAGCAACAGCAGCTGCTGAGGCGCCAACGGAATCATCCTCGGAAATGAGCCTCGCTACGGTGTTGGCCGCCATGCAAGCTAGTCAGGAGGCCAACCAGCGTAAGCTTCAGGACCTAATTGCAGCGAACCAGGAAGAAGCTCGCCGCGAACAGGAAGCCGCTCGCCGCGATCAGGAGGCTAAGCAGAACCTGATCCTCGATAAAATCGACCACGGCCTCGTCACGTTGGGCGAGAAGGTAAAGAATCTCACCTTGGAGGTCAAGGAGGTTTCCGCCCGAGCTGATAGCCTCGAAACAAGAATTGATGGCCACGAAGATCGCCTGCTGGACATCAACAAAAAAATCGTCAAGCTCGAAGCACGCGAACCCGTTGTTGTCGGCTCACCGTCGCACACTCCCTGTGCATCCGCCGCAAAATTTGATGTGCCACGTTTTGATGGCACGTCTTCCTGGACGGCATTTAAGTACCAATTCGAGACATTGGTCGAAACAAACCGCTGGGATGATAAGCAGTCTTTTGCGGCATTAACTTTGGCTCTACGAGGGGATGCCCTGCTGGTCCTAGAGAATCTTCCTCCGAACAGCAGGACGTTGGAGCGTCTTATGGAGGGATTAGACACTCGCTATGGAGACAAGCACCTCGAGCACGTTTTCCGCGCGCAACTTCGCGAGAGAACGCAGAGGTCGAACGAGAGCCTCCAGCAATGGGGAGTCGAGGTCGAACGGCTGGTCCGGCGTGCTTACATGTCGATGACACCAGAGATGGTGGAAGTAAATCTGGTGCAAGCTTTCATCGACGGTCTACGGGATCCTGAAGTCAGGGCTACGGTGCGACTCGGACACCACCAAACTCTAAAGAGTGCGATGGCTCACGCTCTGGAAGTGGAAGCCGTACGACAAGATTCACGCACGCACAGAGTTCGGGAAGTGGTGGTCTCGCCGTCAGTGCAACCACGTCAACGAGAAGTGGTAGCTGCTTCTTCGGCAAAGTCCCGCTATATTCCGACGTGTTATGGGTGCGGAGAAAAAGGGCACATTCGTACCGATTGCCCCAAGAGGAAGAGGGGGAGTGTGGACTCCGGAACTCAAGTTAACGAGGAGTCGTTAAACTAAATGTCGCCAGGGCCGCGGGGCGGGTGCTGGCTGGTCAACTGAAGGCCCCAACCATCACGATCAATCAAGTTCACAACGGAAATAGTTTGATCATCGAAGGGACGCTGAATCATCGGGCTTGCAATTTTACCATTGACACGGGGGCGTCACGGACTGTTATAAGACCTGAGTTGCTGAAACGCACCATCTTGTGGCAAAGGGAGTCTCCATCCTGCCGACTTCAGACAGCAACCGGCCAGCCAGTCTCCGTCCTCGGTGATACAGAAATTGAGATCAAAATCGGTGATCAAGTGTATATCCATCCTGCGTTAATTGCGAATATTACCGACGATTGCATACTGGGTCTCGACTTCTTGCGGAATAACCGATGTATTTTAGATATCGACAGGGGAGTATTGAAATTCCCAGATCAAGAAGTCTTCCTGCGAGGAATTAACTCATGCAACCTCTACTGTTTAAATAATACTACACTGGCTCCGAGAACAGAAACCTTAGTCGAAGTAAAGTTTCCCAAGAAAATCAGGCAATCAAGATGTGTTTTGGTAGAGGATACTGGCCGGCACCCGGAGATCATCACCGCGAGGACATTAGTTATGACGACAGGGAAATCCAAGGTCAGGATTGTGAACCTTGGGAAAGAAGAGGTCCAACTGAAGAAAAACAGTGTTGTTGGGAGATGTGAAGAAGTTCAGTATCTCCGTCAAATCAATAAATCTCCAGCAAAGCAAGACACGACCAAAGTCGAAACTGATCACATCCAGCAACTTCTGGAAAATTCTAAGAGCAACTTATCGACTTCGGAACTACAGCAAGCCAGGGAATTTCTGCTACGGTTTCGAGATATCTTTGCAACGGGAAAAGACTGCGGGAGAACAGGTCTCGTCAAGCATGAGATAGATACAGGTGATGCTAGACCAATTAAACAGAGACCGCGCCGCATACCCTGGGCTAAGGAATCTGAGGTAACAGGAATGGTAAAGGACATGGCTGATAGCGGAATAATTGAGCCTTCTACGAGTCCATGGTCTTCTCCAGTCTTTCTGGTGAAGAAGAAGGATGGCAGCACAAGATTCTGTGTGGACTACAGAATGCTGAATAATGTGACGAAGAAGAACAGTTATCCCTTACCAAGGATAGACGATACGCTGGATATGCTCAGTGGCATGAAGTGGTTTTCGACCATTGATTTGAAAAGTGGCTACTGGCAAGTGGAAATCAGCGAGAAAGATAAAGAAAAGACAGCGTTCAGTACGGGTATTGGCAGCGGCCTGTGGCAATTTAACGTCATGCCTTTTGGGTTATGCAACGCCCCAGCGACGTTTGAACGCCTCATGGAGAGAATCATGGTGGGCCTTCTTGGTGACGTCTGTCTGGTATATTTGGATGACGTCATTATAATGGGTCGCACATTTAAGGAAAACCTGAGGAATATGGAGAAAGTGTTCACCAGGATACGAGGGGCTAACTTAAAACTAAGCCCAAAGAAGTGTGCCCTGTTCAAGAAGGAGGTCAGCTACCTAGGACATGTTATTTCCGCCGACGGGGTGAGAACCGACCCTGAGAAGATAAAGGCAGTCCAACAGTGGCCGGTTCCAAAGAACAAAACTGAAGTACGTGCATTTCTAGGGTTGTGCACATACTACAGGCGGTTTGTCAAGAATTTTTCGGACATTGCAAAACCTTTACATCAGCTGACTGAGGATAAACGAGATTTTATTTGGGACAAGAACTGTGAGTCAGCATTCGACGAGCTAAAGCAACGGCTATGTGAAGCGCCTATACTGGGGTATCCGAGCAGAGACGGAAGATTTGTCGTTGATACCGATGCCAGCAACACGGGAATTGGTGGAGTGTTGTCACAAGTGCAGGGCGACAGACAGGTCGTAATCGCTTACTTCAGTAAGGCACTTTCAAAGCCAGAAAGGAACTACTGCGTGACTCGACGAGAACTGCTGGCTGTGGTAAAAACCTTGCAGCATTTCCACAAGTACCTCATAGGAAGACAATTTACTTTGAGGACGGATCACGCTGCATTGAAATAGCTTCTACAATTTAAAAAACCTGAGGGCCAAGTTGCAAGATGGCTCGAGCAGCTGCAGGAGTTTAACTTTGTGACGGAACATCGTAGTGGAAAAGGGCATAACAATGCTGACGCCCTGTCGCGACGTCCATGTAATGATGACTGCAGACACTGCCAGCAGAATGAAGCCCGAGAACGCGTTAATTTAATTAGGGCTGAAGGCGACTTCAAGAAGTCCCAGGAAGAAGATGACGATATTCGACCTATACTGGACTGGAAGCGTAGCGGAACTAGGCCCCAGTGGAGTGAAGTATCGTCACACAGTCCCGTAACTAAGAGCTACTGGGCACAGTGGGACAGTTTAGTCCTAGAAAATGATGTGCTTTGTAGGAAATGGGAATCGAACGATGGCAAAGAGGTGACCACACAAGTGATAGTACCACGATCTGAAGTAGTCCCCCTGCTACAGGAAATACACGATGGTGCTTCTGGAGGACACCTGGGCATCAAGAAAACTCTACTGAAAGTGAGACAGCGGTATTACTGGCTCAATTGTAGAGATGACATAGAGCAATGGTGTCGGAAATGTACAGCGTGCGCATCTGTGAAAGGACCACAGACTAGGAGCAGGGGCAGGCTTCAGCTGTACAATGTGGGAGCCCCATGGGAACGCATCGCTATCGACGTCGCTGGACCTTTTCCAGTTACAAATGACGGAAACAAGTACATAGTGGTGATCCAGGACTATTTCACAAAGTGGCCCGAAGTCTTCGCCATACCCAATCAGGAAGCGACGACAGTGGCGAAGAAGGTGGTCGAAGAAGTAGTATGTCGGTATGGCGCACCTTTGGAAATCCATTCCGATCAAGGCCGTAACTTCGAATCTGCGCTGTTCCAGGAAATGTGTACTCTTCTGGGAATTTATAAGACACGCACAACACCTGCGCATCCTCAGTCGGACGGAATGGTGGAAAGGTTTAACCAAACCCTGGAGAATCACCTGGCTAAGGTTGTCGATGACCATCAGAAGGACTGGGACCGGTATATTCCACTATTTCTGATGTCTTACCGATCGGCAGTGCATAATAGCACGGGACATACCCCAGCAAGAGTGAATTTCGGCAGGGAGATGAGACTTCCAGTCGATGCCATAACTGGCGTGCCACCTGACAAGACTAAGCCAGTTACGGACTACGTAAGTGACCTTCAAGATCAATTGGACGAAGTGCATAAACGAGTTCGTGAGAATAGCATGAACACCAGCGTAAAAATGAAAACTAGATACGACCGTAATGCCAATGCCAAGGGATTTGAGGAAGGTACACTGGTCTGGCTCCACAACCCGCTTCGACGGAAAGGGAAGTCGCCGAAACTCCAAGCTCGATGGGAGGGACCTTACACCGTGTTAAAAAGGATTAATGACGTGACCTACCGCATCAAGAAAGGGCTAAGAGGGAAACCCAAGGTTGTCCATGTGGATAGATTGGCGCCGTATCACGGATCTAATAATGCTCGGGACGAGCATGACTAAGAGGGGGGCACTGTTACGCCATTAAACGTGAACCCGCAATATCTCCGAGAAAATAAAGAGTAGCACGTAATAATTAAAACGCATTGCTGTTCGAAAGGTCTAGAATGGTCGTGCGTAGCCTGGCTTAGAAAAATCTCGAAACATCCACATAGTACCTACAACTAGTGGGTAGGCATTTATCTAGGATAAGGGAAATGATACTCTCCGACGTTAACAATAGAGTCGAAATTCGCATGAAAGTGACTCTTATTACCACGAGTTATAAAAATGATTTATGACTTCGAGAAGCGATTCAATTGTTCTGGAATTCTGGATCGTTCGTGGGAAGTCGGTATCTAGAATTTTCTTGGCTCCGCATATAAATACGAGCCCCCGGCCGGAAGCGAGTCAGTTGTGATTTCGACTGCGATCAAGAGCGAACTACCTAAGAGTGTGAAGTGATCTAACGACCTAAGCGATAGTGTAACGGTACTCTAGTGTTAATTGCGATTCGGATTATTGTTGACTGGACTATTTTGTTATTATTTGTGGTGAATAAAGTTGTCTCTTAGTAAATCGGCATTTGATTATCCACGTACGTAACAATATCATATAGTCAGGTTACAAATTGAACGGTGAATGGCTTAAGGGATACTCGGCGTTCTTGCAAAGTTCCGGCGGTACGTCACACCAGGACAGCTTCTAATGTTAAGCAAAGCACAGATCCGTTCATGTGTGGAGTAATGATCCAGATTATATATGCCACATGTGGCTACATATGTGCATGCACGGTGCTGCAAAATGCCGTTTGGCGACTTTGGACTCATTGGAAAGGAGTGCAAAGAGCCTAATTGGTCATACACATTTAGCTAACACCAATATACAACGCCTGGAGCACAGGAAGATCCCATCCGATTATAATTTCGGTGTCTCTAAGGCAAAAGTAAATAGACTCTTAATAAACTAGTACGATTCACCATAAACGATTGCGTCATTGGTTACCATTAGGTTCAATCACAGTCAAGCAAATGGTTTCAATCACACTAACAAAAACCACTAATAAAAATCTACACTATTGTTGACTGTAGCAAAACCGCGGTAAACAGCTAGTTAATATAAAACGAATAAGAATGTTCATTAAAATTAGTGGCACGTTGGATCAAATGAAACTGTTTTATTAAAACGTAATCAATTATTGTCGACTCCATTTATGTTTGCATCATTTTCATGTTGCCTGGTAAACATTTAAGTGGTACTTTCAATTATATTATTATTCAATTTTTTCTTGTGAACATGGAAAGAATAAATAGAAATTTAAAAAAAAATTGGTTCTTACGATGTACGAGACCTAAATGTGTAACAAATATATTGAACAACACTGTGGATAAAGATGTGCAGTTGACGCTTTTGCCATTGAATTTGGTGCAATACATTACATACTGCCCAAAATATCGCATTAAAAACAACTTTATAACTCTCAATAGTTTTACCTCGAAGCTCATTTCAATGGTTGTAACTTTGATATTAAGTTTGTTGATTATTAACAGTTCTTATATGTTCTATTTTTACTATGAATCCGAAAAGACATCTACTTTTACGAACATCGCATTTTATATTAACACATTCTTCTATTGTTCTGGACTCGCCTTAAATTTCGTAACTGGGGCATTTCAAACTGAAAAGTCAACTAAGTTTGTAACTTTCCAAAATGTACACAGATTTCTCAACGCCCAAGGCAGTCTAAACGACTTTATCGTTTGGAATTGGATTATTATATTAGGAACTTTGAGTTGTCATGTCTTAGTTTTTACTAGTTTCTGCGTATTGGCGAATCTACCTCTCTATTCCTTTTATATGGCCTATATCGTGGTCATTTTTGATTTAAATATTTTTTATGCGGTTCGTGTCATAAAATTGTTGGAAAGTAAAGTCATTTTCTGGTGTATTCATGTTATGAATTCGCCAGAGACAGAAAACTTATCACATCATCGCTTAATATGAGATGAAATAGAAGTGAAAAGCGAGCATATCAATAATAAAAACAAAATAATAAAAATAATTTGATGATAAATTATTATTATTTAATAATGAATTGGGATGTTTAGACAGATAATTTCTTTATTGTATAACAAAAGTAAAAATAAAAAATTACATAAGTAACTTAAAATTATCAGGGTGTCACAATGGGCGGTCTTGTCGCCAAAAATAAAAACTTTTTACAAAAAAAAAATAACCGACTTTACTTATGTAAAAAGTTTTTATTTCACACTTTTTAGTTGCAATACACTTACACCCAGAGTACCTTTTTCCCATGACATTCCAATTAACTCAAACCCTGCTAGAATACATTGTTTTATTATGACGTTCCCGTGTCTATTTTCCGGCTCCATCATCATCATCAGATCAGCTCAATAGTACCTTATAGCCAAAGTGCATCTCATGACAATTCTAATAAGACCAAACACGACTAGGATACATTGATTAATTACGGAGTTCCAGTGCCTATCTTCCGGCTCCATCATCATCATCAGGTCACTTCAATGATACCGTTTTCAACATACCTACTTAGAACCATTCATTTATTTGTATTATCATAGTGGCATAACTATGTTTATTGTGATACCTGTGTGAGTATGAACTTCTGTTGGCCATTTCTGGTCTTCTTCACCAGTTCAACTTCATAAATGTAATTTTTTGACTGTAAATGCTTAAGTCTTTGATGAAAATATCAAAAGAACTATATAATTACCTATAATATTTGAGGAGTTCCCTCGATTTCGCAAAGATTCCATCATCAGATCCCAATTTAGTGTCTATAGGACTATTTGGGAAGTATACCCGTTTTAATAAAAAAAAAATTCAAATCGGTTGGGAAGCGACGAAGTTATGCGCGACATACATAAAGAAAATACAAACATCTGAATTGAGAACCTCCTCCTTTTTTAGAAGTCGGTTAAAAACGATTTAGGTTTGAAAAAAAGGGGAATTTCAAAATAGAAAAAGGAGTTGAAGAAGGTGATACACACCCAAGCTGTTCATAAGCGCACTGCAGGACGTTTTCCGAAAGACGAATCCATAATGCTTGGAAGAAATTTTGTGCCTATAAAGATCACATGAAAAGTAGCCTTCCGATGACACTGAAAATAAAACATTAATTGAAATGTGTATCCTCCTGTTCTCACCTACGGTACTCAAATTTGGTGACTTACTGAATAAAAAGTCCATACTCAAGGTTTCAAGGACAATGGAGCCTAGCATAATAGGTGTTAAGCGAAAAGACAATGTTAGAAAAACCACGCTGCGTTTCATAACTCAAACAGCTAATGTCGAGGAAAAAACACCCAGGCTAAAGTGGGAGTGGGCGAGGCACGTCGCACGGATGCAACCGAATGGATGGGCGAGGATTTTCACTAACTGGACATCTGAAGGAGGTCCACGCAATGTCGAGGTTGACCACTTCGAAGGTATTGTAACGATCTGATCATGTTCGCGGGGCAAACTTGGCCAGAGTTCGCCCTAGAAGGAGAAAGGGGTGACCTTTGCCCAATACAGAGTTACATACAATAGGTTATAAAAAAAAAAAATAGATTAATTCATTAAGTTGGAAGTCACATTTACAAAGCGTTACCAATATTCTGTCAGCAGTTATTTATACGTATAATATATTTATATGATGTAAAAATGTAATACGACTTAACAATTATTCTATTTATTTGTTGCAGGATATATCATTCTTAGGAGCTATTTCAATGTTCGCTTGGATGATCTTAATAAACTAGTGCGCCTCACCATCAAAGATTGCATCGCTACTTACCATCAGGTGGGATCGCAGTCAAGCACTAGTTTATCTTAATTAAAAAAAAAAAAAAAAAAAAAATGATTAAAACTTTAACATATCAAATATTATTGAGTCATCAATGTGAAAAATTGTACATATCGATTCAAAGTGTTCAAGATTCATGCGCAATGATTTTTATGTCAAGTCGTTCAGGTATTATCGTGGTTTATGCGTATCATAGCTGTTTTAATTTTTACCTCGTTTTATTATTTTTATATTCTTCTACAGATGGCCAGAGAAAGCTCTGCAAGAACGTACTGCGCTTACAACGAGCGTCATTTAGCAAGATACGTGTGTGTGGCCTGTTCTACGTAGACGCTGCGTTACAATTAAGTCTTATGAGTCTTGTTACCAACTATACTGTTGTGTTACTGCAGTTTGCAATTTTGTTATGCAGGCTTCATTTAATTTATTTTTTTACATTTTTAAAGATTGTCTTCAAAAATAAAATGTGTAGGAAATAAAACATATTCTGTTTTGGATTTTCTGTCAAGGTTAAATTGATAACAAAGTTCTCTTAGAAAATATACAATATAGTGGTTAGACCAATTTTCCGTGCTTCCCATTAGTGGATCACAAGTATTATTTCTGTGTTCAGATGGTAATGGGATGTCCCATTTTGTATTGGCCATGAAGAGCTAGTGAGCGTTTGTGGATGGTACACAATCTTACAAGTTTTAATTTTAAGACTTGTTGGTTTGTTCAAAAGTTTTCATAACTGTTTTCAGAGTAATGGTGAGGAAATCAATTTGATTAAATATAGTCAGACCCCTATGCTACCTGTCTATCTATTCTGTTTACCGTGTATACCCAGCATAAAATAAAAAGCATTTGACAATAAATCGGTCATACGAATCTAGTAAAGTAGTTTTAATTATTGATTTCATTTATATTATTTTAATACCTCTAAAAGGCGCTGTTAATACATTAACGTTTCATTGTAACGTAATTGTATATTACGGAAGTTATAGACTCAGAAGGAAAATATTCCAAACATGTCATTCAAAAGTCGCGTAAAAACTATTCCAAGCAATAGGGTAGATAGTGATGTGCTGTCGATACTTTTGCCTTTGAATTTGATGCAATATATCATTTTCTGTCCAAAATATTGCATCAAAAATAATGTTCTAACTCCTAATAGTTTTGTGTCTAACTTAGTTTCTATGATTACTACACTGACATTATGTTTTTTGCTGGTTTATACCACTTATGTAGTGTACTGTGATGAAGATTATGAACACACAACTACTTTCTTAGAGCGAATTTCTTTTTATGACTTTGTCCATTATTCTTCTGGGTTTATTTTAAATTTTATCAGTGGGATAATTCAAACTAAAAGCAACATTACGTTTGTTCTAATATTCCAAAAAGTTCATCGACTGCTGAACAATGAAACTAGTATCAAGTATTTTACCATATGGAATTGGATTATTGTAATCATAGCTCTTAGTGTTCATTTCATAGTTTTCACTGGTATTTGCTTTCTGTCTGGTATACCATATCTTTCGTTATTCGTTTGCTATGTTTCAATAGTATTTGATATAAACATTATTTATGCTGTTCGGGTCTTAAAACTATTGGATAATAAAGTTGCTTTGTGGAGTTCATACGTTTTAAATAATCGAGAAATAGAAGATGTTTGGAGAAAAAATTACACTAAACAGATGTTTCAAGTTTACGAAGATTTATTAAAGTGTTATGACATTTATAAAAATTGTTTTCAGCAATACGTAAGTATTTCTTGATACATTGATAGCTATGAATGTTTATGAACTGTGTTAAAAGTTTGATAATAAACGATAGCTAGGGTAATTGTAACCCTGTCATAGTTTAACCAGTCTTTATACAAAAATGAAGGCGGGATCTTGTCGATCCCGCACGACTAACATCCAATCTATGAACAAATTTGTACGTGAAAAAAAAGTAAATGAAAAAATAGGTACGAAGCAAACTGTGAAAAGTCATTGTTGCCGAGCGGCTCGGTAATCTTCTATGTATCACCTCGAAGCAGCACTCATAGTGCGAGTCCAAGTCACTTCACCACCTCTTTTTGTAGCAGCCTTGACAGTGCTAAAAAAATAAAGTCTTAGAGATACCATTAATAGAATCCTATTGCGTAGATATCTTACACAATAATTTATAAGATAAAGCATGTAATTTTGATTATAACAAGATATATATATCTTTAGTATATCGTGTACATATAAAATCCTCTATATTTCTTTTTACATTTCAGATACTTTATTACATCATTGAACTATTCATACATGCGCTAATTTACTGTCAAGTATCAATTGAGTCGTTGAAACTTGGTATCATAGTTCATGAAATAGTAAGTACAGTTTAAATATAGACTATTTTAATTTAATTATGAGACTAAAGTCCTACCTACATTGTATGGCCAAGCCTAGATAGTGTCATTCTATCAGCATTTTTCTAATAATCCCAAACACAGCTAGCTTACATTGATTTATTGCAGAGTTTCAGTGCCTACCTTCCGGTTCCATCATCAGATCAGTTCCATATCCTTTCTCAATCTTCTTTCAGTCAGCCTTCGATTACACGTATGAACAAGGCAATTTTTATTGTTACGACAATTGTGCTATAATCCTATGAGGAGTTCAGTTTCATATATTCGAAGGTCATCATCGGAGCATAACAATATTTCTACGGGATCAATTCGGGAGATCTAATCATTAACCAAATTTTTTTTTTCTCAATCGGTCCACAATTTTCCGAGAAATCGGTGAACATAATAAAAAATATAGACAGTCGAACGTATGGCTACTTTCTTTTTGAAGTCGGTTAATAAAAGAGTGCCGTGATTCGGGTACCTATGTTTGAGGGGGAAAACATCCTCATTGATATTTCAAATAGTATTTTTATAAAGTGTTGGATGTTGGCCCAATTATACCTTGCCCACTTCGACAAAAAATTTTGTTAGACTGATCCGAACATAAGTAATGTCTGGCGGCCCTGGGATCTTAGAGTATAAAAGATTACGAATGTAAATGTTACATAAATACTAAGCTGATTTTGTTACAGGATATTTCATTCTGGGGAACATTGTCCGTTGTAATTTTTATGACGAAGTATTTGATGTATCTCACAATTTTGAGTAAACAATGCGACAAATTCTACTTGTCTATTCAATTTCTTCAAGATTCATGCAGCCTGATTTTGATGACAAATTGTGCAGGTGAGTTATGTTCAATGCAGTCAAGATACTGTGGCGGTAGCCGTGTCGACGCAATGCATCAGGGATGTTTGCCAAGACACGAGTTAGTGGTTTTGCCGCAATAATCAGGAAAAGATGCGCCCCCCTACTCACTCTCCTTCGTGGCATCACCAACCATAGATGGGTGTGGCTTTATGTTGTAATGTAATTGTGTAAATGTGTTGTTAATACCTACTAACATTTATTAGTAATACTAACAAAATATGGACGTCGTCCGAAATAAATGTTTATTAAAATTATTATTGATGACACTTATATTATCTCCACTATACAATATTCGATGTAATGGTATTTTTGTATTTCACAGATAATCTGAAAGTCATATGCAAGAATGTTCTGCGTTTGCATCGAGCGTCATTCAGCAAGATTCGTATATGTGGCCTGTTCTACTTAGACGCTTCGTTTCAATTAAGTCTAATGAGTCTTCTCACTAACAATATTATTGTATTGCTACAGTTCGCTATTTTGTAATACTGTAATTCAGTAGAATTTTGATATTGTCACTTTTTAATTTTTCGCTAGTCTAAAATTACTATCAGCCAAAAACCAGCTGACAACCCACAAGAACATAGCCCGAAGAATCGCTAAACTTAAGTGACAGTAGGCAGGTGACATTACTCGTAGAACAGATAGCTATTGAAGCTGAAAGGTTCTGGAACGCAGATGGGGTATCAGAAAACGCAGCGATGGAAAACCTCCCATAAGTTGGCTCTATGACTTGCTGGGGGTCGTGGAAATCTAGTGGATGCGAGAAACTCAGGACACTTGGGCAGACCTATGTGCAACAGTAGACATCTTTTAGCTGAATTTGATGATGACGATGAGATTTATGAGCATAGGGATAGTTCTATGTAAAATAGAATACTTTGAGTTGAAAAGAATTTTAATCAAATTTAATTGACGCCATAGCATTGAGGCACTAATTTTGTTTATATAATGTTAGCCTATCGCCAGATAGCGAATGTCATAGCGAAACGCCATATAAATTAGCAAATAACAGTCGATTATTGTCATTCTTTCCTAAATCTTAATTAATACAGTTATTTCCAAAAACAATAATCTTTTTTTGTTAGCTACCACGTATCCCAGATTATTCCCTACACATGGCAATGCGCGATTTTTTCGAGTAGGTCTGTTATTTGTAGTAAATACTCGTAATATGTTCAGGTCTAAGGTATAATAGGTATGTAAGAGAGTTCCCTTTTAGAGAGGGATGGGGTTGGTTGGACAAAAATAGGTTTATATTTTAATGATCATCATCATCAGCAGCAGTTTTTAATGTTCTCACTGCTGGGACTTAGTGATTTTAATGATATCAGATTGATTAAAAAAAGTATCTGACAAAATTTGTAAGACAAATAATTTTATAAAATAGGTTCTCATTAGTGCCAGAGCTTGTAAAACAGATCTAATTAAAAACTCCTGTCCTTAACAGACTGAAGAATATTAGTACTGTATCATCTCACACAGTTAACAGCACAGCAACCTTTTTTTTTTAATCTGTTAATATTTATAGTTATAAATATAGAAAACAAAAAACTTTCAGTGTACTTGAAAACGTTTTCCTGTTTTGAATGTCGGTTAAGAAAAAAAATGCGAGCGTTTACTTAAATACTTTAATCTGTCCAAGGCCTTGTAAGTATGACAAAATTATAATTTTTTTTTAAATGTGCATTGAAACAAAATTTTCATACTGCCTTATGTGTTTTGCAGAAAATTTAATTGTAACAGAATAAAAATGTATGTAGTAAAGTTTCCCATCAAATATATTGGTAGCGTAGCATCTACATAAAATAAGCCACACACGGTCATCTTTTTGAATGATCGATTTGCCTGTATCACGCTCATACAAAAACGCTTCTGACTTCCTGTAAAGAAAAAAAAATTTATGTCATTTCACTTAAATTTTATATCATAATTTTATTTGTTGTTTTTTGTTTGTTGTTTGTTTGTTTTGCTTGTTTGTCGTAATTTTGTTTGTTACCGTGACGGTTGACAAACCGTCACGCTATCACTGACCTCCTTTACTTTCATGTCGCTCCTCATATCCATTAATCTAAGTTCTAGGCCTCCGTCTCTCTCTCCATTTATCTACCTGTACACTTATTACTTTTTAATTGAGATACATTTCATTCACCATATATCAAAACAAAAGATTTCCTTTCGACTTTTCAGTTACTAGCTTTACTTTCAAACTTTCCTTATACCTGTATTCATCACTTATTTTACCATTTTCCACTCATCCATCCTCATTCTCATTTCTGGTACATGAAATTTTCGTTCATTCATCTTTTTCATTGCCTATCGTTTTAATCGTTACAATATTAGGGCCTCAAGTCTGCTATTACAATAGTGTCAGAATGGTCTATCATTGATGTCATAATCGTCGATTTTGACAAGTTTGGTAATCTACTAATATAATGGCGTCATTATGACTTTCCAATGGTCAACTACTGACACTCTATTGAAAAAAGTGGCTTAAAATGATAATCTCGTACATATTAACAAATGAATATTTGATATTTGCGGTAATCTGCAAAAACTTTGACAGTTTATTTGATCGTGTTTGACCATTAGAACGTTTTTAATATGCTCGAAATTATCATTCTATCGCAATTCTATTACAAGACCATTGACCGATCAATGATCGATCATTATGAATTAGCAGATTACAAAAATTAAATTTTAGCAAAATGACAATGGGATCGTGTTGGAATGACGAATCTATAAAAATAGCAGACTTGGGGCCCAGGTCTTATCACGGACTTTATTTTACTCTTTAATTTGAGGGTTATCCGTGGGTCACAAGTTGTTCGAGTAATTTGTCGCCATTTTATCAATCTTGAGTTGAACTGGTACGTAACATCTCGGTCAACCTCTCTATGAACAGGTGACCCGAGATACCGAAAGTGGAAACATATCAGAATAGGCGTTCTCGCGATAGTTAAAAACGCAAGACTGGAATGACCGCTGGGGTTTGAGGACAAAACAATATTCAAGGTTTTATTCAATATTAAGCTAAGTCTCTCTAGTTTTTGCCACCACAACTCCAACCTGCTCTTGATCGACTTTTGATACAAGCCGAAACCATATTGTAAATGTAAGTGCAAGTGTTGCTTACTGTAGACTGAACTTGGGTTCTGCGTTGACTGTAGATCGCTCGGTTCAATTGCACATCCTTCCCACTGTCCTTCCTAATGCTGAGCTTAATATCAATTCATTCAAATATGAGGGTTGAGCTGCGTTGATAAATCTTAACATTCAACAATCTTATATATTTATTATTTGGGCGGTTCATTGAGTCCAAAGCCAAGGTAGCTGCTAGGAAGCTGGGCGTTCTTGCAAAGGTCCGGCGGTACTTCACACCGGGACAGCTTTTAATGTTATACAAAGCACAGGTCCGTTCGTGTGTGGAGTACTGCAGTCACATATGGGCTGGTGCTGCAAAATGCCACCTGGCAGCTTTGGACTCGGTGGAAAGGCGTGCAAAGAGGCTAATTGGTGATCCAGATTTGGTTAAGTCCAACCTTCAAAGCCTTGAGCATAGGCGTAGGGTAGCCAGCCTTTCGGTGTTTTACAGGATGCATTTTGGAGAGTGTGCGCAGGAATTGCATGACTTGATTCCGCCATCGCAATTCTACCATCGGACATCCCGACGTACGGCGAATATTCACCCTTACGTTGTTGAAACCTCTACGGTCCGGACTAAGCGTTTCGCCTCGTCGTTTATACCACGTACGTCGAAGGACTGGAACAGTCTGCCTGCTGCGGTCTTCCCGTCCGATTATAATTTGGGTGTCTTCAAGGCTAGAGTGAATAGGCTCTTAATAAACTAGTGCGCCTCACCATCAAAGATTGCATCGCTACTTACCATCAGGTGGGATCGCAGTCAAGCACTAGTTTATCTTAATTAAAAAAAAAAAAAAAAAAAATACATTCAAAGTTTTTTAAAACATTCTTACTTGTATAGTTGCTTTTCTTCATAAGCTGTATACACGCCATCCCAGCTTCCTCAATAGTTATATAGAATTTTTCAGAATACACACTATGAATAACTATCAGTAAGGTACTTTTACTTAGCCATGCAATAATAGCAAGACTGTGGATCCAAGACTACAACAAAAAAAAAGGTAATGTAAGTAACGGCGCTTTCTAATTTGAATTAGTTTTCAAAGGATGTCAGAAAAGGCGCTACTGTGTTTCACTAAAGAAGTTCCTTCGCCGTAATGTTGGCAAAACGGAAAAAACAGTGTTGCTATATTTTGAGCAATGAAATTACTTAAAATTAGGGAGATTGACTGATTGTTTTTTTTTTCAAAAAACTGTAAAACTAGTTTTTAATAAAATATTCAAATACCGAAAATGCCAGTCACAATATCGTACATCTCCATTAACAACTTCCTTTTAGACTTGTTTTTTTTTTAAATAAAATCCCGTTTTTCTCATAATTCTCTATAAAGTGGTGCAACTACCGTTAAAATCGATTTCGTTTCACATTTCGTGCAAAAATTTTGGTAGAATAGGCTACTCTTTTCTTTTTTCCCTTCTTTTTTCTATAGACAGACAGGGAAGCCAACATTACGGCAAAGGAACTTTTTAAGTGAAACGCACTGTAGAGTGTCGAAGACATGCATCACGTGACTGGCACACGACAATCACGTATAACGCGTACTACACGTTCGATCTTAATAATCAGTATATTAAGAATGTGTTTATTTATCTTGGGTGATTATTTTATGAAAGTTAAAAGTAAGATTACAGAGAAGTGCTAAAATTAAGTGATTTGATTTGCCCTATGTCCGATCAAAAAATTTTGAGGTTATACATCCGATTATCAATGCTGATGTGACCCAAAAGCCTTTATATGTGATTGCTATTGTTCGACACAAAGTGAGGCAGTAAATAGGTTATTCGTGGTTATTATGTTTACGGGATTTTTATTTTGCAATATCTTCCTTTATTTGGGCACGCATAGGCCCTGTACATATGCATGCAAAAGATAACAATAAGCTCAAGATTTTAGAAACTAAATCAATGAATCACATTCTAAACTTACTTTCATGCCCCCGGCTGTAGTCAATCTCAGCGCCACAAGCATCAAGTCGAAATAAACTAAATTACGACAAAATGCACCACATGTTAAATCCAAAACCTACAACAAAATGTTTAAATTTATAACAACGTACACTATAACGAAAACAATTATGAGCAAGGAGCTCAGATATAATTTAGCAGTTTTTTCAAATTAGAGTAGAGTTAGTTTTTTAATGCCAGTTATCAGTTTAACACAGGTATTCCCAAAAAAGGAAGGTTGATAAGAGGCATTTTTCGCCTATGTCCAATTTTATCCTTTTCGTCGTGATGCCATGAGATGTCGCTGTACTGTTCCAAGTACGCTGCGAACTGGCAGTGAAATGAAAGGTGTTCATTTAATGATTAAATTTAGGGAAATCGGAACATTAAAAAAAGAAGGTTACATACTCAATAATGGGTTTTCATATTTAAAAAAGTTTTCCAAAAGAAAAAAAAAAATATAAGTCAAGTCACATCTTTCCTTATTAACCATATGATCTAACTTCTCATTTTATAACTAAGCAACGGGAAAATAAGATAGTCTATTAAATTCATTCGTCTTTTTTACAAAACCAACTAAATATTCTTGTTCCAAAAGCATCCAAAGCGAGCTCGGAATTGTAGGGCACTCTGACCCGGCTTAGATTAAAAATCTGAGATGAAAGCAAAGCAGAGCGTAGCTCCTACTTTAGCCTTCATATTTAACTGAGTTTTTTATAACCACCCAAAAAATGGCTTACACAGAAAATAACTAGTAGCTAAGATAGCATCGTTCAGGTGCTCGTTAATTGTGGCTGACATAGTTTAAAAGACAATTCATTTTTTTTAAACAGGTAGGGGAGATTAAATTATGAACTTACCAATACTTGAAAGATTTTCTTATACATGTCGTAAGCTATGAAAATATTTTGATATATCCCAAGTAATTTGACACAATATTCATTATTTTCCTGTTCATTTTCGTGACTATCTTTCATCATTGAAATATCTTTAATCCACCCTTCGAGATACTTTGTCAACAGTAACATTATTCGAATGGCTATAACTAAAGTAACATCCAATGTGATGCAAGTAACATCACATAAATTGTAAAAAAGGACACCAATGTTATATGAATAACTCAACGTCACATCATATATAGCCAGTAAACTAATACTGCTAATAATTGTAGTTATTATTGAAATCCAGTTCCAAATAATAAAACTTCGCATATTTTTACTGGAATTGATGCTGCGATGAATTGTTTGAATATTCAAAATAAGAAAGACAATGTTGTTCTTATGCACAAAGTCCAGAGTAAACATCATCGTGAACGTCAACGCATATGACAGACAGTTCAAAACATTCAAAAAATATAGGATGTGACTTTCTATATGCGATATGTTGGCATATTTTACGTTCAAGTTGCACATATGGTAAAAGCAAAAAGCGATCAAGCATAACATAAGGTGAAACGCAAATATATTATATTTTCTTTTATTAGGATAAATACGATTATTTTTTACATTATACTTTGAAGTCAATATCACATTGAGTGGAAGGTTAAAAGAATTTGCCAAACCTAGTATATCTTTTTCGAGTCGATTATTCAATATTTGCAAAGGGACCACCATAATTAATTTTAGGGTAATTTTTAACACTTATTTTGATAATTTTGTAGCTTTATGAGTAGTACTGACGGTGAAATGATGTTTAAATGAAGTAATTTGACGATTTCCATAATGCCATGTCTAATATTAATGTAATTATGGTAATTGGTGTTTATATGTTCAGACATTGATGATATTTACACACAATACATTACACACAATATTACATAGCAATCATTTTTTTGACATCAACAATATTGTTGATAAACTTTTTTCGACCAGGTATACTGTATACCTACCTATTGTTTTAAGACGTCAAATAGCGAAGCTATTAGCATTTAATATTTACTCAGACATAAATAGTATGTCGACGTACCCAGTAATTAGTCCCACCATTAGTAGTAGTACTAATGTTTTAAACTAGGTAATAAGACAACAGTTGGTACTGTTGGCAATTTATGTCAACTTAACAATAAAGCATCGTCTAGCATTCAAGCTACAGGGGGTAAGCAAAAATCCTTTAATTTGTTTCTTCAAAACATTCAGGGTTTTTCTTCGAAAAAATTAGAAATTGAATTATTTTTGGAAAAAACAATGTTTGACATCATTTGTTTTACTGAGCATTGGTTAAAGGATTTTGAAATGCTAATTAATTATGATAATTATAATGTGGGCAGTTGTTTTAACCGAAAGTCAATGTTACGTGGGGGTTCATTAATCTTTATTAAAAATAGTATTAAATTTAAAACTCGTAAAGATATAGTTGCACTGTCCGTTGAACATAGCATTGAAGTGTAGTGTGTTGAGCTGGATAGGCATATCATAGTGTGCGTTTACAGGCCCCCTAATTATCAAAACTACTCTATTTTTGAGTCAGCCATGGAAGATGTTATGGCTAAACTTTCAACTGGTAATAAACTAGTAATTATCTGCGGAGACTTTAATATTAATATTTTAGAAAATAATTCAGAACCAACTCGAACAACGACAACTATTGCTACATGTGTCGATAGTGTTTTTTGTTGCTGCAAGTATTTAGAAAAAGCCATTGTAAATTATCTGCCTTCTGATCATAGCGGCCTAATGGTAACATTTGAATCCAACTTACCAATACAACAAGTGCAGATACAATTCAGACTAATAACATCCGGTAAACTAAATAAATTTAATAGCACTTTAACTAGCAGCTTGGATGATTGGAACCTTGCAGTAAACAATGGTAATATTTTATATAAAAAATTTTTTTCACTAGTTCAAAAGGAGTTTAATCAGACGTTTGAGAAAAAAACTAAAACTATCTGCCCTAAGTTCAGATTTAGTGACTGGGCAACTAAAGGAATCAGAATAAGTAGGGAAAGACTTTTCGAGTTGTATGGCCTTAAGCCTATTATTAACACTGAAACTTTTAATAAATATGTTGCTACTTATTCTAAAATGTTTAAAAATACTTGTAAGGCAGCTAAGGCCTTATACATTAGCAACAAAGTTAAAACAGCAGATAATAAAATAAAAAACAGTTTGGAATATTATAAATAATGAAACCAACAGAAACAAAATAAATAATAATGATTACACATTAGAGACTCATCATGGTCTTATTAGCGATAACAAACTAGTTGCAGAAGAATTTGTAAATTTATTTACCAGTATACCAATTAAAACTACTGAAGCCCTAAATTCGTCGCCATCTCATGCTTTTGGTTTATTATAGGCGAACGTTGCAGCCTGTTCGACTGAATTTAACTTTAAACATATAAACTCCATAACAGTAATAAAAGCTTTTAAAGAAATCAAGATTAAATTGACAAAAGATCTATGGGGTATGTCTATCAAAGTTTGTACCTCAATTATTGAGACTATAGCGCCGTACTTGACTTTAATATTTAATTTGTGTATAGATCAAGGAGTCTTTCCAGATCTAATGAAATATAGTAAAGTGATACCACTTTTTAAATCCGGGAATAGTAGAGACACTAATAATTATAGGCCGGTGTCCGTTTTACCGGTTCTTAGCAAGATATTTGAAAAGGTAATGTTAAATCAAATGCTTAGTCATTTTAACTCCAATAACATCCTACATGATAAACAGTATGGTTTCACCAAAGGACGTTGTACAACTGACGCGGGTGTTTCCTTACTAAAACACATTTTTAATGCGTGGGAAGAGGCACAAGATGCTATAGGCATCTTCTGCGACCTATCTAAGGCGTTTGATTGTGTAGTTCATGAAACATTGCTTCTGAAGCTCAAGCATTACGGACTAGGCAATGCAGCGTTAAGCTTATTAAAATCTTATTTGAATAATAGACAGCAATTAGTGCAAATAAACGATTAGTCGGGATTGAATGTTGAAATGGGGGTGCCCCAAGGTTCAATTTTAGGTCCTTTTTTATTTTTAGTTTATATTAATGATTTATCCAATTTGTTGCAAAATAAACTTGATATGGTGTTGTTTGCTGCCGACACTTCTTTGATTTTTAAGATAAATAGAAAGACTAATAATCTTGACAACGAAAATAACGCCCTATTGCAGGTTCAAAACTGGTTCACTGCTAATAATCTGGTTCTAAATGGGAAAAAAGTAAATGCATAAGATTTTCCTTACCGAATGTCAAAAGTAGTGATTGTGACATTGTATTGAATAATGAAAAACTAGAATTTGTTGATCAAACGATTTTCCTGGGAATTACGCTTGACTCAAGGCTACAATGGGGTCCTCACTTAACATCTCTTGCAGGGCGGCTTAGCTCAGCTGCATATGCTGTTAGAAAAATCCGCCAATTTACGGATGTTGATACCGCTAGACTAGTCTATTTTAGTTATTTTCATAGTGTCATGTCGTACTGTATCTTACTATGGGGACGGGCTGCAGACATCGAGTCAATCTTTATATTACAGAAAAGAGCCATCAGAGCTATTTTACAATCTCCGCCGGTGCGAATCTTTAAGGGAACTGTTTAAAGATATTAACATAATGACGGTACCTTGTCAATATATCTATGAAAACATCATGTATATTAGAAAAAATCTTCATCTTTTTAGCAAAAGAGGCGATAGACATAATTATGTTACAAGAAATAGGGATCAATTAGTTCAACCAGGTTTCAGACTGGCTAAAGTGGCCTCTTCTTTCATGGGGTACTGTTTGAAATGTTATAATAAAATACCTCCCCAAATATTAGAACTCAATGAAACGACATTTAAATCTTGTATTAAACGCACACTATGCAGGCAAGCATATTATAAGTTGGAGGATTATATTCAAGATAAAAATGCTTGGCTCAATGCTGGTCCAGCTTTGCCACTAGGGCGTACTAATTAGTTGATTAGTTGAAAACTAATATTATTATTTTAAGCTATTGCATAGCTTCTATCGCGGGCCTTGAGCGTGGAGACCGAATCCAGAAATTCCGTAACGAAAATAACCTAACACCCCCCACTCATTTGTTTTTTGAGCGTGGTGACCGATAAGAAAACAAATGAGTGAAAGCAGCTGTCGGCGTTTTGGATGGGTGGGGTTAAGCAGCTGTTAGCGAGGTCTGGTTTTTGATAGAAGAGGTTAAGCAGCTGTTGGCGAGGTCTGGTATTGGATGGGTGGGGACAAGCAGCTGTTGGCAAGGTCTCATTTTGGATGGGTGGGGTTAAGCAGCTGTTGGCGAGGTCTGGTTTTAGATGGGTGGGGTTAAGCAGCTGTTGGTGAGGTCTGTGTTTGGATGGGTGGGGTTAAGCAGCTGTCGGCGTTTTGGATGGGTGGGGTTAAGCAGCTGTTAGCGAGGTCTGGTTTTAGATGGATGGGGTTAAGCAGCTGTTGGCGAGGTCTGGTTTTAGATGGGTGGGGTTAAGCAGCTGTTGGTGAGGTCTGTGTTTGGATGGGTGGGGTTAAGCAGCTGTTTGCGAGGTCTGGTTTTTGATGAAAGAGGTTAAGCAGCTGTTGGCGAGGTCTGGTTTTGGATGGAAGAGGTTAAGCAGCTGTTGGCGAGGTCTGGTATTGGATGGGTGGGGATAAGCAGCTGTTGGCAAGGTCTCATTTTGGATGGGTGGGGTTAAGCAGCTGTTGGCGAGGTCTAGTTTTGGATGGGTGGGGTTAAGCAGCTGTTGGCGAGGTCTGGTTTTGGATGGGTGGGGTTAAGCAGCTGTTGGCGAGGTCTGGTTTTGGATGGGTGGGGTTAAGCAGCTGTTGGCGAGGTCTATTGCATAGTTGATAAAAAATACTATGCAATAGCTTTACCGCGCAGTCCCCGAGTGCCACACGTCTTTTTTTTTTATTTGAAAGACACAATAGCATTGTATAATGTAGAAGCACTTTTTTCAAGTTTGTGAAAGTGAAGCACCATGGAGCATTTTTATTAGGTTACAACTTTTTTTTTTGACATTACGAGCATGGCGGTTGAGAGTTTGTCATGCTCACTCAAATGTCTCGCTGTTGGTGGCACGTGTTATTGGGTCGTTCAGTTCCCTTCAAAATAGTTGAGCTTAGTGGGGCTGATGCACGCATCATGCTCGTGAACGGGTGCCGTCCGATGGGACTGGTCATCTCTTAGCTGCCAGTGGCTTAATTCAGTTTCTATCTTTTAATTATTTTACATTTTTATTTCATTATCGACATTGTGCTCACATGATAGAAGCAACAAGTAATATGTAACCAAGCATTATATGTAACACATAATATGATTTAAAAGAGTGTCCATGGAGTTTCTTGCACGTTCTTCTCCATAGAGACCTACTCTTTGGAACGTGCAATTTAGCTTCACTTTTCTTGGACTGACCGACATTTGACTATTCAAAAGTGCCTGTAAATGGCCTATTTGAAATAAATGCTTTGATTTTGATTTTTTTATTTTTGATTTTGATTGCAGGTAAATAATTATATTGGATCTATGTCGAAACTGTGAATTAGTAAATTGAATTCTATCACGTATTACAATTTAACATTAGTACCATCTCACTTTTTTTGAGGTGAGAAAATATTAAATAACTTCTTTCGCTTTAAAGTGAAGCGAGAAGGCGTACCAGAACTTCAGGTTCCCTGAGGACCCCAATCCCCGAGGGCCCAATCCCCAAAGACCCAGAATGCGATAAATATGATTACATTTATTTTTATTATTTTCAATTTGTACGGTTTACATAAAAAGTGCTTAACGTCAAGGTTTTGATTTCACAATTGACTCTAACACACACGTGAAAACTGCGGTTAAATTGAATTACAGTGTGATGTATGAATTAACACTTTTACCGTAACATTTTATAATTAACTGCAACAGAGCTCGACTCGCACAAAGGATCGCTGAGTAAGACATTTTGTAATTATAAATACTTGTGTTTACCAATAAAGACTTTCTTTTTACTCTACTAAACAACTGACTTTCATTATATCATCTCCGCACATTGCAACAATTACAATTTTTTTTTTATGTGGGAAGTCATCCAATGACTTTACCCGCATTTGGGCGGAGCGAGAGGGCGTGCCAGACTTTTACTGACTTAAACCCACTCCTGGACTATGTTCTAAGTTTGTGTAACGTTCCCCCTGTTAAGCCCAAAGCTTTAGGACTGTAGCTTTTTTTCGGCTTTGGAGGTTTTCCTTTCAGAACCGAACCCATGGCCCCAGTAGGCTTCAAACATGCTGGGCCCTTATGGTTTGCTGACATCTCCTTGAGGCACACGCGGCACGCTACGCACCGTAATGACTCGGGCTCAATCCGGACGGTTACCGAACACAGTTAATTCTAATATAGGAAAAACACTGTACTCCAATCGACCACTCAACACGCTACTTAGTTTTCGCATCCACACAATTTTTTTGACATTCACTTTTTGAAATTCAAAAAATTATTGTCTCACAAAAGAAATATTATTACAATTATATTTATGAACATGAATTTATGTAAGAATAATAACAATTAATACTCAATTAAAAACTTATGATTTATTTATATTAAATTATTATGTTTACCTTACAATAATTCGCTATAATACTCTTTGAGGTCTATAGCTAACATTCAGTGGAAAAGAAACTTAGATAATGACAACGTCATAAATGTCATACAGAAAGTAAACAAAACATGAAATACAAAAAAATTATTAAGAGTTGAAGTTGATGTTACAAGAATAAATAAGCTAATATAAGCTATCAAAAGACATAATTAAACTAAAAAGGCATGTGAATAAAATTAAATGTATATACTACCTTAAATCTCTTTGCATGTGAACAAAGATAAAAATAATATGATGTAATTAATAACGTGAGTATAAATAACATTACAATTGATCCAACAGTGATCGCCAAACATCTCCAAATTCTGGCTGCAGTGAATTCGCACGTTTTTAAGGTATTCATGGCTTAAAATTACCAAAGGTTTATTTCTCGATAGAGAATTGAGGTAAAAAATCATCCAGCAATTTAACAACTATGACTTACATAATGAAATGGATAGACAAAACCTTTAATTTATGAGGTTTAAATATGCTAAAAATTCGATTTAGTATTAAGAAGTATTTGATAATAAATTATGCCAATTATGCCTTGATCACACGTACCGAGTAAACGGGCGAGACAGTACTCTCGGCCGAGTACTCGGTACGTGTAAACACAGCGCCGAGTGCTCGGCCTACCATTTACCTCTACAACTCGCTTGCATCACTTACTCGGCCGAGCAACATTTTACTGTCTCGCCTTTTTACTCGGTACGTGTGATCGAGGCATTATAGAGAATCATAGAACATAGAATTGTAGCAAAGAGTTTACATCATTTTCACGCACTAGAACATAATTATTTAAACATTTTGGTGCTTGGCGTACGCGACACGATCCACGAACTGTTTTACAGAAACAGGCTCTGATGATGGCGGCAGCTCTTGCGATACTTCTCTGTTTGGAGCTTGGCGCTTGCAACAGGATTTACGAACTGTGTCTGTAGGCAGCGATGATGGTGGCAGTTCTTGTGACACTTTACTGTAGCCAGGGACTGATTCTACTGGCTCTGTACAAATTGCGGGTGAATTAGGCGATGTAGAATTCAGGTTTTCAATTTCTTTTGGGAACATGTCCTCTAAACCCAGAGGTGCCAGCTGACGATTTGAAATAGTTATCTCTCTTCCGTCGGGATATCTAACGAAGGAGTAGTCAAGGTTGCTGTGTAGGAATTCTACCTATTCAACGTAAGGTTCATATTCATCATCATCACCAGCCTTTTTAATGTTCCCACTGTTGGGACTCAAGCCTCCTCTCTAGGAGAGGGAATGGGCCGTAGTCTACCACGCGGGCCTAGTGCGTGTTGATGAATGTCACATGTCTTCGAAATTTGGTTCTAGGACATGCCGGTTTCCTCACGATGTTTTCCTTCACCGTTTTGAGAGCAGTGGTGATGAAATAAATTACATAAAGTAATGCGCCTGGCTGGGTTCGAACCCGCGACCTACAACTCGTAAGTCGGAGCCGTTACCACTCGGCCACCACTGCTCTCAAAAGGTTTTTCTGGTTCAAGGTTCATATTTGTTACTCCTATTTTATTTCCTTCTTAATACTTGGCCGGAATAGCTGAGCCAAGTCGAAATGGAAGTTCCATTCGTGGATCTGCGTGGATATTTCAACATTCGCTCATGCGGCGTGCAATTGGTCGTCGTACATAGTAGAGAACGAATTTAATGTAGGGTTTGCGGTAAAACTTTCTCCCAGTTCTCTACCGAAAAATTTTGAGTTTTGAATCCAAGATTATCGTTTTCCAGTGTGGCATTCGATTTCTCCACTTGTCCATTGCCCTGTGGATTGTAGGCCATGGTTTGACTTGTGGCTTTAGCTCTTTCATGAAGAAATTCTTGTACGTCAGCGGAAAGAAAAGCCACGATCCGAATGAATATAAGACGGGAAACCGAATATCATAAATAGATTGTTCAGGTGTTTGATGACTGTTTTAGAGCTAACGTCCGAGCAGGGAAAAGCGAAAGAAAAACGAGAAAATTCATCAATCATAGTTAATATGTATCTGTTAGGCATATTTGTTGGAACTGAACTTTAAAATCTATGCTCAAGCGATCGAAGGGTGCAGTTGCTTTGATAAAGTCTTCTATGCTCATCACTGAAATTACGTAAAAAATCTGGGCTTTATTTCAGAACAAATTCGACAAGAGCTAGTCATTCTTCGGATTTCTTCGAGAGAAAAAGGAAAACTTTTGGAACGAATCCAATTGAATATACGTTATACGCCAGGATGACAGAGATCTTGATAGAGTGATATCAGTTTGGCTGTGTGATTTTCTATAGAGGCACAAACCCTTGTTAAAGCATCAGCAGCGTAGTTTTCTTTGCCTGGTTATAGACCAGGCAATGAAACGCGATTTCAAATTTCTAAGAAGCAAGTTCCAGGCGCCATCTCTGAATTTTCTCATTTTTTAAATTAAAAATGAGAAAATTCAGAGATGGCGCCTTTTAAAATTAATTATATTATTATTTTTTTTTTTTTCTCATTTTTAAAATAAAAAATGAGAAAATTCAGAGATGGCGCCTTGCGCTTGAGTGTTTCATCTATACTCTATACAAATAAATAAAATTAGAGTGTCTGTTTGTAATATTGAAATAACTGCTTTTTACTACATGCATATGAACATATATACGGTACATACCTACACCAAAATAATATTTTTTTACATTTTTGGTCTGTCTGTCTATCTGTCTGTTTGTCCGGGCTAATCTCAGAAATGGCCGGACCGATTTTGACGGGACTTTTTTTGGCAGGTAGCTGATGTAATAAGGAGTAACATAGGCTACTTTTGTTTTAGAAAAAATAAATTCAAAATCCCGTAGTCCACGCGAACGAAGTCGCGGGCATAGCTAGTATTGAATATAAAAGAAACCGAACGTTGATCAGTGACCAGACGAAATTGCTTGCCGATAAGATAATGACGCCACTTCTTAAACGATTCTACAATGACGTAGGCTTCCTTCTTGATAGCAAAATGATTTTATTCAGTTGGGTTTAAGGTTCTTGAGAAGAATGCTAGTGGCCTTGTGTCTTGTGTCAACAACTGCGATCTTCCCGTCCGATTATAATTTACGTGTCTTCAAGGCTAGAGTGAATAGGATCTTAATAAACTAGTGCACCTCACCATCAACGATTGCATCACTGCTTACCAGGTGGGATCGCAGTCAATTACTAGTTTATAAAAAATAAAAATAAAACACTGCTACGATAGAATGGTCAAATGCATCAGTTTCGACAGTAAAAGGTATTTGTTCATTGATTACATGAATAGAAGATTTTGCGATATCATTTTTCAAACTCTCGAAACATTGATATTGCTCATTTGTAAGGAGAAAAGTTTTCGATTTAACAAGTGAGTGAATACGTTCTGAAAAGTTAGGAATCGATTTTGAGTAGTGCGAATACATCCCGAGAGTTCACCTGAGGGTTGATAAGTCTTGTGGTGGAGGTAAATCAATAAGTGGCTTGAGACGCTCACTGTCATATATTATAGAAATACTTTTCGAAATAGAAATAATTTTCAAAATCGGACCATAATTGACCAAGAAATCGGTGACCATACATAAAAAAAATACATGCAGGCTTACATATAAACTCCTTCTTTTTGAAGTCGGTTAAAAAATAAAATTTTGCAAACTATTTTATGCTTACAATAATTGCAAATGGCTTGCTAAACATTTTAGTAATTTACATTCGGAATACTTTTCTTTGTGCATCAATATTCTCGTGATACGTTCGTCTTTCGAGTCATATTTCTTTTTTATTTCAGGTTGCCTTTCAATAAATGGAAGAAAAAAACGTGTTGCGCCGACCCCAAATATAACGTGACTAGGGCAGGAAGGTGATGATGATGACCTTCCATTTTGCGTTCTATTTCATCTAATAGTTTCATTTATTAATTCTTTGATTAAAACCTATAAGCCTGGGTGGTGTTTGTCGATGATTTGGTTAATTTTATGGTGCCACGCTTCAGCCAAATTGGACTTCTTGGGTATTTTCATTTCATTAATTTTGTAAAAACTCCAATATTCTGGGGAATATTTTGGCTGTGAGTTGAAAGTCCCAGACACATAGTTTTCCTCAAACCAATGGGCAATTGATTTGCTATTTTCATCAGTAAGATTTTTTATGTATTTATTAAAATATAATGAAATATCTGTTTCCTTTAAATAACTCAGTATCAATAAACATTCGATCATCATCATCATCATCATTTCAGCCGATACACGTCCACTGTTGGACATAGGCCTCCCCCAAGCGTCGCCATATCGTGCGTCCCGCATCCATCGGTTTCCCGCTACCTTCACCAGGTCTTTGGTCCACCTTGTAGGAGGCCTTCTAACGTCTCGGCCTTCCAAACACTCGATATCTCTATTAAATTGTCCATTTTCGTATTTCTTTGCCATTCCGCTGCTCTAGATTATACAAAAACAATACTTTTTTTAATATTATTAAAGATTTTTAGTACTTGCCTGTAAATTAGTTGACCCAAATGGAAATTGAAACCATGTAGGATTATGTTTTCAAAATGTAATCGCAGGCTTGAGATAGCCGCTTTTTCAAAATCTAATATACAAACTCTTGGTGTAATATTTATGTCATTTTCTGCTCCATATTCCATAATCATTTCAAATATTATGTCATAAGTCATTTTATTTTTGTTCGTACAAAGACAAAATATCAGTGGGAACGTTTTCTGATCATCAAAAATATATTTCCGTGTATGGTATATACCTGGGTAAACATTGTAGGTACGATTTTGAATGTGCCGTCTAAAATCCAATAATTAGATTTACTTAAAATAGTTACCAAGTTCAGTGTTGACATCATAATAATTCTTTTATTATAATATTTACAGTCTTTGTTATAACATTTTTGCCGTTAATCTGTGGCACGGACTCGTTAATAACAAATTCAATGTTATTTGGTTCTTCTATCATGTCACATAATTTGCATTGTTCGCGATACATGCACTGTTTCAACGCAAAAGTAGTAGGTTAGTTATCTAAAACGTCGGGTGTACTTTCGCTTTTATTGTTATTCAATATTTTACAAAATGTTGTACCAGTATATACATAATTTGTCAGTTGTTGGCGAAAGCCTGTTTTTTTTTTACGGAGGGGAATATGCTCATTTTTTACATTTTTAATGTAGTTTTCAACGTAATTTTACACTAATACTTTTCATCATTACGCTTTTCACACGCCCAGTAAAAAGATTTATTCTCTGAAGTTATTTTGTTACGTATAACCATCAATGTACACTTTAATTCCATTTCTATTTGATTTAAATGTAATATTTAATGTTTTGTAATATATTACATGTTAACCACATAAAATACTGTATTCGTTGATTACAAATGATTCATATCTATTTAGGCAGTCAGCACAATAATAACTTTAAGAACGTAGTTCAATAAAATTATGCAAAAAAAATAGCGTCATGATTATAAAATGACATTTAGTATAAACGTCATTAGTGAACCCTCGGCAGTTTCTAGGGAAGTCGCTTTATTATGTATATTTTATACATTATTATAGCTTCATCTAGCGTTAGAGTCAGGTTTTCTAAAAGCCGCTATCTGTATTTGTTTGATAAGATGCCTGCTATTTATAAGTTTTATAAGTTCTTATAAGTTTTATAAGTTTGCTCGTTTTTATAAGTTTCAGCGTCGACGGAAGTGAAGCCACAGTCTTTAAATAATTGTTTTAAAGCTTATAGATTAACCATCTATACTTTAATCAGGACGTTGGTTTCTTGAAGCAAGCATGTGTCGTGCAAATATATTGTTTTTCGGCTTCACATACAGTCTTGCTAGAATATCTACAGCTTCGTCATATTTGTTGACTTCGCTGACGTAAGTGTAAACGTTCGGGGAAATATGGTTTATGAGAAGTTGATAGCTTACTTCTGCCCATTCATTTTCAGTTAATGTAATTATCGCCTTCTGTGCTGCTAAGAAATATTCAAAAGTTTTCCGCTAATGCTGCCAAGTTTTCATTGCAATAGAGTTCGACGGATCAGCATCCATTTTTTCTGGTCGAAGATATTTCCATTTTCTATTATTTTATTCATTTAGCATATTAAATTGAAATGGATAGACAAAACCTTTAATTTACAAGATTTTAATACGCAAAAAAAATAAGTTTAGTATTAAGAAGTATTTGACAATCAATGCTTATAGAGAATCATAGAACATAGAGTTGTAGCAAAGAGAAGAGTAAATTTTATTTATAGTGTTTTACATCATACTATAAATAAAATTTACCAGCTAAATAATTTCTATGAAGAAATAAAGGTTGAAAACTTAATTATAAAGTATAGATTTTATAAAGTTGCCAATAATTCTCAATTATTTATTTATTTAACAATTTATGCACACACAATAATAAAAGAACAAAAGAAGGAAACAGAAGAATAGCACAATGGTGAGTCTTATTTCTAAAGAAATCTCTTACAGCATACCTGCGAAAGGAAAATTGGAGAAAAAAGAGATGTTAACACTGTGTGTAAAAGTAAAAGGAAAATGTGTACACACAAAAAACATAGCTGACAATGAAGTAATATAACATGTTTGGAGGTATGTGGAACAGAGAGTAAAGTCCCACATGCCTCCATTGAAAAGAGAGGATCCTCCGACCAGACAGGTGTTATAGTCTGGTGGGCGACTGCCCTATGGATGATTTCGGGCTGTCGTATATGTTCAAATCACGCGGGGAACTTTGATTGCGCGATGCAGGATTTCGTACTTTCTTCGTAGTTCTTATGTGGCGCCATAGGTGTCGCTACACATGCAAAAAAAAGATATACTAATATACATACACATAGTAAAATAAATATCACAAAAATACATACATAATATAATAATACATACTAATACAAGTTTGAGTGACAACTATCTCCGTATAAAAAGCTAGCGTAGTCTATCCGACTTCATATAAGAGAAATATATGCAATTCTTAAGTGTTTCGGATTAACTCCCTAGTTAGAGCCAGATAAAACTTTGAGAACTTTAAGAATCTGGCAGTTTTTTCGCGGGTTTCATTATGTGTTTGGCCCAGTAATGATATCCAACCAAAAATATAAATGTGAAAATAAAAGCCAAGTTAACAGATTCTCATAAATAGTTATTTATGAGATGCGGAATCAAAGTAAAAAAGTATATTTACATTTTCGGTGGTTCTTTTTTTTTCTTTTAAATGACAGTTTGATAAAGCGTGTAAAATAATGAGACCATCTATCTATACTACTGTTAATCAAGCCATGTGCTTTGTAGTGGCCAAGATTATTTGGATCCATTCCAGGAACGAATTTAATACACTCCACCTATTTATATTGTGTATTTCTTATAAGAATAGTTTTTGGTATATCCTGTAAGAATACCTTTTCGATCCTATTTAAATCATAGGATATGAAATGTAAAAGTTCATTAGTCATGAGAGTCTAATTTTTACATCATTTACACTAAAGTGTTTCACGAGTAACGTAGATCGCTTATTCTAGGGCAGAAATTCCGAAAACGAAAAGCATATCGATATTAATGAGTAGGAATGCAGTTTTCTTTGTAGTCTTATTTGTCTTACATGACTCGTTTAAGCTCTTTTTTGAATCAGTGATACTAACAATGCTATTAATCAACAAATTTCCAAAAAGAAACAAGACATTGCTCTCAGAATTAACACTGATAAATTACTCATCGACATGTTTACTTCTAAAATACTAAAGTGCTGAGTCCGCAATGTTAAAATATTTTGATTTGTAACTGTATTAGATAAACATTTTATGTGCTCAGTAATTAAAATATGTTTCAATGAGTCTGTATAGTTTTTAACATTACTATCTGAGATATATTTATAAAAGCTAAAACATATCTTACAGAGTCTAAGGTACACGTGTTCGTTAGTTCTATTCTATTTTTACCTTCGGTAGAGAACCTTGCCACATTTGTTACCGTTTTTTACGAATATTACATCTACTTTTGAATCCTGTTGGTCATTGCTTGCAATAGCAAGCACAATCGACTTTGATATATTTTTCGTTGACATTTTCACTTCTGAAATACTGAAGTGCTATGCGAGCCCACATTGTAAAAGTATTTTGATTTGAATCTTTATTAGATAAATATTTTATGTACTCTGTAATTAAAATACCTTTCAATGAGTTTAAATAATTTTTGACATTATTATTTGAGATATATCCTAAAGCTAAAAATATATTACTGAGTCTAAGGAACAAGTGTTCGTTAGTTCTATTCTATTTTTACCTTCAGTAGAGAACGTTGTCGCACATGTTGTCGTTTTTTTACAAATGTTACGTTATGCTTTTGAGTTCGATATGGGCATTTTCACTTTTCTTTTCCAATTTCCACAAAAAGATGGTTCATCAGAAAATATAAAATTTAAGGGAAATTGAAGATCAGTATTAAAAATTGAAACTTTAGATCGGTTTCACTTTTTATTAATAAAGTTTTTGCAGTTGTTTTCTTGAAGTGTTTAGCGGAAGGTCTTTTGTTGTTAATTTTATCTTGACATCAATCACTTAGTGCTATTTTCATTTCTCCATCAAGATATATTCCAAATGTGTTGTAAGAAACTGATCGATCCTATGTTTTTCAATTTTAGTTTTAAAATCAAGCTCTCAACAGCTGACGGGATGAAGACTTATTTTTTGACGTAAAAGACGAAAAAAGTAAATTAGACCACGGGCCAAGGGCGGTTGGACATTTAGTCTTCTTAGTGTAGAAATGGATGGTGGAAGGAATGATTGGTGTTTCCCAATATGTCGTTGCTTTTATAAGATTCGACTATTCGATCATACCAAGTGAAAAAAAGTATGTTATTTAATTTATTTAACTCCTTGTCACATGAAATCTTTTCTTTGATTAAAGCTTTTTCAAAGTTTTCCTCAGTTGTGGCTATTTCAGTAGCATCATTTAGTAACCTATTAAGCTGTTCTTTGGCTTCTTTAGTTTCAGATTTATCAAATTCATCATCAACATGACATTGTCCTAAACAAATCTTTACAATATCTTAAATGATTAGTTTTACAATAAAATAAATCTCGCATTTCTTACGAAGTGAAAAACACATGAAAATATTTTACATTCGATCTACTTTATCATTAAAACATGTTAAATTATACAACATTTTGATGAAATTAGGAGATAAGGGGCTATGCATCACCCATAGTGTAGGGGAAATTACTAGTATCAAGTCTTATGTAGGTAGCTGGCAAATTGATAGCTTCGCCTTCGAAAACTATTTAAAATTGGTTATATAGAATCTGAAATCATTTGAAAAATGGTCGCAGATTTTAATATGTCATTAGCTCTAATCAGTCCAGCTTACAAGAACAATGTTATTTTAATAATTGTATGTTCAAAAAACGTCCTACGGTCGTTCTTTGAATCGAGACATTGACATCTATCGAGATAGAAACCCTTTTATCTGGTAGTACATTTTTGAATATTCGATTTGTTTACTGGTCCAATAATATACGTATAAATAAATTGGGATGTACACAAACTTTAACA
Organism: Mythimna ferrago; assembly: GCA_910589285.2. Classification (NCBI taxonomy): domain Eukaryota; kingdom Metazoa; phylum Arthropoda; class Insecta; order Lepidoptera; family Noctuidae; genus Mythimna; species Mythimna ferrago. The sequence goes on from OU342696.1 coordinate 20,468,359, forward strand.
AAATTTGAAAATTCTTCTTCTTCTCTTTAGCTAAAGTAATCAGTGATGTTAATAGATTCCTGTTGAACTACTCGCCAAGTTTTGCATCTGATTTAATTTTCCGCAAAATAGATACAGATACGGTTCAAAATTTTTGATATTTGAGCCAATTCATGCCGAACCATAATTGCTGGCTTGTATTTCAAATGTTTAGCCAATTGTGTTTGTTTCTAAGTGGATAGTCTCGATTTTTTTACTGAATAATGTTTGTACTTTATCAAATTTTGAACTTTGCATAAAAATGTGTTTCGTTTTTTCTTTAAGATGATATTTCAATCCATGCTCCACATTGATTAAAATGCCCTTTAAATTATGGTGATTAACTTTACTTTTTTTAAGAGTCCACGTTCATCGTAATAAAGCCAAATTTTTTCTTTCATCATATTTGACCATAGGAATTTTGGTAAAGTATTGTATCTACAACAAAGGAAAAAAAATATTATGGTCACCCTTCACCTTCCCCTCAACAACAAATGGAGTCAAGATATTTGTACTTGAACTCGATAGAAAAGACCTTCTGATATTTCCTGAGTATCTTCTCTCTGATTAGTACATCAGAAGATATTTTATGTATGGCTCTAAATTTAAAAATGCACTTTTATTATAATTTCTTATGAATGACATGAATAAAGCATTGGGAGACATCTTTGCATCAATTTCTTCAGAAATGTTTGAGAAAACGGGATCATTGTATTTTATTTAGATTTGTTTTCTGTAACAGCACATGATGTTTTTTGAACAAATCTATTTGCAAGCAAGTTACGGTTTTCGTCCTCTCCTATTAATTTTTCAGTTTTTGTTTTATTAAAATTCTATTTCATATTTGCAAGTCGCAATTTGAATGCAATACAGTGCACAAAGTAGATGTGTATTTTTTTTCCCTGTATATTTTATTGCAATTTATCATTATCGCGTAACAAATTTGTACGCAGGCTGTCCAGTGACCGCCCCGATTATTCTTATAGCCTCCTAAATGAGGTCTTGAGGAATCTTTCTCTTAAGTATCCTAGCGACTGTTTTGGTGTCCGTCAGGTTTACTGCTAGTTTGTTAAGATAATTTGAGATTCACACTTTATACTCTTTAGTTCATTCTGAAATCTTTTCTGTTACAGTTTTGATACAGAGATCGTGATGAACTCTGTTATTTGAGACATACCAAGGTGCGTTAATTATCATTCTCAATATTTTTGACTGGAACCTTTGAATTATTTTATTTCAACATGTTATTTTGCTGCTGAGCCCCACAACTGTAGGCCGTCTATTTAGGCTTTATTATGTATTTATATCAACAATTTATTTTCGATTGAGACTCAACTCTCAATCGAACATAAATCGAATTTGTTACTCAGTAGCCAATACATTGTGCATAATTTTTGACCCATAGCCAGCCGTTTGTTAAATATGTGCTTTCTCCAAGTAAGGCGTCCTTTCTAGATATATATATATATATTTTTTTTTAATGTTATAAAGTAGTGCTTGACTGCGATCCCACCTGATTGTAAGCAGATACATATATAATATTACAGATATATTCTAAGATACTTGGCATAGTCTTCTTGCAGGAGAGGCATTCCATTTAGAATGACAGGAGGACATGTTACTTTCCTGTTAGTGAAAGTCACCTGAACAGATTTGGTTTCGTTAGCCTTGATTCGCCATTCTTTGAGCCATTTGGATGTTTGGTTGAAACCACTTTCAAGATTTTGTGATGTAATATCTGGTGAAATTTGTGCCGAAAGAATTGCTATGTTGTCAGCAAATGTTCCAGTGACTACGCCCTTGGTCATTGGGAAATCGGCTGTAAAAAGCAGATATGGCATTGGGCCCATTACACTACCCTGTAGTATTCCAGCTTGGACAATATTCAATGTTTTCGCTTAAATAAGCTGCCGTTTAATTTCGTACAGCAGTCTATCATACCTGATCGAATGCCTGAGATATATCTAAGAAGGCTGCAGCACTGTGTTGTTTTGACACAAGAGCTTTATTGATATGTTCCATTAATCTGTGCACTTGTTCTATGGTACCATGTCCCCGGCAAAAGTCAAACTGGTATCTTATTTATCAAGGAACAGTATCTCCATGCTTTTCGATAGTATGGGCAATATGATTGCATCTCTACAGAATGTTTACCAGTCTTTGCTAACATTATAACCTGGGCTACTTTCCATTGAAGCGGGACCATACCTCTTCACAGGATAGCGTTGATCAGGGAAGTCAGAAATTGGAGGTCTTCTTTGTTTTAAGTGCTACTAACATATATGGATGTATCTGATTTAAATAAATAATAATAAATAATAATTTGACTTTGATTTGGTATAAAAACTTGTTTAAGATGTTCAGCAAATATGTCAATTTTGTTCGCGTCACTGGAAGCCCATTCTGAGTTTCTCTTTCGGATGAGAGGTCGGACGTTTAAGTTTTTTAGTGACTTTCCGTATTGAATAATTGGTCCCTGCTGTTGCATCCAGGTTTTGTAAAGATGTTTGGATATTTTGGTTGTTATTATCTTGCATTAGTGTTTATAGATTTGTTTGTTTATAGTGGCAAGATATATTGTGACATTTCGTACATATTACAATGTGTCTTGTAGTTCTGAATGTTAAAGGGGCTCTTTTTAGTAAAATGTGTCTCTGTAACTAGAAGAATATCAATGTCACTTAATAAATGATTAACATCCGTAGACTTATAGCAAGGTTCAGTTGAAAACCAACGTCAGGCAACTACGACGTGGTGGCCTGGCATCATGCTGAACTGAACCAATTTGGCGTAGCCGTGAGACATACAATGTAGATATATTTAAGTTTAAGTTTCTATACTATAGTATATTTGTTATCTCATTGTGTGTAAGTACTTGTGTGCCAAATAAAAATTCTTTCTTTCTTTTTTTATATATAAAAGGAGAGCAAAACTACAATATTTATTTACTGTCGAAAAATACATATACACTTTACATAGTACATAAAAAAACTTAAATACTAAATATACTAAAACCTAACTATGTACATAAATATAATACAAAATGACAAAGTACGCTCAGGCGTCGAAGTACTCCTCCACATCGCTGTCATCCGGAAATAAGCTTTCTTTCTTTCTATTAATTCGTTCATGTTGTGTTGGTTATCGTGATTCGTCTCTTATGTTGTTCTTTCGAATTGATTTTTGTTGGTAAGTGCGTCTTTGTATCACTGATGTAGGCTATTTAGAATCTGTTGGTCCGTAGATATTTTTTTTTATCTGATATACGCTAGTGCTTGACTGCAATCCCAGCTGATGGTAAGCAGTGATGGAATCGTTGATGGTGAGGCACACTAGAATGTTAAAAAGTGGTTAAATATTTTCCACTTTATCGACAAAAATTTGTGGATATTTACCTATTTGCTCAATGGCAGCGGTTTGGGTTATCAGTTTCAAAGCTAGCAAACCGGTTCGTAATTGATATTTGTTGGTTTTAGATTAGGACAGTCAATATGGGTCCAGTTTGTTTTTTTTTTATTTGTTTTACTTTCTGGGCTTGAAATAGGTCTCTTATCCAGTTATTATTACCGTTGCTTCCACAGGGTTCTGGAATGATGTCCTCAGTGGTAATATTTGCGTTTGGATGGTCATCAAGTGGCAAAGCTCTAGGTCTTGTTTCAAAGATTCTTTTATGGAAAACTTTTTGTATTCTTTTTTTTTTGTTAGTTTTACTGGTTTTTTGGTTGTTTGTTATGGAGTCATTCATTTATTCATTCATTTTTGTTTATATAAGTATGAACGATTTTACAGTCGGTACCTGGGGTGACGCCCATTCCCAGGAAAAGGCAAATACAACAGTGGTTGCCCGTTCCACTAAGGTTGGCGTTAGAGACTGGGTCCCCACCAGTCATACTTCCTGTCGGCACGTTAACCACCTTAGAATTGGGATTATTTATCTTTATTTCTTTGTAGTGAAGTTTTCTTCTTCAGAGACCAGATAATGAAGCCAAACCTCTCAGATGTTCAGAAATTTAGGGGCCTGCCTTTGATTGATCGAGTTTGTTGACCACTGCTCGATACTCGGCGTTGTTGCTAATTTAGCACCACCCAGGGTGCACGTGTAGCAAGGGTCAGAAAAGATGGTAAAGTTTATGGGCGCTAGCAACTCCATACCCCGTACATGGCAAAAAAAATGAAATATTGTAATGTCGAATTGTTTGTCAGACAAAGCACATTGCAATCATAGAGCCTACAATAAGTTTTCTGTTCTGAAAATAATTAGATTTTTCCTTTTTATCCTCTTAAAGGTTGAAGGTTGGTTGGTTGTTTGCCTTCATCATAAAAGGAAATCTTGTGCAAAATTTCAGGCTCTTAGACCCAGTAGTTTTAGTTATGCGTTATTACGTCAGTCAATCAGTTTTTCCTTTTACATATATTTATATAAGTACCTTTTACAGATTCCTGTTTGGCTGAATGTCAAAAAATTTCCGACAAGATTTTGCCATCCTACACAATAATCTTCTTTAGAAAACAGTAAACTTGATTACTGTTAAAATTAAACCATCATCAAATTTAAAACGTGTTACACTTTAGTGCTAAGATTTTCACAATTTCTGATGTGGGTTCTGTTTGTTTACAAGATCAAATGAAGTAAATAAACACTGAAATATGGAACACTCCTTCCGTAGGAGTTATATTTTGCATTTTTTTGTTTGCTCTTTAACTATTATGTTTTATACTAAAGTTTTGGTTTCTCAATTGACTCTGTATTAGACTAGAATAACCTATAAGAATAACTCTACTTTTTAGAAATATATAAGAACATCTTTTTTTACCTATTTAACAGATCTCTTAGGTTAGCATAATAACACTAATTATAGTATTGTATTTATTTTTTTATACAATTGTTGATGCAATTTAATACTTATTTAACTATGTAAAAGTAATATAGAAAACATATTAGAGTGCGTCTACTGAAAGCGTAACCTGGAGTTTTTTTTAAAAATTAAATTGGCAACATTGTTTTGCCGAAAAAAATCACGTCAAAGTCTATGGTTGCAATTGTCAGTTTTGGAAACAGATGTTTATTTTTCAAGAATAATTGCTTAATTATAGGTAAAACAATAAACAGTAACGTGCAAAAACTGCTACACACTATGGTTAATAAGTTCAAACAAAAACAAGAAGAGAAAGAAGGTGTTTTCAATGAAAACCAACAATGTTTACATACGATTTCTGAATTTTTAAGTTAGTATGACGTTATAATCTTGATCCTTGTCGACTAATATTATTAGATAGTTATATTTAGGATATAATGATTTTTTTTCTTATATTTTTAGATAATCTGACATATTGCGAATTTCATAATGGACAAAAACATCGAACGAAGAAGGCTTTTGGTTAATCGACTTAATCAAAAACACATGCTAGTGAGTGGTAGAATGCGTTCAAAAGCAGTTGAGATGTAATGAAAGATTTGCCTCACTTTGTCTGATGGTGCATCAAAATCTTCAACTGAAGTTAAAATTGCGAAAGTGAAGGAAATAGTGACTGAAATCTTAGTTCAAGTTTGAGAGAGATAGCTGCTGAACTTTTTGTGTCTCACGAGTCGATCCGTATCATTTGAAACAATCATTGGAGTATAAAACATGTTCCCACTTGACTAATCCCAAAAGATCTGAATTTTCTCTATGCTAAAACGAATCGATTCCAACCCAACAATCTTGAAACACATTATTAGTGTTGGCGAGACGTGATGAAGTTGAAATCATGTTGACCATTATATTTGACTATCGCGGTGTTGTGCACTTAGTATTCTTGCCAGAAGGCCAAATGGTAAATAAAGAATATTATTTGAATATTATATAGCGACATTTGAGAGATCAGATAAAATAAAATAAATTGGGATAATAACTAACATTTTGTGTGTTATTGACCATACCTACACCCACCAAATAACTAAGTCTACACACATGTTTCTGAATAGCATTACTATTATACAATTGTCATAAATACAAAAAATACTCTAGTATCAAAACTTTTTTCTCCTACTATTTCAATAATACCACATTCAAAGTTTTTGGTTGTAACCTCCTTTTCTCAGGTCACGCTTTCATTAGACGGACTCTAGACTGTTATTTGTTCATCAAAAAATCTTTTATTTGATATTATGTTATTATCGGTTTTATAGAAAATTGAACTGTAGTAGTATAACAATATATGCAGTTATGGTGCTTATCAAAGATATTGGTAGCGTAGCATCTACGTAGAACAGGCCACACGCGCTCATCTTACTAAACGATCGCCTCGCCTGTATCACGCTCATACAAAGACGCTTTTGACTTCCTGTAAAGAAAAATCACTTTTAACTTGTCCCCTGCAATAGTAATAATTATTAAATTATTTCGAGTATCTAAGAATAAAAAACACATAGCTCGATTGACGACTAAATTAGTAAGCACTGAAACAGTTTAAGATGAAACATTGTGAAAACTCACAACAGATTCTACAACAGCGAGTATGTTGCCTGGACCTTGTGATCGTGAGAAACAAGGTCTAGGCAACTTACAATTATGCTCGTCAAATTGTAGCTTCAAAGTCTAGAGCATCGGCGCAAAGTTGCTAGTTGGTCGGACTATTATCGGTTGCATTTCGGGAAATGTGCTTCGGAATTGCATAACTTAATTCCGCCAAGCACGTCTTAGCATCGGATCACCAGACGTACAGCAATGCGCTGCCGGTACATGATAGACATCTCATCCAAATGCATAAAAAATTGGAAACTCATACACCTTAGCAGTAGCCACGCGTAATGATCACATTACGCGTGGCTACTGCTAAGGAGTTGACTTTCTATCGTGCAGGCCTGCATGCCTGCACGATAATAGTTATGCAGTATGCAAGCAGGTATGCAGCACGGAAGCAGGCATGCAACATGCAGCAGGCATGCAATATGCAGAGGCATGCAACATGCAGCAGGCATGCAGCATTTAAGTAGGCATGTAACATGCAAGCAGACATGCAGTTTGCAAGCAGCAATGCAGCAAACATTTTTTCTGCCACTGCTGCGGTGCTGCGGGGTTCAAATGGCCCCACGCGAGATTATCGTCGCAGATAATTTTAACGCTCATCACCGCAGCCTCGGCTCATGTTTGCCGGCTTGACTGACCAGAAACAGGTAGATACTATTGAAACAGACACTGTCTATGTAACAAATAACCCTACTGGTACTGAGCATCAGCTTGTTAATATACACACAAAGATAACATAAAGGTTGAACAGTGGTATTGAGTACAACAATCTTATAAGTTACAATAAAAATCGGCAACAATCGACCCAGTTATAGAGTTGTAGGTATATAACAATATTAACAACAGACTTACTAGCATAGTTTGTTTTCTTCATAAGCTGCATACACGCCGTCTCAGCTTCTTCAACAGCTATATAGAATTTCTCAGCATTTATACAATGTATAACTATAATTAATATATCTTTACCTAGCCATGCAATCGTCACAAGAAAGAACCAGAACTGCAACAAAATAATATCCAAGAAGTCATGATAAAAACAAAAAAGGAATATTATACTTTTATTCTTTAGAGAAATCTAACATAAATAAAAATAAAAAACATAAGATCAGCAAAACGCTCGTGATTTTAAAAATTAAATCACTAAAAGACGTTTAATACTTACTTCTATACTGTCAGTCATTCTTAGATTCACAAGATTGGTATCAAAATAAAATAGATCACCGTAAAATACACCACATGTGAAAATCATAATCTAGAAAAAAAAACCTGTGTTTTAAATTAAGTCAAATAAAACAATAAATTCATAAACAAAATAACACAATAAATACATAAACAATTATGAGCTGATTGGGCATAATAGCATATGCTATCCCAAAGGCGTCAAAAACTAGCCCCAAAATGAAAATCAGATGACTGTTTACAAACGAATAAATACGTTGGCTTCATCTTTTACAAAATCATTATGAAGAATACATAATTATAACAAGTAAAATCGTTATTTAAAACGGATCGTATACTATGCTTAAGTCCTGCAGTGCTAACAATATTCGAACACAGAATAAAAGTATCATTGCTGAATAAAAAATAGTTAAGAGCACAGTTTTACTAATTTCAACTTCCAAACTGATGCCTCCCATTAAGGTTTCTGACACAATAATAAGTACTTCAGAATTTGTTACATATAAGTATTCAACTATAGTGAACTTACCGACACATGGAAGATTGTCTTATACATTTTGTAAGCTTTATAAATATTTTGATATGTCTCAAGCAATTTGATACAATGTTCATTATTTTCTTCTTCATTTTTATGGTCATCCATCATCATTGCAATTTCTTTGATCCACTCTTCGAGAAATTTTCTTAACAGTGATATTAGTCGAGTGGCTATTACTAAATTAATATCCAATGTAAACCTCGTAATTTCAAGTAAACTATTAAAACAAAAACCTATGTCAAAAGATTGATCAATTGCCTTATTATATGTAACATATAACATAATATTGATAATAATTATAGTTAATATTGAGATCCAGTTCCAAATTATAAAACTTCGGATACTTTCACTTAATTTGATGTTGCGGTGAATTGTTTGAAAGTACAAAATAAGAAAGACGAAATTGTTCCTATGCACGAAATCAAGGATAAACAAGATCGTGAATACCAATGAATAAGATAAATAAATCAAAATATTGAAAAAACATAAAACGTGACTTTCTATTGGAGACATATTGACATCTGTGATGTCCATCGTGCATATTTGGTAAAAACAAATTGCACTCAAGAATAACATATGATGGAACGCAAATATAATATATTTTCTTTTATTTGGATAAATACGATTATTTTTGACATTATACTTTGAATTCAAAACCAGTTTGAGTGGAAAGTTAAAAGAATTTGCCAAACTCTGTATATCTTTTTCAAGTCGATTATTAAGTAGAACTTGGGACATTTTTAAATATATCGTTGGTTATAGCTTGATGGTTAATTAAATACTGACTCCAAAATGGTATTTTAATATAGCAAATTGACAATAATTCTAATGCCATCCGTAATAAATTAACGTCACGAGGGCCGGACTTTTATCTTATCTTCAAACATTAATGACGCATAAGGTAATTTAACAAATAAGAATTATTATAGTTACACTTTTACGATCGTTATCACAGATAAATAATTATGTAGAACATGTGCCAAATTCTAAAATATACAACAGTATACTACATCAGATCACTTCGATGATACCATTTTCAACATAACTATTCAGAACCATTCATTTATTTGTATTGTCATAATCGCTTAACTATGTTCATTGTGATATCTCTGTAAGGATGTAGAACTGGTGAAGAAGACCAGAAATGGCCAAAGGAACTTCGTACTATGAAGTTCATAGTATAGTTCCGTTGGCCATTTCTGGTCTTCTTCACAAGTTCCACTTCATCAAATGTCACTTTTTCACTGTAAATGCTTAAAACTTCGATGAAAATACTAAATTAATTATATGGTTGCCTATAATATTTAAAGAGTTCCCTCGATTCCATGGTGCAAGTGTAAGCAATAAATGCGCTTTATGTAAGGACTAACAACAACAACATTTATATTCTTGTTCATTGTTTATTAAATTAAACCCGCGAGAAAGATATAAAGTTATTAAATTTAATAATTTCTTTAACAATTGTTTAAGTATAAAACATAAAATTTTCTCTTGTACTTCAAAGCATACTTGTTACTTATTTATTAAAACTTCATGTAAAACGGACTTAATGCCTTAGGTATTCTCTACCAGTCAACCAAGGGTGGTGAAGAGAGAACATGGCAGGTACATAAAAAAAAAGAAAAAACCAGGGAAGAAATTCAAAGCGACACCACACATTATTTCATATCAACCCACCTCAAATTGATAAAACAAATTGTAACGTTGGGTCTGTAGTATCAAAGCCCGCTAATACTGTTACCGCAACTGCTTGTGACGTGCCGCGTACTTTTCCAGCCAGCAGTAATTTTAAGTCACAATGACTCACTCGCACGCCGCTTCTAATAACTCTGCAACTATGGCAAATAATGCATAAGGTAGTTTAACAAATAAGCTATTAATTAATAATAGTTATATTATAATTTGGTTAGATTTTTTTTTTGCGCTCGAAGACGTGAACGGTTATCAGGATGGACGGTTGTTAAAACGCTAACCGTCAAGATGATGATGGAACCGAAAGATAGGCACCCGAACTCAATAAAAAAACAATGTACCCTAATCGTGTTTGGGCTTATTAGATTTGTCATGAGATGCTCGTAACAGATCCCGATTTATAACAGTCAGTATCTGTGTTTGTTTCTTTTGAGCCGATGTTCCAAATGATACATACCACTGTTCAGGAACATTTCAGTGATTCAGATGCAAATGATCTAATCGCAAAGATGACAATTTACCCACGCCTAGAAGTGACTATATGTTTAAAATTGTAGGGTTTTAGGCAAATAAGAAATCGGTAATTTGTTGATATCCCGTTTAATATAAGTAAAATAATTTGGATAGCACGTTACAAGTTTTTGTTACAAAGCCAGGGCACAAGTGGCGCCACAGGAGGAAGTGAGCAAAAACAAAACTAGTAGGAGTGCGTTCCAATTTCATCACCCACCCCAGAACGCAATCCTATCTCAAATAAACAATACAGATTCTTATCTATAGTTACCACCTTTAGTTAGTATGTCGGAAACATTATTTTTGCCTTTTACATAATAAAATTTTAACTTTACATTGTTTAAATATTCTTTCAAAAAATGATGTCTTATGTCTATGTATTTGGACCTCAGTAAGTAGCAATCATTAGCAGTGAGTTTAATGGCACTTTGGTTATCGCTGTAGATGATTAGAGTGTTATCACGCTGTCCACCAAGCTCTCTTTGCAGTTGCTGCAGCCACAGCGCCTCCTGCGCCGCAGAAGACATCGCCATGTACTCCGCCTCGGCGGTCGACAGGGCGACGGTCTGTTTCTTGTGTTACCGCCACGAAATAGCACCACCCTGTAACAGAAATACATAACCTGTGCACGAATTTCTGTCGCGCATGTCACTGGCCCAGTCGGCATCGCAGTATCCTGTTATCTACTTCAAATCTTTTGTACCCTGTAGATATCTAAATATTCTCTTCACTGTAGACCAGTGTTCACTGTGTGACTGTCTGTCACTAATTCCAAATTAGTAACAAAATATTATATTTATCTTTGAACACCACGTCTGGCGACATGGGCCACTTAGACCCTCATAAATTGTCATTTTAATGCGAAAGGAACAATTACAAAAAAGGGAAATGTTTTAGCACACTTATAAAGAAATGACCAAAAGACCCAACATGTGCGAGCAAGTCGTGAGAACGAAGCGATCCCAAACCTTCCTAGAAACTGTACAAAAACAAAGCAATAATAAGGAATTGACAAGCGATACTGAGCCGTAAGGCGAGACGAGGCACGGGGGTTGACTCGGCAGGATAGGACACTTCGCGTGAGATCCTAGTAGGGGACACATGTCTAGGGACACTTAGCGTCAGGGCCGCGCAGAGGACCTGTGTGTCCAGGAGGATCTAGCTAAGCTAGCTGACTCAGTAGATATTGTAGGGCTATGTCCCGTTGTAATTTTCAGAAGTGCCAGTATTGTGATACAGTATTAGATATAGATGAACCGAGTCTAGTTTAGGCTTGTCTAATATTTATAGTACAGATCTATGTATGTGAGTCAGAGTACGAATGGATGGGCGTTGATTGTGATCTAGTGAGTAGTGTGTAAGTACGCGAGTGAATCTCAGCGGCTGTGTTGAAGACTGAATGGGTGAGTGTTGTGTGTTTTATCCTTCCTTATTCCATCTTATGACAAGGTAACCTGAGCTTGCGGTTGGTGTTAGGGACTCGGAGAAGGCCTTCCTTTGAAGTGAGTTGACATTGACTTTCCATCGAGTGGACTTGACACTTCCCGCCATACTGGCGCAATCATGACTTAAACGCTGCCAATTGAAGGTTAAACCGAATATATATTCGTTACATGCTGAGGCCAGTTCAAGATATACTAAGATCACAAACCACCAAACGCTAGCGTTGGCTACCTCCCCCTAAGAACTGACCGACAGTAGAGTGATTTACATTGCTCTTGTTATACGCACACTTCCAGGGAGCGGGGTAGGCTTCACCAAGTACCCTAAACTGCATTGATAGTCGTTCTATGGAACGCAAGGGAACGTATCTCGTTAAAACAAACCGGTCTTCGGGCCTCTTACTGATACAAAAAAATAATATTTATCGAGACACGTAATTTGGACTCATCTCTGGAGAACCTGATGTTGATGCGAGCAGATGGTAAGCAGTGATGCAATTGTTGATGGCGAGGCACATTAGAATGTTAAGAAGTGGTTGAATATTTTCCACTTTATCGACAAATATTTGTGGATATTTATCTATTTGCTCAATGGCAGCGGTTTGGGTTATCACTTTCAAAGCTAGCAAACCGGTTCGTAATTGGTATTTGTTGGTTTTAGGACAGTCAATATGGGACCAGTTTGTTTTTTTTTTTTATTTGCTTTACTTTCTGGGCTTGAAATAGGTCTCTTATCCAGTTATTATTACCGTTGCTTCCACAAGGTTCTGGAATGATGTCCTCAGTGGTAGTATTTGCGTTTGGATGGTCATCAAGTGACAAAGCTCTAGGTCTAGTTTCAAACATTATTTTATGGAAAACTTTTTGTATTCGTTTTTTTTTTGTTAGTGGTACTGGTTTTTTGGTTGTTTGTTATGGAGTCATTCATTTATTTTTATTTCTATAAGTATGAACGATTTAACAGTCGGTAGGTACCGACTGTTAAATCATTCCCAAGTGTGGTGACGCCCATTCCCAGGAAAAGGCAAATACAACACTGGTTGCCCGTTCCACAAAGGTTAGCGTTAGAGACTGGTTCCCTACCAGTCATACATATTGTCGTCACGTTACCCACCTTAGAACTGGGATTATTTATCTTTATTTCTTTGTAGTGAAATTTTCTTCTTCAGAGACCAGATAATGAAGCCAAACCTCTCAGATGTTCAGAAATTTAGAGGCCTGCCTTTGATTGATCGAGTTTGTTGACCACTGCTCGATACTCGGCGTTGTTGCTCATTGAGCACCACCCAGGGTACACGTGTAGCAAGGGTCAGAAAAGATGGTAAAGTCTATGGCCGCTAGCAACTCCATATCCCGTACATACCAAAAAAAAATGAAATATTGTAATGTCAAATTGTCTGTCTGACAAAGCACATGTCAATCATAGAGCCTACGATAAGATTTCTGTTCTGAAAATAATTTGATTTTTCCTTTTTATTCTCTCAAAGGTTGAAAGGTTGAAGGTTGGTTGGTTGTTTGCCTTCATCATAAAAGGAAATCTTGTGCAAAATTTCAGGTGCTTAGACCCAGTAGTTTTAGTTATGCGTTATTATGTCAGTCAATCAGTTTTTCCTTTTACATATATGTATATAGGTACGTTTTACAGATTCCTGTTTGGCTGAATGTCAAAAAATTTCCGACACGATTTTGCCATCCTACACAATAATCTCCTTTAGAAAACAGTAAACTTGATTACTGTTAAAATTAAACCATCATCAAATTTAAAACGTGTTACACTTTAGTGCTAAGATTTTCACAATTTCTGATGTGGGTTCTGTTTGTATACAAGATCAAATGAAGTAAATAAACACTGAAATATGGAACACTCTTACGGGATGTTATATTTTGCATTTTTTTGTTTGCTCTTTAACTATTATGTTTTATACTAAAGTTTTGGTTTCTCAATTGACTCTGTTTTAGACTAGAATAACATACAAGAATAACATCTTTTTTTTACCTATTTGACAGATCTCTTAGGTTAGCATAATAACACTAATTATGGTATTGTATTTATTTTTTTATACAATTGTTGATGCAAAATAATACTTATTTAACTATGTAAAAGTAATATAGAAAACATATTAGTCTGTTACTTGTTCATCAAAAAATCTTTTATTTGATATTATGTTATTATCGGTTTTATAGAAAATTGAACTGTAGTAGTACAACAATATATGCAGTTATGGTGCTTATCAAAGATATTGGTAGCTTAGCATCTACGTAGAACAGGCCACATGCGCTCATCTTACTAAACGATCGCCTCGCCTGTATCACGCTCATACAAAGACGCTTTTGACTTCCTGTAAAGAAAAATCACTTTTAAAAATCACTTTTAACTTGTCCCCTGCAATAGTAATAATTATTAAATTATTTCGAGTATCTAAGAATAAAAAACAGTTAGCTCGATTGACGACTATAAGCACTGATATCTACAGTTTAAGATCGGAAAATTGTGAAAACTCACAACAGATTCTACAACAGCGAGTATGTTGCCTGGACCTTGTGATCGTGAGAAACAAGGTCTAGGCGACTTACAATTATGCTTGTCAAATTGTAGCTTCAAAGTCTAGAGCTGTTGCCAGTTGCTAGTTGGTCGGACTATTATCGGTTGCATTTCGGGAAATGTGCTTCGGAATTGCATAACTTAATTCCGCCAAGCACGTCTTAGCATCGGATCACCAGACGTACAGCAATGCGCTACCGGTACATGATGGACATCTCATCCAAATGCATAAAAAATTGGGAACTCATATGATCATTACGCGTGGCTAAGGAGTTGACTTTCCTGCCGGGGTCTGTATACCTCAATAGCTATAACCTGAGAATAAGTTACAACTAGGTAAACGTGCTCGATTTCATTTTACGTAAAACATTTCAACTATTATCGTGCAGGCATGTAGTATGCAAGCAGCTATGCAGCACGGAAGCAGGCATGCAACATGCAGCAGGCATGCAATATGCAGAGGCATGCAACATGCAGCGGGCATGCAGCATGCAAGTAGGCATGTAACATGCAAGCAGACATGCAGTTTGCAAGCAGGCATGCATTATGCAAGCAGGCATGCAGCATGCAATCACGCATGCAGCATGCAATCACGCATGCAACATGCAGCAAACATGCACCATGCAAGCACGCATGTAACATGCAGCAGACATACAGCAGGCATCCAACATGCAGCAAACATTGTTTCTGCCACGGCTGCGGTGCTGCGGGGTTCAAGCGGCCCCACGCGAGATTATCGTCGCAGATGATTTTAACGCTCATCACCGCAGCCTCGGCCCATGCGGGCCGGCTTGACCGGCCAGAAACTGGTAGATACTATTGAAACAGACACTGTCTATGTAACAAATAACTTTACTGGTACTGAGCATCAGCTTGTTCATATAAACACAAAGATAACATAAAGGTTGAACAGTGTTATTGAGTACAACAATCTTATAAGTTACAATAAAAATCGGCAACAATCGATCCGATTATAGAATTGTAGGTTTGTTATTAACAACAGACTTACTCGCATAGTTTGTTTTCTTCATAAGCTGCATACACGCCGTCTCAGCTTCTTCAACAGCTATATAGAATTTCTCAGCATATACACAATGCATAACTATAATTAATATATCTTTACCTAGCCATACAATCATCACAAGAAAGAACCAGAACTGCAACAAAATAAAAACCGCTCAGCAACAAAATAGTATCCAAGAAGTCATGATAAAAACAAAAAAGGAATATTATACTTTTATTCTGTAGCGAAATCTAATATAAATAAAAAAAAATCATAAGATCAGCAAAACGCTTGTGATTTTAAAAACTAAATCACTAAAAGACGTTTTATACTTACTTCTTTACCCTCAGTCATTCTTAGATTCACAAGATTGGTATCAAAATAAAATAGATCACTGTAAAATACACCACATGTGAAAATCATAATCTAGAATAAAAAAACCTGTGTTTTAAATTAAGTCAAATAAAACAATAAATTCATAAACAAAATAACACAATAAATACATAAACAATTATGAGCTGATTGGGCATAATAGCATATGCTATCCCAAAGGCGTCAAAAACTAGCCCCAAAATGAAAATCAGATGACTGTTTACAAACGAATAAATACGTTGGCTTCATCTTTTACAAAATCATTATGAAGAATACATAATTATAACAAGTAAAATCGTTATTTAAAATGGATCGTACACTATATTTAAGTCCTGCAGTGCTAACAATATTCGAACACAGAATAAAAGTATCATTGCTGAATAAAAAATAGTTAAAAGCACAGTTTTACTAATTTCAACTTCCAAACTGATGCCTCCCATTAAGGTTTCTGACACAATAATAAGTACTTCAGAATTTGTTACATATAAGTATTCAACTATAGTGAACTTACTGACACATGGAAGATTGTCTTATACATTTTGTAAGCTTTAAAAATATTTTGATATGTCACAAGCAATTTGATACAATGTTCATTATTTTCTTCTTCATTTTTATGGTCATCCATCATCATTGCAATTTCTTTGATCCACTCTTCGAGAAATTTTCTTAACAGTGATATTAGTCGAGTGGCTATTACTAAATTAATATCCGATGTAAAGCTCGTAATTTCAAGTAAACTATTAAAACAAAAACCTATGTCAAAAGATTGATCAATTGCCTTATTATATGTAACATATAACATAGTATTGATAATAATTATAGTTAATATTGAGATCCAGTTCCAAATTATAAAACTTCGGATACTTTCACTTAATTTGATGTTGCGGTGAATTGTTTGAAAGTTCAAAATAAGAAAGACGAAATTGTTCCTATGCACGAAATCAAGGATAAACATCATCGTGAATACCAATGAAAAAGATAAATAAATCAAAATATTGAAAAAACATAAAATATGACTTTCTATTGGTGACATATTGACATCTGTGATGTCCATCGTGCATATTTGGTAAAGACAAATTGCGCTCAAGAATAACATATGATGGAACGCAAATATAATATATTTTCTTTCATTTGGATAAATACGATTATTTTTGACATTATACTTTGAATTCAAAACCAGTTTGAGTGGAAAGTTAAAAGAATTTGCCAAACTCTGTATATCTTTTTCAAGTCGATTATTAAGTAGAACTTGGGACATTTTTTAATATATCGTTGGTTATAGCTTGATGGTTAATTAAATACTGACTCCAAAATGATATTTTAATATAGCAAATTGACAATCATTCTAATGCCATCCATAATAAATTAACGTCACGAGGGCCGGACTTTTATCTTCAAACATTAATGACTCATAAGGTAGTATAAGAAATAATAATTATTATATTTACACTTTAACGATCGTTATCACAGATAAATAATTATGTAGAACATGTGCTAAATGCCTACCGCGGGGAATGGTTCGAGGTAGCTCAAGAAAAGGATACCTGGAAGAAGTTGGAGTAGGTCTTTGCCCAGCAGTGAGACAGTATAGGCTATTAATTTTTTTTTTTAAGTACTAAATTGTACGAGTAAAATATACAACAGTATACTTGACGGTTAGCGTTTTAACAATCGTTCATCCTGATAACTGTTCACGTCTTCGTGTGCAAAAAAAAATAATCTAACCAAATTATAATATAACTATATTTTAATTAATAGCTTATTTGTTAAACTACCTTATGCATTATTTGCCATAGTTGCAGAGTTATTAGAAGCGGCATGCGAGTGAGTCATTGTGACTTAAAATTACTGCTGGCCGGAAAAGTACGCGGCACGTCACAAGCAGTTGCGGTAACAGTTTTCAATTAGCGGGCTTTGATACTACAGACCCAACGTTACAATTTGTTTTATCATTTTGAGGTGGGTTGATATGAAATAATGTGTGGTGTCGCTTTGAATTTTTTCCCTGGTTTTTTTTTTTTTTTTTTATGTACCTGCCATGTTCTCTCTTCACCACCCTTGGTTGACTGGTAGAGAATACCTAAGGCATTAAGTCCGTTTCACATGAAGTTTTAATAAATAAATAACAAGTATGCTTTGAAGTACAAAAGCAAATCTTATGTTTTATACTTAAACAATTGTTAAAGAAATGTTTAAATTTAATAACTTTATATCTTTCTCGCGGGTTTAATTTAATAAACAATGAACAAGAATATAAATGTTGTTGTTGTTAGTCCTTACATAAAGCGCATTTATTGCTTACACTTGCACCATGGAATCAAGGGAACTCTTCAAATATTATAGGCAACTATATACAACTTTTTAGTTGATCCGATAGAAATATTTCACTTTATTTAAATTTGTTCTATCTACACAGCTTTGGGAATACATTGTGTCTGAATAATAAAATGAGAGCTCGTTCTTACCAGATTTTTGTCATTTTATAAAAACTTATTATTAGTTATTATTTTTATTTATTTTACTTTATACTTTTGTCATGGAGTAAGGTGATTTGTGATCAAAACAACTAATGTTGAATTTTGTTATCATTAGTTCCACTTTATTATTTCAGGCACTTAAAATTTGTTAATTCTTCATCAGTAGAATTTTATCGTTATTATAAATTAAAATTAAATAATTTCAATGAATTCGAAGGTTTTATAATAGTTTATTGATCCACAAAATCTTTGTATACAATTATGATACATTTTACATAGTATTTATTTAAATATTTAAACTATTTTTTAACTTTACCGTATTCTTGGCAGTTAGCGTGCAGATTACCTAGGAAGTCTGCCAATTATCTAGTCATTGTAAGAACTTAATTTTTCTTTTGCAATGCACTTCCTCGAAAACTGACTCATATCGCACTATGATTAGGTTTATTAAGCCATCTATACAAGGTGTCGTTTTGAAGCTGCAAAATATTTCAGGAGGTAATTATGTTAGTGATTCTCGACCCGAATCAATAATAAAATAAGTAGGTAATTTTTTTTTTTATAACCGCGCTTTTTTTCACACACACAAACACGGAACAATAAAGGGCGTTTTCACACACACTAACTCGCAACGATAGTTTCATAAATAATGTATCATCCAATCATCATTCCGCACGCCACACCCTAGCCACGCCCCCGCGGCCATCGATCAATCGATTTAGTTTAGTGTAATTAAACAATTAAATAACAAGTATTACTGATTATTGACCAGGTATCGTTTTTTTATATGATTATTTATGAGTTTTATTACAACCTCCTGAAATATTGTGCAGTTTTAAAACTGCACCTTGTATAATTAACGTTAGTTTTTTTTTTTATTTATCATAACAAGGGCTTTTTTCTTCCCCATTTCAATGTTTGATGTTTTAAAATGTAATGAAAATTTAAATTGTGTTTTTGAACAGAATATTATAAATAAATAAGATTATTCATAAGGAGCCAAAACTGGTGGCTGGTATTTAAAATTTTTGCCCAATTATTTTCGTTTATAAGTTGTTAGTTTAGATTTTTTTACTGAATTATGTTTGTACTTTACCAAATTTTGTACTTTGTATTAAAATCATACATCATTATGATGTATGAATTTTTTCGTGTTTCTAAAGATGATGTTTCAATCCATACTCCACATTGACTTTCCCTTTAAATTTTTAAGTACGGTCATTAACTTTACTTTTTCTATAAGTACACATACATCATACATCGTAATTTAGAATTTAGCTAAATTTTTTCTTTAAACATTTTTGATCATTGGAATTTTGGTAGAGTAGGTATTGTATCTTTGGTATACAATGTAATTTTTCGTCTTCTCGAATACAATGGTATAATTTGATTTAATTCATATAAATCTACATTAAAGGAAAATATTTTTAATACATCGTTCACCTTCAATTTCTGGGATACAACAGGCTCATAATTATAATAAATAGATTACAATAAGCTGACATTAAATATTATTAAAATAACTCTACATAATCGAAACATATTCGTACGTCTATTTTTACCAATTTGCTAGATCTTTTAGGGTTGCATATTAGAAAATCGAAACTTTCTCGAGCAAATTTCAAAAGAACAATAAACGAAATAACAAAATTTAAATGACCAAATATTTTATTTAGAAAAAATTTTAGAATCCCAATGTATGTGATATCAAATGAACGAGTGATCAAAAGTTGCTAGATGTAATTTTAAAATATCAAATAATTACTAATCAAATTACATAATCACAAATGACGAAGTTTAAAATCTCGAAGTTCAAAATCCCGACTCGTCCATGTCGGGGTGCCCTAAGGTCCCGATCTGTTTTATTTTGAGAAGTAGCACTCGCCGGCCGCTGCCGCGGCACCGCTCGCTTCGCTCGCTTGGCTCGCGCGCCGTTGGTAACAATTCTAACCTAACCTATTTCAGTCAGTTTGAAATAACGAATAATACCTACAATCTCTCGTAAAAATGTGATTGTATTTTGATTGCACTTTGAACTGGGTGAAATAGGTTAGGTTAGAACTGTGACCAACCGCGCGTGAGCCGAGCGAGCGAAGCGAGCGGTGCCGCGGCAGCGGCCGGCGAACGCAACGTCCAAGTTGTTTCGTCCATTCGAGATTTCGTCCATCCCTTCCCTTCTAACGTGCGTGTCCATTTTGACCTTTGAACGCTTTGGTCAATAGTGTAATAAATAATTTAAACATTGATATTCCAGATTTTAGTCAGCTGAACTTTTGATCAAATGACCATCTTTATTTTAAACTGTTGATTTTTACGTTGTTCTTTTGAAATTTGCTCAGGAAAGATTTTCTAATATGCAACCTCTTTTAGGGACATCATGCTTACACCAATTAGGATATTAGATTTGTTTAAAAAAATTAACCATGGCCCTAGGCGGCATACGAAAGGAGGCGGCAGAAAGCGCCAATTTATTTATTTGAAAAAAAAAACTTAGATATTCGAAATTGTAAATTTTGATGTCGATGTCTAGCCTGCGTGCTGCAGCAGGTATATTGCTTTTTATTAATCCAAGTTCATTCTCTGACGTAACAATGTCGGACCAAGCTCAACCATGACTTGGCACTGAGTGTGTTCACGCTGACGCGATTAAACACGCGCATACTGACCTTGGGCCAACACTCGTATGCGCAAGGCAAGTGACGTGACTCTTAAGGTGTTGTGGAGGTCTCAGTTTGACCACATTGGCCGAATAGGGAACAAACCCCGTTGATAGTAAAGCGTTTTGGTCCCTGGCAAACTCGAGTGAATCGAACTTCTGCCGTCCCTCACCTCCACCACGGCTGAAACCCGGCGGGTCCCTGGCTCACACCGCTGAGGAGAAAGCAAACTTAATTGCCTCTTATATTGCGGAATCTTCGCGTCTGAATTCCGGTGACGCACCGCCCCCTGTTTCTCCTGATGGGTACGTGACGAGTATGTCGGATATTCGTATCCATCAGAAAGACGTACGTAAGAATAAAGCTAGTGGCCCCGACGTGATACCTGCAGTCGTTCTTAATACTGGTGTTCTTAAACATAATAAACAACAAAGGGCGGCGTATTTCTGGTCGACCCCAAGCGGCGAAAACCCACGCTACGCCACTGGTGTGTGCTAGGTAAGGTTAAACTTTTCAGCAATAGATGGCGCTATCATAAAATCAGCAAATGTTCTAGAACTATTCATGGAAATTGTTGAATTTTAATGAATTATTGCGTAAATACCAAGAATATTTACGAAAATAAACCGAAGTTAGATCCAATAATTTTACCATAACAAGATTTGCAATAGCGTAGTGCGCAACTCAGCACATTTTCTAAGAAAATGATTTTCTTTTAGTGCCTAAAGCGGATACAAACACGACTTGACGTTTAGGGGTGTCATACTAGACTGAGCGACTTGTTACTACCAAGTAACAAGTATCGGTTTGGACTTTTGTTCGCTATGTCCTGTCTATTGGTAGTATATGTTTAATGTCTTTGCTTATAGTAAGTTGTTGAACCAGTAAGTTTGACATTTAAACATCAGGTCTTCCCTATAAATAAGATTGGTTTCTATTAACGTTCTCTTACTTGCTATTCAGCCCTAGACCTTTACGGGCTACCTAAGTTCACGTAAGTTATATCTTAGTATTATTGCTACTGTTGTATTGATTCTGTGTATTTTATTATACTGTAAGTTTTGTTTCTAATTATGTTATTGTAACAATGATAAAATGCTTCCGAGGTGTTTCTTGGCCGTTCTTCACCTCGAAGACCTAGATTCCGAACGAGCCAGTAGTTTATTCGATTAACTGACAATTATATTTCAAATAAATACTTAGTCTTGTTTTCCTGTGCTTTTTATCTTCATAAAACCCTTTCCTTTTACACCACAGTCATAGGAACTTTGATACACAGTAAATAACCGTTATCCATCTTGACATTTTAGTATGACATATGGGTAGATATAAATATATTTCAATATAGTTTTCCCTTGTTATTTCTTACACGCTCATCTTACTAAACGATCATCTTGCCTGTATCACGCTCATACAAAACTGCTTTTGACTTCCTGTAAAGAAAGATCAGTTTAAAAATGTTTCACTGATGCCCGGTTATAGTGATATTTACTAAATTATTACAAAAATCCAAAATACATGAAAAATAATCAAAAATCTACTACACTAATCTAAACTATTAATATAGTCGTCAATTTTGCTAACCATTTTTGATTTTTACTAATGTAAGCACTGATACAGTTTAAAATCGGAACACTGTGGCGTCAACCCAAGACAGATTGCACAACAGCGAGTAAGTCGCCTGAACCTTGTGAACGTGGGACACAAGACTAATATTTTTTTCTTTCTTTACTCTAGAGCATCGACGCAAAGTTGGCTAGTCTGCCAGTCTTCTATTGGTTGCATTTCGGGAAATGTGCATCGGAATTGCATAACTTAATTATGCCAAGCACGTTCTAGCATCGGATAAAACGATGTACAGCAATGCACTACCGGTACATAATGGACATCCCATTCAAATGCATAAAAAAATTTGAGAACTCATTCATTACGCATGGCTACAATTAAGAAGCTGAATTCTTTGCCGGAGTCTATATATCCTAATAGCTACAACCTGAGGGTCTTTAAGTCAAGAGAGAATAAATTATAACTAGGCAAGTGTGCTCCATCGTCGACCACACCGACGCTTTTTCAAAAACAGTGGTTGATGACGTACCCTGTACGACAGGAAAGCACGCCTTATACGCAATGTTATGTGAAAGCAATCAAAATTTGCATCTACTATTAAGAACAGCTCCACCAGATCCTAAACGCACCGTAACATTGAACGCAGAAAGCGTTTTATCTAAACATTTTTAGACCATGATTGAAAGCAGTCGCAATACCAATCATTATTCCACGTAACTGGTAAATACTATTAACACAGACACTTTCTATGTAACAAACAACCTTACTGGTGACCTCAGTATCAGCAGTTCACACAAATACAAAGGTAACATAAAGGGTGAACAGTGTAACTAAGTTCAATAATTTTATGAGTTTCAATAAAAATCGGCAACAATACCGGGTCTGGTTATAGAATTGTTGGTTTTTTATTAACAACATACTTGCAACATTTGTTTTCTTCATAAGCTGCATACACGCCGACTCAGCTTCTTCAACAGCTATATAGAATCTCTCAGCATTTACACAATGCACAACTATAATAATTATATCTTTACCTAGCCATGCAATCGTCACAAGAAAGAACCAGAACTGCAACAAAATAAAAACTGCTATACAAGAAATTATGATAGAAATATGAAAGGGATCTAGCTTAAAGGAATCTAACTTAAATAAATTATCATGAGAACAGAACAACAAAGCTCGTGATTTTTAAAACTAAAGTCTTTTGGTTTCATACTTACTTCTAAGCCCTCAGTCATTCTCAGATTCGCAAGATTAGTGTCAAAATAAAATACATCACTGTAAAATGCGCCACATACGACATCCATAACCTAGAAAACAAAATCTTTGTTTTAAAATAATGAATAACACAATAAATATGAGCTAGATAGGCATAATAATAGCACATCGTATGGCATGACGATGCTATCCCAAAGACATAAAAATTCAGCCCAAAAATGAAACTCAGATGTGTTTACAAATGGATAAATACGTCGGCTTCATCTTTTATGGGAGCGTCATATAAAATACATTTAACAAGTACAATTGTATTACAAAACGAATCGGACACTATATTTAACTCCTGCAGTGCTAACAATTTTCGGTCACAGAGTAAAAGCATTATGGCTGAATGAAGAATAGTTACAAGGCACGGTTTTACTAATATCAACATCCAAACTGATGCCTCCATTAAGGTTTCTGACACAATAATAAGTACTTCAGAATTTGTTACGTTTAAGTATTCAACTATCGTGAACTTACCAATACATGAAAGATTGTCTTATACATTTTGTAAGCTTTACAAATATTTTGATATGTCTCAAGCAATCTGATACAATGTTCAATATTTTCCTCTTCATGTTTGTGTGTTTCATCATCATTGCGATTTCTTTGATCCACTCTTCGAGATATTTTCATAACAGTTTTATTAGTCGGATGGCTATTACTACATTAATATCCATTATGATACACGTAATTTCAAGTAAAATATTCAAAAAAAAACTAATGTCAAAAGACTGATCAATTGCCTTAAAATATGTAACAAATAAAATACATAATATTTATAATAATTATAGTAAATATTGAGATCCAATCCCAAATTATGAAAATTCGAAGTCAAGAATAAACATTATAGTGAACGCCAATGAAAAAGATATACTAAAATATTTAAAAAATTTAAGACGTGACTTTCTATGGGTGACATATTGACATCTGTGATGTCCATCGTGCATATTTGGTACAGGCAAATCGCAATCAAGAATAATACGTTATGGGACGCAAATATAATATATTTTCTTTTATTCGAATAAATGTGATTATTTCTGACATTATACTTTGAATAAAAAACCAGTTTGAGTGGAAAGTTAAAAGAATTTGCCAAACTCTGTACATCTTTTTCAAGTCGATTATTAAGTAGAACTTGGGACATTTTTTTATATATATAGTTATATATATTATATATATTTCTTTTTTTATTCAGGGTTTTTGGTAAATTAGTTACATAAAATCTTGAGTAATTACAAAGGTAAATGCTAAGTTATATGCATGTGCTAGGATAAATCTGTTTCACAGGCGGTATAAGCTCTTACACAATAGTTTTGTAGGACAATAGAATTCATAACAATATTTAAAAAAGTCTATAAATAGTGAAAAATATAATTAAATTATTTATAATGATAAATACCTAGTTTACTTAAA
Organism: Mythimna ferrago; assembly: GCA_910589285.2. Lineage (NCBI taxonomy): Eukaryota > Metazoa > Arthropoda > Insecta > Lepidoptera > Noctuidae > Mythimna > Mythimna ferrago. Next base: position 20,493,543 of record OU342696.1, read on the forward strand.
CACTAAAAGTATATGATATTTTGTATTCTAAAACTGTTTCTTGCACTCTCTGTTTCTCTATTTACACACATAATATGATTTTGCGTCAGCAGAATTAGTAATTCGTTCGAAGTTGCGTTAATTCTAAAGAGTCATGTTTACATTGGACAAATATGCTAATTGGTTATGGCTTGACGACTAATTAAATACTGACTCTACAATGGTATTTTAATAAAGCTATTTGACAATAATTCTAATGCCATCTTTAATAAATTAATGTCACGCTGGCAGGACTTTTCAAATTATCTTTAAACATTAATGACGCAAAAGGTAGTTTAAAAATAGTATTATATATACACTTTTACGAAGATCTTATTACAGCTTTTGCCTGCGACTTCACCCGCGTACATATAATATAAGCCCGATTCACTCAAGAATAAAGCAGCATGATAAAATTTTAGCATTCGGACCAGTATTTTCAGAAATTACCTCTTACAAGCAAAAAAATAAACTACTTCTTTGTAATATTAATATACGAGTAGATTTTATTTACTGTATTTATTTTTGTAATCGTAAGATATACAAACTGTTGATATAATTTCTTTACATATAACATTTAAATGTTCTAAAACTTATTTCATATAATGTTATTAGATATAACGTTTATTTAACCTAAAATCATTAGATATATCCATTAAAATAAACACTGATAGTAATGATACTATATTATGGTTAAACACCCCGATTTGAGAAACCAATCAGTTTTCTGACATTTTGGTCACAATCACTTTTCTGACATTTTGGTCACAGATAGATATCTATCTACTTTTCTGACATTTTGGTCACAGATAGATATCTATCTATCTGTGACCAAAATGTTAGAAAAGTGATTGGTTTCTCAAATCAGGGTGTTTAACCATAATATAGTATCATTACTATCAGTATTTATTTTAAACGATATATCTAATGATTTTAGGTTAAATAAACGTTATATCTAAGATAGATAGTTAGATAGTTATTTGGTAGCATTTTCATTATAAAAATCTACATTAAAATAGTGGCATAAAAAGTCAACATGTTGTGCTATGAAATTTAGTGACAGAAACGAATCGCAACAAAAGCGACTTCACGTAGTCTTGTCTGCCCTATCCCTAGAGTGTAATTCAAGTCCGCATAAGCGCAATGGGGTAGGGCGGCCCGCGAGCTGAGAAGCAGGTGGGTTGAAGGCCCGCCGCCGCGGCTGAGGCGTAGCTGCGGTGGTGAGCGTTAAAACCATCTGCGACGATAAGCTCGCGTGGAGCCACCCAAACCCCGTAGCGCCGAAGCCGTGACTGAAACAATGATTGCTGCATGTTGCATGCCTGCTTCTTTGCTGCTTGCCTGCTTGCATGCTGCATGCCTGCTTGCATGTTGCATGCCTGCTCGCATGCTGCCTGCTTGCATATCTATTCAGGTTACTATGACAAAAATTAAAAAGCAAGTCTATGTACACAAAGTGACAAACTAACAATGACAAACTAACAGATATAAGTGTTATATCTTCTGAGTTGTATATCTAACGATTTTATATTCAATTAATGTTATGTTTGTAAAAGTTAGCTATAGTAAAATTATATCAACCGTTTATTATACTAATTGATCGTTCTATCAAATACAATTATAGATTTAGTTGTTATATCTTGTTAATATTAGAGATTTTGTAATTTTATCATATATTACCCCTAATACAATAAAGAGGTAAAGTTTTTTTTTTGTTTGTAGTAAGTAGGTAAACTCTGGAAGTACTGGTCCGATTGCTAAAATTTTTCCACTGATAGAAAACTGCTTTATTCCTGACTGATATAGGCTTTATATTATGAACGCGTCGTCGGAAAATCTGAAATTAAGTATTCGTATGCATTCCACATCCTTTTTTGACAAATCGTTTACAGTCCAAGCTACTCGTTTGTGGTATGCGTTACCTAGTGAAGTGAGACGTGCTCAAACGCTACCAACGTTTAAAAAATGGTGAAGGAGCATTACCTTTCACTTTGATTTTGTCTTCTCCTGGCTTGATTACATATTTAATATTTATGAGTATATTTTTTGTAATGTATGTATGTATTTGTGTTGTTACTTCATATTAGTATTATTTCTGATGTACACTAACAGCCCTATATCTTTCTCCTCTCTGTCAGTCCATCCAAAGGTTGACTGTAAGAGATCGTCCTGTGCGATAAGACCGCCCATTGTACACTTATTTTGAATAATGTTTGTCCTGTATCTTTTTTGTTCATGTGGTGTACAATAAAGAATATAATAATAATAACGCGGGCGAAGCCACGGGCAAAAGCTAGTTTGGTATATTTTCATTCATTTGCTTTAATGGTCAGTGTTTTAACCAAACTTAAGGGTGCGCCCTTAGGTTACATTAGAACAGTGACCATTAAAGCCAGATTCCCTTCTAATGTTAGTGAAACATTTGGATTAGGTTAAGGCTAGGTTAATTATGGTATTGTATTTGTTTAATTTTTTTAAATTATTGATGAAATTTAATACTAATTTAATTGGGTAGAAATAATATAGAAAAAGTAACTATATTAGTTAGTATAATAATCGGTTTTACAGAAAATTGAATTGTAGTAGTATAACAATATATGCAGTTATGGTGCTTATCAAAGATATTGGTAGCGTAGCATCTACGTAAAACATGCCACACGCGCTCATCTTATTAAACGATCGCCGCGCCTGTATCACGCTCATACAAAGACGCTTTTGACTTCCTGTAAAGAAAGATCAGTTTAAAAATGTTTCACTGGTGCCCGGTAATAGTGATATTTACTAAATTATTACGAGTATCCAAGAATCAAAAATGGTTAGTAAAATTGACAACTATGTTAGTAAGCACTGATACAGTTTAAGTTCGGAACACTACGGTGACAACTCATGACAGATTGCCCAACGAGTAAGTTGTCTGGACCTTGAGAACCAGACGTACAGCAATGCGCCACCGGTACATGATGGACATCCTATTCAAATGAATAAAAAGTTATGGGAAATCATTCATTAGGTGTGGCTACAGTTAAGAAGTTGAATTCTCTGCCGGAGTCTGTATATCCTAATAGCTGCATTCTGTAAGTCTCCTAGTTATGAGAAAATAAGTTACAACAAGGCAAGCGTGTTCCATCGTGTTTGTTTATCAGTTGTCTAGTACTCATAACACAAGCTCTGACTAGACTAGACGGCGTTGTGTGATAGTTGTAAAATATTATATTATTATATTATCGTCAACCACATCGTCGCTTTATAACGAACAGCGAGTGCTGATGCACTCTGCATGGCAGGAAAGTGATCAATATTTGTATCCGCTATATCGGCCAGTTCCACCAGAATCTTGAACGCGCTGTAATATTGGAAGCAGAAAGGGTTTGAACTAGACATTCTTATTAAAATGACGGCCGTTGTAGTTCCAATAATTTTTTCTACGCAATCTAACATAACTTGTAACAAACAACTCTACTAATGAGTTCAGCAATGTAAAATATTAAGGTCTTTAGCTGGATCGCTCTTTAAGGTGGGGCAAAAACATAAATGAAACCCGCGAAAAAACTAACAGATTCCTCAATGTTCTTGTAGGGACACATCGTATGACAGGAAATATGATCGCGTGACGTATGTATGTATGTATGTAAGTAACTATGATGTATGCATGGATAGCGACGGCTGCGCTCCGTCGAATAAGTTTCAACAGTCGTAAATATACGGTCCTGCTATACTTACGCCTCTTTCATTTAATCGCTCACTCAGTACATTCTCTCTCATACAAATAACCCTAAAACCATTAAGTTCTCAAAGTTTTATCTGGCGCTAACTGGGGAGTTCATCCGAAACACTTAAGAATTGCATATATTTCCCTTATACGAAGTCGGATGGACTACGCTAGCTTTTTATACGGAGATAGTTGTCACTCAAACTTGCACAAACTTGATAAAGTCCAAAACCAAGCAATGAGGATTATTGGCAGCTTTATTAAATCTACTCCAATTCATGTCATGAGTAGTGAATTAAGTCTACAACCTTTATTTGTTCGTAGAAATTATTTAGCTGGTAAATTTTATTTAAAGTGTAGGTCGTTCTTAAATAGTGTGCCGTTGTTAACTTGTTGGATGATTTTTACCTCAGTTGCCTTTTAGGAAACGAAGAAATAAGCCTTTGCTAATTTTAAGCCATGAATACCTTAAAGACGTACGAATTCACTGCAGCCAGAATTTAGAGATGTTTGGTTATCCTTATTGGGTTAGTTACATAGATTTAACTAAAAACATTAACTTTAATATAAGTGAAGTAAATCAGCCAAAAAAACGATTTCAACCACAAGTTTTGAATGATTTATTTTGTCATCATTTAAGCGCAGAATACACACATTTTTATCAAATATTTACAGATGGTTTTAAAGAAAATAATAATTCTGGTGCAGCTTTTTATGACCCTCAACAAGATATTTCATTGGGTTGATTTGTAGTTGATTCAAACGTGTCTATAATCCATATTGAACTGTTGGCAATCAGTGAAGCTATATCATACGCCCAATCAATAAATCATAATAAGTTTGTAATACTGACTCCAAGAGTGCATTACAACATGTGGCTCGTTGTACCTCGACAATTCGAGGAACACCAATAGCATATACGATAATTAACCAGATCCTTGAATTTCAACAAAATTCTAAATCAGTAATACTGCAGTGGATTCCGTCAAACATCCGGATTCATGGCAATGATATGGTAGATTCGGTGGCAAAGCGAGCCTGTGTCGTAGGCATTCCATTAAATATAGCTCCCATTTTCTCCGATAACTATTACCTGATTAAAAAACATTGTCGTAAATTGTGGAAAGAATTTCATGATCGGAGGTTAAAGGAAAAAGGTATCTGGTACAACACCATCCAACATGAACCATTATCAATTCCTTGGATAGACAATTATGCTCTCAATAGAAAAGACATTGTTACTGCCATGAGGCTTCGATCCATCACTTCCATCGAGGAAGTTAACGTTCCTCATGGGTATCACAGATTCACCTAATTGTTTAAAATGCGGAATAATTGAGGACGTACAACATATTCTGGTGGAGTGTGAGTGGGGCGAACGCCTCAGGAGAAATATGTTTAGGACTTTAAATTTGTTAGATATTGGTATTTGCAACAACATTTTAGCTAAGCCTACGTCAGACGAGGCAAGAGTTTTATACAAAATTTATTACAATCATCTAAAATAAATCAAAATACAAAGTTTGGCTATGATGGAGCGCCATGGTCAAAATTGTGACAAAGCTTTAAAAATAAAGATTTAAAAAGAAATGACCTCAACATCAGCTTGCTCACAAATAAACAATAGGTTGGCCAGCGTTGCTGAGATGAACAATTTTATAAGTTAGAATAAAAATCGACACCAATCGACCCGATTATAGAATTGTAGGTTTATTATTAACAACATACTTACTCGTATAGTTTGTTTTCTTCATAAGTACCATACACGCTGTTTCAGCTTCTTCAACTGCTATATAGAATCTCTCAGCATTTACACAATGCATAACTATCAGTAATACACTTTTACTTAGCCATAAAACCGTCACAAATATGTTAAACCAGAACTGCAACAAAAAAAACTTCTATTCAAGACATTAGGGTAAAAAACACTAAAAAAGAAAAACATATTTTTATCAACTAGCGAAACTCAACAAAAAAAAATATAAAAAGAACAGCAGCAACCTCGTGATTTTGAAAACTACAATAAACTAAGGTAAATCACCGAAAGATATTTCATACTTACTTCTATGCCCTCAATCATTCTTAGACCCGCAAGTGTCTTATCAAAATAAAATAGATTACGGTAAAATGCACCGCATGTGAAATCCATAACCTGGGATAAAAAAAAACCTTTGTTTTAAATGATGACAAATAACACAATAAGTTCATAAACATTTGAGCTAGATGGGCATGTGTGTATCCAAATTACGAAAGTGGAAGATTTTTAATGCCAGATCGTGGAACATCACGATGCTGTTCTAAGGGCAATGAAAATCAGCTCGTATATGTAACTAAGATGTGGTCACCATCATCATCAATTCACCCAATATACGTCCACTGCTGGACATAGGCCACTTAAATTTGGCAATTCTTTGTGCTATGTCGGTAACCTTAGTTTTCCTGCGATTATCTTCATTTTTGATTCGATCACGCACGGAAATCCAGAGCATAATCCTTTTCATTGCCCTTTGGGTGACTTTAAGCCTTCTAATGAGGCCCATTGTGAGCGACCACGTTTCGGAGCCATATGTCATCACTGGCAACACGCACTAGTCATAGACTTTCGTCTTGAGACACTGTGGTATATTAGACGAGAAGATACCGCGTAGATTCCCGAAAGCTGCCCAGCCGAATTGGATTCGACGGTTAACCTCATTCTCGAAATTAGATCTACCCAACTGGACTGTTTGTCCGAGGCAGACGTAATCGTCCAAACTTCGAGTGTAGAGTCTTCGATCTTGACAGTAGTGGGCGCTACATGGTTGTTAATCATGATTTTGGTTTCATCCATGTTCATTTTAAGACCCACTCTTTCGGAAGCTCTACTGAGGTCATTGAGCATTGTGCTAAGCTCCTCCGTAGTCTCAGCCATGACTATTATGTCGTCGGCAAACCGAAGGTGAGTGATGTATTAGCCATTGACATTAATGTCTAGTTCACTCCAGTCCAGAACCTTGCAGACATCCTCTATTTTGGGCGTGAACAGTTTTGGAGAAATGATGTCTCCCTGCCTCACACCCTGCTGCAGGAGGATAGGTTTCGAGTTCTGGTCCTGGAATCGAACTGACATAGTGGCGTTTTCGTACAAACACTTCAGCACTTCGATGTACCGATAGTCAATTTGGCACCGTTGGAGAGACTGCAGCACAGCCCAAGTCTCGATAGAATCAAAGGCTTACTTGTAGTCTACAAACGCTAGGCAAAGAGGCAGATGTGTTAGCAAATAGATAAATACGTTGGCTTCGTCTTTTACAGAAGACTCGTAAAAAATACATATAGCAATTAAAATTAATCGTAATACAAAACGAATTGGATACTATACTTAGCTCCTGTAATACTGACAATTTCCGAACACAGAGTAGAAGTATTATTGCTGAATGAAAAATAGTTAAAACCGCCGTTTTACTATTATCAACTATAAAACTAAGACAATAATAAGTACTTCTGAATTTGTTATATGTAAGTATTCAACTATTGTGAACTTACCAACACAAGAAAGATTTTCTTATACATTTTGTAAGCCTTACAAATATTCTGATATGTTCCAAGCAATCTGATACAATGTTCATTAATTTCCTCTTCATTTTTGTGGTCATCCATCATCATTGCAATTTCTTTAATCCACTCTTCGAGATATTTTCTTAACAGTGTAATTAGTCGGATGGCTATTATTACATTAATATCTAATGTGATACACGTAATTTCAACTAAATTATTGAGACAAAAACCAATATCAAAAGATTGAATAATTGACTTATCATATATAATAAATAAAATAATATTGATTATAATTATAGTTGATATTGAGATCCAGTTCCAAATTATAACACTTCCGATATTTTTACTTAAATTGTTGCTGCGATGAATTGTTTGAATTTTCAAAATAAGAAAGACGATATTATTCCTATGCACGAAGTCAAGGATAAACATTATCGTGAAAACCAACGAAAACGATAAATATACTAAAATATTGAAAAAACATAAAACGTGATTTTCTATGGGTGACATATTGACATCTGTGATGTCCATCGTACATATTTGGTACAGGCAAATCGCGTTCAAGAATAATACGTGGTAGAACGCAAATATAATATATTTTCGTTGATTTGGATAAATATGATTATTTCTGACATTATACTTTGAATTCAAAACCAGTTTGAGTGGAATGTTAATAGAATTTGCCAAACTCTGTATATCTTTTTCAAGTCGATTATTAAGTAGAACTTCGAAAGGAAACCCCGTTATTATTTTTTGGGACATTTTTAATACATAGTTGGTTGTGGCTTGATGACTAATTAAATACTGACTCTAATATGGTATTTTAATATAGCAGTTGGACAATAATTCTAATGTCATCTTTAATAAATTAACGTCACGATGGCAGGAATTTTCAAATTATCTTCAAACATTAATGACGCATAAGGTAGTTAAACAAATAATATTATATTTACACTTTTAGGAAGATCGTTATCACAGACTAGCTTTTGCCCGCGACTTCGCTCGCGTACATAAAATATAGCCTAGGTCACTCAAGGATAAAGTAACGTGAAAAAATTTTAGCAATCGGGCCAGTACCTACCGGTAATCTCTGAAAGCCAAACCACTTATATTAGAGTAAGAGTAAGTTTTATTTAATGTAAAAAAAAGGTAAAGTAGTGTTATCTATCAAAATAACGCTGGGTGTCAGTTATCTCTACATTATTTAATCATTCCTCATATTGTGGAATTCCATAAAAAAACAAGTTTAGATGACAATAATTTTCTTTACAACCACATTCTTGGGTGAATTTCATCTGCACTATTATTATATACTCGTATTAAAATAATGTGGCAAAGTTTGTATTTTTGTTTTTATGTTTTTTGTTTGTTCGGTAATCTCTGAAAGTACCGGTCCTATTGCTAAAATTTTTTCACCTATAGAAAGCTGCTTTATTCCTCAGTGACATAGGTACAGTGCGTTTCACTTGAGAAGTTCCTTCGCCATAATGTTGGCTCCCCTCTCTGTCTACAGAAAAATGAAAGGGAAAAGGAAAAAGTTACATACTGTACCAAAATAGTTGCACAAAATGCGAGTAGTTGCAACACTTTATGAAGAATTATGAGGGAATGAGATTTTATTTTAAAAAAAGGAGGTCTAAAAGGAAGTTATTAATGCAGAGGTACGATATTGTGGCGAAGCGTTTTCGGTATTCAAAAGAATTGCAGGACAATCAAAATGGAACCCGCGTCCTATATTTTATACAAAAATATTTTTTACAGTTTCCAAAAGAAAAAAAAAACGAACATAAAAGACGATTGTTATAAGTAACAAAATATCAGTTAATCTCCCTATTTTTAAGTAATTCCATTGCTTAGAATATAGCAACACTGTTTTTCCGTATTGCCAACATTGCGAAGGAACTTCTTAATAGTACAGGATACGGTTAAGAACGACCTTCACCGGTTTGTTTAATGGATGAAACCTATTTTATGATAAATTTAGTATATTAAATAATATAACGCGGGTGGGTTGCCTGAGAAATTCCTGGCCAAACAATTTTTTTTTTATTTATAAAATGCACCGGTGTGTTTAACGAATAAATTCAATACTAACCGAAAGAGTGAAGCCTTTAGAACATAAAAATGTTGAGTTGCCTATTTGTTTCCTGGCATAGCTATTGGTTGCCAGGTATAAACAGGTGTGTATTTTTTTATATACAACAAATTCTATATCAAAATAAACGCTGTTTCATTACGAATACGATGTTATAATGTTGTCTGCAAAAAATCTGGTATGAATAACGGTTGTGCATTTTTCTAAAAATAAAATAAATTTTCAATTTTCAATTAATAATAGTCTGGCCAGGAATTTCTTAGGCAACCCACCCGCGTTATATTATTTAATACACTAAATTTATAATAAAATACGTTTCATCCATTAAACAGACCGGTGAAGGTCGTTCTTAATCGGATCTTAGACTATAAGTGAAACGCACTGTACTTCAGAATTTGTTTAGGTATTATAAGTATTCAATAATATTGCCATGACCACAACTTATACTTACCAACACTTGAAAGAGTTTCTTATACATGTTGTAAGCTTTGAAAATATTTTGATATATCCCAAACAATCTGACATAACGTTCATTATTTTCCTGTTCATTTTCATGGCCATCTTTCATCATAAGAATTTCTTTAATCCAAGCTTCGACATATTTTCTTAATAATAACATTAGCCGAATGGATATAACTAAATTAACATCCAATGCGATAAACGTAATATCGCATATGATGGCAAGAAGATGATTAATGTCATAGGAACTCTTTAGTGTCACATAATATATAGTAAATATAATAATATTGGTAATTATTATAGTTGTTATCGAGATCCAGTTCCAAATAATAAAATTTCGGATATTTTTACTGAAATTGATGCTGCGATGAATAGTTTGAAGGTTTAAAATTAGAAAGACGATATTGTTTCTATGCACGAAGTCCAGAATAAATAACATCGAGAACACTAACACAAAAGACAAGGAATTAAAAATATTGAAAAAACAAATGACGTTTCTCTCTATAGGTGACATATTGACATATCTGATGTCCATAGTGCATGTTTGGTAAAGGGAAATCGCATTCAAGAATAACATATGAAAGAACGCAAATATCTTGTATTTTCTTTCATTCGGGTAAATATGATTATTTCTTACAGTATACTTTGAAGTCAAAACCAGATGTAGTGGAACGTTAAAAGAATTTGCCAATCTTTGTATGTCATTATCGAGTCGATTATTATTAAGTATAACTTCGAAAGGGTCCCCTGTGATTATTTTTTGGGACATTGTTCAAAACTTTTATGTAATTTGGTTTTCGTGGCTCGATGACTAATACTGACTCGGAAATAATATTTTAGTTCATCAATTTGATGATCATTTTTCACATTAATATTGAACATAGCATTTAATGCTATGTTCAATATTAATGTAATGATGTTCCTACCATCATTACATTAATATTGACAAACCATTTTCAAACATTATTAATTGAAAAGATTAATGTTTTTTTGTGTTTTTAGTACTAGTATATTTTCCGGTGTAATCTAAATATACGCTGAGTCCATTAAACTATTTGTTTTAATGTTTTTGTTTTTTTATACGGGTTTATTTGTAAAACACTAACAACCTTGCAAGACTGTATTACTAACATCATAAACAACAACTTTGTTCTATGACTTTTCACAAAACATAATCCATATACCAAAAACCAACGACGCCACGCAAGCGCATCAAGCACCCCCGCCGATCGATCCCCACTCTCCTCCACTATTGTACTATCGCAAGTCATAGAGCAAAAGTTGTTTATGATGTTAGTAGCAGTCCTAAGAGGTTGCTACTGTTTTACAAATAACCCTGTATATATACAGTTACCCCATTGTAGTATCTGTATTAGTAAAATATTCTAGTTTTAGTAATAATTTAGTATTCTATTCATTGCGAAGGAGGCGAAAGCGGGCATGTATAGAACAAACAGCACTGGCAAAGTAAACTGGCGCGCTCGAGCACTGAGATCGCTACACGAATCAGTACTTGAACACGATCAACTAGCTATGACAACAGACGTCATGCTTCCACAGTGTAATTTCACGAGGAATTACACAGTGGAACTGCCGAGCAGAGAGGATTGGTTAAGCAACCTCATTACTTGCAAGGCTGGAAGGCTGATCTGGTTTACAGACGGGTCCAAAATGGGTGAGAATATAGGATGGCATTAGCCCGAAATTCAGCAAAAGCTTGAATCTGGGTAAACATGCTACTATTTTCCAAGCGGAGGTATACGCCATTATAGAATGTGCAAAGAGCAACCGTCAACGAAACTACATAAAACAATTAATTCTGTTTTCCTCAGATAGCCAGGCAGCTCTTAACGCCTTGAACTCGAATATCATAAACTCGAAACTGGTAAAAGACTGCGTTAACAAACTGAATGACCTGGGGCAAAGGAATAAAGTTATTCTGAGATGGGTACCGGGTCATTCTGGATTCATTGGCAACGAAAAAGCCGATGAACTTGCAAGGACTGGGGCTCAAGGTCATCAGATAGGACCAGAACCCTTCTGTGGTATCTCAAAAAACCAGGCCATGCAGACCCTTAAAGGCAACCTATTTGGCGATTCAAAAAAGCACTGGTTGTTACAACCAGGATTGCTACACACCAAATCTCTTATAGAAGGCTACTCACAAAAACAAACTGCCGAAATTCTTGAGCTTAGCAGGACGAACATCTGTGCGATAGCCCGCGCCTTAACCGGCCACTGCAAACTAAATAGGCACCAATTTCACATGAAACTGAGTGACACTTATGTTTGCCGGTACTGTAATTAGGAGAGGGAGACGCCTAAGCACCTTTTGTGTAAATGCGGGCCCCTTATCCACAAACGCAGTGTCCATCTGGGCCGACACATTATTCGCCCGGAGGAGATTAAAACTGTAAAATCTAGGAGTATTCTACATTTCCTGGAAGCCTCTGGGCTAAAAGAGTTACTCTAACAAAGTGGCAAGTCACAATAGATCCTTTAGATCGCAGTAACTACCCCCACACTACGGTAATATTAATATAATATAAAATATGTTTGGTTTGACTAAGCATCACCACTAACCCAAGCTCATTCTATCATCGGACCACTAGACGTAAGGCATTGCGGCATCGGTTCGTGATGAACATACCACCCATATTATTGTGACAATATTGTGAGATCACATTTATTGTAGTACTGCCGTAGTCTCTTTCCTGATAGCTCTATAACCTAAGGGTTTTTTAGTCAAGAGTGAATAGGTTACTTTTAGGCAATCATGCTCCATCGTTGACCATGTCAGATAGTGGTCACGCGAGCCTATCAATAATGAAAAAAAAAACTCTGTCTCTGTCATCAGTTACTAGCTTTTGCCCGTGACTTCACCCGCGTACATAAAATTTAGCGTATGTCACTCAAGAATAAAGCTCAGCTTCAGCGATTGGTTCAGTATTTTCAGAGATTACCTCCTACAAACAAAAAATCAAAAAAAAAAAAAACAAACTTTACCTCTTTATTATATTATTGTAGATTATAATCTATACTAATATTTATTGTACATGTGCCAAACAATCTTCACATGGGCATAATCGCTGGCAAGTAGAATAATTTCATAATTGTGTAAGATATTATTCAATAAAGTATATTTTTGTACAAAATGAGTATACCCTCATTTTTAACTTGTCCCCACTGCCCGGGTTCTTCTCGCGTTTTCTCTGCGCACGGGCTGAAGGTGCACATCGGGCGCATGCACAAGCACGTCCTGCGTTCAGGTGCCGTGTCACAGGTCTCGCCGGTCGACACTGTTAACACCTCTGCTTCAGGACAAATACCCCCGGCGCATTCGCTAACCCAGAGTCCCTTAGATAGGCTAGCTGCTTGGAAGGCGAGTGTTCCCGTTCTTCGTCACATACCTAAGGGGGCTCGGAATCAGGCGGCAGGGAAACTCTGCGAGATTATTGATTCTTGCGTTACTAATAATGGGGTCGATGAGTGGAGTGCTCTTCTTTCGTTTGCGTACACATCCTTAAGAGTCCCAGCAAAAGAGTTGCCTGGGAATGTGACATCTAAAGTGAAAGCTAATATAATGTCACCTGCGTATTGTCATGATGGTGAAGTGGACGCGAGTAGGAGGTTGAGTTCTCGTTCATTAAAAAAAAGGATTGAGGCAAAGGTTTTCGAGGGCGACTTAAGAGGGGCGGTGCGGCTATTGATGTCCGACGACTCACTCGCTCGGGGGGATGCCGACACCCTAGCTTCGTTGAAACTGAAGCACCCTGATCCTTCACGTCCTCTCAGTTTTCCACCAGACCCTGACCCTTCATTTACATCATTGTCAGTCACTGTGGAGGACGTGGTATCGGCGCTTGGTTCTTTTTATTCTGGATCAGCTGCAGGCTTGGACGGGATCCGCCCGGGGCACCTCAAGGAGTTGATTTCTGTGTCGGCGGGAGAAAATGGAAGGCGCCTTGTGGGGGGTCTGACTAGGTTGGCAAACTTCTTGCTAAGTGGTCAGTTAAACCCATGCGTTTGTCCGTTCATGTACGGGGCATCACTCTTTGCACTGGAAAAAAAAGATGGTGGAGTAAGACCTATTGCGGTCGGTAGTGTCTTTCGCCGTCTTACTGCTAAATTAGCTTGTCATGCAGTCAAAGAGGATATGGCCCGCTACTTGCAGCCACATCAGTTGGGTTTTGGCACGCGTCTGGGTTGCGAGGCTGCCATCCACGCCACGCGAGCATTTGTGATGGACCCGGGGAACGAAGACTCGATACTGCTGAAGCTTGACATTCGCAACGCGTTCAATACTTTGGAAAGAGACGTTCTGTTGAGTGAGGTAAAGGAAAAAATCCCTTCTTTATATCCCTTCCTTCATCAGGTTTATAGGCTGCCTTCTAATCTTTTCTCCGATAATACTCTTATTCCTTCAAAAGTGGGAGCCCAGCAGGGGGACCCGCTTGGGCCACTCGTTTTCAGTTTGGCCATTCATAAGACGATAGTCGAGCTGAAATCCGGTCTAAACGTGTGGTACCTTGACGACGGCACTATCGGGGGCAGGCCTGAAGATGTTTTTCAGGACTTAGAAACTCTAGTCCCTCGACTCAGAGACCTGGGTCTGGAGGTGAATCCTTCAAAGTGCGAATTTTTCCCCTGTAGTACAGAAGCTCGTACACACTTTTCTCGTTTTGACTCCTTTCTTCCTGGCCTCAGAGAACTTTCACGCTCCGACTTAAATCTCTTAGGATCACCTATTTATCTTAGTGCACTTCCTGAGGCCATTACTGCTCGAACTCAGCTTCTCCTTTCTGCTCACGAGCGTCTTAAAGATCTTTCCGCGCACGTTGCGATTGTCTTGTTGCGTATGTGTTTCGCTCTCCCAAAAATCACATATCTGTTGCGGACCACCCCTACTTGGCTCTGTCCTGAGGAAGTTTCCTTGTTTGACAACGCCTTGAAATCGGTGGTGGAGTCTGTTCTCAATGTTTCCCTAGATGGGCCCCAGTGGAGGCAGGCGGCTCTACCAATCCGATGTGGTGGTCTCGGGGTGCGGTGTGCACGGGATGTGGGTCTGCCGGCTTTCTTGGCGTCTGCGCATGGGGTTGCCAACCTAGTCACTGTATTACTCAATATTAATGGTGACGGGGGAAGCATACCCTTTGTGTCGGATGCTGTGTCAGCTTGGTTGACCCTCAACTCGGGTGCAACAATCCCCGAATCAGAACATGTTCAGCGGGCGTGGGATGACAGAGGGGTGATGCTGCTCCAAGAGCAATTGTTAGAGGGTGCGTTGGGAGTCGATAGGGCCAGACTACGAGCTGTGTCGCAACCCGAGTCCGGGGCGTGGTTACAGGCGATTCCTTCGCCTCATTTAGGCACTTTGCTCGACGATGACTCTTTGCGTGTGGCGGTGGCTCTCCGCCTGGGCTGCAAGGTGTGCGAACCACATACATGCACCTGCGGTTCCTTGGTGGAGGCCGATGGCCATCACGCACTGAACTGTCGGCGCTGCACAGGGAGGTTCCCACGTCACCATGCCCTGAACGACATAGTCCGTAGAGCCCTTATATCGGCAAACGTCCCCTGCGTGCTTGAGCCTTCAGGTCTTAGCAGGTCTGATGGTAAGAGGCCGGATGGGCTGACTCTGGTACCATGGAAGAACGGGAAGTGCCTGATCTGGGACGCAACTTGCGTCAGCACTGTCGCCCCCAGTCACCTGAGTCGCACCATGCACACTGCTTCTGCCGCCGCTGAAGATGCCTGCTCTAAAAAAAGGCTGAAGTACGCTTCCTTGGAGCAGCTTTACCATTTTGTGCCGGTTGCTGTGGAGACTCTGGGCAGTTGGAGTACGGAGGCAAGGTCTTTTGTGCGGGATTTGGGCCGTAGGCTCGGTGAGGCAACGGGTGACTCCCGGTCCAGGTCGTTCTTGGTGCAAAGAATGGCCATCGCTATTCAGCGAGGTAATGCGGCGAGTGTTATGGGCACCTTTGCACCGGGAACGATCAGGGGCGGGTTATTTATTGACATTTGACGTTTCATTTGTATAATGTTAATTCTTTTTATATATTGATTGAATTGTTATTGATATTTAATATATAAAGTATAATATGATTTACAGAAAATTAAATTGCAGCAGTATAAGAATGTATGTAGTAATGGTTCCTATTAAACACATTGGTAGCTTGGCATCTAAAAAAAACAGTCCAGACGCGCTGAACTTACTGAACGATTGATTTACCAGTATCACGCTCATACAAAAACGCTTCTGACTTCCTGTAAAGAAAAGACATTAATTTAAAAAAAAAATATATTGCTATAGTACAACAATAATTCATATCATAACAGCCTCATAGCCACAATAAAATTCGGCGGCACTACTTGACGTTTGTGCTGAACTTGTATATTTTGTTACTAATAAGTTCTTACTTGTATAATTTATATTCTTCAAAAGCTGTATACACGCCATCTCAGCTTCTTCAACTTCTATATAGAATTTCTCAGAGCTTATACAATATATAAGTATAAGTAATATACTCTTATTCATCCATACAAGTATCACAAAACTGCTGAACCAAGACTGTAACAAAAAAATAATAATTAAGAAGTGATAAATAAAAAAAAAATAGTATATCTTTTTTTTGCATGTTATATTACATCATTGTTATCTATGTTTTTTTGTGTGTACTCATTTTCCATTTACTTTTTACACACAGTGTCTACATCTCTTTTTTTTTCAATTTTCCTTTCGGAGGTATGCTAGAAGAGATTTCTTTAGAAATAAGCATCACCTTTGTACTATTCTTCTGTTTCCTTCTTCTGTTCTTTTATTATTGTGTGTGCATAAATTGTTAAATAAATAAAAATAAATATTTTGATTTCACACGGACACTTATAAAATACCAGAAGCTGGTGCATGGTTCCGAAATGGTCGTTTCTTATGGAGAAATACCGGCTACAAACTCCTTGGTTACTCTTTTAAAGAAAGTGTTTGATGATACAATATTTTCATATTACATTATAAATACATATTAAGTAAGACAGTGTGGACCAGTCAATATCGTACCCAAAAACACAAAAATAACCATAATAAATAAAGTGAGTCGTAATAGGAAGTAATAAAAGAAAATTAAATAAAAACTAATATATATTTTTTTTTTTTGTGGAAAAACTCACAAGATAAACGTAGATGTAAAAAATGTAAAATACATGCAAAAGACAGCAAAATACCCACAATTTTAGCTCATAAACACGAACGACATGGTGCCAGCGCCAGAGGTAACTGCCACAGAGTACAATAAATATCTATAGAGGTAACTGCAGCCGTCGCCACGGTTTGACGGCGGCCGTTGACATTCCAACAAATGAAGATCAACGACAGCTATCGTGTGTCAGTGGGTCGTCAGCTTCAGTTACTTTTGCCGTCGTCACCATACCGCTTTTGTGTATGAGCTCTTAACTTACGACACATTTCTTACTTACTTCCATACCCTCATCTGTAGTTATTCTCCGCACCGCAATCATTATTTCAAAATAAAATAGATTACGATAAAATGCACCACAAGTGAAAGCCAAAGCCTGTGATAAAAAGAAATTAAGTAAGTCATGATGAAGTTGGCAAAAATTGTTACTGCTGGTTCTTAATTTTGATTAGGGTAGGGTTTTACTAATTTTCGCTGCCAATAACAAAACAAAGTTTTTAATAATCATAAACTTACCAACACTTGAAAGATTTGCTTATACATGTTGTAAGCTTTAAAAATATTTTGATATATCCCAAGCAATCTGACGTAATGTTCTTTATTTTTCTGTTCAATTTCTTGGCCATCTTTTATCATTAAAATTTCTTTGGTCCATCCTTTGAGAAATTTTCTTAACAGTAACATTAATCGGATGGCTATAACTATATTTATATCCAATGAGACGTACATACAATGAACTAAATTGTCAAATAAAATATCAATGTCGTAAGGATTGTCAAATTTTACATAAAACATAGCAAATATAATAATATTGCTAGTAATTATAGTTGTAATTGAGACCCAGTTCCAAAACACAAAACTCCGGATACGTTTACCTAAATTGATGCTGCGATTAATTGTTTGAATATTCAAAATAAGAAAGACGATATTGTACCTATACACGAAGTTCAAAATAAACATCATTGTAAACACAAATGCAAAAGACAAATAATTTAAAATATTGAAAAAACATAAGATGTGACTTTCAATGGGTGACATATTAACATCTGTGATGTCCATGGTACATATTCGGTAAAGGCAAATCGCGTTCAAGAATAATATATGACAGAATGCAAATATATTATATTTTCTTTCATTTGGATAAATATGATTATTTGTTACAAAATACTTTGAAGTCAAAACCAGAATTAATGGAAAATTAAGAGAATTTGCCAATCTTTGTATATCTTTTTCAAGTTCATTATTCAGTAAAATTACTTTTTTAATCATTTTTTTTTTAATTTACTTTCAATAGTCATCAAGTGTGTCCATAGTCACCACGAGCTTGATGACTAATACTGACTCTGAAGTGGTATTTTAATAAAGCAATGATGATTGTTTTAGTACCAGTTTTAATATTAATGTAATGATAGTAGGAAATTTCTTTCTTTAAGCATTGATGATAGATTCGAAATTATTATTTTAAATTTAGTAGTGACACGTATTGTTTTAATTACACTTATGTGTACGCGTCAAGTTATTAATTATTATTACATTGAAATTATGATACGTACCTACTATCATTGACACAATTAATATAGTTCAATAAATTGATTATTCAAAATGACAATCAATTATATTGTAATGACATCCATGGCGCCACATAGAAATTAAAATTCTATGTTACGATATTAGAGTTATCCTCGTGATTAGAACATGTTCAACATCTTGAAAACAACTATTTTCAAAAATTTTCATTTCAAGTTTACTAGGAAAAAACTCCAAGAAGTGGACCAAATCAAGGATCTGGGTATACTATTTGTTAACAAAACTCACATTTATCACTCACTTAGAGAACGTCATCAAACGAGCCTCACGAATGCTCGGATTTGTTATTAGAATACATTTCTGGTTTTCGGCAAAGTCGAACTAAAATTCTTTGAAAAAAATACAATTGCCACATTCCCAGCATTTTAGAATATTGTAGCACTGTCTGGAGGCCACATTATGCTACACATAAGTTAAGACTGGAACAAATTCAGAAGAGGTTCCTCTGGCGTTTGGCATATTCGGCCGGAGTTGCTAAAAAGAAGCCATCATATGCAGCTAGGCTATCGCATTTTAAGATATACTCTCTAGAGAAACGTAGAAATATCATAGATACGAGTTTCTTTATTAAAATTTTACGAAACAAAATAGATTGCCCTCAGTCATAGGCAAAATCAGATTCCGAGCTCCGCCGAGATACCTCCGTGCACAAATCACTCCCTTTTACCCTCCACCACGTAGAACTGTTCTCGGTGCTAACTTGGCGATTCCCCGGATGTGTACAATTGTTAATGGTTGCGGCGAAGTGGTAGACGTACATACGGATTCACTTGCGATATTCTGGAAATTGACACACAAAGCAATGTAACGGGCCTGTTTAGTGTTATTTTTGTATTTTTTATCCATCTTTATGTTAAGTATATACTTATATATATTAGTTAAATAGTAAGTTACGCAAAGATATTTATTGTATAAAATTTACAATGTCTAATTTTACCTTAGAGTTGGACACATAAATCATTTTGTACTGTTTTGCATACTGCTTACCTGTAATAAATAGTGACACTAGACTATAGATTTAAGTGAAATTTTGTATAATTTCATAAGTTTTAACAATTGTTGGTGAGCCTAATAAACAAAGACATTAAATATATACTAAATAAATAAATAAACTATCGAGCAGTTGAACGGACCAAACATCACACGCGTCTGGTCGAAAAATCCTTCTTTTTTAACGGAAGATTTTACACCCTGTTCCGCACAGCCTTAAACTGGCGAACCCGACATGATCGTCAGCGCAGCCTTTATGCAGCTACTACCTCGTAACATCATCGTCACTTCTTCAAGCTCTCGAGCAACGAGCGAGACATACAGCACCCATGACTTTATAGAATACAAGCTTTTTCCCGCGACTTCGTCCGCGTACATAAAATATAGCCTATGTCACTCAAAAATAAAGCAGCTTTCTATCGACTAAAAAATTTTAGCAATCAGATCAGTACTTCCAGAGATTATCTCCTATAGTCATAGTCATAGTAGTTTATTGGTAAGGGATTCTTACAAGTCATAAACAGATATTTCAAAGTACATAATAGTTAACAAATGATACAAATAATTACATTACAATGTCAAATAATATAAAATGTCAAACAAATAAAATAAAATACAAGAAAACAAGTCAATAGAAGTCACATCACAGATTAAAATAAATCATAAAATTAAAAGTCACAACAATTTTCGGTCAAAATTAATATTTACGTCAAAGTAAGACATTAAATCATAAATTCGTCAAAAAAATAAAAAGCTTGCTTGATAAGCCATTTTTTTCAAACGAACTTTGAAGCTGCCTATAGTCAGGGCACCAGAAATAGCTGCAGATAGTTACAAAAACAAAAAAAAAACAAAAAAAACAAACTTTACCTCTTTATTATAGATATTAGTGCAGATTCCAACCACCAGCATGCCTCATCATTCATTATTTCAGCCGCAAAACGTCCACTGTTGGACATAGGCCTTTCCTAAATGTCGCCAAAATGAACGGTCCTGTGCGTCTCGCATCCATCGGATTCCCGCAAACCTAAGTCATCGGCCCACCTTGTAGCAGGCCTTCCAACGCTACGTCTTCCGGTACTTGGTTGCTATTCCAGAATATTTCAGCCCCAACGGCCACCTATTCTGTGAGCAATGTGCCCTGCTTATTGCCACTTAAGTTGGCGTTTCTTCGTGCTGTGTCGGCAACCTTGGTTCTTTTGCGGCTATCCTTATTTTTGATTCGATCACGCAAAGAAACTCCGACCATAGGCCTTTCCATTGCCCTTTGGGTGACTTTAAGTCTTCTGATAAAGCCCACTGTGCGATCACGTTTCGGAGCCATATGTCGTCACTGGCAACACGCACTGGTACGGGGCGAGAAGGTACCGCGCAGCTTGCCAGCATGCCTTCATGGTTACTATATCTGGTCATTGCCTATGCAGATTGAACCTTCGGCCAGTCATGCATTTAATTAACTAACTAGAATTCAAAGCTTGTTTGAAAAAAATGGCATATCGAGCAAGTTTTTTATTCTTTTGATGAATTTAAGATTATCTAAACTTTTACTTTAATTGACTTTAATTTTTGTTGTGACTTTTCTTTTGTTTGTTTCTTCTGTTGGTTAGACATTTTTTTTATTATTTGACATTGAAAATAAGATCGTCAAGTTATGTTTTTTCACAAGCCTTTTAACGCAGGCAATGTTTGCGTACGCTTAATTGTCACAGGCAATGCATGTGTTGATGTTTTATCTGTCACTGTCTGAAAAATTTTATCGCTCTGCAATGCTTGAAAAACCTTGTTTATAAACAATCTATATTTATTATATTATAAAGATAAGATATTTATTTTTGTTTTTAATGAATACACTCAAAACTATTGGACCGATTTTACTTGGCAATATATTTTATACTTTTACGCCGGCGGAACCACTGTCAAAAGCTAGTCTTAATATTAGTAAAAAAAAAAAATAGTGTTTGTGAAACCATTTACTTTACAAAAAATAGAACTGCAAATGCACAATAACATAATGAGCAATGACTCCCATCAAGTACATAGGTAATGCACCGTCTATATAGAACAAGCCACACGCGGTCACCTTAATGAACGATCGATTAGCCAGTATTACATTCTTGCAGAGACGTCTATAGCACTCTGAAAATAAATTAACATTGCATTAGTCAAAAAGAGATACAACTTGACGGCATGACACGCACAGTGCTTTTGATTGACTGCTCCATTCAGCCGAAAGACGTGCTCTGTTGGACATATGCCCCAAGTGTCGCCATAATGACTGGTCCTGTGCGTCTCGCATCCACCGGAGTCCCATGACCCTCACCGGGTCATCCGTCTTCCTTGTCGAAGACTTTCCTACGCTGCGTCTTCCGGTACGTGATTTCTACTCCAAACAACAACAAACAATGAAACATACACTAATATTCCACATCTAGTCTTAAATTAAGCAGAGCTTGTAACATGAGTACTAAACCACAAATAAACATACTTATTATTCCTAAATATACATACTTAGCATTATTAGACATAAATTACACTCAGACACAGAACGAATGATTGTGCTCATCACAAAAACATTTGTTTTGCGATGTCCAGCATAGCAGTTATACTCGTAGCAGGCAGGGTGATGACAGGTGACAACTGTGTCGGGTTTGGATGTTATGAGTAAGCGAGTTTACATTAAGTTTGTGAAAGTACCCAAATGTGACGTTTATTAATAAAATGAAGAAAAAGAACAGAACAGACAAAATAGAAATTAAGAGAATGAGAGAGCGAACGCCGGCGTTTGCTTGGAGTTTGGAAAAAGCGAAGGATGAAATTTTAAATCTACTATTTGAATATTTTTTATCTTTGCCGTGCAGTGGGACACAACGGGCTCATAATAATAATAATAATAATTTGAATATTCATTCTGAAGGTGTTAATTATGTGTTCTTACTTTTATAGTTCATATTCTTCATAAGCTTTATACACGCTGTCGCAGCTTCCTCAACAGTAATGTAAAACTTTTCACAGTAAATACTGTGAATAATTACAAGTCCGATATCCTTAGTGAGAAATAAAATAAGACCAAGACTTCGTAGACAAGCCTAAAAAAAACGTGAATGAGAAAAAGCCAGTAAAACATACGTAAAAATTAACAAAAGTTAATTCAAAGGAAGAGTTAATAAGAGGCATGCTTCGCCCATCACACACTTAAAAAATTAAAGTTCCTATTTCCGACTATTTTCATATGAGATATTTACGTGATGGATGGAGAGGAAGAGGGAGGTCAAAGAAAAGCTGGATAGATTACGTGAGGAGTGATATGAAACAAAAGAGAGTTAATGATAGTGTGACGGGAGACAGAACAGATGGAAGAAAAAAAGTGTTACGTTTTTCATTTTGTACCTACTTCGTATCTCATTTCATCAGTTAAGTTCATCACGTAAATTATAAAGTTGAAGTAACATAAAGCGCGTTGGAATGCGCAGTATGTAAAATACAGAACCTAAAAATTGAAAAAATCTTGGTCTAAGAGTTTATACACACGAACAGCATGATGCTAGTGGCAAAGGTAACTGTAGCCGTCGTCACAGATTGAAGGCGGCCGTCGATATTCCAACGAATAAAGATCAGCGGCAGCCGTCGTGTGTAGCAATGAAGACTTGACTCACGACGGCTGCCCGCTGCCACGGATGACTGAAAAGAAAAAGTCTTTTTCGAATTTCTCTTCCCTAAAAGTATGTTGCCATGTTTATAGCAGCGTCAGTTGCGTTGGGACACTTTGGGTTAGAGTAATAAATAGGTCATCGTCTGATCAGAAGCACCACACTCGCACTGGGTACCAGAAGGGTCTATAATTCTACATTTTGCCAGGTTATGTTTGCAACGGCCTACCTGAGTGCGCAGTCTATCGATAGCTTTCCGTACAGGCCACTGCAAATCGCGTCCGGGTGGTAGATGTTCAAGATGTCAAGTGTCGGTGGTTCGACGACTGCAGTTGCCTCTGCCGTTGGTAACATGCCGTTCTTGTGTATGAGCTCTTAGATGATTAGTTCAGCAAGTTCATTACATATATCTATCATTTTAGTTTGTGTATAGTCTTGAACTTACCAATACTTGAAAAATTTTGTTATACAAATTATAAGTTTTTAAAACATTTGCATATGTGTCAATTAGTTTGAAACAAAGTTCATCATTATCGTGTTCATCAGACATCACCAAAACTTCTTTGATCCACTCATCTAGATACTTTTTTAATAATATTATAATTCGGATAGCTATTACAACATTAAGATCTAAAGGAATACACATAAGGTCACAAAATTGGTCAATAATAAAACTTATATCAGCAAACACCAAAGGTATATGATAAAAACCACCAATAATAAAATGAAAAGAGGCAGTGCTTGCTGTTAAAATCCAGTTCCAAGTAATAAAACTTCTGACACTCTTCCTAAAATCGATGCTTTTATAAATATTTTGAAGGTTCAAAATCAAGAAGACGTTATTGTACTTATGTATGAAATCCAAAACGAAAATCAGCGTGTACCCTATAAAGCTGGAAGTGAAATATACGACTGTGGAAAGGGAGAATATATCATATTTAAACTGCATCTTGTTTACTTTTGTGTCTTCAAAAGTGAAAATTCTTAAAAAGCACAAGACGTTTAAAATTAACGTTAGTAAAAACGCAAACAAAAAATATTTTTGTCCACTTGTATAGATATAGCTTTTATGCACGCAATATTTTGAATTCATAAATAAATTAAGTGGAAAGTTAAATGAATACGCAATTCTTTCTATATCTTTTTCGAGTTGATTATTTTTTAATATTTTTCGTGTTTGGGACATTGTGTTCAGAAGCAATATCAACTGGCAGACACTTTATAAGTAATAGCTTCTTGTAGGACGAATAATTTATTGTTACCTATTTTTTTAATACGAGTGGATGATGACAAGACAAGCCAAGGCCGCAGTTCTAATATACATAATAGGGTAGTAATTACATTTTATTTAGTCCGTGTTACGTGTGACGTCACCCCATGCGAAAAAATGTAGCACGGCGGCGTGACGTTACACGTAACTTTAATGGGCTATATCTTTGTCATTTTTGGTTTAATTTACAAATAAAAAAATACGTGTCCCTTACTTCTGAATAATCTAAAAGATGGACTAATTAAATTTTTTACGGCCACTAGCCTATTGTTGTGATACTGAGAAATGTTAAAGTTCATCGGAATCCGTCATTATACCACCGTTAGTTTTGTTTAACTATCGTAGAGCAACCCATAAAGCTCTTTGATAAGGCTAAATACACCACAATTGCGGTGGTAAGTCACCTTTTTGAGCAATTACTACAGAGGTTTCGTGGCTCACTCACTTTCCATCTGATGCAGGTCCGCACTGGACATGGCGATTCAGCGGGTAAAAAGGCGACCACTCGCTTTCGACACTGGTCAAGATCCAGAGACCTATTTTTTAGATAGACTATTAAATAGTATTACGATCCTGGAGAGGAGGCTAAATGAACTAGAACTATAAGCAAGTCGGATATATTTCATTAAAATATTTAAAAAAAAAACATATATTAATTCACACAAAATAGAATTGTAACTGCATAATAATGTAATGGCTTATAATTCCCACCAAATACATTGGTAGCGTAGCGTCTACATAAAATAAGCCACATGCGATCATCTTACTGAACGATCGTTTTGAGTGTATTAAATTCTTGTAAAAAAGTTTTTAACTTTCTGTAAAGAAACAGACTTTATTATCAGATTTTGATTTCATACCTAATCATGTTTATTATCAGTGTGATCGTTCAAATAAGTCACCGTAGCCTTGGAACGTAAAAAGCAAATTAAAGGAACACAAGTAAAAGTATGACCGTTGCTGTCGCTCCATCTAGACTACGATAAGTTATTTGATGATTCTCCTTAGGAAAAGCCCATTACTTATTTTACAGTTGACTAAGAGAAGAATAAGTATAACATTCACCGCGTTCCGACTTACGACTACATCGATGTTAGCGTCCTAACAGTCGTTCCGAGTGACGATTTATTGACGCGCTATCATCTTTACTATTGTAAGTCAAACGCGCTGATTATTTAGACATTATTTGAAAGATTATGAAACGGTCACACATAATTCCATAATAATGACGACACTATTGAACTCGGTTAAGATATACCAACCGATGGAATTTTTTTAGCTCTGAGTAAAGTCTGTGTTATTGTGTACAATACTAGCACCTTCTGCGATTCCATTGATCCACTATATCACTAGAATATATATGATTAAAATCTTACTTGGACAGTTACTGTTCCTTACGAGTTGAATGCACGCCATCTGAGCTTCCTCAATGGCTACGTAAAACTTTTCACAGTATATACTATGTATAATAACTAAAACAATATCCTTTAGAACCCACAATATAAGCGCCAAACTGTGATGTAGAATCTGGAAAATACATAAAGTATTGAATACAAGAAGTTGAAGAAAAAAATCTCTTAAAAAAAAATTAATATTAAGATATACAAGGTGCAGTTTTAAAACTGCACAATATTTCAGGAGGTTGTAATAAAACTCATAAATAATCATGTAAAAATACGAAACCTGGTCAATAATCAGTAATACTTGTTATTTAATTTTTTAATTACACTAAACTAAATCGATTGATCGATGGCCGCGGGGGCGTGGCTAGGGTGTGGCGTGCGGGATGATGATTGGATGATACATTATTTATGAAACTATCGTTGCGAGTTAGTGTGTGTGAAAACGCCCTTTATTGTTCCGTGTTTGTGTGTGTGAAAAAAAGCGCGGTTATAAAAAAAAAAAAAATTACCTACTTATTTTATTATTGATTCGGGTCGAGAATCACTAACATAATTACCTCCTGAAATATTTTGCAGCTTCAAAACGACACCTTGTATAGAGAAAATGATTTAAAAAAAAATCTTCATCAATTGAAAAATAAGGTTCGCTTAGAAAAAAGGAGAATGAAAAACAGTTTATTTACGCGAAATGACGCAATCTTAAAATTAGCTAACAAACATAATCAATAGATAGAGAACATGTGCGTCACATCTGCGCAAAACGGCCATTGTACGCTTATCTTTAATAATGATTGACCTGTATTTTTTTTTTGTTTATGTGGCGTACAATTTATTGTACATCACTAAACAAAAAAATAAAATAAAAATGGAATATTCTTTAGAATATACATAATAAGAATAAATCGGAAACTTACTTCTTTTTCTCTATTTACATACACTTTTAATAGATAAATAATATAGTTCATATGCGATATAGTGCGGAAAAATGCACTAAATGTATGACATAAAGCCTGAAACCAAAATGCAATTTATATGATAGGTGGGTATGAAGTGGATATTCATATTTTAGATACTCCTTTTGTTCATAAAAACAATCAACTTTTTTCAAGAATATTATAGTGAATTCCCAAAAAAAAAACATAACTCATTATGATCAAAATTAGTACGAGAGGTTTCAGCATAGCATAGCAAAAGTGTATAATTTTTGCTACATGTTCGTTTTAAGGTTTCTTTTAAGAGATGGAATTATCAAGAAACATCCTTGCCTGTATAAAGAAATATTTCAGGTTATACTAGTAATTAATGACTTTTTAAGTTAAAAAATAATTATCTAGTTGGTATTTGTAAGAATCTGTAAGAATGTAAATATTAATTTTCTCAAAAAAAAAAAAAAAAAAACAAATGTATCTTGTTCTAATATTCGGTAGATTTTTTTTATGCTTGGAAGAGTATTTGTTGAGTAGTTCCATCACATTTTTAACACGCTTTTATTAACTTCACCTGTATGTTTGTTTGTAATCAAAGCCTTTGAACTCGATTTTGCCCAACTTTGGCCGATCAGATATTCTTTCAGGCGCTTTGTGTCATATTTTTTGTAAATCGAGCACCCTACGCTTTTTTCACAATAATATTAATATTTTTCGTTCATTATTATTATTTTCTACCTATATTGAAAATTATTTTACACTTTTTAGTTTGATATGCTATGAAAGCGTGTTTTTTGTTTTTTTTTTTTTTAACTGTATTTTTTTTTTAAATAATCTTATACTTTTCTTCTTATACTTAACGTAATAGATTCATAAAGAGTATCAACGAATTTAGTAGCAACACAAACTTACCAAAACCTCGGAAACTTTCTTGTATAAATTGTAAGCTTTTAAAATATGTTTGTATATCCCAAGCAGTTTAAAACACTGTTCATCATTATCGTGTTCATCATTTAACAGTAGAACATTTTTGATCCATTTATTTAGATAACTCTTTACCAAAACTATAATTCTGATAATTATAACAAAATTTATATCCATTACGACCCACATAATGTCATTAACCATATCTAGTATAGCACCGGTGTCATATATGGCAAAAGCTTCGTAATATACAGCAATAATAATAATGTTAGTACCGATAGTTGCCATTATCGAAATCCAGAAAGTCTTTACTAAAACCGATACTTATATGTATAGTTTGAAACTCTAAAATAAGTAAAACGTTGTTATCCCTATGTACGAAGTCCAGAATACACATCACCGTCAACCCAATCAAGACAGTGACATCAAAGAGAATAAGCAAAGAAGACATATAAGACAGTTTCAAAATAATTAATGTTATCTGCGATTCCTAGAATGAATGTCCTGTAGATGGACAGTGCATTTATAAATAGTGTGAAACAAAACGCGAATATGTGATATTTTTTTCCACTTGAACGAATATGATTGTTTCGAACATCGTATTTGGAAAACAAAAAAATATTGAGAGCGATATTGTAATAATACACTATTTTTTGTATATCTTCCTCTAGTCTATTATTGAGCAACACTCGGAACGAGGTTTCTGGAACTTTTATTTGCTTTTGCCACATTATAGCCTAATTTATAAACATTGGCCCTTTTCTTGATGACTTATTCACGCATTCGGAATGATGTTATACTTTGTTCTTCATGTATTATTGATTGTATCATTATCAAAAGGCGCGACTAATATTTCTAAATGCTTCGATGTTGTGTTCGTACATTATGTTAATATCCAATTTACTTCAGGTAAACAAAGTATTTGTCAAAATATTTGATTAACGTGTATAAATTGTCGAGTCCTATGAAAATTTAAAAATAAAACAAGTAACAAAATATTAATAGCGTGCTAAAACGTAGTTGAAAAAGTATAGTGGACAGGTGAAACAGCCCCATATTAGATCATTGGATACGCCTGCATGCCCCTGTGATGTATAAGGGCCATTTTCCTGTCATACGTTTTTTAAGAGCCCACACTACTCCAGCTCAAATCAAAAAATTCGTTCAACCGGCCCGTTGCTACAGTCGCAACTATCTCGCTCGCACGAAGTAGGTACTTACATAGCGCGGCCGAGTCACATCGGCGCGGTGTCGCGTCGCGCGTCTTTTCGAGCGTACGGTAGGGTAAAACACACATTTACTGTCCATATAGGCATGGGTATGGAAATAAAATTAGAGATTATTGATATAATAATTATAATCAAAAATCAAAAAACGTTTATTTCAAATAGACCAATTACTCGTACAGGCACTTTTGAATTTTCAAAAACAAAAAAAAGTGAAGATAAATTGCACGTTCCAAAGCGTAGATCTCTATGGAGAAGAACGTGCAAGAAACTCAATGGACAATCTTTTTTTTTTAATCATATCATGAGCTCCATATTTCTTGTTGCTTCTAATATGTGAGCACAATGTAGATAAGTAATAATAATATATAATTTTAAAAATAAAAGTAATTTAAAAAAAATGATTCTGAATTAAGCCACTGGCAGCTAAGAGATGACCAGTCTCAACCGATGGCACCCGTTCACATGCATGACGCGTGCATCAGCCCCACTCAGCTCAACCATTTTGAAGGGAACCGAATGACCCAATAACATGTGCAATGATGACATGATGTGTCATGACAAACTCTCAACTGCCATGCTCGTAACGTCAAACAAGTTGTAACCTAATAAAAAAAATGCTCCATGGTAC
Organism: Mythimna ferrago; assembly: GCA_910589285.2. Classification (NCBI taxonomy): domain Eukaryota; kingdom Metazoa; phylum Arthropoda; class Insecta; order Lepidoptera; family Noctuidae; genus Mythimna; species Mythimna ferrago. The sequence continues at coordinate 20,523,158 of OU342696.1, forward strand.
TTCACATTCACAAAATTTGAAAAATAACACATTATACAATACTATTGTTTTCAAATACAAAAGGTAATAAATTATCTTATACTCTATTGAAATAAACAAAAAAAAAATATTTAAAAAAGAAACACTTCGAAAACAAAAATACAAAAAGGGGAATAGTATCTCTTCCAATATTTATAAATACAAACAAATAAAAATAAAAAATAAAACTAATTTGTAAGCAAAAGTGGCTGTGGCTGTGGAGCAGGACCGGCATTTAGCCAAGCATTTTTAACAAGGACATAATCTCAGGGTCACTAGGTAATGTTTCTAGAAATCTGAAAAGGAAAAAATAAGTAAATATACAAAGCTAACTTGTACCAGTGGTTTCGCTCGCGTGAAAATAGAAAATTACCCTAAGGAAAAATACCTTTGGGATAAAGTACCCTATGTGCTATTCCAGGACATAGTCTACCCGTACTCCAAGTTTCATCAAAATTCGTTCAGCCGTTCGAGCGTGAAAAGGTAACAAATATATACACACAGACCCACACACACACTCACAAACTTTAGCCTTTATAATATTACTAGCTATGCCCGCGACTTCGTTCGCGTGGACTACAGGATTTTGAATTTATTTTTTCTAAAATAAAATTAGCCTAAGTTACTCCTTATTACATCAGCTACCTGCCAAAAAAGTTCCGTCAAAATCAGTCCATTCATTTAAAAAATTAGCCGGAACAAACAGACAGACAAAAATTGTAAAAAACCGGCCAAGAGCGTGTCGGGCCACGCTCAGTGTAGTGTTCCGTAGTTTCCCGTCTGTCACAATAAGTGTACCCACTAATGAGTTTAAAAAAATGCTTGCATATACAATTATACTACAAACTTAGTCCAGAAATTATTTTGTACAACCTTTTTGTCTTTTTTGTACAAAAACTGTTCTTTCCATCAAGTTCAAAATAATTTTCCAAGAAATTCCTTATAAAGTTCTACTTTTCAGATTTTTTTCATATTTTCTAAACTTATGGTTCAAAAGTCACACATGGGGGGGACACACATTGTTTTTTACTTTCGGAGCGATTATTTCCGAAATTATTGACTTATCAAAAAATGATTTTAGTAAACCCCTATTCATTTTTAAATACCTATCCAACAATATATCACACGTTAGGGTTGAAATTAAAAAAAAAATCACTTCTCACTTTACATATAGGGGGGCTACCCTAATAAAACATTTTTTTCCAATTTTTATTTTACCACTTTGTCGGCGTAATTGATATACATACAAATTTCAGCTTTCTAGTGCTAACGGTCACAGAGATTAAGCGAGGACGGACAGATGGACAGACAGACGGACAGACAGACGTGGCGAAACTATAAGGGGTCCTAGTTGACTACGGAACCCTAAAAATGTTATTTTGGTGTATGTACCGTATATATATTCATATGCATGTAGTCAAAAGCGGTTATTTCAATATTACAAACAGACACTTCAATTTTATTTTTATGTATGTATGTATGTATGTATGTTTTTATTTTCTTAAAAAACACACACCATCTTTACAGGTTGGACCCAATACAATAGTGGTTTTACTACTCTGTTAAAAAAGTACCGGGAAATGATCAATAATACACAATTTTTTTGTTATTCATCCAAATTTATTTTATCACTTTCAAAGTATGCCCCTTCAGAAACGATACACTGACGCCAACGAATAATCCAATCATCAAAACATTTTTTAAACGCTGTTTCCGAAATTGAGTTCAGTTCTCGCCGCGAATTCTCCTTTATGTCTTCTATAGATTGAAAACGGGTGCCACGAAGTGGTAATTTGAATTTAGGAAAAAGATAGAAGTCGGCTGGAGCCATATCTGGCGAATATTGTTGCTGCTCGATGGTATTTGTTGAGTGTTTGGTCAAAAATTCGTTCACAATGAAGGCCTTGTGCGAAGGCGCATTATCGTGGTGCAAAATTCAAGAATTTTCTTTCCACAAATCTGGCCTTTTTCGTCGAATTTGCTCTCTTAAATGCCGCATAACGCTCAAATAATATTCTTTATTTACCGTTTGACCTTTTGGTAAGAATTCCGAGTGCACAACATCGCGATAGTCAAAGAAAACAGTCAACATGACTTTGACTTTTGATTGACTATGGCGTGGTTTTTTCGGTTTTGGTTCAGTTGGAAGGCGCCACTCTCGCTTGTTGACTTGTTTGCATGTCAAACTCGTAAACACACGTCTCGTCGCCAGTAACAATGCGTTTCATGAGTGTTAGGTCGGAATTGACTCGTTCTAGCATGTCCTAAGCGACTCTCATGCGATTGAGTTTTTAGAGAAAATTCAGGTCTTTTGGGACTAGCCGAGCGGCAACTTTTTTTAATACTCAAATGATTAGTTAAAATGGTACGGATCGACTCGTAAGATACAGAAAGTTCGGCGGCTATCTCTCAAACTTGAATGAGGATTTTCAGTCACTATTTCCTTCACTTTTGCGATGTTAACTTCAGTTGCACAGGTTGATGGCCTACCACAGCAAGGCAAATCTTCCATCACATCTTGACCGCTTTTGACTCCGAACACGAAATTCCATTGGCGATGCAAAATAAATAAATTAAATTAAATTCACAATACACACTAGACATGATATAACTAAAAACAGCACTGTATTTAATATAAATAATAGATGCAACTCAAACTCCGCGCCAAAATGGAAAACAGTTGTGCCAATCTAGCAACAACAAAAAAAACTAAAATTTGAATTTGGAACCATAAACAAATCATCCATTCCCGATACTTTTTTGACCGAATGTAAGATAGATGTATATAGTGTGATTAGTGTGAAAACAAATCTTATAAAAATGTGGGTGAGTAATAGTAAAATACTTTTATGATAACTCACAATTCTACAGCTGTTGTATCATCAAGATTGTTTTCATTTTAGGAGTACTACACCCATGTGTCGTCGCCCATAATTAGGACATTCAAATAAATGTAATTCAAAAATATTTTAGACAGAGATAAACTTACATTTCTACAGTTTGTAACGTCATAAAACGATATTCGTTTGCATTTCTACAACTACTAGGTTCCGTATGCTCCGTTGGTATTTGCATTCTGTAACAAAATATAGGTTTACTTACCTTGTTCAGTATGTAGGTACTACAGAAATAATTGTGATCGTGGAAACAACTGGGACTGCTACCCTAATATTTAGATACGGTAGCTGTGTAGTTGCACCTACGTAATTCTATGCAATCGACAAGATGATAAATTGAAAATAAATAAATAGTAATAAAAAATTACAATACAATATTTATTCTAGCAATTCAATATAGACGTACCCAGTACCCACCTACGAGGTACCAAAGAACAAAAATATACCTAAATGATCTAATTTGTGAAAAAATATAATATGTGATAATCACGGGCTCGGCTCTGTCTCCGATACGTTCTCTCTTTATTGCAGTCACTATTGGGTAATATTTTCTTATTTCTGAAAATGCAAAACGTATTTAGGTAAGTATTATAAGATTATATTACGGTTTACCTAGGTATCTGATTTACTTATTATTGTAAAGAAGGTAAATAGTTAGCTAATTTCCTACCAATTTAGATACAAACTAAGAATTTTCGTGTCGACAAAACATAATTAAACTAAATATTATGTAGTTGATAAGGTAATATTTATGACTTATTAGGATCTGAAAGATAGGCACTTACTTCCATATTTTATTCATGTTTTTAGCATTTTCTTTTCTCCAACTTCTTTTTTTTTTGTATTCCGGTCATTTCCCATTTCAGAAATAAAACAATATACTAATAATACGTAAGAGCGCGTGACGACGCGACGCGACACAGGCTCCCCGTCTGAGCGCCGGAGCGCGACTGCATCAGTACAGCGGCCGTCGTGGACGCGTAGTTTTCCACGCAATATTTCGGTATTAAATTTCTAACAAAATAAAAAGTAACATTATTTTAAATTGAAAACATATAGTACACGTATTATATTAGTTTAGATTTGTATAAAAATTTTCATTACAATACGTTAAGTATTAACCGAGTACTGCGGTTTATTAACAAAATTAAGAGGGAAGTTTGTGATTTTTTTGTATCGAGATTTTTTTTAGTAATCGTGTTTTCACAACATATGGGACTCAGAGTATATGCCCAACTATACCATATATTTTTTTCAACACGATTGATTCAATATTATTTATGATATGCAGGTTCTAACGCGAACGGTAAAGCAGTTTTGAGGTAGTGTGCAGCCTTAACCCACGCGGTTCTCGTCCGCATGCGGACTGCCCTCATCCTATCATTTGATACATGTTTTTCTTAACATGCGGCTAGCACGCGCGTGGAACGCGGATTGGCTGCGGACGCGCAGTCCACGTGCGCGCTATTTGGATGCGGGCGGTGATCTTCTGCCTTCGTGTTGTTTTTACTGTGAAGCGGGTTGCACGCATGCTCATAGTCCGCATATATCGCAAACAAGTTTACCCACAGGCAACACGCACAACATTGTAGCAGCAAACGAAATCTTTGTCCTGCGTGTGGCCCGGAGCATGCTGTCACCCGCATGCGGACGACACCCGCGTGCGGGATAAAATACGCGTGACAGGAAAAGGGCCCTTAATAAAAGATATTTCAATATTGTTTTCGGTAGTTATAATTACATTACTTAAAAAGTTGTGTAAATACCTACTAACCAACTATAGACTATCTGAAATACAAGATTTATTTATTATTATTCAAAACTGATTCAAATCTCCAGAATAAAGTAAAGAGAAATAGAAAATTACAAAAATGCAAACTGTAATAATACAATGGTATAAGTAATTATAAATTCAGACAATTGAACAGGAAGTGTCGCGTCGATGAGGAATAAACTGTAACCAGTCATCTTCGTGAACGATGCCTTTTGAAAACGCTGGATATTCTTACAAATCCTTATTTTACCTGTTGAAAATGAAATAAATCTAAAATTGCTGCATTGCAACTAAATATATTCTAAACATTACATAAACGATTCATATTGACAAAATTTTATTCGTTACCTTCACAGTTTTCTGATTTCAGCAGCAATACACAGGTACTATGAACATCTCTTATAGCTGCATAAAATCTCTCACATTGTTTGCTCAAACATAGAAGAAGAAATATGTTCTTAAATATCCAACATTGAGATATTAGTGCTCGCACGATGAGCTAAAAAAAATTTGTCGTATAGCTTTGCAAAAAAAATGTGATTCAGTTGATAATAGTTCCTTGCAGGGCCCAAATGATACAAAAGATAAAAAAAAAGTTGCCGCTCACTTATAAATATGGCAATTTATCGTCCCGCCTCGCCTATTATCTGGCCAATAACTAGGCGTCCACCTTACCCAAGCACATAGACAAAGTATATCAAAACTTCCACTATATCAATTAAGCTAGATTAGTTGAGGTTAGAAGAAGCTGCATGATAATTATTTTTCGACAAAGTTTTAGTTAAATTTATTTTATTATAGATATTTTATTCTTTAATTTGTTTCCGTATACAACTTACTTTTGTACCACCATTTGCAATAATATTTTTGATTGTTAATATTGCTTGTATGTTAAACAAACTATGAAAAGCCGTGTTGATCACATAGAATACGATCTGAAAATAAAATAAAAATATGGAAATTCACAAGACGGAAGAAGCAGAAGAATATTGTAGTGGAAGTGACGCTTGGGAAAGATCATCGTTTAGTAGAAGATGACTTGACTGTGAAGACGTGGCTATGTAGCTTAGTGAGCCTCCGGTTTTAAGGCATAAGTGTAAACGGAACAGTAACACAGTACGGCGTAATTATTTCAATGTACAATTAGCATTATAAGTGGTAAGTCAGCCGTTTTAAATAAATAAATTAGAAAAAAGAATAGAGCAAGAGGTCATAATAAAGACAAATGAATTGTATGAGGAATAAAAGAAGATGTATGATAATCAAACAGTTGATTGAGAAGAATGCAAGAAAAAAACATATTACGACGAACCCTAGTAACACAAGACAACTTCTGAAAGTTGATTATGAGCGTAAAAGTGACTTTAGGTACCATTATTTGACACAGCCTGCCATGACAATTATTGCATAGATAATCAGTTTCTTTAAACACCTTAATCTTAAGGTTAATAATACTAGAACATATAAACTACACTTACTACTGTCTTGAATAATTTCTTTGTAGTTTTATAGGCCTCCAAAATATTTTGGTACGCGTCAAACATCAAACACCAGTAAGATTCTATATTCCGATATATTTCAACATTGTCAGTTTTTTCAACTTCTAGAATCCACATTCTAAGCATTTGCTTTAGTAGTTCCATAAGTCGTAATGCGTATACAATATTAATGTCAAAAGATATGGTGGCAAAAGTAGATATGACACCAAAAGTTGAGATGATGGGATAGTCAAAGCACACATAGATGATGAAACATACATGGAAACTGTATAAAGAGATGACGTAAATCCAGTTCCATATTATCAAGCTTCTGAGATTTTGTTTCTTAAGCTTAAGGATTTTGAAAACAAACTGAATTTTTATGACTAAAACAATATTATGGTCACTACCGATTATATTCATAAAGTTATTTAAGATGAAGCAGGCTGAATTGAACAGAAAATCGCACACGTAGCTTTCAAAAACATATACGGTCCAACGCGACCAGACAATGGAAAAAGATCTAAGTATTAATATGTACAGAGTTACCATTCGTAATGTTAACATGCCAACGACTCCGAAAAAATCGTACAAACAGCTATTAGGTTTAATTCTATTATCACGTATTGTATATTTTGAGCAAAAAAATGGAACTTGCATTAAATTTAATGGTTTTAGTACTGATTGTAGATTTATTTCTATTTCATTATTTGGTTGTACTTCATTGGATGGAATGGTAGAAGAACTGGTGATGTTACTTCGAAACATATCGGATCCACTATAAAGACAGCAGTAGATTAGTGAGAGACCCAATTTAATCAATATATAATTGATATTGTAACTTATAAAACTTAGACAAGTGTAATTTATAGAATGGATTAAATATGGATAAATGGATAAATATAATCGGATGGAATGGAAGATAAGTAACGTCGTTCATTTAATTTTATTACTATTTTTATAAATTCTGAAAATAGAGTAAATAATTTATTTTACAGAAGACTAAATTGTATTAAATATATTGGTAGCTAAGCGTCTATCTAGCAAAACCCCACACTGACATGTTTCTGAACGAACGATTAGGCTGTAGCATGAAATTTATGTTTTATTTATTTATTTATTATACTCTTAAACAAAGACTAAGTTAAAATTATCCCACTAAGTGTAGGTTTTCAGTTGACACCCCTCAATGATATATAATTATATCCACCGTCGAGGGTAAATAAAATAGATATTTAATCAAAATATTGATTTGTAGATAACACCTAGCACCCAACCTAACACCCAAAGATACACTGTACTGTAAGAAATAATGTTTTTATATCTATATAAATGAAATGAAATTAACAAAATGAAACCACGAAATATGATATAATAATAACATGCCACTTTGAAAAAATAATATCATCACACTAACTTTGATACTACAATATCCAGTTAATCGCAAGTACCGGTCGACGAGGGGCTTGTCTCAGACACAATAATTTTAAACTGGCTAGGAAACTAGCAACGTATCAATAAATTAACATAGTTAAGGCACAGGCCCTATACACTTTCACATAGACTTTATTCATTTAAGCCAATTCCGACCGCATCTCCAATGTTTGATAGTGCTTCGTCGACTTACGAGCGGCCATCCCGAGATACATTTCTATTCCATACAACCGGTCTTATGTGTTTAAAGATAGACGTGCAATGAAAACGTCTATCTTTAGGTATTTTGGAAACACAGATCTTGTGGATATTATCTAGGCATCTATTGAAATCAAAACTAAAAGTGATATAAATTAATCTAGTAAAGACCTCTGATAAATCTGCTATTTAAAAAAGTTAAAAATACATACATTTTGAAAGGTTCCTAACCTTGCAAAAATCCAAATTCAAAAAGGGCGTATTTTTGTCATTTTTTAGGGTTTTTAAAAAATCACGTACATCTTTGAATAAGTTTTGAGCAATATTCGAATGAGTTACAAAATACCGACAGAGCGTTTAGGTATAAGGTTTCTTTACGCGTTGTCTCTATAACAAACTTTGTGTTGAACTGATGAAATAGCAAGCTCTCTAAAACCGTGCTCACATTGTTGGTGGACGGATCGGGAAGGGTCCTCTAAAAGCGTTCTAGTACTCTGCATTCTATTTGTTTCATGTATCAGTAACGTATCAATCACACACGTTTACGACACTAAACTACTAGTTCCATCTCTGAAACAATCAACTAAAACTAATTTGCCTGCGTGGAAGATAACGTACCGTTGTAATCCTGGCGAGCTACCTACTGCTTGTCACGCAAGCCCACGCCTACGAAGGAGGTGAGTCGCCCTTTGATTTGTCAACGCCTCATACTTTCCACTACCTCATTTGCCCGTGTTACTGCTTCATTCAAAGATGTGACTGCTCCATCTTTCATATCATCTCAGATCCCATTCTCTGTTGCTTCGTACCAAGACGTGAACCAGGGCCGGGCGCAAAAGATTGCCGCGGTCGTTCACTCTCACAAGGACACGGAGGTGCTTCGCCCAAGCGGGATCATTATCAACATACATATTATTATCCATTTTTGTTTTTCTATCTTATTATTATAAATTAGCCAAAACTTATACAAGATAGGTGTAAATTATCGTCGTCATCATCAACCGCCAGACTTAATTCGCTGCTTGTCACTTTAGCTTCCGACATATCTCTTTAATGTTTGTATACATACGTTGAGTAAATTGAAATTCTTGATTAATTAATGATTACTCTACTCAAACTAATTTTGTACAAATGATATTAAATTCGCTATGTGCTGTCAATACGTTTAACATTGACTAAAGTTTTACACGTTTGTTTGGAAACTACATATTACTGAAAATGAAACATTCTATGAATTATATTTTAAACAATTCAGTGGATAAAGATGTGCAGTCAATGCTTTTGCCTTTGAATATAATGCAACAAATCATGCTTTGTCCTAAATACCGGATTCAAAATAATGTGATATTTTCAAACAGCCTCTTTTCCAATTTTATTTCTGCAGTTGGAACATTAGTATTTATATCAACATTTGTATACCACGTCTATATTCTTTGTGTCTTCAAAGACTATCTTGGGATTACAAGTTTCATGTGTTTCGTGTCTTACTTTGACTGCATCTATTATAGTTTCGGATTCATCATCAATTTTATGGTTGGATTAATTTACACCAAAAAAAGTATTAAATTCGTCTCGACTTTTCAAAGATTGCACAGAATTCTCAATGATGAAACTAATTTTAGACGTTATGTTATGTATAATTGGATTTTCTTTATGTTGACTTTGGGTAGTTACCTCATTAGTTACACATATTTTTGCGTGCAGCTTGCACATTGTGAAGCTATGTTTAATGGTTACTTTTTGGTTTTCTTTGATTTTAATCATATTTGTACTATTCGAGTTTTTAATATACTGAAAGATAAAGTCATTTTATGGAATAATCGTGTTTTATGTTCTCAAAAAAGTGAAAGGGCGCACAATCCAAGTTATAGCAACCAACTATTTCAAGCTTATGTTGATATCATAGAGTGTTATGAAATACATAAAGTCTGCGTACAACAATTTGTGAGTAACTATTTTAGATTTTATTGGTAAACAAATCAAAGGAACAGTTTGTCCTGGTACGGCCATATGAAGAGGTATGAAGGTTACAGTAAGAGTTGAGAGGAAACGTATGTTCCTAAAAGAGTTATAATATACTCGTGGCCAGGGTCGAAGCCTACTGGGGCCAGGGTTATCCGAAAGGGCGCTCGAGCCCCGGTATGAAGGCTTGAAGGAACGGGATGGGTTTTTTAGTCAGTAAGAGTCTGACACTATCTCCCGCTCCGCCCAAGAGCGGGGGTTGTCATAGGATGATTTTTCCCATCGGAAAAAAAAAAAAAAAGCCGTATCTATCCAATTAGAGAGGGACTAAGAGGCCAATGAAAAGATTAACAGATTATGTGAGGTTTGATACGAATAAATTGGAAGTCAGTGCTTGCATGACATTTTGGTAAACATTATCATAGGATTAGGGTCTTATAGTGATAAAACCTTAATCCTTAGACATTTTTCACTCACTTATATTTACTTTCCACTCATTCCAGATTCTTTATTACATTATAGAAGTATTTATGCACTCTCTAGTTAACATTCAAGTGGTAATAGATTTGCTGAAAAAGGGCAAAGTAATCCTAAACAGCGAAGTAAGTGTATTGTTGTTGATAATTTGAGATATTTTTGTTATAATTCCTTTTTCCTCTTTCAATAAATTACGAAACGGTGCAGTCACGGCCAAAATAAACTTAAAGCAATGAAATTAATAGATGTATTAAAAACTAGCCTTTGCCCGCGGCTTCACCCACGTACATAAAATATAGCCTGTCACTTAAGAATAAAGCAGCTTTCTATCAGTGAAAAAATTTAAGCAATCGGACCAGTCGTTTCAGACATGGGCTTACCCAGGGGAGGGCAGGGGGGGCCGCCCCTGGAATTAGTTTAGGTTTTTTTTTATTATTACTGATAGGCTCGCGTTTGACCACTATCTCACCTGATGGTAAGTGATGATGTGGCCGACGATGGAGCACGCTTGCCTAGAAGTAACCTATTCACTCTTGACTTAAAGACCCCTAGGTTTTAGCTATCAGGAAACACGGACTCCGGCAGGGAATTCCACTCTTTAGCTATACTCACACTCTTTAGCTTTTACGTTCCTACTATCTACTTTAGTTGTAGATATTTTTGCCATTTGCAATATAATATACAACTTTCAAAAATCACCCATCATTAAATGGGTTATCTGGTCACTGTAAATAGGAACTGAACTATTTACATGGGTAGGTTTGTACGGTACCCTCAGTTTGCGGTTCCGACTCGCACTTGCCCAGATTTTTTTTCCTTTCTCTATTGATATGAAATTAATTGCAAAGAGAAGTATTAGCTATATAAAGTTTGTTTTTAAAAGTGTTTTAAAATTAATATTTTATTTTATTATATTTTCTACAGAGTGCAGCTTCTGTCACATCAATTTCCATATACGGCTGGATATCAAAAGTGTTGATGTTCCAGACAATTTTGAGTCGGCAATGTGAAAAATTTTATTTGGCCATACAGAGTGTTCAAGATACATGCACAATTATTTTGAAGTCTACTTGCAGTGGTAAGTTTTTATTATTATCCACCACTACATGATTATCCTAATGCCCTATACTAAAATTTAATTAAAAACGGCACAATAATTTTCATTTGTAATTCCTGCCATATACGCTAGGGTATACTTGACAGTTTTGCCCGTACAGGTAAATTGTACAGGTAAACCGGAGCGTGTATATCGCATAACTGTGCAGGATTCCGTACAAAATTACCTGTCAGGTATATCCTAGCGTTTATAGATACAAACGGTTCCGTATCAGAAGGGTAGGTACCTTAATTAACAGAATGGAATAAAATTCATCAAATTCACACGGCAATAAATTCTTTTCTTCCACTAGTAGTTGGTTTTAATAAACACATACAGTGTGGCGGTCAATCGTTTGTCTTGGTATGGTCATGTGAAGAGGAGGAATGAAGCGCATATTACTATAAGAGATCTGAGTATAAATATAGATGGATGGAGAGGGAAAGGAAGGTCATAGAAAAGATGGATGGATTATGTGAGGAATGATATGAAAGAAAAGGGAGTTAGTGATTGTTTGAAGAGTGACAGAAAAAAATATGGAATTAAAATGGGATAAGGGCAGGAAGACAGGGTGGCGCTGACAATACGACAATAAATTAAACTGCGTATATATCTCACGATGTCCTCAGTAGGTAATAGGCAGTGTGATACCCCGTGCTTCGGAAAGCACGTGAAGTCATTGCAGTTGGTCGTGCCCCTGATCTCTCTACGGTTGCATCGGACTGAATGATCAAGTAATATAGAGTGCACCTGTGTTCAAGCACACGAGCACTGTAATATTTCCTGCGTACTTGCATGATAGAAAACTGGTCGAGAGTATTATTGTTCCCATATTATCATACTGAACCTATATAACGTCATTGCGACTTTAAGACCTCTTATGTGTCACTTTTGGCAAAATCACTTTTTTACGCCACTTTTTTCAACATTATAATGAATAGGCTCGCTTTTGACCACCATCTCACCTGATGGTAAGCGATGAGGTGGCCGAAGATAGAACGTCTAAGTAGAACAGGCCACACGGCCTGTTCTACTTAGACGCTGCGTTACAATTAAATCTGATGAGTATTTTAACCAATTATATCATTGTCTTGCTACAGTTTGCTTATTTGTAATTCCAATGTCATTAATTTGAGTTAATAAAACATCTTTTGATAGCCACCAACATTGATCTAAGCATCTTATAAATATTAAAAAGAAATATTTGAAATCATCTTTACGAAATATGTATGTCAGCTATGGATTTTTCCTATAAACATTTGCATAATGTATACCTACTTTTTCTGGTTTCAATAGTGGTATTTGTTTTCATATTTCATGAAAATCATAGTTATCATATGTTAAATGAATTATAAGTTACATTAGTTAAGGTAATAAACTAGTCCATGTAAATATTGATTTTCTCTTATTTTTGCCCGACTATGGCAAAGCCAAAGGGGGGGTTATGTTTTTGACAGGCTTTGTATGTATGTGAGTATGTTCATCTGTTCCTTCATTGCTCCTAATCTTCTTATCGAAACTCGACATATGAGGTGTCGTTAGAATCGTCTTAATCGTCAGCTAAATATAGGTTACGTGACGTATCACAAAACTTGACAGGGCGCCCTCTAGCGGACAAAAAGTCATGTGTAAATAAAAATGTTAAGATATCATTTAAAGGGCTTTACTGGTACTTATCAAAATACATCAAAATTCAATGTGGCACCCTCTAGTGGACAAAAAGTTTTGTGTTAAAAAAAAAATCTTAATTACCTAGTTCTTAATTTAGTAGTTTAGATTTAAAAAAAAAAAAACTTAAAAACTAAAACCAGAATTCGAAAACAAGATTTTCTGGATGCTAAAATAAACAAGGTAACTGGAAAAACACGAACAGAACAAAAAGAAAAGCCGTAATCATACGTTATAGGTACTTTAATAATGTGTTACCTTAGTGTTATTTGTTTTCTTAATATTGTAACTGGAAAGGACGTCTGTAAGTCAAATTCATTAAAGTGATTAACTAACCCTTGTTAATATTGATTCTCTCTAGTTTTAACCAATAATGTACTGTTAAAAATAACAAACATAAAGTGTAACAGTAAATTAATTTACTGTTAACTAAATGCAACCTAACTAAGTAACTCTATCTACTATTTTGTCACTCGAATCTCATAAAGCTACTCTAGTAAATGAAGAACACCCGGTAAAAAAATAATGAGATATACAGTGAATTTTAAATCAAATAATATAGTAGATATAGATATTAACCAAGCATTATATGTAACACATAATATGATTTAAAAGTGGCCATGGAGTTTCTTGCACATTCTTCTCATAGAGACCTACGCTTTGGAACGTGCAATTTAGCTTCACTTTTCTTGGACTGACCGACATTTGACTATTCAAAAGTGCCTCCAAATGGTCTATTTGAAATAAATGCTTTGACTTTGACTTTGAATATGCAGTCAATGCTTTTCCCTTTAAATCTGATGCAACATATTATGTTCTGTCCTAAAAAAATAATATTAAGAATAAAATACACAGAATGTAAATAATTACATTATACCCAATAACTTTAACTCTAAGTTTGTTTCAATGATTGCTACAATATTATTCATATCTATGTTTCCATATAGCATCTATTTTGTACGGTTTTACGAAGCTTTTTTATGAATATTATGTTTATGATTTCTGTTTAGGGGTGCATTTACTATTTTGTTGGATTCACAATGAATTTCATGAACGAGATAGTTCAAAGTAAAAAAATAATTATGTTTGTCCTGACTTTTTAAAGAGTGCATAGATTTGTTAACGAAAATTCCACTTCTAACAGTTTTATCATTTGGAATTGGATTGTACTAATATTAGCTCTGGGATTTTTTGTCTTTATCTTTTCGTATTTAAGTTCACGGATCACTTCTTTTACTATATATAGCGGATATTTTTAGTGGTTTTCGATTTTAATATTGTTTATGCTAGTAGAATCCTTAAATTATCAGAAGATAAAGTTGGTCTTTTGAATTCTAAACTTTTGAAATCTCAAGAAAATAAAATCGTGCACGGTCAAACTTATTGTAAAAAAAATGTTTTAAGCATACGTAGTATATTACAGTGCTATCACATTTTTAATACTTGTTTCCAGCAGTTTGTAAGTATCATTTTTTTCTTGCATTACAATAGCGTCATTAAAATGTATTATCTAAACGACACTATGGTCACTTTTCTGATTCTTTATTACATTTTAGAAATATTAGTCCACGCTCTGATTTAATTTCAAGTTGCTATCGACGTGTCTAAAATTAGCTTAGTGAGTGTAATTATAATATTGTCTTTTTAATTTCTTGTTATGATATTTTCTTCAATGTAGTGTTTACGGTGTACGTAGTGCGTAGTGGTACGATTGGGATGAAAATAATAGAATGATGATGGTTACATATCAACTTAGCTGCACAATAATCATCATTATCGTCGATTCTGCTGAAAGATGTCCACTGTTGGACATAGGCCTCCCCAAGTGTCACCATAACAACCACTGTGCGTATTGGATTCCCGTGACCCTCACCAGGTAATCGGTCCATCTTGTGGGAGGCCTTCCCACGCTGCATCTACCGGTACGTGATCGCCACTCCAGAAGCTTTCATCCCCATTGACCATCTGTTCTGCGAGCAATGTGTCCTGTTCACTGCCACTTTAGTTGTGAAAATGGAAGAAAGGGCTTCGCCCTGCAGTGAGACACAACTGGCTCATACTAACGAAAACAGCACCATAATAATAGCCTTCGCAACTATACCGTATACGCAACTATAACGTCGCTTATTATACTATGGTGGACGACTAAAAATTTGTCATGGCAGCTATTACTCATAGTACAATGTGAGAAGTTCTACATAACAATTCAAGATTCTTGCGCAGTTATTTTAAAGTCAGCTTGCTCTGATAATCTTGCTATTTTACAACATTATTTTTAGTTTATGCAAAGACTGATTTGTTCAGATTCAGTAACTGAATCGATTCCAATAGTACTGCATGTTATATTTTTTCCCAAAAATAACACTAAGTTCAACATAGGTCACGACAGGTCATAACGAGCATTAAACGTCAGCAAACAGCTGGGTGCAAGTGCAAAAGAACTTCCTCAGTCGCCTGGATGGCCCGGTGACTATGTATTTTTGCTGAAATTATGTACATAGGTTCTTTACCTAGAAATGTTAGACGTGTTTCGGGTTTCGAATATGCTAAAACAAATATATTCTGTACTATAATATCCTGTATACAAGGTGCAGTTTTAAAACTGCACAATATTTCAGGAGGTTGTAATAAAACTCATAAATAATCATGTAAAAAAACGATACCTGCTCAATAATCAGTAATACTTGTTATTTAATTTTTTAATTACACTAAACTAAATCGATTGATCGATGGCCGCGGGGGCGTGGCTAGGGTGTGGCGTGCGGGATGATGATTGGATGATACATTATTTATGAAACTATCGTTGCGAGTTAGTGTGTGTGAAAACGCCCTTTATTGTTCCGTGTTTGTGTGTGTGAAAAAAAGCGCGGTTATAAAAAAAAAAAAAAATACCTACTTATTTTATTATTGATTCGGGTCGAGAATCACTAACATAATTACCTCCTGAAATATTTTGCAGCTTCAAAACGACACCTTGTATAATAAGTTTGAATATCTGTTAATCAACCCAGTTTTAAGAGCTGTACCGGTTTGCATGCAACTCATAGACTTATTTTTGAAGGAAAATCCAAGTTTAAGAGTTTTTCAGTACTCAATCTCATACCAGAGAAAGAATCTCTCACATTATAAATATTTTTTTTTGCAGTTAGGAGATTTTTCTCTCAATCAATCAATCCCCCGACTTTTTCCCCATTTGGCATCAGCTCTCCTGATACTTTTACGCCGTTCTAGACGATTTTATGTCATTTCTGGTATTAGGCCTATTATATCACTAGTTCATTCTGGATGGTTTGCCTCCAGGTAGTCGGTGGCCGACCTCTTCTTCTTTTGCCCTCTTTTATGACTAAAACGCGTCGGGTCATGGTTTCGCATTACATGGCAATACCATCGCAAGCGGCTCTCTTGCATCTTACGTTATTTTACAGCTTCTTTTAAATTCCTTCGAATCAGCTTATAGGACATAAACCATTCTTGTGACACAACCCAATCTCTCTCTGAGATCTTTCTCTGCTGTGATATATTTGAAGAATAAGAAGCTAGTTATCTACACTATCTACACTAATATTATAAAGAGTTTGTTTTTTTGATTGTAGGAGGTAATCCCTGGAAGTACTGGGCCTCAAGTCTGCTATTACAATAGTGTCAGAATGGTCTATCATTGATTTCATAATTGTTGATTTTGAGTAAGTTTGGTAATCTACTAATATAATGGGCGTCATTATGACTTTTCAATGATCAACCACTGACACTCCATTGAAAGAAGTGGGATAGAATGGTAATCTCGTACATATTTACAAATGAATGTCTTACGTATGCGGTAATCTGCAAAAAATTTGACAGTTCCTTTGATCAGTGACCTACCATTAGAACGTCATTGTGCAGTCATTGCTTTTAATAAGCTAAATATTGTTCTTTTACCGCAACTCTATTACGAGACCATTGACCGATCAATGATCGATCATTATGAATGAGCAGAGTAGGAACTTTTAGCAAAATAACAATGGGATCGTGTTGGAATGACGAATTTATAAAAATAGCAGACTTGGGCCCCTGGTCCGATTGCTAACATTTTTTCACTGGTAGAAAGCCGCTTTATTCCTGAGTTACATAGGCTATATTTTATGCACGCAGGCAAAGCCACGGGTAAAAGCTATTATTATAATTAAAGGTGTAACTAATCATTTAAAGCAATTAGCGATTCTCAATCTACCTCATTTTATTTAGGATTTCAGTTTAAGTTATAGTATTTTTTCACAGATGATAAGAAAAAATTGTGCAAGAACTTACGGTGCTTGCATCGAGCATCATTTAGCAAAATTCGTGTGTTTGGCCTTTTCTACGTAGACACTATGTTACAATTGAATCTAATGAGCCTTCTTACAAATTACATTATTGTGTTGCTACAAATTGCAATTTTGTAAATCGAGTTAATTAAATATGTTTGAAAGATTCATATTGTATTTTTTGCCGCTATCCAATATGTACATCCATTGTAGGATGGTGAATATCAAATCTTTTCGAATTATTGGTTGTAGAACATGCCGCTTTCCTAACAATTTTACCTTCATTGTCTAAGCGCATGCTTGGAGAGGGGCCAGTTCCCACTTCGCTGGAAGACGGGGAAACTGGTCCTCATCGCGAAGCCAGGGCGCCCTGCGGACTCTCCGTCCGCGTACCGGCCCATTGTGCTGCTCGACGAGGTGGGCAAGCTCTTTGAAAGAGTGATTGCGAGCCGCCTCGTCGCGCGCCTTTCACGGGTGGGGCCCGACCTTTCGGACGGACAGTTCGGCTTTCGCAGGATGCGCTCGACGGTGGACGCCATCATGCGCGTGCGAGCCCTCACGACGGGGGATGCGGTGTCCCAGGGTAGGTGTGTCGTGGCAGTGTCCTTGGACATTGCCAACGCTTTCAATTCCCTGCCCTGGAGTACGATCCGGAGGGCACTCCGGTACCACCGGGTGCCCGAATACCTCTGTCGAGTAGTCGAGGCCTACCTGTCGGACAGGTATATTGTCTACCCCGGTCACCAGGGAGACTGGAAACGTCGGGAGATGTCGTGCGGTGTTCCGCAGGGGTCGGTACTAGGGCCACCCTTGTGGAACATCGGGTACGATTACGTGCTGCGGGGCGACCTCCCTGACGGGGTCAGCGTGGTCTGCTACGCAGACGACACGCTGGTTCTAGCGCAGGGAGAGTCGTACCGGGCGGCGGCCGCTTTAGCGACACGCGGGGTTGCGATAGTCGTTGGTAGGATCCAGGAGTTGGGACTCGAGGTGGCGCTGCGAAATCCGAGGCCATGTGTTTTCACGGTCGCGGCCGTCGGAACGCGCCACCGTCGGGTTCCCAACTAACGGTAGGAGGAGTTCGCATCGGCGTCGGGACATCGATGAGGTACCTGGGACTCATCCTCGACAGCCGATGGAATTTCGAGGAGCATTTCCGACGTCTGGCTCCCAAACTCAACCGGACTGGGGCCGCTCTCAAGCGGCTCCTGCCCAACCTTGGGGGTCCAGACGCCTCCTGCCGGAGGCTCTACGCGGGGATCGTTCGGTCCATGGCCCTCTACGGGGCGCCGGTGTGGGCGCCGTCGCTGAAAAAGCGACCGGCGGCCATTCTGAACGCCTGCCAGAAGGTCATGGCAATTCGGATGGTGCGGGGATACCGCACGATTTCCTGCGAAGCGGCGAGCCTTCTGGCTGGCCTACCACCGTGGGATCTGGAGGCAACAGTCCTTGCACACATGCACGACATGCGCGTGGAGATGCAACGCCGGGGTGAAAGTCCTCTGCCGCGACAGGTCACGGCATGGCGGACAGAGCTCCGGCGGAATCTCATGGTGGAATGGCGTCAGCGACTATCGCAACCCCATCATGGGCACGCCACAATTATGGCGATAATTGTGGCGTGCTTACCTTCCGCATGACACAGGTCCTCACCGGAAATGGCAAGTTCGGGAGGTTCCTGTTCCGAATTAAAGCGGAAGTGACGCCCGGGTGTCGCCACTGTGCGGAACGCCCGGAGGACACGGTGGAGCACACAATCGCAGTGTGCCCTGCTTGGGCGGAGCATCGCCGTGCCCTCAAAGTTGAACTATTATGGTTTCGACCCTAGCGCCGTGCAGTGGTTCCGCAGCTACCTGACAGATAGAAAGCAGTTTGTCGACTTGCGTTTGGGTGACGGCACTACCCTAAGATCGGCACTCATTGCAGTAGATAGAGGAGTGCCACAGGGCTCCATCTTAGGTCCGATTATTTTCATCTTGTACTGCGCAGATATTATCAAATGTCTCCATAAATGTAAATATCACATATACGCCGACGATGTTCAGATCTATATATCGTTCCGACCAGACGAGTACAATGATGCCATTAAAGACCTAAATGATGACCTCCAAAGAATTGCCACTTGGGCTGAGGAGAACTGCTTGTCATTGAACCCTACAAAAACCAAATATTTGGTGTTTGGCTCAAGACAGCAGCTTGCCAAGCTACCTTTATCATTTGACCTAAAACTAATGGGCGAGCAGATCGAACGGGTGTATGAGGCGAGAAATTTAGGATTAGTTATGGATAAAGACCTGCGTTTTGAGAAACACGTAGCAAACTCAGTTAGAAATTGTTTCTATCGCCTGAAAGTTTTATACAAGATGCGTCCGTACTTGTCAGAAGCATTACGAGAGCAGCTGGTAGAAACCCTAGTTCTTTCTAGGTTGAACTATGCAGACACGGTATATGGCCCGCGCCTATTAGCTCGTACAGATCGGCTCATCCAAAGGGTACAAAATGCTTGCGCTCGGTTTTGTTACAATATTCCTCGCAGAACTCATATAACGCCCTATCTAAACGAGCACTTTACGCTTAAAATGAAATCCAGACGCAAACTGCACTTAGCTTGCCTTTTGTTTGGTGTAGTTAAATACCAGAAACCGGACTACTTATACAACAAGTTGAGTTGGCTTACGAGCAGAAGGGAATGCGGTAGAAGACAATGCTCACAGCAACTTGCGACCCACTCCTGTGGTACAGCTGCTTTTAGGGGCAGCTTTCGTTATTCTGCTTCTAAGGTGTGGAATAACATCCCGCCACCTATTAGATCGACCAATACGATGGGCACGTTTAGAAGACACTTGCGGCAATATCTGATCGATGCACAACGAAAGCTAGATATGGTGGCACAAAATACGTCAATTATATAATGTACCCGTGTACCTGCCCTGATTGATAATGCTTCTATGCTTGGTATTTACATCATTTAGTATTGGTAAGGTCTATCTACTAATTAGGTGCTTTTACATACTGGTGGGAATTGCTCACACTGGGTCGTCTCAGGTTCCTTGTCCCTCAGCCTTAAGCAGGCTGTTGTGTGTCCACGACGGCGTTGCGTCCTGTCGCGGGTATGAGCCCTGTAAAATACAAAACAACACATTACTTCCTCTATTTTTTACTTTAACAGTATACTTTTAAAAGAAAAACAAAAACGTTCGTTTCTCAACATACCCACTGTCTCTGGCCTACTTGCTTGCGACGGGCGCGGCGCTCTGTCTGGATGTGCCTTCGCTCCCTTTCCACAGGGAACCTGGCAGTGTGGGAGCCTCAGCGAGGCTGGGGACGTATATCTCCATTTCAAACATTCTGAAAAATCAAATGCAAAATTAGACAATTTACCACAGATTTCATGACATCGTTATTTTTGAAATATTATGATTATTCCAATTTGCGCTTACCTTCTAATTGTCGTCCTCTTTTATCTTCAAAATAGTGTATTCATTTCTTTATTCAACACAACTCTTGCATTACAAATTTATATTATGTATGTTTTTATTGCACCTTCAACTCAACTCGCAACGAGAATAAATCAACTAAACCTCGTTTCACAATCGCTCCATCGCGCACAGTTGCATACAATGCACTGGTGTGGGGGAGTGAATACACAGATTGCATCCTCCTAACTCGTTCGAGATTTATCTACCCACTTTATTTTATTTTTTTACACAATTTTTACACTTTTTCGCTAAAACCCTATTTTTATGGCTTATGTGCCTAAACCATATATATATGTATGTATATTATTTCAGTACCTATCCATCACTAATAATACATTATATTGAACCCCAAAACCAGTTTTGCGTCCGTTGCGTCACAAGGTTCAGTTGAAAACCAGCGTCAGGCACTAGTTGTCTGGCATTCATGCTGAACTGGACCTATTTTGGTGCAGCCACGAGGCACACAACAACTGTATTTTTATTTTTATTTTATTTTATTGCTCTTTTTGATTCTTTTACTTTTGATACGTGTTTTTTTGTTTATTATTGTGTTTGGGCCTTGTGCTGTACCAAATAAATTATTTTTCTTTCTTTTCTTTTTCTTTCTTTCTTTCCCTCGTGGGGGTGATCGGCGGCGGAGACCTCTCGCGCCGTGCCTTGGTCGAGGCCATGGTCCGGAGCGAGGAGGAGTGGCAGGCGGTCGCCGACTTCTGCGAAGCAGTAATGCTCGCTAAGGAGGAGGCCGACCGCATCAGGCAACGGCGCTCTCGCCGCCGCCGCCGGGATTCCGATCCCGATTTCCAGCCACCGTAGGCGCGGGCTTGCGGACAGTGAGCAATGGGTAGCTCGCTGTCCGGCCGTCCGGTAACCGTCCGGACCAAGCCCAAGTCGTCGACGGCGCGCGCTGTTCCCGCGCGCCTCAAGGAGTTGTCAGCAACAGCAGGGGCCCAGCCGGGTCGAAGCCTACTGGGGCCAGGGTAATCCGAAAGGGCGCTCGAGCCCCGGTATGAAGGCTTAAAGGAACGGGATGGGTTTTTTAGTCAGTAAGAGTCTGACACTATCTCCCGCTCCGCCCAAGAGCGGGGGTTGTCATAAGATGATTTTTCCCATCGAAAAAAAAAAAAAAAAACTTTCATTGTCTAGAATAGTCTGTTGTGGTGAAATATATTACACAAAGTAAAGCATCGAACTCACGACATAACACTCATAAGTAGCGAAAGCCGAATCACGCATTGGAAAGCAATACATCTATAAATTTCCCTAATCAAATGTTCATTCTACAGAAAGACAAATGATAAACCCCTTTTAACTTAATTGAAATTAGCCTCTACAAATACTTTTTCTTTCCGTTAAATTAACTACATAGATTTCTTTTATTATTGACTTAAGACTTGTAGTAGACTGACACGCCTGATAGCTTTACGGCTGTTGAGTTACGCAAGGAAATTACAAAGAGATTTAAAAATTACGATAAAAGCGCAGAAAATGTCCATCGCCGACAATGTCTTGGACAGAAGATTCCAAAATTTATTATTACCTTTCCAGTGTATGCGGCACATGCTGTTCAAGTCACATTTCTCTGTTAAATACAACTGTATTAAACCTCATTGTATGTATTATTACGTGTTATCGTTTCTTGGTATTCTTGGATTTTTAATATACTCTTGTAACATTATAAAATGGCTTGATCAGGTAAATTGTATAATTTACAATTGTAGTTGGTTGATAGACGTGTTCAGTGAGTTAAATCAACTATTGTCGGTAAATTTTATTATCTTCTACATTATTAACATTCTTCTAACAAAGGATAACATTCAAATGGTTTTGAAGATACAAAAAGCATTTAAATCTATCAATTACCAGAACTTCGAAATGTTTACTATGTGGAACTGGATTAGTATTTTGTTATATATTCTATTTCTGATCTTCGGGCTCATTATATGTGGGTGGCCTCTGACTCTTTGGATGTATGCTTTGATTTATTTTGAAGTAGACATAATATATGGCATACGTGTTTTGTCTTTGATAAGAGATGGTATGATTACATGGATCTCAGAGGTCGAATTCTATGGTAAGCTTTGCTCAGAGATAGACGAAGAAATAGATGAAGAAGCCTCGAAAAGGCTTTATGAAGCGTACGCTGACCTTATGGAATCATTTGATATTTTTAAGAAGACAATTGGATATTCGGTAAGAGTCATACATTTATTTATTTATTTAACACTTTATGCACACATGAGTACAGAGGCGAACTACATGTTTTCGAGTGGTATATTAATAAATCTCTTAACAAATTTTTGTGATAGTTACAATTATTACTTTCTACCCTATTACAATATGTTTTCGAGTGGTATATTAATAAATCTCTTAACAAAGTTTTGTGATAGTTACAATTATTACTTTCTACCCTATTACAATATGTAACTAAACTTTTAATTCAAATATTTACTTTTTATGTGCTTTTACAGATTACATTACAAGTAGTAGACGTATTTATTCATACGTTACAGTCCCTTCAAGTAACCATAGAAATAGAGAAATATTATGCGACTCATTCAGACACGGTAAGTTTAATAATTTTACTAAATAGTTTACGAATTCTTAAAATAATGATCTCTGTTCTATAAAAAAAAAAAAAAAAACATTATAAACTGCCTCCTCAATCCATGTTACTAAGGGTTGGTTCAGCTTTATCTACTGTTTCTCATATAATTTAACTATCATTTCTTGACTATCTGTTAAGGTGTTACTTAGTGTTGTAAGAAACTAGAGTCTTTTAGTCTTCATTTCGAGACTTGAGTAGATTTTCAAGACTAGGACTCGTTAGTGACATGAGTCCGAGTCCTTTGAGTCCTCTGAGTCTTTTTAAATGAGACTCCAAGACTTGAGTTTCTTACAACACTAGTGTTATTATTATAATCTTCTTCTTCTACTTGCCCTCATCCCATATTACTTGAGGTCGGCACAACACGATTTTTTCTTCCATTCTGTCCTGTCACCCGTCTCACAATCACTAACTTGCTTTTCGTTCAAATCACTCCTCACACAATCCATCTATCTTTTCTTTGGCCTCCCTTACCATCCATCTACATGTATACTCAGAACTTTTAAAGTGACATGTGTTTTATCCCTCCTCTTTACATGACCACACCAAGACAAACGATTGCCTTTCAACTTTTCGGTCACTGGCGCCACTTTTAAACTTCCTTTAATATACTCAATACTTATTTCTCACTTTATCTATTCTTGTCACACCGCACATCCATCTCAACATTGTCATCTCCGCTACACGCAATCTTTTTTCATCCTTCTTTTTCACAGCCCAACATTCTGATCCATACAGTATGACAGGTCTTATCACAGACTTTTATTTTTTTTAAATCAATTTTTTTATTATTACATCAAATGTTAATCTAATAACTATTCAATATTTTATCTCATTGAACACGATTTGTTTTAATTAATAAAATAAAATTATTTACAGTTCGAAATCATACCATATCAGATAGCCTCCATTCTTTGGATTTTAAAGAAAGTGTTGTCAATTATAGTGTTCAGTACTAACTGTGAGAAGTTCTATATGACTGTTTGTCATGCGGACGCTGCATGCTGTTGGCTATTGGAGTCTACTCAGCTAACTGGTATATCAAATTGATTCTTACTAGATCATTTATAAGTAGATACATCCCTGCTCCTTTTATTTCTATTTGTTATCGATGCTTCCTGTTTTATGTAAAATTTTCACTTGATTATTTTTTCTTTGATAGTTTCTATTTTTGGTATTGTTTAAACATTTATTGGATTGAAGTGTTTTTTCACTTTTCGAGTCATCTATATTACTACCATAGCATCATCTAGTAGACGTTTAGCATACTAGCAATTAAATAATGACAACATCGCATTTGCTTTAAATTTTTGTTGTTGTTGTTGGAATTGCCAAAGAAAAGCGGCAGTAGGCAGGACACATTGCTCGTTGGAACGGATGGTCAATTGGGCCAAAGGGTTCTAGAATGCGACCGCGCACCGTAAAACGCAGTGTGGAAGGCCTTCCACAAGTTGGACCGACGACCTGGTGAGAGTCGCGGTAATGCGGTGGATGCGAGATGCACAGTACCGTTCGTTATGGTAACACTTGAGAGAGGCCCATGTCCGACAGTGGACGTCCTTTGGCTGAAATGATAATGATGATAAAATATTGTTTTCATGTTATAACAACGCCTGCAGCAATACTGTTTTAATATTTGAAAAGAAAATTTTTTAGGAAATGATATTTACAGTTTCATCCTTCCATGATTCTTGGGATATCACATGAATTGGTTTTACATTACAAATATCAATAACTTTTGATTGTTTCAGTGGAAGCCAAGAGGCTTTGCAAGAACGTGCAGCGATTGAATCGAGCAGCCTTTCACAAGATGACTGCTTGTCGGATGTTTACGATTGATGGGCGTCTACCTCAGGCGTTCACTGGTTTGGTATTAGGGTATCTTATCGTTATATTACAGTTTACCTTCTTGTAATATGTAAGGCACTTATTATTTATATCATTAGGTACTACTAATGATATAAGTAATACTAATTTAACAGTACTATACCAATATACGAGGTCTGTTCAAAAGAAAAGGTGAATTTTGAATTGTCGGGCTGCGTACATTGGATTTTCAACATTTTTTTTTTTTTGTTATGTTGGTACACATATGGTTATCATATGTTGGCATTATCAGCCAATTTGAATTAGTAGTTTGTTGTTGACAACTAAAAAGGTTAGGGGGAAGTGGGGTAGATTGATACATAAAAATTTAAACTCAAATTATAGGTGAAAAAATGACATATTTTTAATTAATTTTCAAGTGGACGTTTAGCTAAATGTATAAATATTATGATGTCAAGGATAAATATAGTTTAATATGTGAAAGAAAAAGATTAGCACGTGTTTTGTAAAAAATGGGTTTTGAATCATTCTACCCCGCCAACGGGGCACTTAGATACGTCACCTGTGGCACTTTCATACCAAGCGGATATTGTATGAAATTTGTTAAATTAGAACATTTTCATGAAAATAATACTTTTTTATTATGAAAATATTGTAATCAGTTTAATAAAATTAGGAACATCCTAGTTCTTCAGAACAGGACTACCAACACTGACTACCAAGAGTCTTTTCTCTTTAGGTTTTTCATATTCTGTAAGTCCTAATCAATTTTGCTTCTTGGGTTTGTATGTCCGCATCATTTTCAGTTGACAATATAAAAATATGATTGTAATTTTAATTCTATATATTTTACAAATTATATGAGGGATTAACACACATCAATGTGCCCCGTGCTTTGATGTATCTAAGTGCCCCAAAAGATTTTTTTCAAAATGATAATTATACTAAAGAAACTAACTGATTTCTCTCGTAAAAAATACTAAATACGTAAAATTGGATGGTTTAACATACCTTTGTTGTATAGATATTCTCACAAGATGGTATAAGAGACCGGGGAAACACTTTTACATTTCACGTTATTTTTTAGTTGACCGCACTCAAAACACGTTACGAGTTGTAGAGCGTCAATGGCTTACAGGCTGTAGGCGCGAACACATAGGATACGTTCAAGCATTTCTATGATCGTTTTAGGAATGTCATCACTCGAATATGTTCAATCGATTTTTAGATAATGCTTGTGTATCTATGTGCCCCTTGCATCATTGTGCCCCCCCTCCCCCTAGTTACGTTTTTGTGTGTTCTTCGATTTTTAACTTTTGAAAAAAATGGACCAAAGAATATCATGTATTCAATTCTGCGTTAAAAATGGAATAAAGTGCTCCAAGGCACTTGAAATGTTGACTGTGGCATTTGGCAAGTCCACTTTGTCTCAAAAAAGCGTTTATAAGTGGTACAAGTGCTTTACAGAAGGTCAAGAAGATGTTGAAGACGATGAGCCTCCTGGAGTTGCAACCACGTCAACAAGCGAAGAAAACATCGAAACAGTGAAAAAAATTGTTTTAGAAAATCGTCGAATTACTATTAGGGAAGTTGCAGAGAATGTTGGCATATCAATCAGATCATGCCATACAATTTTCTCGAATTTTTTGGGCATGAAACGTGTGGCAGCGAATTTTTATCCGAAATTGCAAAAAAATTGAGCAAAAGCAACGCACACACATCAATGCTTGTTCGTGATTTTTTGGCCTAAAACAACACCGTAATCATGCCTCAACCACCATATTCACCAGATTTAGCTCTCTGCGACTTTTTCCTATTCCCAAAACTGAAGAGACCAATGAAAGGAAAGCGTTTTGCCACAATTGATGAGCTAAAGTCAGAATCGAAGAATGAGCTGATGGCCATACCGAAAAGCGCATTTCAAAAGTGCTTTGAGGATTGGAAAAAGCGCTGGCATATGTGCATTATATCTGAAAGGGATTACTTTGAAGGGGACAAAATGGATATTGATGAATAAATAAATACTTTTCAAAAAAATTCAAAATTCACCTTTTCTTTTGAACAGACTGTGTATATGCTCAGGAACCAAAATTCGACATATTTTTATAGCAGTAAAGAAATGACATATTTGTATATTTTTAGTTCATAGATTGTTGATTTGTTAGCTTGCTATACGCTTTGGTGTATACTGTAAGTATAGCAAGCAATTGATAAATAAACAGAGATGCTGCTAAAGCATTCTGGTACTCAGCAAATGATGACTTAAAACTTAAGTCGTCGCCACCATTATCCATAAATCGGATGAAGCACTCTTTTGCCCGCGGCTTCACCCATGTACACAAAATATAGGTAGCCTATGTCACTCAAGAATAAAGCAGCTTTCTATCGGTGAAAAAATTTTAGCAATCGGACTACTTTCAGAGATTACGTCTTACAAACAAAAAATAAATAAAAACAAACTTTATTTCTTTATAATATTATATTATAGTGTAGATTGCGCATGATGTTTTTCATGTTATAAAATTTAGATTATAATCTACCGAAAAACAATACGTTAAATTTTAAGCAGTATGTTACTGTTACGGATACGGATTATTATCAACGCATTTATTACGAAAAAAATTAAAAAAGTAAATAGTAATCACCAGTTTTAAGAATTTTTAAAATTCATATCGAACAAAAATGTAATTAATTAATTATAATCATCAAGATGATGATGACGAGATTGAGCAAGACCAATCTCTTCTTTAACTCTTTGAATGTCGTAATTAGAGACACAATAGAAAGACAATTACCTTATGTCGGACTGTGTAACTTAAGACATTCGAAAGGTTAATGTGCCTTACAACATGGCTCGTATATCTAGATATCAGTTGCTCTGCGCCAAGAGCTTCAAAATCCAATCTGGATCATTTTTCCACCGTTAACACAATTCAGGTTCAATTATGTCGCCTGTTACTCTCATCCAGTGTTAGATATTGATATGTCTAACTCTTTGCGTAAAGTCAAATCTCGCATAAGTCATTATCACAAGAATGAAACTAACACAAATATAAAGATTTATTATGATAGAGATATTGAACAAAATATTAATAGATATATTATTTTGTAACTCTTTCTATGTTGAATGATTGCAGTAACAGCCTTTACTTAAGGCTACACTATAAAATATAAGAATTCTGAATGATTTAGCATGTGTAATGGTGTAATGCTTTGATGGTTGACTTAAAATAAATAAAATCTTAAACCTTGAGAAAAAAATGATTTTATTATATTTAATCCTCCAAATGCAACCACAGTAACAGGTTCCGCTTTACTAGTATTAACGGCCTCATTTGATCATCCTACAATTTCAAGAGTCATTTGATTATTTAGTACCTACCTAAAATACAAAATGGGTCTGGCGTCCGTTGCGTCACAAGGTTCAGTTGAAAACCAGCGTCAGGCACTAGTTGTCTGGCATTCTGCCAGACAACTAGTGCTGAACTGGACCTATTTTGGTGCAGCTATGAGGCACACGACAACTGTATTTTTTGTTTTTTTATTTTATTGTTTTTTTGATTCTTTTACTTTTTATACGTGTTTTTGTTTATCTTTGTGTTTGGGCCTTGTGCTGTACCAAATAAATTATAAATAAATTATTTTTCTTTCTTTTTTTCTTTTCACTTGCGATTTAATAATCTGAGTGCAGTAATGGGATGCTTTGACCATAAATAAATATATTGTTAAACACGCCAAAACGCAAATAATGCACAATTTTTTTCATCAAAATCCTCATGATTCCCCTAAAACTCGTCATATTAACAGATGCCGCTACTGCTAAGTCTACCATTCAGCTTGGACCTTGGTAAATATTATTGTCTGTGTTTCCATAACCTACGTATCAATTTCAATTAAATTTCATTAGTGATGGCAAAACGAAGAGAAAGGAGGATGTCGGATTTCGTATGGGCACCGTCCCCACCCTCCAACAGACATGAGACAGGTACATATCATTCGAAGCGTCTACTTAAATAAAGTATTTTCTTCTTCTCTAAAGTATGGGGTGTAGGTTTTATAAATATAATATAATATAATATAATATAATATAATATAATATAATATAATATAATATAATATAATATAATATAATATAATATAATATAATATAATATAATATAATATAATATAATATAATATAATATAATATAATATAATATAATATAATATAATATAATATAATATACTACTGTCATATATTTTTGAATGTGGCTTTGAAAGTTCTGTACGATTCTGCAAAATTATTGCACAAATTGCGTAAAACTGTCCCCAAATGAGACCTGCAAATATAATAAAACTTATACCCCATACTCTTTAGAGATATGTTGGCATAATAAAAATACTCTATTTAACTAGACGTTTTGAATGACACCTGTCTCAAGTCTGTTGGTGGGTGGGGACACTTTCATGCAATGCCCTTTCATTAGCAGTTTATATCAATTTAAAAAAAAGGCAGAGGTGTTTTTCTATTAATTATTTATTTACAGAAAATAAAATTGCAAGTGTATAATAACGTAATGAACGCTAATTCTCATCAAATACATTGGTAGCGTAGCATCTACGTAGAACAGGCCACACGCGGATATCTTACTGAATGACTGATTAGCCAGTTTAACGTTCTTGCAGAGATTTCCATAACACTCTGTGAAAACAATTAAATGATTATATTTGATAGATCTTGAATTCTTTGTAAACATGGTTTTCCTAGGAAACACGCTCGACTCACAGCTTCAATGGGGTCCTTCTTTAACATTTCTTGTAAAACAGTAGTTCAGCAGCTTTCAGAAAAAAATGTATGGAGGTAATTCGTTGGGGTATTAGCAAAACGGCGGCATTACCACACAGGGCGATCTCCCTTACCTCAGTTAACCTGTTCGAGTCGAAAGCAACACACGCACGTATGACGTATCTATAATCGCCCACGAGTGGCTGTCACGTGCTTCAGCTGCCTTTGTGGCCGCTTCTACCTTCTTATGTTGGTAGTTTGTAGCTTCTACTTGGGGCCCGTGTATGACGACCCGTGGATATCGCAAGACTAGTTAGTCTATTTTGGTTACTATTATATGCATCATGTCTTACAGCACTTTGCTATGGGGACGGGCTGCAGTCATAGTCAATTTTATAACGCAGAAAAAAGCTAGCAGAGCTACAATAATCTTTGCAAGAGCGATTCTCTTCGGGTTGTATTTAAGTAGTTTGAATATTATAAAAACAAGAATGGATGAATTTCTTATATACTCCTTCTTTGTTGCTTTACCATGTTTAAACATACCGTCTATCGTTACTTTATTATTTTTTAGCAATGTTTACGTATAAATTACATTATATTACTAATCTTGTTTCTAATTCTTACTTGGATAGTCTCTGTTCTTCATAAGCTGCGTGCATACCGTCTCAGCTTCCTCAACAGTCATATAGAACTTCTCAGAGTGTATACTGAGTAACGTTACTAGTGCTACATCTTTTGCAAGATACAAAATAAGTCCAAGAATCAAGACTAAAGCCTATAAAAAAGAATAAAAAAATAACTGTATGATTATTAGTTATTAGATTTGACTCCGAATAACATCATTTACTTACTTCATATTCCAATTCAGCAAATATACTCGTTTCATAAATTAGAAAGTTTACGTAGCATAGAGTGCGTTGAAATGTACAAAATGTGCGACATAAAATCTAAAAAAAAAAAACATTGATAATTACACCTAATAGGAAATATTGTCTTATATACTTGTTAACAGAAGATAGTAAATTATTTTCTTTGGTAAGACCAGATTGACAACTATATTAATAACGCTTTTACAGGCAAAAACTTCAATCTCATTATCACAGTATTTTAGAATTTGCTAACATTGACCTTTAAAATTATTAAAAGATTTTTTATTTGTAAAGTATGAGTATTCTGCAATGGCCTACATGTGTGGCATTGTGAGAGATTCCTTATGAATTATTAAAATAAATATACCTTTTAATTTGAACTAAATAAATAGTAGAGATGTGCCGAATATTTGTTTTATATGCGATATTCGGCATATTCGGCCAAACCGTACGGTTGAAATGCCGAATATATTCGATCATTATAAATCAGCCATTTGAGACTATTTTGTCCAATGTCAGTTAAAGATATCCTTTATTCTAACAGTCACATTTATTAGACAATCACATTATGTATTGCTCTCTAGTTTTTAATATTCCACTTTATATGAAATCCTGCAATGTGTATTGCACAGTCAAAACCAATTACCCCAGCAATCGATGATGTTCCACCCACTGGTGCCGAAACCACGCTGTTGCCACTAGACGATGGCGAATCAACTCGTTAAAAATGATTTTTATGTTATATGTTATTCCTAGTACTTCTTGAATTCTACTCTGTATTTTAATATCATATTCGATTTCTTTGAAAATCTCCTATACACGCGACTTTTTCGGTCGACTTATCGTCTTTCAAATCATCCAAACACCACACTTTTAATCAAATAGTCAAGAACTGCACTTAAATCTGGCATCCGTATTGTATTCGTACGCAATGACAATGACGAGGTGCAGTGGAAAGCGAGAGGCAAGGTACGACTCACCCGGATCGCGCGCACGGCGTTTCGGAAATCTAGCGTGTATAAACTTGTTTGTGCAGAAAAAATATAGAATGGGAAACCAAATTATCCGGCAGTATATTCGATTCGGTAAGAATTTAACTGATTCGGTATTCTTTTATGTGATGTGACATCACACCTTGCCTAATAATACAATGACTAGACATTTAAAAATATTTAAAACTTACCAACACCTGGAAGATTTTCTTATACAAATTGTAAGCTTTATAGGTGAAATATTTATTTACAACTTAAAGCAACAAAATATATACATAATAAACTTAAATTAAAATATTTAAGTATGCTTAACCTAACTATACACACTAAGGGCTACTTCCTACTAAAATATGGCGTCATAAAACTCCTCCGCATCGCTGTCGACTGGAAGTGTGCCCAAGAGGCTGGCGGCATTGCCACGTTGAATGGCAATGCTTAATCTCTGACCGAGATAAAAACCAGCCCTTGGGTCACGCGAAGTGTCAACTAAGCGTCTTGACAGCTCTTTAAAAAGTATATGAGCACTCGGACCCCACGGCCCAAGAGTTTCAACCCCAAACGGCTCAAAAATATAACTGCCGACAAGGTTGTTATATTTCCGCCGCTTGAGGTTCTCCGCAGCCGCAGCGGCAGCACCAGCACAGCACGATGAACTAGGAAGATGGGATGGCGCAAGAGTGTCGACACAGGTAGCGTCCCACACTAAGGGTCTACCCAACTTCCATGGAAATAAAGACATACCGTCCGGTCTCTTACCATCGTCGCGTGCCAGGCCATGAGGTTCCAAAACAGCCGGAACGCCGACGGTGACAAGGGCTCGTCGGATAATGTCGTTAATATTCGCGTGCCGCGCTATGCGTCCAGCACTTCGACTGCATGACAGGCCGTGGTGACCGAGGCTGTTGACAGCTTCGCCACAGTGACAGCGATGAGGAGAACAACAAGGAGCGCCAAGGCGTAGGGCAACAGCTAGGCGGAAAGTAGTATCGTCGAACAAGGTGCCAATATTCGACGACGGCAGTGCGTGAAGCCAAAGACCTGACTCCCAATTTCCCACAGCCAGCAGGCGCGCCCGCTCCGCAGTCGTAGCAGATGTTAGAATTAGGTTTTCCTGAACTACTCTGCAGAGCGGCTCATCCCACCGTCTCTGGGAAGCTGGGTTATCGGGCGGATTTGTATTCGGGCAAGCAAATCTCCAGGCATCTACAGCCTCGATGAAGCACGGCACATTGAAATCAATCAGTGAGGGAGATAGGATATTCCTGATTAATTTCTCAGTGCCGTGAACCGAGGATATAAAAGCTGGTAAACTAATACTAGAAATTTTGCGGACACCGAGACCTCCCATACGGATGGGAAGGGTAGCTTGAGCCCAGGCTCGGTCATCCATGGCCACGTTTAAAATTGACGTAAGGGTATGCCGGATAATTTGGTCCATTTTTTCCAAAAGATGGTGATGTTTCCATAAATGAGAGGCGCGGAGAAAATATGTTAATTTAGGGCCGAAACAGCAGAAACGAATTAAGGTGATGGCCGAATGCATTTTAATTTCTAGCAATCTTTTCGAAATATCATTAAATTTTTGAATTTTTTCCTCAACGAAATTTGGGAAGGAATCTTCGAAAATAGGAGACCCAAGGAGGCGAAGAGTGCTTCTTTCAATAATTTTTATCTCCGGGGCTATTGTGTTAAATTTTGAAATAGTCAGTTGTCTGTCAGTACTGTCAGATAAGAATAACTCACATTTAGAAAAGTTGAGGTCAAGACCTATGGAGTGGAGTTGATTTTTTAGAAAATGTAAATCATTCAAAACCGTGTCTGAATCGCCTCCAAGGGTTCCGTCATCGAGATACCAAACGTTGAATTTGGAATTTAACTGTTGAATAATAGGGTGAATGGCTAAACTGAAGATCACTGGCCCGAGGGGATCACCTTGTTGACAGCCAACAGCGGATTCCAATAGGTTGTCCCGATATAGTAATTTAGAAGGATGTCTATAACATTGCCAAAGAAAACTAAAAATTTGGGGTACTTCTTTTTTAGATTCTGCCAACAAGGTATCCCTATTAACCGAATTGAATGCATTTTTTATGTCAACCTTCAGGATGACCCCTCCTAAATTAGAATTTAGGTAGGTCGACAAAGCGTGTACGGCAGCCTCGCAGCCCCCTTTGGAGCCAAAACCTAGCTGCAGGGGCTGAAATTTTTTCGAAAGAGCCTCACCATAAAATTTACAGCAAATTTTGGCTGCCATACGACGATAGGTAGTGCCCACGGCAATGGGTCGGATGCCGCCATCTCTCTTGCGCAGAGCACATAAATTGGCTCCGTACAGAGTGTCGATGACGGCCTCGTTGACCTTGCCTGAGAGCATTAAGTTAACCAGAGCCGTAAGCTCCTTCAAGAGCAACTCACCAGCTTCCCCGGCGCCTGAGCAGATGAGGTCCTTTAGGTGTTGAGGA
Organism: Mythimna ferrago; assembly: GCA_910589285.2. Taxonomy (NCBI): domain Eukaryota; kingdom Metazoa; phylum Arthropoda; class Insecta; order Lepidoptera; family Noctuidae; genus Mythimna; species Mythimna ferrago. Next base: position 20,557,445 of record OU342696.1, read on the forward strand.
CTTAGGCCGTCGAGGCCGCCAGCAGAACCACTCCGGAAAGAGCAAACGGCTGAGACTACCTCTCGACCTGTAACGGTGAGGGTATGAATGTCCGAATCAGGAAGGTCAGGAAAAGAAAGGCCATCCGCTGGAGCAGGGTGTTTGCTCTCCAGGGCTATTAGAGTATCTGGAGAACATGGAGCCAGCACATCACTACTGAAAAGAATTCTGGCTGCTCCGCTAATGTCACCTTCCCCTAATTTAGTTTCGACCAGATGGGAAATACCTCTTGAGGAGGTAACCCTCTGTGTCGATAAATTGGGGTCTAAATTATGAGCCGAAATGTTACAATTGTCTTTAATTTGTGTGGTTAAAGTTTTTTTGTTTGCCAAATCCTTTCGAAAATGTAATATTCTGTAAGGGAAGGTGAGAAGCTGTTCCCAAGCACTGAGTGAGTTCTCCCGGGCGGCCAGGCGGACACAACTTGCTAAACTTTGCGCTACTAGAGGCCTGGCGCCACGGGGAACTCGTTTTAAAACTGGAACTGAATTTTTTAATTTTGTGAGGGTTTTCCAAAGCGGGTCAAAACAGGATGTAGATGGTGTAGGGGGTGTAGAAGTAATGACGGGGTCCGAAGTGAATACATTTTGTGGTTTGTGGGCCTTCCCAATGTGCACATTCAGACCCCGCTTACCTTTAAAAAACCTTGCTTCTGTGCAGAGAGGGCACCTTTCCAGAATTGCCAGCGATGTAGAAGGTTGAGACGCACTTTCTACCACCACATCACTGCTGCCACTTAACATTTATGTACACAAATTTAATCAACAGAATAAAATAAATAACTAAAAGAAATTGTAAACAGACAAAAACACTAAAAAACAAATGTCAATTGTGACGGATCACGTCAACAGCGCGGCGCAGTCGCTTTGGGGGCCTGGAGCGCCGCAACACCGAAGAATACATTCCGGCGGCGGCGCCCTGGCAACCGTTGCTCGGTAATTTGCGTCGCGTCCTCGGCGTCGCCTTCAGACAGCATGCATGAAGATGTTTTGAGCGCACAGCAAATACTTTTTCCTTGCTTTGACGCTCAAATATTATGAAGCCTCTCAATTTATAAAGTAAAATTATAGCTGTTAGCATTTATCACTCAGTTAAATACTGGTTTCTTATTTTGATACAGAATTTTGTTTGTAAACACTCTGTTAGACGCTGGTCTAATAATCACAGTTTTATTTACACGGCTTACTACGTAGGTACTCCTTTGCAAACAATACACGTTGATCACTATATATAAATTGACTGATATATTATATAGCTAGACTTTAAAAGTAATGTTTACTATTTTTTACAATAATTTGAATACGAGCCAATGTTGGCGTGACAACTAGCGCCATATTTTTTAAATTGTAAGCTTCCAAAATATTTTTGTAAATCTCAAACAGTTGTCGACATTGATCATAATTGTCGTTCTCATCGTTCAACAAAAGGACATCTTCGATCCAATTTTCAAGATATTTCCGTAACAGTATTATAAGTCGGATAGATACTATAAAATGGTTATCAAATCCAACACATATTAGGTCACAAATAATTTCTCGAATATAAATGTCATCAAAAGAATAAGTAGGGTCATAATAAGCACAACATAGGAGAATATGAAAACTTAAAATTGTTATAGGCGAGATCCAGTTCCAAATGATGTAGCTCCGGATACTCTTACTAAAATTGATGCTCTTGTGGATAGTTTGTATTATCAAAATAAGTAAGACAATGTTATCCCTATGCACAATACCCAGAATGAATATCGTAGCGAAACAAAATGAATATGTAACACAATTTATGTGATAAGAAGGTGAATAAAGGTCATATTTGAATAGTGTTTTATTCACTTTAAGGTTTTTTATGATAAATAGCCTGCATGAATAATACAACACAATTGTGAAAATCAATAAACAAAATGCAAACACTTGATATTTTAGTCCATGACGTTGAATACGACTTTTTCGTAAGTAATATTTTGAAGTTAAAAAAATATTTAAAGGAAAATTTAAAGAAAACGCTATTTTTTCGACATCTTTTTCCAGCTTATTATTTTGTAACAATGTTTGTGTTCGAAGCATTGTGACAGGTCAACTTATGTCTGTCAGTTTATAATCAATAGCTAACACTGACATGTCGTTATCATAATAAGGCAAATATTGTTGGTGTAATAAAAATATCACACTTCGTATGTATAAATTTGTCGGTGACTATCACAATTTAGCGATATTACCACACTCAATTTATTACTTACTACCAAAGTGGGATGAAATACTGTGACGTTGAAGAAGAGTCGCTTTGAGGGGTGATATTTATGGACGGCAGTCTTGTCGAGTATTTACGAACAAATTTACTGTTTCTCTCAGATTATTACAATACACTGCAATTACCAAATTATATTTACTTTCAAATAAAAGTGATTGAGAAGTAAATATTTTGTTTCTACGCCATGAACCCTCTACCAGGAAACTTAACTGATGACAACTGTACTTACTGTTAATTCATCGCTGTCGCCAGCTCGAACTCTATATGGATTATTTTTAATAAGAAGTTATTTTGTAATAACATTTTTTGCTTGAATTAGAAATATAGTATTTATTTTTCTATATCAAATAAAGATCAATCAGGGAGGACTTACCGAAAATATCAAATTTTACAAATAGAAATGTAAAAACAAAGAATGCATTCTATCGACCTAAATATTTCCCGCACGCACATTATACTCTGAATCGTTTTTATCAATGAATTGAACTAAGATGGGAGGGACTACTTGGAAAACGCACATTATTAAATTGTTAATTTAGTACTGAACTTGAGCAGTGGTGGCTCAGTGGTATTGGCTCCGACTGTGAGCAGTGGTGGCCTAGTGGTATTGGCTCCGACTTAGTACTTGTTCACGTTGAAACGAGCGGACGCGGTGGCGCGTGCGGTCGCGAAAACATGGCGAATTCGTGTTCACATTGGCCGCCAGGCGTTTGCGCGTCACACCCGCCTGTCAACAAGTTTATACCATTTGAACTTACTGACGACGCGGGTGGATCGTGCGCTCCTCCGCTAGTTCGACGTGAACAGACACAAACATTTCATGCGTTTGATATAGCCGCGAGCTCGCCGCGCGCGCCAATCGCTAGTATGCCCGCTACTTAGACCGCACGTGCGTTTCGTACGTGAACACTTCGATATTAAGCCATATGTTTGATATTTCGTGACCGCGCCCGCCACCGCGCCCGCGAGTCAACGTGAACGAGTACTTAGAGTTGTAAGTCGCGGGTTCAAACCCTGCCAGGCGCATTACTTTGTGTAATTTATTTTATCACCACTGCTCTCAAAACGGTAAAGGAAAACATTGTGAGGAAACCGGCATGTCCTAGAACCGAAAATTCGAAGACACTCACAATCAGCACTGGGCCGGAGGCATGAGTTCCAGCAGTGGGAATATTAAAAAGGCTGATGATGATGATGAGTACTGAACTTTTAAAGATTTGTAGCGACATCTATGGCGCCACATAAGAACTACGAAGAAAGTACAAAATCCTGCATCGCACAATCAAAATTCTCCACGCGATTTGAACATATACGACAGCCCGAAATCATCTCTATCGGGCAGTAGCCCACCAGACCATAACACCTGTCTGGTCGGAGGATCCTCCCTTTTCAACGGAGGTTTGCGAGACTTTACTCTCTGTTCCGCATACCTCCAGATTAAAAATTAGATAGGTGGTCGGCGCAATGGCAGCGTGATTGGTTGCTACGCTGTCTGTCGTAGGTTTGATTTCCATACGGAAGAAATATTGTACTTGTTTATGTTTTTTACTTGTTAATGAACGCACCCACGATGCCGAAGTAATTCTTAGTGTGTGTTTTATCACACCTGTAAAAAAAAATATTATTTGTTTTTTGTCATATTAATAATAAAAAGTTTTTTTTTTAAGCTATTGCATAGCTTCTATCGCGGGCCTTGAGCGTGGAGACCGAATCCAGAAATTCCGTAACGAAAATAACCTAACACCCCCCACTCATTTGTTTTTTGAGCGTGGTGACCGATAAGAAAACAAATGAGTGAACAATCAATCAAATTTCAATTCAATGTGTGAAAGTGTAACTTCAATTAATATCAAAGAAAAAAAACAAAGGAAAAAAATACTGCATAAATAAAATAATTATAATTGCATAAGTTGATAAAAATGCTATGCAATAGCTTTACCGCGGCAGTCCCCGAGTGCCACACGTCTTTTTCTATTTCAGACAAACGTCCAAAGTATTAGTAGTTACTATTTGCTTAATATCTAATTGGTTTCGTTTTTATTACCATAATGGATTAAGTGTTTTTAGTGTAATAGCTACGTTTGCAATCGATTGCTGTAACAGTCGGGAAATAGTTGACTTCTGTTAGTAGTCTATAAAAGAAAATGAAAAATCTTTTTAATACCAAACGAAATTATCCAATAAATTTTGTTTTAAATGGATCAGTAGACAAAGATGTGCAGTCGATGCTTTTACCTTTGAATCTAATGCAATATATTTCATTTTGTCCCAAATACAAATTAAAAAACGGTTGTATAACTCCGAATACTTTTACTTCTAATTTTGTTTCAATGATTGGAACACTAGTATTCATATTTTTATTCGTATATCGCCTCTGTTTGATGAGTTTGTATATAAATGATATTAGATTTACAACTTTTATGTATATCACTTCTTTTTTCGACAGTATTTTCTTTTCATTTGGATTTGTTATGAATTTCGTGATCGGGATCATTCGAACCCAAAATGCTGTCAAATTTGTTCTCATTTATCAAAAAATACACAGGATTTTGAACTGTAGCGTTAGTACCAAACCCTTTATCCGTTGGAATTGGATTACAGTGATTATGTTTAACACGAGTTATGTCATTGTCGTCACTTCTATTTGCGGTCTGCTGAGAAAGCCTTTTCTTTACAACTTCTGCGGTTACGTAGTGATATCATTTGATTTGAACATAATCTATGCAATTCGTTTATTTAAATTATTGGAAATTACTCTAATTCAGTGGAATACCCGTGCTTTTAATACTGATGAAATAGACGACGCACATGAAGAAATTTTTTGCAAAGGAATGTTTAAAGCTTACTCTGACATATTAGAATGTTATAACATTCACAAATTTTGTTATCAACAATTCGTAAGTACCTAAATTAATAATTATATTTTACTTAGTCAACAAGTAAAAATATACGGTAGACGTCGTTCTGCTACATAAATTATATCAAAGAAGAAAATTGGAGGCGAGCGTGGGAGGCTAGAAAATAGCCTATGACGTATTCTCAGGTCTACCAAATAAGTGCTATGCTATGTGCTATTTCTGGACACGGTCTACCCTTGTACCAAATTTCATCTAAATCAGTTCAGCCGTTTGAGTGTGATGAAGTAACAAAACTAAACTCACAAAGAACAATGCTAAAAAGGTTGCCAACCTTGTAGCACTTTTTTACACACTACTAAAATCTGTAGCGACATCTATGGCACCACACATGAACTAACTACAAAATCTTGCATGGCGCAATTAGTTTTCTGCTTGATTTGAATATATTCGACAGTACAAAATTATCTCTCAGGCCCAAACTAGACATTTCACCTGTCTGGTCGGAGGATCTTCCCTTTTTCAACGGAGGTTTGCGGGACTACACTCTGTTCGGCATACCCTTTAAAACTGTATGCCTAATATAGGTTTTAAAATGCTACAAGAGTGTAGACGGTGTAAATACATTTTTGAGCATTGTTTTTTTTCGCCTTTGTTTTTTTATATTGTGAGTTCCTACATTTTTCTTTGTCACTTTTATGAGAACCAGGTTTTAACGTTCTTTTCATTTTTTTAGATGCTCTACTACTTCATAGAAATATTCATTCACGCTCTGGTTCATATTCAAGTGCTCATTGACATGGTTAAATATCTGGTGACGGTTGATGATATTGCGGTTAGTATTTTATATAATATTATGTGTTTACAGTTTCTATAAATCTTTAAAAGGTACAAAAGGGCTCTACACAAGGAACTAGCGTTTTTAAGGTTAACATACAACATACTACTATCGGGATTCGAAGATACGGTAGCAGGAATTATCTTTAGTGATGAGTTGACGATGACCTAGAACTTATTCTCAACAACCGGTAAAATTTCGTGGAATATTACAGACGTTTGGCTTCTAGACTTGCGTGGGCTGGAGCTGCCTTCAAGCCGCTTCAAGCTGGGAGTCTAGGGTATCCTAACGTCTTTTACCCGAGGATCTACGTTGGAATTGTACAGTCTTTAGGCCTTTACAGGAACCCAGTAATGGCACAGTTGCGATCCGATATGGGCGCAGTCGCTTTGGAAGTGATTAAGACCAAGTAACTTCCAAAATCAAAATTATTTTGATCGTTTAGTTTTTTTGTGATGATGTCAGTTAGTTTTCGATTTATGTATTACTAATGTTATTTTTTTTGTTGTAGAATGTAACTTTTTTAACATCAGTTGTAATATCGATATTATTTTGGTTGATAAAGAACATGATATGGCTAACGCAACTGTGCAAGCAAAGTGAAAAATTATACGCAACTATTGACAATATTCGAGATTCTTGCGTCTTCAATTTGAATTCACATTACTCAGGTATTTTTGTTAAATAATCTACACTAATATAATAAAGAGGTAAAGTTTGTTTTTTTTTTGTTTTTATGTTTTTTTGTTTGTAGAAGTTAATCTCTGAAAGTATTGCTAAATTTTTTTTACCGACAGAAAGCTTCTTTATTCCTGAGTGACATAGGCTATATTTTATGTACGCGAGCGAAGCCGTGGGCAAGAGCTAGTAATATCATAAGTTTAATGAAAAAGTCCTCCTAGAAATACAGAACATCTTTTTGGCATTAATAACATAGCTTTTTCATTAAATTGAGTAATATATCTTATAAAATGTCTAGAAAACTTTATAGTTTTTTCAACTAACATAATTATAATTTTGCTTTAACAATTTACAGTTAACGTTAAAAAAATGTGCAAAAACGTACTGCGTTTGCATCGAGCATCATTCAGCAAGATAACTGTGTGTGGCTTGTTTAATATAGATGCTTCATTACAACTAAGTCTGATGAGTCTTCTAACGAATTACACTGTTGTGTTGCTACAGTTTGCAATTTTGTAATACAGGTTAAACTAAATATGTCCACCAGAATCACTACGGTAAGACCCTCTTTGAAAAGTGGCTAAAGAGGCAGCACTACATTCTCAGTTTTTACCTGATGCAAGTCCTCACCGGACATGGCATGACTTCTATGTTTACTAACTCCTGAAGTTTCTTCACATAGCGCTACAGATTTTTTTATATAAACCACTAGTTTGACAATGTTTCATATGATAATTTTAGATGCTACTAAAACATTGGTGATTGACAAAAGTACCCATAATGATAGCAATTTTAATGCAAAATGAGCCGTACGCAATACTTCTAACAATGTGGCTGCTGCTCCAGTAGAAGCAATTACTATAGCAATGTCGGACCTTAAACGAATTGTAACAAAGTTTAGTAAAATGAATAATGTCTTCCCAGAAGGCAAATGCTCAGAAATTGGTCAAAATTAATGTTGCAGTTGTGATTAGTCTGATACCATCCTTATTTAAGAAAAATCTTTGTCTATAATTGCAATTTTGTAAATAGTAATATGTAACTAAATTGCCCTTTTAGTTGTTTTAAAAGGAAAATGTGATTTTGTAAGATATTTTTGTTATTGTGTTGATGGAAGAAATTAAATAATAATAATAATTTATTTAACAATTTATGTACACACAATAATAAAACAACACATAAGAAACAAATAATAATAAAAAATAATAAAGAATAATATTTATTCAGAGTTAAACTTACATAAAATCTTAGGAATAATTACAAAGGTACCTATGACTATAATGTAATGATTAAACGTTGCTCTGACATCAAAGATTTTTTCTGTTAAATACGTCGTTTCCCTAATGGTGCGTCCAGTAGTACGATTCACGTAATCAAAACCATTATCGTATTCATATCCATCAATCGAGTTTGAACGACACCAATTTTAAAGTAGTTTGGTCGAAGAGGCGATTTAAAAAAAAAAACTGTATTTTATTATCCTGGTAGAATACTTATTAATGTAACTGGATATAAGTCGTGGATAGATCGTTTAGTTTCGAGCCAGTTGAGTTGTCGTTCTATCCAATCCCGATTAAGGAACACGTGAATATCGATTTTGGATAGGACTTCGATCGATCAACTATAAAACTTCAACGATATTTGGCTTGTTTGATTTTACGTGAATCAGGCTAATCTGGCGCAGGGGCTTTGTATGACCGAGCCGTACACGAAATGCACGCGCGCCGATCACAAGCGGCTCGCGAGCGGCTCGTAAGCAGTGCATTCGCCAAATCTGGACGCACCATAACTGACACACATAACATTAACCTGAAATCATGAAATAGTGTTTAAAGTTTATCCTTCAAATTTTTTTTAAATTGTTATAAACTATTGCTTGACTACGATCCCACCTGACGGTAAGCAGTAATGCAATCGTTGAATGTAAAGCGCACTAGTTTATTAAGAGCCTATTCACTCTAGCCTTGAAGAAACCAAGGCATGCAATGTTGCAGTCCTACGATGTACGTTGGATAAACGACCAGACGAAACGTTTAGAGCAACGCTTTACGCAACATAAGGGTGAATACTCATCATACTTCGGGTTGTCTGATGGTAGAATGGTGGTAGCGGAATCAAGTCATGCGATTCCGGGCAGACTTTCTAAAATGCATCCTATAAAATACCAAAAGCTTTACAGACTAGACTCTTCGCATGCGCTTTTTCCACTGAGCCCAAAGCTGCTATATGGCATTTTGCAGCATAAGCCCATATATGGCTGCAGTACTGCACAAGCTATCTAACCTATGTTTTGTATAACACTAGAAGCGGTCCCGGTATGAAGTACCGCCGGATCTTTGCATAAACGCCAAGTTTCTTAGCGCTACCTCTGAGTAGCAGTCTGAGGAAACTTCAACTCCCAAGAGCTGAAGGCGGTCGGTGAACTCCAGGGATATATTCCGGCAAGCAGGAGCCAAGGTAAACGAGCTTCTTTTTCCTGTGAACAGCCATGCTTGTGATTTGGCATCGTTGAATCCCACCTGATTGGCTTTGCCCCATTTGGAGACAGCCTGAAGTGAGAAATTCGTACGCTCTACCAAGGCTCTCTTCCAGACTAACACTGAGCACTCGGCAGGTATCTCGCCACTACTATGCTGCCATCTGCATGCGATATCTATGGGCATGCAGATGGCAGCAGATCGTTGTTCTTCTGCTGGAAGAAAATTACAGAGAGAACAGACCCTTGAGGAACCCCGGCATTTGTCATCATGGGTTTCGATGAGAATAAATCAACAACATCTCGTAGAGACCAATTACTCAGGAATTACAGGAAGATTACCCAGGCAATCAGATCAGGAGAAATGCCGTCCACTTAAAGCTTACTCATAAGACTAGCGTGTCTGCCCTGCCGAAGGCCTTGGACACGTCTAAAGAAACGTGTTTATAAAACCTGTTACAAAATAGATATCATCTACAAAAGGAATCTATAGGATAATTTTGGTTAAAACCATCAACAGAAAGATACCTACTCCAGGAAACTTGTGTAACCTTCTGTATCTTGGTCTACAAACAGGAAGCTGTCACATGATTCTTACACTGGGCGCGTTGTTATATAAACAAAATTAGTTTTAGTTTATGCAAAATCTGAATATATTTTGTTCAGAATCAGTAACTGAATCTTATTAGGCTGGATCGAAGAACACTTTATTCGAATTGTGATTTTCTTGTATTGTTGATATGACACATAACCAAAAGAGAACTGAAAAAAACAGCTAATAGTGACAACTCCTTAAGGTGGAGCAATAGAATTGAAATTTGGAAAAACTAAGAAAATTTGAGGTGGAGTCAATTTCTTGTGGAATTGTGCGATAGAGATATACAATATAGCTAGGAGACTTTGCTTCTTTCCAAATTTTAGGATTCTTGGTCTACAGGAAGTAAGTATAGGTTTTGATTTCCTTATAAGCGTCAAAATATACGATGGAGCGGAAACGGAGTATAAACGGCATTATCATTGGCTTGCGTTGACTGACATTTTTTCACTGTTCTAAGGGATAGCAAACCTTATATGATTATATTTGATATAGTTATATTTTTTTAAACTAGTGCTTAATTGCGATCTCACCTGATGGTAAGCAGTGATGCAATCGTTGATTGTAAGGCGCACTAGTTTATTAAGAACCTATTCACTCTAGCCTTGAAGACACCTAATTCATAATCGGACGGGATGATCGCAGCAGACAAATTATTCCAGTCCTTCGATATACGCGATATAAACGTATAAATTTATTTCTGCTTAATTAAGCTCTATTGTATTCTTGATAAAGAATCTTGACAGAGAGACAACAAAGGGACCCTTTGAGGGGTCCATATATACCGACTGATGTACAAAACCCTCAAAATATGTTGAAATTACTAATGGAAATTTAGTGGTATTTTTCACAAACGATTTATTTAAAAAATATATAATTGCAAGTGCATGATAACGTAATAAACGCTAACTCCTACCAAATTCATAGGTAGCGTAGCGTCTACATAGAACAGGCCATGTGGCCTGTTTTTGTCCTGGCGGACATCTTGCTAAAAGATTCATTAGCCAGTCTAAAGTTCTTTTTTTTTACTATTGATAGGCTCGCGTTTGACCACCATCTCACCTGATGGTAAGCGATGATGTGGTCGACGATGGAGCACGCTTGCCTAGTAGTAACCTATTCACTCTTGACTTAAAGGTTATAGCTATCAGGAAACACAGACTCCGGCAGGGAATTCCACTCCTTGGCTGTACGCACAATAAATGTGTTCCCAAAACGCTTTGTTCGTATGGGTGGGATGTCCATCAAGTACCGGTGGCGCAACGCCGTACGTCGTGTGGTCCGATGATGGAACGGACTTGGCGGAATTAGATTGTGCAATTCCAGTGCACACTCTCCGAAATGTAAACGATAGAAAACCGACAGTCTAGCAACTCGGCGGCGATGCTCAAAGCTTTGGAGCTTCGACTCTACAAGTGCATCATCTTGCAGAGGTCAGTCTATTTTTTTTGTTCGGATATCATCCTATGGTTTCTTCCGCTCTTGGGTGGAGCATGAAGGCGTATCAGACTTTTACTAACCAAAAGCCACTTGTTTGTTCCTTCTTTGTCTTGCGATCCAGGGCCCCAGAGGGGTCCATTTTCAAGCCCCGGGGATTTTTTTAAATTATCACGCTATGTATGCTTCATGTATATTACTATATGTTTGTTGAGTGTTTCTTTAATTAGTGCCTTGGTCTAGCAGCTGTTAAGTAGAGTAGGCAATACAGCAGATTAAAATGTTTTCTTTCGGCGGTAGCCGGTAAATTTGATGTTTCGACAATTTTACACAAATGTATGTAAAAGGAAACTTAATAAAAGAAAAAAATATTACTTTCTATAAAACCATTTTAGTTTAGACCAGATTACAAAATTGCTATCTGTAGCAAGACGACAGTGTAACTAGTCAGAAGACTCATCATACTTAATTGTGACGCAGCATCTATGTTGAAGAAACCACACACACTCATCTTGCTGAATGATGCTCGATGCAGGCGCAGTACGTTTTTGCACATTTTCTTGGCGTTAGCTGTAAATTGTTAAAATAACATAAAGTGTAAGCAGAAAAAATCTATAAAACGATACGAATATTTTATAATACAATTAATTTCATTGTTGAATTGAATGAATAGGCTATATTATTTATGCCAATATTTTTTTTCTTCGAAGAACATTTCCAAAAAATTTGAGTGATATATTTTTTTTCTTTTGCCTATACTTTTCCACTACTGATCAAAGGCCTCTTTTACTTCTTCCATGTATTATATCTTGAGCTATTTTGAATCAGCCTTTACGGTAGTCATGAGTAAACTTGCCACCTCTTCCCAGGTGAGCTCGGCGGCGTCGTTGTCCATACTCAGGCATTTACATTTTCACGCCCAGCGGTCATATGCAAGTGGTCGATGTGACCCACCCAATCCTATTCTAACATGGCAGCCTTTTTTCCTACGTCTATGAACCACGTCTTCAAACGCAGTAGTACAATATTTTGTTACAAAAATACCTGAGTAATGTGAATTCAAAATGAGTGCACAAGAGTCCTGAACGTTGTTCATGGTTGCGTAGAATACTTCACTTTGCTTGCACAGTATTGTTAACCATATCATGTTCTTTAGAAACCAGCATAATATCAATGATGTCCCTAAAATTGTTACATCCTGTAACGAAAACAAACAACGTTAGTAATACATTAATCAAACTTCAATATGTATCTGAAATAAGGGTACACTTAGGAATAGTCTTTTTTTTGGTTGAAAATCATCCAATGATATCTCCCGCCCTTAGTGAACCCATGGCTCCAGTAGGCTTCGACCCTGCTGGGCCCCTACGACTAAGGAATGACCTATGTCGATAAGAACATCTGTTGTAAACTTTCAAACGATGTCTCATTTTATCTATGTTGTCCATCAAGTGGGCCTCTTCTATATTTGCCTAGGTCTCTTTGATTTTTGTCATTCCTGACCAATTTTACAAAGAAAGAAAGAAAGAAAGAAAAATATTTTATTTGGCATACACAGTCGTAGATACACACAATGTAGTAACAACATGTAGACACTAATAAATTATTATATATAAAAAAAGAGACAACTAACAATGTGTGTCTCACGGCGGCGCCAAATAGGTCCAAGTCACAAGTCAGTGACGATGTTGGCTTATCTGTATGCATGCACCCTGTAGGCGTAACCCGCCAATAAATATAACATAATTAGTCTTGTAATTTTCCCACTACTGGGACACAGGCCAATGCGGGTTGGTGTTTTTGGTTGTAGGACATGTCGGTTTCCTCGCAATGTTTTCCTTCATCGTTTAAGAGCTGTGGTGAAGAAATAAATTATACAAAGTAATGCACCTAACTGGGTTTGAACCCGCGATTTACAACTCGTAGGTCGAAGCCGTTTCCATTCAGCCATTACTTCTCTACTCGCCATACCCCACTTCAATCTCGCAGAGTTGTCAGCAACATCAACTATATCAGTCGGCATTTACGATTTTCAGAATCTTACGCTCCATTGCTCTTTGAAAACCTTGAGTTTGGACTTTTGAGTTAAAAAGTAATTTGACACGTAAAATATAAAAGAACCTAATACGAAGAGGATGAAAAAAATTATGGATGTAAAAGTAGTAGTTTATACTTTTACATCATTTTTTTTTACAAATCGCAACTTTTTTTTTTATCGTGGATAGGCTCGCGTTTGACCACAATCTCACCTGATGGTAAGCGATGATGTGGCCGACGAAGGAGCACGCTTGCCTAGAAGCAATCTATTCACTCTTGACTTAAAGATCCCTAGGTTATAGCTATCAGGAAACACAGATTCCGGTAGGGAATTCCATTCCTTAGCTGTACGCATAATTTATTTATTTATTTATTTATTTAAACTTCATGTACAGTAGTGGTACATAGGCGGACTTAATGCAACAAGGCATTCTCTCCCAGTCAACCTTTGGGTTAAAAAAGAGATAATGAATGTACTCCCAAAACGCTTTGTACGTATAGGTGGGATGTCCACCATGTACCGGTGGCGCAACGCCGTACGTCTTGTGGTCCGATGATGGAACTAACACTTACCAAAGCCGTATCAAGAATCACCTGATTCTTGAGCATTTCAATAAGAACTTGAATGTAGAAAAGAGCATGAATGAATATTTCTATGAAGTAATAGAGTATCTGAAAAATTAAAATAACATGAAGCATGGTTTTAATCTTCTTCCTGCCCTTATCCTTCCTTCTCATATGATAAAGAAAACACGAATAATAGTTGCAATAGTTCGCGAAAATGAGTATAAACGGTTGCCTACAGGTCGCGCGGTGAATCAAGATCGCTCGGCAAAAGTGGAAGGGGCATGCGCAGTATTCAATTCTAAGGTCTATTTGGTGACGTACGGGCGGGTGTGCGCCGACGGCGACACGTCATTGGTAGATAGAGTCGCTCTTCAATTCCCGCGTTGCGTTCTCGCGTTTCATTGGATACTGTTGTACTTGGGTACTATTGCGTACAGCTTGTGTTATCGTATTAGTAATACGGAGTCGTAAAAAAAAAAATGGTTAAAAATAAAGTTTTAAAACGGCTAGCCAGAAAAATGGTTAACGACGTGAATTGTTACGTTAAGAAAGAAAATAACGAAATTATTATTTTAATTTTTTTAATTTACCTACTTACAAGATAAATTACAAGCAAAAACTAGTGTTATTATAAGTTATGTTACTAAGGTTCAAACATACGAAATTAAAAATTAAATCCTAACATACTAAGAATTTCTGTGCGCAATTGTACACATGCGCCGATTGCCCCCACTACTTTCACCGAGTGATCTTGATTCACCGCGCGACCTGTACTTGGTCTCTTGATAACAAAACATCCTAATAATGAAAATGATGTGCGTAAAGCACAAAATATACAAAAATCATTATTACACGTCATTAATGTAGCTAGCCTTTTCTAGAACTTTTCTTAGAACTATGTTGAGCTTGACTTTCAAATATCCAGACACAGCTCCACCAATATTTTAGGCTTGCGATAAATTGTTGGTCCCAACTGAAATAGTTTTACAAGTAACAGCCGGGATCAAGAATTTACAGTGTTTTCCGAGGTATGGTGGAGTATCATAAAGCGCTTATTTTTTTAATTTCACTCTTTACACTATAATAATTAACAAGGTGCACTAGCTTCTAACGTTTTATAAGTGCCCACGCAGGCCTATGTTAAATAAAATATTTTGATTTATTTTTTTGAATCCCAGAAGCCTTGGTAAAGCGAATCGCACTTCGCGATAACAGCGTTAGCGTTTGTGATACGCTAGCAACTACAACTAACAATTTACAAATAGCACACGTCCGTTTTCAATGAAAGCTAAACATGGATTTTAAAAATGACAAAATAAAAGGCATTGCTTACGTATTGCTGAAAACAAACGTTGTGGATATTATAACATTCTAATATACCGGTATAAGCTTTCAACATTCCTTTGCAAAAACTCTCTTCATGTGCATCTTCTACTTCATGAGTATTTAAAGCATGAGTATTCCATTGATTCAAATTAATTTCTAATAATTTAAGCAAACGAATTGCATAGATTATGTTCATATCAAAGAACATCACTAAGTAGCTGCAGAAG
Source organism: Mythimna ferrago (assembly GCA_910589285.2). NCBI lineage: Eukaryota > Metazoa > Arthropoda > Insecta > Lepidoptera > Noctuidae > Mythimna > Mythimna ferrago. The sequence continues at coordinate 20,572,767 of OU342696.1, forward strand.
ATGTAAAAGAAAGGTGTTTCTAGCATGCGGCAAATAGAAGTGAAGGTAATGAGATAACTTGTAATAAACCCAATAACAGTAATCCAATTCCAATGGATAAAGTATCTGGTACTAGTTTCGCAGCACAAAATCCTGTGCAATTTTTGATAAGTAAGAACAAACTTGACAGCATCTTTTGTTTGAATGACACCGATCACAAAATTCATAGCACATCCGAAAGCATAGAAAATGCCATCGAAATAAGTGGTAATGGTCATAAAAGTACTAAAATCAGAATATGTTTTGCTAAAGTTAAGTAAATAAAGACGATATAAGAAAAGAAATATGAACACTAGTGTTCCAATCATTGAAACAAAATTAGACGTAAGACTATTCGGGGTTATGCAATCGTCTATTAAGTTATATTTAGGACAAAATGAAATATGTTGCATTAGATTTACAGGTAAAAGCATCGATTGCACATCTTTGTCTACTGATTCACTTAAAACTAAATTCACAGGATAATTTCGTTTGATAATATTAAAAGGATTCTTCATTTTCTTTATTATTATCAGAATCAAACCATTTACAGAGCTACCTATTTCCTGAATGTTACAACAATCGATTGTAAATGTATCAATTCATTACGATAATACAATCGAAACCAATAACAATTAATATTTCATTTTAACTTATGTAACTGAAACTGCCTCGTTGGTTTAATGGTCGCAAGTGCCACTGCTGAGCATGACTTAATGAGTTTTTTTTTTTCGATGGGAAAAGTCATCCTATAACAACCCCCGCTCTTGAGCGGAGCGGGAGATAGTGTCAGACTCTTACTGACTAAAAAACCCATCCCGTTCCTTCAAGCCTTCATACCGGGGCTCGAGCGCCTTTTCGGATAACCCTGGCCCCAGTAGGCTTCGACCCGGCTGGGCCCCTGCTGTTGCTGACAACTCCTTGAGGCGCGCGAGAACAGCGCGCGCCGTCGACGACTTGGGCTTGGTCCGGACAGTTACCGGACGGCCGTGCAGCGAGCTACCCATTGCTCACTGTCCGCAAGCCCGCGCCTACGGTGGCGACTTCATGAGTTTAATACTCGTAATACACCATAGCCTATTTTAGGACAAACATATGCCTGATGAGATATGGGTATACCCATAGGTATACTTCAGCTTAAATTATCGAAGAATGCGGTGTATTTTCATGTTTTCAAATGCGAATAAGTAAAATTACTATTACCAACATAAATTTTATAAAAAATCTTGGGAAAAGTAAATTTTATTGTAATCATCAATGTAGCCGCGAGTTCAAACCCAGTCAGACGCATTACTATTGTGTAATTTATTTCATCATCACTGCTCTCACAACAGCGAAGGAGAATATTGTGAAGAAACCGGTATATTTTAGAACCAAAAATTATAAGACATGACTGTGAAATCCATCAATCTGCATTGGTAGATTTTACGGCCATTCCCTCATCTAGAGAAGAGGCCTGAACACCAGTAGTGAGCACATATTATAGACGCCGAGTTATTTTTACAGCTGTCTTGCTTTTTTACTTCTTACACTGTTGTTTTACTAGAGTTTGTTTCTTTGTGTCGGTGTTTCTATAATAGTTTTGTCTCTTCGTTATTTAACACCGACTTCCGAAATTAAAGTTATTTTATACTTTTCAGTGTTTTTTAACATTGAAGTCGGTTATATTTTTTTTGTAATTTTATATTTCATAAATGATAAATGATCTTTATTTTGCAAGTAGGTTTTATAAAAACACTTTACACGTAATTTTTTTTTTCGTCAATTAATGCTAGATGAGGCCGGTGTTTCCTAGCTGACTACCCTGAAAAGAAACACCGAAACAAACTCAGGGGTCAAAGTCTCTTTTAAAGTCCATACAGCAAAACATGTAATGGTCAAATAATTATTATTTTATTTAGTGTATAAATAATAATTATTATATGTATTATTTTATTTAGTTATGGTACCACCACTAAAAAGTACCCCTCAGACAAACTTAAATAACTTATAGCCACAGAGCATCTCATAACGATTCTAATAATCCCAAACACGGTTAGATTACATTATTTTAATTTTTTTCCTTCTGGCTTCATCATCAGATCAGTTGCATACATCCCCCCCCCCCCCTTTCTGACAGTCAGTCATCGATTACACGTATAAACAAAGCAACTTTACTTGTAACCACAGTTCTGCTGTGATTCTATGAGGATTTCTGTTCTATATCTTCGAAGTTCATGATCAGATCATAAAAATATTTCTATGGGACCAAATTGGAAGCATAACCTTTCAATCAAAAAAATAATTTTTAAAATCAGTCCACAATTGACCGAGATATCGGTGAACATACATAAAAAAAACATACATCCAGCCGAACATAGAAGTCGTCTCCTCCTTTTCGAAGTCGGTTAAAAAGGAAATGAGACGCCATCAAAAACATGACTTGTAAATCAGTAATCAGTGATTTACTGAACTTTATATGGACTAATTTTGCTTGCACCTCAGTTCTACCGTAAAAAGTTGTTTACGATCCGGACTAAGCGTTTCACCTCGTCGTTTATACCGCGTAAATCGAAGGACTGAAACAGTAAGCCTGCTGCAGTCTTCCCGTTCGATTATAATTTAGGTGTCCACAAGGCTTGAGTGTAGGCTCTGAATAAACTAGTGCGCTCACCGTCAACAATTGTATCAGTGCTTACCATCAGGTGGGATCGCAGTCAAGCACTAGTTTACATCACTTTAGAAAAAAGACAGACATAGGAAAACGTACCATGAGTGTTCTTTTAATTACTATTTTGGTACAGAACCCTAAAAATTATCTAAGGAATATGTTACAAAATTATTAAATCGCTTAATCAAAATACAGACAGCGAAGCACTATCATCAAAGTGACTAGGTAACAATTAGCATGATTATTTACTTTAATACATCATTTATAATTCCAATCTAAGTAACATCTAAATAATATAGACATTAACAATTCGGATGTCATCAAACAAGACAGTAAATATAAAACGCTACTTAAAAAGCTATTACTATTTATATATAGAGAGATATACTATTGATTTAACAACCTTTTGTACAGCAAGTAACACCAAACTGTCTAGTATATCAGACATGTTTTCTTTTATCAAACATAGGTTAAATTCAAACTTACATCATGTCAAAGTCAAAAATATACCAATGGTATCATTTAAGAAGATTTTACTCAATAACGTTATTGACGAAGATTTACAATCAATTCTGAGACCGATGAATCTGATGCAAAGCCTTTTAATTTGTGCGAAATATTCTATACGTAACAATATTATTTCTTGCAAGACTAACATTTACCACTTTGTAAGAGTGTTTTTGACGCTAATATATCGTGGTGCTAACTTGCATTACACTATCGGTAAGATCAACCGTTTGCATAATGAATGGTGGGGCATTATTACTTTGTTTTACATCATGAGCTATTCATTTAACTTCGTGTTTTACCTGACCGGAGATTTAGTGGATGGTTTCTCTAATATCTTGCACAGTTACAACAATATTTTATTGGTCTTAAAAATTCAACACATGTTCAGAGTTCTTCAAGTAAATGGCGACGTGATCAGATCTTTTATTGTCATCAACTGGACTTACATTATAATCTTTAACATTTTGAGTATCACTTTCGTCATTTGCTATTGTGTTACTATAATCGAATTAAATATTATGGAAATAACTACTGCCTATGCTAGCATTGCTTACGACATTAACATTATCTATGCCTTGTTACTACTGAAGTTAATACAGAAAATACTTCGCACATGGATTGAAAATTTTCAAAAGTTGAAAACCACCGATGAATTAGAAACAAAAAAGTCTTGGAATGTAATGTTAGATGTATACTTGAATATACTGGACAGTTACATAATCATTCAGACAACATCTCAACATATGGTTTGTTATTTTAATAAGTTTTTATACTTATTTTGTACTTGTTTTGAGTAAAGTTGATGATGACAACGTACCTTCACGGAGTGTGGGTACACCTTGAGAATGTACGTCGTCAAGAAGTAGTTCCAGAAAAGAATTTTGTTGTAATTGAATAAAGCTTGTCATACATTGGTGTGAACAGAGTGCAATTGTGGATCTGTCGGACTGTTGCTGTAGATAGACGATGAAAATGATGACTTAACAAAATAATTGCATCATAGCATTTTCTTTTCCAGATTTTGTTTTATACTTGTTTCAGTGCTTTTCTTACTTTGAGGAACGTAGCTACAGTGCTATCTTTAAAAAATCTGTTAGGAATTACAGGTGATGTTCGTGTAAGTACTTGATTCCTTGAATCTTAACTTTCAATTATTATTATTATTAAGCAAATCAATACATTTTAGATCCTGACGCTACCATTACTATCGCATTTCTGGAATATTAAGAATGTCATTGTTATTATATGCTTATGCGTGGAGTTTGAAAGATTCTATGCTGGAATGAGAGATGTTCAGACTACCTGTGTTTTGATCATGAAGTCAAAAAAAAATACTGGTAAGACGCGCACTATATCACTTTGATACGTTTGATATATTCTTTTTGTATCGATTTCTCCAATGTTATATACTGGTTTACCACTATTAAGTAAGTAAAGTTAAAGGTAGTTGTTAAGTAATTTACTGGATTTAGGAGGGGTCCAATTGGGCCAGATTTTTACATAGCAACCAACGTGGAATTGCAAGCGGTTAAAAGATTTTTAGATTGGCTACCACGCAACCAAAGTCCACAAATCCAGAGCCATGAATCCACGTCCACGAACTGCAACCTCGTATCCAGGCTACTAATATTTTGCTGGACTGATGAACGTGTTAACGCTTGGCTTTTACATTAACAGATCCAGCAAAAAAGGTTTGCAAGAATATCCAGCGGCTACACAAGGCATCATTCAAGAAAATGACTGCTTGCGGCTTGTTCACCATAGATGCTGAACTACCTCTTCAGTTTTCAAGCTTTTTATCTACGTACACTATTCTATTTTTGCAGTACACGTTTTTGAATGGAAAATAGGTAGTTCCGTTTTCAAAATACTTTGTGACGTCAAAAGCTTTGATACAAGTTCTAATAGATTTGTTGTATGTGTAAAAAACGCAGCACTAAATTGTGATACATAATAAAGTGCTTTAAGTATTAATAAATTACTTCTTTAACATTGTCAAAATTGTAGGGGCCCAGACGACTCGAAGCTTACGAGGGCCATGGGTTTGCTTTTGAAAGGAAAACCCGGTGTCCTAGGACTCAAAGCAAAGATGGAAAATATATAAAATGTACTCGTATTCGTATGGGTTTTAGTCAGTAAAAGTCGGAAGAAGATTTTGGATGATTTCTCACTCTAAAAAAAATGACATGAACTTATGACGTATATTTGTGCAGTTCTGCCCTGATAATAGGCTAGTTGCTTTAAAAAATGTAATTAGTCCGTCTTTTAGATTATTCAAAAATAAGGGACACGTATTTTTTTATTTGTAAATTAAACCAAAAATAACAAAGATATAGCCCATTAAAGTTACTAAATAAAATATATAAATAAGACTAAATAAAATGTAATTACTTTCACCCTGGAAACTACCCTATTGTAAATGCAATAGTCAAAATTTTTGCGATTTTCACTTTTTTGCAAAAATTACACCTCAAGGGGCTAAAATCTATACATAAAAAATAATTTTCATGTTTTTTCTTTATTATAAACATGTTTTTTATAGAACAAGAAACACAGTACTTGCACCAAATTATTGCTTTTGCTAACAGTATATATATCACTCAGCGTGTGATAGAAGGTTGTGCAGTACTTGCTGTGGTTACTGCAACTTCATTTAATATTCTAGTACTTTTTCGGCGCGGGTAGTTTAATAGTACGCACGGAAAAAATAGCTCTCTAGAAATTTTGTTATTTTTATTAATATAAACAGTAAAAATACACAATTTTTATATGATTAATAATCTTTAACTATAGCTACCGGACAGTTTTGTGTTTTTCCTTAACTTTTCCTTCTCTAAACTGATAATTTCACTACAACTAAAACTATGGATTCACTGAAGGGGTCTGAGTTGATGACTCAATTTCACGAAAGAATGACTAAATTTGAGACGGAACTGTCCAAGTCCCTCAACACTGCAGTCTGCAGCCCGGTTGATGTTGCAGTAGAGTACGCACTGTTCAAAACTTTCATACTCCAAGCACTCAGCTGTCTTCAGCGTCAGATGGAGGCGCTCGCTAGTGACATTAATGCTCTTGAAATGTGGGGTCGAAGGAAGATGCTGCTTATCCATGGTGTCAGCGAGGTGAGCAAAGAAGAGACATCGCTTGTGGTTGCTGAGGTGGTGCGCGATAAATTGAAGCTGGAGGCATTTTCTACGGCTGATATACGAAGGTGCCATAGAATGGACAATCCTGCCGGCACTGGCAGGCCTAGGCCCATTCTAGTGAAGCTGCTAGATGTGGACATCCGGTACAAGATTTGGCATGCGAAAACCAAATTAAAGGGTTGCGGTGTGACCTTATCCGAATTCCTGACAAGGTCGCGGCATCAGATATTTATGGCTGCACGTGAAAAGTTTGGCGTCACCAACTGCTGGACAAAACAAGGCCATATCTTGGGGCCTGATGGGAGCAAGCAGCGTGTCGTCACCCATGCCGAGCTCAGTTCTATCGGCGAGCCCGCCGCCGCCGCCGCCGGGATTCTCATCCCGATTTCCGGCCACCGTAGGCGCGGGCTTGCGGACAGTGAGCAATGGGTAGCTCGCTGTCCGGCCGTCCGGTAACTGTCCGGACCAAGCCCAAGTCGTCGACGGCGCGCACTGTTCCCGCGCGCCTCAAGGAGTTGTCAGCAACAGCAGGGACCCAGCCGGGTCAAAGCCTACTGGAGCTAGGGTTATCCGAAAGGGCGCTCGAGCTCCGGTATGAAGGCTAGAAGGAACGGGGTGGGTCTTTTAGTCAGTAAGAGTCTGACACTATCTCCCGCTCCGCCCAAGAGCGGGGGATGTCAATGCATGATTTTTTCCCACCATAAAAAAAAAAAGTTCTATCGGCGAGCCTAAACTGGACGCCGATAAAATGGAGACAGTAATTGCCAATAAGCCATCGGTTGTCGCTTTGAAGAAGAGGCGTGCTGCGGTTACCACTTCCAAAAAGTGATACATTTTCACGACCTGCACTGTTCGGGTATTTTATTTCGATAATCTTTGTTCTTCTGTCGTTATATTACACTTTTTGATTTATTTTTATTCCTACCCTTCTAACTTTAATTAATTCTGACATATCTTAGTTTATTTTGATGATTTTGTTTTTATATTATATATTATGCTTCAATTTTTTTTGTCACTTGACAGTTGCATGAAGTGCAGTGAGTGTCAAGTCAATAGTAGATTAGTTGCGTTCCATTTCTCGTTCGAAGAAAGTCGGTACTCTGGGCATGTTCTGTCTATGGTGCCACAGATTATACAGGCTGCATTGTTCGTTTATTCTTCGTTCGTTTTGTCTACTTTTCTAAATTATCTGTAGGTAAACATGTTTTTTAAGTTGTTATTTGTTCGTAAAGTCCATTTCACAAAAGAAGTCTCGCGGACAATTGTGGAACTTAATTTGACAGATGGGGAGATCGGCCATGTTGTCGTTTGTCGATGTTATCAAGGTTCGTTTGTTGTGGTAGATATTTTGTGAGTTTATTATTGGATTAGTGCGTTATAAGGTTTATTTACGATGCCAAAAGTTGTAAAAAGTGCAGGTCGAGAAATGATATTAAAGGTGAAGGAGTTCTGTGAAGCGGAACACAAGAATCGCGGTGTTTTAATACCAATAAGCAATGTTCGCAAAAGAGTCGCCGCCATGACAGGTAAATTTTGGGGCTGCCATATACAGATTTTTTCCCGATTGATTTACAGATTGGAATTAAGTTTTTTGTTTTTTTTAATGCACGATTTTTATTAAGGAAAATTTAAAAAGGAATTAACACAACACAACAAAAATTTGTAAAGTTATATTCAACAATAATGTAATTAAATACGAAAATAATCTTTGTTTGAATTTTAATTTTTTTTTTATTGTTCATTTTATTGCAGGTGTTTCAGAGAAAACTGTAACGAGAGTTACAAAAGAAGGCGCAACAGCGGCGAGTACTTCTAAAGTTATCGTCACCCCAGGGAAGAGTCGCCCGCACCCTAAAAAGTTCGACTTGGATGGATTTGATTTGTGCGCTATACGGCAAAAAATTCACAGTTTTTATGTTGTGAAGAAGGAATTACCTACATTGATTAATTACAGCTTTGAGAGAAGACATAAATTATCAAGGAAGCATCACAACATTGCACCGTATATTGCATAGCATCGGTTTCAAGTATAAGCGATGCCAATCGAACCGTAAATTACTAATGGAACGTTATGATATTACTGCATGGCGTTCAAGATATTTGGAGAGAATCCGAAGAAATCGCAATGTGAAGAAAAAACCTGTAGTATATTTAGACGAGACCTATATACACAACACTTATCATGCCAAAAGTTGCTGGCAAAGTGAGGAGGAGCCTGGGATGTTCGTGTCAGTCATCAGGGAGTCGTTGGATAATTGCTCATGTGGGAACTGAAAATGGTTTTGTTAATGGTGCATTGTTAATGTTCAAATCCCAATCCAAATCCTCAGATTACCACGATGACATGAACTCAACTAATTTTTTGAAATGGATGAGTGAAAAAGTCATTCCTAACCTACCTGAAAGGTCACTTGTGGTAATGGACAACGCTCCGTATCACTGCACTCAAATAGATAAAGAACCTACCTACAATGTCAAGTATTAAATGTGACATGCAAGAATGGCTGCGAGAAAAGGGAGTATATTTTGAAGATACTTGGACAAAAGCTGTATTATTTGAATTAATTAAACAAAACAAAGGTCCACCTATATATGCCGTGGAGGCATTATTAAAATCTCACAATCATGAATTGCTAGATTGCCGCCTTACCACTGCGATCTCAATCCGATCGAAAAAATGTGGAGCCTTGTAAAGAGACGGGTAGCGGATAAAAACGTGGGCCAAAATCCAAAAGAAATTGTACGCCTAACAGAAGAGGCTTTTGAGACTGTTACAGCGGAAGATTGGGCAGTTCAATGTAAACATGTACAGCATTTGGAGGAAGAATATTTAAAAAATGATGGTCTTATGGATGAAGCAATGGATCGATTTATTATATCCACGGCTAGTGATAGTGAAACAGAATCTGATTCTGTTTCTATTCACTCTTCTGACAGTGATCATAGTATGACCGATCATAATTATTCAATAAAAATTTTAATAAAAGTTTTAAATGTTATTTTATTTTTCTAATTTAAAGTTGGTCGAACATCTCCATTTTATATTTTAGAAATTACAGGAAGATTTATTTTTCACTAATCTGACCTTAGCAGTATGGACATCAAATGGTACATATTATATTAAAAATACATTCTATTAAAAACATTTTTTTCTTATCTAACTATTCGAGTAGGTACCTAGTTAATAAAATGAAAGTAAATGAACTATAAATTATTTCCCCTGATTTCCCCATATTTAACCGTGGCAACATTATGTCGCGCGAATACAGCGCTGCGTCTGCGGGACTTGTTTCGTGAAATGGACTCTATGTGCCGATTTATTTTGATTATCTGAGCGATGCACACTTTATTTTTATTTGTTTTCTTATTTCTTATATTGTTGTTAACACACAACTGGCGGGTGGATTATATCAATCTATTTATTTATATTTTATAGCTTAATATACAAATTTGTTTTTATTTATTTATTTTTTTATTTTTTTGTTACACAATGTCAGATAGTGATAGTTTTTTAACAGCTTGCAGTGACAGTGACAGCTTTACTAGTATCCCGTCGCTGGCTGACACGCTTGAGTCTAAGTTCTCCGATGTTCCAAAGAATCTTAATGTAGTCCATATTAATGCTCAAAGTATTCCGGCCCATCACCATGACATGCTGGCAAACCTTGACTGTAAGAACATCCATGCAATGCAACAAACTTGTTTCTTTTACTCAACATGTCGCTAAGCATGGACAATGTACTGCTGACGCGTTCTCTTATCATGACCTTATCTTCCTTTCCTATAAAATTCGCCCTCCTAAGGCGAAACCTAAGATCCTCCTCCAGCGAAGTTTTGGTAGTATGAACCATGAGAGTCTCCGTGAGGATGCGAGCAGTATTGACTGGTCGGATCTTATTGCCGCTGAGTCAATTGACGTAAAAGTCAATTTGCTCAATTCAAAACTTCTCCAACTGTACGATGTCCATGCACCTGTTCGACCTGTGAAGATTAAGCACCTGCCGGCTCCTTGGCTAACAGACGACTTAAAGGATATGTTAAAGAGGAAAGCAGCGGCGAAATCTAGGTACAGAAACAAACCAAATGTTAAAAATCTAGAAAAATATGTTGCAATCCGCAATCGCAGCAATTTGGTGTGTAGGGATGCTCAACGCCACCACATTCATAAGTCCGTTGAAAACGGTGACCCAGCTAAAGTCTGGAAATTTCTCAGGTCTATGGGAGTCGGGAAGTCGCGCCAAGATTCTATTCCTAAGGATATAGATCTTGAATTACTTAATCAACACTTTTCCACTTCTTCTAATTTCAATAGTACTATCAAAGCAAAAACGTTAAATGATCGTTCATCTCTTCCTGCTCCCGAATATTTACATTTTGTCTTTAATCAATTTTCGGATTGTGATGTTAAGAAGAGTATAGAATCTATCACGTCTAATGCTATTGGTACTGACAGTATCAGTCGCAAGATAATACTCCCTGTTCTTGACGAAATTCTTCCTGTCATCACCCATATCCTTAATTATTCCCTATCCTGCGGTATTTTTCCCTCTTCTTGGAAAGAAGCACAAATTACCCCTCTTCCGAAAAAGTGTAATCCTGTTTCCCCTTCTGAATTCCGTCCTATCTCCATACTACCATTTCTATCCAAAGTCCTAGAACGTCTTATCCATAGCCAACTTAGTACTTTCCTTTGCAAAAACCGTCTCCTTAATCCTTTCCAATCCGGGTTTCGTTCAGGACATAGCACTACTACAGCTCTCGTTAGTATTACTGATGACATTAGACTTGGTATGGAAAACGGAAATCTGACGGTCCTTGCCTTGTTAGACTTTAGCAATGCTTTTAATACCGTCGATTTTGATATCTTACTTGGCATATTAAGCTCTCTTAACATATCTCCAACGGCAATTGATTGGTTTCGTAGTTACCTGTGTGGCCGTCGGCAACGCATTTGCATTGAAGGTTCGTCTTCGTCGTGGTGCAATACCTCTGCTGGCGTACCGCAGGGGGGCGTTCTTTCTCCTCTTTTTTTCGCTATATTTATAAACTCAATTTCCAATGAACTTCTCTCATCCTACCACCTGAACGCTGACGATCTCAAAATATATTCGCAAGCTCCGCCACATGAACTATCAATCAATCAATCAATCAATCAATCTTTATTTGTGAACATAGGTATTACAATAAAGGTCTTATAAAACATTTTAGTCGTGCTCTATGTCCTACCAATAAAATCGGTGTACAAATATATTAGTCTTTTAGTAAGTAATATGTTTTTAATCCATACAATGCAATGTCAAATTATATTTAGTAAGTAATGTCAAATAAATGTAAGCAATACGTCTAAATCCATACAATGCAATGTCAAATTATATTTAGTAAATAATGTCAAATAAATGTAAGTAATACGTCTAAATCCATACAATGCAATGTCAAATTATATTTAGTAAATCATGTCAAATAAATGTAAGTAATACGTCTAAATCCATAAAATGCAATGTCAAATTATATTTAGTAAATCATGTCAAATAAATGTAAGTAATACGTCTAAATCCATAAAATGCAATGTCAAATTATATTTAGTAAATAATGTCAAATAAATGTAATACTAACAATAGATAAATTAATAAATTATAATCAATTTCAAATACATGTCAATGGTAATAGTAAAAGGCTGGTAATGTCATAGTCTATCATTTAAAAATTCTTCAACAGAGTAATAAGTCTTGTCTATTAGAAACAAAAACAATTTACTTTTGAATTTGCGGACATTATCTTCATTTCTTATACATTTTGGTAATTTATTATAGACCCTTGGAGCCATTACAAAAATACTGTTTCTGTATAATGCAGTACAAGATCCGACAGTTTGTAACCGATCACAACGGCGCTGACTAGTCACTCGAGCAAACTTATGTAGATTTCTTTTAACGAACATAGTTGTTTCATAGATGTACATTGATGGCATTGTTAATATCCATTGCTAAACCAGCATAGGAATGCTGGTTTAGCTTATTGCATACATGGTCAATATGTGAATTCCATTTTAAAGTGTTTTCTATATTTAGTCCAAGAAACTTAGTCACATTTATTTCATTAATAATTTTATCATTGTAATTAATATTCAAGTCCGGATTGTAGTTTAGTCTTTGTCGAAATTTCATTAATACTGTTTTGTCAAGATTTATAACTAAATTATTGTTCTGTAACCAATGCACAACTGATTGTAAGGTAGAATTAATTTCAGACTCTAATGTGCTAACCTCGTCACTATTAAAAAGTATTGTGCTGTCATCTGCAAACATTGTCATAGGATATGATGATGCTGTCGGAAAGTCATTAATATAAACAACGAAAAGAGGCGGCCCGAGTACACTACCTTGTGGTACTCCACAATTAACCGTTCTCTTACTAGAATTATATGTTATTAGGTTTTTGTTTGAAATTTTTCTAATCGTTGTTATTTGTTGCCTATTACAAAGAAAAGATTCTATTAATTTTGATACATTTCCTCTTATTCCGTATGCATTAAGCTTACTAATCAATATTTTATGGTCCACGCGATCAAAAGCTTTTGACATGTCCATATAAAGCGCCAGAGTCGGTAGTCTCTTATCCAGTCTGCCGCTAACCATATGTAAAAAATCGTAGATGGCCATATCTATAGATCTGTTTTTCCTAAAACCTTTCTGGTTATCTACGAATAGGCTATTCTTTTCAAAGTATGAAGTAAGCTGGTCAGAAATGGCTTTCTCGAATATTTTTGAAAAAACAGGTACTAGCGCTATAGGTCGGTAGCAGGACATATCTTCTCTGTTGTCTTTCTTGAACAGAGGCTTTATTATGGTTAATTTTAATTCATCGGGAAAGTGACCATGGAAAATGCACATATTGATAAGATGACTCAACACAGGAGCAATAATTATTGTGGATACACGTTTAACAATGTTTGTATTAATATCGTCATACCCAGTGCTAGATGTGTTTTTTAGCGACATTATAATTTTATAAATATCTTGTGGTATTGTAGGTGTTATAAACATAGAGGTAGATTTATTACTGATTTTATGTTTACTTTCATTAATGTCTAAATTAGCAACTGGTTTAACTTGATCTACAAAGTAATCATTAAAAGCTTGTGCAATATCAAGAGGATTAGTTAAGATTTTGTCATTTGTTTTGATTTTTGTTATGGTTTCGTCTGGCAAATTATATTTATTGTTTTTTTTATTTATTACTTTCCATGTTGCTTTACACAGATTTTGAGCTGAATGTATATACCGATTATTATGGGCTTTCTGTGTAAGATTTATAATCTTCTTCAGCAGTACATAAAAGTCACATTGCGTCGCCGATATCTCTGTTATGGTTAACAATAAATTTTGAAAGATAATGCGCATACCGCAGTCATTAATTTTCCTATTGAATTTAGAGAACATTGTGAAGTCATACAAAAGATTTAAATTTGAATCAAATGCAGTTGCATAGTTATATGTTTGCAAGTCTAGATGTAGTAAATTATTAAACGTCTCTATACGCCAATTAAACATTGTGGAGTAATTACTCAATTTAAAAGTAGGAGAACATAAGATTATATTCGTATTCTGTACTGTCATTAATGTCTCTCTTAGGTTTATAATGATATTAACATAATTTTCAGTTTGTAAAAAGTCTTCTTCTTCAATCAAAATAACACAATAGTCATTCATTGAATAATCAATTAGTTTTTTATCTAAGTCTTTAGTGAGTCGAAGTGTACCGCAATTAGGCATAACGTAATGACAAATTTGAAAGTTTTTAAATATTTCTTGAGCTGTGAACAAAACTTTGTTATTTTTATTCGCACTAATGATGCACAGCTTTCTTTTTATGGGAATAATCGGAGATTGGTTATCACATTCTTCCATTTGTGTTGTTGTGCTACTTAGTTCTACCGTTGAGGCGTCAAATGTGTCATGTTTTTTCGAAAATAGTTGTGTCTTCTTTGTCTTCTTTTTTAACTTTATTTGAGAATTTAGGCGCGGAGTAGATGTATTTGAGCTTTTATTAGGAGTTCCTATTGTACTCGTTAATTTTTTTGTTGCCTTTTTTAGTAATTCATTTTTACTTGTTAATTCAGTAACCGATTTCTTAAGCTGAGTATTTTCTATATTTAAGTTCTGTATCTCCTCGTGTGCTGAATTAAGTTGTGAAGTTAGTTGCGTAATTTGGTTTTGTAGTTCCTGTATTTGTACATTGTTTTCGTCACTTGATATATTTGGTAAGCTATTAGTGCTGCCATCTAACTTCGAACTACTAAGGCTATTTTCTTCGGACATTTCTGTAGAACATGTTTTTGTTGTCTTTCTAAACGTTATGTTGTCAAAGAAGTTCATTTTCGGTTGATAAATTAATTATTAAATATTATTTTAACTTCTGATAAAATGGAAAAAGATTATGTTGTACCTGAGTCTCGAACTCGCGCCTTATAGCGCAGCCACTCCGACCGCAATGCAGTAACCATTTAGCTAGCTGATCGTTGATTCCATCAGTGAAATTTGTCCTCCACTAGTGAGCATATGATTCCGTTACTATTCATATTTGGATATTGGTGGTGAATTGAAAATAATTTGTTCTTGTATGTTTTGTTAAATGTTTTTGTTGTTACTCACTATTTTGGGTTCACTGCTTGATTTTGAATAGTTTGTTTGTTTGTTTGGTTTGTTAGTTTCTTCACCAGCGTAATTATTATCACTTCATACGATAATTCACTTAGAATGATATTTTAAGCAGTCGTTTTTTTTTATTTTATAGTGTCAGATTTTGGTCGTTAATAACTTTATTGTTTGTGAATATTATCACTAGATAACAATATCGATTGAATATTGTACTACACTTTCACTAATTAACTACTTTAGAACACTTAACAGTGGATAAACTATTTTTATTTATTATTAAATACGGAGCTGTTGTTATCGCAGTGACAGTGGCGCCACCAGTCTATCAGTCAGTTATATCCGAGGCAGTTAACATGGTCAACAAAGATCTAGCTCGTATATCTGAGTGGAGTGTGGCCCATGGTCTGAAGGTCAATCCTATAAAGACTCAAGTCATTGTTGTCGGCAGCCCTAGGTTGCGGTCAAAAATAGACTGGACGCGGCTTCCACCAATTGTTTTTGATGGCTCAACAATTTCGTACAGCGACTCAGTGAAGGAACTTGGCATTATTATTGATAAAGACTTTTCGTGGGGTCCTCAGGTGCAGGAAGTTAGCCGCAAGTTGTTTGCATCTGCGGGGTCTTTACGAAGGCTGCGCAATTTTCTTCCAACTGCTACCAAAACTGCGCTCGCCCAATCCCTCCTTCTCCCAATCCTTGATTATGCCGATGCCAGTTATTTGGATCTAACTGAAGTGCAACTAAATAAGCTTGAGCGACTTCAAAACTTTTGCATTAGATTCATATTTGGATTGCGCAAATATGATCATATTTCTGAATTTCGTATTAAGCTCAAGTGGCTGCCAATCCGCCTTTGCCGGAATACTCATATTTTATCGTTGCTTTACAGTGTCCTGTTTATTCCTACAACCCCCTCTTATCTTAAAGAACGTTTTAAGTTCATTCATGACACACATTCTAGACACCTGAGATCATCGGAGAATTTGACCCTTTTAATGCCCTCGCATTCTACAAAATTTTGTGAACGCGGATGAGGAACGCGTTGCCATTAACTATTAGGCAAGCCCAGTCACTAGTTTCTTTTAAAAATCTACTTAAAAAACATTTCCTTTCTCTCTAACATTATCTTGTTTCTATGTAATTTAATTTCTTCCACCAACCCAAAAAATTTTAACTACGGTAAAAATACCTACCTAACAGGCAAGATAAATCACTTAAAAACTTACCTATCTACGTAACTAGCACAAATTATCTTGAAGTGTTTTTTGTCGGTCCTCAGCCCATTAAAAAGTACGAAGGGAAATTTCACATCCACCAATTTAATCTACAAATAAAAACGAAATTATTACGGAAAACTGACCTTGAGAATGACATTACCTACAGACTGCGTCTGGTAGGTACGTTCATGTACCACTGCGTATCTAAATCTCGAGCGCGCGCGCTCCATGATACCTACGGACGGAGGCACGGACGCCTCATAAGGTTTATTGATCTCGGCCTAACATTTTATTCATCAGCTGATACGTAAGTACCTATCGACGCGACGTCAACGTGACTTTTAAAAGATTTTCACATTGTGATGATGCTTAAAAGCGAGTAATTAAATAGCGAAATTTAAGACATTAATGTACATTATGATCATCGAATTCGATCTACATCTAAGGTTAAATTATTCATTTCGTAAAATAAGTGGGCGGAGCCTCGTACAGGTTGATGCACTCACACACACAGTGACACGGCGTGCGATAAATCGCAACGGGTGATTCTGTATTTTTTTAAGAAGTTTATTTAGAGAGTTATTCTGAAAAACACACACATACAGGTCACGGCATGGCGGACAGAGCTCCGGCGGGATCTCATGGTGAAATGGCGTCAACGACTATCGCAACCCAGTGCTGGGCACGCCACAATCTTGGCGGTAAGTCCCCTCTTTGAGGCGTGGCTGGAAAGACCTCACGGCGTCCTCACCTTCCGCATGACGCAGGTACTCACCGGACATGGTTCGTTCGGGAGTTTCCTGCACCGGATTCGTGCGGAAGTGACGCCCGGGTGTCGCCACTGTGCGGAACGCCCGGAGGACACGGTGGAGCACACAGTTGAGGTGTGCCCTGCTTGGGCGGAGCATCGCCGTGCCCTCGTGGGGGCGATCGGCGGCGGAGACCTCTCGCGCCGGGCCTTGGTTGAGGCCATGGTCCGGAGCGAGGAGGAGTGGCAGGCGGTCGCCGATTTCTGCGAAGCAGTAATGCTCGCAAAGGAGGAGGCCGAACGCATCAGGCAACGGCGTTATCGCCGTCATCGCCGCCGCCGCCGCCGGGATTCTGATCCCGATTTCCGGCCAACGTAGGCGCGGGCTTGTGGACAGTGAGCAATGGGTAGCTCACTGTCTGGCCCTCCGGTAACTGTCCGGACCAAGCCCAAGTCGTCGACGGCGCGCACTGTTCCCGCGCGCCTCAAGGAGTTGTCAGCAACAGTAGGGACCCAGCCGGGTCGAAGCCTACTGGGGCCAGGGTTATCCGAAAGGGCGCTCGAGCCCCGGTATGAAGGCTAGAAGGAACGGGGTGGGTCTTTTAGTCAGTAAGAGTCTGACACTATCTCCCGCTCCGCCCAAGGGCGGGGGATGTCAATGCATGATTTTTTCCCACCATAAAAAAAAAAAAAAAAGGTGTCCGTAGTGAAAACATGTTTATTAATCTCCACAAATTACACTTCAAACATCAATATTTTTATTTGGCAGAAAAACAGATGAAATTTCAATTTGTGAGAGATCTAGAATCTAAATTAGACCTAAGCCTTTGTCTTAGAACTCCAGGCCCTCCCATCATTAATACATCATTTATAATTCTAATCTAAGTAACATCTTAATAATATTAAGACATTACCAATGCGGAAGTCATTAAACAGGACAGTAAATATAAAACGGTGCTTAAAAAGCAATTACTTTTTTATGTATAACTAGATATACTATCGATTTAATAACATTTTCTACAGCACGGAACACCAAACTGTCGAGTGTATCAGACATGTTTTCTTATATCAAACATAGGTTAAATTCAAACTTACATCATGTTAAAGTCAAAAATATACCAATGGTATCATTTAAGAAGATTTTACCCAATAACGTAATTGACGAAGATTTACAATCAATTCTAAGGCCAATGAATCTGATGCAAAGCCTTTTAATTTGTGCGAAATATTCTATACGTAACAATATTATTTCTTGCAAGACTAACTTTTACTACTTTGTACGAGTGTTTTTGACACTAATATATCGCAGTGCTACCTTGCATTACATTAACAGTAAGATCAACCATTTGCAGAATGAATGGTGGGGCATTAATAGTTTCTTTTACGTCATTAGCTATTCTATTAACTTCATGTTTTACCTTACTGGAGATTTAGTGGATGGTTTCTCTAACATCTTGCACAGTTACAACAATATTTTATTGGTCTTAAAAATTCAACACGTGCTCAGAGTTCTTCAAATAAATGGCGATGTGATCAGATCTCTTATTGTCATTAACTGGACTTACATTATAATCTTTAACATTTTGAGTATCACTTTCGTCATTTGCTATTGTGTTACTATAACCGAAATAAATATTATGGAAATAACTACTGCCTATGCTAGCATTGCTTACGACATTAACATTGCTTATGCCTTGTTACTATTGAAGTTAATACAGAAAATACTTCGTACATGGATTGAAAATGTTCAAAAGTTGAAAAGCACCGATGAATTAGAAGCAAAAAAGTCTTGGAATATAATGCTAGACGTATACTTGATTATACTGGACAGTTACGTGATAATTCAGACAACGTTTCAACATATGGTTTGTTATTTTATTAACTTTTATAATTATTTTGTACTTTTTATAAGTGAAATTGATGATGTCGACGTACTTTCACAGAGTGTGGGTACGCCTTGAGAAGGTACGTCGTCATGAAGTCATCCCAGTGAAGAATTTTGTTGTTTTTGAATAAAACTTGTCATACATTGATGTGAACAGAGTGCAATTGTGGATCTATCGGACTGTTGCTGTAGATAGGCGATGAAAATGATGACCTTCCAAAATAATTACATAATAGCATTTTCTTTTCCAGATTTTGTTTTATACTTTTTTCAGTGCTTTTCTTAGTTTGTGGAACGTAGCTACAGTGCTATCTGTAAAAAAATTTACAGATATTACAGGTGATGTTCGTGTAAGTACTTGATTTCTTGAATCTTAATTTCCTGTTATTATTCTTTTTCATTCATGTACATAAAAAAAAAAACTTAAATACTAACTATACTATTTATGCTAAAGCCTAACTATGTACATAAATAAAAAAAAGACAAAAAAAGAAATTACAAAGTACGCTCAGGCGTCAAAGTACTCCTCCACATCGCTGTCATCCGGAAATGTACCCAGAAGACTGGCAGCAGTTTTATACTTCTTTCAAACAAATCAATACATTTTAGGTCCTGATACTACCAATGCTAGCGCATTTGTGGACTTTTAAGAATGTCATTGTTATTATATGCTTAAGCGTGGAGTTTGAAAGATTCTATGCTTGTATGAGAGATGTTCAGACTACCTGTGTTTTGATCATGAAGTCAAAAAATTGTTCTGGTAAGATGTACACTATATCACTTTAATATATTCGATATATTGTTTTTGTACCGATTTTTTTTTTCAATTTTGTAGACTTTTGCACCATCAGCAAGTAAGTAAAGTTAGTGGCAGTTGTTAAGTAATTGTGTTACTTATATCCGTGTATTATAACACTAACTAAATTTAGAAAACATATATTTATTATAACCAGCTCGATAGAGAATTTCGCTTTCTTGGTAGATACTTGCGGGTGTAAAGCAAGAAAGTATGTGATTTACGTCTGGCTTGGTTTACTGGATTTGGGAGGGGTCTCATTGGGCCAGATTTTTACATAGCATGGAGGCCTATGTCCAACAGTGGACGTGTATCGGCTGAAATGATGAATGATGATGATGATGGAGGCCTATTTCTAACAGTGGACTTCTTTTGGCTGAAATGATGATGATGATGATAATTTACATAACAACCAACCTGGGATCGCAAACGGTTAAAAGATTTTTGGATTGGCACTCTACCCAGGGTTTACCAACACACAGTTCACGAAGAGCAATCTCGTATCCAGGCGACAGATATTCTGCTGGGCCGATAAACGTATTAACGCTTTACTTTTCCATTAACAGATCCAGCTAGAAAGGTTTGCAAGAACATCCAGCGGGTGCAGAAGGCATCATTCAAGAAAATGACTGCGTGCGGCTTGTTTATCATAGATGCTGAGCTACCTCTACAGTTTTCGAGCTTTTTATCTACGTACACTATTGTATTTTTGCAGTACACGTTTTTGAATGGAAAATAGGTAGAGCGCGAGCATAAAGTATACTTATTTGAGTGCATTATAAATAAGCACTTCACGTTTCAAAACATTTCGTGACGTTGAATGCTTTGTATAAGTATTTGATTCAAATTATGGTATGGTATGTGTAAAAAACGCGGTATTAAAGTGTTATACATAATAAAGTGCTTTATTACTATAAATTACTTCTTTAACATTATTAGCAAAATTGTAAGGGTCGGAAGGGGCGAAGCTTACTGAGGGTATGTGTTCGCTTCTGATAGGAAAACCCAGGGTCCTGAAACTCAAGGTGGTTTTAGGCCTATGTCCAACAGTGGGCGTCTTTCGGCTGATATAATGATGATGATGATGATGATGATGATGATAATAGATTTTTGTCAGTGAAAGTCTGACACGCCCGAATCTAGAGTGCGAGAAGACACACAAAATATCTTGACTAAAAGCGTCGTTTGAGCGGTTCAAGCGAAAGATTGCGAATTTTTGAAATTTCACTTGTTGTCGGGTATGGAACTTGACGTGTCTGTGAAAAATAGGCTAGAATCACCCCGGAAGGTTTGCACCGCACCTAATTATCCTGGAGGCTGCTTAGCTCACACAGTTTTCGGGTTTGATAGGGAGGGGGGGACGTGTGACAACCTGGGCCCCAAGTCTGCTATTTTTATAAATTCGTCATTCCAACACGATCCCATTGTCATTTTGCTAAAAGTTTGTAATCTGCTAATTCATAATGATCGATCATTGATCGGTGAATGGTCTTGTAATAGAATTGCGGTAGAATGATAATTTCGAACATATTAAAACCAATAACTGCACAATAACGTTCTAATGGTAAAACACTGATCAAATAAACTGTCAAAGTTTTAGCAGATTACCGCAAACGTCAAATATTCATTTGTCAAAATGTACGAGATTACCATTCTATGTCACTTCTTTCAATGGAGTGTCAATGGTTGACCATTGGAAAGTCATAATGACGCCATTATATTAGTAGATTACCAAACTTGTCAAAATCGACAATTATGACATCAATGATAGACCATTCTGACACTATTGTAATAGCAGACTTGAGGCCCAGGAGTCATTTAGACACCATTGAATTTGCTGGTGTCAATGAAACGTTATTCCATATTTGAAACGCTGGGAACTCAGTCCCTTTAACTCGATGGGTATGTACCGGAAAGAGATGATTATAGGAATGTTAACAACACATTTTTGAATTTTGAAGGTAGTAAGATGAAGATATTTGCACTTTTTAAAACATAGATGTCTATGGAGACGAACACGCAAAAAACTGCAACGGTACTTAATTAAATCAATTAAGAGTAATAATGCTAAAATTACGGTTTTTTCGTTAATGTTGAAATTATTTTCTCCATTTATTTATTTATTACATACTTTATTGTACACCTCTTATGTGAACAGAATAAGCATTTACAAAGTTAGGATAGACTGAGCGAAAGGTGACAGATTTGAGGCGGTCAGCGTACAAATTTCATAAATATAAATAACATTAATTACACTCGTAATAATTCCATTTACGCTGGTATCAGCTACCGTCTAACAATTGAAGCTTATATGAGAACGTCCATAACGGGATGAAAGAGATTAGATAGGAAATACTTTCCGTTTTGTACTACAACAAGTGTCGCCGCTTGTCTCACACCCTTTAACTCCACTACAGCACAAAATAGATAGGTACACAAGTCAATCTACATACAAAGCGCGCTCGAGCAACGCACACATAGACACCGCTCACAGACACGATGTCTCGGTCGCGTCTCGGATCACTCGTCGAACAGTTCCGGCTCGAACGCTCATTAGTTTGCGTCCACCGAGCGTAGGTATAAAAAGTAAAGAACATACATGAGATTGTCTTCTGTACCTATCTATTTTGTGACTACAGCCAATAAACCATTACGCAACTAACAGCCAGTCGGTGTTAGTGTGTCCTCGGATAGAAGCCCGGATACGCTGCATGGCAGTAAGACCAATCTCCTCTTGAATCCATTGACGATGGCATCTTTTGTATAGCCGCGCCATAAAGTACGTAATGGCTATGATGAATGCAGCCAGCAGAGCGAACATCACAATCTTAATTTGCGCCATGTGTTGACAAATACCCTTCAAAGTAGCCCCGTTGCTACCCGCTGCATTTTGGGTTATAAATACCTCATCTTTCTCGTCCGATGAGCGGCACATTTTCGCTAATTATTGCGTTAGATATAGTTATTATACTTTAACTTCCAATTTTAACTGTCGAACCCCAAGGACAGCCCAAGGCAGGGTCGCCATGAGATGTTTACGGTCATAGGGAATATTTGGTAAAAGAACAACTCTGATTGACTGCCAACAGTGTAATGCATTTTATTAATAACAAACAAGTAAAAGACTTAAAACCTAATCAAGCATTAACTTGATACTTAATATTAAGGAGCATGTATACAAAATAATGTAAAGGAGGGCCATACACTTCACACGCACACTTATATCGCAAGTTTGTTATCGGTAGTTGAATTAAGAGTATTGTGCTACTATGTGGCTCGCCTTTACCGCCCACAAGGCCATTCTAACCTCTTTTATCTGTTTTGTGATAACCTCACTCTCTCTTTTAAAAAACGAGACTGTTTTTATTAAATTTTTTCGTCTTTACATTAATTTTTCTTCTGACATCTGTTTTTAAGAGTGACATCGATAACTATAAGAAAGCGGACTGCAGCATCACAATGATGTAGTTAGTAAGGATGCCCATCAGTTCCAATGGTAATCTGGCATCAATATAGAACAGACCACAGGCGCTCATCTTACTGAAGAAACCACGATTTATCTGTATCACGTTAAGGCAGAGAGTTTCTTCACAGTCTGTAAGAAAAAATAAAATGCCATGGATTTTAAAGTCTGCGTCTAGGAAAATAATTAGTCTAGTCAACCTGTGCACTAGAGTGTCGTTTTTTAAATTTTCGATTTTTGATTTTGCTCAAATTCTTGATACCACTCGTGCATAGCGTTTTTATACCAAAACTCACTATAATCAATGAATATTTAGAGTTTGCACAAGTCAGTCAGTTAGTCTATTATGTCCCACTGCTGGGCGAAGGCCTCCCTCTCCTTTTTCCACACACGTCTGTCCTCGGCCATTGCGGGCCAGTTCTTCTGGTAGTTGTTCAGCTCATCTCTCCACCTTCGCCTTGGTCTGCCGCAATGTCGCCTTGCGTGGCTGTTTTAGCCCACAACTCATCCAACATGCGGTAAACATGTCCACCCCAATCCCACTTTAGACTAGCAGCATTTTGGGTAACATCTTGTAACTTAGTTTTGGCGCGCAGCATTATGTTCCTTACGCGGTCGGATATTCGAACACCCAGGATACCGCTGACAAACTTTGAGCCTGGATCTCAGCTGAAGCGTCAAAGATCAGGTTTGTGCTCTGTGCGTAAGTAAGTATAGGGAGAATGCACATGTCCATAATGCTCCGTTTCAGGCATAGCGGCAGATCTTCTTTGAGAACATCTTTCATTGACCAATAGCTCCTCCAGGCAATGTCAGTGCGTCGAGCAACTTCTTTATCTTGTCGCGCCTAAAAGAAGACTATTTAGCCAAGATAGATATAATCCTGGACATATGCAATCTTCCTTGACTCCTTTTGTAATTGGAAAGGATAGCCCTGCATAACGCTAATAAATACATAGAAGACTTAATTTTTTTTTAAGTAGGTATAAGCTACTCGGCCCTCATGGCCTCTTACTGAAACAATAAAAAATATATTAAGCGGCACACGTAATTTGGACTTTTAGCAGGAAAACTCCGCAACTAGACGTAGCTCGGGAACGTGTACATTGTGTTGTCCTCTCCTTGAGGCTGAGTAAAGAAGTGAGAAGTGACGATTTATTGAAAACACTTCGGCTTCTAGCAAAGCAACCAACTGTTCTAAACACTCACCTAGATAGTTTATATTCTTCAAGCGCTCTATACATGCCATTTCAGCTTCTTCAACAGTAATATAGAACTTTTCGCAATGTACACATTGTATTATTACTAGAAATAAATCTTTTGTCAGCCATATAACTCCTATAAAGGTTGTTATTAAAAACTGCATCTTTTCCTAAAAGATTAAAAAGGTCTAAGCTGGCTCATCACCAAAAAATAGAGATAAAATGTTAATGTAATAAATAGGTTCCACACTTGGTTATTAACAGTTAACCAATTAGTTTTAGTAATCCATTCGTTTAGATCGCGTTTGCGTCTATACCTGACAGATGTGCAGCTGAAACTAGATATGGTCATATTTATACAATATACTCTATCTACAAATAGAAAATAATTCTTTAATGGTGATAGTTTATATGCCAATATATATTATAACTTCATGCCAAATTTCAGGATTCTAGGTCAACGGAAAATACCCTATAGGTTTCGATTTCTTAGCTTCTTAGTGTCAAAATATACGGTTAATGGGAGCATAAACAGCTTTATCTTTAGATTAAGTTGATTTTGATTGATGTTTAATTTTTTCACTGGTATGTACTTGGGGACGGACAGATGGACAGATGGACAGATGGACAGACGGACAGACGAACAGACGCACAGATAGGCAAGTATTCGCCAGTTGATGAACAAGTTACTTTTTGTGACAAACTAGAACTCCGTTACAGTTCAAGTTTTTGTGAATACAAAACCTTCGTTTAAATAGTGTAAGAAATCCCAAAAAAATAAAAGCACCTACTGTTACTATTATTAAGGGTGTCTTTGGATCTAAATTGAATTTAAGTGTTTTTTTTTAATTGGTATAAACTAGTGCTTAACTGCGATCCCACCTGATGGTAAGCAGTGATGCAATCTCTGATGGTGAGGCGCACTAGTTTATTAAGAGCCTATTCACTTTAGCCTTGAAGACACCCAAATTATAATAAAGTGTGCATACTATTTCTTCTAAAGTCATATTGTTTAGCGATAACAACCCTGGTTTTATAATATTTTTAATTGTAAGTAAAAATAATAAAAAAGTAATAAAGTAAAGATTAAAATCTGCAAATAAAACTGTAATTATGTTTGTTCTTAAAAACTCATTACTTTAATTTTTAAATATTCTACGTTTTTTTAAGAATGTCTTAAAATATTATATTATTGGATCAAATAACTATTCTAATTAAGAACGCTGGTTTTAAGTAGTAATAATAGGATGCTTACTTCCTCATCATAAGCGGCTGACATTGCCAACATTTGCAGTATAATACCAAAGTAGCATAAACTTCGAAGAAATGTATCAGCGATATGGAGTAATATCTGTGAAATTAAATGAGTTTTATTTAGTAAGAAAAATACATAGTTCAAATTTAAACCAAAAACATCAACAAATTCTTACCAAAATCCGAAAAATTTTCTTATATAAATGGTAAGCTTCCAAAATATTTCGATACACGCCAAATAAATGGACGCATTGATTTTCTCTGAACTCGCTAGGTTTTAGAACATCCTGAATCCATTTCTCGAGATATTTCCTCAATAATACAATAACAAGAATAGCATAAACTAAGTTGACATCAAAGATAATGAACATTAAATCAAAGAAAAAGTCAGAATTGAAATCATAATAAATTCCATAAAACAAGGAATGAAGAAATATATTAATGTTGACCGAACCTAAAATTGAGATCCAGTTCCAACGGACGACTTTCTTCAGACTTTTACTAAAGTCTAAGTCCTTATAAATTCGTTGGATCAGTAAAACGATTGAAATATTGAAATCACTGTGAACAATGTTGAGTATGAAGATAATGGTAAACATCATACAGTAAAAGACGAGAAAGAATGTAAAGATGATAGTGATGGTATAATTATCATTTTTTCCCATAGCACCTTCCATTTCTTCAATGAACAAACGATTGATACCTAATCCATACATAAAGGCCACACTGAAAAATGCCAAAAAAGTAATAATTTTTTCGTTTGGAATAATAAAATTATCTTTTATAGAATACTTCGACGATAGGAAGAGTGACAGCATCAAATTCACTGGATACATCATATTTTTTATATCTTTTTCAATTCTATTGTCAAGTAATATTTCTGGAGGAACTATAATATGTTTTTTCTTTGTTTCATAATTAATTAAAACCATTTTTCTATTTATGACTTCTGCTGTATGTGTTTTTACTATGAATACATAAAGCTGTTGTAAAGGAAAAATACAACATTTCAAGTTAGTGGAAAGCAATAATTTATATTGTAATCAAATTAATAACCACTCTCAATTAACCTAATCAAATTCCAATGAAATCGAATATAAAAATGATAATAAGCAAACATTACATGGAGTTGTAGTTGATATCTATTACACATTATTCATAAGTTTACTAGATGTCACCCGTGAGTTTGTTCGTGCCCAGTTTGTAAAACCACAATAATGTGATCAATAAATCTGTGCTTGCGTACCAATACGAGAGAATCTTATTTAATTCCTTATTGTAGTGGTAGTATTGTATTGTATTGGAAACTTTATTGTACACCGAAATGTAATACAGCTTAAACAAAAACTAAATAAAATAAATAAATAATAATATATATATATGATGATGATAATAATAATAATATGTATTAGATATAAAATATTTTAGTCATTTAGAATCTATTATCATTAATATTAGGGGTTATAGCATCAAATCAACACTAATATACTACTACTACTAATAATATTATTAAGAGAGAAAATTTGTATTTTTGTGTGTATGTTTGAAATGAATAAATTCAAAAACTACGGTGCCGATTTCAAAAATTCTTACACCAATGTAAAGCTACATTCACCCTGAATAACATAGCCTATATATATTGCCCGTGCAAAGCCGGGTCGGGCCGCTAGTTATAATAAAAACAACGGTCCAAAGCGAAACGGACGCACCGACGGTTCCATAGAATATGTAGTAATAGTAGTAATGTGGATATGTAGTAGTAGTCCAATTACGAGATACGCAGTTTGGGTTCCGGCCGAGGTTGTCGACTGACAGTGCTTGACTTGAAACTTGCATCTTTTAGGTTCATAGCTTATTGTATGACACTAGGTCAAACGCCTCGGACAAGTCCTAGAGAGACAATACTGTCTCTAAAATACACTGCGCACTATGTAAAGTGAAAGATGCCTGTTTACGCATGTTTCTAGGACTTGTCCGAGGCGTTTGACCTAGTGTCATACAATAAGCTATGAACCTAAAAGATGCAAGTTTCTCTAGTGATATCATGGATATTATAGCGCACTGGTATAGCAACCAGGCCATCTCAGCACTCCAACACTGGTAAGGAAATGCGTACTCCGATGATACTCGTTACAATACGGAATAATAGATTATTGATTAGTTATTTAAGTGCAAACCAAGGATTTATGCTATATCCTAATTAACTAAAAAGCTAAGCTTTTTTGTTTTTGTGCTCACACCATGTTTAATTATAATGCCTATACGTGATGACAGTTTCTTACAGGCTTTCTAGTGATTATGGTTTCCTTTTTTTGTCTGGTTTTATTAGCTTTAAGTCCTCCATTTACTAAATAAGTAAATAAGACAGGGAGGTCTGACGTCACCACGGCTATAACATTTATGTTGACGATCAGATTGTAGAGCTCAGCAGCATGCATGTCGGATGCCATATTGATAACATATGTGTCAATAATTTAAGCTATGCTGACGGTACAGTGCTGTTGAGCCCCCTCAACCGGAGGTCTGAGACAGATGTTGAAGGTATGTGAACAGTGTGCAGTGGAACATGGCCTCAATCATACCACAATCGCGTTTTATTATATGAACCGTTATTTTTGCGGCCCAGTGAATAAGATAAGATTTAAATTAAGCAAGCATTTCCAGATCTAGTTAATTTAGAATAAGAGAATAGAGTAGAATCCGAACCAAGTAATGGATATAGTGCCAATTCGATGCAGGGTTATGTAATGACATCTTTTTAATTAGCTCAAGGTAGCCATTTCTTAAGAAAGCTCTTCCCGCCCCGTTTATCGATGAGCGAGCAGCGACGTACGTCATTTGTGTATGATTTGTATACACCTTACCATCCCGAAAACAAAACTTTCATTGACTTAGTAATGTCTAATTAATCTATAATATTTATCTTATCATAATATGCTTCTACTCAAATTAGAATATCAAACTATTTCTATTAGCGTCAGCGATAATAAATTACTATGACATGATTATAAATACGATAAATAAACGTCACAGTAAATAAATTTAAAAATTCACATGTATATACGAGTATACAGGATGAACTTTTAAAGTGAATATAGAGATGACCAAATGTAATTTCTCATTTTCTCATGAAGAATAGCATATACTGATCATAATAGTATTAAAAATCGGTAAGGGTGGTGCTGTTGAAGATTTAAAATTGATATAACTGAAACATCTGGAACTGGCTCCTAGGTTATTTCCCATCTAAATTTCAGTAGTGTCCTTGATCCACCACCCATCATCATCATCTTTCTGCCCTTGTCTCATCTTATTTGGAGTCGGCGCAACACATTTTTTTCTTCCATCCTAGCTTAGGATAGAAGAAAAAATGTGTCACTCGTCATGCTATCACTAACTTCCTTTTCTTTCATATCACTCTTCACACAATCCTTCTATCTTTTCTTTGGCCTCCCTCTACCTCTTCAACCATCCACATGAATATTCATAACTCTTTTAGTAACATGCTTTTAATCCTTCCTCTTTACATGACCATACCAAGACAAAAATTCATCCTGTATATTTCCTAAATTTTAAATTTAACCTTATTTTTAAGTGCTCTTTAATTTTATATAATATGATAGAACCTACAACCTAAGTGGTAGCTAGCAGTATAAAAATAGGACCACCCAGTTCTTTTTATTTAAATTTAAATGTATCTATCTGTAAACGTTGAGAACATGAGGTATATGATTTTGAAAAAAGGAAGAAAAAGGAAAATTAAACCAAACTTGTCATTGTATCCAACAGAAGCTTTACTGAAAAATCGTCTAGAAAAAGATGTTCAAAGAATGTTTTATCCTTTACACTGTTCTCTTCTTCTCTTGTTCTCTTCAAAATATAGAATACGACATAATTATATTACTCCCAATGGAAATATGCACAATATTATGTCGTTCATGAGTGTCGCTTATATTCTTGTTACCTCTATTTATTACATATTTTTTGATGAATCCGATATGAGCAACATAAATAGTCACAGTTATATTATCATTTTGTTGATAACTTTTTGTTCATACTGTTCCATTTTCATAGCTGCGGTAATGATTTTTGTTGTCAACATCGTAAATAGTAACGAGAATATTTTACTCATTGTATTGATTGACAGTATACAAAAAAGTATCGATTTAAGTAAAATGATCAGAAGTTTCATCATTGGGAATTGGATCTCTGTATTTATTTGTTTTGGTCTTAACTGTTTTATTTGTCTCGCATTTCAAGCAGGATATAAATACAGTATTTCGAAATTGCCACAAATAATTAATTACTACATTTATATTCAAATTGACATGGAATTTATTTATGCGATTTGTGTTATGACTTTGTTAACAAGATATCTGAATGAATGGATCATAATTATCCTCAAACTTAACAATGCACAAGAAAATAACATACTATCTTGTATTAGGTTATATAAGATTTATCAAAACATTTTAGAAGCATACAAATTGTATACGACTATTTTTAAACTATTGGTAAATGCAGAACCTTACTATACTCATATTATTTCTTAAAAAATAGAAATCTTCTAACTATCTAGATTAACAATTTAAATTTTCAGATATTATATACAACAATTAATGTATTTATTCGGAATCTATGTTATTTGGAAGATGTGTTGCTATTGATGAATATTCAAACGTTACGGAACGTGGTAAAATTTACATGTATTTAAAATTATGTATTACAATGTAATTATTTATTAAAAGGGACCTTGCACAGTAAGCAGCACGCTCTACTAAGAGGAAGATTTTACGCCATTTGCCAATTGCGACCAAACCTAATTTATGACTGTAGCCTGCCACGCAACTAGCTGTGGTCAGAGGCACGTAATGCGACAGATTCCAGAGATTAGTTGTTAGTTATTTGGTTTCAAAATTTTACAGCCGTTTGTATGTGTGTGTGTGTGTGTGTAATTACGTAAATTTTTAATCAGACTTCTCTTATCAGGGATCACTTTATATCAAATGCAAGTTGTTCTAATATGTACAACTGAATATCAAAATTGGCAAACTTTGTTACGGTAAAATAGGGTGAATAGAAACAAAACTTCAAAATAAATGGAGTAAACCACTAACATAAAGTAAAAAATAAAAAAGGACCTAAACTTTAACCTTGATTACTCCCATTTTCAGAAAGAAAGAAAAAGAGATTATTTGTATATGGCGCATATCATAAAAAATGAAAACGATCAATAACAACAACTGTAATATATTGGGGAAATATGCGTCACATCAGCCCAAAACAGCCAAAGTTCAGCAAAATTTTGGGGTTCGTGTGCAAGACAGAACCCTGATTTTTAGCATTAGCCATCGTCGACAGCTTGACGTTGATCGGCTAACATTTCATAGAGAAACATAAATTCGTATTCTTGAGATTTTGCTGTCTCCGACCATAGTAACGGCGACAGTTCTATGGATAGTAAAAGATATATTACTAGAATTTTTTCTCAGTTTGCAATGCGAAAAATTCTATATAGCTATCGAAGAAGCTGAGACAGTGTGTATACAGCTTGTGAAGAAGAATTGTCCAGGTACGTAAAAACATATTCAATCAACTCCCATCTGACTACAGTTACTGATGTCGAATTTCACAACAATAATATTACATTTTCTTACAGTTGATCAAGTTCGTCTTTGCAAAAATGTCCTACAGGCAAACCGAACAATCAGCAAAATGACCGCATGTGGCCTGTTCTATGTTGACGCTAAGCTACCAATATCTTTGATGGCACTTCTTACGAACTACATTGTTGTACTGTTACAATTTGCTTTTCTGTGAAATAATAATATATACAATTATGAGATATCTTCTCCCTTGATTCATTCTAAACTTTGAGCGGCCGTCGTGTAGAGTTGTTATAGTCAACGAAAATGTTTATGTAAATGTTTTGTATTGAGATGAAAACGAAAAGCAAGATACAAACAACAAGTTTACAGAATGTAATGTAGGTATTTATATAATATAAATGTATATTATTAAAATTGTTTTATGCTATCACTGTAATTGAACTGTCAGTAGAACATACAATAAATATATTAGAACGCTCTAGAACAATGAACGCTTTATTTTGCACTTAATAATTTATTTGTATGCTCTGAGTTAAATGATTAAGTTTTAAAATTTTGAATACCTACTCTTAATTAATTAAATAAACCAGTTCAATTTATCTCTCTCTTTTTATATAAAGGTTTTAGACCTGGACGCAAACTCACTAACAGGCTTAAGGATCTCCGAGGACGCCACAGTCGCAGCGAGAGGATATTTATACCGTGTGTCTCTAGCCAATCCTCAAAGAGGTGTCCAGTGAGGACGCAGGTCCTTAGGACTTCGGAGAAAAGTTCTTGTCTCGGATTTAGGTGAAAAAAACGCCCGGGTGTGACCACTGTACCTCAGAGGTAAACAATGGTAACTCCACTTTTTTGAAAATAGTTTTTTTTGCACTGTTAAAATTGTAAGAACCAGTTCTACGTAATGGTATAGGACATCAAGTCCTGCGACATCTAGGAAGAGAAATATCCAATCGTATATGACAAAAACATATCGGGTGTAGGACTTAAAATGATGATAAGATTGTTTACTCCCCAGCTTTACGCGCACTTAATGTTGTTCTAAACTTTATTGTAATTATGTGCAATACATAATAATTCCATCTAATAATTATAAAAAATACAATTGCGTTTGTTTCAATATCTGTAAAGCAATTATGTTAAAAATACATTTAAAGTTACTATCCGCGCGTTTTTGCCTCTCCTGTAAAATTTACTTTTTGGCACATACTGTTGGTTACCTCTGAGGTACAGCATTGTACTTACCGCCCGAAAAACCCCGTAAAGCATACGGTGGTGATGTACCCCGATGTTCCCAGACGTAAGTCGTAACACCAAAGGCATAAATCGGAAGCATTGCAGCGCGATGGCAGCGATTTCGACAAGACCCCTCTGGTTGAAATAAAACCGTTCTTGATTTGTATGACCAGCTTTTCCTAAGACAAGTCAACGAAAATCATACATAATGCATTTTTTGCATGGAATTACTGAGTTTATTCTTAGCACTACTTTATTGGATACCAAATTCTTGTAAACGAATGTATAGTTCTTCCAAAAATATTATTATAAAACTTTATATGCAAACTCAGAGCAACATCTGGAGCGGCTCATAAATTGCCTTGTTTGATATAACTGCGTACTGAAAAATTAACTAGGACAGTGATTTTATCCAAACCACCCGAAACTACTACGAGCTATAATAATATGTAGCGGTGCCTCCATTCAGGATCTGTTGATCCTAAGCGGATGCACCGCGGTTTATTTTGACCACTGTGCTGAGCCGTACATTATCCCGATGAAACCATCAAAAACTTTCAATATAACAATATAGCTTAAGTGATGATGGTGATTTTAATTTATCAATTAAAATGTATTTTATAGAGATTGTACTTATAATGAATTTAACGCTACCGGACATGGTTATTACAATAATTAAATGCTTTTACTGTAATTTAAAATTAATAATATTATCCTCAACGATATGATCAATACACTTAGTAAATGTCCTGTCTATTGATTATTTAGCAACGGACAGCCACAGCATAAAATGCATAAGATAGGTAGAACATTTTGGAAAAAGAAAACTAAACTAATCATTGTTTCTACCAGAAACTTTACTGAATAATCGTCTTGAAAAACAAGTTCAGGCGATTTTTTATCCGATGAACTGTTTGCTTTTTCTATTGTTTGCTTCTAAATACATTATTCAAAATGATTACATTACTCTAAATAACAAGAGCCGTATCGTTATGTCGTTTTTGAGTTCATGTTTTGTGATTGCGATGGCTACTTATTACATCTATTTCAATGACTTCTTAGTCTTTCTGTAATTTTCTCATATTACTTGATGTCGGTGCAAAACATTTTTTTATTCGATTGTTTCAACTGACACGCTATCACTGACTCCCTTTTATTTCATACTTCACAAAATGCATCCATGTTTTCTTTGAATTCCCTAGCATTCATTTCACATTTATTTATATTATTTTTTTAGTTAGATGCGTCATCCCTCTCATTATGAGTGTCTCATGAAAAATAAATATTTCCTCGTTGTTCTTTTATTTACAGATATTATATACAACAGTTGCCGTATTTAATCGCAACATAGGTTATTTAGAAATACAACTACAAATGCTGAAAGATCCAACTGTATGACAAATCGCGGTAATTTTATCATTCGTTGTCTAAACCTTGTTCAGTTGTTAGCGTGCTCTTGTAACACATACTTGTACATTGCTTTCCAATCATCCAAGTTGTGAAAGGCCTTATGGTTCCTGGATTTTATCAGTTTTAAATATTACACTATTTTTAGTATGTGCGAAACTTGATTATAGTTTTGTTTTGAATCAGTAACTGAGATTCCAATCATTTTTACACCATGTTGTACCTTTCCTTAAAATATTTACTAAAGGACACGAGTTGGACACCAACGACACTAAGGGCAACACAGGAGGTTTTTGACACCATTATTTAATTTATTTTAATTTCCTTATAACTTATTTTTTAAATTACGCGCATTTAAAGAAACTTTGAAATTAATAACAATAGTAAATAAAGAAAATGATCTACACGAGTCCGAAGCTTTATCTGAGTCAGCCTAGCAGTAAATTCTATTGTTTTCTTAGTTAGTTAGCTAGTCTATTATGTCCCACTGTTGCGCGAAGGCCTTCCTCTCCTTTTTCCACACACGTCTGTTCTTAGTTATTGCAGGCCAGTCCCCCCCCCCAGTAGTTTTCAAGCTCATCTGTCCAACTTCGCTTTGGTCTGCCGCGATGTCACCTTGCTTATACTGGGGCCCAATAAGTGGCTCTTTTAGCCCACAGCTCGTCTGACATGTGCCAGACAGGTCCGGCCCGATCCCACTTTCGCCAAACTTAAGTAATAATAATATAATAAGAATAATAATATTCCACAAGTATCACACAACGCCGTCTAGTCCCAAGCTAAGCAGAGCTTGTGTTATGAGTACTAGACAACTGATAAACATACTTATATATTTCTAAATACATACATATTATAGATACATTACACACAGACATAGAACAAATGATCGTGCACGACCTCTGGCATAGCAGTAAGGGCTACTAACCACAAAAGTCATTGGCAGTGGGCAGGGCACATTGCATGCAGAACAGATGGTCGATGGGGACGAAAGATTCTGGAGTGGCGAACTGGTGAGGGTCGTGGGTATCCAATGGATGCGCGATGCACAGGAATGGTCGTTGTGACGACGCATGAGGGAGGTTTAGGTATGTCACCTGCCGGCTGAAATTAAGACGGAATGTTAGTCGTTTTTCAGAATAAGTTGCACCTTTGAGTTCAGTTTCTTTGTAATATTGCAATATATAACTTACGTTATGTTCGTACGTACGTTATTATTATATGTTCATAATATGACTTCCTAAGTGGAAAAATTGTTTTAAAAACCACATAATGTCTGACGTCTTATTAGATTTAGTACAAAAATGGTTAGAAATATAGCGATATATGGCGCAATATTTCAAATCTTACAAATTTTATTTCTTGTTCATTTTATAAAAAAAAAACAAAACAAAAAAAAAAATATATCAAAAAAAAAAAAAAAAATGCCTTAATAATATATTAAGTAATAAGAAAAAAAAAAAAAAGATGGACTCACCTAAGCATAAGATTTAGATTACTTGTATTGGAGCGACTTCACGCTAGCGTTTGTCAGGTGTGGGCGTTCGATGGGCGTATGCGCTGCGCTGGCGTCGCGTTGTTGCGGCGTTCAATCGGTCCTGAGGAAGCGTTGCAGCGGCTAGACGCCTGCGACGCTGCGCATGAGTTTGTCGGGCGCCTGCGTTGGGCGAGCGCTGGTGTGAAGGCGCTCCTTTTCATAAATTATAGAAAAAGCTCTTTATTTGTTATAAAGAGTTTGCACTTATAATATTTTTAGATTTTATATAGAAATAATTATAGGAGTAGACTAAGCAAGTACAACATAGTCAAATAAGAAAACAAAAAAAAAGTATAAATAAAAAACAAGTAAGTATAAATAATAAAATGTGTATCCGATACGGGAGCACCGCGACTGTAATGAAAAATATTATTATTAACAAATAATTAAACATTTCAAACAAAGGCGCGGACCACCATGTCTGCGGTATAATCTTAACATAAAAAAAAAAAACCTAACTTGACCTAACCTAACCTGAACTTACCTAAATTATGCACATAACAGACATGGAATGCATGTCAGTTTGTTTATTCCTATCCACAAAAGATAAAACAGCCGATAAAAAAAAAACTTCTTGATAATGATGAGTTTATTTTTCCATACAAAGACTTTTTTTTTCTTCAAGCATTTGTGCTGGTGCATTAAAATCAATGTGTTTCAATAACCCCATGTACCATACAAGGGATATATGCGCAAAACTTAGGTTAGGTCAGGTTAGGTTAGGTTAAAATAAAAACTATTTATAAAACCTAAACCCCGTACTTTTGAGATGTGTTGCCATAATAAAAATTACTCTATTTAACTAGACGCTTTGAATGACCCCTATTGTTGTTGCTGCTGTTGTTGTGTCATTTTGGGGACAGTTTTGCGCAATGCCCTTTGTGCAATAATTTTGCAGAATCGTATAGAGCTCTCAAAGCCACATTCAAAAATATATGACAGTACTTTATTATGAGTATAGTTAAGGTACAAACACTTGGGTTAGGTTCATCATCATCATCATCATTTCAGCCGATACACCTCCACTGTTGGACATAGGCCTCCCCCAAGCGTCGCCACATCGAACGTTCTTGTGCGTCCCGCATCCATCGGTTTCCCGCTACCTTCACCAGGTCATCGGTCATTGGGCAGGGCACATTGCTCGCAGAACGGATGGCCGTTGGGGCCGAAAGGTTTTGGAGTGGCGACCGCGTACCGGAAGACGCAGCGTTGGAAGGCCTCCTACAAGGTGGTTAGGTTAGGTCAAAATATAATGCTTTATAAAATCTAAACCCCATACTTTAGAGATGTGTTGCCATAATAAAAAATACTCTATTTAACTAGACGCTTCGGATGACACCTGTCTCATGTCTGTTCGAGGGTGGGGACGGTGCCCATACAAAATCCGACATCCTCCTTTATTGCTTGAAATGTGAAGCAGCAGAATCTACATCTACACTAATATAATAAAGAGGTAAAATTTGTTTTTTTGTTTGTAGGAGGTAATCCCTGAAAGTAGTGGTTCGCCGACACAAAGCTGCTTTATTCCTGAGTGACATAGGCATATATTTTATGTACGCGGGCGAAGTCGCGTGCAAAAACTAATATTTAATAAGTTGCTTACTGACTTAAGATCATTGATTTACAAAGGTACCTACTCTATTCAAAGCTAAACTTAAAACATTCTTGTTAAATAAATGTTTTTATTCTTTACCTGGATTGGAGACAAATGATGGTGAATAGTTTTTATTTTCAGTAATTATAACATTAAATATCCAATTATTTGTAAATTAATTAATGCACGACATAATTCAAATACAATGAAAATTGTTACACAAATAAATTAATTTAATAAAAACCTTTAATAAAAATAGGCATAATATTAATTTCTACATCATACGCTACATCTAGAAGCTAAGGTCCATATTAAAGGCTACAATCCAAACTAATATTATAAATGCGAAAGTAACTCTGTCTGTCTGTCTGTCTGTCTTTCTGTCTGTCTGTCTGTCTGTCTTTGCTTCACGCCTAAACTACTGAACCGATTTGTGTGAAATTTGGTACAGACATAGTTTGGAACTTGAGAAAGGACATAGGATAGTTTTTATTACAAAAAATAAAATAAAAAATAAAATTTATTCCGGACATACAGCGCCATCTATTGGTCAAGAGTCGGCATCAATTCAGTACTGAATTTCTACGACGTAGATGTGTTGTTTGGTAGTAGCTTATAAAACTTATATACATAATACAGTATTTTTTTCTGAAATGGCAAATCAAAATAATATTTTGAAAATAAGGGAGAAATAACATTTTCACCTTTTTCGATCGGCAATAACGGCTTTAATGCCCTAAGTAAGTATACATATCTTCAATTCAAACGCAGAGCTCATTATGTTGATTTTTGAAGAGTTCCCTAGAATATCTTCCACATTTCATTTTTGAAGAGATCCCGCGAGATCGGGAACTATGTGGGTAAAACCAAAAATCTGCCGGAAGTCACTATTCCACGCGAACGAAGTCGCGGGCAAAAGCTAGTGTTTACTACATCCCACGAGCTCATGCTGGTACAGCCCTGGTGAATCGAGAGGACTTGTAACACTCATTAATAGAACAATTTTCCACTGTGAATTTACAAGCAACTTCTGTTATAATCCACAAAAGCACATAATATCTACAAAGATATTCAAAGACCGTGTTGGGCCCAAGATTGGAGGTAGAGACTGGCGGTAAGTCCCCTCTTTGAGGCGTGGCTGGAAAGACCTCACGGCGTCCTTACCTTCCGCATGACGCAGGTACTCACCGGACATGGTTCGTTCGGGAGTTTCCTGCACGGGATTCATGCGGAGGTGACGCCCGGGTGTCGCCACTGTGCGGAACGCCCGGAGGACACGGTGGAGCACACAGTCGAGGTGTGCCCTGCTTGGGCGGAGCATCGCCGTGCCCTCGTGGGGGCGATCGGCGGCGGAGACCTCTCGCGCCGGGCCTTGGTTGAGGCCATGGTCCGGAGCGAGGAGGAGTGGCAGGCGGTCGCCGACTTCTGCGAAGCAGTAATGCTCGCAAAGGAGGAGGCCGAACGCATCAGGCAACGGCGTTATCGCCGCCGCCGTCGCCGGGATTCTGATCCCGATTTCCGGCCAACGTAGACGCGGGCTTGCGGACAGTGAGCAATGGGTAGCTCGCTGTCCGGCCGTCCGGTAACTGTCCGGACCAAGCCCAAGTCGTCGACGGCGCGCACTGTTCCCGCGCGCCTCAAGGAGTTGTCAGCAACAGCAGGGACCCAGCCGGGTCGAAGCCTACTGGGGCCAGGGTTATCCGAAAGGGCGCTCGAGCCCCGGTATGAAGGCTAGAAGGAACGGGGTGGGTCTTTTAGTCAGTAAGAGTCTGACACTATCTCCCGCTCCGCCCAAGAGCGGGGGATGTCAATGCATGATTTTTTCCCACCATAAAAAAAAAAAAAAAAAAAAAAAGAGGTAGAGACAAGAATGTAGAATCTACGATTTGGGGATCTCACAGTATCATCACTCGTGGGCACAATTTGAAAAGTTGTGTTGTCAACATCCATCTAAAACTCATATCTTCTACTGGTGACGCTTTCCGAGCCATTATAATTATATTGGCCGAGTGAATGAAATAAACTGCGAGATCTAGAATTTCTTCAAAAAAAAAAAAAAAAAACGATTATCAGATCGGCGAATCAGACAGCACCAGTCAGTTTACTCGGGAAGCAACTGAGTCCCTGGCTAACTCTTGGACAGAATGAGATGATTTTAAGGCCTACTTTGATGAAAATTTCACTTCAAATATGACAGTGACGACAAAAATTTTCAAAATATCCACAAGGTTAGTTCTAAAATATAGAAAAATACTATTTGTCCTTTTTCATAAAAGAAATATGGACATGATTTGAATCCACAGCATATTGTAACAGACTTTGAGATTGCAATCATAAACGTAATTAGAATTGTATTCCCAATTATGCTCATCATCAAGGTTGTTTAAGCCACCTTAGGCCAAAATGTGTGGAAGCATATCCAACGATCTAGGTAGTGAAAGTGACTTCTCGCTGAAATCAATCCTATCTTTCGCTTGAAAAAATTCCTAACGCAATTAAACTTCTTAGAGAGAGTGTACTACCAGAAGAAAAAGAAAGAAGCATTACAGTATTTTGAACCGTACTATGTTTAGGGGAAACTTATGGGCCGAGCCAGCCAAAAATCTTTTTAATATTCCTTCATAATTGTGGTTTATATATACGAACAATAAATTGCAATTGCGTAGAACTCAAAATAAAGTAAAGGCAATGTAGATGGAATAGACTATTAAATAATACTCAACATGGCCTTTATACTATATTCAGGAAATTATTAAACAGCAAACTGATATCATGCTGTTAAAAGAGCCTAATATAGTGTGTTCCAAGGACAACGCCATGAAAAAAAAAATGAGAGATCGTTCACATGAATTTTCGAAACTATGCAAAATAGGCATACTATGGATCTACTTACGTTTTCAAGATGTGGCAAACGATACAAATTGTAAATAATTTGTTTAGGCGTAGCCAATTTTTATTTATCGTTGATTATCTTTATTTCTAATATTTACTTTTTAATGTGATTGTACATTTATATTCTGATGTGGTTCTAATTTGGAAGTATGATTATGCCTTTGCATAGTAGCACTGATGAATCACTATTTTCTTAACGCAAATAGACTAGTTCTTCTTCTTCCTTCCCTGGTCCTATTATTTGGGGTCAGTTCTCCTCACTTTTTTGCGCTAAGTGGCTCTATCTTGAGTTGACAAATTTGGTAATAGGATGTTCTTGCAAATAGACTAGTTGTTATAGAAATATGCGAATAATATGTTAGCAACTGACTTTGTAGGGCTAAAATAAGAGTAGATTCCATAATAGAAAAACATTTGGTAAAAAGTGAGAACTTGCAAACTACGTATAAGAATTTCTGTAATAAATTTACAAGCATAAGTTTCAACATATTTTTTTGGACAGAAAGTACTATATGAATGATTGTAATGTACATTTTAGGTTTCAACAAGTGCTACCAATAGATGCAAAACGTGATACATGGGATTGTAATAGTACATTTTATTATGAACATTAAAAAAAAACACAGTATTCGGAAGAAAAAAAAACTCATAACTTCATAAAAATTATGTAATATTCTAAGAACAAGTTTTTACATGTGATAGAGAATCTCTAAACAAAAAATTAATACAATCTTCTACTCAAAGTATCCACCTTTAGCCTTAACTCAAATCCTTAAACATTCAGCACACATGTCTATCGAAAATAAAAGTTGTCCACTGATGAAGAACGTTTAACGATTTCAAATTATTGTGAAAATAAAAACAGGCTAAATAAATAGTTTACAAAATATGCAGTTGTATAAACCTATCACACCAGAACCCTAAAAGTTGAAATCATCACTGTAGGCCTGCTATGTATAATTTATCCACAGGGCGCTGGCGTAAAAGCTTTGACTCTGAATAAAGTTATCTTTACTTGCTACTCTACATCTAGCAAACCTGTGCACTAACATAGTAGTTCTCGACTCCAACTTAAAATCTGCGTCATCAAGTATAAAATTTATGATCAGATCTCGCTTTTTGTTATTAGCTCAATATAAAACAATATTTACATAGATACTTTCGTTGATGATAACATAATAATAACTCAAAAAAACTACGTCGTACGACAAGTTCTAATCGTATGTATTTCTACTCCCAGTTATTTCATAGAAAAGCAAATTGCAACAGTACAACAACATAGCTCACGAGAAGTGCCATCAAAGATATTGGTAACGAAGCGTCTACACAGAACAGGCCACATGCGGTCATTTTGCTGAACGTTCGGTTTGCCTGTAACACTTTTTTACAAAGACGAGCTTGATCATCTGTAAGAAAACATAATAAGTAGCATTGTTGTCAGACTTGACACGAGCAGTCGTATAAGAAATAACAGAACTTACTTTTACGTACCTGGACAATTCTTCTTCACAAGCTGTATACACACTGTCTCAGCTTCTTCAATAGCTATATAAAATTTTTCGCATTGCAAACTTTGAAAAAATACTAGTAATATATCTTTCATTATCCATAGAATTATCACCGTTGCTGTGATCGGAGTCCGTAAAAACTCAAGCTCCTGAAAGTAATATATATGAATATATGCTTTTTTTAAGTAATATTGTGAACGATTGATTTTTTAATGCAGTAATATATTTATATACGGTTGTACGAATTGAGACAAATGCATTTGATATTTAAACTATATCAATATGCGAGGACTGATTAAACATAACAACACGCATACAAATTAGTAGTAATTACCTTATGAGTGAACACAAGCCCAAATGACAACAGTGTGTTAGTGTTTTGTGTGTGCATAAATACATAAATCGATAAAGACTAATGTCAAATATCGACAGTTATTATTGTTGTACCAAAAGTACAAATCATTATTCTTTGGGATCTGTCACATTTCGCGCCTACGGCCACGACTAATCGAGCGAGAAGGTGCAATTATAAATTAAAATTAGTCAGGAGACAGTCCATACGATCAAAATTTCTATCCTTCTTAGAGCGTGAGTGTGTATTGTACTAGATCCCAGAGAATATATATGATTACGTTGTGATACACCCGTAATAACTGTAATTATTATCAATATAGTAGTACCTTGCTCCATATAGTTTGCATTTTCATCATTCGCAACACATTTTCCAAATAACGTAAGTTCCGAGTAAATACATTGATCGTTGAATATAATATCTGTGAGTAAATCAAAACGGTAAAAAACCAGCTAATTCGAAGATTTCAATATATAGTCTGTCTAAAAAGACAAACGACTTGAGAATTTAACATAACATTCAATCATTTAAAAAAATACTTGTATTGGACACTTTTTATAAGGTTCTTCTATTAGTAAACAATGATAAAGATCTCTTCATCAACCTTAATTATTGAACCAGTGTTGGCCTTAATAATTACCTAAATCGTTTAACTTTTTAGACGGACTATATTAACAAAATAATATGATTTAAATGTCACTAAGTGGTACTTACTAATAGTTTAAAAATAGTCTTATACAATTTGTATGCTTCTAAAATGTTTTGATAAATTTTGTATAGTTTGGTACAAGATATATTAGTTTCTTGTGTATTATTAAGTTTAAGCATTAATCTGATCCATTCATTGAGACAGCTTGTTAACAAAACCATGACACGAATCGCGTAAATACAATCCACATCTATTTTGATAAGCATGTAGTTACGAATTAGCTGTGGTAAAAACGAAAGACTGAATGTATACCTTGATTGAAATCCAAGTAAAATAAAAAAGTTAACACTAAAACAAATAAAAACAGAGATCCAATTCCCCATGAAGAACGTTGGGATTATTTCACTTGAATCGATACTTTTGTGTATACTCTGAATCATTACAATGAGTAAAATATTATTGTTACTATGTACGATGTTGACAAAACAAATCATTAACGCAGCAATGAAAAAGGAGATGAATGCGAAAAAAGTCATGAACGAAACGACAATATCACAATGAATACTTATGTAGCTCATGTCGGATTTATCAAAATACATGTAATAAATAGAGGTAACAAGAATATAAGCGACACTCATGATCGACATAATATTAAGCATCATTCCGTTGGGAGTAATATAATTATTTTGTATCCTATATTTTGAAGAAAACAAAAGAAGAAGAGAACACTGTAAAGGATAAAACATTCTTTGAACATCTTTTTCTAGAGGACTATTTAGTATAACTTCTGATTGATACAAAGACAAGTTTGGTTTAATTTTCTTTTTTTGGCCCATTGTCCAAATGTTATACCACATATTCTTAACGTTTACAATCTGTTGTAAAAAGATAAGTGGACGAGAGTTATTGACATTTAAAATTCAACAAAAAATACTGGCAACGCGTAGATTCTACAGTGTTGTTTAGATTGTATCAAAATTAATATTGACGCCGTTATAATTATAGAAAGAGCACTTAAAATTAATGTTCCATTCCGTAATTACACAGGGTGAATTTTTCAAGTGGGTTCATATAGCCAAAGCAAAGTCAAGTAAACATGAAAAGTTGCAGTACACACTC
This sequence comes from Mythimna ferrago, assembly GCA_910589285.2. NCBI lineage: Eukaryota > Metazoa > Arthropoda > Insecta > Lepidoptera > Noctuidae > Mythimna > Mythimna ferrago. Next base: position 20,616,213 of record OU342696.1, read on the forward strand.
AAAGGGCTCTCGGGCTCCATTTTTATGAAAATTTTCACAGCTTATTTGATATTTCTTTAGTATAGCTGGGAATCAAATCTATGTAGTTATGAAAAAAAAACACTTTTTATTATTATATGAACCTATAATGTCGCCAAATATGATAAAATTTTGAGAAATAATGACATATGGCATATATAACAAAATATTTTTATAATTTTCTTTTGTTTTCTATGTTACGTTCTAATTTTAATAATTGTTACGGCCATAAATAAATTAAAACATGATCTGGGCCTCAAGTCTGCTATTACAATAGTGTCAGAATAGTCTATCATTGATGTCATAATTGTCGATTTTGACAAGTTTGGTAATCTACTAACATAATGGCGTCATTATGACTTTCCAATGGTCAACCACTGACACTCCATTGAAAGAAGTGGCATAGAATGGTAATCTCGTACATATTGACAAATGAATATTTCACGTTTGCGGTTATCTGCTAAAACTTTGACAGTTTATTTGATCAGTGTTTTACCATTAGAACGTTATTGTGCAGTTATTGGTTTTAATATGCTCGAAATTATCATTTTACCACAATTCTATTACAAGACCATTGACCGATCAATGATCGATCATTATGAATTAGCAGATTACAAACTTTTAGCAAAATGACAATGGGATCGTGTTGGAATGACGAATTTATAAAAATAGCAGACTTGGGGCCCTGATGGCTTGAAGTTGATTCCGTTACAAGTGTATTTAAAAATATATAAAACTGGAGCATAATTTCGAGCAAGGTTGAGTATAAAAAAATGAAATCATTTCATTAAAACAGCGATTTTCATAAGATTGCCTTAAAGCATTTCTTAATAATTACCAATACTTTTTACCTTATTGACGACAATATTTAATGGTGAAAATGCAGTGTCTGCTTTTTCTATGTCAACGGGTTCTACTCCTAACTATGAATAATAATATTTCTAAATACTAATAATTCAGTTTTATTTGGGCCCAAGGCTATGTTCAGATTTTTTTATTTTTCTTCATAGATTTGGATTTGAACATCCACAACCACTTTAAAAATTCATCCTGTATATTTATTGAGACGTGTTTATAATCGTGTCATACCTAGTAATTTTTTGACCCACGTTAACGATAACAAGACAAATAGTTTGACATTTTAATTATAGTAGAAGCACTTGACGAGATAAATATCAAGATAAATTGTAATTGCTTATCTTTGATATTTAGTCTTTGCCCATGACAATATTGTTAGCCCATATTATATTGGTAGTGTAGTGTCTACGCAGAACAGGCCACACACGATTATCTTACTGAACTATCTATTCGACTGTAGCACATTCTTGCAAAGACTTGCTTGACTATCTGTAATAGAAATATGGGTAAAACTAAGAAACATTAACACTATAAGTAGTTATATTTAGGTAATCATCATCACGTTCTTTTTAAATTGTCGATAGGCTCGCGCTTTTTCACTATTGCACCAAATGTGAAGCGACGATTAGGTTGATGATGGAGCACGCTTGCCTATAAGAAGTAACATATTCGCTCTTGCCTTAAAGATCCCCCAGGTTGTGCGTACGCGTTGTCGTGCGTACGCTTTTAAATAGATAACAACATCCTACACAGAACTGGCACATTGTTCACTGACTGGTTGGAGTTTCATCCTAATACGTTGCAGTTTACGATAAATAATAGTCGCAAACTGAAGTTCTCATAATGCTTGCTTACTTTGTTAATCATATCTTATGTACCAGGCTACAAAAATAACGGGTCACAAGAAAAAACTGCGACATCTCTCTGAGTTGTGCACATAGGGCGTTCGTTAGAATGTGTTTTAAGCAGATGAGTGATAAAAGAGAAAAAATATCCATATACCTATCGATGTATCGATATTTATAAAAATATTAATATCGGCCTGGATTTATCGAGGATAAGATATCGATATAACTTTCCAAGATTTTCGGTCTTAAAATAATAATTCATTTAGTTCAGTCTAGGTCAATAATAGGTATATAACATAGTAATTTCTATACATAATTCATATTATTTTAATATCTGAGAATTTGTGTAAAACTTCTTCTTTCTACCCTTGTCTTATATTACTTTAGATCGGCTCAACACTTAATCCATAATAAAATTAACTAAATAACAACATACTAATTTTTTTATGACCAATTTTTTTATTAGGCATTATTACAAAGTACAAAGTAAAACAGTACAGTATACACAATACAGTTTTTTTTTTCGGATCGGATCAGAATATATCGACTGAAAATATTGATATATCGAAATAAAGACATCGATATTTTTCCAACAAGCCTACTTCGGACAGGCACTGTCACCCGCGCCGCTGCCAGCCCCGCGCTTCCAATGTGGCCACGGAAATCGCGCGCGTTGCCGCTACCCGCACCGCGCTGCCACTGTAGCCGAGCACTTATGATTCTTCTTTGAGGCGTGGTTGGAAAGACCTCACGGCGTCCTTACCTTCCGCATGACGCAGGTCCTCACCGGACATGGTTCGTTCGGGAGTTTCCTGCACCGGATTCATGCGGAAGTGACGCCCGGGTGTCGCCACTGTGCGGAACGCCCGGAGGACACGGTGGAGCACACAGTCGAGGTGTGCCCTGCTTGGGCGGAGCATCGCCGTGCCCTCGTGGGGGCGATCGGCGGCGGATACCTCTCGCGCCGGGGCTTGGTTGAGGCCATGGTCCGGAGCGAGGAGGAGTGGCAGGCGGTCGCCGACTTCTGCGAAGCAGTAATGCTCGCAAAGGAAGAGACCGAACTCATCAGGCAACAACGTTATCGCCACCGCCGCCGCAACCGGGATTCTGATCCCGATTTCCGGCCACCGTAGGCGCGGACTTGCGGACAGTAAGCAATGGGTAGCTAGCAATGAGTAACTGTCCGGACCAAGCCCAAGTCGTCGACGGCGCGCACTGTTCCCGCGCGCCTCAGGGAGTTGTCAGCAACAGCAGGGACCCAGCCGGGTCGAAGCCTACTGGGGCCAGGGTTATCCGAAAGGGCGCTCGAGCCCCGGTATGAAAGCTAGAAGGAACGGGGTGGGTCTTTTAGTCAGTAAGAGTCTGACACTATCTCCCGCTCTGCCCAAGAGCGGGGGATGTCAATGCATGATTTTTTCCCACCATAAAAAAAAGTCTATAATAGGTATGTAACATAGTAATTTCTATACATAATTCATATTATTTTAATATATGAGAAATTGTGTAAAACTTCTTCTTCTTTCTACCCTTGTCCTATATTACTTTAGATCGGCTCAACACGTAATCCTTAATAAAATTAACTAAATAACAACATATTTTTTTTTTAAGACCAATTTTTTTATTAGGCATTATTACCAAAGTAAAACAGTACAGTATACACAATACGACTGAAAATATTGATATATCGAAACAAAGATTTCGATATTTTTTCAACAAGCCTACTTCGGACAGGCACTGTCACCCGCACCGCTGCCCGCACCGCGCTGCCAGTGTGGCCACGGAAATCGCGCGCATTGCCGCTCCCGCGCCGCTACCCGCACCGCGCTGCCACTATATCCGAGCACTTATGGATTCTGGGCTTAAAAGATGATTTTGGGCTGTTCTATAACTTCCAATTGCGTGGAGAACTTTAACTGCGCGATTAAGGATAGTTCTTGTGTGATGCCATAGATGTCGCTACAAGTATTATACATTTATTTTATGAATAAATGAGGATATAACAAACTTATTATGTACATGGTTTTTCTTGACTATACAGAAGCTTTAACTAGATATTTTTTTAGATTTATTAACATAGGTACTATCGTTGATGATAACAACTACAAAACTGCGTTGTATGACAACACTAAGATATTTACTAATCCTATTGTTACTCGTAGTTATTTCACAGAAAAGCAAATTGCAATAATACAACAACGTAGGTCGCAAGAAGTGCCATCAAAGATATTGGTAGCGTAGCGTCTACATAGAACAAGCCGCATGTAGTCATTTTGCTGAACGTTCGGTTTGCCTGTAGGACTTTTTTGCAAAGTCGAACTTGATCATCTGTAAGAAAATGTAATAAGCAGCACTCTTATCAGATTCGACACTATTAGTCAGATGGGAAATCACAGAAAATATTTTTACGTACCTGGACAATTCTTCTTCACAAGCTGTATACACATTGTCTCAGCTTCTTCAATAGCTATATAAAATTTTTCGCATTGCAAACTTTGAAAAATTGCAAAAAATATATCTTTTAATATCCATAAAATTATCACCGTTGTTATAAGCGGGATTTGTAAAATCTCAAGCTGCTGGAATAATATATGTTTTTTATCAGTTTTACTATAAAAGATTTGCTTTTCAATTTGGATTACTTGCATTTGATAAAGCTATGATATGACTGATTAAAAAGATAATTATACACGGTTGCGCGGCGACCTTCTGACAGGGTCAGCGTGGACTGTTACGAAGATGACACGCTAGTTCTGGCGGAGAGTCGTGAGAGGATCCAGCAGTTGGGACTCGAGGTGGCCATATGTTTTCACGGCTCTCGGAACGCGTTACCGCCGGGTCCCCAAATAACGTTAGCAGGAGTTCTCATCGGCATCGAGTGGACGATGAAATATCTGGGACTCATCCTCGATAGACGATAGAATTTTAAGGAGCAATTCCGATGTCTGGCTACCAAACTGGATCAGACTGGAGTTTCCCTCAAGCGACTCCTGCCCAACTTAAAGGGGTACGGACGTTCTCCGCCGGAGACTCTACGTATGTACTGTTCGGTCTATGGCCCTTTATGGAGCACCGGTATGGGCGCTGTCGCAACAAGCGACCGGCGGCCAAGCTGGATGCATGCCAGAGGGTCATGGCCATCAGGATGGTGCGAAGATACCGCACGGTTTCCAGCGAAATGACAAGACTTTTTGCTAGCATACCACCGTGGGAGATGGAGGCAACAGTCCTTGCACGCATGCACGATTTTCGCGTGACGATGCAATGCCGGGGCGAATCAGCTGCGGTGAGATCTTGTGGTGGAATGGCGACAGGAACTGTCGCAACCCAATGCTGGGCACGCCATAATTATGGCGTCATATTATACGTTGTAATACACCCGAATTATCCGTAATTATTATATTATTATTGTAAATAGTACCCCGCTCCGTGTTGTTTGATTTTTCATCATTTGCAATACATTCTCCAGAAAACATAAATTCCGAGTAAATATATTGATCGTTGAGTATAATATCTGTAAATCAAAATTGTTAAGCCAGCATGTCGAAGATTTCAATTTACTAACAAAGTAATATGATTTAAATGTTACTAAGTGGTGCACTAACCAATACTTTAAAAATAGATTTATACAATTTGTATGCTTCTAAAATGTTTTGATAAATCTTATATAGCTTGATACAACATATATTAGTTTCTTGTGCACGGCTAAGTTCAAGGATCATTCTGGTCCATTCGTTAAGATATATTGTTAACAAAACTAGAATACGAATCGCGTAAATACAATCTATGTCAATTTTGATAAGCATGTAGTTACGAATTAGCTGTGGCAAATACAAAAGACTTAATGTATATCCCGTTTGAAATCCGAACAAAATGAAAAAGTTAACACCAAAACAAATAAAAATGGAGATCCAATTTCCAATGATGAAACTTCTGATTATTTTACTTAAATCGATACCCTTATGTATATTCTGGATCAATACAATGAGTGAAATACTATCGTTACTGTGTACAATGTTGACAACAAAAATAATTATCACAGCAATGAAAATAGAAATTAATGAGAAAAAAGTGATGAACGTATTGACAATATCACTGTGAACATTTATATAGGCAATGTCGGATTCATCGAAATACATGTAATAAATACAGATGACAAGGGTATAAACGACGCTCATAAAAGACATAATATTTTGCATCTTTCCGTTGGGAGTAATATAATTATTTCGTATCCTATATTTTGAAGAGCACAAAAGCAGAAAAGAACAGTGTAAAGGATAAAACATTCTTTGAACATCTTTTTCTAGACGATTATTTAGTAAAACTTCTGGTGGATATAAAGATAAGTTTGGTTTAATTTTCTTTGTTTGGGCCATTGTCCAAATCTTTTTCCACATATTCCCAACGTTTACAGATTGTTGCCAGATGATAAAGGGATAAGACTTATTATTAACATTTAAAATTCATTAAACAGAACTGGGAACATGTAGATTCTACTGTGTTGTATAGATTGTATCACAATTAATATTGACGCCGTTATTAATATAGAGAAAGCACTTGAAAATAATGTTAACGATTAAAATTCGATAAATATACAGGGTGACTTTTTCAATACACTCTCGAGTCTCGGGCTCCATTTTAATGCAAACTATCACTGCTTCATTTGATTTAAAAAAAAAGTATATAGCCGGAAAACAAGTTCTGAAAAAAAAACACGTTTTATCAGTATACAAATCTGTAATGATCATTATTAATGGTCTATATTCCTCAGAATATTTTATTATTTGGTGTTGCCGAATTGGATAAAATACTGAGAAATAATAACATATGGAATACTTAAAGAAAAGGTTCAATACGACCATAAACTAAAAAAGTAAAATTAGAACATTATGCCTTGAAATTGATTCCGCTGCACATGTTTAGACAAGTATAAAGTTGAGGGTAATTTCGGGCAAGGAACGGCAGATGTATGAATTTATAGAAAAACTTGAATTGAGAATCATATTTTAATTAAAATTTTGCGATTTTCGTAAATTCGCCATAAATCATTTCTTATTACTGCACAGAATTTGTCCTATGTTAGCGATAATATTGGAAATGATGTGCCTGATTTCTTTTAAAAAAAGAGTGATTTTTTTAATTCTTCATATTTTTCGATTAGACCATCCACAACCACTTTAAAATTTCATCCTGTATATTTATATATTGAGTATTTATAATCATTTCATATTAATTTATTGACTCACGTCAACCTTACGCGTTAAAATGAAGAACAGTTTGACGTTCTATTTACAGTAGAAGCACATGAGACGGGATAAATTAAACTAGAATCGATATAATTATAAAATCTTTGTTCATACATCAACTTAAGGCCAATAACAATTTTGATTATGTTTAAAGATAAATATTACATGTTGTGCACCAAGTTACTTCACAGAAAAGCAAATTGCAACAGCGCCACAACGTAGCTCACGAGAACAGCTATTAAAGATATTGGTAGAGTAGCGTCTATATCGAACAGGCCACATGCGGTCATTTTGCTAAACGTTCGGTTTGCCTGTAGGACTTTTTTACAAAGTAGAACTTGATCATCTGTAAGAACACGTAATATCAATTTTTTTTTATTTGCAAACGTGGGTATAGTACACAGGTGTTTTTTATAACAGAGTCCTCCATATTTTGCCATCACATTGGCATGCAAATTTTTGAATTCCGTTGCAATTTTGAATATAATGAAATAGAATGATAATGGAATAGAATGATATAATTATGGTCAAAATGTCAGCGTAATAAAGGTCATAAGAATAAAAAACAAAATAAGACTACATGTCAAACGGAAATAAAAAGTAAGTCAAACAGGATTAAAATAATAATGTCAAACAGAGTACATAGCTGTATGTCAAACTAAGAAGGAGTATCTCAATCAATTATGCACCGTCATTAAGAAAATCGTCAATCGTGTAATGAGTTTTCATAATTAAAAATTCTTTTAGTGCCCTTTTTAATTCTATTGTTGTCATATTTTTAATAGAGTTAGGAACTTTATTATATATGCATTGTTGATAGATTAGACGTCAGATGGGAGATAACAGAATATGTTTTTACGTACCTGGACAATTCTTCTTCACAAGCTGTATACACACTGTCTTAGCTTCTTCAATGGCTATATAGAATTTTTCGCATTGTAAACTGAGAAAAACTACTAATAATATATCTTTTGTTATCCATAGAATGATTACCGTTGCTATCATCGGAGTCTGTAAAATCTGAAGCTGCTGAAAGTAATAAAATATATTTTTATATACTCGTATCATATTATTGTAGAAAACTTGGTTTTCAATTTAGGTGTTCAATCGAATATATTCTATCTTTGTACCTGTTTGAACTACTTGCTCCTGAGAAAAGCATAATCACTATTAAGAGAATGTCTAAATAAACTATTATGTACTGTTACTATTTTTAACACATATTTAAAATACAAAGCAGATACAAAGACAAACTCCATAAAACAAATGAAAACAGGCCTGAACGTACTGCGATCTTAAAATTAAATGAATACCATTTGTATTACTTGCAAACTACTGCCTAATATTTAACGTTATGATTGCTGATCCAAAAGAACAAACAACAAATCTCAAAAAATCTTTGTTATCTGTTGCATTACGCGCGTACGACCATGTCTAGTCACACTAAGCGCATACGACCATAACAACTCAGACGACAAGTCGCATTCATTTAATTTTATCAAATTTTGTTCCAACATGTTAGAAGGCTGGTAGTAAGACTAAAATGTTTTTATCTCATTAGTATAACTGTTCATTGCCCAAGAATCTTGATAAGAAATAATTACATGAACAACAATACTGTCTAAACATATAGACAGTATTTATTTTAAAGTAATTCTTACCCCACTCTGTGTTTTCATCATTTGTAATAAGGTTTCCAGAAAACATAAATTCCGAGTAAATACATTGACCGTTGCATATAATATCTGTAAAGCAAAAGGGTTGAGCAAGATAGTTCGAAGATTTCTAACAAATATTTATTTCTTATCCTTAACACGAAAAATAAAATCACTTAACTAATTAAAACTATGATGTACACAATAACTCTTACCAAAAATATGGCTTCTAAAAATTTTTCCGCATCGCTGTCGACTGGAAGTGTGCCCAAAAGACTGGCGGCATTGCCACGTTGTATGGCAATCCTTAATTTGTGACCAAGGTAAAAGCCAGCCCTTAGGTCACGCGAAGTGTCAACAAGGCGTTTGGATAATTTTTTAAAAAGCGCATGAGCACTCGGTCCCCACCACGGCCCAAGAGTTTCAACCCCAAACGTTTCAAAAATATAACCGCAGATGAGGTTGTTATATTTCTGCCGCTCGAGATTCTCCACAGCCGCAGCAGCAGCACTGGCATAGCAGGACGAGCTAGGAAGATGGGATGGCGCAAGCGTGTCGACACAGGTAGCGTCCGACACTTAAGGCCTACCCATTTTCCATGGAAATAAAGACATACCGTCTGGACTCTTATAATCGTCGCGTGCCAAGCCAACAGGTCCAAAAACAGCCGGATCGCCGACGGTGACAAGAGCACGTCGGATGATGTCCTTAATATTCGCGTGCCGCGCTATGCATCTCGCGCTTCGACTGCCTGACAGGCCGTGGTGACCGAAGCTGTTGACAACTTTGCCACAGTGGTAGCGATGAGGAGAACAGCGAGGGGCGCCTAGGCGTAGGGAAACAGTAAGGCGGAAAGTCGTATCGTCGAACAAGGTGCCTATGTTTGACGATGGTAGTGCGTGAAGCCTGACTCCCACTCTCCCATAGCCAGCAGACGCGCACGCTCGGCAGTAGTAGATGTCAAGATTAGGAAATCAGAAACGTTTATTTCAAATAGACCAGTTACAGGCACTTTTGAATTGTCAAAATGTCGGTCAGTCAAACAAGTGAAGCTAAATTGCACGTTCCAAAGAGTAGGTTTTCCTAAACTACTTTGCAGAGCGGCTCATTCCACCGCCTCTGGGAAGAGGGGTTGTCGGGCGGATTTGTGTTCGGGCAAGCGAGTCTCCAGGCATCCATAGCCTCAGTGAAGCACAGCACATCAAAATAAATCAGTAGAAGAATGTTCTTCGTGGACCGAAGGTATGAATACCGGTAAACTAATACTGGCAATTTTACGGAAGCCGAGGCCTCCCATACGGATGAGAAGAGTAACCTGAGTCCAAGCTCGATCGTCCAAGGTCACATTTAAAATTAATGTAAGTGTATGCTGGATAATTTGGTCCATATTTTCCAAAAGGTGAGGGTGCTTCCATAGGTGAGAAGAACGAAGGCAATATATTTAGGACCGAAACAAAAATAACGAATTAGGGTAATGGCCGGATAAATGTTAATTTGAAAAAAAAAATACTAACAAAATAATATGATTTAAATGTTATCAAAAAGTGTACTTTTGTGATGCTCACCTGAAAGGCCCTATTTTGACCAAAACATTGATTCTTATATAAATAAAATATCTCTTCATAAAATCTTAAAAGAAGACTTATCTAACTATAGGTCAATGTCAAACGTTAACGTATAACGTCTTTTCCAAGATACAATTGGACCGAATAAGCATAATTTTGGATGAAAACTAACTAAACGAACACGCTGGCTTTTGCTAAAATTTTGCCATAATTGACCAAATTCACAGTCAAATAAAGCATTTAAAATATAGTTAATATAACAGACCTACGCACATGACTTTTATTGACTATACAAAGGTTTTTGATAGCATCAAACATTAGGAAATATAGGTTTTCAACCAACTTTAAGAAAAGGAAGAGGTTTTCAATAAGGTTGTATTTTTATGTTTGTTACCTCAGAACTCCGTCGTGTATGGTCCGATTTGCAATTATTATTTTGTACTTTTTATAAAAAAAAAATATTGATTTGCTCGCGTTTGACGACTGTCTCACCTGATGGTAAGCAATAATGTGGCCGACAATGGAGCACGCTTGCCTAGAAGTAACCTATACTATACTTCCAGATTTGTGCGATTCTTTTCAAAATGATAAGTGGACGAACTAATAATCACAGCACGTCGAGAGGCACACTGGATTCCGGGATATACAATGTGAAGAACATCAACAAGTTCCACATTAGAGGAAACCTCAGCAATAAAAGTCTTTGATTTATTGTAATAGTGCACTTACCAATATTTTATAAATACTTTTATACAATTTGTACCCTTCTAAAACGTTTTCATATATATTATATAGCTTGATACAACATATATTATTTTCATGAGCATCATTAATTTTGAGGATTATTTTGGTCCATTCATTGAGATATCTTGTTAACAAAACCATAACACGAATTGCATAAACACAATCCATATCAATTTTGATAAGAATGTAGTTAAAAATATGCTGTGGCAAATTTAAAAGACTGTGTTTATACCTTCCTCCAAACCCAAACCAAACAAAACAGTTCACACTCAAACAAATAATAACAAAGATCCAATTCCCAATGATGAAACTCCTAATAATTTTACTTGAATCGATACTTCTGTGTATATTCTGAATTAGTATGATAAGTGAAATATTGTTATTACTATGTACAAAGTTGACAATAAAAATCATTAATACAGCGACGAAAAAGGAGAAGAATGAGAAAAAAGTAATGAACGAACTGATAATATCGCTGTGAATTCTTTTGTAGCTGATGTCAGATTCATCGAAATACATGTAAATAATACTGATTACAAGAATATAAATGACACTCATGAACGACAAAATATTGAGCATCTTTCCATTGGGAATAATATAATTATTTAGTATCCTATATTTCGAAGAGCACAAAAGAAGAAGAGGACAGTGTAAAGGATAAAACATTCTTTGAACATTTTTTTCTAGACGGTTAACCAGTAAAACTTCTGTTGGATACAATGCCAAGTTTGGTTTAATTTTCTTTTTTTGTCCTTTTTTCCAAATCTTATACCACATGTTCTCTACGCTTACAGTCTGTTATAAAATGATAAATGAACGAGACTTACATATTATTAAAATTGAAAAAAAAAATCAATAAAAAGAACTGGGAACATATTATTATAGGTCTAGCATGTTGTTTCTAGATTATAACATGTTTAATATTGACATCGTTGTAATTATATAGAGAGCACTTAAAAATAGTATTACATTTAAAATTCGATAAATATACACACAGGTTATTTTTTTCAAGTAGCAATATGCCTTGAAAAACAGCAATACATACTTAAAGTGTGCTCGGGCTCTAGTTTGATAAAAACTAACACTGCTTGTTTGGTATCTACAAGAATGTAATAGTTCTGAAAAATTAAACGCTTGTAATATTCTTGTAAGGTCAAAAATTTATTAAGGTCCCGTACATAATTCGACAAAAACGCAACCCTTTTTTATATGAAAATACAAAATGATTTCGTAACATGAAAATGAAATACGGCGTATGTATTTACATTGTTGACACCTCTATGGTGCAGGCGCGCACGTTTCGCCTCATTGATTGGTTTCGTTCCTATCTCTGTGACAGGAAACCGAATACGGTCATAGGAGGCCATCGTAGAGGTATCTCTTCAGTAAACTTTGGCGTACCACAGGGAAGTATTCTCGGGCCTACTCTCTTTATTAAACATCAACGGCTTGTGCACGCTGATATTACCTGCAGCAAATGTATTTACTTATACGGAGACACTGAATGTTTTCTACGGCGACTTCTGCTGTAATGCTTGCGATAGGGCAGAAACTAGTTTACCGTCGGTTGCCGATTGATTCAATATGAACCTGCTTAACCTTTTTTTTTTATTTTTTTTTTTTATGGTGGGAAAAAATCATGCATTGACATCCCCCGCCCTTGGGCGGAGCGGGAGATAGTGTCAGACTCTTACTGACTAAAAGACCCACCCCGTTCCTTCTAGCCTTCATACCGGGGCTCGAGCGCCCTTTCGGATAACCCTGACCCCAGTAGGCTTCGACCCGGCTGGGTCCCTGCTGTTGCTGACAACTCCTTGAGGCGCGCGGGAACAGTGCGCGCCGTCGACGTCTTGGGCTTGGTCCGGACAGTTACCGGACGGCCGGACAGTGAGCTACCCATTGCTCACTGTCCGCAAGCCCGCGTCTACGTTGGCCGGAAATCGGGATCAGAATCCCGGCGACGGCGGCGGCGATAACGCCGTTGCCTGATGCGTTCGGCCTCCTCCTTTGCGAGCATTACTGCTTCGCAGAAGTCGGCGACCGCCTGCCACTCCTCCTCGCTCCGGACCATGGCCTCAACCAAGGTCCGGCGCGAGAGGTCTCCGCCGCCGATCGCCCCCACGAGGGCACGGCGATGCTCCACCCAAGCAGGGCACACCTCGGCTGTGTGCTCCACCGTGTCCTCCGGGCGTTCCGCACAGTGGCGACACCCGGGCGTCACTTCCGCATGAATCGAGTGCAAGCAATTTGCTTAAGAGTTTTTGTACTAACTGCTCCTAAAGTACCTGTTTCATTAGAACTCAAAAAATGTCTGTTTCGCATCTTCTGTAACTGCCCTTCGATTGAAAACACAACTAGTATAAAATATTTGGTCCAAGCATAAGATGCATTACGTACAAGAGTTAGGAAACTTATGTCCATATTTAAAGGATTGGCAAACATAGCCAATGTCACATTAAAAAAAAAACTAAACATTTCGCAATTCGTCAACCAATCTTGGGGTACTGTGTAGTGCTAAGATGTTCCAAACGTAAAAAAAAGTGATGCCATAATTATGTCAAGGGGGATTGGCACAACGCAAATTAAACAAATGGTAGTTGCTTGGAGTTAAAAATAAACCAAAGATTTTTAACTACATAGATTTTCCGTAATCTGCTAATGAGACTATTAAAGCATAATTTGAAACCAAAATGACCATATGTGAGCAAGAATGGAGACTAGTTGGAGAAATGTCTGCGGGCTGTTCTCTAATGTAAACACAAGTCTAATTATACTTAGTTTTACCGGAATTTAAGGTGAGTATGTTAGTTTTCGGCCAATCATTTACAGTATTAAGCCCGAGTTGAGCGTAGTTATATCACCGTGTCATCTGGAAAGGTAGTATTACACCCATTTTGAAGAGAGAGTGAGAGGCGTTAATATAGACCAAAAACAACGTAGGCCCAAGGATGCTTTCCTGGGGAACCCCAAAAGCTAAGAGTTGAGTGTCACTAAATTGGTTATCAATTTTAACAAATCACGTGCAGTTAGTTAGGCAATCTTTGAAGAGTGATAACTGATTTCCAGATATATCGAGGGTTTCAAGCTTACGTAGCAGGATTGTTAACAATGTATCAAATGTCTTAGCTAGATTTATAAAGTTAGGCAGCTCGTGCACCGCCATGGCTGTCATTTTACTAGTACTAAAACTCAATTGAAACTGGGAAAAGTTATTTGATTCTAAATATTTCACTAATTAATCTGTTATTCAATAGCCATTCCTGAACTTTTAATAAGGCAGGCAGTATGTTTAGATTAAATTTTTACACCATAATATTATTATATAGAATTATAATTAATAATAATAATCCTCTTGTTGCTACGTCACTTCGTGCTAGCTACCGTTTCGGGGGCCCATTTGTTGTGTGTGCAAGTCACCCCCTGCCTTTTTATCGATGGAAATTACAAACATTGTTCAGGCAGGGGCCATAGTCTTAACATACTTCCTGGTAACCAACCCCCCAAGACTCCAAAAACCATAGCCTTATATTAGTTTTCCACATGTTTCAATAGTTTCCCTTCAACCGGCGGTTGTCCTTGGATGCACTAGCATAGCGCATACTGGGATAATCACCGGTTGGTACCACGTCCCATTAAAAGCATCTAAAAGGGCCTCTGCGAGTTGGTTTCGGCTCCTCGTATGCCTTCCAAAGGTCCAGGACCTCAGGGTCCTGAGATAAATAAATATATAAAAAATAATAATAATAATACGACGACGCTATCTGATTAGTACTTTCACATAATCGAGTCAGGATAGATACCTTGGGTCTCCTAAAGAGCTCGTAAAAATTGGTAACTCTGTTCTCAACCAACATCACAATCATCATCTTTTATTTACTATGCAAAACTAGTTTAGTTAGACTTTTTTATTATTTACATACATTACTACATACTCTACATACATTATATTTAAAACAACGACAAAGATACTTCTTAATCGTATGTATAACTCATGGTCATTTCACAGAAAAGCGAATTGCAACAGGGCAACAACGTAGGTCGCGAGAAGTGCCATCAAAGATATTGGTAGCGTAGCGTCTACATAGAATAGGCCACATGCAGTCATTTTGCTAAACGTTCGGTTTGCCTGTAGAACTTTTTTGCAAAGACGAACTTGATCATCTGTAAGAAAACGTAATAAGTAGTTGTCAGATTCGGCACCAGTAGTCAGATTAGAGATAATAGAGTATTTTCTACGTACCTGGACAATTCTTCTTTACAAGCTGTACACACACTGTCTCAGCTCTTTCAATAGCTATATAGAATTTTTCGCATTGTAAACTGTGAAAAAATGCTAGTAATA
Source organism: Mythimna ferrago (assembly GCA_910589285.2). Classification (NCBI taxonomy): domain Eukaryota; kingdom Metazoa; phylum Arthropoda; class Insecta; order Lepidoptera; family Noctuidae; genus Mythimna; species Mythimna ferrago. The sequence continues at coordinate 20,631,486 of OU342696.1, forward strand.
TATCTTTTGCTATCCATATAATTATCACCGTTGCTATTATCGGAGTCTGCAACATTTCAGGGTGCTGAAAGTAGTAATATATTTTATTTATCATTGATGTTGTAGAAGAATAGTTTTCAATTTTGATGTTCAATCAAATATTTTCTATCTATGTAGATGTTTGAACTATTTGCGATATTAAAATTAAATGAATACCAGTTACAAATGCGGTTGCGTGCTTTTCACATTATTTCTTCTGAGTGTTTTGTGTGTGAATAAATAAATAACGATCTTTGTTTACAGCTCATGACGCGCATTTGAGCAAGAGTAGTCGCACTAAGCGCATACGACCACGACTAACAGCACAACAAGCCGCAATCATAAATTTTTGTCGCAATGTGTTAGGAGGCTGGTCGTAAGACCAAAATTTCTTTCCCTCCTAAAATGTTCATTACGAAGGCGTTTTAGTAAATACGACACCTGAATATAGTTTATTCAGAAGCAGTAACTGAATTCCAATATAATTTTTATACCATGTTATATTTTTTTCCTAAAATATTTTAAGAAGAACACAAGTTGAAGTCACGACAGGTCATAGCAGATAAGACACTAGCGCACAGCTGGATGCGAGAGAAAAGCAACCCCTCAGTCACCCGGGTGGACAGGTGATCATGTTTTTGTGCGGCCAACTAGGTAACATAACAAGCCTATAACTTGGTGATTTTTCATGATACAGTTACGAAAGTTTGTACACAGGTTCTTTACATAAAAATACTAGACACATGTTTCGGGTTTTGCATATTATATACTAAAACTAATGTTGTATGGACAGTATTTATATTAATGTAAATTTTACCTTGCTCTGTATTGGTTTTTGATTTTTCATCGTTTGCAATACAGTCTCCACAAAACATAAATTCCGAGTAAATACATTGATCGTTGAATATAATATCTGTAAATCAAAATGGTTATGTTCATCAAAATACATGATGATTAAATAGTGCGCTTTTGTGATGCTAATGTGAAAGGCTCTTTAGATGAACTCATCCCTATTTCGCACAAAATATTTAATAATTTCAGTATTTATACCAGAACAATGGGAAACCTCACAACAGATTCTTATGTACAAAAATAAAATTATCCCACAACTATCATACAACGGCATCTAGTCCCAAACTAAGCAGAGCTTGTTCTATGAGTATTAAATAACTGATAAACCTACTTACATTTATATTAAAAATGGCTTCAGAAAAAAATTCGCCACAATTGACCGCATACACAAAGTTAAAAAAATGATGGAGAGTACATCGAATATAACAAACCTGTGTAAATGGCTTTTATTAACTGTGCAAAGCTTTTCATAGTATCAAACTTGAGGAGATATGGGAAATTTTAGAAAAATAAGAAATACCCAAGGCATAGACAAAACAGTAAATTAAAAATTAGAAAAAATACTAGGAGAATAGTTCAAAATTAAAGTCAGGCAAGGTGACCCATTGTCCTCGAAATAATTTACCGCACATCTCGAAAACATATCAGAAAACTTGAATGGGTCGATTTTGAGCTAAACATAGATGAAAAGAGATTACGTTATCTCTAATTTACAGGACGACATTATCATGTTCGAAAAAAACATCACAAGAAATGATACAAGAGATAAACAAAGAAAGCCACAAGGTCAGGCTGGCAATTAACATAAACAAAACAAACCTACTATCAAATTCTACCCATATGAAATAACAAATAACAACTTCTGCAATGTGTGGTATACATATATCGAGGGCAAATAATCTCTCAAATCAATATAACTACCAAAGAATTCAAGAGAAGAATAGCCAATGAATAAAAAAGATACTGGTCACTGAAAGAGTTTACCTGTATTCCCCCCTGACTTACTACCTATAAATCCGAAACTTGGGCACTATTTAAATAACGCAGGAATATGCTAGAACATTATCAGAGAGTTATGGAGAGAAGTATGCTGAGAATCACGAAACTATACAGAGAAAGGAACTTATCTATAAGAACTAGTACAAGAGTGCCATTTCTGTTACTCCTGTCTCGAAGATGATATATCATATGCTAAGGAGTCCTCGGGGCAAATGGAGCAAAACCCTGACCGGAACTATACCCTAAAAGTGGTAAACATAATAGATTTCAACAACGCAAAAGAGGGGAAGACGAACTAAAGCTCAGCTCGCTCAGCAGGTCCAAACTAGAGAAAAGTTGCAAAGGACAAAAAGCAATGAAAGCCGTAAAAGGAAGCCTTTGCTAAAAGGCACACTGAACTCCGGGACTATACTGTTAGCCAAATGCAAAAAAAAAACAACAAGTACCACATATGGAGCCTTCAGGATTAAGAATATTGATTGTTTAATGTACTTACCAATAGTTTAAAAATACTAGTATACAACTTGAACGCTTCTAAAATGTTTTGATAAATCTTGTATAGCTCGATACAAGATATATTATTTTCTTGTGCATCGTTAAGTTTGAGGATTATTTTGATCCATTCATTGAGATATCTTGTTAACAAAACCATAACACGATGCGCGTAAATACAATCTAAATCAACTTTGGTAAGCATGTAGTTGAGAATTAGCCGAGGCAAATCCCAGAGATTGTATTTATACCCTGCTCCAAATACGAGCCAAATAACACAGTTTACAACAAAACAAACAAAAACAGAGATCCAATTCCTAATTACAAAACTTCTGACTATTTTATTTAAATCGATACTTTTGTGTATACTCTGAATTAATATAATGAGTGAAATATTGTTGTTACTATGTACGATGTTGACAACAAAAATCATTGACACAGCGATGAAAAAGGAAAAGAATGAGAAAAAAGTAAGAAACGAACTGATAATATCCTTATGGATTCTTTTGTAGCTGATGTCAGATTCATCAAAATACATGTAATAAATACAGATCACAATAATATAAGTGACACTCATGAACGACAGAATATTTTGCATCCTTCCGTTGGGAGTAATATAATTATTTCGTATCCTATACTTTGAAGAACATAAAAGAAGAAGAAAACAGTGTAACGGATAAAACATTCTTTGAACATCTTTTTCTAGACGATTGTTCAGTAAAACGTCTGATGGATACAATGACAAGGTTGGTTTGATTTTCTTTTTTTGGTCCTTTTTCCAAATCTTATTCCACATATTCTCAACGTTTAAAGCCTGTTGCAAGATGATGAAGGGACGAGACTTATTAACATTTAAAATTCAATTAAAAGTATTGTGAACACGTAGCTTATTGTGTAGATTGTACCAAGTTAGTACTGACGTCATTATAGTTAAAGAGAAAGCACTTAATAATAATGAAAATATACAGGATGATTTTTTCAAGTGGACGGAGTATCGCCAAGTCACCTTTAGCGATACACACTCAAAGGCGGCAGGGGTTGCGGGAATCCGATGGATGCTAGCAAGACGTACAGGACTGTTCATTATGGCGACACTTGGGGGAGGCCTTTGTTCAACAGTGGACGTCTTTCGGCTGAAATGATGATGTATGATAACTCAAAGGCGTGTCGGATTCCATAATTAGATAAAATGAAACACTGCTTATTTGGAATTCAGAAAAATGTATAATATCCGATAATGAAATCTACGAGTAGTTCTGAAAAAAAAACACTTTATTATTATAACGATATTATAAGATCACCAAATTGGATACAATTATGTTTTCGTGAACCAAAAAGTAAAAAAATATTAAATACAATGAAGTTAGTTTCGCTGCAGGTGTGTTGAAAATAAATTTTAATTAAGAATCATTTAACTAAAATTTTTCGATTTCCATAAGTTCGCCATAATCACTTTCTAGAATTTTGAAATTAGTTATAATGTTGAAAGGTGTAATAATGCAGTGTCTGTGCTTCATTTCCAAAATCGACGGGATCGATTCATGGCTAGAAATATGTATTAATATTTCAAAATGCCAATGATAGCGTTTCAGTTTTCATCAAAATTGGGCCCCAGACTATGTGGAGTATTTTTCGTTATTTTTCATAGTTTTGGATTTGTCCATCCACATCCACTATAAATATTCATCCTGTATATTTTATTGAGACGTCTTTGTGTATTTATAATCATATCATAGTAATTTATCGACGCGATGTTAACGTAAAGATCAGTTTGACATTCTAATTATAGCAGAAGCATAGGACAAGATAAACATACAAATAAATTATTGATTGGTTGCTTTATTAAACTTAAATCGATATTTAGCCTATGTATTCGATAAACATGACCAACTACAATCTTAACGATCTTAAAAAAAAACAGTAAATGTTGTGCACCGAGTTATTTCACAGGAAAGCGAATTGCAACAGAACTATAGCGTAGCTAGTGAGAAGTCCCATCAAACGTATTGGTAGCATAGCGTCTACGTAGAACAGGCCGCACGCGGACATCTTACTGAACGATTTGTTCGTCTGGAGTACTTTCTTGCAAAGACGTGTTTGACCATCTGCCAGAAATAGTAAGAGCAGTATTAAGAAACTTTTATAAAGCATTAAGTGACTACATTTATCTTATCATTATCACGTAGTTAAGAAGTGATATAGATGACACATAAGAAAATGAAAAATTAATCGTAATCTGCTACACGTACTTGAGCAGTTTCTGTTTATTAAACTCTGTATACATGCCGACTCAGCTTCCTCAATAGTGATATAAAACTTCTCACATTGAAAGCTGTGAATAAATACCAGCACTATATCCTTGGTAATCCACAGAGTCATCGCAAATAACATTACAGGAGACTGCATATTTTCGATCTGCTGAAAAAGTTAACTTATTTTTTAAATATGCGAACCGGAGTTTTGAGTCAAGACGATTAAATCTTAAAAAGACCAGAAAAAATATATTTTATAAAGAAAGATCAATTAAGATAAAATAAATACTATTATGTACCCTCATAATATTTACCTCGATTTGTGATGCGGTTCGATTTTCAAACATTTTTAAAATTACTTCCAAATAAAATAAGTTGCGAGTAAATACATTGACTGTAGTGTATAGTATCTGCAAAAGGTTAGATTAAGATGATAGTTAGCCGTAAGGTATTTTAGTCAGTAAACGCTCTTCAATACAATCAGATAATAAAACACTTACCAATACTTGAAAAACGGTCGTATATATTTTGTACGAGTCGAAAATATTTTGATAAATCATAAACAATTTAATACAAAATAAATCATTTTTTACTTTGTCATCCAGCTTTATAATTGTTTCGATCCATTCATCAAGGTATTTTGTTAACAATACCATAACTCTGATTGCATAAACACAGTCCATATCGAATTTAGTAATCATAATGTTACGAAAAAGTATTGGAAAATCGCACGAATTGTATTTAAACATTTTGAAGTATGCCAGCCATATCGAGATGTTAACACTAAAGGCAATAAAAACGAATATCCTGTTCCACATAATGTAAGTTCTAATACTCTTATTAATATTAATACATTTTTGCATCATCTGAATTTTGATAACCAGCAATATGTTATTTTGACTGTGAACAATGATGAGAACGAAAGAAATTATCATACCAATAATTAAGTATATGTAGGAGAAAAATATCGAAAGCAAAGTCATAGTATCACTATGGGTATTTACGTAATCTACACTGGATTCATTGAAGTACATATAATAAAAACTGACCACAGTAGCGAAGCACATACTCAAAAACGACAGCATAATGCTGATTTTTCCATTAGGAGCAATTAAATTATATTTAATGGAATATTTGGGAGAGAACAAGAGAAAAAGTGGACAGTGTAATGGACAAATCATTAGTTGAACATCTTTTTCTAGACGATTTAGTAATACTTCAGATGGATACAAAGCTAAGTTAGGCTTCGTTTTTTTTTTAGAAAATATATTCGTGAGTTTAAACGACATTATTGACAACGTATCCGGCCCGTTAGAAAATGGATGAGACTAACATCAAATTAAAAATTTAAATAATTAAAATGTACATTAGGCACTAAGTAATAGTGCGTCCTTGTAATTGTGATCTATGTTTATTCGATCTTGTCATGTAATTTAATCGGTTGTTATGCCTATTTATCATACATATCGGTTGTTATGCCTATGACAGCATTAGAAATATGACGGCATTCGATCATAAAAAGATAAATACACACACTAAAACGTACTGTCATATACTTCAAAAATAATCGGAATATCATTTTCAAATTTAACTTTTAACAACAACGAATAACAATTATTACTATCGCTTAGTAGCTGTACCTGTTGATGCTTTTTGTTGATTTGTTATTACTATAGTGTCTCATCCATTAATCGTTATAAAACGGCCTGGTAACGTTATCGACCATGCCGTCTAAGCTTTTGAACTTATTTTCCAAGAAAACAAATAAACCTTTACCATTGTATCCATCAGAAGAACCACTAAATAATCATCTTGAATCAGCAGTTCAACAATTTTTTTATCCTTTACATCTTCCACTATTTCTATTGTTCTCTTCGAAGTTTACCATAAAGGATAATTTTATTTATCCTAATGGGAAGATTCGTATAATGTTGTCGTTTTTTAGTGTTTGCTACATTGCTGTGGCCAATTTTTGTGACATTTATGTCAATGAATCCGCCTTAGACTACGCTGTTGCCCAAAGTGACAAAATAGTTTTAATGACATTTTTTTCTTCCAGCCTTTATATTTGTATTGGTATTATAATTTCTTTTATTTTCATGATTGTTCATAGTCAAGACAATATCTTGCTAATTGTCATGATTCAGATTATACATAAAAATATTGATATTAGTAAGAGGTTCCGAGCTTACATCACATGGAATTGGATCTTCGTTTTTATTGCCTTTAGTAGTAACATGATAATATGGATATGTTTCGAAAAAATTTTTCAATACGGTCTTTCTCATTTTGGCATATTAATTCGTAACTATATGTTAACTAAATATAACATGGATTATGTTTTCGCAATTCGTGTTATGGTATTGTTAACAAATTACCTCAATGAATGGACCAAAACAATTCAGAAACTGAATGATACACGAGAAAATGATGAATGTTGTATCAAGTTATTTAAGATTTATCAAAATATTTTGGATACGTACAAAGTTTACAAGATCGTTTTTCAAGTGATGGTTAGTATTTTATTGGATTTAGAAAAAATTGTAAATCACCTTGTAGCTAAAACCTTAAAAAACATTCTCTTTTACAGGTACTGTACACCACAGTCGATGTATTTTCTCGTAATTTATTTTTCTTGGAAGTAACGCTAAAGATTACTGAAAATGTACAGAAAATACACAACCAGGTACTATTTTACTGTATACTCGTATGTTTGTGCAAAAGTTTTATTACTATTTTACCCAGCCTCCGAAAACAGAGAAAATTGTCAAGTTGTCTGTTTTTTTTGCCTTGTTCAGATATTCGCCAAATGTAAATCTTTTTTTTTTATTGATATAAACTAGTGGTTGACTACGATCCCACCTATGTACTTGTACATAAATATAATACAAAATGGCAAAGTACGCCCAGGCGTCAAAGTATTCCTTCACATCGCTGTCATCCGGAAATGTGCCCAGAAGACTGGCAGCATTGCCACGTTGAATGGCATTGCTAATTCTTTGGGCGAAGAACGAGCCAGCCAGTCACATAAAGTGTCGATCAGTCGGCGTGAAATTTCCTTGAAAAGGAGACGCGCACTCGGACCCCATGAACCAAGCGTTTCGACCCCAAACAGCTCAAAACTATAATTACCAATAAGGTTACAGTATTTGCGCCGTTTAAGGGTCTCAGTAGCAGCAGCGGCAGCGCCAGCACAGCCTGCGGTACTTGGAATATGGAATGGCGCAAGGGTGTCGACACAAGTTGCATCCCACACCAGAGGCCTACCCACCTTCCACGGTACCAACCTCATATGGTGGATGAAGGGAGTGCCTGAAGCCACAAACCCGACTTCCATTCCCTCACAGCCAGGAGACGAGCACGCTCAGCAGTACTTGATGACGTATTCAATAGGTTATTCCGTACTATACTGCTGAGCAGCACATCTCACCGTCTCTGTGAGGACAGGTTGTCGGGTAAATCGTGGGTAAATCCTTGTTGTGACAAGCCATTTTCCAAGCGTTCAACGCATCGGACAAGCATGCCGTGCTCAACATCAACCAGTGAAGAAGATAAATTATTCCTGGTTAATGTTTCAGTACCGTGCACCGAGGAGAGGAAAGCTGGTAAACTTATACTGGAAATTTTGCGGACGCCGAGACCACCTAGCCGGATGGGAAGCGTGACTTGCTGCCATGCTCGGTCGTCCAAGGCCACATTTAAGATTGAATGATATGATGATAATGTGTTCCTAATAATTTGATCGACATTATCCAAAAGTTTTGGGTGTTTCCAAAGATGGGAAGCGCGAAGCCTATACGTAAATTTTGGACCAAAACAACAGTATCGAATGAGTGTGAAAGCCGAATGCATGTTAATTTTGAAAAATCTTTCCAAGGGTGAGTTGCACCATTTAACTATAACGATAACAAAGCCGGTAACAGTTGTCAAATCGTCGAATTGACCAATAGGCGGCCGTTTCACGGCTGGTTATGGTTTGGTTATCGTTATAGTTAAATGGTGCAACTCACCCAGAGACGTCATTAAAATTTTGTATCTTTTGTTCAATGAATGTTGGAAAAGATTCATCGGAAATTGGGAAGCCCAGGAGGTGAAGAGAATTTCTATCGGTGATTTGTATATTTGGTGCTATTGGGTTAAACGCTAAAGTCGTCTGTCAGTCAGTCGTTTGGGAGAGGTAAATTTCGCATTTTAAAAGGTTTATTTGTAATCCAATAGAAGTAAATTTGTTTTTCAAAAAAGTTAAATCTTTTAAGACCGTGTCTACATCACCTCCTAGGGTTCCGTCATCCAAATACCTGATATTAAATTTAGAATTTAGCTACCTAATGATTGGATTTATTGCCAAACTGAAAATGACTGCCCAAGAGGATCACCCTGTTGACAGCCGACGGCTGATTCCAAAAGGTTTTCTTTATAAAGTAATTTAGAGGGGTGCCTATAACATTGATAAAGGAAACTATAAATTTTGGGTATTTCGCTTCTGACAACAAGGTGTCCCTATTCACGGAATTAAAGGCATTCTTAATGTCAACCTTAAGAATGACCTTACCTTCGTTGCTGTTGAGGTAAGTAGAAAGGGCATGTCCCGCAGCCTCACATTCCCCTTTGGATCCGAAACCAAGCTGTAGGGGCTCGAATTGCTGGCAAGTGCTTCACTATAGAATGCACAGCAAATTTTAACTGCGATACGTCGATAGTTAGACCCTACGGCAATGAGACGAATACCGCCATCCTTTATGCGCAAAGTACATAGGTTTGCCCCGTACAGGACATCAATGATGGCTTCGTTCACATTGCCGCAGAGCATGAGATTGATGAGGGCCGTCAGATCCTCTAGGAGGGACTCACCAGCTTCCCCGGCGCCTGCGCACATCAGCTCTTTAAGGTGTTGCGGTGCCAAGCCGTCGAGACCGCTGGCGGATCCACTCCGGAAGGAGCACACGGCCGCACATACTTGTTGAGCTGTAATTTGAATGGAGTTGGTTTCTGGATTGGGCGGATCGGGGAAGGTGAGATCATCTGCTGGGGCGGGGTGTTTACTTTCCAGAGCCATAAGTGTCTCTGGGGAGTACGGCGCGACCACATCGTTGCTAAAGATAATCCTAGAAGCGCCTCGGATATCACCATCGCCTAGTTTGGACTCCACATGATGTAATAAACCTCTTTGAGGGAGGTGTGATGTTTATTTTAGTTCGAAACTGTGGGCCGAAATATCACAGTTATCTTTGATTTGAGCTGTTAATTTTTTTTTTTGCCAAATTTTTTCTACTCTATTATATTCAATTTCGTACTGTCAACTGTCAACACGCGAACAAACGCTGTCGAAAGTTAACGTGATACTGTGCATAAAACTTTGATTTAGTGCCTAAAACTGTTACTAAAATGAACTTTAAATAGTGAAACCTGTGCATAATTATTTGTGGCTCATAATAATTAGTGATTCACAACAAAAACAGTGATTTAAACACAAAAGTGACATTCAGATTTTAAAAGTTTTCTTCACCCACCCTCAACTTCTTTTACTTTTTTGTGTCATATGCAAAAATGTCATTTGACATTTGGAAAAGTGTTGTCATATAAAGAAATTAATTACTACCACCATGAGTTGCAAAAATGTAAATAACACAACTAGAGTGGGAAATCAGGCTCAAAGTCTAGTAAACAATACTGATGCAAATCAAAGAGACAAATCTTCCCCTAAAAAGCTTGTTCAGCATGTGTTTCATCCAGCTCTCTTTAACAAACAAAGACCGAATGCAATGAGTGAACTGACTCCTAATCAACAGGGTCCTTCCGACAATACGATTTTATATACCTATGAAATGGACTCTGATGAGGCTACAGAACCAGTGCCAACAGAGCAATTAATTGATAAAACTCAACCTCCACCATGGCAAAGAGTTCCTACCTCAAAAAAAAGGAAATTGAGTGATCAGTCGCCTCCACCAATTCAGTCCGAAAATCAGTTCTCAAACCTACCTGTAGACCAGACAGAAGACATGGACACAGTACTAAAACCGCCAAATAAGCCTCCTCCTATTGTTTTGTATGGAATTGAGGATGTCAATGAACTAACCAAACTAACTGAGTCTGTTATTAGTCCTGAAGAGTTTAGATATAAAATAATAAATAAAAACCTCCTTCGCTTAATGGTTAATACAACTGATAATTACAAGCAAGTCATAGACCTGATTCGGAAGAAAGGGTTAATCGGACATACTTTTCCGCGAAAAGATACAAAATGCTACAGAATAGTAATTAAAGACCTCCATCATACTACTCCACATATTGCCATAACACAGGAACTGGAGAAATCTGGTAACAAAGTTAGAGGTGAAATAATTAACCATCGCTATGGACCAGACAAGACACCTACTTCCACAGTTTTTGTAAACTTGGAACCTGGTCCAAATAACAAATTGGTTAAAAACATTGAGTACATCCATCACCAACGCATTAAAATTGAAGAACCACGAAAAGCCAAGACTATTGTACAATGCCAAAGATGCCAACAATATGGTCACAGCAAAAACAACTGCATGCGGCCGTACAGGTGCGTCAAATGTGGGGAGGGTCACAAAACATCAGAATGCCCCAAAAAAGACAGAAATTCGCCTGCTAAATGTGCCCTTTGCTCCTGTGATCACCCCGCCAACTACAAAGGTTGTCAAGTATATCAAGAAATACTATCCAGAAAAATGAAGCCAAGAAAGATGACAGTCAACAATTCAAATATTCCTACAGAGTTAACCTCTACTAAAACCAGTTTAGAAGGACTAATGCAAACCCAACGAAAGTCTTATCACAGATCAGAACATACATACTCGGACGTCGCCGCTGGACGTACTAGAAACCCACCACGAGACGATCCATCAAGTCATAATAAAGAAAGCACACAACAAAATGTAAACATTATAGAACATTTCTTTAATAAACAAAATGAAAAAATTGATCTACTCCTGCAGCAAATCAGTACCCTATTGGGATTGCTGACTACAGTCATTGCCAAACTTGCACCATAAATGACTCCGCTGCGTATTGCAATCTGGAACTGGATGGATTGGGTCCGAATATCCAAGAGTTAGAAACTTTAATAAAAGTCAACAATCTAGATGCAGTGTTAATTTCAGAATCGCACGCTACGTCTCGAAGCTCATTTCGTAATAAAGGCTACAACATCTACTACACCCCCCCTGGTGGAGCTCATGCTGGTACAGCCCTGGCAATTCGAGTGAACTTACGCCACTCATTGATAGAACCGTATTCGACTGCACATCTACAAGCAACCTCTGTTAGACTAGAAGATCGAGCAGGCCGAATAGTTCTCTCCTCAATTTACTGTCCACCAAAGTACAAAATAACTACAGAGATGTTTAAAGACTACTTTAACACTCTGGGACCCAGATTCATTGCGGGTGGAGACTGGAATGCAAAACACACGTTTTGGGGATCCCGCTGCATCACCACTCGAGGACGAGATTTGAAACGCTGTGTCGACGACATTCGTCTAAAACCAGTATCCACAGGTGAAGCTACCTCTCAAAACTGTGGGAAAGGATATTTCTAAACCGGCTGAAACCGTACATAGACGATAATGAAGTTGTTCCATCCCACCAATTTTGCTTCCGGAAATTACACTCTACAACGGAACAGGTTCATCGCGTGTACCAAACAGGCAGAAAAGCTCTTGAATGCAAAAAAGTACTGCTCAGGGGCATTTCTTGATGTACAGCAAGCTTTTGACCGTGTCTGGCACAAAGGATTACTTAGTAAAGTAAAGAAAAAGCTTCCCCACTCTATGTTTTTACTCATCCAGTCATACTTAGCTGATCGTTTCTTTCAAGTGAAACAAGGCGAAGCACGATCAAGATTGTTTGAAGTGGAAGCCGGAGTACCACAAGGATCAGTTCTTGGCCCAGTACTTTATAACATATTTACATCGGATCTGCCCACAATCGATGGTTTGACTGTAGCAACTTACGCTGATGATTTAGCATACTTATCTGTTGACCACAACCCTGAAGTAGCTAGCAAAAGACTACAGAAACAGCTTGATGAGACGCACAAATGGCTCTGTAAGTGGCGGATACGCGCCAGCGCTACTAAGTCTAAACACATCACATTTACGCTTAGACAAGGAAACACCCCTCCTGTGAGACTAGGACCAGAAACCCTTCCACACACAGATTGTGTGAAATATCTTGGCTTCCATTTAGATAGGCGGCTAACATGGAAGCATCATATCAAAAGTAAAAGAGATGAGATAAACCACAAGTTTCGTAACCTATATTGGCTAATGGGAAGAAACTCTGTACTCTCTGTGGACAATAAACTACTTATCTACAACTCAGTTCTAAAGCGAATATGGACATACGGGATCTAGCTGTGGGGCGTAGCTAGCCAGTAAATCCAACATACTCTGCCTGCAAAGAGTTCAAAATAGCATCTTAAGAGCAATAGTTAATGCACAATAGCAAATACACGAGTATCTAAACATGCCAACAGTGACCTCTGAAATTGAGCGTTACAAGACCCAACATAAGGAACGCCTGACCTTGCATCCAAACCCACTAGTCGCTGAACTGTTGAACCCAACTGCGGTGGTGAAGAGGCTGAAGAGAAACCACCTTCTATAAGTGGGAGGAGCAGCACTGGCCGCTCCACCACAACGCCATTTGCTTTATAACTAATTCGCTTATGGTCTGACGACCGATTGCAAATGGAATTTATATAAAAAAAAATATATATATATTCAATTTTTATACATTAACGAGTCCATGATAATTAATTTTATATGATTGTCAGCCTTTCGGTACAGAAAATATCGCATAAAGTAGATTTACAATTAATATTGATTGATTTTGAAAATATTGATTTTAGGATAAATTTCATTTTTATATTTTACACTTTTCAGGACATCGAAAGTATGCAGTCTCTGATCATACCATTTATGGTAACCATGTGGATAATTAAGGATATATTACTCGTGTTTATCCACAGCTATCAATGCGAGATGTTCTATATATCTGTTGAGAAAGCTGAAATGGCGTGTATACGGCTCTTAAAGAGCAGGAACTATCCAAGTAGGCATTCAAAAATTCGTCAAGCTTGTCATCACACCATTCACGCTAATATTATAAACGCAATTTTTTTTTTATGTTTGTGTGAGGATGCGTTTGTGCGTGAAATATCACGCTCGAAAGGTTTGACGGATGAAATACCTATGACATACGGGTAGACCATGTCGTTAATAACATAGCATAATAGCATAAGCATAATCAACCTTTCATTGTTCCCACTGCTAGGATTCAGGCCTCTCTAGGAGAAGGAATGGGCCGTAATCGACCACGCGGTTCAGGGCGGGTTGGTGATTTTGGTGAATCTATGTCCTTTAATAAAACATAGATTTTTTTCCGGGAATATGCTCTGCTGGCAGAATCTAGTAATAAAAAAAATAAAAAGCATTTGCAGACTAATTAAATTAATATTTAATAGTAATAATCTTACTTAAGAAAGGCCATGGAAAAAGTGAATGGGTTATGTGAGGAATGATATGTAAGAAAACGGAGTCAATGGCAGCATGACTGCTGATAGGGTAGAATGGAAGAAAAAAAGATGTTGCGATGACTCCAAGTAATTTGGGACTAGGACATGAAAATGACAATGATGAACGACGAAAAATATAAAAACAAACTAGTAGGTAGAATTACAATTATTTAAAGATTTACGAGGTCTAATGTCACTGCAATTACGTTCTATTCAAGCGAACAAGTTCTATTTTTTTTATTATTAGGTATGTATAGGCTCACGTTAGACCACTAACTCACCTGATGGGAACCGATGATGTGGCCGACGATGGAGCACGCTTGCCTAGAAGTAACCTATTCACTCTTGACTTAAAGAACCCTAGGTTAAAGCTACGACGTATGATTTAGTGGCAACATCTTTTTAGTCGAACTAGGTATCATTGTATTTTCTAGATTTCATAACACGTTAATACAGGGTGTGGCGTAAATAGTGGTCCAACGTTAAGGGGTCGATACACCATGTATTCAGCCACCAGTGATTCTGTTTTAAATGGTGGTATGTGATAGATGAATATATACACGCCACACCCTGTATAAATATACCATAAATTGTATCACTAAACCGACTTACGAGTTGTAGGTCGCAGGTTCGAACCCAGCCAGGCGCATTACTTTGTGTAATTTATTTCATCACCACTGTTCTCAAAACGGTGAAGGAAAACATCGCGAGGAAACCGGCATGTCCTAGAACCAAAAATTCGAAGACCTTTCATTCACCAACCCGCACTGGGCCCGCGTGGTAGATTACGGCTTATTCCCTGTCCTAGAGAGGTCTAAGTCTCAGCAGTCGGAAGATTAAAATGGCTGATGATAATGATGATGTTGATGAATTTGAATCACAAAAGAAGCTTAATTTAATTGTATTTTCCAACAGATGATCAAGCTCGTCTTTGCAAGAAAGTGCTACAGACGAACAGATCGTTCAGTAAGATGACCGCGTGCGGCCTGTTCTACGTAGACGCTACACTACCAATACGTTTGATGGGACTTCTCACTAGCTACGCTATAGTACTGTTGCAATTTGCTTTTCTGTAAATAACTTAACTCACAACTTACTATTACTCACAATATAATTTGACTATGGATGGATCTTTTATTAGAAATAATCAAGATGTCTTTTTTTCCTTCCTCTATCTGCAATCGATACATATGATGTTCAGATTGATCGTAGCCTGATTCACGTAAAATCAAACAAGCCAAATATCGTTGAAGTTTGATAGTCGTTCGATTGAAGTCCTATCCAAAAACGGTTTTCACGATCTATCGACTTATTTCTAGTTACATTAATAAGTATTCTACCAGGATAATTTTATACAGATTTTTTTTTAATCGACGAATTTCAAACGACTTTAAAATCAGTGTCGTTCAAACTGATTGATGGATGTGAATATGTCATTACGTGAATCGGGCTACTGGTCCTCCCACTTAAAGTCCTTTCAGTCTTTTTACCGCCGCAGTCGGGTTTACCAATTCAGCAACTAGTAGGTTCAGATACAGTGTTAGGCATTCCTTGTTTTGAGTTTTGTGTCGTTCAATTATAGAGGTCACTGACGACGAGAGTCGTGGATTTCATCGTTCCTAGCAAACCAACATTAACTATTGATCTTAATCTTAAGATAGTATTGTGAACTAAATATGCAAGCAGAGTATATTGAGTTAACTGGCTACACCTCACAGCTGGATTCTGTACGTCCATATTGGCACCAAGACTGAGTTTAACATTTACTACATTGCACGGTATCTAAAAGTCGAAGTGACACGCTAAACCTGGTCCTTGCTCTATTGTTTTTTTTTTGTGTGACACGCACGTGGTTCTATCTGCCAGTCGCTTCTCAACCATGTAACGAGCAAGTCAGTGTAATAAAAAGTGATTTATGTGAACAAAGTCATGTTGAAGTAGCCATCAAACAATTCCTATAATCAGAAATTCTGCTAAACTGTAAAACAGTTTGCTGGCAAGGGAATAGGTGTCTTCGGTATAACTATTACGAATTCAATTTCGAAATTATAGTATGCGTATTGTGGGGTTACCTGTTACTAATAGTCTAAGATCCGATTAAGAACGACCTTCACCGGTCTGTTTAATGGATGAAACTTATTTTATGATAAATTTAGTGTATTAAATAATATAACGCGGGTGGGTTGCCTAAGAAATTCCTGGCCAGACTATTATTAATTAAAAATTTAAAATTCACTTTTTTTTTAGAAAAATGCACAACCGTTATACATACCAGATTTTTTTGCAGACAACACTATAGCATCGTATTCGTAATGAAACAGCGTTTATTTTGATATAGAATTTGTTGTATATCAAAATAAACACACCTGTTTATACATACCTACCTGTTTATACCTGGCAACCCATAGTTATGCCAGGAAACAAATAGGCAACCCAACATTTTTATGTTCTAAAGGCTTCACTCTTTCGGTTAGTATTAAATTTATTCGTTAAACACACCGGCGAATTTTTCAAAAAAAAAAAAAATAGTTTGGCCAGGAATTTCTCAGGCAACCCACCCGCGTTATACTCTTTAATATAGTAAATTTATCATAAAATACGTTTCATCCATTAAACAAACCGGTGAAGGTCGTTCTTAACCGTATCCTCTACTATAATGTAAACTAACCAATAAAAAGTCAATATTATAAACTTTTAACCAAAAAAAGCATACTTAAAAATAAAAAGACTGCCAAAGCACAGTCCAAAATACATGCAACGGCTTATAAGCAGGCACTTACTTTGGCCAATACATACAGATATCTTTCCAGACTACATTTTTGAGCCCGCAGAGACCACGAATATTCCATTAACCGGTGAGTATTAGTACTGTCTAGATTGGGGAAGACAGTTAAGTTGACCAGGGGCACTTGGTAGCAATTATAAAACTGTTGAAACAGACAGTTCAAGTTGACTGTTTCAACAGTTAGTAGAGGATACGATTAAGAACGACCTTCATCGGTCTTCTTTCTATTTTTTGACAAATCTACTATATTAAATAATATAACGCGGATAGGTTGCCTAAGAAATTCCTGGCCTTGGCTAACGTTGAGCGGAAGTCCACGGGCTCCCGCGCCTGCACCCATCGCTGTATCGAGTGCGGCGGCGGCGGTCAGCGTTGCGGAAACTACCTTATGGTTTGGATTATTACCTGCGCAGTGTCGCTAATTCAACTTTACGGTTTACATGTAGTCGTGACGATAGAGAACTTAATGTGTTATTACGTAGCAAAACGGACACAGGGCGCGTCTGCCCGTGACGGAGCACTTCTGTAGGGGACACCGAGTGCGACCGCTTGACGCAGTGTTCGGCCTAAGAGACAAGAATGAGTGAATAAAAAAACACACTTTTCGATAATGACTCCGACTACGACAATGATTCTAAAAAACCGTCAGAACTACGATGATGATGATGGTGATATAAATTTTACAACTTCGTCAAACGATGTTGAAGATGACTTTCTGTACCTTTTTTCCTGTTCCGAACCGGCGAATACGATGCAACAATATATTCTCTTTGGGGTTATACATCATATGCTGGTGTACCCATAAAGATCGTAAACCATATAAAAGGTAAAATCCTAACTCAATCACTGACTTACCAACGCCCAGCCCAAACCAATGTTTTTAAAATAACGCCACTGCACCACATTTGTATATAAAATGACGCAGCGACACCGCTGCGGCGTCGCTCCTTCGCCACAACGCGCCATGGTGTGGTTTAAGGGTTCAGTAGAGTCGTTTACAATACACGATCTCTCTTAATAAAGTTACAAAATATACATATATGTTTTAATCATTTATTAAAAAATTATCAATAACAATAAAAAATAACATCAATAAATAGGACGTTACAATAATTGTTAATATTATAATAGAGGGCGAAACTTTTATAATAACCGGACGCAAAGTGCGCGTGGCGCCTACAGGTAGCCTAACGTGTATCAATCCAATGCGGTTGATTAAGAACATTTTCCAACATTTATATCATGAAATATGTAACCAAGATTTTCAATACACTTGCTCAGAAAGTGACTCTAATTGCACTGCACTTAGGTACATAATGGCCCTTGTTACCAAACTGTGACATTTTGATTACCATTACGCACTAGTGCTATAATGTAGTTAGAACCGTTTTGTTCAACCTCTCCCCCGCCATAATTTTATTACATTATCGTATCAGGATGGGCGCGCGTCGTCCTCCACGAGTCGCCGGTCAACCCCCGTTTATTCATTTCAGTGAGTGTATTGAAAGGTAAATAAAAAAAAAATATGAGCGGGCGCGCATATGAAAACATTTTTACAGCCACAAAAGTAGGTATACTAGTTTTACAGTTATTTTCTTCACAAGTGTATTGAAAAACGTCGTATGATACACGTGAGTAATTTTCTCGGCTCTCTTAAGACCCTCGCCACGGCTCGGGTCTAAATACCACCTTGACGGTAATCACTAACATTACACACTTATATCATAACGTACTATTATGTAACTTATAATATAATTTAAAATAGTGTTCATGGAGTTTCTTGCACGTTCTTCTCCATAGAGATCTACGCTTTAGAACGTGCAATTTAGGCCTCTCGCCCACGACGACTTTTTGTAGGGAAGCTGTAACGCGTTCGCATCGATAGAGTCGCGATGCTGTAGCGCGTTAGTAGCGCATTGGCATCTTTTATATAGCGCTTGCAAATGCGACTAACTAATTACGAAACGCGCGACAACATCGCTAAAAAAGTCGTTTTGAGTGAAGGGCCTTAGCTTTACTTTTTTGACTGACTGATATTTTGACAATAGGGTAGTGTCCAGAATAATAGGGTGAATATAGGGTGAATAGGGTGTGTCAAATGTAATTATTTTGACCCGTTCCGTTCCGCTCCGTTCTGGACGGTCCGTATTTTAGATTATAAAAAAATATTCGACACGTATTTTTTTTCTTTATTCGATTAAACATAAATTTTAAAACAAAGACATAGCCCATTAAAGTTACGTGTGACGTCACCCCGTACGAAAAAAATACAGCACGGCGTGACGTTACACGTAACTTTAATGGCCTATATCTTTGTCATTTTTGGTTTAATTCACAAATAAAAAAACGTGTCCCTTATTTTTGAATAATCTAAAAGACGGACTAATTACATTTTTTACAGCAACTAGCCTATTCGAAAGTGCCTAAAATTTGTCTATTGGAAATAAATGCTTTTGATTTCTGGTGACTCACAATGCTCTAGGCTAACATAAGTTGGCTGTCAATGCAATTTGGACTTAGTCGACAATTTGTGGGTACCGCACACCGCCTAAGGCTATTATTACACTACTACGCACCAAGCTGCGTAGCGCATGAATGCGTGTTTTAACGGTTGCTTCTAAGTATCTCCGTTTGTATAGAAAACACGCACAGTCAAACACTGAAAATGCATCCACGCGCGTTCATGCAGGTCACGCACCTACAAGCGGAGAAACACACGCATACGCGCGTGGGTGATTTTGGATGAAATGAGTCATGGCCTGCGTGAATCTACAAAACGCAACTACGCGCGTGAGTGCGTAAAAAACCCGCACGATGATGCAGATCTGCACTCCCGCAAGCACGCGCGTAGGTGCGTTGACACGCAACATGCAGCGTGTTGCGTGGCAGTGTAATAATCGCCTTATATAGGTAAAAGAGCTAAAATTTAGTTAAAACTAAATTCAGTTAATTACGATTTTTTCCCCATTTTAGACTGTTTGCAACTTTCCTATACTAACAAATATAAGAGGTATGGAAAAAAAACAGGTTTGTTTCTTTTTGCATTTTCTTTAGTTAATCAACAAACCCAAATAAAGAAATTGGCCACCATAATGAAATGAACCCACAAAAAAGATAAAAGAGGTTAGAATGCTCATAATTGACACAACCAATAGCAAACTTGCGATCTAAGTGTGCGTGGGCTGTTAGTTGCGTAATGCGCGTTCGTATTGGTTTATTGCCTGTAGTAGAGTTAAAGGGTGGGAGACAAGCGGCGACACTCGTTGTAGTACAAATCGAAAAGTATTTCATTTCTAACCTCTTTCATCTTTTCTATGAATGAACCAGTCAAAATTATCAAATATTAATTTCTGTATCAGTACCATCTTTTTCTACCTTCCCATACTTTAATACTATGTCTATTGTCTTTTTAAGAAATTTTAATTACCCTAATTACACAAAGCCCTAGCAAAGACTAGCATTACATCGACACTTACTCTATCTATTGACAATAATTCATACAGAATTAACTAAAGCCTTGATCACACGTACCAAGTAAACGGGCGAGACAGTACTCTCGCCCGGATACCTACTCGGTACGTATAAACAAAGCGCTGAGTGCTCGGCAGAGCACTTACCTCTACAACTCGCTTACATCACTGTCTCGAGCGAGCAACATTTTACTGTTTCGCCCTTTTACTCGGTACGTGTGATCAAGGCATTAATTTGAGCATTATAATGTTTTCAGACGGGCTCTACCAGCAATATTATTACTAATACATAAAGTATACATTATATGTTGAATCAAGGAACGAATGCGCCCAGATGACTGCCAACAGGCAAAAGTGGCAAGAAGTCGTGCGGCGTACCCTGATGTCGTCCGGAGAGCTACCCTCGAGATAACTACGACCACTCTGGCAAGAGTGAACCGACCAAGACTTGAAGAAGTTGACAATAAGTTGATGAAAAATTGACATTCGGGCCGCTGTGGCTGTGAATCGGCCGAAGCGACTTCTCGTGCGGCTTTGGTTCATACGAGTAATTCTCCTCTAAGCAGGTCTTATGTTTGACTGTTATGAGTACTAGACAAATGATAAACAAACTATGTATTCCTAAATACATACATATTATAGACAAAATACACCCAGACACAACAAATGATCATGATCCTCATCATACAAACATTTGTCTTGGGTGGGAATGGAATCCACAACCTCCGGCATAGCAGTCAGAGTCACTAACACCTACACCAACTGCCCAGTTTCCCTCAAACCATTAAGTTTACAACTCAGCAGACACTATTGGCTGATATAAGTCCAGGCTTTCACTGGAAAATAAGCTCAAAATTTATAAATCTATCATAAGGGCCTTGTAGCGGCACCTATGGCTATCACTTAAGAACAAATCCTTCATCGCGCAATTAAAGTTCTCCGCGCGATTTGAATCGGGCAGAGTCCCATCAGACTAGAGATGTGCTGTTGCCGGAAAAATTGCCCGAAGTGTGAATATTGCTGGCAATATTGCCCGAAGTGTGAATATTGCTGGCAATATTGCCCGAAATGTGAATATTGCTGGCAATATTGCCCGAAGTGTGAATATTGCTGGCAATGTTGCCCGAAGTGTGAATATTGCTGGCAATATTGCCCGAAGTGTGAATATTGCTGGCAATATTGCCCGAAGTGTGAACATTGCTGGCAATATTGCCCGAAGTGTGAATATTGCTGTAATAAACACAACAGTTACTCGGCAGGCTGGCTCGTACACTAGCTCGCACTGTGTAAACTAGTCATTAATATCATACAAAGGATTGATGTGAGTGCACCAGTGGGCGCATACCAAGCATGAGAACAATACATTTGAACACAACAGATGCTGAACGTCAATGAGTACACGAATAGCATCAAAGTAAAAAAAAAGTTATTTTTACATCTATTATAATAAAACTCGAGCATATTGAACCAAAAAAAGGCATTCAGTCAGACACTGGGCTTCAATGATTCATCTCCCTAGCATTTTTCAGAACTAGTTTGGGATCGACTACTAGCCTAACGACGACCGCGACGCGAGCCGCTTGCGAACGAACGGAGCGCGTGCATTTCGCGCACAGCTCGTTCGTACGAAGCACCTGCGACGCGCGCGACTCGTACGAACATGAAATGCACGCGCGCAGTTCGCAAGCGGCTCGCGAACGGTTCGCGAGCGGCTCATTCGCCAGATATGGACACACAATTACAGAGCGACTGCTTAACAAACTATGAGCTTCAATAATTAAATAATAAAATTAAGTGCAACATAAACTCTCATCAGTGAAACAAACCTTAATCTCAAATATAATAATAACACTACTATAAATACCCATTATAACTACAATCCTAAAATTTGGTAAGGACAAAATCTAGCAATGCCTAGCATTTTTACGTATTTCTATAAAATCTAATCACTCTATTGGTACACTAATATTAACGGGTTAGTCCCAACTTCCACCTACAAAATTAATAATTTTTAGTAATATTTTGGGACCACAATTAAAATTACTTAAAATTACAGTATTTTTGGTAACTGTCATTTAAAGTATTTTAGTCTCAAAATACTACTAAAAATAAAATAAAAAAAATGTTTATAGACGAAAGTTGGAACCACAGTTCCCGTTCTAAAGAACCCCACAATCCATATTAATTGACAAATCTATTCCAATCCTACATAAAATATATAATAAATTGAGGCTAGCATCATAACTAGGAACGATGATATTGGAACCCAATACCTCTTCAGGAACCCACGATCATCCTTATCGACAACCATCTTCTTTTCCTTATATTTCTTCTTCTTACCACTTAATTTCCACTCATACTCCGCTAACTCTTTACGATTCTTCTCCTCTTCCAGTTCTTTCAATCTCTGTTTTTCTTTCTCTTGTTCTATTTTAGTCGCCTTTTTCTTAGCCTCACAGGTTTCATCACACATTATCTTTGTTTCTCCAGTTTTAACAGAGTTGCACGGAGCCTCCTTCCTTATGTTACCACAAGGACAATGCACTTTAGTTTTCTTAGTGCAAACTTGGTTACCGCAAGGTCCAGAGTGGCAAGTGTTACGGCAACGGTGACCACAGTCTAAGTTCTTAGGACATTGTTGCTTGCATGATAACATTTCTTCTGTAGCTGTAGACAATTCTCGACAACGCAGGTATATTTCGGTCACGCCACAGTGACAGGCTAGTCGTTCCAGTATCTCACATGGGCTGCATGGGCCAGGATGACAAGCTCTTATAGAACATTTATGAGCACATTTCGGAGGACGCTGAACTGAACATTCTCTGTTACATGGCTTACAACTCGAAGGCACATTCGGGTACGCAGGATCAGGGCTATAAAAATGACAGAGTAACGAGCATTTGTGATTACCGCAAGCCAATGGTTTTCCACATTCTCTTCCACAAGGCCTTCTAGAAGCTGTGTGGCATGGTTGCTGGTCTGTTTCATGTTCTCCAAAACAAACCATTGGTACTGGTGTGTCACAAGGTGGACATTGTAGGGTCATTATCTTGGTCTTAGGTGGTTGTACTTCCCAGGGCGTAGCAGGTTTCTCAACCTGTTTGAACAGCACTGCAACATATTCATGACATACTGCTTTACATTGGTGAGTACAATTTGGATATTGTTTGTCACAGATTGCTTTGCATGGAGGGCAATCGCCAAAATGACAGGAATGCTTATTTTCTTCACTATGACCACATTTATATTTAATTTTGCATGGCAAGTTGCATTTCGGAGGTTTAGTCTGCCGTTCCCGACCACATGGAACTCTTACATAAGTCTCTTTGCATCTGCAGGTCACTTTCGATTCTAAAGGGCATGGATAACAAGGTCCCCGATGACAGATATTTGTACATTTGTGCCGGCCACATTGGAGGCCTTTGTCGCATGTTTTCTCGCATGGAGGGCAGTTTCCATTACAGCATTTTCTTCCACAACCATGTTTGCCGCACAGTCTTATTCCTCTACATTTAGTCTCACATTTGAAGTCTTTGCTACATGGTAAGGACCGTGTATGTGTTGAACAGTGGCATTTCTTTTCAATTAAAACTTGGCAAGGTGGACAGTTACCGTTGTGGCATTTTTCTGGACATTTGTGGTCACAACCTTCATGTCTTTTACCACATGTGCCTAGGCAGGTTTCCATGACATCTGGACATTGGACAAAGCGCTGGTTAGCACCACAAGGGCATGATAATGTACCAGAATTAGGACAGTCCCCGCAGTTGCCAGAATGACAGATTCTCTCACATTTGTGATAGCCACATGAAAATAGTTTGTTACATAGCTTCTTGCACTGCCAAAATGGATCATTGCATGGTCTTTTAGTTTTCTCAGCACCACATTGACATGGTTGAATACTTGTGTAGCTGCATAGTGGACAATCACCGGAATGACAGACATCTTTACAATAATGAGCCTTACACAAAAGAGTTTTCTTACAAACTTGGCCACAGGACCAGGTTGCAGCACTGCATCTCACTCTCTTACGTTCTTTCTCGCAGAAACATATCCCGTTAACAGTTTGTGGACACGGAGGGCAGGGACCGGGATGGCATAGAAGCAAGCACTTGTGTTTACAGTTATCGCCAGTTGACAACCTCTTTCCACAAACTTCACCACAGGTATGAGGAATAAGCCAAGGATGGTGCGGTGGGTCATCAGTTTTGCCGCAGAAACAACGATACTTCCGAGGTATTTCTTCCTTACAGTAAGAATTTCGACACTTTGGACAATACCATTCGATTTTCTGTTGTTTTATCACAGCTATCGGGCCCGTACTTTCTTCACTACGCAAGCTTATGCTGTCGTTCGACCATTTTTGGATGCAAGAAAGATGGAAGTAGGCAAAGCAATGATCACAAGTCCAAATAGCATGAGATTTTTTGATCGACGATATACATATGAGACAAGTTACAGAACGGCCGCTCATGGCTTCTTCAAGAAGGTTTTTGGTCCTGTTCAACATCTGAGTGTCCCCGCCGCCTCGCCAGTAACTCTGGAACATGGTTTCCAAGACGCTGGACTCGCAAGGATCCTCATCTTCAGACGACGACAGTTCCTTCATTTCTTTTAGATGTTTTTGGACGTTTTGCTGCAATTTTGCGGCAGCGTCTCTGTATCGGCGCGCCATGGTTATTATTGCGTGAAATCAATGTGTAAAATTTAAGTATTTTCAATTTTCCGGTGGAAATTGAATAGAAAATATCAAATGACAGAAATCCTTGGTTGACGTTTCATTTCGACGTTTAGAATTTTAGAAGAATGTCATAATGACAACTAAACTGAAACGTAGGGACACGTCACATTTTTGGAGAAAAAAGAAAAACATAATCAATATGTAGAATATGTACTTAAATTATTAAATCCAATAAAATCTTTGATTAAATCTCATATCATTTGAATACATCATTAAAGAAAAATAACTTATACTGAAAAGCTGAAATTTGAAAAGAAAAACTCTATGCTTCTAAATTCAAAAATCTGAAAAAATGCCACTACCAGCCACTACCAACAAGATAAAATAAAATATAAAAACAACTTTTTTTTTTCAATTTTTTTTTTAAATAACGAATAATTTGAAATCTTTATTATTAATTAAGATATTTAAATGAATTATTTAGAAACGTAATAATGGAGTCATTTAAACATGTTTATTATAGGTCTGCAGTAAAAATAGCGCCATCTGTAATAGAGATGGGTCTAAAATTAATAAGCTGCTAAATTAACACTGCTAAATTTTTTTAGTGTCAACACCTGTTAAATAAGTTCTGAGATAGCTGTTAAATTTAGCAGTCACAACAAAATAATATCTGGTATCAGCCTTTTCAACAATTAACATTTTTAAATGGAAATAAAAAATATATAAAATTTTAAGATAATTATTTTGTTACTAAGTGTTAAGTAGATATAAGAAAAAAAACATAAAAAAAAGAAACAAGAAAAAAAAAAACAAAAGACTATTATATAAAAATTACGAATACTAAAAAAAAACATATGAAAAAAAAAAGAAATCGTTGTAAATAAATTGATTCTCATTATAAATACGCCAACAGAAAAAGTTGACAGTCCTAAGCCTGTGAAAAGTATGAAGGAAATGAGAATTAATTAGGTGATAAAAATCTGTCTGTGACTAAATTTAACAGTTGCTAAAAATAAGCCTGTGAAAAGTATGAAGGAAATGAGAATTAATGACGTATAAACTCACTCTTTATACGTCTGTGACCAAAATTAACAGTTGCTGAAAATAACTGCTAATTTTAACTGTTAATTATTTTTAGCATTAGCATTTAGCAGTGTTATTTTTTTTTAACGTTTAAGCCCATCTCTAATCTGTAACCATCCAGATGAATTTAGCACACATTATAAAATTCATGAAGTTATGCTACTCGACGACAGATGGCGCATAAAGGTGATATCAAACACATTTTTACCCGGACTGCAAGAAGAGTTATGTTTTTAAAGGAATATAATAACAGAAGTTAATAATCCTTAAATTGCGGCAACTGGAATTGTGTAATCAACTGCTCATCAATGCCGTATAGGGTGAATATACATATTGTTCAAACTTTTCAATTTTGGTGGCGAAACTTTTTCCTCAGTTTTCGCGAAAGCCAGAGTAGGTAAAGGTTTTGCCATCAAAATTAAAAAAAAATATATATTCACCTGTATTCACCCCATAATATTTTGAGATTAGAGACGTTAATAATTTTTGAGACTTCTGACAAAATAAATCTTAAAAATTAACTTCTCATGAACGTGGCGACCAAGACTTAACAAAATACGTTCCTAAATATAAGCCATTAGTAAGTAATATTTAATTGTTTACAATGGCCTAAATTTATATTTTGGTGGACCAAGACAGAGGAGCGTTCAAACGCATGTTAATAAAAGACATAAGAGTATACCGGAAGAGGGAAAAGGATTCCAAAGAAAATGAAATCATGTACCTAAGTATGAATAGATCTTATGAGGAGTGATAAGAAACACAAGGAGCTAGTGATAGCGGGACGGGTAACAGGGCAGAATATCTGAAAAATAACTGCGCAAGTGCGAGTTGGACTCGCGCACTGAGGGTTCCGTGCAAACTACAATTTTATTATTCCCGAATAGTCTCGAAAGAAACGAAGAGTCTCGAAGATTTTTCCGAATTGCATAATTTTTTTTTTTGTGACGTATATAACAACAAATTTACTGGTTTCAGATTTTTTCCTATACATGTGCTATAAGACCTTGCATTGTACCAAATTTCAGGATTCTGGGTCAACGGGAAGTACCCTATGAATTTCAATCAAAATATACGTTTTTTCGCGACATAAATTACAAACATTTTTATGATTTTTTCACAGCTTGAAGGGACCGCAGACCTGAGTAAGTACATGGTTTTAATTTCAACTGGATACCTCCACGCGTTCTTGAGATAAAGGGTCTTGACAGACAGACAGACGGACGGACAACAAAGTGATCCTAAAAAACCCTAAAAAAAAACTTGTAGTGCCGACCACAAGTAACAAGGGCAGGACAGGAAGATGATGGTGATGATCACCATCATCTTCCTGTCGGGCCTTGGTTGAGGCCATGGTCCGGAGCGAGGAGGAGTGGCAGGCGGTCGCCGACTTCTGCGAAGCAGTAATGCTCGCAAAGGAGGAGGCCGAACGCATCAGGCAACGGCGTTATCGCCGCCGCCGCCGGGATTCTGATCCCGATTTCCGGCCAACGTAGGCGCGGGCTTGCGGACAGTGAGCAATGGGTAGCTCACTGTCCGGCCGTCCGGTAACTGTCCGGACCAAGCGCAAGTCGTCGACGGCGCGCACTGTTCCCGCGCGCCTCAAGGAGTTGTCAGCAACAGCAGGGACCCAGCTGGGTCGAAGCCTACTGGGGCCAGGGTTATCCGAAAGGGCGCTCGAGCCCCGGTATGAAGGCTAGAAGGAACGGGGTGGGTTTTTTAGTCAGTAAGAGTCTGACACTATCTCCCGCTCCGCCCAAGGGCGGGGGATGTCAATGCATGATTTTTCCCACCATAAAAAAAAAAACCTATCTGTAATTTTAATAGCTGAAAACATAATAAGTAATAAAAAGAATTTACGAGAAAGACCCTACTATCTCTGGGTCAATAATTTTATTTAGATAAAAATTTATTAACCTAGAAATAGTACTTTCTAAGATTTAGACTTTGTTTCTTTATGCACGCGTCTGGATTGAGAGCCCACGTCATTTAATCAATAAGATAACACAGTCGAGCAACAAAACAACAACAACGACGCCGCACGGACAACAACAACAACTTGAATGATCTTGAAAAACGCCTTATTGTTGTACTGTACACACAGGTGTGTGAATATTATTTAACCGAAAATTTTAGTGTCAATTAAAGACCAAAAAGGACTTGCCCAGCCTCTATGGTGTTCCAGGCCAAAGACGGACATGAAATATTACGATCAATGATAAAACTATTGTTTTTTCCATAAAGTTACTTTTTATTTACCACTTATTGTTTATTATAGTGGCGCTCATTTGGAATTAAGCGAATACATATTTTTTTGTGGCAAAAATTAATGAACAAAGTATTTTTCTCTAGTCAATTGTCCGCTTATGGCCTCAAATGAGCAATCCCCTTTTATTCTTCGTTTTTCTTACGAAAATCCAGACGTTGTACTTTTCATTTTTTGTTTTTTTCTTAGTTACTACCCCTATATGCGCGAGGGGTTAAGAAATTGATGGGCCATTACTTTAAGTTTTAACCATTGTTACTAATTTCCCTACAACTCTTATTTCATTTTGCAAGGATTTAAATAATGGGCACTTTTTATTATTCCATAATGAGCTGAAGCAAAAATTTTTGAAAATATGAATTTTGAACTACCCTGGAATATTTACCTTCATTAGCTTTTTTTATTATTATTTTTGACTTAACAATCGATATATTATAATTGCACTATATTTTTGGCACAGTTTTTAGGTACTTTCTATCAAAGTTGCCAGCTACGTTTTATACTCTGTTCAAAATAACATTAGACATTTATGAAAACCTTTTATTACTGTCCGTTCAACCCAAAGACATTAAACATATACTACCAATAGACAGGACATAGCGAACAAAAGTCCAAACCGATACTTGTTACTTGGTAGTAACAAGTCGCTCAGTCTAGTATGACACCCCTAAACGTCAAGTCGTGTTTGTGTCCGCTTTAGGCACTAAAAGAAAATCATTTTCTGAGAAAATGTGCTGAGTTGCGCATAATGCTATTGCAAATTTTGTTATGGTAAAATTATTGGACATAATTTCGGTTTATTTTCGTAAATATTCTTGGTATTTACGCAGTAATTAATTAAAATTTAACAATTTCCATGAATAGTTCTAGAACATTTGCTGATTTTATGATAGCGCCATCTATTGCTGAAAAGTTTAACCTTACCTAGCACACACCAGTGGCGTAGCGTGGGTTTTCGCCGCTTCGGGTCGACCAGAAATACGCCGCCATTTGTTGTTTATTATGTTTAAGAACACTAGTATTAAGAACGACTGCAGGTATCCCGTCGGGGCCACTAGCTTTATTCTTACGTACGTCTTTCTGATGGATACGAATATCCAACATACTCGTCACGTACCCATCAGGAGAAACAGGGGGCGGTGCGTCACCGGAATTCAGATGCGAAGATTCCGCAATATGAGAGGCAATTAAGTTTGCTTTCTCCTCAGCGGTGTGAGTCAGGGACCCGTCGGGTTTCAGCCGTGGCGGAGGTGAGGAACGGCAGAAGTTCGATTCACTCGAGTTTGCCAGGGACCTAAACGCTTTACTACCAACGGGGTTTGTTCCCTATTCGGCCAATGTGGTCAAACTGAGACCTCCACAACACCTTAAGAGTCAAGTCACTTGCCTTGCGCATACGAGTGTTGGCCCAAGGTCAGTATGCGCGTGTTTAATCGCGTCAGCGTGAACACACTCAGTGCCAAGTCATGGTTGAGCTTGGTCCGACATTGTTACGTCAGAGAATGAACTTGGATTAATAAAAAGCAATATACCTGCTGCAGCACGCAGGGTAGACTTAACATCGACATCAAAATTTGCAATTTCGAATATCTAAGTTTTTTTTTCCAAATAAATAAATTGGCGCTTTCCGCCGCCTCCTTTCGTATGCCGCCTAGGGCCATGGCCCCCACCGCCCTCCCCTCCCCAAGCTACGCCACTGGCACACACTGAAGCTTCTGCCACGAGCTCATAATGTGATCTATTTTACGACCTAAACCGAACTGTTAGATCCTTTTTCGTTCGTACTACTGATATTTTGACATATCATGGTAAAGCTCCTGGCCAGCTACCGAGAAATAGTTACATTTATACAAATTTTGACAAATTTAATTCGCGTGATTGCTATTCAAAGCTAGATGGCGTCACTGAGAGATAGGATGACAGTTTTTCTAAGACATTTCTCCTGATAGCCGCTCTATTGTATCTCTTTAAATCTCTTTGGTTCAACCGATTTTGACTTTTATTACGTAGGTAGCTTGACAAATGGCGGCTGCAGTAAAAGTTGGTATTGTAACCACTTTTTAGGGTTCCGTAGCCAAATGGCAAAAAACGGAACCCTTATAGATTCGTCATGTCTGTCTGTCTGTCTGTCCGTCCGTATGTCACAGCCACTTTTTTCAGAAACTATAAGAGCTATACTGTTGAAACTTAGTAAGTAGATGTATTCTGTGAACCGCTTTAAGATTTTTACACAAAAATAGAAAAAAAGTAATAAATTTTGGGGGTCCCCATACTTAGAACTGAAAGTCAAAATTTTTTTTTTCATCAAACCCATGCGTGTGGGGTATCTATGGATAGGTCTTCAAAAATGGTATTGAGGTTTCTAATAATTTTTTTCTAAATTGAATAGTTTACGCGAGGGACATTTCCAAAGTGATAAAATGTGTGTTTGTCCCCCTGTAACTTCTAAAATAAGAGAATGATAAAACTAAAAAAAATATATGATGTACATTACCATGTAAACTACCAACGAAAATTGGTTTGAATGAGATCTAGTAAGTAGTTTTTTTTTTAATACGTCATAAATCTAGAAAAATACACTATTATTAAAACATCAATCAAAGTTACAACGAACTACAAGAACTTTTACATTATGTTACTTAATGCTACGGAACCCTCCATGGGCGAGTCCGACTCGCACTTGTTTGCTTTTAATGCCATCTTTATGTCTACGAAATAGAAGTTAAAA
Organism: Mythimna ferrago; assembly: GCA_910589285.2. NCBI lineage: Eukaryota > Metazoa > Arthropoda > Insecta > Lepidoptera > Noctuidae > Mythimna > Mythimna ferrago. The sequence continues at coordinate 20,662,664 of OU342696.1, forward strand.
TCGGTTGAACAGACAGTACAAAAAGGTTTTTAAAATGTCTAATCTTAACGCGAGTAGGCTATAGATTCAAGCCTGATTAGGTATATCCTGCTTTTTCTTCATAGGAGATTAAAAAATAAATTACTAGGGGCAACGCAACAGTTATTGGCCCCTTACAGTTATTATTTAGCCATTTCAAACTGCTTACTGATTAATGTTGTTTTGATTCTGGTAGTAAGTAGTCGAATTACTGATTTTAGAAATTGAGACTGTGTCGAAATTCATTTTGCATTGAATGACACTCAGGTTATTGCTTATTTTAGGCCGTCAAAGCTAAATTACCAATAACTGTAGCGTTGACCCTAGATAGGCGTAGGAGTAATAAAATATAAAAAACATTATAATTAGACGTTTATTTATAAATCATTCAAGTTACAATAGAACTACATTAGGTTTTCATCAAAATATCAACTAAAATATTACAAACGGCTTTACGAAGCTCGTAGATGCCAATTTTGATATCAAATCACAACACTCGACACTTTAAGTTTATTTAAAAGCATTAAAAATTAGAAATCGAAAGAAAACTTAAACAATAAGAAAAAATTAAATTAAAAATATTATGCACAGATATTTTCAATATCTTATTAGTAATAAAAGCATTTTACGTAATGACTAAAATAAAAGAAAATGGTAACATTATTGAATATAGAGTGGTGCATGGCACTAAGAAGTAACCACTAGATACTATGTTATTTTATTAATATTTTAACGATCATAGCACCGCTGATGAAAAGCAAGCTTTCTTGTCAATTTTGAGGCTGATTTTTATTCATGATGTGTCCTACTTGTGATATTCGTTATGGCAATAATACCAAACTTATTTTGAAAAATAAAGTCGAATCGCACAAGTCTCTAGTAGCCTGAATCACGTAATGAAAACCGTAACGATATCGTAGCGATTTAGAAGTTTAGACCACGTATTCACGTCCATCAATCGAGTTTGAACGACACCGATTTTATAGTCGTTTGAAATTCGTCGATTTAAAAAAAAACTGTATTACATTATCCTGGTAGAATACTTATTAATGTAACTGGAAATAAGTCGATAGATCGTGAATACCGCTTTTGGATAAGACTTCGATCGAACGACTATAAAACTTCAACGATATTTGGCTTGTTTGATTTTACGTGAATCAGGCTATAGATTGTAACTCATTTCGTTTTAGTATTCGACCATGGTTGACCTGGAATAAGGTCTTTTTTACATACATAGCATGCGTAGGATGACAGCAAGACGAAGATATGCATCTTTAAGATGCGAGAAAAGGATAGGTAGCAACATTGTATGAATCTGACAGCTGTCACCCGCACCATCCTATAGCAATTGTAGTGTAGTGACTAATAGAACGTTATATCGGACAGGGATGTGCCTGATGCATATTTAGGTAGATACAGTTTTGAGTATGGCACTCATTTGTTTTTAAAATAATCTTTAGGTAAGTACCATTAACTTCACTGGTTTTCCGATTTCAAAAATAGACATTAGTACTGTATTATTTACAGTTATTATTATAATATTGTTGAACTTAATCCATTTGAATGATTAGTCAATTCACTTAGTGTGAATTAACGTACTCTAGTATTGATTTCTGGTTTTTTATTTTTACTCGACAGTTTAAACCATCCTGCTTTTTTATTATTGTCTTTAGGCATTGAGATTGATCTCGAAACCCTTTCCCGGTCGTTTTCTCGGCTTATCAATTCGCTAGACTGACTTTTTTTCCCATCTCTAGCAACTGATTTTCGTGGCGTAGTGTTGGTAGTGTCTTTAATTCTTTTATCCGATTTTTTGTATAGTGTTGTGCTGGAGCTTGTTAGTCGATTATTTTGTGGACGTCTAGTAAGTGTGGTTTGGCTGTATGACTTGTTCTTTTGTAATGTAGCTGGTTTGTCGTCTGTTAGAGTTTTTGTTGAAGATGCTTTTTTGACGATCTCTTTGGGCTTGGATCTCCTTGCTCGTTGAGCGTAGTGTACGTCATGTTGGTCATTGTAATGTTTCGGGGTCCAGGGTGCGAATATTGAGAAGCTCTTTGTGGTGCTGCGAACTTGAAGGTTGGAGGAATTGACTGAGGAGACATCGTCCCGGGAACGGTTGCGTGTGATGCGACCTGGGTCTGGGATATCACCAACTGAAATAGAAACGAAATTATGAGTTTTTAAGGCTTACTGATTTTTTGTTTTGAAAGAAAGATGAAGAGGATCTTGTGAATAATTTTGATAAAATACATTACGCAAGGCAAGTTTTATTGAGAGAGAGAGGTATCTTAAAAAAAATGCTGTTAAGGAACTAGATGTTGAACTACACAAGATTGAGGTATGATGTACCATCGAGGTTGTTTCTGCCTGATCACTTAAAAAAAAATTCGCTTTAATTCTGTATCGCGGGGTCAAATGAAACCCTTTGAAATTTATATTACGAGTGCAAGCAAAAACGAACTTAGGCGGAAGTGTCTTTGATGGTACATTCACGTTTTGAACATATACAGCTGACCGAGAGATGATTTCAGACTGTTGGAGAACTCCATTGCGCGATGCAGGATTTAGTAATTTAGTTCATATATGGCGCCATAGATGTCGCTACTAAGGTAATATTCGAACGGTCACTTTCACTGATGCGTACTAATTTAGTTTAGAAATAATCTAAAGAAACGTACCAGTGGTAGCATGTAGGTAGACGACGCTGCGTTGTGATTGGTGGCTGGAGTCGCCTTCAGTGCTGCTCTCTCCGGAGTTGGTGACAGGGGTTCTACGCCGGTGTCTGAAATAAGTTTGTCAATAGTTTTATTCGCCCATTACATTTTTTTTTTTTCACTTTTGATAGGCTCGTGATTGACCGCTATCTTACGTGATGCAAAACGACGATGTGTTTGAAGATGGGGCCCTCTAGAAGTAATTTATTTACTCTTGACTTAAAGATCCCTAGGCTGTAGCTAGTAGTAAACACACTCCGGCAGGGAATTCCACTCCTTAGCTGTACGCACAAAGAATATGTTTCCAAAACGCTTTCTGCGTACACGTACATATATATAGGATGTCCAACATATTTGAAATAATTAAAGTAACAAACATAGCTATAACCTTTAAGTCAAGAGTGAACAGGTTACTTCTAGGCAAGCATGCTCCATCATCGGCCACATCATCGCTTACCATCAAGTAAGATAGTGGTCAAGCGCGGACCTATCCATAATAAAACAAAAAATAGACACATGATACTCACTTCATATCCCTGCTAAGTTCCTGCTTGCTTTCTCTCAACTCAGACGAACTTCCTCTATCATCATTTCTCTTTCTCACATCTCCTTTCGAACCCTTCAAAGTCTTCGAGCTGCTATGACTCCTCGACCTCTCATACGGACTGATCGGCGGCTTTGCATTCACTTTCCTATCAAAGTGACTCTCATTCTCTGAATTACTTTGTATCTCTGTTATATTCTGAAGGTTACGCTTGTAGACCTTTCCATTTGGCGATTCGCTCTTATCTTCTCTATGCAAGTTCGATAGTGAATAGCTTTTGCTCGTTAATTCACTATTATCCACCTCATCAAGACCTGTGCTTGAATTTGATATAGTCTTTCTCAAAGTGCCATGTTTCGTGTGAGTGTATCGTTTTTCCGTTGATGGTTTGACGTTCGCATCGGAATCTGGGTCGGTGTCTCCGAAGAAGCGCAGGTTCTTTGCTGGAGATGTTAAGGGTTTCGAAGGCTTTGGATAGATCTTGCGTGGTGCTTCGTCTTCTGTTGTTATTATGCTCTCTTTTTCGACCTGAAGGAAAAATAAAAATTTTATTAGGAGAGTTTTGTCAACGATTAGCGTTGTGCGTTGTAGGTGACAAAAGATGATCACGTTTTAAAGCTGATCATGAAGATTGGCAGTAACTATGTTTAGCCCTAATAACCAACTGCACCTAACATGTTTGGGAACATCACCTTTTGTCTTGTGACGTCACATGTGTGTGTCACAGAATGTGAGCAATCAGCCATACTTCCTATTACCCTATTGACTTATCTACCACGACACACGCAATTTTTATTTGTACATGTTTAAATATACAACGTTCAAACGACAGATGGGCTTTCCTTAAAGAGGTCATTGCGCTCATCAATATGAATGTAAATAAAATGATATAATTATGCTAGAACGAGCAAGCAGAAGTGTTGTTGTAATGTATGTGTGTGTATACGTTAGTGATAGCGTGATGAGTGACAGGACAGAATGGAAGAAAAAAAACGTGTTGCGCCGACGCCAGATAAAACGGGACAAGGGCAGGAAGATGATGATGATGAATTTTATTATGCTAGAACAAAATGCTATGAACGATTGAGTGAAGAAATCAGGAGAGCGAGTCATGGACAAAGAGATGGGTGACAAGTACTTAAGTGTAAATTAAATCTGTAATGAGATGACTGGGTGTATCTGGTATACAGCGACAGATATTTTGGGAGAGACGAGTAGAAAAAGTACAATAGATAAGAATACATGGTGCAAAAGTATAGAATTTGTTGGAGGAAAACAAAAATAAAGTTGGAGAAATGGCTGCGTGTAGAAAATGAAAACGCTAGAAACGAAAGCTGAAAAAGAGTGGGTGTAATTCAATCAAAAAGCCGATCCAAAGCTAGTTAAAAAAAAGCTAAGGAGATAGATGCTCCAAAGAAACAAGCCAAGATGGCTGCTACAATAGAGAGAGCTTGCTAGAATAAGAAAGAGAAAGGCGAGGGCTGTTTATCAGTTAGCTTATTTGCTACTTTCGCTTAAAGAGATTGATCTCAAGATGGGTTTAAGCCTCAATTATGTTTATTCTCTAAAAGAACAACTAAAATACCTTAGTACTCTTTCCCTTTTTCCTGGTGAGCCTGTCCAATGACTTGAACCAGTTGCCGCCAGCAACGGGCGCAGGGGCAGCCTGTCTGCGCGGGGGGGAGGGCGTCGGGCTTGGGGTGGCCAGCCTGCGCCTCTCGCGGTATCGCTCAGCCTGGAAACAAGGGATCAGGTTTAGAGGAGTTCCATAAGACTAGTTGTTCTTCTAATAAAAATGTGGAATTTACGTCGGAATATGGCAAAAATCGGTTATATCATAGAGATTGCGACGCCACGCAATGTAATTTAAACAGCTTTGGCTTTTGTCCATGGTCAGAATTTTGCATGTGCTAGACTACACAGGTGTCACTGAAATACGCACACGAACACTAAGATCCCCGAACTCTCTTACTGATGCCCTGAAAAACCTGAGAGGCCTAATCTGTTTTTGGAGATAGGTGGGCTGGTTGGAATAAGCCCACCTAAGGGTACAATGGCCCGCAAAGGCATCTTATAAATATCATATCCATCGTCGACCGCATCGTCGCTTTCCATCAGGTGAGATAGCGATCAAGCGCGAACATATCAACAATAAAACAAAAAAATGTCTATGTCTAAGTATAGCGCGGAAACTATACTCAGATATAGACGTAGATATTGTCCACGGTCAGTCAGCATCGGTCCTATTAGGTCCCCCAGTCTTAGTAATGGTCTACTAGGGCTCTAGAGACTTTTGAACGAGTTACCGTGGCATAGCTGTTGGTTTTGGTCAGCAAAAATGTGCTTCTCTTGAAGCGAGAAAAGTCATAGGTATATGATATCTAACCTCAAAAAGAAAAAGATAGTTGCTAATAGCTTATCAATATAATAACAACCCGACCCGCACTGGGCCCGTGTGATGTATTACGGCCCATTCACTCTCAGAGAGGAGTCCTGAGTCCCAACAGTGGAAACATTATAAGGCCGACTATGCTATACCTACTATGCTTGACAATCTTGTACTGGTACATTGTATACATTTCCATTACTAAAGAAAGAATAACATTCAGCTTCCTCTGTTATAGAGGGATGTACTAATAGATATAAAAATAGGTAACTACGCGATGTATGTAGATACTAAACATACACAGTTTTTTGTAGACTGAGATCACCTCATTATCTCTCACATACCCGCTACATGTTAGCAAGTCTGTACGAGTTCATTGACACTGCACATAAGTAAATATAAGTTCTAGGGTCCTCGTGTAAGAGAAACGAAAAAACAAGTGTTTTTGTTCGCAATTAGAGGAACAAAAAACACTGTAGAATATCAATATTAGACATGAAGAAACTGACATATGACCTCTTCAATTACTGATGGTTAATATCATATCTTATATGCTGATAGATGAAGAGAAAGATCGAATAAATAAAACTACCGATAGCAGGGGTTTTAGAGAACTTCACGAGTGCTCATTTGATGACTCGAAAAATTGGCGAAGTGTGAGAAGAGAAATGCGCACTAATTTGACACTGATCGACTGATAAATAAATAAATGTCCTACTTACAAACAGGGTCCCAAACTAAGGTTTTCCCTAGTACTATGGAAACCAGGAACAACGAAGGTTGCACAAACACCCAGACCCAACACAAATATCTTTGTTTTGGCAAAACATTTGTTTTGGCGCGGGAATCGAACCGTACCCTTGCGTCTCAACCGGCGCTCTAAATCATTGCGCTAAACGAGTCGTCGAGTAATGAAAGAAGGCAATTACTGATCTATTCCTTTATGTTTATTCTCAGGGGTGGTCGGCTCCCACTGTTTATTTCTCATGTAGTGCTCGAGCCACCGACCACCCATGGAGTCGGCGCCCCTGACTGATAGGAGACAGAGCTAGAAGACAATGGATGTGAAATACTTGGTACAATTTGATTTTGCCTGCTGCGATCTTCTTGTCCTGTATGGTATGATAGAATGGATGAAATGAGAAATGAGTATATTAGAGGACGATTGAAAGTGAAGCCAGTGACTGAAAAGTTGAAGGAGAATATAGTTTGTCTTGGAATGATCATGTGAAGAGGAGGGATGAAACGTATGTTACTAAAAGAGTTATGAATATAAATGTGGATGGATGGAGAGGGAGAGGGAGGCCAAAGAAAAGATGGATGGATTGTGTGAGAAGTGATATAAAAGAAAATGGAGTTGGTGATAGTGTGACGGGTGACAGGACAAAATGGAAGAAAAAAAACGTGTTGCGCCGATACCGAATAATACGAGACAAGGGCAGGAAGATGATGATGGTCTACCTATGCGTTTATAATTTAGATGTCTGCAAGGCAAAATTAAAGCTCTTAATAAACTAGTGAGCCTCATCATCAACGTTAGCATCACTGCTTACCATCAGGTGGGATCAGTCATACATTTATGTGACTTAAAAAAACAGTGGGCATAGTTTGTCGTTACAAGCGAAGACATTTTGGAGTTGGGAAACCGGAATGACAATTGCGCAAGAGTATCAAAAGACATTTTGAAACAGACTTAATCGAAAATACCTGATAATAAAATTTCAATCTTCTTTGTTGATAAATGGAGAGAAAGACCAAATAAATAAAGTTACTGATGGTAGGCAGTACAAGGATAAATGGAAGTGAGGTACTAGATTTTGATTTTGCAAGTAGGCAAAGTTTACCATTACAAACGAGGTCGTTTTGGAGTCAGAGAAACTGCAATGACAATTGCGCACGTATATCAAAAGACGTTTTGAAACACACTCAATCGAAATTAATAAGTAAAATTTCATAATTATGATATTTAGTAACAAATCATTGTGAAAATGATTTAGGTAATAAAAATCACCTATTATATCATTTCTCCGGTATAATATTACAAAGCAAAAAGAAGAAAAAACCAATTGATTTAATTTGACAGTGTGCGGCCAACAAAAAGTAGCGTGATGAATTGAATCTTGATTCATGAATGTCGATATAAAAATGTGCATAGCATAAAGTTATAACCACATTAGACCCACGCACGTATAAGAATCGCCCAACTTAAGTGGCAATGGGCAGGGCACATTGCTCGCAGAACAGATGGCCGTTGGGGCCGAAAGGTTCAAGGTATAGCTCTATAAGTTTTGTTTCCATATAAAATGTATGGAGACCGATTCGCCCTGATTGGCGCGTGTGGCACACGTGTGAGCAGCGGAGTGCAGTTCATCAGCTTAATATTATAATATCAGCTTGATAATATTCCCACTGCTGAACCTCAGGCCTCTTTTCTTGAAGAAGGAATGTCGTAGTCCACCACGCGGGCCCAGTGCGGGTTGGGAGATGTCTTCGAATTTTTGGTTCAAGGACATGCCGGTTTCATCACGGTATTGAGAGCAGTGCAAATGTAAAACACAGTAAAACTGGCCTGTTGGACTAGTGGTTAATGGCCCTGACTGCTATGCCAAAGGCTGTGGGTTCGATTTTGACCCAGGACAAATGTTTGTGTGATGAGCAATGATGTTTTGTTCTGAGACTGGGTGTAATTTATCTATGACATGTATCTAAGTATTTAGAAATATATACGTATGTTTATCAGTTGTCTAGTACTCATAACACAAGCTCTGCTTAGCTTGGGACTAGATGGCGTTGTGTGACAGTGGTGGAATATGGAAATTATTATTAATAAAAAACTATTTACAAAAAAAATTCAACCGACTTCAATGTTAAAAAAACACTGAAAAGTACAAAATAACTTAAATTTCGGAAGTAACTTTAATTTTTTTTGTAAAAAGGATTTATTTTACACTTTTTAGTTATGGTACCACCACTAAAAAGTACCCCTCAACCAAACTTAGATACCTTATATCCAGAGAGCATCTCATAACGATTCTAATAATCCCAAACACGGTTAGATTACATTAATTTACTTTCCAGCTTCATCATCAGATCAGTTCGATACATCCCCTCCGAACTGAAACTGAAAGAAAAGGTCTTTCGGACAGTCATCGACTACACGTACAAACAAAGCAAATTTACTAGTTACGACAGTTCTGCTGTGATCCTATGAGGAGTTCTGTCCCCTATCTTCGAAGTTCATGATCAGATCATAACAATATTAAAAAGTGAACTCTTATGTAGCGACATCTATGGCGCCATGTGAACTAAACTACGAAATCCTGCATCGCTGTATTAAAGTTTTCCACCCGATTAGAATATATACAACAGGCTGAAACCAACAATTTCCAGTTTTGATTAGAAAACACACCCATCTGGTGGTCGGAAGATCCTCCCTTTTCAATGGAAGTATTGAGAACTTTACACTCTGTTCCGCATGCCTCCAAAGTTTCTTATATTTTTTTTTAAACACTGTAAACTGAAATGTTCAATTTGCTCTATGTTTTTGGTAAAACAAAAACGATAACATAAACGGGTTCAACGAACCAACAGCCACAGTTCCTATCAGTGATAGATAACTGATATTACTGTAAAGGTAACACCTAGGTATCTACTATTTGTAAACCATTTTTTTTTTTTTTAAAGATGTACTTGACCGCTTTCTCGCCTGATGGACGACGATGCGGTCGACGATGGAGTGCGCTTACCTAGAAGTAACTTATTCAGATCCCTAGGCTGTAACTATCAGGAAATACACAGTCAGTATAATTCTGACCAGAGATGTGACGTATTTTAGATAAAAGTATCTGAAATACAGATACAAGATACAAAATACGTATTTGCATCTTGTATTTCAAATACTTTTTTATTTTTTTATTTTGTATCTTATATTTAGATATATTTTCCTGTTATCTTAGTATTTTGAAGATACTTTGTTCCCTAAGATACTTTTACTAAAATAAACTTCGCAGTTTTTGTTTCCGAACGAAACGGAACGCAGCGCGTTAATTTAAAATTTTATCGACATTGTCGGGGTCCAAAATGACAGATGGCGACACTATCGTCCTACAATTGTCATCGTCTAAGATGTCCCATGATCATGAGGCCTCATCGAAGGAAGATGAGCGACAGTATGTTTGAGGAATTAGTTTTACTCAAATCTCAACTAAAACATAATGATTAAGTCTCAATTTTAATGCCTTATTACAAAAAAAAACGTCTCAATTTTAATACCTTATTAAAATTGAGACTTAATCAGTATGTTTTATCCATATTTTGTCTAAATTGTTTTCTCGAATAAATAAACTTAAGTTCAATTAAATGTTGTTTCCTTACAAAAGTATTTTATCTTTAAAAAGTATTTTAAAGATAGGTATTTTGTATCTTGTATTTCAAATACCTTTTCAGAAAACTACTTTTATCTGTACCTCAAATACTTTTCTGTAAAGTATCTTACATCTTGTATTTCAGATACTTTGTATAAGGTATCTTATACATCACTGATTCTGACACGACCTCCCACACCAAACTGGAGTGGGAGAAGTAATTATGATTTGGTCTGGGTATAATTTGTCTATGATCTGTATATATTTATTTATATTTAAGTATACTTATCAGTTGTCTAGGACTCATAACACAATTTCTGCTAAGATTGTTTTGTGTGATAGTTGTGGAATATTATTATTTCTTACTTCCAAAAAAAAATTATGCATCCTTATATTATTCTTTGACAGATTCCCATTCCACCAGAGGTTTCTAACTTGATTAACATTGCTGTCCACATGTCAAAAAATAATAAATGTAGGTACAAATGTATGGTAACCCATACATTTGTACCTACATTTACTATTTTTTTTTTATTCAGAGTCCTTACTCCCTTATTTTGAGGAACTATGTATGTGGAGAGAACAGTCAGGTAGTTTACTCCTTGCAATGAAAATACAAATTCTCTTTAGGTCCTCGCTATATCGTTCTCTGCACATCTTGCCTTAAACACCCACTTCACTGTATGAACAAGCTGTCAGCAAAGCTCTCAAATAACACAAATGACACCAATTATCACTCTTTTGTAACACAGCATCCGGAAAACATGAGTAACTCATTAATGACTGTGAGTGGCTGGCCTTAAGACGCCCGCCATATGGTCTGCGGCCTTAACGGACTCACTTTGGTACAGTGAAGGTAAAGACAAAATAAACACTCTTAATTATTGAAATAACCACTTTAAGTGGTACGAATTAAGTTGATTTTAGAATGACAATAATGATCATTGGGGAAAAGGGTGCGATTTTAAACACTATTTATTTATTTTCGCACACCTAATAAAGTGCAGTATTTTTAAGTCAAACGTGAACCACACAGTCTTTTTAGGGTTCCAATCCGTACCTCAAAAGGAAAAAAACGGAACTCTTGTAAGATCACTTTGTTGACCGTCTGTCTGTCTGTGTACATGTCAAGACCCTTTACCTCGGGAACGCGTGGAGATTTCGAGTTGAAATTAAAGCCATATACTTCCTTTCGTTTTTTTCTTTTTAACCGCACAAATTCAGACGCCCAGTTGCTACAACTTTGTTTTAATACACAAATCTACAGAAAAAAGTTTCTGGCGTTTTTTTTTTTTTTTTTTTTTTTTTTTTTTTTCGATGGGAAAAATCATCTTATGACAACCCCCGCTCTTGGGCGGAGCGGGAGATAGTGTCAGACTCTTACTGACTAAAAAACCCATCCCGTTCCTTCAAGCCTTCGATACCGGGGCTCGAGCGCCCTTTCGGATTACCCTGGCCCCGGTAGGCTTCGACCCGGCTGGGCCCCTGCTGTTGCTGACAACTCCTTGAGGCGCGCGGGAACAGCGCGCGCCGTCGACGACTTGGGCTTGGTCCGGACGGTTACCGGACGGCCGGACAGCGAGCTACCCATTGCTCACTGTCCGCAAGCCCGCGCCTACGGTGGCTGGAAATCGGGATCGGAATCCCGGCGGCGGCGGCGAGAGCGCCGTTGCCTGATGCGGTCGGCCTCCTCCTTAGCGAGCATTACTGCTTCGCAGAAGTCGGCGACCGCCTGCCACTCCTCCTCGCTCCGGACCATGGCCTCGACCAAAAACTTTGCGTCGCGTCGTCCTAAAATTCAAAGCAATTTAGTGATCGTGACATTGTCGCGCTCTGTTTCAGTACTTTGCTCTGATTCATATGTGGAGGCTGTTTTTACTCAAATAGGTACACGATTAATGTGAATCTGTGTTTACTTTTTTTATACATAAATCCCACCAGAGGCTTCGCCCGCGTGACTGTCGGTTTCTGCTTACAAACTTTAGACCCCTATTTCATCCCCTTAGGTGGTGAATTTCGGAAAATCCGTTCTTAGCGGATGTCTACACCCTAAAAGGAACCTACCTGCCAAATTTTAAGCTTGTAGGTGTTATAGTTTCTGAGATTTCGTGATTAATCAGTGAGTGATATTTCGCTTTTATATATACACCGCTAAATTTTAATCGTTTTAATCCCGTTGAGGGTCGATGTGAAACACTATCGACTTGTAAAGATAAAATAAAAAAAATAAAGTACCTTTTTTCAAAACTCGTATTAATTTACGCACGTACGAAATTAATTTCTTTAAGAAAACGTCAGCTGAGCGGGTTCAATGACCTGTAGTTAGTAGTCGGCGTTGCGTAAAAACTATCTACAGGTCATTGAACTCGCTCAGCTCAATTTAACGGTGTATACTCGTAGATTTCCTATATTCCGGTATGAAATCTGCACAAGATAGATGAATGAAAAAGAGTCTCAAACCTGTTCCGACCAAAGCCCACCGTATTCATTTTCCCTTTGAGTTCCAAAGTCGCAGTAACTATTTCGAACTATCCACGCGAGCATATCAAGTTGCTCTCAAAACGGTGAAGGAAAACGTCTTGAGGAAACCAGCATTACGGCCCATTTCCTTTCCTAGAGAGGAGGCCTTAGTCCCAGTAGTGGGAACATTAAAAAGGCTGATTAATTATGTATGGTAACTATTTCAACTTATCCACGAGAGCATATCAAGATGGTAACCCTACCATGACGTGGTACTCGAGTCGTTGACGGCTGAAATGTTCCACGCGCGCCTCTAAAACTGCAGCATGGCCGAAGCCTAATGGGGCCATCGGTGGACTTCTTAAAGTGTTGATGAACATGAGTCACATACCACAGCCACAAATGCCGCTACGAGAAGCTAGAAGCGGCCACAAGCCACTTTTGGCTGGTGGTTACTACTTTTTTTAACCCATACGTCCAGTATTATAATGGAATCTGATAAAGAAGGTTTAAATGCACGACTGGCGTGTGACAGCGTTTTGTATGGACGTTTAGTGGCCAATGCGGGCCACTATATTTAATGTCTTTGGCGGGCCACAAGTAGCGGCTTTTTGTAGCGTGTGGCAGTCACCGACGTCATCCGTGTACGGCGAATCCATATATTTTTTTTTTTTTTTATATTCCACAACTATCACACAACGCGGTCTAGTCTCAAGCTAAGCAGAGCTTGTGTTATGGGTACTAGACAACTGATAAACATACTTATATATTTCTAAATACATACATTAAATTAAATTACACCCAGACACAGAACAAATGATTATGCTCATCACATAAACATTTGTCCTGGGTGGGAATCGAACCCACGACCTCCGGCATAGCAGTCAGGGTCACTAAGCACTAGACCAACAGGACAGTCGAAAATGTATAACAACTAGGTATAATATGAAATATGCCGGTGGAGGCGCTTTGTGGTGTGACATAGGGGTCTTTAAGTCAAGAGTGAATAGATTGCTTCTAGGCAAGCGTGCTCCATCGTCGGCTACATCATCGCTTACCATCAGGTGAGATTGTGGTCAAACGCGAGCCTATCCATTATAAAAAATTATACAGGATGCAAGGGACAGACCTCCTCAAACTTTAAGGGCTTGTTCAGTAGACAAAACTGAACAACGCTCCACAACATTTTTTTTTCAGGAAACGAAATATTAATCGGCTCTCTCTTCATACAAACTGTACAATCAAGTTTTTATTTTTGTATGGAGGCCGATTTTTCTTCGTATCCTGAAAAAAAGTCTAGTGGAAGGTTGTTCAGTTTCGTCCACTGAGCAAGCCCCTGAAGTTTATTGAAGGTTGTCCCTTACACCCTGTATGATAGTCAATAAATTGTCTAAACACATAATAAATCTGTAAAAGTTTTTAGTTGTGCGCGAATCACTTATAATGTACGAAATCGATGTCCCTGTTTAAATAACTTTTATACATTAAAATTGTGTGTAAGTAACTAGATATATTACTAAGGCATTGTTTTCATCATCAGCCTTTTTAATGTTTCCACTGCTGGGACTCAGATCTCCTCTCTAGGAGAGGGAATGGGCCGTAATCCACCACACGGGCCCAGTGCGGGTTGGTTAATGTCACATTTCTTCGAATTTTTGGTTCTAGGACATGCCGGTTTCCTCACGATGCGATGTTTTCCTTTACCGTTTTGAAAGCAGTGATGATGAAATAAATTACACAAAATAATGCGCCTGGCTTGGTTCGAATCCGCGACCTACTCGTATGTCGGAACCATAACCACTCGGCCACCACTGCTCACAAAGGCATTTTTTATATAGGCATGGTTTTATCTATAGTATTTTATATGTAAAGATTAAGCCCGTAGACCATCAACCAGGTATCAAGAATCAGCCGGGTCGAAGTCTACTGGGGCCAGGGTTATCCGAAAGGGCGCTCGAGCCCCGGTATGAAGGCTAAAAGGAACGGAGTGGGTCTTTTAGTCAGTAAGAGTCTGACACTATCTCCCGCTCCGCCCAAGAGCGGGGGATGTCAAATTTGGATGACTTTTTCCCACCATAAAAAAAAAGTATGGACATTCTTCTCATATTTATTTAGCGTCCACATCATTAAATTTGGACGCTTATGAATATACGTACGTATGACATCACGGCTGGTGTCAAACACACGACATTGAACCCGGGTCAATGCACCCGCTCGTTAAGGTGTCTCTCGTACTAATCCTTAATCTTTTGGATTTAATTTTAATATTTCAAGTCCCGGAATCATTTCAATTTGGTGATGTTATTTATTATTATTGTTTTAGAGAGAGCCTTTTGTAGCCACTGATTTATGTGAATTTTCAACTTGTGTACATAGTTATACACCTAAGGATTTTTTAGATGACGGACTTTATAATTAGTAGCTGAATAAAGACTAATTATGATAGCAATAAAGGCAAAGCTCTCATACAGAGAAATAAGTGTTGATCACCATGTCAGAAAAATCAAATCAAATCAAATCAAATTTGAGTCAAATCGACACGAAGAAGAAGAAGAAGACCATGTCAGCCTTTTCTTACATCGTATTTTCTCGGAAGCATTCGATATAAGGGTAGTTTTTTGGTTCTAGAGTTTATACACCACCAAGCCAAAAATAAGCACAATGTTCTTTCACAGCGCTTTAGATCCATTTTCTCTGCGAAATATTAATTGATATAAATATGCAATGTTCACCTTGAAGAATATTTAACCACCAATTTTTATGTGTAAAAATGTTTCTAAAGATCCAAGCCGTTTCGAAGGAGTAGGGAAAAGTTGCGAAATTGCTAAATATTTTTTTTTTGACAAAAGTATTAATAGCACGAAAAAATCAAATGTTGATAATGTTGTATATGAATCTTTAATAAACATATATTTTTTCTAAACCTATTAACCTGGCCGTTACCGAGGAGTAGGCTTCAGAAAGCCACTGTTTTATGGTACTTTTCGGGCGCTTGGGCCTTAAATTATTTGCGCACTTTATGTGCGATATTTTCTTTATGTTGTCCAAAATGCGTGTGTTTCATATCGTAACTAATTGTAAAACCTGCGAACGTTTGCGGCTCAAATATAGGCCACCTCTAATATCGACCGGGAGCGCGGGCTGTCACTTTACTTTCTCTTTCATGTAGCCCTAGTACCTCAAGGCATGAAACGCAGCGTTTTTAACTAAACTGTCATGGTTTTGGAAGCAAATAGTTAAGATTTTTGATGCCAAAAGGCCCTATCACGACCTTTTAATGCAATCCTTTTGATGACCTAAACTGAATTGTTAAAGTGATGGAGTTATAAAAGGTGTTTGGCACTCTCTTTCTCGATTGCACGACTGGCATTTTAAAGCACGTCATGTTATGGCCCTACTTCCTGATGGGTATATCACCGTAAGCTTAGGGCCAATCGGCGTGGCTACGCTTGGGGGACTAACTACTACTACCCTGCAGGGTAACTTGATATATAGTACTTGGGCTTTGTTTCATCGCAATCGGTTGCTCTGCAGCTCTACAAGTCACCGACCTGCCCAGATATGTGGCACACGTGTGCGCATTGTAGTTCTAACTTTAGGCGGTACGAAGTTCGCGGGGTCAGCTAGTTCTTGTACAATTACCGGAACGGATCTTGAGCGCTGGCTTCAAGTTGCGCAGAAGTCAAATATTCGGTCGCTTTAGTGGTGCGAAGTGAGACGCGGGGGCGGCGAGTGTCAGTGATTGACTCGCCGCGCCATCGTGTCACAGACGTCACTCGTGATTCATTCCCTGCGTTTGCTGCATTTATCGAACAACGACGACGATTGGCTCGCCAATGTATGGAATGCGCAAACCGATCCCCACTGTGATGCCGAGCGCTCAACATCATGCTGGTAGGTCTTTACTACAATGAAGTTTGCGTTATAAGCGGAGACAGTTGCAAGCTTATAAGTGTGTAACTTGGAGTATAAACAAATATTGCAGTCGCCTAGAAGCAGTGTTGAAACATTCCTCCGGTTTAATTGTCGCATTGATTGCATTCGAAGTAATGACTACCAGCTATATTTTATCAATAGTATTACGCCTCTTACATGCTTTGTTGCTTCCGGCGTTAAATCAATTCTAAGCTAATTCATTATTGAATAACAGTTTGTTATTGTTTCACTGCCGAGTTAACACCCCCCTTTTTGAGGAGAATCATCAAATAAATCCTCCCGCTTTTGGGTGGAGCGGGAGAGCTTGTAAGACTTTTATTGACTAAAACCCACTCCCATGTTCCATCTATGCCTTTTTTTATGATGGGAAAATCATCAATGACAACCCCCGCTCCTGGGCGGAGTGGGAGATAGTGTCAGACTCTTACTGACTGAAAACCCACCCCGTTGCTTCAAGCCTTCATACCGGGGCTCGAGCTGTCTTTCGAAACAAACCTGGCCCCGGTAGGCTTCGACCCAGCTGGGCCCTTACTGTTGCTGACAACTCCTTGAGGCGCGCGGGAACAGTGCACGCCGTCGACGACTTGAGCTCGGTCCGGACAGTTACCAGATGGTCGGACAGCGAGCTACCCATTGCTCACTGTCCGCAAGCCCGCGTTCCATCTATGCCTTACTTTCCAGGACCACGGGTTTCCCTTTCGGAAGCCAATCCTAGGTCCCAGCAGGCTTAACATGCGAGCTACCCTCCTAGTCCGAGAGCCTAATTGGATCAAACTTGTATCAAAACGATTAGACGATAGGTTGGATGGTGTATGGCCGGCATAAGCCTACGGTGTAGTGTAATTATAGTTAGTTAAAGGTGTTTTTTAATTTAAAAAAATTACATAAGAAAGTGCCAAATCATCATTTTATTTGACATAACAGACTCTAATTTGAGTGCTCAAGTTTATTTATTTACTAGCGGCCTGTCCCGGCTTTGCATGGGCAATAAATATAGCCTATGTTACTCAGGGTGAATGTAGCTTTCCAATGGTGAAAGAATTTTTGAAATCGGCACAGCAGTTTTTGAGTTTATTTATTACAAACATACACACACACAAAAATAAAAATTTTCCCTCTTTATAATATTAGTGTAGTATCAAAGCTTTATGCACAAAACACTGTACAAAGGTGGACTTTATAATAATAATAATATTCCACAACTATCACACTACGCCGTCTAGTCCCAAGCTAAGCAGAGCTTGTGTTACGGGTACTAGACAACTGATAAACGTACTTATATATTTCTAAATACAAACATATTATAGATAAATTACACCCAGACACGGAACAAATGATTATGCTCATCACACAAACATTTGTCCTGGGTGGGAATCGAAGCCACGACCTCCGGCATAGCAGTCAGTCACTAACCACTAGACCAACAGGCCAGTCAAATTAAGTAATTAGTTAATACTTTAGGCATTATCTGCCAGTCGGCCAAGTTATAGTTGGTGTTCACTAATAAAAGAGATTTTGTCATTCACAAAACATCTGAACATACAAAAAAATCACAATAAAGCAAGAGATTAATCAGGTCCAAAGACATAATTGATTGACCTTTCCTTCTTAAGGACTGACTTGTAAAGTTCAATCACTTATCCATCAGTCAAGCGAAGCGTGTTGATTGCCCTTTTACAGTTTGTTGTGGTTTCAAATCGACGAGTGCAAAGGTTCTTCCTTGTAGAATATATGTACAGAATTATCATACTATGATATAGTTATTTATGAAAACCCTAAGGTCAATGTATATGTCGTGGCCAGATCTTACAAATTGACCTCTTCATGATACGGCCAACTAAACTGGCGAGATCGTTTTTAAACGTCAAAGTTTGATGATTATGTCAATCCTCGTTTCGCCTACTTTCTTTAGACCTTTTGTTATCATAGAAATCCTACATCAATGATATGGCCAGCGAAACAAGGATTGACATATCATCAAATTTTAACATTTAAACGATCTGACCCAAATCTGACCAGTTTTAGTTGGTCAAGCCCGATGACAACGTCACATTTAATGTAAAATGATGTGACTTTGTCAGCGGGCGGGTTATAATCCGCTATTTTTTTCACTATAGATCGACTTTTTTATGCTAAAGTGCCGCTTTCAAATATTTTCGTTGAATACTTGTTATTCGCCGAAGATAAAGTGTGCAAAGAGACGCTAATGCATTCAACAGAATAGGAGACTGTTATTAATGTATTCAAACACGTCAAAAAACTTGGCCGAAAGTACCTACATTGTTTTCTTAGTTTACATTTTGTCTCAAGCCCAGAAGAATAGGATATAGTTACGGTTCTGGTAAAGGATCAAATGCGTTATGCGCTGGTGCAGTCTACACTCCGCAGGTATCAATCATAAGACTGCAAGTGACGGTCGAAGCACCGAGTTTAGGCGATCCGTTGTGTAATGACGCTCTTACTATTGGTACTCGAAAGATGATTGGAGAGTAAATTCTTCTGCTTAACTTTTTAACCCCCAAGGTCGGATATATTCGCCAAATACTTTTGCGTTTATCCCGCCAGGGACGCACATCTACGACCAAATACTCTATACCGTTACCTCTTCTGTCATTTATGGGTATTCACACGAGGTTGTTGACGGGTGAAATGTGGACTCACTATTATTGTGCCGACTGTCATCACCGCCAACGGGCTCATGTGAAGGCCAAAAGCCTTGTCGACCACCAGTCAAGGCCCCGTTACAGAAGGCAGTACTTCTCTCGATATGGCTCGCATAGTGAAGAGGTGCCTTTCTCTGAAGCCCTAACCATCGTTAGGTTTTACCCTGCTCCCGACACTGGTGGACTATCATTTTCTGTATTTTTTGTGTGTTTTTTTTTTTAAGAAACATTAAAATTGTATAAAATATGTTATTAAGAAGACAAATAAAGGAAATAATGCTACCTATAGCTACTTCCCAGAAATCAGAACACAGAAATGTTTATTTCAAATAGACCAATTAAAGACACTTTTGAATTGTCAAAATGTCGGTCAGTCAAACAAGTGAAGCTACTAAATGCGTGGATCTCTATGGAGAAGAACGTGCAAGAAACTCCATGGACATTCTTTTAAATTATATTATGAGTTACATAAATCAAGCGAGCATAATAAAGATAAGTACTAACAATAAAAAAATAGAAATTGAATAGAAATTTAAATTGAATTAAGTCACTGCATGGCAGCTAAGAGATGACCAGTCTCAACTGACGGCGCCCGTTCACCAAGGAGACCATACTGACGATAAACACGTTATGGTTGATCAAGATGATACACGTAAACTAATCGGTCTGAGTGACTTTACGACCCAACAAAACTCAAACCAAGAAAAAACAAGAAACGTTTAATTAAAAAACGTGAGTTGACAAATATCAGACAAATGTATTTAGTGATACACATGACGTCACACTTGACGGATGCATAAGAGCATCGGAAGTTGGTAATTAAATATCAATTCATCGTTCGAAGCACTCAGGAGGTTATTTTTGGTTACATCATAAAGGAAGATGTAAAACCTAGTCTATCTTTTTAATAGCTATGTGTGTACAGTGTAAAGTTACTAGGGTGAACTAGCCATACGTGCCTTAGTCGCTAACTGGCCCCACTTGCAAAACTAAGACACGCATTATCTCGAAGATTTTTCCGATATAAAAAAAAAAGTTTTATTCTGACATAACAACAAATTTACTGTTTTCTATGCTATAAGACCTTGTTTTATGCCAAATTTCAGGATTCGGGGCCTATGAATTTTGAATCCCTTCAGAGTATCGAAATATACATTTTTTTTGCGACAGACACGGCCGTACCATTTTAATTCGTTAACTCAGTAGTTTGAGCATATGGTTTTAATTTCAACTCGATATCTTCCCGTGTCCCCGACATAAAGGGTCTTGACAGACAGACAGACAGACAACATAGTGATCCTATAAAGCTAGAAGCCTAAAACTACACTGCGCACACGTGTGCCACACACGCCAATATGGGCGCGTCGGTCTCCATACATTTTATATGGAAACTAGACTTGTAGAGCTACACTTGATCCACGCCACGTGACATCGTTCTACGTACAAATCAGTCGTGTTACACGTGTGCATCAGTTTAATGTAGTTCTAGCTGCAGGGTTACGGAACCCATAAAAAGAAAGTGATGAAAATAACTTTTGATTCAAAATACAAGTGAGAAACAAATAGTAGTGTCTCGTGTTGAACCTCCGACCTTTACTATCGATAGGTCAGCACCGAGCATTGTGCGCTGATGACGACTCGCATTCTGTTCCGCATTGCTCGCTGTTCGAAGATAGAGCCCCAATTAACACTTCGTACTGGCCAATTTATATTCAGTCTTTGTAGACAATTTATAAAGGGTCAGTCCTGAAGGATAAATGGTAGATTTGACTTTCAATACGTAGTTGCGAATTTAATACTAACGATTTTAAATAAGAACTATTTATGACAAAATATATCGTCGTGAGTTATAATTTTTATGTAATCGTTGATTTTGTCGATTATTTTGATTTTATGTAACTTACAACTATATAATTAAGTATAACTTTATCAAAATATATGTAGTTAAAAATAACTATATCAAAATACAAATATATTTTTTATCGTGTCACTTTCGGTAGAATTTTCCAAACTGCGCCTGGACTTCCGGATCAATCTTTTAAAGTTACCCCGTAATTCTCTGGGTGCACCACCGTTTAGGGCCCCGTTTAGCCAGCCTATGCACAGTAATCGCTGCTGTTTGTCTTGAAGCCACTCCATTGCACTAGAAAACGTCGTGGGCGATTACAAGAAGGAAAGTCATTCAACTGCTTACTTAAGTTACTTACCAAAGCGGGTGAGTCCAGTGGCCTCGACCTGGACTTCCTCAGGTCACTTTCTCCATCAGAAGGTCTGGACTGTCTGTCACTCTCTCTATCCGACGAGTTGTACCGTCTCTTTTCTTCTTTGCGCTCCTTGTATCTCCTGTCTTCTTTCAGTGTCTTGTCGTATCTGCAAGTTAAATTTTTGATACAAAACTAAAATTAGGCTTATTAAATATAGTTCTCAAAAACGCCCCCGTTACCACTTCTAGTGTGGCCAAGCTAGTGGCCGTAAAAAATGTAATTAATCCCTCTGTTAGATTATTAAAAAATAAGGGACACGTATTTTTTTATTTGTAAATTAAACCAAAAATGACAAAGATATAGCCCATTAAAGTTACTTGTAACGTCACATTTTTTCGCACGGGGTGACGTCACACGTAACTTTAATGGGCTATATAATCTTTGTTATTTTTTGTTTAATCGAAAAAGGAAAAAAATAAAAAAACCGACTGCGTAAAAAATTACTTTAAATAAAAACAGAAAAGAAAAATAAACAAGTTCAGTCCACAGTTCAGCAACAGTCAGGACCCACATTAGATAGAATGATTTTAGTCTAGATTATTTTAATGGGTCCCGACTGTTGCTGAACTGTGGACTGAACTTGTTTATTTTTCTTTTCTGTTTTTATTTAACCTTTAAATTTTTTACGCAGTCGGTTTTTTTATTTTTTAAATTAATTTTTTATTTTACACTTTTTAGTTACTATATGTACAAAATAAATAACATAGATTTCCTATTGTACTTTTTTTTTAATATGGCCATGACATACCATTTTGAAATCCTCATGAAAAGCTCTTTAATTTGACACCCATATTGCAGAATTAAAAAAAAAAATTTTTTTTACTCTAACATATAGCATCTCACAGTTGATATGTTGTTTTTTTTTTAACGTTACCTATCTAAGAACACTTGGGTTAAAAGACGAATCTAACGATATGTTAATTATAAAAATCTGTTTAGCGGTTTGGAAGATATGAGGTAATAAAGAATATTACATACATACAAACATACAAGATACGCGCGAAAAACATAACGCTTCTTGCAGTCGGGTAATAAAAATACGTGTCCAATATTTTTTTATAATCTAAAATACGGACTAAAGAAAATGTAATTATTTTGACCCTGAAAACTACCCTATTGGGAAGAAGTGTCTGTTAAGAAAACAGAATTTTGAAAAAGTTGATTTCAGAAAACCTTAAAAAAATGTGTAAACTGGTGTAAACGTGGGAAAACTGCCATCTTACTATTAACTTCTGTTTAATGGATTTAAAAATAGAAATACTAGATGGGATTTCCGTACTATAGTCAAGTTACTCATTGACTGAAACGATAACTTCAGTTTGATCTCGAGGATCGCGCAATCATAATTAAAATTTTTTGCTCGTCTGTGCCAGAAGGAGGGTTATCTACATATCTATTGGTCCCTTGAATATTGTGTCCATTAAAGCAATGTTATGCTTTATAGATATAATCATCATCTTCTTGCACTTGTCCCGTGTTATTTGAGGTCAGCGCCACATATTTTTTCTTCCATTCCATCCTGTCACTCGTCATGCTATCGCTAATTCGAGTCGAAGCTCCAAAGCCTTGAGCATCGCCGCCGAGTTGCTAGTCTGCCGGTTTTCTATCGTTTACATTTCGGGGAGTGTGCACTGGAATTGCACAATCTAATTCCGCCAAGTCCGTTCCATCATCGGACCACACGACGTACAGCGTTGCGCCACCGGTACATGGTAGACATCCCACCCATACGCACAAAACGTTTTGCGAACACATTTATTGTGCGTACAGCCAAGGAGTGGAATTCCCTGCCGGAATCTGTGTTTCCTGATAGCTACAACTTAGGAGTCTTTAAGTCGAGAGTGAATAGGTTTCTTCTTGGCAAGCGTGCTTCATCGTCGGCCACATCATCGCTTACCATCAGGTGAGATAGTGGTCAAGCGCAAGCCTATCATTAATAAAAATAAAAAAAACTCTTTTCTTTCATATCACACCTCTCACAATCCATCCATCTTTTCTTTGGCCACCCTCTTCCCCTCTATCTTATTCATATATCATAATTATTTTAGTAACATGCGTTTCAATCCTTCCCTTCACATGACCATCATCATCATCACCATCCGGGCCTTGATTGAGGCCATGGTCCGGAGCGAGGAGGAGTGGCAGGCGGTCGCCAACTTCTGCGAAGCAGTAATGCTCGCTAAGGAGGAGGCCGACCGCATCAGGCAACGGCGCTCTCGCTGCCGCCGGGATTCCGATCCCGATTTCCAGCCACCGTAGGCGCGGGCTTGCGGACAGTGAGCAATGGGTAGCTCGCTGTCTGGCCGTCCGGTGACTGTCCGGACGAAGCCTAAGTCGTCGACGGCGCGCACTGTTCCCGCGCGCCTCAAGGAGTTGTCAGCAACAGTAGGGGCCCAGCCGGGTCGAAGCCTACTGAGGCCAGGGTTATCCGAAAGGGAACTCGAGCCCCAGTATGAAGGCTTGAAGCTACGGGGTGGATTTTTTAGTCAGTAAGAGTCTGACACTATCTCCCGCTCCGCCCAAAAGTGGGGGTTATCATTGGATGATATTCCCAAACGAAAATAAAAAATCATCATCATCATCATCAGCCTTTTTAATGTTCCCACTGCTGGGACTCAGGCCTACTCTCTAGGAGAAGGAAGGAGCCGTAATCCACCACGCGGGCCCAGTACGGGTTGGTCTTCACATGACCATACCAAGATAAATATAATGTTCTCTCTATTTTGCATAATGTATGATATTTAAGTACTGAATATATTTGTTATGTTTCTTACCTTCCATCATGTTCCTCCCGGTACCGCCTCTCTGTTTCATATTTCTTCTCTGGTTCATATTTTCTCTCTGTCTCATATTTTCTCTCTGTCTCATATTTCCTCTCAGGTTCATATTTCCTCTCTGGTTCATATTTCCTCTCAGGTTCATATTTCCTCTCTGGTTCATATTTCCTCTCTGGTTCATAGTTCCTCTCAGGTTCATATTTCCTCTCTGGTTCATATTTCCTCTCAGGTTCATATTTCCTCTCCGGTTCGTATTTCCTGTCAAGCTCATACTTCCTCTCTATCTCGTATTTCCTCTCCGGGTCGCTGTCCCGAGGATCGGAGCTCCTGTACCTATCTAAGTCTTCCCTGGAGTTCCTGTACTTCTTCTCGTCAGCCTTGCATTCGTAGTCTATCTTCTTCACTATGATCTCGCTAGGTTCTGGGTCGGTGTACCTGCGTTAGAAAAGGATATTTTTTAGATTTTTATCCAATTTTTTATACGTATGTCTATGGTGGTCTGTCAATTTTATTAGTCTATAAAATTAGCTAAAAGGGCTTATTTGTAATAATTTAAATAATTCTAGATAGTCCCTTTTTTCTGTTTCTTTTTTGGCCTGTAGCCCGATTCACGTAATGAAAACCGTAACGATGTCTTAGCGATTTAGTCGTTTAGACCATTTCCGTACATCCATCAATCGAGTTTGAACGACACCGATTTGGTTTAAAATCGTTTGAAATTTAAAAAAAAATCTGTATTACATTATCCTAGTAGAATACTTGTTAATGTAACTGGAAATAAGTCGCTTTTGGATAGGACTTCGATCAAACGACTATAAAACTTCAACGATATTTGGCTTGTTTGATTTTACCTGAATCAGGCTACTGGTAGCATAAACGTAATCAACTTAATCATATGTCTACTACTGGGACTCAGGCTTCTTCGCTTGGAAAGAGAGTGTGCCCTAGTGTACCATGCGGGCCCAGTGCGGGTTAGTGAATGTCATATATCTTAGATTTTTGAGTCTGGGACATGCCGGGTTCCTCCGGGATTCATTCCGGGATGAAGTAAATTACACAAAGTAATACACCTAGCTGGGTTTGAATCGGCGACCTACAACTCATAAGTCGGAGCCGGTACCACTGAAACACCATTACTAAAAGGAACGTTTCATACTTTTTATTTATTTGGCCACAAAATGATTAGAATACCTCAATACTTAAGTATGTATTTATTAGTGTAGTTTATGTATAAGTTGTGTTACTTTTTGGGATACAATACAGTTTGTTCTATTCTATTCTAATATTTTTTAGGTGTTGATGTTAATTAAATATAATTTTATATGTCTTTGGAAATATACACGTTACAAATCTACATTAATTCATTAAACCCCAAGCGAACGCCGGCGTTCGCACACCTATTGTCTTTCTATTGTGTCTGCAATTTCCACGATTGAAAGGAACAAAAAAATCAAATTCACGTTTCGCATCTTATCATCACGGGAAATCAAAATTATATATCTCTATCGTAATACATGATGATGATGTTTCTATGCGATAGTTTTCCTGCTATAAATGGATGCGTTTCCTATGACTCACTGTACCTTGAATAACTAAGTTACATCTATTTGTATATGAATACAAACAGCTACTAAGTCTTTAGTATTCGCCGTTCCAGCTAAGCAAACGATGTAGTGACGCTATAATATCAAGCGACGCGAAAAACAAAGCCATTGAAGGAAAATATTGAAAACCATTATACTCTACACCTGTATACCTTCTGGTTTCTTTATTTAGGAACTTATATGCACTACAGTCACACATCTAAAATTAAACATAAGAAAGGAACCTCTGAGACAAACTTTATGGATATATTGACTATAATTGACTAGCAAAAGTGGAGATGAGCAGGCCAATTTATGAGACACAACCGGGTAAAGTGGAGCCAAATAGTGACAGATTGGCACCCCAAGAATTGGAAACGAAGACCTAGATCTCGGTCTATCACTTAATGGTTTGCTGGAAGAAAACTCAACTTTGAGTTAAGCTCGCCTATGTTAAGAACTTTGTTATCCACTTATATTATAAGTTGTTATGGTGTACAATAAAGAATTTTAAGAAAGTGACTTTATATATCTTAAATTTTTTTTTCACAACTATCACACAGCGCCGTCTAGTCCCAAGCTAAGCAGAGCTTGTGTTATGAGTACTAGACAACTAATAAACATACTTATATATTTCGAAATAAATACATATAATAGATAAATTACACCCAGACACAGAACAAATGATCATGCTCAACACACAAACATTTGTCCTGGGTGGGAATCGAACCCACGACCTCCGGCATAGCAGTCAGGGTCACTAACCATTAGATCAACAGGCACAACAGGAGGTTTGTTGTGTTTTACCACATAATTTCCCACAATACAGTTTTATATCGTACAGCATCGCATCACTAAAGTAGCTCACCTAGGACGCGAGTAAGGAGCGGGCTCGAGTCACGTGGGATTTTCATGTCACTCACAACGTTATCTGATGAAAGTCGTGCCCTGATTTCTTCTTGTTGTTTAGTTTAGTTTATCTAATAATGTTTTAGAATACACAAAATTCAGTATTGTTTTAGAAAATTATACTAGCACTGCATTGAAAATGTGAAGTTGTTTTTTTGAAGACGATACGGGGTTTATTAGACCCTGTAACGTTGAAGAAACTACCAGCTTTTTTTGTCTAAGTACGACGTTAATGTGACCCTGTATTTAAGTGGATACACCACTGCATTCTGCACCGACATCTTAGACATATAATCATCTCTTTTTTAGACAATACCAAATTGAAATTATAGCCTCTGCACCGAAGAAAATAGTGTGTTATGTTATTTGTGTTTTTTTTGTACTGTTTTTGTTTTTTGTTGATATTTTGTTTTTGTATTTTTTTGTTTTTTTTTTATGTTTTGATCTTAACCGCACCACGAGAGAGACTCGTACGAGGCCTATTAGACCTCGAACGAACATGTTAAGAATTCAAAAATTTAATTTTAAGGATCCAATTCAAGAACTGAGAGATAGTCCACCAGTCCCAACAAAAATGTTTTTTTTTTTTCGTTTGCTTTTTGGCCTAACTCGCGCTCTTCTATCTTTCATAGTGTCGGAGATAATTTTGTGCAAAGCGATATAAATGTCGAGGATTTTGGCAAAAAAATCGTGAATATTAATATTATGAACAGCCTAGTTGGACACATAAATACCAGGAATGCAGAGATAATGCACAGGTACCTTCTATACTCGGAGTCGTCTCGGGCAAGATGTTCAGGGCTCTTGAGCACCCGTGTGCGCGTCTTAGGCTGGACTACTTCCTTCTCTTTCTTGCTCTTCTTAGAAGAGTCGCGAGAGAATAGCTGTTTCATCTGATAAAAGAGAAAAAAAACAAAGTTGTTCTTACAAAAGCGTAAATAGCACATTTTTTTTTATACGAGTGCAGAAAGTTTGTCATTACGGCCGAGGCGGAATTCGCACGAGCCGTTAGCAAGTGTGCTATGAAGCTGAGGGCTGCAGTGATTTTGCACATGAATCAAACGACTTTTTTCAATAGACTTACGAAGAAATGAATAAACGGGGTTGACCAGCGACTCGTGGGGGTCGACACGCGCCCAGCCTGGTACTATACATGTAATAACATTGTGGTAGCGGAGAGCACTCGCACTTTTCTGCACCAGTGTGGAAAACAGTCAATTGCGTGCGTAAAAGCGGTGGGATAAGAGCGGGTTTTCGAGTAAGTGTATTGAAAAATACTTTTTAAAACGTATTGATTGAATAACATACCTTTTCAAGTCCAGTTAGTTTCTTCGCCTTCGGCGGTTTCGCACTGACTTTGTCATCAAGTCTGCTAGGACTTTTGTCGTATCTATCAATTTTTGGCTCAAAATGTGATCCTTCATCGGCACTTCTATCTCGCCCCGAGTACTCCTTTCTATATCCATCGGCCCGATAGTCTTTAAACCTTGCCAGATACTCTCCATTAGCATAAATCTGCTCAGTAGGATAGTTATCTTCTGTATGTTGCCTTTCACTGGCCAAAAATAAAGATGTATCTCTGACGTCATCATCACTCTCATGTCTCCTGTGTCTTGTTCTATGTATCTCTCCACTAGAGTCTTTTCTAAAATCATTTTCAATTCCCGAATCAACTAATCGATTGTCGATTTCATAGCGACGTGGTGATCTATCGTCTCGATAGTATTCCCGGCTGTCACCAGAATCATGTCTTCTCATGCCAAATTCTTCTTTATATCGGTCCTTATTCTTCACTCGTCGTAGTGAGTGATAGGAATCAGCATATTTCGGGAGATTAGCATAATCTTCTTCACGTTCTTGAGCAATTTCAGGATTGGAGGAGTAATGTCCTTTTCTTTTACCAAAATATTCATCTTTTCCTTTATATTTCTGTCCAGTTTGAAGTACATCATGACTAGAAGTGAGCTTTTTCGCTTTGTACTTTTTCTCTTTATATTCGTCTGGACTGAGGAGTGGTTTGCCTGTAATCGAATCCAAGCTTGGAGGCTCATACTCAGGTTCAGGAGGAAAGTCTTTCTTATTACTTTTGAATCTAGGTTCCAACCGATCAATGAACTCACGCCTGTCCACCTCTCCTTTAGGAGCTTTATGGAATGTCCTACTCTCAGTATTGTATTTGACTTTTTGGTTATCTGAATCATACTTACTGTAGTCTTCAGTAACACTGCTTTCAGCAAAACCGTCTCTCTCTAGTGTATTTCTGTAGTAACGAACTGTTTCGTTCACATATCTTTCTGTTGCTTTCATCCGTTTTTCTGCTTCATATATAGGATCTTCAGGCAAATACCTGGATATGGGTTGCTCTTCAACATTTCTCTCACGATCAAGTCTACGAGCATTTAATCGTGATTCTAAAAGTTGACGTCTGTGACTTAGCTCATTAAAATCTAGATCAACCTTTGTTGTTTCTGGTTCATATGTTTTCTTCTTTGTGTCCATACCATCTCCTCTTCCTCTGTATTGATTACTTAAATCAGGTGACTTATCTTTTGGAGAATTTTCATTTGCATACGTAGGTTCAAATTCTTCAAAACTAGTCAACTTGTATTCTCTGAACCTCGGTCTTATAGGTGAGTCTGTGATATTGTATGTTGGTTCAATAGTATTAAAATTATCGTTTTCTTTGTTTTTATAATCATAATCGTACATGCGAGTTTTGGTGAACTTGTGTCTGTCTTCATAACCTAAGCCTTCATCTTCATCCGAAAAGTTTCCATACTTTTCTCTGGACGGCGAGTAAGTTTTGTGAACAGTCTGTTTGTTTAGCCTGTTGACATGAGAATCGTGATCTCTTACCACGTGAGCGTATACAACTCCCTTGTCCATCTTATTTACTGGTGAAGGCACTCTATCAGGACTAGTATTCCTCACGAATAAATTAGGATCGGGGCTTACACTTGGTTTGATATAAGAAAATGGTTGACTTGTATTTGTTCCGTTTGGTGGAGAGATCAAATGAGATTTCGGTGGTGTTGCAGATTGGTCCTCCTTCAGGATTCTTACTAAATGATCAACAGTATGCCCCCGAGTCAATGGCGGTTTATCAGGGGGTTGCTGACTACTATGTATCATTTCTTTATCACCATAAACGTTCTCTTCGATCTTTCTTATGCTATCCTTTATTCTATCTTTGACTTCAACTGGATGGATGTCTATATTTTTTGATGAGTCTATTTCATCCACTAGCAAAGTTTTCTTCACTTCAGTTTTTCGTTTCGGTGTGTCAATTATTTGCGGGGATGACTCTTTTTCTTTCTCTTGTGATTTACTCTTCCTAGCTCTGGTAGGTGCCTTTGGCTCTGGTTTCTCTGGAGTTTTATACCTAGGAGGTTTTTCAACAGGATTAACTTTCTTACTTTCAGTTTTCGTATCCTCAGATTTACTTTCTTTCAGAGCAGACTTTTGTTTCTGATAAATGTCCAGTGGTGATATTTTTTTGAAGTAATCTTCTCTAGGTGAACTTTCTATTATGGGTGATAACTGAGTCTTCTTATTTCTCAAAGACTTTAAGAACTCCTCAGTTTCGCTACCAGACCTTTTGCGAATGGGTTTGTTTTGTGTAGTGTTCAGGCTTGTGTTTGACTTCAAATCAGATACGTCACTTTTGCTTCTTTTGACGACGGTAACTGGCTTAGTGGCAACAACAACGGGCACATCAGGGCCCTTGTTAGTTTGTGCTCTTCTGAATAGAGTAGATAGTGATGTTCTTTCTTTCCTCTTTTTGCCGCTTACATCACTTGTCGATCGACCTAGTGGAGTTTTCTCTGGAGCACCTTCGTCGCTGTTTCTTCTTCCTATTCTATTATCCTTTTTTCTTCGGTGTGGTAAAGAGAAGAACTTTTCCGGTGGATGATCCGACGTGCATGTGATGCCCTCAGCTTGAGCTCGTACTTTGTTAGCTTCTTTAATTAGCTCTTTTTCTGATAGATGTGTGAATGGTTCCTTTCTGATTGACTTAGGTTGGTCAGATGAGGTGGTCCGCGTTGCACGCGGTTTATCTGCAAAAATAATTTGTTTATTTAGTTATTTGTCTAAATTGAAATCTTAAAGAATATTTTAGCAAGTTAGCTTCTATATGCAGGTTTGAAGAGTTATTCTTTTAGGGTAGGTATAGGAAACTAGGTATTTAGGTGGTTTTTGTAAGAGTAACATGAGTAACCGGTATTTTTTTTTAGTAATAATGATGAAATCATGAATTAATTGATGGAAATACATAGATCCTTTTCACGTAATTCCATGAGTTATTATGAAAAGCTGCTTGTATTACAAGTACCAAGTAAACATGAAAAAATAAATGAATATGATAAAATATGAACTTTAACCCAACAGACACAAAGCTCAAATTGCAAAATAGAAAAAAAAAAATGTTTTGTAGTTTTTAGTAGAGTCGCATAAACCAGTTAAGTTAGACCATTAATTAAGCTCAAGTCATGAGTTATTTTGTATAAAATAATGAAGAGATAATAGAACAAAGGTACTTGTTTGTTAATCAAAGATTACTATTAATCATTTTCGTGAATCCGACGTATTTTTTTAAGGGATTTAAAGTTCAATAAATCTTGGTCAGAGCAGTGTTAAATAGAGATTTACCTATTTGCTAGATTTCACATTTCACTAAAATGTATTTAATACAGACTTCAGCAAATGGCTTTATCGGCGTGATATTGAAAAAAGAAGTAGATATCTATCGTAAATGCTACCCCAGCCCCCCTAGCCAAGTTACAATCGAATTCCGTTCTCTATTCGGAAACGCCTAGGTGACAGCAATTGTAGAAAACGATAAGTTGGTAGCCATGTTGACGCGCCTGAGTCGGCCGCTCGTTCTACAATGTAGCGTTTGTATAACAAAGGATGTAGCGTTAAATATTGTAAAAACGATTTTGAACGATGTGAACTTGGCTACGAATTGTCTATTCGTTTGTTCTGACCACGCGACTTTACGTTGAGATGACGTCATTCCCATACGTTTCATCACTTTTCAACAGCGTTAACGATTGCAGAATAACAACTTGGCTAAGCGTGCAGGACATGAACTACCCCTGTACCAAACATCCTAATCCATAAAGCTGTTCGACAAACATATCTACTTAATGTACAATTGCGGCTTTTTAATATTAGTGTAATGTCGTCTGGATCGAAAATTATGAAAAAAGCCAACAAAAATACATCATCAATGAAAAATTTCGGTCTACCTATCAGGTTTCATGAGAAACAGCTTGGTTAGTTAAGATTTTATAGTCAACAAGCTGTATGTATGAATACAGGGGCCAGGGTTATCCGAAAGGGAACTCGAGCCCCGGTATGAAGGCTAGAAGGAACGGGGTGGGTCTTTTAGTCAGTAAGAGTCTGACACTATCTTCCGCTCCGCCCAAGAGCGGGGGTCGTCATTGGATGATTTTTTCCCACCATAAAAAAAGCTGTATGTATGAAACGGGACCCTATGGCTGATAGGGTCCCATTTTAACCCTTACGGTATACGGTACGGAACTCTCAAAAAGTGGCGTACTACTTACTACTGTAAGTCGGTTCACTGGACCTACTTATAAGTAATTCATCTATTCTTCGTTTTTCCTAAAAAAAAAAAAACACATAAACATTTTTTTTTGTTTTTCTAAACACGTGTTACGTAATAATAAAATAAAAGTTCCATCAAAGTGCCGTACTACCGTAAAATTCACTGGACCTACTTACAAGTAATTCATATTAAAATGCAATAAGAATACAAAATGTCGGTGGCGTCATAACGTAACGGGTAGCACGGCGAGCAAAGAACTTATTTTTCGCCTCCTACGCATGTTAGTAACCCCACGTCCTGAGCAAAAACTAACAATGGCTAATGATTTAGAAATGATGGCTCATGCTTCATCATTTAAGGATATTGACACGGTGGCTAAGAGATTTGGTTTCTCCTTATAAATGAGATATAAATTAAATAAAAAGCCTTATATTTCTTGCTGATTCAATTATTAATTCATTAAACCCCAAGCGAACGTTCGCGCACCTATTGTCTTTCTATTGTGTCTGTAATTTCCACGATTGAAAGGTTAAAATCACGTTCATGACTTCAATGATAAATAGCATTTAAAAGATTTCATAATAATAATGAATATTGATAAATATATCGATAAATTAATATTGGTAAATTCATAATTTAATATCTAGCATACATATATTTTATTATTATATCATATTTGTATTCATTATTGTTATACATATTTACATTATTATTCACACTCTCCTTATTGATTTTTTTTTTTCAAAAAATTACAAAATTCAATTTGAAGACCATTAAACACTGTTGCAGACAGGCACGACGCAAAATCGCGATAATGCCATTACGCGTTATCAAAGAAATTGATCTATTCTTTTTTATAGTGTAAAATCATCAAATAATAACTTCTCCCGGTCTGGGGCGAGAGGGGGTGTCAGACTTTTACTGACTTAAACCCACCTGTGTTCCTTCTATTGCCTTATGCATTGCTTTAGCTGTTTCAACCATTATCATCGTATTTGTTCTCTTGAATAAAGCAATCCTAATATTATAAAGAGGTAGTTTGTTTTATTTGTTTGTAGGAGGTAATCTCTGGAAGGACAGGTCTGATTGGTAAATTTTTTTACCGATAAAAGCAGCTTTTGCTTTATTCCTGAGTGACATAGGCTATATTTTATGTACGCGGGCGACGCAGCGGGCAAAATCTAGTGTAAACCATATTTTTAAGTTTTTACAAAACGATCAATAACGCTTGCCACACAGTGTAATCCCATAAGGGACACATCGCATAATTGCTGTAATGTTATGTTTTGTTAGCTAGTTTCAAGATTGCGTCTTTTTCACGTACATAAACTGTTTTTCTTTCTTTCTTTCTTTCATAAAGGTGTCATATATGAAAATCAAGTTCCCTGCCGAAGTTTGTGTTTCCTGATAGCTATTACCTAGGGGTCTTTAAAACAATATTGAATAGGTTACTTCTAGGCAAGCGTGCTCCATCGTCTCCATCGACCACATCATCTCTTACCAACAGGTGAGATATTGGTCAAACACAAGCCTAAAAATAATAAACAAAAAACTGGGCAAGTGCGAGTCGGATTCGCACACTGATGGTTCCGTGCAAACTACAATTCCCAAATACAGTCTCGAAGATTTTTCCGAATCACAATTTTTTTTTTGTGGCGTAGATAACAAATATACTGTTTTCAGATTTTTTCCTATACTTGTGCTATAAGAAATTGCTTTGTACCAAATTACAGGATTCTGAGTTAACGGGAAGTTCACAGCTTAAAGGGACCAAAGACCTAAGTATGTGGTTTTAATTTCAACTCGATACCTGCACGCGTTTTCAAGATAAAGGGTCTTGACAGACAGACAGACGGACGGACGGACAACAAAGTAATCCTATAAGGGTTCCGTTTCTTCCTTTTGAGATACGGAACCCTAAAAAGAGTTGCTCAAAGCATAGGCTTTAATTTTCATACGCTTGCACTTGTCCCATACTTTCTTCTGCCTATACCACTGGTAATTAGTTTGCCCAAAAACAAGATCATCGCATCGGGCGATCTGTTCCTTCCTCGATCGTGACTTAAAAGTAACAACCCTTTTTAACCAATACCAGTATCGTAAAAGGACCCAATGGAATCCAAAAGTTGTTTGCGCCAAAAGTCAGAGCTAAAAATAAGCGTGAGCAAAGAAGTGTGACGTCATTTACTTTAATGCGCTTGCGACGATTCCGAATAAGCAGTATGCAGATCTATATAATAAACATCGAATGGTGTATCACTGATTTTTCAAGTCATTCGGGTATCCGTCCAGAAAAATAAAATGATAGGCTTACAGCCTAAAGCAACCTAGAGCAGTGGTGACCTCTTGGTAACAGTCCTAACCAACTTTAACGAGTTGTAGAACGCGGGTTCAAACCCAGCTAGGCGCACTACTTTGTATAGTATATTTCATCATCTCTGCCTTCGAAGCAGTGAAAAAAACGTGAGGAAAAGAATCTGAAGAGATGTGACATCTATTAATCTGCCATGCCCTAGGGCCGCGTGGTGGATTATGGCCCATTCCATCTCATAGAGAGGAGATCTGAATGCAGTGGGAATTATTATTACTGAGTTGTGAGCAGTGGTGGCCAAGTGGTATCGGCCCTGACTTACGAGTTGCAAGTTGCAGGTTTAAACTCATCCAGGCACATTACTTTGCGTAATTTATTTCATTACCACTGCTCCCAAAACGGTGAAGGAAAACATCGTGAGGAAACCGGCATGTCCTTTTTTTTTATGGTGGGAAAAAATCATGCTTTGACATCCCCCGCTCTTGGGCGGAGCGGGAGATAGTGTCAGACGCTTACTGACTAAAAGACCCACCCCGTTCCTTCTAGCCTTCATACCGGGGCTCGAGCGCCCTTCCGGATAACCCTGGCCCCAGTAGGCTTCGACCCGGCTGGGTCCCTGCTGTTGCTGACAACTCCCTGAGGCGCGCGGGAACAGTGCGCGCCGTCGACGACTTGGGCTTGGTCCGGACAGTTACCGGACGGCCGGAAAGTGAGCTATCCATTGCTTACTGTCCGTAAGCCCGCGCCTACGGTGGCCGGAAATCGGGATCAGAATCCCGGTTGCGACGGCGGCGGCGAGAACGCCGTTGCCTGATGCGTTCGGCCTCCTCCTTTGCGAGCATTACTGCTTCGCAGAAGTCGGCGACCGCCTGCCACTCCTCCTCGCTCCGGACCATGGCCTTGACCAAGGCCCGGTGCGAGAGGTCTCCGCCGCCGATCGCCCCCACGAGGGCACGGTGATAAACCGGCATGTCCTAGAATAAAAAATTTGAGTGACATTCACCAACCCGCACTGGGCCCGCGTGGTGGATTGAAGTCAGCGCAATACGTTTTTTTCTTCAATTCTATCCGGCCAGAATTCACGCTGTTATTTACTCCCTTTTCTTCCATATCACTGCTTACATAATCCATCCATCTTTTCTTTAGCCTCCCCCTCCTTCCTTCTCCTTCCTAAATGATAATTTGAATATTACAAAACCTCTATTAACAATGGAGATTGTTCCTAAACGTCTATGATTTTTTACCCATATATATTATTCGCCGGTGGTCTAAACAGTCATATGATATTTTTGCTTCAAAGATGTTTATCGTATTGTAAATAATCCTTAATAAATTAAAGACTTATAACGGTGTTCCACAAAGATTTTGGTGTCAAGTTTAATATGTATTTATTGTGAATTATCTTTGCATCACCAGACTTGTTTGGTTCAATTATGTTTGAGATCGTAGATGTAGACGTCCACTGTTGGACATATGCCTCCCCCAAGTGTCGCCATAACGGCCGGTCCTGTGCGTCTCGCATCCATCAGATTCCCGCGACCCTCACCAAGTCATCAGTCCACTTTGTGGGAGGCTTCCCAACGCTGCGTCTTCCGGTATGAGGCCCCATTGACCATCCGTTATGCGAGCAATGTGTTCTGCACACTAATATTTAAGTCTGGTGATTTTTTAGGCTATATCGGCAACCTTGGGTCTCTTGCGAATATTTTCATTTCTGGTGTGATCACACAAGGTAACAACACGGTATAAAGCAATGGGATAACCCGAACCCAAAGTGAGAAAATTGTGCAAGTACTCCAGAACTTTTTCGGGTAAATAAACAAAAAAACAGGGCAAGTGCGAGTCGGACTCACGCTACGAGGCGACAGTTTCGTATAACTTACCTATCAAAACAGTGCAACTCCCGAATTTAGTTATAAAGATTTTTCCGAATCGCAGAAAAGTTTTTTTTTATGATATATTTACAAAACAGTTTTCAGATTTTTACCTACACTTGTGCTATGAGACCTTGCTTCATTCCCAGGATTCTGGGTCAATGGAAAGTATCCTATGAATTTCGATTCCCTTGAGAGTGTCAAAATATACGTGTTTAGCGACATAAACGGCCGTATCTTTTTTATTCTTTAACTCAAAGTTTTTATCACCTCTTCAAGGGTCTACAAACTTGAGTAGGTATATAGTTTTAATTTCAACTCCATACCGCCACGCGTTCCCGAGATAAAGGGTCTTGACTGTCAGACAGAGAGGCAGACTACAAAGTGATCTTATAAGGGTTCCGTTTTTTTCATTTTGATGTACGGAATCTTAAAAATGTAAAGAAATAGGTACCTTTTGCGATACTTAGCTTGATACTAGTACATAATGAGTAATTCTTTAGTGATACGACCCTGAAAGCCTTACAAACACTTCAACTAACCACATGTTGACATATAATTAGTATATATTATAAAATTAAACACGCTGTGTGGCCGTGACAATGATGGTCCGTTGTCCACACAAGACGTCTTCAATAACTGTTTATACCAGTTAGACAAGGATATTGTGAATTCGAATAGATTTTATTTTATTTTTAATATACCACTGATTCTGAGAATGTATTTATTTTTATAGATATTTTTTGGGAACCGAGATAATCCCGTCTGTTTAAATTTTTAATTGGATTTCCTGATAGTCTCGGACATAATTGATTAGCGGTGCAAAAAACATTACAGGTAACTAAATAAATCCAAATAAACAAAAAAATTCGGTTAGTGTATTGGTGTCACTGCTAGTTTAGTTTCTGTAAACTGTCTATGGATCCGACCTGGTAGATATAATTAACTGCGTGTCTATTCGATAGAATAGATCAACGCGGTCCTGGAATGCAAAGTAGTGCTACGAAAGAAAGAAAAAAGGAAAAAAAGTTTTTTAGTAACAAAAACCGGTGGTGGTTTTTGTCAGTAAAAAATTTACAGTCCCTCTCGCTCTACATAGAGCGGGAGAAGTAAAAGTAAATGCCTACCTCAAGAAAAGAAACACCTGCGGCCGTATTATGACATCTTAAAACCATCATGTTTTCTGTGTGAGAAAAGGATAGTGCTATTCGTCCTGTATAGCTCCGTCTCTTTTTCACACCGAAAACATGATGGTTTTAAGAGGTCATAATACGGCCCCTGGTAGACTTAAATTACTATTTTATTTTGACCGGCCATCAATTGTGGCTTTTGTAGCAATACATAATTTTATAAAATGTTCGAGTGAGTGACGGAAGTAACAAAATGCTTACCGAGCATTCAGATGTTATCTCTCTTTTTTTGCATTACTTCTTTATCAACAACTCGTTTCATAAAATATAGCCTATGTCACTCAAGAATAAAGCAGCTTTTGAAATTTTAGCAATCTGACCAGTACTTCCAGAGATTACGTCTTACAAACAAAACTTTATCTCTTTATAATATTAATGTATGTAATAATAAGGGGAATTATAAAACGAGCGACTAAAAAAAAAACTTAGCGACTGATGATGAGATACTGTTTTAACAACTTGAGCGGTAAAATTAGTATGTGAGCGACTAAAATAATAAGTGAGCGACTAGAAATAAAAATGAGGTTTTAAATAAGGAATTTACGCTAGCAAATGTTTTCATCATTGTCTAATTATCTAGTCGCAGGTAGATTCATCATTTGAACTGGGTGAAATAGGTTAGGTTAGGTTAGAACTGTGACCTACCGCGCGTGAGCCGAGTGAGCGAAGCGAGCGGTGCCGCGGCAGCGGCCGGCGAACGCTACGACCAAGTTGCTCGCAGATTTTATTTCACCATTTTTTAATTATTCGGGTTTTATTTACACACAAACAAATATTAGGTCGCTCAAATATTATGAAGCTTCTCATTTTGTATTTTAAGTAACTCAAATTAAAGTTTCTAAGTCGCTGTTCTATTGATTTCTCGTCACTCGCAGTCAGTCGCTCACTTATTATTTCTATAACCCAAAATAATTATTTTTGTCACTTAAAATTTTAATTTACAGTCACTCGTTTAAATACTACCCTAATAATAAAAGTAATGGCCAAGTGGTAACGGCCCCGACTTACGAGTTATAGGTCGCAGATTTGAACCCAGCCAGGCGCATTACTTTGTGTAATTTATTTCAACACCACTACTCTCAAAACGGTGAAGGAAAACATCGTGAGGGAACCGGTATGTCTTAAAACCAAAAATTCAAAGACATATGACATTCACCAACCCGCACTGGGCCCGCGTGGTGAATTACGGCCCATTCCCTCTCCTAGAGAGGAGGCTTGAGTCCCAGCAGTGCGAACATTAAAAAGGCTGATGATGATAATGAATATTAGTTTAGATTGCGTTGGATGAAACAACAAGCTTTAAACCTTGCTCATGTTGACGATAAACAGATCAAGAAACTGTTTAAGACGAGTATTCAGACGGGCTTCTTGGTATATCCACACATTCACACAGATTCTATATCCACTCTCACATATACCTATTACATTCTCAAAATGTCAAACCTCAATCGACGTCTTGAACGTTCTCTCTCAAACAATCAGTAATTTCGGTTACGATATTAGTACCGTCGCACCCAGATCTTCGTATGACCTTTAGCAATGTTTATATCTTTTTTGACTTTAATCTTCCAACATGAAGTAAGCGTGACATCATGAGACTTAACGGCGACATAAAATTCTGTTGAATATGACTGAGCCTTCTGATCCAAAATTAATTCTGTACCTCAGAGGTAAATAATAGTAATCCCACTTTTTTGAAAAAATGTTTTTTTTGCATTGTTAAAATCGTAAGAACAAGTTCTACGTAATGGTATAGGGCTTGATGCCCTAAGACATCTAGGAAGAGAAATATCCAATCGTATATGACAAAAACATTTTGGGTATAGGACTTAAAATGATGATAATACTCAGCTATACGCGCACTTAATGTCGTTCTAAACTTTATTGTAATTATGTGTAATACATAATAATTCCATCTAATAATTATAAAAAATACAATTGAGTTTGTTTCAATATCTTTAAAGCAACTATGTCAAAAATACATTTAAAGTCTATCCGCGCGTTTTTGCCTCTCCTGTAAAATTTACTTTTTGGCACATACTGTTGTTTACCTCTGAGGTACAGAATTATCCTCGTCGTTTATACCGCGTACATCGAAGGACTGGAACAATTTGCCTGTTCTGGTCTTCCCATCCAATTATAATATAGGTGCCTTCAAGGCTAAAGTGAAAAGGCTCTTAATAAACTTGTGCGCCTCACCATCAACGATTGCATCACTGCTTACCATCAGGTGGGATCGCAGTGAAGCACTAGTTGGTATCAATCCAAAAAACATAAAGCCTTATATTGAATATAATCTAAACTTTGTCATGAATATTAATTTGGACTGTAATTTATTGTAACTTTCCTTTTTATTTAATTATTTTTATGTGTCATTTGAAATTAACACAAATAGAAAACGGGAAGACAATGTCGTAGGTGGTAAGACGAAATAAAGGCAACTGCAGGAAGAACCTGGACGAGGACAGCGCTGAATCGTATCTAGTGGAAAAACATGGAGAAGGCCTTGGCCAAAGGTTTTATTTATTATTCCATTTATTCAGTAACATACACATTATGTTTTAAAATATTTCAATAAAAACAAAAAAAAAAACATTTAAAAATAAATAAAAAAAATTGTATCCCACTGGTATCGGGAACAGGGTCCAAACTACCGGGGCGGTCTGGGCTCCAGAGAAAGGAACCTCCTAACAATACGAGCCGTGTCCAGAAGAATCGCTTTCTGAATCAAGCCCTTGATCCAGCCGCCTAACGCAAGCCTCCTAAGGTGTTGGTCGAAGCTCTTGGCTATTATTAAGCCATTATAATTATTTATATGTGCTTTGACTTCTATTTATTTCTTTCTTGTATTTTCTTTTATTAGTTTGACATATTTTGATAATTGACATTGTTTATTTGAAACTCTTATCTCACTTTAAGTTCGTTTAACAATTTCGCTACTGCACTTATGCTTGTTATTAACATATTATTGATGTCAGTATTGCACTTGATAGAAGGTAATCTCCTTATTTGTGAGACCACCTGTGCATACTACAAACATCTGGGCACATTCATACGTCACAAAGAACAAGTTTGCTCGATGCGCAGTTTATTCTCTACGTTATATGTATGGGGAATAATAGGATGTGTATGAACGACGGCGTGCACTGTTCCCGCGCGCCTCAAGGAGTTGTCAGCAACAACAGGGGCCCAGCTGGGTCGAAGCTTATTAGGGGCCAGGGTCTAGTTCCGAAAGGAAGGCTCGGCCCCGGTACGAAAGGCAAGAAGGAACGGGGTGGATTTTTTAGTCAGTAAGAGTCTGACACTATCTCCCACTTCGCCCAAGGGCGGAGGATGACATTTGGATAAAGAAGAAAGAAAGAAGAAAAGAAAGAAAAAGTGTTTATTCACGTCAAACCTGGCGCATACCTTAAAACAAAATAAATAACAATATCGACTAAAAGTAGCACGTAAGTAAGATATGCGTCACATCCGCGCAAAACGGCCAGCGCTCAGCAAAATGCTGGGGCTCATGTAAAACAGAGCCACAGCGCTGATTTTCAACACCAGCCGTCGTCGACGATGAGACGCCGATCGGTCAGCAAGGATATATTACACTTATAATCAATTAAAAAATAAACAAAGTAAAAACATAAAATAACATTAAACCGGACAATAATACGTTAAACAAAAAAATAAAAACAGAAAAACACAAGTTGGCTAACAAACAAGAACTAGTCGATTGTTTTGATCGATAAATGACCGGTCGAACTTAAAGCTAGAAATTGTCAATGCGCAGTCACATAGTCAAATTTTGAGTCTGTGGTAACAAAAAAAGATGGCTGATCGATGGATGATTTTTACCCAACGAAGGAAATGAAACAAGAAAGATGTGCAAGACGATAGAAGAGTTTTGGTCTTTTTCTATAGAATTGATTATTGAAACTAGTTTCAATAGGTCGTTTCCTTGACCTATTTAAACAAGTCATGTTGGCAAATCCAATGTTTTTATCCTAATTTATATTCAACATTAATTTTAGTATATGAGAAACTCGAAACACGTGTCTAGTATTTTTTATGTAAAAAATCTATGTATTAAATTTTATAATAGTATCTTGAAAAATCAGCTTGTTGTTACCTGGTTGTCCGTATAAATACATGGTAACTGGGCCATTCGAGCGTAGAGATGAACCTTTGCCGGCAATATTACCCGAAGTGTGAATTTTCCTGGCAATATTGCCACAAATATTCATCTCACATCTCTATTAGGGCGACTGAAGGGTAGTTTTCCTCCCGCACCCAACTGTGTGCTAGCACCCAATGCCCGCTATGACATGCCATGCCATGCCGTGCAGTGCTATGCTTAGTTTCGATGGTTTCCAACTTGTGACCTTTAAAGCGGGCCACAAATACTGCAGTCGTTCGAATTTGTTAGTACTATAAAAGTAATGATCACATCGAAGCAACTTCGTCACCCTTTAATCAAACATGATCTAAGTAGTCACCAATACAAATATCCGTGTGATGATGACAAATAAACCTTGGCGGAGGATAATCCAGTTCTTACGTAGGCTTGTGCAATATGCGCACTTAGAGTTGTAACTATTTGAAACATATTTACCTCAAAAAAACCTAACAGAACTTACACTATAATGAAATGTTTAGAGAATCTGTAATTTCTATTCCAATTCACACACTCTTTGTATCCATAGCATACATCATCATCATCTTCCTGCCCTTGTCCCGTTTTATTTGGGGTCAGCGCAACACGTTTTTTTTCCATTCTGTCCTGTCACTCGTCACGCTATCACTAACTCCCTTTTTTTTCATATCACTTCTAACACAATCCATCCATCTTTTCTTTGACCTCTCTCTTCCTCTCCATCCATCCACATGAAAACTCATAACTCTTTTAGCAACATGTGTTTCATCCCTTCTCTTCATATGACCATACCAAGACAAATGATCCCTTTTCAACTTTTCATTCACTGGCGCCACTTTCAAACTTCCCCTAATACACTCATTTCTCACTTTATCTATTGAGAATGGTCACACTACACATCTCCGCTACGTGTTATCTCTTAATGTATCACTATTACGCCAAGAAACGTTACGGCTATTACGTTTATTGCGCCAAGAAAAGTAACACAGGTCTGCAAAAAAATGCTGTCTGGATGTTTTCAACTGATTTATATGTATTAAGGTGTTCTGAAAGCTGAAAAAATACTTAAAAAATTCTAGAACGTCACGTTATTTTGCTAAACGCAAAATTTCATTACAAAAAGGGGTTTTTGGGCTAACTTGAAGTCATAAATAAATAAGTACAATTTTATTTTGATAATTGTTTTTAAATGTATTCAGGCCATAACTATCATTACTTTCTAAATAAGAGCTTAACGTCGGCGAAAAGAACGTCCTGCATGAAACATTGGTGCCTCGTCATAAAGTTCTTCTACCACCGCTTCACACAAAGCTGGGATTGATGAAGCAATTTGTAAAGTCACTTCCAAGAGATGGAAATTGCTTTAAATACTTAATATCAAAGTTTCCAGGCCTCTCGGAGGCAAAGTTGAAAGAAGGTGTTTTCACTGGACCAGATATTAGACGGCTTATGGCTGATCCACAATTCATCACAACCATGACGGATCCTCAAAGAAAAGGGTGGATTGCCTTCAAAGAGGTCATAGAAAATTTTTTAGGCAATAACAAAGACCCTGACTACAAACAAATCGTCAAAAGAATGTTAAAGCATTTCAAGCTTTAGGTTGCCTAATGAGTTTAAAAGTTCATTTTCTTCATTCCCATCTCGACTACTTTCCAGAAAATTTAGTAGACGTGAGTGAAGAGCAAGGTGAACGATTTCACCAAGATATTAAGGAGATGGAAAAAAGATACCAGGGAAGATGGAGCGTCTCAGTGATATTAGACTACTGTTGGATGCTTCAGAGAGACCTTCCAGATGCTTCCTACAAGCGAAAATGTACCAAAAGGAGTCTCACTGGGAAAAAGAAACGTGTTTAGTGCTTACTAATGAATGTATTTAAGATAAAAAAATAAGTTTCGTTACGCAATTATAAATAAAAAAATTTTTTTTAGTGTTTTATCTTTTATTTTAAGGTGATAACTTGTTTAACATAGATACCTATATTGTCAGAAAACGTGACGTTCTACGAGCAAATGAAAGTCATTTTCGGATTCAGCACACCCAAAAACATAAGAATTACGCCAAAAAATCAAAACAGCTCTCAACTTTTTTTTTTTTGCAGACTTGTGTAATTTACATACCTACATTCATATTATGGTGGTGCGATAAGTAATTACATTAAACAAGTTATAGTAGTATCTATAACTTTTATAGATAAAGACTAAAAAAAACTTTACATAAATTATGTGAATTTATGACATTTTTTTTAGTATTGATAGGCTCGCGTTTGACCACCATCCCACCTAATGGTAAGCGATGATGTGGTCGACGATAGAGCACGCTTGCCCAGAAGTAACCTATTGTTACTAATTTGGTGTACAATAAAGTTTATTCTATTCTATATATATATATATTTCCTTATTATTAAGAATAAATTTCTTAATAATTGATTACAATCTAGCCTAAAAGACTAATAAGTAATTTAACTTATTTTTATACGGTTTTGCTTAAACTAAGAATAGCGTCCTTTAGCACTTATAGAAGTCCATAGCACTTTCTTAGAGTCTGATATTGATAAAAACACTTTGTTCATGTGTAATATGCATTCACTCACATTCTATTCTATATGAACTTTATGCAAATTAAAATAATAAAAAGAAGGAAAGTAAAAAAAAAGACCAGAAAACCGTTGCCCCTGAATTTTCATTTTCATCTCTCAAGGTCAGTATTTCCTTTGGGTTTCCTTATTTTTTTACACATTACTTCAAGCAGAGGTGCTAAACTGACGTGTCCGTGTTTAGGAGATTGATACACAAAGGCAGACAGTCATTAGTGGGCAGTGAACCTTGGAGGCTTCCGTTTTAACGTGGGCGAGTAGGTACACAAAAAAGATGTTCGCAAATCGAAGCCAGATACAGTTTAAGAAAAGTATATGTATGGGTGA
The DNA here is from genome assembly GCA_910589285.2 of Mythimna ferrago. Lineage (NCBI taxonomy): Eukaryota > Metazoa > Arthropoda > Insecta > Lepidoptera > Noctuidae > Mythimna > Mythimna ferrago. Next base: position 20,707,299 of record OU342696.1, read on the forward strand.
TAAGATCTTTTTTATAATGGTTGTAATAAAATAAACAGTTGTGTTATTTTTAAGCTATATATAGAAATGTAGTACATTGATAATGATCGCATAGCTTCTGACGGCACAGTAATTTTGTAAGTGAATGATCCAGTACATCAAGGAGAAAAGACTTCTTCCAAATCATATATTATTTATTTATTTAATCTTCATGCAACTCAAAGTACACAGGCGGACTTAATGCCTTAAGCATTCTCTGCCAGTCAACCTAGGATGGTGAAGAGACAATATGCCAATGTGGTGGTAATATATGGATATGTCCTAGCTATTCCATCTATCCTAAACTCACTACAGCTTTAAATCAGTAAGTGTTACACGGCTAAACTTCGAGGACCTTACAACATCTATTGATCGAATGTCTTCAGTAGAAATAATTTGATAAAATCCTTTCAATTTGAACAAAATTGATGTAGGCATGTTCCATAAAGTTCTAACCCAACCAAATGGCGACAATGCAGAAAGATTTCTTCGAATTTATAGCCCATGTCTTGTCATCTCGTGGTGTACGTTAGTTTAGGATACGATGCTGACGATTCGGATAGTGTCCGAATTTATTCATTTTTATTTCAATATTTTTTCCACTGACAATTCGGAGTCGGACATACACTGTTTAGTCCATAAGAAGTTTTAAAATACAATGTATGATGAAAAAAAGCGTTATCAAAATTATTTTAGACTGGATTTAAGGAGGCTATTTCGGGTTATAAATTTCTTTATATTATAATTTAAGACTTTTTTTATCTGACTATACTAAATAGCTTCAATTTTGGTAGTGTCCGAATCTTTAGTGAAAAAATATTGAAAATAAAATGTGTCGGTACGGACTTTCAATGTTCCCACTGCTGAGACTCAGGCCTCCTCTCTGGGAGAGGAAATGGGCCGTAATCCACCACGCAGGCCCGTTGCGGGTTGGTGAATATCACATGTCTTAGAATTTTTGATTCCAAGACAAGCCGGTTTCCTCACGATGTTTTCCTCCACCGTTTTAAGAGCAGTAGTGATGAAACAAATTACAGAAAGTAATGCGCCTGGCTGGGTTTAAACCTACAATCTACAACTCGTAAGTTGAGGCCATTACCTCTCGGCCACGACTGCTCTGCGCAAACACCCCTATAAATAAATAAAGAAAAAAAAAACATTGCCAAAGCAGCGCTACATCCTAACTGAAATAGGTATGGTTATCACAAAAACTATACCTCACCTTGAACATTTATCTGCAAGAAACGATAAGTTTAATAACCAATATCCTACGGAAACAATTTGTCAAGCCAATGTCAGACACATAACATGCAACATTTAGATTTAAGTACGACAGAAACAATATACATTGTCTGTTTAAGATAGATCACTTCGAACCAGTTGTTTAAGGTCATTTAGAAGTATTTGGTATGTGGGATGATTAGATTACTGTTTAAGATTAACAATATTAAGACATTCGTGTAGTTGATAAAGTGTTTCTAGCCCATCTGAAGCCAGGAAATTATCGGACACTGCAAAACTGACTTATAAAAATACTCAAGAGTGTCTCATTACGGTTAGATATTTTTTCTTGCACATTGGCGGAATTCGAGAGGGTGACACTAAGTGTGTTGTCCTCTATGTAACTTGTGCCGGTTCTCCAGGGTGCTGGTTGAGACTGAACATCGATTGTTTATTATGTAGATAGATAGATAGATAGATCGATAGATTGATTATTTCTTCTTCTTCTTGTTATGTATGTATGTTGCATGCACTAATGGATATCTGATCAGTTTGTGGGTGGTATCTCTGAGTGCTAGGCTATTTTGCGACTACTTATGTTACCTTGGTTATACCTGTGAAAACAATTGTATGTGCTTATAATAATAAATAAATTAATAAATTATTTCAATGTGATAATGGACTAAATATACTAATAAATAAGGATGAAGTAACTTTTTAGACACACTCAGAAAGAATACAGCTTTCTACCAGTGTAAACATTTTAGAAGAGTAACCATGGGGTTTTTTGCCGGTTCTTCTCCATTGGTAACGAGCAATTGGAACCGCGTACTTCCGATGTGTTGTAACTCCCATGTAGGCCTATGTGAAATAAAAACATTTTGAATATATATATTTTTAATATCAGTTACATTCAAGATTTCCATGGAATCGATAGATGGGTGACCATCTTCATCATCATCATCATCATTTCAGCCGATACACGTCCACTGTTGGACATAGGCCTCCCCCAAGCGTCGCCACATCGAACGTTCCTGTGCGTCCCGCATCCATCGTTTTGCTTCTACCTTCACCAGATCATCGGTCCACCTTGTAGGAGGCCTGCCAACACTGCGTCTTCCGACCATCTTAGCCAAATAAAATTCCTCCTTGTCTTAGAAATTACGTCGTTAGTCCTAGTTGTCATTTGTAATTCGTTAATTGTGTAAATACAACATCCGTAGATGAAATGGGCAGAAACTTTGAAAACAAGATAACATCAGTTTGACTAACAAATTCAGGATATCAATAGTACTAAGATGTATAACGGTAGTAGGAAGAATACAATATCGACAAGCAGTGCACAGTCTAGCGGCAATGACATTTGCATATTAAAATCCTTGATGAGCCCACGTGGACAACGATCAAATTCAACCAGATTGACCTACATACTTGAGAGCAAACGTCTTATTGTGACATCTTAAAATTCACTCTTAAATGAATATGTATGTCCTTTTCTCATACTGGATTTACTCGTAATTACATAAGCAAAAAAAATGGTTCCTGTGCTGCTTAAATAAAAATTATGACCAAGCTGACCCCGCTTACTTCATCTTCATCATCATCATCATCATTTCAGCCGAAAGACGTCCATTATTAGACATAAACCTTCCCCGAGCGTCGCCACAACGAACGATCCTGTGCGTCCTGCATCCATCGGATTCCCGCGACGCTCACCAAGTCGTTGGTTCACTTTGTGGACCCCCGCTAGCTTGCATCCCTGAATGCCCGTCTTTGAGATAACTTCAATTTGTAGTTATTATAGGAAACATTGTAACAATACTATAATAAAAAACTAAACACTAATAAATATTTACGGTTATAGTTCACGCTGCAGATGTAAATGTCTTTACTGACTAAAAAGGTTACATAAGTAACACGTACAACATCAATTTAATGGTTATAACGGAGACCAAAGTGCGGAAGTAATTGTAATTAATTAATTAATCTACTGAAAACTAAACGGTAAAATTAATTGAAGCTCTGTAAGAAGTGTCCTTGAAAATAAACGAAAATAAAATTGGAACTTAACACTAGTTACTAGGCAATCATAAGTGCTAAAAAGACATCACTTAAACTAACATAAACCCATTAGACGTATGGTAAAGATTGAAATAAGCACAACAGTGACAGGTTGCCACACAATCACCCACGCGCTATTCACATTCCAATATCAACTTACTTAACTTCAAAATAGCGATAAACAACTCATTTGTCAATCAAAGCCACATCCATTACGTATATTAAATTAAATCGTTCGCAATAAACTAATAAAAAGATTAATTATAACAAAATTCGCAATCTTACTACATATTAACATTCATTGAAAATATTTCTGTCGGCAGCTTTCGCAACTGTTGACCACAAAAGGCTCCTTCGTTTAGGTCAATGCCGACTCAGAAACTGTCTTTATATGTCTTATATCGTCATCGCACGCCGTTTTTGGATCGTCTGAGTAGTGCCAGATTGCAGAGGACCCGCCCCCTACGCAAGACACAAATGGGTGCCTCAGGGTACGATTGTGGGCCCACTTATGTCGATATAATCGATTTTCGAGGTAATGAGTCTATTGATAGTTATTGTTCTAAATGATTTATACGTTTTTTTACTTTCCATGCTAGTAAATACTTATGTATGCGAAGAATACTTTTATGGGTTAATAATACTACTAACAATAAACTGGTAAGTTGACACAAAGTTGTTTAAAGGTATATTACATCTTTACATATTTGCAATACAAAGGCAGACTTAATACCTTGTTCTCCACCAATAAAACAACACTAAAGGGTGCGAAATTCTAAATACCTTCCGTATAATTATAGTATTTCACACTTATTTTTATTTAGCTCTGAAGGTGACAAAGGGTTTTTCATGTCTATATTTATCAATTGTATTATTCTAAAGCAACACTAGTTCGTTAAGTTGTTAGTAAACAAGTTAATTTTCAACACATACTCGTACCTGCAAAAAGATTATTCTAAATACATTGCATAAGATTTATTGCCAGTCACAATAAATTAGAAGAAATGAATCCAATTACCAAATATAACAATTCTAGTTATGATTACTGACGACCGATGATTTACGTTTTGTTGTGTCAGAGTTACGCGTTGTCTTTAATGAAGATGATTCGAAAACACAGCTTCAAAGAGATGGATTAAATTGGTTTATAAAGGCATGATTGCTAAACGCGACTTTGATTAGTACCGAGTTACCGAAATGCCGACACGAGGAACATAAGTAATGTTTGAAGCAGTTAAATGAACATATAAAACTAAAATAACCTATAAATGTAACAGTTCAGCAGTTTTTATTTGTTGTTACATCATTTCTACTAACTATATGTATCAAATTCGGTACATAGGCAATTGCACTAATGTGTATGGTTCTCACAAGATTTGACCATTACATGATTGCTGTTTGGACTTTAAACAGACTTTGACTCCTGAGTTTGTTTCGGTGTTTCTTCTCAGTGTAGTCAGCTAGGCAAAAAAGCCCTCATGCCACTGTTTAAAGTGACGAAGAAATTGACACACAAAAGTGTTTTTTAAAACCTATTTGCAAAATAAATATCATCCATCATTATCATTTATCATTGGCGACTTATGAGGCTTTAGGAAGTTTGGTAGACTCGGAAGTTAGGTGCAAAATCCAAATACTCAAAACATTTATTTAAATTAAACCATTTACAGGCCCTTTTGAATAATCAAGTTTGGGTAGCCAAAAAAGATAAAACCCGCATTCCAAAGTGTAGATTTCGATGAAAAAGAACATACAAGAACTCCGCTGATAGTTTTTTATATCAGTAACAGTTACAAAATTATGGTTATATCATAAATGTAGAAATTATACATATTTATAAGTATATGTGACAACGATGTAGAAATACATACCATTTAAAAGCATTATCTATTCAACATTAGACACTATATTTATTATACCCTTTAAAAAAAACACGTTTGTAGTATTTGAGCCCCACTTAAAAATTTATTTTATTCTGTTTTTAGTGTTTGTTGTTATAGCGGCAAGAGTACATCATCTGAGAAACATCTATCTAGCTACTACAGTACATAAGAGAAAATATACGTAGGTAGTTCATGGTGTACTATTTACAATTCTATTATATATATAAAAGAAGAAACTGACTGACTGACATATCCCATAGGCCTCCCCCAAGCGTCGCCACAACGACCAGTCCTGATATCCGCAGGAGAACCAAGGTTACCGACATAGCTCGAAAAATCGCCAAACTTAAGTGGCAATGGACAGGGCACATTGCACGCATAACAGGTGGTCGATGGGGACGAAAGGTTCTGGAGTGGCGACCACGTACCGGAAGACGCAGTGGAAGGCCTCCAACAAGGTGGACCGATGACCTGGTCAGGGTCGCGGGAATCCGATAGATGCGTGACGCATGGGACATTTATCAATGCACAACTAAAACTTCTGGGATTGAAATTTTGCACAAGGCTTCCTTTTATGACGTAGACGAGCACTAAAAAAAGATTTTCCAAAACTCAACCACTAACGGGATGAAAGGGGGTCTAAAGTTTGTTAGAAACCTACAATCACGTGGGTGGAGCCGCTGGCAGAAGCTAATTATACAATACATAAAAATATATATGATAGCAGATAAATATGTATCAAATACCTAACACGTTCAAACGGAGAGGTACTATTTTATATTTTAGAAACTTTTAAAAGCCGACTTGGCCTCCTGTGCCAATTTTATTGTATTAAACCTTTCCAATTGTCTTAGACCAGTAACACAATCACAACAGTTGCATAATAATATGGGCCTGCCGCTGTATCAACAAGTGATTACAAACCAATAAAATAATTTGGCACTCCAACTGCATTTCGTAAACCCTTATCTCTTCACACAAGATCTACGAGCATGTAAGAATGTGGTAATGTTTCTCGTATATTGTATAATATGAACCGGTCAGAATAGCCTGCAGGCAGATCGGGTACTTTTACTATTGTAAGGAAGTGCTGGGAAGAAATTATGTACGTGTGTTTTCTATTGCTCAATGGATGTGATTGGGTTGGTATTAATTGTTGGGTAATAGTAATTGACTTGACGCTTACAAGTGATTAATTTAATAGATACTATAACTTTATTTATATGGTTTATTTGGCTAAAAACGACTATGTGCGTTACATTTACTACGTACACCCAAGGAATGGAATTCCCTGCCGGAGTCTGTGTTTCCTAATAGCTACAACTTAGGGGTCTTTAAGTCAAGATTGAATAGGTTACTTCTAGGCGTGTTCCATCGTCGACCACATTATCGCTTACCATCAGGTGAGATGGTGGTCAAACGCGAACTTATCAATAAAATAAAAAAAAAAAACAAAAGATTGATGTCATTATCCATAATAACCTTATCGAACCTTTGAATCAAACAAAGAGAGGCATTGTAAGTTTTTTTGTAATTAGTATAGTTTTGTGCTGCATTTATCATCATCATCATTTCAGCTAAAAAAAGTCCACTACTGGACATAGGACACCCTAAAGTGACGCCACAATGGCCGGTCCAGTGCATCACGCATCTATCGGATTCCCACGGCCTTCATTAATTTTCTGCATTATATTGCTCTAAAGTTATTCTTCTTTCCATGAAATAACCTATCCACGATAGACTTTATTTTTAGCATATTATCAAGGTTTTTTATTAAAGCGTTTTGGCATATCTAATTCGTGTCTACAACTTTTGACAAAAGTGCTCTGTTCTTTCAAAGGTGCGTTATAATAGTGAAAAGTAGACCTCGCAAATAATTAAAATGTTTATATTGATTGACCCCGTACATCATATTTTGGTTCTTTCATAAAACTAAGATAAGGTTATATTGGAATATTGTCTTTACCATAATTCAGTATAAGAGATTTAGATATAAATTTTAATATTCAAGAACAAACTGGAACAACTGGACTGGACAAGCATTAAGATGATATTCTCGAAGAACTAAAACTTAAAGTTTGGATTAATGTATATTAGCGTCTTGACGTGTCTGGGAAATTCGGTGACGCAAGTACGAATGTCCTTGTAAATAAGTGGTTTGTTAAGTAAGGACACTATAAGGATAGTGAAGTTTCAAGCCGTGTTGCAATTATTTTGCCACCAACTAGAAACACCGTAAGATGTTATTATTCACCTGGGATATTTGCACATATTTTAGATCTGAGTAGTAGTTATGTAACTAGTTCATGGTCTATCTATATTTCGGCAGTAATCTCGGCATGTCCTGCAATATTTCGTTGGTTACAATATACGTTATATCAATGATATTTACATTATATTTGAAGTCTTTATTTAGATGTTTTCATGCATATCACACATTTATCAATAAATCAATAAAATTGTAAGTTCAATAGTGCTTAATTTGAATTCTTCAAGTAAAGAGTTGTTATAAAAATAAAGATAACAGTAAGTTGCCGGATTATTCGCAAAAGTTACCGCGGTCCTGGAACGCAAACGGCAACTGAAGGAACACGAGTGATTTTAGTCAGTATAAGTCTAACACTCTCTATCGTTTCACCCAGAGCGCAAGGACTTATTTAATAATATCTCAAAAAAGTGCTCTATGAATTAACTTCTGCATAATTTTTTTTATGTCAACAATTTTTTTTTTCTTTAACATATAAATATAAATGCTTTAATGCTTGTTCTTGATGCTAACAAAGATGACTATCTGTCACTCCCTACTGATTAACTATTCTATTATAATCACGACAAGGTAAAAAACAATGATGTTCATGTCTTAGTTTTTGTGAAACGTAATGAGGATAAACATGACATGTTTATTGATGAAGATGTTACGATGATTGGTGAAAAAACTGTTTATATTGATGGTTAGCAAGCTATTGATAATGAACGGATAAATTTTGATAGGATTCAAAACAGCAAAATATTAAAATTACTAAGGAACGTTTTTAGAGCTTTTGACGTTTAAGTCAATACTGATGCTTCTGTTAATGCTAAAAAAGCCGCACAAAAATAAATATTTGTACATGTACAAACAGGAGTTCATCTAACAAGCGATTTCTCAAGAATCGCTTATTTATCTGGGGTCATCTTTCAATCTGACCTGAAGTAGATAAACATAAATACTTTATACGAAAGGACTACTAACTAACCTGAACATAACGTTGAGGTCAGATCAAGTCAATGGTTAGACTTTCGAACAGCAGCTACCAATAAAGATTTTATTGGTATGTTATGGCAGCCTTAGGCTCTTGATAAAGTGACATTATATCAGCACCAATCGTCGAAAAATTAAAAATGTATAAGACTGACGAGCGCTCCCAAAAATTCTTCGTCCAGTGACGAAATGAGCAGAAGACATTGTTACCCAGCAGGCAAAATCTGGATGAGAACAGGAATGTGGGGATAGACCCCATAAAAGAGAAGCCTATGGTGATCATGATACTGGCTCAAATGTTGAATTAGGATCGATATCGCCTACAGAGTTCCACTTTATTTACATTCGCGTCAAGAGGAATTCGAGATTACCCAAGAGCCCTCTCAAAGGATCTAGCAAGAAGAAAAAATAACTAAAGTATTTTGTAACATCCTAGTGACACTGATCATTATTCTAAGCAGCATTCCAACCGAATGAGTAGCACTGACGCGAGGACAGATGTCTTGATAGCAAGCGAACCTAGACGCCTAGACCACTACGGTATCTTTATGCACGGACATATGGATTTACATAACGGTGTTTCTCGATATCCTGTATTCGTAAAACTAAGAGAGAATGTTTCGCTAATATTTACCAATATAAACATCGACGTGTGCGATTAAAAGATTTATGAATATAAATGTTCATGGATAAAGTGGCAAAGTATGGCCAAAGATTATTGAAGGACTGAGGAATGACATTACAGAAAAATGAATTAATGATAATAAGGGAAATAAACAGACCTCTGAGTAACATGGGGCAAAAACCTACAGGGAAATGATGATAACATCAAAATAAACATCATCAGGCTGTGTGTTACAGACTAGATTTTGCAAGTCAAGTATATCCATGAGGAATCATTTATACTTCATGCTTTATGCATTCTTGGTATCTCTATCTGGCTGGGGTTGTCTTTAACACTGTGTTAAATTGGGTGATAAATGCTACCTATAACAATATACAATCTATAGAATTATTCTTTAGACAAAAAAGATAAGCCAAAATCACAAAATGTGTAAAGTATCACTATGACAAAATAAAATATTCATTAACTTTAAAATTGTCTCTCGTGCCGACCCGCAGCGGTCAAGGTCGATGGTATCTACCTAAGAACCAGCTTTTAAGTACCTCAAACTATTCGTAAGAATCACGCTGAAGTCAACTTGGTCGTTTCGGGGAAACATTGTCACAAACCAGTCACAAATGTGACGAATGCCCTAATAAAGAAAACCATACTGACATTTTGCATGGCTTAAAGACGTAGTTTGTAGTTCTGATTGTTATATGTTATTCACTACATTACTCAACTGTTATCATATGGAAGTATGTGAAACAAGATGACATGTTCTAAATACACCGTTTAAAAAGATGAGTCCTCTAGGGTTTTGCGTATGACAATTTCTAGAGCTGTTGTTTCACAACGTAAGATTTGTGTAATGTCAAGTCTTTTTCAGTTATAATAAATGCAGCTTCAATCTTGTCAAATTCTGTATTATATACACATCAACTTCTCCTACACGTAATGATTGTCTCGGTCAGAGTGAAAATATTTTTCTTAACACTAGTAGCACGGGCGTCCCAAATTTCACGCATTTCTATGTTCTTCATGGTCTAGATTTATTATGCGTAGAAACGTAAAAGCACACTAAAATAATGTGTAATCTTTTATATATATAAAAATGAATTCCTTTTTCCTTGGTCAAGCCATCACGCGTGAACGGCTGGACCGATTTCGCTAATTCTTTTTTTTTGTGATTGTTATTGTGAGGAGAAGGTTCTAATGAAAAAAAAAATTAAAATTAGGGTAGTGTAGGGTAGAGTAGAGTAGGGTAGTGTAGAGTAGAGTAGGGTATTGTAGGGTAGAGTAGCGCAGAGTAGGGTAGAGTAATGTAGAATAGCATAGAGTAGGGTAAAGTAGGGGTAGAGTAGAGTAGGGTAGAGTAAAAAAATGAAAATTAGGGTAGTATAGGGTAGAGTAGTCTAGGGTAGTGTAGGGTAGTGTAGGGTAGAGTAGTGCAGAGTAGGGTAGAGTAGGGTAGAGTAGGGTAGAGCAGGGTAGAGTAGGGTATAGTAGGGTGGAGTAGGGAAGAGCGGAGCGAAGCCGCGCGGGCAAAAGCTAGTTCAGAATAAAAATATGCCATCTCTCATTACTGAAGCAAAAATAAAATGGCCAAAATTGACTTTGATATCCCACGTTCCTAGTGTTAAATCTATCAGTCTGACTGTCTTTCCCTATCCCGTAAGCAAATCTGATTCAACATTTGGAAGAGAGACGTAGCCAAGCAAAATAAAATAAAAAAAGTCGCAACAACCATCAAAGATTGGTTCACTTGTTTTTGATCCTGCAACGACACTGTTTGAAATTCCTGTTGCAACAAACAGATATACATCATAATCGTTCTTACAAAATACTTGCAACAATTGTGCATAACTTTATATCTTTTGGCTATTTCTTTTTATACTTTCGTCTCAATTTCACGTACGTAAGTTTATTAAACTATTGATCGTCTGTGTCCGTTCGTTAGAATATACCAATTATGATTCGCTACATTCAATTGCAGACAATTATGATCAAATTATGTTTCTTTTATGATTTTTTGTTTGATATGGCCTCGTTTCTTGCATTGTCTCAATTATTTAAATAAAATATTCTGTCAAGTATCGTTATTGATGGCATACTTGTGAGTTATGTAAAGGTGTCAACAAGAATTTGTTGATAGATGAATGTGACTGCCCGGCACATAAAGGTTTTCTAATAGCAAGTATCTATAGTGAGTACGACATTCTATATATATATATATATACACCGTTAAATTTTAATCGTTTTAATCCCGTGGAGGGTCGATCCGGTACATGAAACACTATCGATTTATAAAGATAACATTAAAAAATGAAGTATCTTTTTTTCAAAACTCGTATTAATTTACGCATGTACGAAATTAATTTCTTTGACAAAACGTCAGCTGAGCGAGTTCAATGACCTGTAGATAGTTTGTACGCAATGCCAACTACTAACTACAAGTCATTGAACCCGCTCAGCTGCCGTTTTCTTAAAGAAATTAATTTCGTAGGTGCGTAAATTAATACGAGTTTTGAAAAAAAGGTACTTTATTTTTTGATTTTATCTTTACAAATCGATAGTGTTTCATGTACTGCATCGACCCTCCACGGGATTAAAACGATTAAAATTTAGCGGTGTATATATTAAAATAATTCGGACAAAATTGCTGTTAGAGTTTAAAGATATTTTTTTATGAACGAGAGATGGAAAAAAATATTCAACCAATATTTTATACCAACATAAGTAAAGAATAAATAATAACAATGTTTGGTGTTTTGAAAAGGCAAATGAAAACGTGAACATTTATAACACATGCCACTACAGCATAAATAAATAAATTGATATATAGAAACCCAGTCACAAAGACGACTCAAGAAAAGTTGAAAAAACAACTATATAGGTAGATAAGCCACTAACTATAAATATACAGGATTTTTAATTAAAAATAACAAGCTTCGACGGAACATATACAAAATACAAAAAATAGGAAACGTTATTAAAATTAGTCTTATTAATTTGAACGTATTAGTTCCAAGGTGAATCTGTTATTATTTTGTTATTTACAACATCTTTTGTCAGATTTCCGATACAGAGATGAAAAAATTAGTGTGTTAAACGATAGTCCCATTTTTACAAAAAGAGATGTAGCCGAGTCAGTTTTATATCGATATTCGTTGACTCACCGAATCTTTTGACGTGTACGTCCCTATTAAATGATACTGTTCTCGGCTTAGTTTCTTTCGTTTCCTTCGTTTCGGTATCGACCTTCGCGTCTTTGGCTACCTTATCGCCATCTTCGGCATTATCCGACTTGACAATTTCATCAGTCATTGGGTAGATGAGGTACCCGGGACTTGGTACCTCGGTTACTGTATTGTTTACCGTCAACTCGGCAGTTTGCGTTTCGGTTTCATCGGTTTTGCTTTTATCTGTAAAAAGTTTTGCCGACTTAGACCCGGTACATCAAATGAAGACATAGTTGATTTTTTCCCATATCTACTTATCTATATGGTATTAGAAGATGCTCGATGTATAAAAAGAAATTGTAATTGATGATAATGACAAAAAATTTGAAGTAGATGATTAAATAAATCGTAAAATTAAATAGAGCAATGAAATGTTCGTACAGTTAAAATAATGGAGTTTAAAAATCAATCTTGGAAACTAAATATGTATACTTTTATCGGTTCTAACAAAGTTGTACTAGTTCATTTGGATAGTAAACAGATAGGTACAGAAGTCAATCTACATGCAAAGTGCGCTCGAGCAACGCACACATAGACACCGCTCACGGACACAATATCTCGGCTCAATCGCCCGGTCGCATTCGTACAATTCGGACCCTAGCATGATCATCTAGCGTTGATATAAAAAGTGAAGTAAATATGTACATGAGATTGACTTCTGTATCTATCTATTTTGTGCTAACAGGGGCATCTCCCTAATTGCAGTAGCGTTTATATTGTGACAATTGTTTGTATCCATACCTTATCGTGTTCTCGTACATCTGACCAGCTGCGTTGTTCACATCACCAACAACCGTGGCTTTGACCGCATTTTGAACCAGACTTCCTGTAACAACACAGAAATACAATTAGATTATATAAAAATAAATTTCATGTATTGTATTTGTTCTACCATGTTAATTGTATTGGAGTTTTCCATTGTTGTAGTTTCCATTGTATGGTTATTTTTCGAATTGTTTGAATCGTGGTTGTTCGCAGATCAAAGGATCTTCTTCATGAGCACCAGGTCCTATGATCCTGGCATACCATAATATTTTCTCCTTTTTAAGGAAACGGAAAAAAAGATACGGTCGTTCATATCGCAAAAAACGTGTATTTCGACACCCTCAACGGAATCAAAATTCATAGCCCAGGGTCCTGTTGACCCAGAATCCTGAAATTCGGCATAAAGTAAGGTCTTATAGCACTGGTATAGGAGTAAATCTAAAAGCAGCATTTATTACGTCAAAAAAAAATGTGATTCGGACAAAAACTTCGAAATTCCATCAAGGAATTTAACTATTTACATAGGCTCGTGTGCCTATATAAATAGTTCAATCCCTTAATGTATTTCCTGTAACCGTGTGCGTGAGTCCGACTCGCACTTGCCCAGGTTTTTCTTTATTAATTCCTATGGAAATCTTACTGAAGACGTAGTCCATATGTTCACCGATATCTCGGTCAATTGTGGACCGATTTTGAAAATTCTTTTTTTGATTGAAAGGTTATGCTTCCAAATTGGTCCCATAGAAATATTGTTATGATCTGATCATGAACTTCGAAGATATAGAACAGAACTCCTCATAGAATCACAGCAGAACTGTGGTTACAAGTAAAGTTGCTTTGTTTATACGTGTAGTCGATGACCGACTGTCAGAAAAGAGAGGAGGAATTATACAACTAATCTGATGATGAAGCCACAAGGAAAAAAAATTAATTAATGTAATCTAACCGTGTTTGGGATTATTGGAATCGTTATGAGATGCACTGTGGCTATAAATTATTTAAGTTTGTCTGACTACTTTTTAGTGGTGGTACCATAACTAAAAGTGTAAAATAAAAAACATTTTACAAAAAAAAATATAACCGACTTCAATGTTAAAAAACACTGAAAAGTATAAAACAACTTTAATTTCGGAAGTCGGTGTTAAATAACGATGAGACAAAACTATTATAGAAACACCGACTTACGATATTGAAGTTATTTTATACTTTTCAGTGTTTTTTAACATTGAAGTCGGTTATACAAGGTGCAGTTTTAAAACTGCACAATATTTCAGGAGGTTGTAATAAAACTCATAAATAATCATGTAAAAATACGAAACCTGGTCAATAATCAGTAATACTTGTTATTTAATTTTTTAATTACACTAAACTAAATCGATTGATCGATGGCCGCGGGGGCGTGGCTAGAGTGTGGCGTGCGGGATGATGATTGGATGATACATTATTTATGAAACTATCGTTGCGAGTTAGTGTGTGTGAAAACGCCCTTTATTGTTCCGTGTTTGTGTGTGTGAAAAAAAGCGCGGTTATAAAAAAAAAAAAAATTACCTACTTATTTTATTATTGATTCGGGTCGAGAATCACTAACATAATTACCTCCTGAAATATTTTGCAGCTTCAAAACGACACCTTGTATTTTTTTTTTGTAAAAAGGTTTTTATTAAGTTAGGAAATCATCTAATGATTTCTCCCTTTCTAGGATGAAGCGGGTGTCAGACTTTTACTGACTACACCACACATATGTTTTTGCCTTTACAAAAGTTGAGCTATGGCCCGAAACCTACAAGGGTCTGGCCTGACGGGCCCCTACGGTATTGTTGGTATGTCTCCTCACATTTGCAACCATCTAATTCGCTGGACTAATGGTTGCTGTATGCAGTTGTTAAACATCAGGTCAAAGACCTACTCTCTCAAAGTGCCCTATCATCGACCACCACGTTTGCGAACCTCACTTTAACCATTGGTCTACAAAATATAAGTACCTACACATTAGATGCTCTTACCACACTTCATAGGCAGAAGGCTATCATTATTAAATTCAATCTCGTCATACACTGGCTTAGTTCAAAGTTCAGATGGTAATCTATATCTTGAAGTATGGACGTGGCGATCATCAACAATCAAGTTGCGAAACCTAATGATTTTTTTATGTTACTTCTATTAATATTTGATCCAGGTATATACTCAGAAGGCGATAGCCTTCTAATGAATGAATAACAATATAATAAAGAGGTATTTTTTTTTTTTTGTAGGAGGTAATCTCTGAAAGTACTGGTCTGATTGCTGAAATTTTTTCGCTGATAGACAGCTGCTTTATTCCAGAAAGACATAGGCTACATTTTACGTACGCGGGCGAAGCCGCGGGCAAAAGCTAGTGATAAATAAAAAAATAAATGTATCAGGTAGTTTTCCACGATTTTAATTGCTATCCAATTGATCTGCAGTCACTTCCTCCTGTGAAGCAGTAATGCTAGCTAAAAAAACGGCCGCACGTGTAAGGGAAAGGACATCCTCACGCCCCAGCCGTGAGCTACCCATTGCTCACTGTCCGCAAGCCCGCGCCTACGGTGACCGGAAATCGGGATCAGAATCCCGGCGGCGGCGAGGACGCTGTTGCCTGATGCGTTCGGCCTCCTCCTTTGCGAGCATTACTGCTTCGCAGAAGTCGGCGACCGCCTGCCACTCCTCCTCGCTCCGGACCATGGCCTCAACCAAGGCCCGGAGCGAGAGGTCTCCGCCGCCGTTGGCCCTTACGAGGGCACGGTGATGCTCGTCTGATACGCCCTTGTGCTCCGCCTTAGAGCGAGAAAAGTAATTCGATGATTTCCCACATTAAAAAAAAATCCTTAGACTCCTTTAGATTCTTAGGACTGGAACTTCAATAATCGTAAAGACCGCTTCGTATAGAAGGTAAGACATTGACGGAAATTGTACTGGTAAATACATGCCTTTCTCAAAGTAAGCCATATCACGATTTTCTGCCGTCCACATCCTTGCCCCAATTCGAACACCTAAGTACGCAGCTAAGAGCATGAGTATGATGAAGTTTACTTATTTGGTGTGTCGATATGTCCCACATTGGCGGTGGCCGGTCGTGGCTACTGGACCGATTACGAAAGCAAATGGTCACTTGCCAGTAACATTACTTAGTTTGCGATGATCTAAGTCAAAGGAGATTAGCGGTTAGCTATTATCATCATCATCATCATCATATCAGCCAAAAGATTGGTAGTAGTAGTAGGTTTCCACCCTACTGGGCTCCTACGGTTGCCGGTAATCCTGCTGGCTGAGATGCGAGGGCCATTGCTTCGCGCATGCGGCGCCCTCCTTTGCTAGCATTACTGCTTTGCACAAGGAGGCGACCGCCTGCCACTCCTCCTCGCTCCGGGCCATGGCCTGTACCAAGACCCGACGCGAGAGATCGCTGCCGCCGAGCGCCTCCATCAGGACACGGCGATGCTCTGCCCAAGCGGGGCACACCTCTACCGTATGCTCCACCGTGTCCTCCGAGCGGCCCACACAATGGTGAATTCAAAAGTGTGTCTAAATGGTCTATTTGAAATAAACATTCCTGATTTCTGGATGCGAATCGCTTTGCGCTCCTCGCTTACACACTCAACACTTTTACCCAACACAGCGAGCGGTGTCATTATAATCCATCGAAGGTTTAACGACCTCATTACGTTTTTATTTGTGTGATTTCTTACTAAAACTTTAATTAAGCATTATTAAAGCTTCCATTATATTATTTTATCCGCATCAAAATGCGTTTTAGGGTTCCGTAACCAAAGGGCAAAACCCTATTACTAAGTCTCCACTGTCCGTCCGGCCGTCTATCTGTCTGCCTTTCGGTCTGTCTGTCACCAGGCTGTATCTCAAGAACCGTGATAGCTAGAAAATTGAAATTTTCACAGGTGGTGTATTTCTGTTGCCGCTGTAACAACAAATACCAAAAAACAGAATAAAATAAATATTTAAGGGGGCTCCTAGCAACAAACGTAATTTTTTTGTTGTTTTGTAGGTACGGGTTTTTTTTTTAGGTGGGAAAATCATCTAATGACATCTCCCGCTCTTGGGCAGTGCGGGATGGTGTGTCAGATTTTTATTGACTAAAAACCCACTCCTGTTCCTTCGTTGCCTTTCATGCTAGAGCCTAGTAGGCTTCGACCCTGCTGGGCTCTTACGGTTTACTGACATCTCCTTGAGGCGCTCGTGGAACAGTACCTTCGCGACGGTGTACTGACGGTGGAGAACCCTTCTTGCGCGGATCCGACTCGCACTTAGCCGGTTTTTGTAGTTCGCAATCGCTGTAAGTGAGTTTCATTTGTTGGCCCTGGTTTTAATATTAGTGGCATTAGAACCACATTATCT
Source organism: Mythimna ferrago (assembly GCA_910589285.2). Lineage (NCBI taxonomy): Eukaryota > Metazoa > Arthropoda > Insecta > Lepidoptera > Noctuidae > Mythimna > Mythimna ferrago. Next base: position 20,724,705 of record OU342696.1, read on the forward strand.
AATGAAGCGTGATTAAGTCATAAAGATGTACTCATTACGTATGTATTAATGTTATATGGGTATTATGCTAATACGAAACGAAAAACCATGACATACTGGAATGAGAGACGAGATTTTAGTTAGACTGAGTTAATCATCATCAGCCTTTTAAATATTCCCACTGCTGGGACTCAAGCCTCTACTCTAGGAGCCGTAATCCACCACGCGGGCCCAGTGCGGGTTGGTGAATGTCACACGTCTTTGAATTTTTGGTTCTAGGACATTAATTTTGGCGATTCTTCGGGCTATGTCTGTAACCTTGGTTCTCCTACGGATATCTTCATATTCTTACATGTTTTTAGTTATTATCAAGTTTAAGGAATTTAACAGTATAGAATTCTTTATTTAGAATTTATGTAATAATTTTAGTAAACGCTAAATGTTTTGGGAACAGATTCATTGTGCGTACAATTAAGAAGTGCAATTTTCTGCCGTGGTTTTTTTTTCCGGAGTCTGTGTTTCCTGATAGCTACAACCTGGGAATATCTAAGTCAAGTCAAGAGTGAATAGGTTTCTTCTAAGTAAGCGTGCTCCATCGTCGACCACATCATCACTTTCCATCAGGTGAGTTAGTGGTCAAGAGCAAGTCTATCTATACCAACAGTATTAAGAGATAAAGTTTTTTTTTACATTTTTATGTTTGTCTCTGATATTACTGGTCCTATTACTGAAATTATTTCACCGATAGAAAGTTGCTTTATTCCTGAGTGACCTGCACGCTTAGCCAAGTTGTTATTCTGCAATCGTTAACGCTGTCGAAAAGTGATGAAACGTATGAGAATGACGTCATCTCAACGTAAAGTCGCGTGGTCGGAACAAACGAATAGAAAATTCGTAGTCAAGTTCACATCGTTCAAAATGATAGGATGAATTTCTACAACGTTTAACGCTACATCCTTTGATAAACAAACGCTACATTGTAGAACGAGCGGCCGACTCAGGTGCGTCAACATGGCTAGCCACTTATCGCTTTCTACAATTGCTGACACCGAAGCGTTACCGATTGGAGTATGAAATTCGACACAATACGGTTGTAACTTGGCTAGGGGGGCTGAGCTATATTTTATGTATTCGGGCGAACCTGCGGGCAAAAACTAGTAATATTATAAAGAGGTAAAGTTTGTTTTTTTTTGTTTGTAGGAGGTAATCTCTGGAAGTACTGATCCGATTGCTGAAATTATTTCACCGATAGAAAGCTGCTTTATTCCTGAGTGACATAGACTATATTTTATGTACGTAGCCAAAGTGGCGGGCAAAATCTAGTCAACAATAAAAATAAAAAATAAGCGTGTCGCAACGTTAATGTAATTTCATGACGATTACGCTACGGATCGTATTTATAAAAAAGCATTTTCGTTTGGCCTAAGCTGACTTTTGGAATGGCAAATATGCAAATATTACGATAAGTCTTTACGTAATATCTTGGCCTGCAAACAATGGTTCTTCGTTTATTATTGTTTAGTAAAGTAACCTTTACGTTGTCCACTGTACAGATAGTTATGAGAAACCTCCTATTTGGTCACTCAATAAATAATGTGTTTGAAATGTCACAAAAGTGTTAAAAATTGCGAAGTTTATGACTGTTTTGGCGAAATCAAGCATGAGTGTGACATAGATTGACAAATGTGAATGAAATGTGATTTTCAATACAATTATTCGAAAACCCGCGGTTAACCCTACCGCTTTTAGGCACACAATTGACTATTATCTGCACTAGTGCGGAAAAGTGAACGAGTTTACTCCCGCCACAATGTATTGTATTCAAGCTGGTCGCCGTAAATTTCCCAAGAGTCACGAGTTAACCCCTATTTATTTATTTCTTCGTAACTGTGTGGAAAAATGTCGATTGATGATATGGAAATTTGCCCCACAGCCACAGCACTCGGCTCCATAACACCCTCGCCTGTGGCTCGGGCAAATTCCGTCTCGGTCGTAATGACAAACTTTCTTCATTTGGATAAAAATGTACTATTTTTACTCCAAACAGTATGATTTAAAACTATTTTTGACATGTGACAAAAATTTAATGATTGAAGATTTCCTTCAAGAAACTGATTACCCAGAATACCCACGCCTGGACTGGAATAATAGCATAAAGCATAACACAATCAGCGTTTTATTGTTCCCGCTGCTGGGACTCAGGCCTTCTCTCTGGGAGAGGGAATGGGCCGTAATTCACCACGCGGGCCCAGTGCGGATTGGTGAATGTCACATGTCTTCGAATTTTTGGTTCTAGGAATTGCCGTTTTCCTCACGATGTTTTCCTTTACCTTTTTGAGAGCAGTGGACAGGGATACTTTGACAAAAATAAAAGAAAACAGAAATGCATGTTTCCTTACGGAAATGTACTAGGAAAACATAACTAACAAGGAAGATTTGCGACAGAACTGCAGAGGTCGGTTGCACCTTGAAGCCCACGTAGTTAAGCAATAGTTTATTTTACGCCTACATTTAAAATTCTCTGTTCAATGGTGGTTATTAAAATAGTGGCCTCACACCTGTGTGGATTGCACCGAGCGCTAAACTGAGATTAGCTTAATGTTTACGCCTGTTAAGTATCGATGAGGTCAAGTAGCTTTTAATATTTATTGATTTTATTCTTTTCTTAAACTTCTAAGTTAAGTAATCCCATTCTAGAACGAAACCAGATGCATTTTTTTAGGTTTTTTTTTGGTGGGATATTATTAAATAACTTCTCCCGCTCTGGTTGAAGCGAAAGAGAGTATCAGGTTTTCTGACAAAAAATACCTGCCTTTTATAGTTCCGTTCCTAAAGTGTAAAAACGGGACTCTATTGCTATCACTTCGCTGTTCGTTTGTCACCAAGCTGTATCTTATGAACCGTGATAGCTAGACAGTTGAAATTTACACAGATGGTGCATTTCTTTTGCCGATATAACAACAAATGCAGAATAGTGGGGGCTCTCACATAAAACAAACGTGATTTTCTTTACCGTTTTTTGCTACGACTGTGGTCAACGACGACTCGGACTCGCTCACGAAGAGAAACCCTTCGTGAACGAGTCCGACTCACTCACACTTCCCGGTTTTTCTTCCTTCAGTCGCTCTTTATGTTCTTGGGTCACGATAATTTGTTCCGAACAACCCAGCCGCTTTTGCTTTCACCGACCCTAGTAGACCTCGTCAATCATTATGCTGATATCTCTTTGAGACGCGCGTGGATCATATTTGTATTCCTGACTCCAACTCCAAAACCGATTAGGAAAGGAATAGGTAAATCCTCAACTCTCAATTTCGAGTATTTTAATATAACTTAGCTAAATATTTGCGCAAGTATAGTCACACGGACAGGTAGTGTGGTATAATAAATATGAACATAATATTACATACTGTGCATCACTGGTAATGCCTGAGGCAAACTCGTTTCACATTGATAAGCTCGGAACGGATGGAACGTTTTTTGTGAAACTTTATTAAAAGTAATCCAAAACATCTATTGTACAGTCGCCATCGAAATTCCAGATTACAATGTAACGCAATATTTTTATGATAAACAATTGCTTTTACCAAATTAAAGGTACCAGGACGTCAGTCAGCTAGGAGCCTCAACAAGTACTTGAAAAACGATATTTTTGTGTCAAACAATTAGATTTTTTTTTTTTGTTAATAGGTTTGCGCTTAATCGCTATCTCACCTGATGGAAAGCGACGATGCGGTCGACGATGGAACGCGCCTATCTAGAAAAAACCAATTCACTCTTGACTTAAAAGATTCCCGGATTGTAGCCATCAGGAAACACAGACTCCGGCAAGGAATTCCATCCCTTAGTTGTACGCACAATGAATGTGTTCCCTAAACACGTTTTTTACGTATTCCCCGTGACCAAGTGCTTGAAGTCTTAAAACTGCCACTATCGAAGAAGACGGCATGACGAGTTGGTTTCCAACCTACAGGAATTACCAGAAGTAGCTAACCACCAAGAGTGGAAGACTGGAGGAAGGCCATTGACTTTACAGTGGGTCGGGTTTGGTGGTGAAAAGCGCTTATTCTGAGTATAAGGTCCTGGTAACGACCTCTGATTCTAGCAGTGCTCTTTGGTTTTTCCATTTAGAATTTCTCCATAGGAACCGGATTCTGGCTAATTTGTTCCAGGTTTGATATAAAGGCGAAATGTAGATGTATGCAGACGAGGCTTGGAAATCAAAGGCACTCAGAGTGAGGAGTTCTGATCGCCCACTAGATTTCAGGAAAGATGGTAGATTATATTCACGTTCTATCGTGTGATACACACACAGGGGTACGCAGAGGAGGGTACTCAGATGCCCTAACAGACTTTGAACAGTAGGGGTTCCGGAGTACCGGACTGAGCTTAAGACGTCGGCGGCGCGTATCGTTTCATGCGCGCCTCAGGGTGTTGTCAGCAAACCGTAGGAGCCCAGCTGGGTCGAAACCTACTGATACCAAGGATCCGTTTCTGAAAAGAAGATTCGGCCCCGGTACGAAAGGCAACGGTACAGGAGTGGGTTTTCAGTCAGTAAAAGTTTAACACTATCTCCCGCTCCGCCCAAGAGTGGGGGATGTCATTGGATGATTTTCCGACCTAAAAAAAGGAGTCATCTTTTAAGAGGTACCAGGGTTTCATACAAAACCATAGGTCAATGCCAAAAAATGCGAGTGGAATATTCCTTTGACCACTTTTAGAAGCAACTGTACAAAAAATACCAGTTTATAGATAAGACTGGCGAATATATTATTCGTGGATGACATTTTAATTTAATCGATCGTGAGCGAGCATTAAACCTCAGGAGTGTTACATAGACTACAAGATGTCTTAGTGGCCAGTGTGGAGATGATATTGTCAAACCCAATACTCAATACTCAATACTCAATATTTTATTGCATTCCATATGTACATGTTTAGATGGTATAAAAATATAGTTAAGATCAATATGGACCCTGTCGGGCACAGCAAAGATAGGAGAGAGGATGAAGGCTAATTAAATAAAGATATTACACTTATTTTTATTGTTACCTTTTTCGCTTCTGTTATAATTGCAGTAGTACATTTGGTACAAGTCGAGAAACTTTTGTTTTTATTTGCCCGAGACGCAGGCGAGGGTGTTATGAAGTCGAATGCTGCATTGAAAATTTTTCATGTGTTTCAAACGACGTTTTTCAATACACTTACAAATATGTATTGAAAAACTTCGTATACACGTGAAAATTGGATTGGATTGGATTTATATCTTCGTAAGTGAAGATATAAATAAACGAGGGATGAAGCGCGACTCGTAGGAGTCGTTTAGCACCCAGCCTGATATGATAAATGTTAATAAATTGTGGCGTGGTCCTCCCCGCAGTTTTCCACACTAGTGTGAAAAACAGTAAATTGCGTGCGTAAAAGCGGTAGGGATAAGACCGGGTTTTCTATTAAGTATATAGAAAAAGCATTTAGGCAATTAAACAATCTCAAGTATAGAAAGTAATTAGTTTTTGATACAGAATACAATCACTTTGCTTACGTTTACGTTTTTGGAATGCGGATATAACACATTCTAATGACTTTGCAATATTTGGCAGCAAATGTATCGAGTCAGCCTTCTCGACAAGCTTTGCTGAGGTAGACAATACTACTCCTATAATAAAATTCTCAACTCCAAAGCGTTTTGGGAACACATTCATTATTCGTACAGCTAAGGAGTGGAATTCCCTGCTGGAATCTGTGGTTCCCGATAGCTACAACCTGGGGTTTTTAAGTCAAAAGTGTATAGGTTCCTTCTAGGCAAGCGTCAAATACATCATCGCTTACCATCAGGTGAGATTGTGGATAACCGTGAGGCTATCAATAATAAATAAAAAAAAGCTCCGTTTAATTCATTAAAAAAAAAAAATTGGAGCCAAGATCGCGCCTGTTATAATAATACAGGCGCGATCTCGGTTCCAAATTTAGATTCCAAATAATGTCCAAATTTTTTCTAATATTTTTTTAAGCTAATGCTTGATTGCGATCTCGCCTGATGGTAAGCAGTGTTGCAATCATTGGTAGCGAATTGCACTAGTTTATTAAGAGCCTTTTCACTTTATATTTCTGATGAAGTAATTTTTTTACAAAAATAATTGACCGATACCCAATTCCGCACTCTATGGAGTATTCTGATCTGATGGAATCAATAACGATTTATTACTAGAGCCAGTAATTATATGTATTATACGTGTTAAGTGCATGTAGCAAATGGGAGAAGATCGATTTTAAGTACCAGTTGTGTAATGGAGTGAAATATTGGTAATTTTAAAGCGTAATCGCGGGTTTCATAAGCTGAAGTAGATAAAATCACGGATAAAATTATGGAACACAGTTAGTATAATTATTTAAAGAAAATTTCTTATCGTTTGGTTCATAATTATCATATATTTAAAAAATCGACAGGAAATTAAGAAATTAATTATGATTAAAGTTATAAGCATTGCCAATTATTCTGATGTTTCTGAAATCCAGTATCTGCAGACAATAATGTATTCTGAAGAAAGCATACCCGAAAGATGTCCACTGGACATAGGCCTCCCTCAAGTGTCGCCACAATGAACGGTCCTGTGCGTCTCGCATCCATCGGATTTCTGCAACCCTTACCAGGTCATTGGTCCACCTTGTAGGAGGCATGCCAACGCTACGTCTTCCGGTAGTAAATGTTGATAAAATTACTACTTGTTTGGCTGTAGATATACTAGGCAAACATAAAATGGAAGTCTTTCGTCTAAATAAGAATTTCTTAAGATATCATAATTTATTTTACTCGGGAAGGTGTCTTAAATTATTTAAATCTATCATGAGTATAGAAATTACAGCTTGCTCTGTTTAGATAGAGGATTTTATCCTGGTTAAAGATAATAATATAATATAATATTCCGCAACTATCACACAACGCCGTCTAGTCCCAAGCTAAGCAGAGCTTGTGTTATGAGTAGGTACTAGACCACTGATAAACATACTTATAAAAGGTGTAAGGGACAGCCCTCCACAAACTTTAAGGGCTTGGTCAGTAGACGAAACTTAACAACCCTCCACAATTTTTTTTTTCAGGTAACGAAAAAAAAAATCAGCCTCACCATACAAAATGATAAACTTGATTGGACAATTTGTATGGTGAGGCCGATTTTTTTTTTCGTTTCCTTTACAAACATAAGATAAATTACACCCAGACATAGACCAAATGGTCATGCTCATCATCACCATGAACATTTCACCTAGGATCATGAACATGTGTCCTGGGTGGGAATTGAAGCCACAAACTCCGGCATATCTAGCAGTCAGGGCACTAAGTCAAACAGTCAGGGTAACCACTAGACCAACAGGCCAGTCAGAATTATAATAATTAATAGGCACGCCCCCTTTACTTGAAATTACCAGGGCATCATAAGCAACCAGAAACTTACTCAACACACCTCATGCACGTATGCAGTTGTAACAGTCTCTTAAAACCCGCCTCCAAAAAGATGTACCTGCCTTCTGTCCTTAATACCACACATATCGTGATTGTTGCAGCACACTCTTCATATAAGGTAGCAAGGACACACATTTTGGTACAACCACTGCGTATATGGAGACAAATCCAATACAAGTTTAGGTTTTGTAAGTCCCAAGGTATTTTAATGTGAGGAGAAAGGTGGTTCGATGGCAATCGTAATGATACCAAGTGTTGATGACCGTTTGCAGTGTGTGAAGTAATAATGATCTTATGTACCCTACTGACTACACGGTGCTCACCATCAAAAGTTGCATTTGAGTTGAAATTAAGATCGTTTTGACCACTATCTCACATGTACGTTGTATTGAGGATGGCACAGCTTACCAAGACGCGTTCCCTAGGCATATGACATTCTATTTACTACGTCACCTTTTTGTTGGCAATGTCATTTTGGATTATTTTGACAATCACATCGCTAATATATTTTAATTATAACTCTAGATAGTTACTACGGCCCTGGTCTACTTAAGGAATAGGGCTAGGTTTAGTCGGTAAAAGTCTAATATGCCTTATGCCTAAATAGGTGAAGTATTTGCTATTACAGTGAAAGCAAGGGGGTGGGAAATTATCAAATGACTTTTTTCGCCCTAACGCGGAGCAAATGGGCATGCCAGCTTCGTTTGACTTTTGCGTTCTAGCGTTAGAGTAACACTTTTAAATGATCTCGCAACCCAAGATGTAAGTACATATCAATCAGAAAACACGTACCTATTAGTAGAGAATATTTAAGTACCTAAACGGTAAAATTGCAATACATTAAAGTATGAATGTCATCATCATCAATGTCCGTCCATACACGGTTAATTAAAGATCTTATATTTCATGTCTCCCTGGTCATTACGAATCACAAAATCCCAACTCTTTAGAACGTTTAGCTTAATGCAATTCTCATTATTCATTCCATTTCCAAAAACAAAAGCTAACGTAATAATCCGAACTCTGTACGGCAAAGCTTTTGGTTCCTGCAGACTAAAAAAACAAAGATGGCAGTTGTTTAAATTCAGCGGTCGTTCGGCCATCGATCGGGACGATTGTCGTGCTTTTTCGACCTTAATACCATATTTTGTGAAGGTTTTATTTTATTTCGATGGAATCGACCGCCCCATTTAGAAAGGTAAGAACGTTTTAAGCTCTCCTGTCTTATGCTACCCTGGTACTTACATTTTCTTTTTTTAGTTTTATTTTAGCTTTGAATTATTACGTACATTAATCGATATTGCTAGAGACGTTCATTATATTATTTGAAACACGTGCTGTCCCTCGGCTCCATAACACACTCGCCTACGGCTCGTGCGAATTCCACCTCGATCGCAATGGCAAACTTTCTGCACTTGTATCAAAATGTACATTTCATATTCACAAAATAAATAAAAATGTTCATCCATCGTAAATTCTATGGAATACTTAATCAATCCAAGTACAACCATGAGTGATGTCAAAATCGAAACACAAAAACGCAGGTACCCATTTTACACACAAAAATAAACAAAATAGGATTCTTTTAAACAGTACCTCGTTGAGTATAAACTTCCTCATTAATATTAACATCAATAAATACAAACTTCTGGGTATTGTTGGGCTCCTTGTCAACGTCAATCCGTTGATACGCGCCGCCCGTAGTGATGTGACATGTAGACGTGGGATTATTTACAAAACAAAGCCTGGACGATGCGTAAAAAATGTGTAAACGACTATTTACTTTATTTTTAAAGATAAAGGTTATGTAAGCTGAGTTTGAAGAGCAAAATCACTTAGTTCATCTAATACTGTGGATCAACGGCATTTGCTTTGTGAGCATTCTTACTATTTGTAAAATTTCTTTAAGAAACTATAGTATACCATAGGACGTTCGACGACTCGCATAGTTCATCTATGTTTTTTTAGTTGCCGGCCAGTTTAACGGCCGTTGGGGCCGAAAAGTTCTGGAGTAGCGACTGCGTACCGGAAGACACAGCGTTGGAAGGCCTCCTACAAGGTGGACCGATGATCTGGTGAAGGGTGCAGGAATCCGATAAATGCGAGATGCACAGGATCGTTCATTATGGCGACACTTTGGGGAGGCCTGTATCCAACAATGGACGTATATCGTCTGAAATGATAATGATTATTTGATCCTTCCTTACATGACGTAGAAAATTGGTTCAGGGTTGTGCGCATATTACTTCCCTCTCACTGGCACCGCTAATATACATTTTTTTTACATTATCCATTCAAATACATTCCGCACATCCATCTACTACTTCCATCCACTTCGAATAAATATCACTCTCTCCGAAACTTTCCCATCTCTAGACGACGAAACAGGCGCAAGCCCTAATATGGTCACAAGGTCCAACGACCCATTGCCCGGGGACTCACCTTGTTTCATTCGGAGGTCACCGAGAAAGTAAGGGTACCTTTCTTGTTTATTTGCTTCGCTACCGATCGTAAAGGGATCACGATGCTGTTTTTTGTGCGTGACAAAAAAGGTTTTACTTTTAAGGAGTACTTTCGAGGTCCGGTTCAGTCTTGAAGCCAAATTACTTTCGTTCTCATCGTTTATTTTGATTGTGCGTTCGGTTGATACCACAGAGTTTAGAACGTACCGCGCCGGCAGCGACTGGAGATGGTTTTTTTTTTAATATGTTATAAATTAATACTTGACTGCGATACCACCTGGTGGTAAGCAGTGATGCAATCGTTGATGGTGAAGCGCACTACTTTATTATAACAATCTATTCAGTCTAACCTTGAAGACATCTTAATTATAACCGAACAACCACAGCAGGCAATTTTTTCCAATCCTTCGATGTACGCGGTACGCGGTGTAACGAATGAGGCGAAACGCTTAGTCCGGAATGTAAGTAGATGTGTCAACAACGTAAGGGTGGGTCGCCGTACAGCACCGTGCAGCGTAGTTGTCCGATAGTAGAAATTATATTCTTCATTGTTCCCTCACTTCTGAGGATCAGGACCACATAGGTACGACACGTATACAAGCCTTTGTAGAAAGAATTTTGCGGCAACTTTGTCGTTTTTTTTTTGAGAGTTTATTAAAATTTAATGATTCTCTTGTGATGAAACGAAAGAGAGTGTCTTGACTTTTACAGACTAAAACCCACTCATGTTTCCTAAATGAAATTATTTTGCAAATAGGTTTTAATAAAACTTTTAATTGTAAAAATACAGTTTCTAGCAGTGATCGATGAGGCGTCTATCGCCACAATGATCTATGGTTGATTTCCTTTTATAGAACTTAAAAAAGGTGATCATGAAGACTTTGTGAATACAGTACAAGACGAATGTGCAGCAAATAACGCTCGGTAGAATTACGGGCGCACGATATTTCGGCGCTTTCTTTAAGGAATACCCTTGGTGCCCTTTTGTGGAAATCAGAGGCATTGTTTTGTCATTAAGGCGCGACTGTAAATTCAATCAAAATTGTCGGAAAGTTTTCCTAATGATGCTGGGCTTAATTGCACAAGCTTAGCATTATCAGCCCTGTAATGTTCCTACTGCTGGGACTCAGGCCTTCTCTCTAAAGGAGATCCTTCTCTCCATACACGCTAGGGTATACCTGACAGGGGTTTGCCTGTACAGTAGAGTTTTACAGGTAAACCGGAGCGTGTATGTTGCACACCTGTGCAGGTTTCCACACAAGCTTACCTGAAAAGTATAACTGTGCAGGCAAACTTGTCAGGTACACCCTACCTAACGTGTATGGCTACCTGAAGGGATAGAATGGGCCATAATCTATCACGAGGGATCAGTACGGGTTGGTGACTGTCACATCACGGCGTTGCGCCACCGGTACATGGTGGACATCCCACCTATACGTACAAAGTGTTTTGGGAGTACATTCATTATGCGTACAGCTAAGGAATGGAATTCCCTGCCGGAGTCTGTGTTTCCTGATAGCTATAACCTAGGGGTCTTTAAGTCAAGAGTGAATAGATTGCTTCTAGGCAAGCGTGCTCCATCGTCGGCCACATCATCGCTTACCATCAGGTGAGATTGTGGTCAAACGCGAGCCTATCCATTATAAAAAAAAAAAAAAAAACATCACATGTCTTCTTTTTGATTCTAGAACATGCCGGTTTCCTCACGATATTTTATTCACCATTTTTAGAGAAGTAATGATAAAATCAACTCGTCTCCTTCATGTTCTAACAGTTTCGATTAAATTACCAAGAAAAGCCTAACCAACTAAACTTAGATCACTAAAAGGAAATCTGGTGATCCAATTCTACAATCATCATCATTTCAATCGAAAGAGGTCCACTGCTGAACATAGGCCTCTCCCAAGGATCGTCACAATTTAACGACTGGTCCTAAGCGACTCGCATCCTCACCAGGTCATCAGTCCATCTTGTGGGATTCTTCAATCATTCGCAATGTAGTTTGTAGGGATGCGCTTACAAAAAAAAGTTAACCACGATCCCGTTTTAACCGCCACCCAAGTTGAAAACCGAAGCCAGTTCTAAATTATCTCAATTTGAAATAATTACCTACAAGTCCTAGAAGTGTTTATAAGTGATTATTTTGTTGTTTCTGTTATTATACACGGTCAGTTTGGTCACTAACGAACTGCTATTATTGGCAAGTGTGGCTTGTTTGTCGATCAGTAATAATTTGTTGAAATGCCAAGAAAACTTCGTGGTCTGTGGTTTTCTGAATAAATTATGTTTTTGTTGCCAACCAATCAATTTATTTGTAACGGTAAAAAATTGATAAATATGCTGATTCTAGATTTTTCAATTATTACATTTTTTTTACATTAGGGTACGTTAAATTAAGAGATTAAACACTTATGTTGATTCACCTAATTTATCTATACATAGGTAGACATAGATATAAAAAGAAGAAACAGACTGACAGTTGTATCAACGCACAGCCGAAACTAAACGTTCCTAGGAACGTTTAGTGACGAGTGTATTTAACTAGATAAAGTGGCACAAGGGTTCCTTTATACGTTGTAAATGAGCACTTCGAACGAGTTTATGAAAATTTAACTTTTATGAAATTCGTTTGTATGCAAAATTATATTCTAAATTCCTTGCACAAATAAAAAAGATGGACATTATTAATTTATCAAAACTACCCAAAAGACGGTTTAGATTGTGTCAAAATTTCTATGAAAGAGTCATATTCCTGAATAATAAAAAATAATATCACAATCGGTTTTTAAAGTGATAATAACCGTGTGTATCCCGGACGTTCCCAACACTAGTCAACATATATGTAAACGTCAAACTTTTTACTGCCTCCTAATTACCTATTGACAAACAAATTAACAGAACGAATCTATTCATTCCATTCAATCGTTCGCGCGTGTTAACACGTGACATTCGATTTTCAAACGTATTCAATAATAATGCCGTCGACCTTGACCAACAGTAATTATCGAACGCTTTATAACCTATGCTATCCTAGTACTAATATACCACGATGTCTAATAGAAAACTTTAATTAAAATATACAAACATCTGTGAAAACTGGTTTATTGTAAAAACAAGAATTCTTGAAATCACGTTTTTGTGAAATGTGATAAATAACAATTAATGTTTTGTAATATTAATTTATTACCTAGATAGATAATTATCTTAGAAATATGTTAATCACATGGGGACATCATATTTATTTTTGAGTAAAAAAGGTTATTTTATTTTTAAAAAGCTCTAAAGAATGGCAATAACACCTTTATTTTTCGCCTTCCAATTCTTTTCGCGAGCTTGCGGACTATGGGCAGTGGGTATCTCGCCGTCCGGGCTTCAGGAAAGGAGCTCGAGTGTTTTAAGCGCGCCTCGACAAAATGTCAGCAAAACCGATCGAGCATGGGACTTTTTGAAAGAGGTACCTTGGTCAAGAACGCGAAGAGCAACTGAAGAACGTTGGTGGGTTATAGTTAACACACCCTTTTGGTCCATCCTAGGGCTGAAAAGGTCACTGGATGATTTTCCATCTCTTAGTCCCATGATATAAATACGCCCAAGTTGTAGCTATCAGGAAAAACAGATCGCGGTAGGAAATTCCACTCTTGAACTTTTGAGGCAAACGGACATCGTCGGTTGGCGGCAAGGCAAGGTAGTATTCACCTAGGTATATTAGTACGATTCTCTAAAAATCTACACTACATTTAAGCCTAAACGTTTTATGTCCCGCCTCGAATCTCGCCTGAACTAGTATAAGGCACGGCGTGAGAGTTCGCCACCGCTGGTCCACGAATCCACGCAGACACCGAGAACCTGCTTGGGTCATGGTCCGGAGCGAGGAGGAGTGGCAGGCGGTCGCCGACTTCTGCGAAGCAGTAATGCTCGCTAAGGAGGAGGCCGACCGCATCAGGCAACGGCGCTCTCGCCGCCGCCGGGATTCCGATCCCGATTTCCGGCCACCGTAGGCGCGGGCTTGCGGACAGTGAGCAATGGGTAGCTCGCTGTCCGGCCGTCCGGTAACCGTCCGGACCAAGCCCAAGTCGTCGACGGCGCGCGCTGTTCCCGCGCGCCTCAAGGAGTTGTCAGCAACAGCAGGGGCCCAGCCGGGTCGAAGCCTACTGGGGCCAGGGTAATCCGAAAGGGCGCTCGAGCCCCGGTATGAAGGCTTGAAGGAACGGGATGGGTTTTTTAGTCAGTAAGAGTCTGACACTATCTCCCGCTCCGCCCAAGAGCGGGGGTTGTCATAAGATGATTTTTCCCATCGAAAAAAAAAAAAAAAAAAAAACCTGCTTGGGTGGTGATGTTCCCCCCAATCAGGTTTATACCTCCACTGTGTTCTCGGGCGTCTTACCACCAGAATCTCCCAAACTTACCGGTCAGTACCTACGTCATGCGGAAGATGAGGAGGCCGTGGCACCTGTACAACCACTCTTCATAGAGGGGACTTATCGCCATGATTGTGGCGTGTCCATCCCATCATAGCAAGATGAGGTCACTTCTTTATCGGAACAAAATGGCAAACGCAACATGATCTTAATACCAAAGCAACCTTTACACGAAATTGCCGTGAGCGCTTACCAAATTTACACACACAATGTCCTTGGATTCACCATGGATGTAATTTTCATTTTCTATTCTAAAAGCCAAACCGTTACTGATGAAATTATACAATTTCACATCTGCACGTGTGCTTTTACGTTATTTTATTAAATAGCACTGTACCGTTTCATTCTTGCCAAATTTTTAAAAGGATGTGACTTTTCGTCACTTCGATTCGTCAGACCGAAAAAAATTATATAAGTCGGTGTTTTTTTTTTTCCAGCCTACGTTAGAAGAAATCTAGACTTATACTCGTCATGTAGTTAACAAAATGTAAACAATCTTGATATGTCTTTTTATTTAAAATAAATCGTTTATAAGACATACCTGTAAAGATTATTTAAATTTGAATAATTACCTAACATCGGTTTAGGTTAATACCTAATTGTAAACATTTTTAGACCAAATTTTTAGACAGTTTTTTAGATAAAAGACATGTTAAAATTGTTTACATTTAGTTAACTACCTAAACAGATGGAGCACAGCTTTTTTAAATCATATAAACTAGTGCTTTACTGCAATCCCACCTGATGGTAAGCAGTGATGCAATCGATGATGGTGAATCACACTTTTCACAAGTTTATTATAGAGCCTGATAGATGATTCCCAACTTCAAAAAAAATAATTAAAGGCTTGGATTAATCTGCACATACCAGGAAAGCATGACACATAAGGGAGAAGATCTATACATCTAAGTAAGATTCCACAAGAGCGCGAGAGAAGTTATTTTAAAATTTCCTATCACCAAAAAAAACTAAATAGTGTATTGATTAATGATAGCAAATTCCCAACTTAAAAAATAAATGATAAAGGATTGTCGGAAATCCGCACATACCAGGAAAGCATAACACATAGGGGAGAAGATCTATACTCAGTAGTAGAACTCCACCCGGGCACGGGAGGAGCTATTTCATGATTTGCTATTCCCAAAAAAATCTAAATAGTGTAAGGTGGGATAATTTTATTGCTTAACTAGCTTTTGCCCGCGCGGCTTCGCTCCCGCTCTTCCCTACTTCAGCCTACTATACCCTACTCTACCCTACTATACCCTACTCTACCCTACCCTACTCTACTCTACTCTACCCTACTCTACCCTACTCTACCCTACTCTGCCCTACTCTACCCTACCCTACTCTACTCTACCCTACTCTACCCTCCTCTACCTTACTCTACCCTACACTACCCTACTCTACCCTACACTACCCTAATTTTCATTTTTTTTTCCATAAGAACCTTCTCCTCATAATAACGAACACAACAAAAAAAAAATTAGCGAAATCGGTCCAGGCGTTGTTGAGTTATGCGCTTACCAACACATTTTGCGATTCATTTTTATATTATAGATTTATATTCTTTCTTTGTAACCTTGTTATCATTTCGCTTCCGGAAGAGCCTTGTCAATTCCTAGGTTTTTTGTTACCGTGTTTATTGCTTCACTGGTTTCAACAATGAGCAATAATAACCCACTACTATTACAGTAACTGTATTCAGTTATAACTAGTACAGAAGATTGTGTGAGTTACTGGCGGCCTTATGATATTGTGATATCGACAGATACAGACGAAACTCTAAAGGGAGAACTACCCTGCGCACACGTCTGACACACACGCCGATCTGGGGTCCAAGTCTGCTATTTTTATAAATTCATCAGTCCAACACGATACCATTGTCATTTTGCTAAAAGTTCCTAATCTATTAATTCATATGGTTATGGTAATGATATGGCAATGGTCTCGTAATAGAGTTGTGGTAAAATGACAATATCGAGCTTATTAAAAGCAATGACTGCAAAATGACATTCTAATGGTAGGTCACTGATCAAAGGAACTGTCAAAATTTTTGCAGACTACCGCATACGTAAGACATTCATTTGTAAATATGTACGAGATTACCATTCTATCCCACTTCTTTCAATGGAGTGTCAGTGGTTGATCATTGGAAAGTCATAATGACGCCATTATATTAATAGATTCCAAACTTACTCAAAATCAACAAATTATGAAATCAATGACAGACCATTCTGACACTATTGTAATAGCAGACTTGGGGCCCTGGGCGCGTCGGTCTCCATACATTTTTTACGGAAACTAGACTTGTAGGTACATTAAATCCACGCCATGCGATGTCCTTCTACATACAAATCAGGCGTGGTCCATGTGTGCGTCGGTCTAATGTAGTCTATAAACGAAAGATTGGTAGGTAGTGTGTTGTTATTTTTTCACGCGCGAACGGCAGAACGGATTTAGATAAACACGGGCACATGGGTAAAAAATCGGTCAAGTGTGAGAGTCGGACTCGCACACGAAGGGTTCCGTACCGTCCGTAAAAAAAAACGGCAAAAAAAATCACGTTTGTTGAATGTGAGCCCCACTTAAATATTTATTTTATTCTAATTTTTAGTATTTGTTGTTACAGCGGCAACAGAAATACGTCATCTGTGAAAATTTTAACTGTGTAGCTATCACAGTTCATGACATACTGCCTGGTGACAGACAGACAGACGGATGGACAGGGGAATCCTAGTAATAGGGTCCCCTTTTACTCTTTGGGTTCGGAACCCTAATGACCTGGAATAGCACGTTGAAAGCTTTGTAGCAACATCTATGGCGCCACATAAGAACTACGAAGAAAGTACGAAATCCTGCATCGCGCAATCACAGTTCTCCGTGCGATTTGAACATATACGACATCCCGAAATCATCTACCGGGCAGTCGCCCACCAGACTATAACACCTGTCTGGTCGGAGGATCCTCCCTTTTCAACGGAGGTTTGCGGGACTTTACTCTCTGTTCCGCCTACCTCCAAAGCTTTTTATCTCGGGAATATGTTCCCTTCTAATAGTTTTCTACTAATGTATCGGTCGCTGTGAGGGTGTAGCCACAACTATGGCGTCACATAAGAACGAATCCTGTGTCGCGCAATCAAAGTTCTCCGCGCGATTTGAATGTATTATTTTTTTTATTTTTTTTTTATAATGGATAGGCTCGCGTTTGACCACTATGTCACCTGATGGTAAGCGATGATGTGGCAGACGATGGAACACGCTTGCCTAGACAATCTATTCACTATTTGACAGCCCGAGATCATCTATCGGGCAGTTGTCCACCAGACATAACAACCGTCTGGTCGGAGGACCCTCCCTTTTCAACGGAGGTATGTGAGACTTTACTCTCTGTTCCGCATACTTCCAAAAGGGTATTTGAGGGAGGTATATATCCAACAGTGCAGTGGGCCTCTCTCATTTAATGACAATAATGTTGAATTTACGGTGCTAGTTATAAGAAATAATAAAATAATGACGAATGGGATTCCCCATACGTGAAATGAATTTTCCTATTTAATTTCGATGACACCTGCTTCACATCTAATTCATGCATAATGTATGAGTTTTCGAAACAGGACTTCATTCAAATATATCATTGTTTTATTTAGTACGCGATGATTCGACTCACGTACTGGGAAATACAATCAGAGTAAAGTCTACAATATATATAATAATTTTAGTATATACGAAACCAGAAACACGTGTTTTTAGGGTTCCGTAACTCAAAAGGAAAAAACGGAACCCTTATAGGAACACTTAGTTATCCGTCCGTCTGTCTGTCTGTCTGTCAAGACCCTTTATCTCGAGAACGAGTGGACGTATCGAGTTGAACCTTTTTAAATATTTTTTGGGAAAAAAAATATAACATGGTGTAAAAACTATTGGAATCATTTAGTTACTGATTCTGAACACACTATTATTCTGGTTTCGCATGTGCTAAAAATAATCTATATATATAAATCAATGCCACTTTTCGTTGTAATTTTATAACTCAAGAACGGGCTCACCTATCCAAACCTTAGACTTTGTTCGGACTATTTAGTAGATGGTTTATGTGAAGTTTGGTAGGGTAGAGTAATGTAGAGTAGAGCAGCGTAGAGTAGTGTAGAGTAGGGTAGAGTATCGTAGAGTAGGGTATAGTAGGGTAGAGTAGGGTAGAGTAGGGTATAGTAGGGTAGAGTAGGGTAGAGTAGGGTATAGTAGGGTGGAGTAGGGAAGAGCGGGAGCGAAGCCGCGCGGGCAAAAGCTAGTGTTGTATACAAACAGACAGATGCAGTAAGGAAGTTAGTTTTATAATATGTAAGGATAACATATAAATTAACCGAGGCCTAAACATTAGTGGAAAAATAGGTATAAGAAGCGTAAAATTATTAAAATTAGACGAGCCGAGAAAAACATCATGATTTTGTCACAAAATATATAGGTACAAGAAGTCAATCTACATACAAAGCGCGCTCGAGCAACGCACACATAGACACCGCTCACAGACACGATGTCTCGGTCGCGTCTCGGATCACTCGTCGAACAATACCGGCTCAAACGCTCATTAGTGTGCGTCCACCGAGCGTAGGTATAAAAAGTGAAGTACATACATGAGATTGTCTTCTGTAGCTATTTTGTGATTTTGTGTTAAAGTTACAAAAATAAGTTTGTGACTTTGTTTCAAGGTCCCCACGGGTTCACTAACACGGTTTTATCTCAATAATTACGCTGTTTACTTGCACACGCTTCCATTTTGACTTTTTAGTCATTACATACATGTTCGCGGGTTGCCAACACAAAAAACTTGTATTTAGATCCTCCAAGCGATAGTTTGTGCATGAAACTGAGGTTGGATATGACTTTTAGAGTTCCTTGAAGGATTTCTTTTAGGGTTCCGTAACCTCAGTCGATAAAACTCGCGCTGGCTCGCTGTTCACTTTATGCCCCGTTTACACCACGGTCAGTATTATTTATTAATTACAAGAAATAAATTAAAATCACAATCACCAAAAGAATATCACAATCATTGAAAGAGACCTTAAGAAAACCCAATTGCCAAAACCAGGACAGATCAACCTGGCGCCGTAGAATGAGGAGACCCGACCCCAGATACCTAACGGGAACAGGGATGGAAGAAGAAGAAGAAGAAGAGAAATTAAAATCACAATAAATATATTAAATCGAAAATTATAATTAAAAAAAATCAAATCTCTATAAATATATTAAATCTAAAATTAAAATCACAATAAATATATTAAAATCGCAATAAGTAAATTAAAATCACAATAAGTAAATTAAAATCGAAATCATAGTAGCATGACTCTGGTCTAATTGAAAGTTCAATTATTAAAAAATAAATGCTGCAGATACAGCTGTATCTGAATTAATGATCAGCCACTGTTAGAAAAAACCATGAAATAATTTCAAAGTGTTAATTCACATGACCTTGCCGGCCGATCAATAAACCTAACCTCGGTACACCTAGCAGCACACTTATAGATACATTTACTAATTGACAGGCAATAACCGAAATAAATCACTGTAATTAGGTGCTGTAAGTGAATTAATCTGAATACTTTATAATGAGGATCTGTTTTTTCTTGAAATAAGCTAGTGATCTGGTGTTGTTAAAGTAGAGCCTTTTTTTTTGTGTGGGAAATCATCCAATGACATCTTCCACCCTTGGGCGGAGCGCGGAGACGTGTCAGACTTTGAATGACTAAATTCCACTTCTGTTTCTTCGTTGCCTTTCACACCAGGGCCGGGATTTCCTTTTAGAAGCGAACCCATGGCCCCAGTAGGCTTCAACCTGCTGGGCCCTTACTGTTTGCTGTCATCTTCTTGAGGCGCGCGTGGAACAATACGCGCCGTCGACGACTTGGGCTCGGTCCGGACTGTTACCGGACGGTCGGACGGCGAGCTACCCATTGCTCATTGTCCGCAAGCCCGCGTCTACGGTGGCGCGAAGTGAGGATCGGGATCCTGGTGGCTAGGGCGTGAGGGTCGTTAGCCAAGTAGCCAAGTGTACTACAATTACCGGAACGGATCTTGAGCGCTGGCTTCAAGTTGCGCAGAAGTCAAATATTCGGTCTCTTTAGTGGTGCGAAGTAAGACGCGGGGGCGGGGAATGTCAGTGATTGGCTCGCCACGCCATCGTGTCATAGACGTCACTCGTGATTCGTTCACTGCGCTGCTGCATGTATCTAACAACGACGACGATTGGCTCGCCAATGTATGGAATGCGCAAAGCGATCCCCATTCTGACGCCGAGCGCTGAAGATCCGTGCCGGTATTTGTACCTACCTACCACATATCTTAAGTACCCACATTTAGGTTCCTTATCGACAAAAACCTCCCACTAAACACAGGTAACATTTAAATTCTCAATAATATCTCTCAAGTCGAGCAAGTGTCCTTCTCCCCACTTCCTAGTTTACAGTACTACTCATTATGTATAGTGATAAAATGTTAATAGCTCTCTATGTATATGTAATTAGGTAATTACATACATGGTAGGTAATTTGGTTCAGTATTATTTGGTTGCAGTTCTTGTAACTATGCAATTTGCACTCAATCTATTAAGGAATGGTTTTTAAGATATACAGTGTTTTTAATTTTTTTTCTAATTTTTTTTTCATTTTACATTTTTTTTATTTTTTTAATAAGTACCTACTTGCAATATTTTTTTTTTGTCTTTGTAAAATCTAGGTAACATGAAAAAAAAGTAAATGTATATTTAATTAAAGGGTTTTGTCGCTTAGCGACCACATCACCCAGAACAGAAAACACAAAAACTTACAATCTACCATAAGAGTAAGTCAAATGAAAATTATGAAATGTATTTTATTGTAACAGAGCCCTTACAGTGAGCATGTGTGCAATAAACTATTAATTTTGAGAAAACGTGACTACTAAGATGGAAGCCTGACAGAGAAGAATAGTAGCTAACTAGCTTCTCTTAAACTCAACCCAAGAAAACATTCTAAATCTCGCAATAAAAAGTATCCTATAGGAATACAAGGTGTAAGGGACAGCCCTCCACAAACTTTAAGGGCTTGCTCAGTAGACGAAACTGAACAACCTTCCATAAAATTTTTTCAGGAAACGAAAAAAAAATTCGGCCTCTCCATACAAACTGTCCAATCAAATTTATAATTTTCTATGGTGAGGCGGTTTTTTTTTCGTTTCCTGAAAAAATTTTTTGTGGAAGGTTGTTCAGTTTCGTCTACTGAGCAAGCCCTTAAAGTTTGTGGAGGGCTGTCCCTTACACCTTGTATTATTCCAGCACATGTTCCACTCATGTATCAACATTCGAATCAGCTCAGCTATTTGAGAGTGACGGACCAACAAAGATACACACTTACAAACAAACTTTCGCCTTTATCTGCTTTTGTAGTTCCATAGTCGAGCAAAAAACGCCGCAGTCCGATTATAACTTAGGTGTCTTCAAGGCTAGAGTGAATAGTCTTTTAATAAGCCAGTGCGCCTCACTATCATGATGAATCGGCCTGTGACTAGATAATTAGAAAATGGTGAAAACCTGTCTTAAAAAGTCAACTTTTTAGTAGTTCGTTATGTAAAAAAAAAAGCGAGCTGAGCGACTAGAAATAAAACCTCAATTTTATTTCTAGTCGCTCAGTAATTTAGTCGCTCGCTTAGTAATTTAGTTGCTCACTTACTAATTTAGTAAGCTCGTTCTGGATTTTATTATTGACCAATATTTGTCGTTAGTTTAGCTAATTAGACGCTTACTCAAATTCATACCGCTCAAGTTATTAAACTAGTGTCTCATCATTATCAGTGTCATAGTTTTTTTTATTCGCTCATTTTGTAATTCGACTTTAAAAAATAAATAAACCATTTTTGTATAGGATCGGGTGATATCTTTAATTTTTAGCTTTGAAAATGACAAATAAATTGTCATAAAAGCAAGGTGATGATGATGTTGCTTTAGAAGCAGCATTTTAAACGGTATCGACGTAATCCAATAACATTTCGTTCTTAAAAACAAATAGCCATGTAAATACTACAGTCAGTGCTCAATACAGTAGAGTAGAACCGCGTCACAAAGTGAAGGCGCCGCGAACCAACCGACCTTGCGAGCCTGCTCTAAATAATATCTCTAATGTGTTGAAAAACTTACAATTGACTGTATCCGGGAAAAAATACCGGTTTTATAATTGTTTTGTGTATTTTTTGGAATACTTTGAAAGGGCAGTGCGCAGAATGAATAAACCCAGCCAGGCGCATTACTTTGTGTAATTTATTTCATCACCGCTGCTTTTAAAAACGGTGAAGGAACACTTCGTGAGGAAACCGGCATGTCCTAGAACCAAAAAATCGACGATATGTGATATACACCAACGCGCACTGGGCCCGCGTTATGGTTTACGGCTCATTCCCTCTCCTAGAGAGGAGGCCTGAGTCCCAGCAGTGGGAACATTCAAAGGCTGATTATGCTTGGTACACGGGTGGACTATGTCTTGGAATAGCACATCAAGTGACATTCGGGAGTAGCAGAACGATCTTTGGCCACCGTAAGTGCAGGCTTGAATACGACGAACAATGGGTAGCTCGCTGTCTGGCCATCCAGAAAGTACAGAGCCTCAGTCCTCGACTGCGCGTAGCGTTGCCAAGTGTCCAGATAAAGCTGGACGACGGTCAGGCTTTTTAAATGCGTGTCCAGCCTAATTAAGCGGAGTCCAGCCCGTCCTTCTGTTGTTAGGCTTTTTAAATTTGACCATTTTGTCTAGAATTATCATTTGAGTTCTGCCTTACCTTGTCTCGCTAGCACAATCAGAGCGGACATGCAATTAGTCTTGCAATTATATCACTTAATTTTATTGTTTTTTCATTAGAATTTAAAAACATTTTATGAATTTTGTTATTAAAAAGTCACGGTAGACTTAAAAAAAGATGTCGGCCTTTTTTACCAAATCTCACGCTGCACCCTAGAACGGGAGAAGTCATAAGATGATTTTCCACCTTTAAAAAACCGCCGATATCAGTTCCGATTAAAAGAACCGAAACCGGAACAGAAAGTTCCGAGTTTTTGGAATCGGAATCAGACCTTCGTAACATCTCCAGTTTGAGTTTGAGACAACGCGATGAAAGGATTAGTCAGCTACACTCTGTGTTACAGACCATCACTTTGATGAGAAACCTAAAAATAAACCAAACCTGTAACCTAGGGGTCTTTAAGTCAAGAGTGAATAGATTGCTTCTAGGCAAGCGTGTTCCATCGTCGGCCACATCATCGCTTACCATCAGGTGAGATTGTGGTCAAACGCGAGCCTATCCATTATAAAAAAAAACCCTAACATAGTTATTCACCATAGCCAACATTTCTCATTGAGACACGGCGGTCACGTTGTGTATGTTTTTCTCTTTGTTATGATAATCACAGTTGTTTTGCCTGACCTTGAGACGGACAATTACTGTCTAGAAGACATAGCTAACATTTGTTTTATACTTCAAAATGTTTGAAGAACAAAATGTAGATTTATGAATCCAATAAATATACAACATCTCCTTCAAACGCGCTTAAGTGTCAAAAGTACGAAAAACAAGATCATTGAATATACCTACTGTAATTAATAATTACATAAATACTTGTTTAAGTTATAAGAGTATGCAACAAAATACTAGGAATTCATGAACACCTAAGAGTCGTTGGAAAGCCTGCTGCGGTTTTCCCATACAATTATAATTTAGGTGTCTTCAAGCCTAGAGTGTTTAGGCTCCCAATAAACTAGTGCGCTTCAACATCAATGATTGCATCACTGCTTACTATCAGCTGGGATTGCAGTCAAGCACTAATTTTTATTAAGTAAAAAAGAAACTTTAGGCTTAATATTGCATTAACCTATTTCATAATAAGTAATAAAATACAGTAGGTAGATATTTTACCAAAGACTTGAGAAAAAAGATGAAATCTTAAATACCTACTATTATACTATATTAGGTATTTTATTAGGGATTCAGATGGGCACATGGGTAGCTAGGTTCTGGAATAGTATATGATACTTTTTACTTGGAAGTCTGCATGTATATTTTTCTACTTTCACATGGCCACTGATCTCAAATGACTGTAAAATCCTAGGCCTAGAACAAATTAGTTTATTATACTCAGAATGTTGTCCCTTTATTTCAAACAAGGCATTATGTCGACCTGGCCGATGACCCATCTGATGTCAAGCACTAACCTCTACAATCATCTGCAATATATCGACAACCTAGGACGTGCCTTGCAATTTTATTGCATTGTACCAGGCGAATAGACGCAGTTGAAAGCTCTCGTAACTCAACCAAAACACAATTGCGAAGTAAGCCTATGCAAGTAATGAGGCCAGATATTTTATTTTATTTAAACGATAACAGTGAATGTCACTGTCGCCAACCCGCCAAGGCTTGCATGCACCAAATCGGTCTTGCGACATGCAATATTTTAAGTAAACTACTCTATCGGCCAGGAAACGGACGTGAAATATGTGGGGATTTTGTAAAGTAAGCAAGCATAGGATTTATTGCTTCGAGCCGTGGGGTCTTGGTACTAGGAACTCATAGCTATCAAGGAGGTTTACTCACTGCCGTTTCTTTTTTTAAATAATTGCTTTTGGCTTCGTGCCAACTTTGTGGAGATGTACAGACCTACACCACGGTAATATCTATATATTACCATGCCTACACTAAGTTATTTTGTCACACATCAATATGGCTATCGGTTTTTCCAGACAACTACAATATTTTATTACTTACAAATTGGAAAGCAATTAACAGAGTTGCTAGTAATAAATCTATCATAAAACCTCCGTTATTTTCCCAGAAGAAGCCATCACTTTAAGAAATAGACAATTTATATTTTTTAACAGTACCCGGCGTTCATGACTACGCCACATTCATTTTCTGATAATTTCAAATAGTCCGTATGTCACGTTGGTAATAAAAGTAGTCATGTTACAAGTTACAACAGATAAACTTATCACTGAAACCACAAAAGTGGTCAGACCAATATGATATCAAGTACTCGCTGGTACTCAATCGAATTCCTCCCTAGACTAAATATTGATCTTAATATGAGAGTAATATTAAATGAGAAGCTAGATTTGATTTTTTTATTTTCCCAACAAGAAGATATTTCAATATTAATATTTGTAATATTTCCACAACTATCACACCACGCCGTCTAGTCCCAAGCTAAGCAGAGCTTGTGTTATGGGGACTAGACTGATAAACATACTTATATATTTTTAAATACATACATATTATAGATAAATTACACCCAGACACAGAACAAATGATCATGCTCATCACATAAACATTTGTCCCGGGTGGGAATCGAATCCACGACCTGCGGCATAGCAGTCAGGGCCACTAACCACTAGACCAACAGGCCAGTCAAATAATATTAAATCGCAGTTGGATGGCATGTTGATGCTGATATAGCACAATCAGCCTTTTATGTTCTCATTTTTGGGACTCAAGTCCACTCTCTCTAGGAGAGGAAAAGGGCCGTAATCCACTACGCCGGCCAGGTGCGGGTTGGTGAATGTCACATGTCTTCGATTTTTTGGTTCTAGGACAAGCCGGTTTCCTCGCGATGTTTTCCTTCACCGTGTTGAGAGCAGTGATGATGACATAAATTACACAAAGTAATGCGCCTGGCTGGGTTCGAACCCGCGACCTACATTTCGTAAGTCGGGGCCGTTACCACTCGGCCACCACTGCTCGTATATTATTGCTTATTACCGGAGATGTTTTTTTTAGTGTCGTGTTACTATTTTTTTTCTGACCAGTATTTGGCAACCACTACGGCTCTGTATAGATCCTGCAGACGGCAGGTGGTGGTGGGTAACGCACACTCTTACTGACTAATCCTTTCACCACGATTTCTCAAACTCAAACCGGAGATGTAACGAAGATCCGATTCCGATTCCTAATATCAGAACTTTCTGTTCCGGTTTCCGTTCCGACTTTGAATCGGAACTTATAGAGGTTATATCGGTGGTTTTTTTTTTAATATGGAAAATCATTCTATGATTTCTCTAATGACTAAAACCACACCATATTCCTTCTTGGCTTTGCGTTTCGTTCCAAGTTACATTCTGTGATTCTAGGATCTTTTATTTTTTGACGAGTTAGTTTTCTTAGAAAATGTATGGAGACGGACGCGCCCGGATCGGCGTGTGTGTCACACGTATGCGCAGTGTAGTTCTAGTGTGAAGCAAGGGCGGCTTATTAATAACTAATAATATTATTATGCAGCCAACTCAACCTTGACATCAGTCGCTAACTAGAAACCAAAGCTATAGGACAGGCTCGTCACGATACAGTAATTAAAATTAATATTACTGAATAGTTTCGATTAGATCACTAATCTGTATCAATTGACTAATGTTCTATTGTGAGAAATGTTGACTTTGTCGCTCACACGCAAATAAGTGACTGTCAAATTGACTGACTTTATTAACTTAAATCCACTTCCTTCAGTTCCTTAATTCCTAGTAGTATTAAATCATTATCATCATTTCAGCTGAAAGACGTCCATTGTTGGACATAGGCCTCTCACAAGTGTCGCCACAACGACCGGTTCTGTGCGTCACGCATCCATCCGCGACCCTCACCAGGTCATCAGTCCACCTTATGAGAGGCTTTCCAACGCTGCGTCTTCCGGTACGTAGTCGCTACTCCAGAAGCATTCGTCTCCATCGACTATCTGTTCTGCGAGTAATGTGCCCCGCCCATTTGCCACTTAAGTTTGGCGATTCTTCGATCTATGTCGGTAACTTTGGTTTTCCTGTGGATATCTTCATTTCTGATGTGATCACGCATTAATAATAATTTATATTATGTAGAATAATTTATCTATTGGTACATTTAGTTATTCCACAGTACAATTAAAAGCAAGTTTGTTTTACGTTAAAAAGATCGACACGTTTATGACGTTCGTCGCATCAATTGGCCTGCCTCAAGATTTTAAGGCTTATAGTCCCTTGAACCATCTGGCCGAAATTAAATGGTCACTACTCTCGTACCCGTCTAGGCGACAGTACGGCTATCTGTGCATTTTTTTGCGGCCAGCTATGCCCGGACAGAACCCCGCTAAGTTTTAAATCCATTTTCTTTGCGAAATGTTGATTGATTTACCCTTAAAATTTTGAGGCAGGCCAATTGATAGCCTGCCCCAAGATTTTAAGGCTTATAGTCCCTTGAACCATCTGGCCGGTATTAAATAGTCACTACTCTTGTACCCGTCTAGGCGACAGTACGACTATCTGTGCATTAGTTTGCGGCCAGCTGCGCCCGGACAGAGCCCCGCTGACTTTTAAACCCATTTTCTTTGCGAAATGTTGATTGATTTACATATGCAATGTTCACTTTGAAGAATATTTAACTACCAATTTTTATGTGTAAAAACGTTTCTAAAGATCCAAGCCGTTTCGAAGGAGTAGGGAAAAGTTGCGAATGTGATGTTGTTGTATGTAATCTTTTTTTTAGATAAAAGTACCTATTAATCGCACGAAAAAATAAAATGTTGATAATGTTGTTCTTGAATCTATAATAAACATATATTTTAATCAAACCTATTAATCTGGCCGTTACACCGAGGAGTAGGCACCAGAAAGTCACTGTTTTAAGGCACTTTTCGGGCGCTTGGGCCTTAACCAATCAGAGAGCCAAACGTTTCTATCACCCAATTTATACCAAAAATCCACGGTTCGCGGACGTGGGTAAAAACTAGTGCATTAACATTTTCACTTGTCAAACAGTGCCATGGGTCTGAAGACAAGCGTCGTCAACAGGACAGACCTATAAGACGCTGCCGTGACCATCTGCACTCATTCCTGACCGCCTGGTAGGAGAAGACCAAGCATAAAGGGAGCTCGAAAGGTGTGGGAAAGATTTTTGCCCAATAGTGGGACAATATAGCTAAAAAATTACTACGTGAGTCTTTACACGTGTAACCAACAGTTTTTACTGTTGACTTATTATATTTAAACAGCTGCAGTTTTCCGTGTTTCATTTATTTTATTGTTATGTATATGAGTTTTTAACATGCACACCATTTTACTCGTATTAGTTTTTATAGCAAATAGCAATGAATTAGAATGTTTAGTTAAATATTCAAGATCAAAGTTTTTTCTGATAGTTCTCAAGGTTACATAACTGTGTTATTTACAAGTGCAGTAACAAGAACGGCTAAGTATTTTATTTAAATGCCAAACAAGTAATTTTTCGTTTACGATTCATCATCATTGACAGCCTTGTGCCACCCACAGCTGAGTATAGATCTACTCCCTTATGTGTCATGCTTTCCTGGTATGTTGCGGATCTCAACCAAGCTTTTCTTTAGTTATTTTTTTAAGTTGGGAATCGTCGAATATGTAACTTCTCCCGCTCTAGGTACAGCGAGAGAGTCAGACTTTTACCGTACTCATGTCCCTTCAGTTGCCCATTTTGTTCCAGGCTTGAACACTCATAAAACAGGTGTTTTCAAGTGTTAGTCCAATCAGATTTTCCACAAATACAGAAGGTTTATCTAAACCTTATGCTAAATAATGTGAACTTAAAATTATTATATAATCTGACCTCTGACGTAACTTGCCTATAACGACAGAATGACCGCAGGCGCAGGCAGGCCACTGCAAGGCCACATTGAACGCTGTCAATTGTCACATGTGTCATTCTCATGACAATCGACAAGCAAAATCAACAGTATGTCTTTGACATACAGTTGGATTTGAATTAGCAACCAACGTTGCATTTGAAGACCAAACGCACTGACCTTGTCAGGTGGTATCAGGATTATTATTTTTAATTATTAAATCGTGACGTGTCTGTCATATAGCTAGTGAACTAGTGTCAAGGTCACATCGACTGCATAAAATTGTTTATTTTGATTTTATAAGTATTCTTCCTTATTGGTGCCATCATTTTTTATGGAATCGTAATGCCTAATAGTATTTCTAAGCAGTTTAATGGTATTCGATGGTCAATTAAGAGACGCAGAGCAGAATTCTTAAATAAATTATTGATGTCAACGAATTAATAAGGTTGTGCAAAGAATGTTAGCGTGATGAAATTACTTAAGAGTTGAGTAAAACTGAATGTATCACTGTAACCTCTTTACCTACGCGATATAATTATGAGTCAATAGGAAACAAGATGGCGAGTGGGTGTAAGTAACACTGAAATGTCATTATTATTGATGTTGAGTTTTTTTTAAGGCTCTGATTAAGCGACAATGGAGCAATCACTCAAGCGTTGAAAGAGCGTCAAAAACGCTGACTTTGGATTATTTCGTTAGTTTTTTAACTGCAAATTGTGCTTACACAACAGAGAAAATGAAATAATTTAAAAACATATTGCTCTGACAAGTGTTGGAATAATTTTCATGTGTCAGTGGCCAATATCGCTTAATAATTCACATTTGAATAATAATTAAAATAGCTTGAAAGAGCTTTTGTAGTCCTAAATAATCTGTATAGATCAGTGATTCAATCGGGAGCAGGAAGCATGGAGTGTTAATGACTGCTAATATTGAATGTTAATTAGACCGCAAAACCGATCAACAAAGGTCACTTCATTCAGTCAGATGATTAGTTTTTCAAGGCATCACCACTAAATTTTGTAAATGAGTTTTCATACGCGATAATGCTTCGGTGCATCCTGCTATCCTTGTAAGTGGGTTGAAATTAACTCGGAATTGGGTTGATACAGTTGCCATCACGGATCTTGAACGCTCGGCGTCAGAGTGGGGATCGCTTTGCGCATTCCATACATTGGCGAGCCAATCGTCTTCGTTGTTTGATACATGCAGCAACGCAGTGACCGAATGAGGACTGACGTCTATGACGCGATGGCGCGGCCAGCCAATCACTGACACTCCCCGCCCCCGCGTCGCACTTCGCACCACTAAAGAGACCGAATATTTGACTTCTGCGCAAGTGTTCAAGATCCGTGATGGCAACTGTACCAGTAGAAGAAAAGAAAGACAGAGAGAGATCCTGCTATCTTCAAGACTGGTTTTGTCTTCCAAAAGAGATAATAAAATAATATAGCACCATATCTGTATGTCCCCTAAATAGTTGATGGATTGTTAGAAAACGATACTGCGGCCCTGGTACGCAAAAGGGCTTGTGAAAGAACATAGGTGGGTTTTAGTCAGTAAAAGTCTGATACTCCCAGTCGCTCTAACCAGAGCAGAAGAAGTTGTTTTATGATGGGCATCATAATTATGGGTGGGCACCCATAATCTTTATTTCTGCCAAAAGACGTCTCTTATATTTGGCGATTCTTCGGGCTATGTCGATAGCCTTGGTTCTCCTACGGTTATCTTCACCCACAACAAAAAAAAAGATAAGGGGAGCTTATTGCTCCATATAAAACACAAGGCAAGTTGACTGCCCATTTACAGTTTTGGTTCTTTCTTTTAATCTAAATCTTTAATATTCATGCGAGTATATCTACCAATTTCTATAGAATCCTACATGATAACTAACTAAAGCTAAATAGATCGTTTATTTACTAAAGGCATTTATCGATTGAGCAATACATCATGTTTAAATACCTCTTGAATGGTTCCTATTACGTATTTATCACTGTCGGATCTAATTGCGATTCTGCAGCGATCGTGTCGCATTTGAATGCGTGCGTGCATCGGAGGCCGTTGAGCCGAGTGCGTTGTGATTGTGACAGTTGATACTTGTCATTACATATGAGACCCTGGTAGTTTCTTGTGGTTGATGAATAAACTGCTAATGAGAAATTGTACTTATTTACTCGTACGAGTTACCTTTATTCTATAAACTAAACAAAAACCATGGTCATAATCATTATTAATCCAAAATTATATTCTTGACACTATCTAACATTTAAAACTGATTTGCATTTGTAATTATGTCATGAATAGCTAGATGTTTTTTTTTATTATTTTGTTTTTAATAAGAAGAAAAAGATCCTACAAATACATGCAAAATTGTATGGTGTAGGTAAAATAAGTCTTTAAGTCAAGAGTGAATAGATTGCTTCTAGGCATGCGTGTTCCATAATCGGCCACATCAGCGCTTACCATTAGGTGAGATAGTGGTCAAATGCCAGCCAATCCATAAAAAAAGAATTATGGACAGTCAAAAGGAGCCTTGTCTTTTTATTTTGCGAACTTTTGTCTAAATTATCTATACTTATACTTAATAAAACAGTAAAATTCTGGATCGATGGGATTAATTGGCTCGAAAACTACTGAACCAATCCTGTTCTGCATACCTACGTATTCCTTATAGACCAGGTCAACTGAGAATCTATAAATTATCACGCTATTTGCTATGGGGAGTGAGCAATCCTTACTAATATTATAAAAGCGAAAGTGAGTTTGTTTGTTTGTTTGTTACGTCTTCACGCCTAAATGGCAAAACCGATTTTGATGAATTTTAGTACAGAGAAAGTTGGGACCCTAGAGACGGATATAGACTAGTTTTTTCACGCGGGCGAAGCCGCGGGTAAAAATTAGTAGTAAATAAAAGAATGTATGTCATGTGTCAACCTTCCATAAAAACTGTTCTCCTCCTTCCGTCGTATTCCTCAATGCTAAGGGTCGTGACCTCCCTGCTTCATCACTTTAATTTTTATGGTGTTTTTTCATTTATTCCTGTCTCTGGCGGTGTGAAGGGCCTTGTATACTGTGGAGTCAAGAGTGGTGCGGATACCACCAACGTATTGGGCTGCGCCCGCGAGGCCTTTTAGGAGATCAATGATGATCTTTTCTCATCCATCTTCGTTACCAGGAACATTTATGCTTCTAGTTCATCATCTCCCTAATCTTTTACCGACGAGCTTAGGGTCGGCTTCCAATCAAAGCTGTACTAGGAGCGACTGCCTATCAGACCACAACCCAGTTACTGGGCAACACGATACTCTTTCTCAACCGGGACCAACTGTTTTACGTGCTTTCCGAGGCATGGGGTATTAGTTAATGTCCTAGATTTGCAAGGAAACTCCGAGCATAGCCCTTTCCATTGCCCTTTGGGTGACTTTAAGCTTTCCGATGAAGCCCATTATGAGCGACCACGTTTCGGAACTATATGTCATCACTGGCAACACGCACTGGTCATAGACTTTCGTCTTGAGACACCGTGGTGTATTGGGGATGATAAGATGGATGAGAAGATATCGCGCAGCTTCCCGAACGCCGCCCAGCCGAGTCGGATTCGACGGTTGACCTCATTTTTTTCTTGCCCAGTTATGAATCCGCAACCTATGAGGTTGAGGATATAGGCATGAGAGGCGGGTGCCTCAACTACTGGGTTATCATCACACATTTAGGCTTTTAGTCTGTGCTTTTAGTTATCTATCAATAAATGAAAAAGCGTTTTATTTAAAGAAAAACACGTTATTTAGCGGATAACAGCAACTACTGAATAGGTGTACAGATGCTAGGACATCATTTACTCCAGGAACTAATCGCATCCACACATAAGGCGCCAACACACGTCGACATCACAATGCCTCGCCCGTTTTGGAATCCTTCATTAACTTGTGTGAACTGCCTATCATACATATTCATCCAGCGGCATACATATGTATGGACTTGTTAATCTTTGTTCGCATAAGTGTGGGACCAGCTTTATCCGGTTCTGGGTAATGGTCGTGGTTCATGTTTTCTGATTTCAGAATATTGGATGGGTATGACAGAAGTAAGTTCTTTTTCACTACACTCACTCGGAAACCTGGTCTTATCCTACCGCTTAAAGGCACGCAATGGACTGTTTTCCGTACTAGTACAGAAAAGTGCGTGTTTTTTTTTTTTTTTTTTTTTTAATTTGTATAAACTAGTGCTTGACTGCGATCCCACCTGATGGTAAGCAGTGATGCAATCGTTGATGGTGAGGCGCACTAGTTTATTAAGAGCCTATTCACTCTTGCCTTAAAGACACCTAAATTATAATCAGACGGGAAGACAGCAGCAGGCAAATTGTTCCAGTCCCTCGATGTACGTGGTATAAACGACGAAGCGAAACGCTTGGTCCGGATCGTAGAGGTTTCAACAACGTAAGGGTGAATATTCGCCGTTCGTCGGCTTGTCCGATGGTAGAAGTGAGATGGTGGAATTAAGTCATGTAATTCCTGCGCACACTCTCCAAAGTGCATCCTGTAAAACACCGAAAGGCTGGCTACCCTTCGCCTATGCTCAAGACTTTGTAGATTGGACTCAACCAGATCTGGATCACCAATTAGTCTCTTCGCACGCCTTTCCACAGAGTCCAAAGCTGCCAAGTGGCATTTTGCAGCACCAGCCCATATGTGGCTGCAGTACTCCATACACGAACGGACTTGTGCTTTGTATAGCATTAGAAGCTGTCCCGGTGTGAAGTACCGCCGGACCTTTGCAAGAACGCCTAGTTTCCTAGCAGCTACTTTGGCTTTGGACTCAATGAACCGCCCAAAGTTAAGGTCCGAGGGAATTTCAACCCCCAAGAGCTGAAGGCGGTCGGTGTACTCCAGGGATAAATTCTGAAAAGTAGGAGCCAAGGTGAACGGGCTCCTTTTAGCGGTGAACAGACACGCTTGCGTTTTGGAGGCGTTAAATCCCACCACATTGGCTTTACCCCACTTGGAGACTGCCTGAAGTGAGATATTTGTACGCTCTACCATAGCCTCTCTTTCGGATCGGATTAGCTCCTTACTAGCCCGAGCACTAGGCAGGTATCTCTCTACAACTGTGCTATCATCTGCATACCCATAGATACCGGGCACCAGCAGATCGTTGATATGCAGTAGGAATAGAGTTGCAGAGAGAACAGACCCCTGAGGAACCCCGGCATTAGTCGTCATGGGTTCCGATGAGCATCCATCGACAACAACTCGGAGAGACCGTTCACTCAGGAAGTCTTTTACCCAGTTAATCAGACCAGGGGAAATGCCGTACGCTGGAAGCTTACTCAAAAGGCTAGCGTGCCATACCCTGTCGAAGGCCTTCGAGACGTCTAAGGAAACGGCAATCGCTTCCCCATTCCTCTCGAGGGTCTCGCCCCACAAGTGGGTGGCATACACTAGTAGGTCCCCAGTAGACCGATTGCGACGAAATCCGTACTGTCGGTCACTGAGGAGATCGTTACCTTCCAGGTATGCCATGAGGCGCGAGTTCAACACACGCTCCATAATCTTGCATAGTATGGAGGTTATTGAAATCGGCCGATAGTTGGCAGGATCGGCACGACTGCCCTTTTTGGGCACGGGTTGCACGTTGGCAAGCTTCCAGGACTTGGGCACTATACCAGTCCTAAATGAGAGGCGATACAAGCGTGTCAATACAGGAGACAACTCAGGCGCACAAGCCTTGAGAACAATGGCAGGTATACCATCTGGTCCACTAGCTTTGTTCACGTCTAGACGACACAGTGCTCTCAGAACTTCTTTGTTCCTTATGCGAACCTCGGGCATCGAAGTGTCGCAGTGAGGTAGAGTCGGTGGAGTAGCACTGCCAGTATCAAGACGAGAATTATGGGCGAAGAGAGATGCAAAGAGATCTGCTTTCTCTCTCGCCGTATGAGCCAGTGTTCCATCAGGTTTAGCCAGCGGAGGCAGTGAGGGCCGACAGAAGTTCGCTTCGACCGACTTGGCGAGGGACCAGAATGCTCTGCTGCCGGACGGCTGAGCAGAGAGTTTTGTGCCAATATGGGTGATGCGGTCGAAGCGAGCCTTCCTTAATGCCTTCTTGTAGGACTTAGCAGCAAGGTTGAAGATTCTCTTCTTTGAGCTCAGATCCGGAGCTTTGCAGTCACGAGCCTCAACCCAGGCAAGATACGCCGAATGCTTACGCTGTTCAGCTTCAGCGCAATCGGCGTTAAACCATGGGCGAGCTGAGCCACCGGTGGGTACGTCACGATAAGGGATGAAATACTCCATAGCTTGACGTATCACATCGGATATAGCGTCTGCACAACTCGACGGATTCTCGGAAGAGAAGCAGACCTGCCGCCAAGGATAAGACGCAAAGAAATGCCGCATCTCATCCCAATCTGCTGACCTGTAACGCCACATTCGCCGTTCACCACGTGAGTCGCAGTCAGGTGGGGAGAAGGACGATACAGACTTCACCAGACAGTGATCTGAAGTTCCAAGTGGTGAGGAAACTGTTACGATACATCTGTCCGGATCGGTGGTCAGCAGAAGGTCCAGACAATTGGCAGTATGACTCACCACATCAGGCACCCTAGTCGCTTGCTTTACCATCTGGGAGAGGCCCATAGATAACGCAAAGTTTCGCGCTTCTCTCCCAGCGTGGTCGGTCTTCTGGTACGGGAAAAGCCAGTCTTGGTGACAGGCGTTAAAATCCCCCAGAGCGACAAACTGCGCATCGGGGTACCGATGTAGAGCCTTATCGGCGGCCTCACTGAGGTGGCCAAACAATTGAGTCGTCTCCTGGACACCGCTGTGCGATCGGTAGACACAGGTATAGACAATTTTGTCCACACCGGTGTCCACCAGCAACCACAACGTCGAGAAATTAGGGTCCTCAAGGTGACAGAGACGCTGGCAGCAGATGTCATTGCGGACGTACACACAGACCCCGGCACGCTGCAGGAAATGATGCTCCAAAGAGTATCCCGGGTAGTCGAGATACGCCGCATCCAACGGACATCTGATCTGCGTCTCCGTCAAGAAAAGCAAGTGGGGCTTCTCAGTCTCAAGATGGTGGTGGACTGCAATGAGATTGGAGTGCAGTCCTCGGATGTTCGAGAGGTGCACTTGGAGTAAGAGGACGTGCATCCGCTGTACACACTTACTTTTCTTTTTAGTACCTTTCATGTTGGTTTTATGAGTGAATAGACTAGGTGGAAAATGGCAGTTGAGCGAGGTGATGCGATGCAAAACCAGCAACACGACCAGAGTTGCTGGGCCATTGGAGGTTTGATCTGGAGACTGCGGGGACGCCCGAACCCCCCCAGGGATCGCCATCGGGTCCTTCCGCCCGGTCGCCAACCGGCACGATGGGGCCACCCTGGGATTTTTCGCAGATGGCGGGGCAGCCTTTCATGTGTGGCTGGCACACTACTTGGGCCCCCAACTATCTACGGTCGGCCAGCGGAGAACCGTGCTTCGGATCCCGCTACCCTCCGCGATCAAACGTCCGACACAACAAGAGCTGGCGCATCACACCCGTTATACAACGCAACACAACAGCTCAGACCCATCTTCCACCATACGGCTTCACCAGTCATCACGCCGGAACACGACAAATCGCTTGGCGGCATGGCTTTGCCTGGTGGGTGGTAACTTTTAAGCCGGCAGCCGATGCTATGGCCTACCACCGCATTTACTGCTCGTTTAGCACTACCCAGGGGACAATGTGCCCCAATGTGTGCTCGCCCTCGCCACAATTTTATTGTAATAAAACTATTTATTGTATCAGGCTGGGCGCGCGTCGACCCGCACGAGTTTCGGGTCAACCCCCACGAGTCGTAAGTGTATTGAAAAATGTCGTTTGATACACGTGCAAATTTGTCACTGCATCCCTCGGCTTCATAACACACTCGCCTACGACTCGTGCGAATTCCAACTCGGTCGCAATGACAGACTTTCTGCACTTGTATCAAAATGTACTATTTCGTCTATCTCTTTTCTTTAAACGCACTCTCTCTTTCCGTACTTGAACATATTCATCAGGTTTTTAGTTACAATCAAAAACATAATTTGATGAAACAAAATGCCTATTTCATATTACTACATTATACGCAATATTTTAGGATTATAAATTTATTTATTTATTTGTTTATCCTCGCATCGGGACGCCTTACAGCAATTATACCAATGGAGCACAGTTCATTCAGAATCGGCTACTTTTAACATCATGTGCGCAGTGAAGTGGTAGTCATCATAGGAACGGCGCGGCGAGGCGATGGATCACATACGCTCGCTTCCGCAGCATCAGACCAGCGGTCCTCCAGGATTTGACATGTACCAAATCCCATATCGAAAACATTTTTGAAATGTTAAAGTTCTTTCGATGAATTGTTCAAAAGAAATAAAGTTAGAATCCAACAATCAGTAAGTCACTCACTTGGGTTACTCTAAAACTCGAAGGACACAAATATTTCTATGGACTCCAGATAGGTGTTCCAGTCCAGATCTGGGTGAGTTTATGTTTGTGAATGCACCTACGATACAGAAGCTATTCCTAGTGTGGGGGACGTATGAAAACTGAGATTAGAAGTAATGTTCCACCCACTGCTGATTGTAGACCCTTTTGTACTATGCTATCCTGTTACTCGAAAGCATCAAAGGTAAAAATTATCACCCATATTCGGACTAATACAGTAAGTGCTTGACTTCCCTTATTTTTTTTAAGTCTAACCTTTCCTAACTAAAATTATTTGAATTATACATAATAATATATTACAATAGTTAACTCTTAACTCCCTCATCAGAATCACTTGGCACACAGTTATCCCACGTACGGCCATAGTTCACGTTTATTGCGGCAGGTGGCGCCTGATCTTTGCGCCACGTTATGACGTTACTTCACGTACGGAATATAATTATGTACGTGTGGGCTTCTTCACAATGCTGGAAGCCTGGTACTTAAATTAATAGGATATTGAATGGTATTAACGAATGTTTAAGGATTTTAACTACTTGATGAGTTATTGACGATGTGGTTCTATTTTTTCAGTAGGAAATCGTCAATTGACTGGAGAAGGAGTGTCAGACTTTTACTACCTAAAACCTACCTGTGGTCCTTCAGTTGTCTTCTGCGTGACAGGGCGGTGATAACTCTTTCGTACATTCCTGCAACCCTGGCTTTTACTATCCAGGGCCCCAAGTCTGCTATTACGATAGTGTCAGAATGGTCTATCATTAATTTCGTAATTAATGATAGATCATTGTTGATTTTGAGTAAGTTTGGTAATCTACTAATATAATGGCGTCATTATGGCTTTCCAATGATCAACCACTGATACTCTAACGCTCGAGGGAGAGGGAGGCCAAAGAAAAGATGGATGGATTGTGTGAGAAGTGATATGAAAGAAAAGGGAGTTAGTGATAGCGTGACGAGTGACAGGACAGAATGGAAGAAGAAAACGTGTTACGCCGACCCCAAATGAAATGGGACAAGGGCAGGAAGAAGAAGAAGAAGAACCGCTGATACTCCATTGAAAGAAGTGGGATAGAATGGTAATCTCGTACATATTTACAAATGAATGTCGTATGCGGTAATTGGACAGTTCCTTTGATTAGTGACCTACCATTAGAACGTCATTGTGCAGTCATTGCTTTTAATAAGCTCGATATTGTCATTTTACCACAACTCTATTACAAAACAGAGACAGAGTAACCGTACGGCTAGCATTGTCTTTTTCTAATATTCGGTACCATCACTGTGAAGACATAGGACTTTTTCTATAGAATAGTCAATTTTATAAGGATTTTCTACGTCCGTTAACAGTTGTAATCGAAACTAGTCGGATGCTCCCGCTGAGGTAAGATGCAAGTGAGTTCTCAAAGCAAAGTAATGTGTCAAAGTCGCGGGCGGCATGTCAAATTCCATACGAAACGAAGGTTGCTCAGTTTTAATCCCGAACGATTAACTCCCGAGCATAGCGAGGATTGCATTTTCACAATTCTCTGCGATGCCGATGGTTCGCGATAATAAAATGGCTGACTGCTTTGATGCTTCATCGTAGCTGGTGAAGAAGTTTTCATTTGAAGACTCGAGTTTCCGTAAAGTGGAATATAAATATGAATCGTATAGTTTATACAAACTTTCAAAGTTAACTCAATCAACTTGAATAAGACTGCCCAAGCATAAACACATGCATAATCAGCCTTATAATGTTCCCACTGCTGGGACTCAGGCCTCCTCTCGAGAAGAGAGAATGGGCCGTAATCAACCACGCGGGTCCAGTGCGGGTTGGTGAATGTCACATATATTCGAATTTTTGGTTCTAGGACTTGCCGGTTTCCTCACGATGTTTTCCTTCACCGTTTTGAGAGCAGTGGTGATGAAATAAATTTACACAAAGTAACGCGCCTGGCTAGGTTTGAACCCGCGACCTATAACTCGTAAGTCGGGGCCGTTGCCACTCGGCCACCACTGCTCTCACTGCCAAAGACAATATAGTATATTAGTGGAATAATAGACAATAACTTCAATATATTTTGAAGTATGATCAACTTGTAAGTAAAGTACAGTCGCGCGCGCAGGTTGCGATGACGTCACTGTGTCACCTTGCCGCGCCCACGCTCCAGTGCAATAATTATTTATAACAACACCACCTTACAAATTCACTCAAAACAAACCAGATCCAACCTTATTTCAACGACATAAAGCATGCTAATACAGCACAATCATAATTTATTACCAGACCATATTTACGCGATCACTCTGTCATTCGATTTTCGGTCTTATGAGAAGGTGATAGGAGTTTTCGTGAGTGTATAAGTGTTTTGGGGATAGTAAAGAAGTGTAGGAAGACGATCTATGAGGCATCTTCAGTTTTAACAGATCGCAACTTAAGTGTTTAAGTAATTGACCAACACTTAGAAACCAATTATGAGTTACTAGCTTCATCCAATGGCTTCGCTCGCATGAAAGTCGAAAATTGTACCAAGGGGACATAATCCAGGTGCAACCAGTATTCTACTTCTTATTTAAGGACATGATCTATCGGTATGCCAAGTTTTATCGAAATCTGTTCAGCCATTTGAGCGTAAAGGAGTAACAAACATACACACAAAAATACAAACTTTCTACTTTATATGTAATATTAGTTTGATTTACAACTTAGAACATCTTCATCTTTCTGCCCTTATCCCATATTAGTTAAATTATTTGGGGTTGGCGTAACACGTTTTTTTCTTCTATTCTATCCTGTCACCCGTCTTGCTATAACTAACTCCCTTTTCTGTCATATCACTCCTCACACAATCCAACCTAAAAATAAACAGGTCAACTTTGTCTGTTACAGTTCTATCATACTTATGTTGTCCTAGTACTTGTAACTTACTTACCTGGAGCATTTTCCCTTTCTCAAGCCTTTTTTTATCCATTTTCTTCCTTCTGGGTTAATTCGACTTAATATAACTTCATTTCACATAAGACCTATGTGACTAGGGTTAGCAGATGAAAAAATCAAAAGTCCGGAAAAAAGGCATGATTTCCATTGAAAAATCCTGAGATTTTATAAGTTTGGAAATTTCCGAAAAGCCGTAGGTAATATTATCGATTTTATACACTGAGAATCTCGCTTACGTGAGCGAGAGGAGGGAGTGTGCGGCAGAACACCCCCGCCCCCCAGTTATCAAGTAAGTACGCAGTATTTTGTTGAGCATTCTAAAAATCCTAAGATTAATGAGATTAGCAAAATCCAGTTGCAAACCTGAGAAGAGTCCAAAAATCGTGAAATCTCAGGACTAATTCGGAGATATGGTAATGGATGACTTTTACCCACCAGGAAAAAAAAACCATACTGTGACATATACAAAATTCACTTATAAAACGTTAGAATCTATACACGGTTCCAATCGAAACTGCAAAAATCTGCCCTCCATTAAAATTCGATCGTTTTCATCGACCATACCACTAATTAGCATACGCTTAAACAGAATCTCAGAACAAATTAAAACTTGCACAAGCGAATACCACTTAAAGTTCAGGGTACTCCATCTTCTGGTAATGTATTAATGTAGTTCAACGTACAATGTCGTCCAGTGACATTAAAAGACGAACATTTATTAGCTGGGTCACAAATAAAAACGACCAAAATGAGGATTATGGGATTTCATGTTCAAAGGTGTTTTGCATTTAAATTAAATTAAAATGCGTTCTGGGCACTTTTCCCATTGACATCGATGTGGACGAATTTTTTGATGCCCTCTGAGTTTTCCCCGTTTTTCAGCCTTTTTTACTCGTTTGTACATATTATTATTTTAAGTTTGTTTATATATAAATAGTGATTATTTATTAGATTAATTGAATTAAATCAAATAAATGTGTATAAGAATAAAAAAAATAATTAAATTAATTCATTAAACCAAACGCTCTCTCATTGTCTTTCTATTGTGTCCCTAATTATGGTATTCGAAAGCTTAATTAATTAAATAAATGATTTTTTAATAAAAAAAATAAAAAAATTACCCGTGGCTTCGATCCCGTCTACTAACTACATAACCTACCCTACCCTACCTCACCTTCCTCCTATCTAACTATGTACCACCCCATCCGTACCTACCTAGGTACATACGGATGGGGTGATACGGTAGATATACCTAATACCTACCTACTAATCCACATACTTTTTTTTGTTTTTAGTCCTTCCCCAAACGGAGAACAGAACAAAAAAAATATTTTTTTTTTGACAACCATCACACAACGCCGTCTAGTCTCAAGCTAAGCAGCATTTGTCCTGGGTGGGAATTGAACCCACGACCTCTGGCATAGCAGTCAGGGTCACTACATAACCACTAGACCAACAGGCCAGTCATCATTATTAAAATTGGTCCATCCGTTTTCAAGTTTTAGCGAGACTATCGAAGAGCAATTGATTTTTTTCCTTAAACATTAGATTTTAAACACCAAAATCCAAACTGCTAGACTTCAACAAAGCCCACTAACTTCTTTTTTTTTATTGTTGATAGGTTCGCGCTTGACTACTACCTCATCTGATGGAAAGCGACGATGCAGTCGACGATGGAACGCGCTTACCTAGAAGAAACCTATTCACTCTCGACTTAAAGATTCCCGGGTTGTAGCTATCAGGAAACACAGACTCCGGCAAGTAATTCCACTCTTTAGCATCACGCACAATGAATGTTCTTTACAAAACTGAAATGGAATCATACAGAAGCAGGGCCTCCATAATAGGCATCACATAAATAATCACAATAACCTGCCTCACCCAGCAAGTGATTCTCGATCAACGACTCATTCGATACCATTTAAAGCAAAAACTTAAGACAAAGAGAAATTCCGCGTACTCACCCACTTCCTACAAACAGTCCAGCCAATAAAATATACAAGAAAATACAGTAAAAACTGAGTTAAATAACTTTATCTGCGCGTGGGCACGCACGAGCCAAGGTGACAGACGACAGACCAATCAGCGACGGTTATAGGTCTGACGTCACTTGTCAGGCGCCCACTATATTTAAATTCGAATGATTCGCATTTATGGTGAATGAAATAGTTGTAAAGACTTTTATGGAATTAGGTTAGTGCTTGTTATATTGAGTAGGTTGACACGTAGAACGGTGGCTGAGAATGAGTGTCATATTATGGCCGATTTAATCATTATAACCAATAGTTTTGATAGTCCCAAGTACAGTTGCCATCACGGATCTTGAACACTTGCGCAGAAGTCAAATATTCGGTCTCTTTAGTGGTGCGAAGTGCGACGCGGGGGCGGGGAGTTTTAGTGATTGGCTGGCCGCGCCATCGCGTCATAGATGTCACTCCTCATTCGTTCACTGTATTGCTAGATGTATCTAACAACGAAGACGATTGGCTCGCCAATGTATGGAATGCGCAAAGCGATCCCCACTCTGACGCCAAGCGCTCAAGATCCGTGATAGCAACTGTAGGTTAGTGCTTGTTATATTGAGTAGGTTGACACGTAGAACGGTGACTGAGAATGAGTGTTATATTATGGCCGATTTAATCATTGTAACCAGTCGTTTTGATAGTCCCAAGTACTGGGCTTATACAACATTAGTAAAGTATTTGTGAACCTCGAAACACCCACCCCGAAAACCCGTCTAGTATTTTTATGTAAAGAACCTATGTACAAAATTTCATAACAGTAGCATGAAAAATTACAAAGTTATAAACTTGTTATGTTACCTGGTTGTCCACACAAATACATGGTCACCGGGCCATCCGGGCGACTGAGGGGATGTTTTGCACTTGCATCCAGCTGTTTGCTGGCGTGCCCGGTATAGCCTGCCGAGACCTGTGTTGTACTTAGTATCGGTGGTGTCCAACTTGTGACTTTTAAAATATTTTTGGGAAAAAATATAACATGGTGTAAAAACTATTGGAATCCATTCAGTTGTTAATTCTGAACACACTATATTCAGGTCATTTAAAGAAAAAAAAGATGTTACAAACAAAGCATACAAAAATAACATTCCTACTTATTATTCAAGTGTCGGTATTTCGTACATTATAACAAACACTGCCAAAACATATATGTGGCGAACGTGAATAGAATCACAACTACGTACAATTAACATATTATGTATTAAAGTACAATGAACATAACTCAAGTGTTAAAAATTCTGTAAAGGTATTTATATTATGTACTTAAATCGTTATACTGAACATGTGCTTTAAATAAAATATCGCTTGAAAGTACGGAAAATATGGTTCAGAATGATTGGAATTAACACTTCATATTTAAGGGGTTCCTTGCGTGACCATATCAGAAATGAAGATATCCGCAGGAGAACCAAGGTTACCGACATACCTAAGTCCACCAACCACATCGCCAAACTTAAGTGGCAATGGGCAGGGCACATTGCACGCAGAACAGATGGTCGATGGGGACGAAAGGTTATGGAGTGGCGACCACGTATCGGAAGACGCAGCGTTAGAAAGCCTCCAACAAGGTGGACAGAATCTGTCCACCTTGTTGGAGGGTCCTGTGCGTTACGCATCCATCGGATTCCCACGACCCTGACTAGGTCATCAGATGACCTAGTCAGGGTCGTGCGTAACGCACAGGACCGGTCGTTGAGGCGACTCTTGGAGTAGACCTATGTCCAACAGTGGACGTCTTTCGGCTGATATGTTGATGATGATGATGATGTTTAAGGGATATGGCAAGGGGCCTCTGCTCCTTAGACCTCTGCCTTGTTCTTTCAATCCCTCGTATGCCTTCCAAAAGTCCAGGACCCCAGTTTTCTGAGATATAGTAACCCATAAATAATAATAAACCCTGTTAGGGCTGCGGGCTTGTTCGTGACAGTAACCTCAACCCTAGAACGCAAAGGCCAAAGAAGAAACACAGGTGAGT
The DNA here is from genome assembly GCA_910589285.2 of Mythimna ferrago. NCBI lineage: Eukaryota > Metazoa > Arthropoda > Insecta > Lepidoptera > Noctuidae > Mythimna > Mythimna ferrago. The sequence goes on from OU342696.1 coordinate 20,769,055, forward strand.
TTTAGTCAGTAAAACACTAACACGCCCCACACAGAGCACAGAGCAAATTTTTTTTTTTTTAAAGATTATGCTTCCAAGTTGGTCCCATTGAAATATTGTTATGATCTGATCATGAACTTCGAAGATATGATGGCACAGAACTATCACAACAGTAAAATTGCTTTCTTTATACGTGTAGTCGATGACTCACTGAAAGAAAATAGAGAGGAGAGGGAGGGGACGTATCGAACTGATCTGGTGACGAAGCTGGAAGTAGTAAATTAATGTAATCTAACCGTGTTTGGGATTATTAGAAACATTATGAGATGACCTCTGGTTATAAGGTATTTAAGTTTGGCTGAGGGGTACTTTATAGTGGTGGTAACATAACTAAAGAGTGAAAAATAAAAAACTTTTTTATTTTATGATGCGTAGGCTCGCGTCTGACCACTATCACACCTGATGATAAGCGATGGTGTGGCCGACGATGGAGTACGCTTACCTAGAAGTAACCTATTCACTCTTGACTATTTCCTATTTCATTTAAATATTTCCTATCCCAAAAAAAACGTGTTTAACCTATAATTGTTTCGCTATAGTCTTATTCAATCTTTATTGGAAGGGGAAAATTAAACAGCGATTATTTTTTAATGATCACGTCTATAGATTTTTTTTCTTTACGGCCATCTCATAAGAATAATTGCGGACCTAAATGGGTTTATAATCGGTGTTTAATAATAAACATTGTGTTATATGCTTCCCGTATATTTACCTTCTGAAGCTGACTATAGAGATTTTGATTACTGTTATCATAATCATCGACCTTATAATGTTTCCATTGCTGGGACTAAAGCCCTCTTCTCTAGAATAAGGAATGGGCTTACACATAGAGGATTTCTTCAAAGGCTAGATAGGGTAACTGCTTCGAACAGTCTGCTGCCCTGGTAGGCATCGGCTCTAACTGGCTCCGTCAATTTTGGTGAAACCTCATAAAGGCGCGCGTCGGACCTTTTGAACTGTCAACCGGGTCTTGATCCCTACCGAACGGCCGGACGGTGAGCTACCCACTACTCGCCGTTCGCAACCTAGTCCAGCGACTCCCAACGCCCGGGAATAATCTCACCAGGCGTCAGGACTCCTTAAAGGTAGAACTGCACTGCTCACACATGTGCCACACACCCCGATCTGGGCGATTTTATATTATGGAAACTAGGCTTGTAGAGCTGCACTTGATACACGCCACGTGACAATAGGCTAGTTGCCGTAAAAAATGTAATTAGTCCGTCTTTTAGAGTATTCAAAAATAAGGGACACGTATTTTTTTATTTGTAAATTAAACCAAAAATGACAAAGATATGACCCATTAAAGTTACGTATAACGTCAGGTCTTGCATTTTTTCGCACGGGGTGACGTCACACGTAATTTTAATAGGCTATATCTTTGTTATTTTTTGTTTAATCGAAAAAATAAAATATACTTGTCCAATATTTTTTTATAATCTAAAATACGGACTAAATAAAATGTAATTATTTTGACCCTGGAAACTACCCTATTACACGCGACATCATTCTACGTACAAGGCGTGTTACACTTGTGCGTCGATCTAGTGCGGTGGAACCTAATGGCGGTGACGTCAAATTTCATTGTCTTTCCGTCTGATTCGAAAGGTTTTTAACTGACTAAAAGGGACTAAAAGTGAATTTTGAAAAAGTGGGTTTTTTAATTATTCACAAATTGATTCCAAGTGGATAGTGCTTTCTCTTCTCCGTAAATATAGATTTGAGAAAATTAGTAATGACTACCTCAGCGAAGCTTGCCGAACGCTGACTCGACACATTTGTTGCCAAATATTACATTTGTGTTACATCCACATTTAAATGAAAAACAATGTAAGTGTATTTTATATCAAAGACTAAATACTTTCTAAAGTCGATACTGTTTTATTCCTTTTTTTTCGCGAAACCATTACAAAAAAGGCATCTCTCGTCGCTGTTGCGCCGGCGCATCGATTGTGTGTTCTTTGTTTCATTGCTCATTTAATTTAACTATCACCCTCTTAATGTCCCCACAGCTAGGTCTCAGGCCTCCTCTCTAGAAGGGTAAATGGGCCGTAATCCACGCGGGCCCAGTGCGGGTTAATGAATGTCACATGTCTTCGATTTTTTGTTTTGTTAGTGGCCTCTCGCAGGTCAACCTAGGAGGTTGTCGTTTGCTTAACTGGACTTGCCTGTGGCGGCCCTGATACAGAATCAAAGCCTCCAGCCAGGGCTTACTTAACTACTCGTACTTATAAACTAAGCGACTGTAAGGTAAGCTACTGTGAGGTACGGGCCTCGGCTTAGGGCGTCGCTGGGGGAGGGCAGCAAGGGACGGGCTGAATCGAACAAAACATGTCTTTGAATTTCACTATTAATATTATACTAAAACCTAACCGGTCACCCGGAAATGCCAGTCTTCTGAGCACAATTCCGGGTGACAGCGATATGGAGGAGCACTTCATCCCTACAACATTAATAGAAGATAATTTTTCTGTACTAAACTTCTAGAAAGGAAAGGTTTTTATTTTTGTTTAACTAGCGACCCGGCCCGGCTTCGCACGGGCAATAAATATAGCCTATGTTACTCAGGGTGAATGTAGCTTTCCAATGGTGAAAGAATTTTTGAAATCGGCACAGTAGTTTTTGAGTTTATTCATTACAAACATACATTACACACAAAAATACAAATTTTCCCTCTTTATAATATTAGTGCAGATAAACTCAAAAGCCACGGGACCGATATAAAGCGATTTGTCAACAGATACATTCTAGTTTATCACTGAATGTCATAGATAGGCTATAATTATAGGGATATTTCAAACCAATACAAGTACGTGATTACTGATTATAATTATAGAATTATAATCAGTTAAATTGGCGACAATTGATGGATGCGTGACGCACAGGACCGGTCATTGTGGCAACGCTTGGGGGAGGCCTATGTCTAGCAGTGGATATGATGATGATGAATCAGTTAAAAAAAGTTTAAAATTTGTTGCTTTACTATTATCATAGGATACTTACTAGTCAAGCAAGCATATACCTAAACAGAACCTTCATAAATTATACATTATGATACAGTAATTAAAATTCATAATCACTAATTACATATTATAATCTTTACAACTCAATCAGCAAGATAGCTGCAGAAATTAACTCTGAACAAACATAATTACAGCCTAAGGTAAAACTAACGAGACGTGATAAATTAACCAAACATTAGCGGATATTAATAACTAGTTATTTTAATAAACAGTTATCCAAAAAGCGCTTTTTAAAACGGTTTAATTAGGTAACGTTACTATCGTGATTGTGTTCATTGATAGCCTTGTATTAAACAAAGAAGGATTGTACATCTCCCTTCTCTTATGAGTTATGATTTCCTGGTCATCTTAGTACTACTCGCACACTTTCTATCTCACTCAGATTTATTTTATTTTTATTTTTTATGTATTTTTAGTCTAAACTAGCTGATGCCCGCGATTTTGTTCGCGTCAAATTCGTAATACAACATATAAACAAAAAAACTTCTTGAAATTGTAACCAACATAATATGGTTACAATTTCAAGAAGTTTTTTTTGTCACGGTACCCTAATTCTTTTTTCTAAAATAAAAGTAAACCGAAGTTACTTCTTGTAACATTAGCTATCTACCAGTCAAAGTCCCGTCAAAATCGGTTCAGTCCTTTCAAAGATTAGCCAGTACAAACAGACAGACCAACAATTAGATTTACAAGAAAAAAGAAACTTAAAAAAATTGCTTTTTTGTTAGAAGATTCGAATATACATAGTTTCATCATGCATTTCGTAACGAAACGTTATTTTTATATTACAAACAGATACTTCAATTTTATTTGTAAGAATGTTCTGATGTAAAGATAAGTTATGTGAAGCACAAATTATATTTTATTTTTATTTATTTTTTCTTTCTTTTTCATTATCCAGTATTAATATTATAACCTACTTGGTGAGATCGGCCACCGTGGTCGAAATTCAGACGGCAGGATTATTATTATGATCAGTACCTGACCTCCGTAATTTTTGTTTGTGTAATCACTACTATTATAAGACTTCCAATTGAGTAATAAAAATGGTGATTAATCACAACCTTTCTAGACACAGTTTTGCGTTATTATCTGATACTTTTTATGAGTCAACAACACCTACATTTTAAAATTATCAAATCCGCTTCATAGCCTATATTTATTTCAATTAAAAATAAACAAAAACTAGTAATACTAGTTATCTAGAGCAAACAGGTTATTTCAACAAGTCGTTTTGCACCTACATTTAATACCATTCTACCAGCACTGCATGAACAGAAGTAGGTAACATTTATTTGACACCTGACGACGTGACGTTTGCACGACGTGCACACATTAGAGTCAGAGCAAACAAAAACTGGACTAAATCGTTACTAAGCGATTGCGCTAGCGCACTCTATGTGACCGTTTATTGATAGGGTTGCCTCACAGGTCTTTAACTAGGCTGCTGTAAATACTGATTTCGTTATTTAGTCGCCTTTACGAAAGGCTGCCATGATTTTGTTTCTCAAAGTTTATTTTTGCTAAATTATATAGGTGGAGAGTACTTAACTATTGGCGACTGTTTCAAATATTTCTAGAATTCTTTTATTTCTTACGCTTAAATGATAAATGTTAAACCCACTTATGTTGTTGAACGTAATATGAAATGCCGAATTTTATCAGGTGATGAAAGTATTTGCGATTTGATATGTTATTCAAAAAGTATCAAAATCTTCCGCCTTCTGATAAGAAATCCTGGTCAAAACTTGCCATAAACCGTCACTCGTCAGTCATCATTAAATCACTGTGGTCCTTGTTCAATAATACTATGGTAACAAGAAAAGGGCCAACCCTATTCATCTTTTACGCCGTATCGTCACGAACTTTAGTCATGTTCTTTACAACTCTCTCGTAAATGAATTATGTGTCGCATGGACAAGGTTTGTGCACGTCTTCCAAATGACACGCCAAAGGTCACGGAGGTCTGTTACAAATGAACTCCTTTTTTGGTATGACCTCCTGGTATTTTTGTGACATGGGAACATTTTGATGAAGGTCGTTACTTCTTATAACAGGAAACGTTAATATTATGATTTCTGAGTACCAGGAGCTCATAAATAACAAATAGTTAATCTATTTGCTAAGTCTCTAAGCGTGTCATTTGAGAGACACACCAACGCGAATAACGCCACACTGCAAAATTCGACTTTGCAATTGTGTAAATATTTTGCGATATATGTCGCTAAAATTTTTTCCATCTCCCCCAAGTATCTCCATAATGACTGGTCCTGTGCGTCTTGCATCCATCGGATTCATTCGTCCACCATGTGGTAGGCCTTCCAACGTTGCGTCTTCCGAATGATACGAGGTTGTAACTCCAGAACCTCGGTCTTATCAATGTAATCCGATGGATGCGAGACCCGTAGGACCGGTCCCTCACGACGGGGGATGCGGTGTCCCAGAGTAGGTGTGTCGTGGCAGTGTCCTTGGACATTGCCAACGCTTTCAATTCCCTTCCCTGGAGTACGATCCGGAGGGCACTCCGGTACCACCAGGTGCCCGAATACCTCTGTCGAGTAGTCGAGGCCTACCTGTCGGACAGGTATATTTTCTACACCGGTCACCAGGGAGACTGGAAACGTCGGGAGATGTCGTGCGATGTTCCGCAGGGGTCAGTACTAGGGCCATCCTTGTGGAACATCGGGTACGATTACGTGCTGCGCGGCGACCTCCCTGACGGGGTCAGCGTGGTCTTCTACGCAGACGACACGCTAGTTCTAGCGCAGGGAGAGTCATACTGGGCGGCGGCCGCTCTAGCGACACGCGGGGTTACGATGGTCGTTGATAGGATCCAGAAGTTGGGACTCGAGGTGGCGCTGCGCAAATCTGAGGCCATGTGTCGGAACGCGCCGCCTTCGGGTTCCCAACTAACGGTAGGAGGAGTTCGAATCGGTGTCGGGTCATCGATGACCTGCGACTCATCCGCGACAGCCGATGGAATTTCGAGGAGCATTTCCGACGTCGGGCTCCCAAACTCAACCCGACTGGGGCCGCTCTCAAGCGGCTTCTGCCCAACCTTGGGGGTCAAGACGCCTCCTGCCGGAGGCTCTACGCGGGGATCGTTCGGTCCAGGGCCCTCTACGGGGCGCCGGTGTGGGCGCCGTCGCTGCAAAAGCGACCGGCAGCCATTCTGAACGCCTGCCAGAGGTCATAGCAATTCGAATGGTGCGGGGATACCGCACGATTTCCCACGAAGCGGCAAGCCTTCCGGCTAGCCTACCACCGTAGGATCTGGAGGCAACAGTCCTTGCACACATGCACGATATGCGCGTGGAAATGCAACGCCAGGGTGAAAGTCCTCTGCCGCGACTATCGCAACCCAGTGCTGGGCTCGCCACAATTATGGCGGTAAGTCTCCTCTTTGAGGCGTGGCTGGAAAGACCTCACGGCGTCCTTACCTTCCGCATGACACAGGTCCTCACCGGAAATGGCAAGTTCGGGAGGTTCCTGTTCCGAATTAAAGTGGAAGTGACGCCCGGGTGTCGCCACTGTGCGGAACGCCCGGAGGTGGAGCACACAGTCGAGGTGTGCCCTGCTTTGGCGGAGCATCGCCGTGCCCTCGTGGGAGTGATCGGCGGCGTAGACCTCTCACGCCGGGCCTTGGTTAAGGCCATGGTCCGGAGCGAGGAAAAGTGGCAGGCGGTCGCCGACTTCTGCGAAGCAGTAATGCTCGCTAAGGAGGAGGCCGACCGCATCAGGCAACGGCACTCTCGCCGCCGCCGGGATACCGATCCCAATTTCCAGCCACCGTAGGCGCGGGCTTGCGGACAGTGAGCAATGGGTAGCTCGCTGTCCGGCCGTTTGGTAACTGTCCGGACCAAGCCCAAGTCGTCGACGGCGCGCACTGTTCCCGCGCGCCTCAAGGAGTTGTCAGCAACAGCAGGGGCCCAGCCAGGTCGAAGCCTACTGGGGCCAGGGTTATCCGAAAGGGCGCTCGAGCCCTGGTATGAAGGCTTGAAGGAACGGGATAGGTTTTTTAGTCAATAAGAGTCTGACACTATCTCCCGCTCCGCCCAAGAGCGGGGGTTGTCATAAAATGATTTTTCCCATCGAAAAAAAAAAAATAGGTACTGAATAACATGTAATAAATCTACCTCAACAACTAATAGATCTAAATTCTAAGCGATAAGCGTCCACCTGCAGCTCTTTACATTGAAGGTCGTATGTCGACATGTACTCAGCCGCTCCACATGCAGTGTTGGCCAATTTCTGTTGTTTTAATACACTGATTTGAATCTCCTTAGAATATATTAGGTGTGGCCAAGTATCTCGTTTGTCGTTGTATCGATGTCAGTTTGCAGTGCATGTATTAAATTGTATTAATACCGTATGTTATTTGGTGAGTAATACATACCCAGTACCGCAACAGTAGTTGTGCTTCGATACTTTAAATGTTCTTGCTTGTGTTCCTGAAGAATTGGGCAGACGTATATATCTGTCACCGTAAAATTGAAAATACTGTTAGATTATAATCTATCTCGCGAGGTAGCAAACTATTGAAAAATTGTGAACCTTAATCAACAGCTTACAATTTAACGCATTATTTAGCGGTTGATTGTAATATATCGAAGTGCAACTGTTACACACCATCAATGTCAATCACGCGAGATAGATTGTAATATAACGGTATTTACAATTTTACGGTGACATATCTATATTTGACGCTAGAATTGTTTTTTTTTGTGGGACAACAGCCAAAGACTTCTCCCACTCTAGGTCGGATCGGTGCGTGTCAAACTTTTAACACAAAATAGTTAGGTACAGAAGTCAATCTACATACAAAGCGCGCTCGAGCAACGCACACATAGACACCGCTCACAGACACGATATCTCGGTCGCGTCTCGGCTCACTCGTCGAACAGTTCCGGCTCAAACACTCATTAGTGTGCGTCCACCGAGCGTAGGTATAAAAAGTGAAGTACATACATGAGATTGTCTTCTGTACCTATCTATTTTGTGCTTTTACAGCATGTTCCAGTTCAAATGACAGAGATTCACATGATAGTGCATGTTATTCATTCCAGGAAAATTACAGTAAAGAAACAAGGATCAAACCGGACTACAGTTATTTTAAATTGCCTACACATAAAGCTGAGTACAATGCATCATTACCATCATAGGTCAAGAAATACCAGGACAGCAGTAATGCAAGGAGTGCAACCGATCAAGGTCTTCAGATAAAAGTAAAGAGCACGGGAGAACACCTACACTAACGACTTGTAATGAGTAAAATGATGGATACGTTGTGGATCTTCATAAAGACGTCTTTTTTTAGTAAAACAGGGAATCAAATGACAATTCGCTTGTTAACCGACTTCAAAAAGAAAGAGGTTGATTATTTTTAATTAATGTTCTCCGATATCTCGGTCAATAATAGTAGACCGATTTTGAAAATTATTTTTTTTTATTGAAAGGTTATTAAATGCTTCCAAGTTTGTCTCATAGAAATATTGTTGTGATCTGATCATGAACTTTAAAGATATGGATCAGAACTCCTCATAGGATCACAGCGGAAGTCGTATCGTAACAAGTAAAATTTCTTTGTTTATACGTGTAGTCGATGACTGACTGAAAGAAAAGGGTCATCAAGGGAATCAGTTCGATATATCCCCTCCGCCGTGCCCTCGTGGAGGTGATCGGCGGCGGAGACCTCTCGCGCCGGGCCTTGGTCGAGGCCATGGTCCGGAGCGAGGAGGAGTGGCAGGTGGTCGCCGACTTCTGCGAAGCAGTAATGCTCGCTAAGGAGGAGGCCGACCGCATCAGGCAACGGCGCTCTCGCCGCCGCCGGGATTCCGATCCCGATTTCCAGCCACCGTAGGCGCGGGCTTGCGGACAGTGAGCAATGGGTAGCTCGCTGTCCGGCCGTCCGGTAACCGTCCGGACCAAGCCCAAGTCGTCGACGGCGCGCGCTGTTCCCGCGCGCCTCAAGGAGTTGTCAGCAACAGCAGGGGCCCAGCCGGGTCGAAGCCTACTGGGGCCAGGGTAATCCGAAAGGGCGCTCGAGCCCCGGTATGAAGGCTTGAAGGAACGGGATGGGTTTTTTAGTCAGTAAGAGTCTGACACTATCTCCCGCTCCGCCCAAGAGCGGGGGTTGTCATAAGATGATTTTTCCCAACGAAAAAAAAAAAAAAATATCCCCTCCATATATTGAACTGATCTGATGATGAAACCGGAAGGTAAATTAATGTAATCTAACCGTGTTTAGGATTATTACAGTTGTTTTGAGATGCACTCTGGCTACGAGGTATTTAAGTTTGGCTGAGGGGTACATTTTAGTGGTGGTACCATAACTAAAAAATGTAAAGTTAAAAACTTTTTATTTTTTAAATCCAACCGACTTCGAAGTAAAAAAAACACTAAAAAGTGCAAAATAGCTTTTTGACACCACCTGCTCGATAATGTCGTTTTACACGTCATACAAACCTCACTTAAAGCAAGTCATTATATGCCTAGGGAGATAATGCAGTATGGCCGATCCCTAGGGAATAATGAGATTTGAATTTGGAGCATCAAGAATCGTCAACATTGTGAATTAAAATGTAGGCGCATCGAACAAGTTGACTCGAAATTCAAACCAAAGAGTATGTAATCACTATAATTCAAACTGGCCACTAACAAAAAAAAGAAAATAGAATAAAACGTGCGTACTGACGACACGGGAGCATTATAGAAAATTGAAACTATAGAATCTTGGAGTAGTGAATTTTGTTTCTTTGATGAACTTGTAAATATAATACTTATATTTCTCTAATATATTAGAATTAATATATTATATGATTTGGTCGACCAAATTGTCTTTTAATTATCTCACAGATGGTGTAAAAAGTATAGTATGCAACACGGGGATAAAGCTGTCTTTGTCTTGGGCGGCTTAAATTCCTCACTTCACTCAGGTTTCTTTATTAACTCCCTCGCAATGCTCGGGAGTTAATTTTAAAAATCCCTCACTATCGTTCGGGATTAAAATCAGCAACCTTCGTTTCGTTCGGAATTCAACATGCCGCCCGCGACTTAAAGACACTGCTTTATCCCCTAGTCACATAAACTACTATAATTTCGGAAGTCCGTGTTTCTAAATAGTTTTGTCTTTTCGTTATTTAACACCGACTTCCGTAATTAAAGTTATTTTGCACTTTTTGTGTTTTTTTACATTGAAGTCAGTTATATTTTTTTTTTCGAAATAGTTTTTTATTTTTATTAAAACATAGGGAATTAAATGACAAAAATTCGCTTGTTTTTATTAAGGATAAATCCTAGTATTATAAATTGACCTCTTAACTTACATCTTAATGCTAATACAAAAGAAATACCAGGACCATATGAATGCAAGGAGCGCAACCGATCAAGGCCTGCAGATAAAAAGTAAAGAGCACACCCACATACTGAGTGTAATGTGTAAAATGATTGACGCGGAGTGCAAAGCTCGTGCGGGGCTATTATTACACGTTTTGATATCTACATCTGATGGACGTGTTTTTGTATACCTGGGAAAGTATAGAGGAGGCTTAAGCAGAATATAATGTGAAAGAAAAGTATGGAGGAGACTCCTTGGAATTAAAGTCGATTAATTTCGATTATTATTCGAGATAGGTGTGCTCACGAGCAAAGGAGCCTTACTGTAAAAAAGCTGGTTGCTTGTAAATTTAAAAGATGGATACATCGTTAGTTTTGGAACCTTTCAGGTCTCGAAATATTGACATTAATCAAGATAATTTGATTACTATCTGTATTTTGTATTATCGTGTTTCCTTTTCTACAATTCTACATTTTTTAACAAACATTACCTTAGCGTCGTTTGAAAGTCACGTTTGATTTAAGTTGATTTATTTAGAAGAGTAAATAAATTACTTCTTGATAAGCGTGCTCCATCGTGGAACACATCATCCCTTACCATCTGGTAAGGTAGTGGTCAAGCGTGAACTTATCAATAATAATAGTATTTTTTATTCTCGAGCACCTTGTTCATGTCCACAAACTCAATATTGTAATACCAACCACTTTTTTTAAAAAGAGTAACCGTGGAGTTTCTTGCCGGTTCTTCTCCATAGGAAACGACCAATTTGGAACCGTGCACTAGCTTCTGACGTTTTATTAGTGCCCATGTAGGCCTATGTGAAATAAAATATTTTTGACTTTGACTTTGAAACATGTAAACTCACACATGACATCCAGACCCGGAACTTGGATACCTACGGTCCTAGTACGCAAAGGACAACTGAAGGACACAGGTGTGGTTTTAGTCAGTAAAAGTCTGACATTCGCTGTCACTCCACTCTAGAGCGGTAAAAGTTATCGGATGATTTTTCACCTCAAAAAAAAATGCTATACAAATATTTTTTCCACGCGGGAATTGAACCTGTGAGACGTAGTGCAGAAGGCCATTGCTCCAGCACTGTGCCTATCTTACCTTAGCCAAATGTCAGTAGGGGCCCAGCAAGGTCGAAGCCTACTGGGGCCAAGGGTCTGTTTCCGAAAGGAGGCTCTGCCGCAGTATGAAAGGCAACGAAGAAATGGGGTAGGTTTTTTATTCAGTAAGAGTCTGACACTATCTCCCACTCGAAAACCTTAGCCAAATCAAATGTAAACCTATTTATCACAAACAGAGAGGCCAAAATTTGACGCTAATTAATACAATAGGTACTAAAAAATTGCACATAAAATTACCAGATGAGCTATTTTACCATAATATGATCTCATCGCCGTACTTTTGACCTTACGGGAGGTAATAATGAGTTTTTTGAACCCTAATTTATGTATACCATGTGTAAATAGTTGTAGTCAAGCTAGCTACTGCCCGTGGCTTCATACCACACCATTATCAGCCTTATAATGTTCCCACTGCTGGGACTCAGGCCTTCTCTTCAGGAGATAATAGGCTTCGAATTTTTGGTTCTAGGACAACCCGTTTTTCTCACAATGTTTTCCTCAGTGTTGATGAGATAAATTAGACAAAGTAAAGCCGGCCATTGACGATCAGTTCAAACATAAAACTGCGGCATAAAACTAGGGCGTCACTCCAAAATTCCAAATGGTTTGAAAGCCCTGGAGTGATGATTCGCCATTGACGATCAAATTTTGGAGTGACGCCCTAGTTTTATGCCGCAGTTTTATGTTTGGACTGATCGTCAATGGCCGGCTTAATGCACCTGGCCGGGTTTAAAACCGTGACCTACAGCTCATAAGTCGGAGCCGTTACCACTGAGCCACCACTGCTAAAAAGTAATCTATGTGTTGTTCCAGGATAATGTCTACCCGTGTACGAAGTTTCAACGAAATCGTGAAGAAGTAACACACATACACACAGTTATAAACATTTGCCTTCATAATAGTGTGATGTTTAATTAATGTTATCTGGACTGGAATATAATCTTATTCTTCAAACTTATCAGAGGCCGGTAGAGGGTTATTGAATATTAGACGATGAATAAAATAATTCTGGTTCAACGAGTTCTTAAAAATGAGACAAGAATTATAAATAAATTGTCAAATTAGTCTTTTTCTTTTTTTATTCATAGGTTCGCGTTTTATTATTACCTCATGTCAACAGTTTTAATAAACTAGATTGGTTCACCATCAAGGAAAAAAAACATTAAAATGGTAAAAAAAAAATTGAAATTGTACATGTACAATACAATCAAAATCATGATCAATTTAAAAAATTGAAATCACTACCAAAATCAAAATAAAAAAATAAAAATAAATATTTTGACTGGTTAAGAATACCTTAACTTTAAGTCCGCCTTTGTACTTTTGCATGCGCTACATGAAAATTACATAAATAAAATAAAATCCACTTTTTTGTAACAAATCCAAATTTAAATTAAAATCAGTGACAAAAAATAAAAGAAAAGGTATTTATGACGTCTGTCACTGAGATTTTGTTTAAAGTTCGCGATATATTAAAAAGCACTATTAAACAATGTTTGTCTTGTCACTTGTTTTGACTTACAAAAACCAAAATATTGTTATTTCTAGCATCGTCATAGCTCTGTGGACTCATGATACTCTGGTATTCTCACAGTAAATGATGATATTATTGTTAACAAAAATCTCACGCGTAATTGTTATGTGTTATGTTAATTTCAAATTAAAATACTTTTTTATGATGATGTGATTCGTTTACTGACAACAGTCTTTTGTTTGTTAGTAATTGATATCAAAATAAGAATTTGAATTGCAGATATTTGTTGATTCGCGTATACAACATTATTTTTAGTTATCCGAAACTTGAATATATTTTGTTCGGAATCAGTAACTGAATCGATTCTAATAATTTTTACACCAGGTTACATTTTTTCCGACTAATATTTAAAAAGATCATAAGCTGGACACTTGACTCTAAGTACAACAGAGGTCACGGCAGGCCATAGCGGGCATTAAGAGGCAGCGCACAGCTAGGTGTGGAAGCTAAACAACCACTTAGTCGCCCGGATGACCCGGTGACCATGTATTTGTGCGGACAACCGGGTAACATAAGCAGATATCTTTGTGATTTTTCATGGTACAGTTATAAAGTTTTGTGGGTACATAGAATCTTTACATGAAAATACTAGACAAGACTAACTAATAAAATACTAAATAAAAAAAACTTAACAATTGTTTCTTTTTTTAAATAATATAAACCAGTGTTGACTGCGATCCCACCTGATGGTAAGCAGTGATGCAATCGTCGATGGTGAGGCGCACTAGATTATGAGGAGCCTATTCACTCTAGCCTTGAAGACACCTAAACTATAATCGGACGGAAAGACAGCAGCAGGCAAATTGTTCCAGTCCTTCGATGTACTTTTATGGTCAGGTGTTTTAATTCGTAACTTAAGTTTTATAAAACCTTTTTTTCCTTATATTTCACGAATCTCATCAATTATAAAAAAAAAACCAATTGACACATCATCTTATATAACACATGCCAAATTCGCAATACGGAATGCCTTCAGCCAAACTGTAGTTTTTTTTTATATTGTGTAAAGTCAGCCACACACTGACCGGAGTTATCAAGGCCATACACTTTCACTCTCGGTATGTTTCAGTACTTAGGAGTACATGTAGGTACATCTGGGCTAAGAGGCTGTTGGTCCAATCGATTGTTAGGTAATTTTGGAGGACGATTTATGGGATGGATCGGCGTGAAATCAATAACAGTTTTGTGATGGATTTTGGGTTTATTCTGGTTCAATAAAGCTTTTGTAAACATGTATTTGAAATAATGATGTTTATTTTTATTGTCAAAGTCTTTGAGTAGTATTTTATTTTTAACTAGCTTTTGCCCTCAGCTTTTGACCTCGTACCTACAATATAGCCTATGTCACTCAGGATTAATGCAGCTTACTAACAGTAAAAAAAAATTAGCAATCGGGTCCAGAGATTTTTTTTAGATTTGTAGAGGACAGGCAGGGCACAGCCAGCCTTTCGGTGTTTTACAGATTGCATTTTGGAGAGTGTGCGCAGGAATTGCATGACTTGATTCCGCCATCTCATTTCTATCATCGGACAAACCGACGCACGGTGAGTATCCACCCTTACGTTGTTGAAACATCTACGGTCCGGACTAAACGTTTCGCCTCGTCATTTATACCGCGTACATCGAGGGACTGGAACAGTTTGCCTGCTGCGGTCTTCCCGTCTGATTATAATTCAGGTGTCTTCAAGGCTAGAGTGAATAGGCTCTTAATAAACTAGTACGCCTCACCATCAACGATTGCATCACTGCTTACCATCAGGCGGGATCACAGTCAAGTACTAGTTTATAACAAATAAGAAAAAAGAAAGAACTCCTGATTTATCTGGTGCACCGTAGGTCGTCTCGTCACCTCAGCCCAGGGCCCCAAGTCTGCTATTTTTATAAATTCGTCATTCCAACACGATCCCATTGTCATTTTGCTAAAAGTTTGTAATCTGCTAATTCATAATGATCGATCATTGATCGGTCACTGGTCTTGTAATAGAATTGTGGTAGAATGATAATTTCGAGCATATTAAAACCAATAACTGCACAATAACGTTCTAATGGTAAAACACTGATCAAATAAACTGTCAAAGTTTTAGCAGATTACCGCAAACGTCAAATATTCATTTGTCAATCTCGTACATATTGGTACGAGATTACCATTCTATGTCACTTCTTTCAATGGAGTGTCAGTGGTTGACCATTGGAAAGTCATAATGACGTCATTATATTAGTAGATTACCAAACTTGTCAAAATCGACAATTATGACATCAATGATAGACCATTCTGACACTATTGTAATAGCAGACTTGAGGCCCAGGTCGACATCTGCAGCGCCATTCATCCTCAGGCACTTACATTACATTGGAGACTAGAATAAATGTTTTATCTATCTATCTACTCTTACCCAGAAGTCAATGCGCATGCGGCTGATGTGACCCACTCGATCCCAGACAACCTCATTATAATCATTTCAGCCGAAAAACGTCTACAGCTGAACACAGGCCTCCCCAAGTGCCATAACGACCGGTCCTGTGCGCCTCCCATCCATCAGATTCCCGCGACCTTCACCAGGTCATCGGTCCACCTTCTGGGAGCTCATCAAACGCTGCGTCTTCCGGTACGTGGTCGTCACTCCAGAAACTTTCGTCCCCATCGGCCATCTGTTCTGCGAGCAATTCTTCTGGCTATGTCGAACAAGCTAACCACTGGTATTTCCAAAATGATTTTGATTGCGCTTGCGCAGGTCTAATTATCACATAGCATAACAGTTGATACACAATTCTGTTATTCATCTGCATCGATTAGTTGAAAGCAATTAGATAAATATGAATTCTCTCTTGTATATATTCACCGTGGAAATATTACAATACGTTATTAAAACATAAACTTAATCGCCAATGACTTTTTTATAATGATTTTTCTTAACAGCACCGCAAGGAAGTTACATACGATGCGTATTAAGCCTCGTATCGCACTGATAATGTTAAAAATAAACAAGAATTGAGCTAATTCCGCGTTGATGTCTTTCGTTCGTGACACAGCATGCCCGTAAGTAAATCTGACCAAGTGATCTTGTTCGTCATGTTTATCTCACTCTCAGTTACTCTCAGCGGCTGTCAGTGATGACGTCAGCAGGACACGCTCGGCCGCAGCTTCCAGCCCACGTTACGCCTGCGCACAGCCATGCTTTTTGTTGGAGTGAGGCGAGGTTGCAGTGGGGGCGGGTAGCAAGAAGTGGGGTTGGAAAGCTCAGGGTTGAAATTTAGGTTTAGATTAAACTGTTTTAGAAGTAGATTCAGTACGCTGAAGAACTAAGTATTAGCTAATTCGAACTCAACGTTGGGACCATGTTGAGGAAGACTTCGTTGATGGCGGCGTCTAAAAAGATTTGCCAACCAACTTGTTTGACTATGTCAACCCATTGCAAGACAAAACGCTCCCATTCTTCTTTATTTAAATATTTTCTCAATTTTAGGCAAGCATGTGCCTAAAATTGAGAAAATATTTAAATAAAGAAGAATGGGAGCGTTTTGTCTTGCAATGGGTTGACATAGTCAAACAAGTTGGTTACTTTCTTTTGTTTTTAGGGTTCCGTACGTGAAGGATGCCAACGGGACCCTATTACTAAGCCTCCGCTGTCTGTCTGTCAGAGGGTTTTATAAGTTTCTAATAAATCGCAAGATTTTTTTTTTTTCAAAAACCCTCTTGAGTTTCACAGAACGTTCTTATATTTTTATTGCCGCTTTAGCAACAAGTATTAAAATTATAATAAAGATAAATACCAAAGAAGATTTCCGTACAAGAACTGTATTTTTTTCAGCGTCTTTTTTTTTTTGCTTGTTTTTATTATTGTAGTACAGTATGACTCGTGTTTGGCCAGTTGTTTTTTTTTTTCGCATTAAAATTATTATTAAAGGTGATATTGTATAAAATTTGCTTTATGAGTACAAGTAGGTCAAGATTGTGGTTTTAATTGTAAGTTTTCTTACTACCTATTAGCATATCACTTACTATTTAATATTCAAGGATTGTTCTTAGAAATTTATAAAATATCGATATCGATTCTATTTGGTCACGTTTCTCATTACATTGGAATTACTTAAAGATGTTAAGAAATATGTAATGTAAGTAGTTATTTATTTTTAATAACTGGCTATCAAACACATAATATTTTGTATTGAAGAGAAAATAAACGTTATCAACATGGACATGACTAGAAATAATCAGATTTGATTTACATTTTATTTGAATTAAAGCAGTGGTGGCCCAGTGGTAACGGCCCCAACTTACAAGTTGTAGGTCGCGAGTTCAAACCCAGCCAGGCGCATTACTTTGTGTAATTTATTTCATCACTACTGCTCTCTAAACGGCGAAAGAAAACATCTTGAGGAAAACGGCATGTCGTAGAACCAAAAATTCGAAGATATGTAACATCCGCCAATCCGCAATAAGCCCGCGTGGTGGATTACGGCCCATTCCCTTTCCTGGAGAGGAGACCTGTGTCCCAGCAGTGGTAAAATTACAAGACTGATTATGCTTATTTCTACTATAAGTTAATTTAGAACTATCCCGAATTGTTATCTTACTTAACGTAATTCGTGTTACTTTACGTAACAGCGTATCATCATCATCATCTTTTCAGCCGATATAAGTCCACTGTTGGACATAGGCCTCCGTATAGCCATGTAAATAAATTTATTTACGTCCCAAATAAAATACTAGCACTTAATCAACTACTTCATTGTTTTTCACAACAACAAAAAAAAAAAAAAGGAAAATACAACACTGACAGAATCGCTGTCAGTATAACCGCAGCCTGTACTAATAAAAACTGGCTATTACTAATTAACAGTGTCCGACCACCGTGATGATTCGCTTTTTGCAACCATTGCTTGTATTATGACTATCGACGAGACTGGGAAAGATGAGTTGGAGAAACAAAACACTTTGTTTTTCGTTTATTGTGTTGGATGAGCTTCTCTTACAATTATGAATCCCTGGTAGCTCTGAATAGAGAGCAGGGATATGGGGTATGGAAACTTTTGCCAAATTGTGGGACTGCATCGTCAAAAAAAACTGTTTTTTTTTTATTATTGAAGGGCTTACGTTTGACCAACATCTCACGTGACGGTAAGCGATGTGGCTGAAGATGGTGTACGCTTGCCTAGAAGTAACCTATTCACTCTTTTACCAAAATTCGTTTTAAGTTCCTTCGGGGTCTCATGAAGGAACTTAAACCACATGAGTAGACTTGAACCATTCGATCGAAACTTTTGTGGTAACTTTCATTCGCTTTCCATCCTCCCCTTTATCCGCTTAGGTGGGAAATCCGACATTTTTTTTTGTATTCATTTTGCCAGAGTTGTATATTTACGCCCAAATACTACATCTCATTTAACTCTTCAGTTGCCATAAATGACAGTAAAGCTGATGAGATAGAGTATCTGGACGTAAATATATGACTCTGGCGAAATGGATGTAAACGATTAAAGGGTAAATTACGTAAATAACCGATTCTGTTTCGGTTCCAATTTAATTTTAAGTCATCATCATCATTTCAGCCGATTTAAGTCCACTGTTAGACATAGGTCTCCCAAGTGTCGCCACAACGAACATTCCTATGCGTCTCGCATCCATCGGTTTCCCGCAACCTTCACCAGGTCATCGGTCCACCATGTAGGAGGCCTTCCAACGCTGCGTCTTCCGGTACGCGGTCGCCATTCCAGAACCTTTCGGCCCCAACGGCCATCTGTTCTGCGAGCAATGTGCCCTGCCTATTGCCACTTAAGTTTACCGATTCTTCGTGCTATGTCGGTAACCTTGTTTCTCCTGCAATTGAAGCAACGTGCACCTTTTTTCGAAAAGTTACTAACCAAAAATTACAATATAATTATTATAAAAACCACAACCTTGCTACGTAGTCATATTCCAAAAATATCCTGCACTTTCGCAACTTATTTATTTGCTCATAAGAAAAATGTCTTCGAAACACGCGAACTTCAAAAAAGTTATGACGCAACTCTTAAGTTTGAGGCAAAAAATACTTTAATGTGCCATAATTAACGTTCAAAGGGTTCCGTAGGGAATTAGGGCGGATCTTATTTGATTACCTGCCTCGGGAGGTGTTCCCAGCGCAAAAAAAACGATGCTCAGGCCTGATAGTAGCGATCTACTAACGAGGTTCGGAAAAGGTATTTTGATAACGAAGAAAAACTTATAGAAATGTCGATCAACATAGTTTGATCGAATTTTATCACTAATGGTGATAGGAACATTTGAAAGAGTTATGTTGACCCTAGAACGCAAAGAACAAGTGAAGGAACACAGGTGGGTTTACAGTAAGTAAAAATCAGACACGCCTTCTTGCTCCACACTAAAGGGAGTGAGAAATCAACAAACGCCTTTTTTTATGATTTTTTCCCAATAAAAAAAAATGCCTTAGACATAGCGCGCACCGGTGACTTTTGTCACGGTGACATAATTAATGTTAATTACCCATTTTTACCTAACTGTTACGTCTTAGGTGCGCACACTACATGTTGGGTTCATAAGGAAGGTGACTTTTTTGTCAAAGGAAGGTGACTTTTTTGTCAAAAGTCACGGTGACAAAGTCACCAGTGCGCGCTATGAGGCTAATATTGATGATTTATAACCTCAAAAAAAATTGGACTGAATAGACAGTACTAGGCCTTCATACTTTAGTTAGAGATTATCGATTTCATGTTTTAAGGACACTTTCAAAGTTTCCACACACTTTTTCAAAAGTTTTAATAAAAGAAAACGATTTGAATTTAATTTTGGACATTCGTGCATTAAATCATGTCCTTAAAAATCTTTTAAATATTATCCGCCCAGACTAATTTATAATCCAAGGGTATCAACCTCTCTTACAAATTTAAATTGAGTCCACTTGTATTTTAAAACGGAATCAAATATTCTGCATGCATTATT
Source organism: Mythimna ferrago (assembly GCA_910589285.2). Taxonomy (NCBI): domain Eukaryota; kingdom Metazoa; phylum Arthropoda; class Insecta; order Lepidoptera; family Noctuidae; genus Mythimna; species Mythimna ferrago. The sequence goes on from OU342696.1 coordinate 20,789,060, forward strand.
TCTGATTTGATTCACTTTTAGACCAGTTTGATCTTAAAGGTTTTGCGTGTTTATTGATATATTTACATGTATAAGTGGTTATAGCACAGACGTAGTGGATAATGGACTACATTCCATCTGTTTAGGTACTTAACTAAACATGAACAATCTTGATATGTCTTTTTATTTAAAATAAGTCGTATAAAAGACTTACAAAGATTATTTAAATTTATTTATTACCTAACATCGGTTTAGGTACATACCTAATTGTATACAATGTTAGATAAATTTTTTAAACATTTATTTAGACAAAAGACATACATTTAGATAACTACCTAAACAAATAGAGTGTTAGGGTGAGTTGCACCATTTAACTATAACGATAACAAAGCCGTTAACAGTTGTCAAATCGTCGAACTGACCAATGGGACGCCGTTTCACGACTGGTTATGGTTTGGTTATCGTTATAGTTAAATGGTGCAACTCACCCTAAGTAGTCGAATGTCTTCAGCACTAAGTTCGATTCTCGCTTGTTTGTATTTTGTTGTGTTCGGGTCTACATTTGGGTCTGAATATTGGTATATGTTGTCTGAATTTTTTTTTTTTTCTAAAACAATGCGGATTCAAAGTAACACTATGCTTGTAGACTGGAATTCTTTGGCAGATTTTCTTTAAAAAAATATATACCTACACCCACCCATTGTGGCGCCCTATTAATTTTAAGTTTCTTATGTAACTGCTTTATTTTTGGTGTACAATAAAGAATTTATCTATCTATCTATGTGTATAGGCTACCAAAAAAAAATCATTATAAAAAAAAAAATTCGTTCGTAAAGTTCTGTTTTTGGTCGTCACTGTTTTGACATACCACATCTAAAACTAATAGAGAAAAAGTTTATGGTTAGGTACCTATAGGAATGACAAAATTCCCATAACATCTCTATCTACATATGTAAAAATGCTGTCAAATGAGAATGTACGAGTGAAAAAGCAAACAGTTCAGTTTAGGTCGTCAAATGGATCGCATTAAAACCTCGGTAGGTCCTCTAGTGCATACTCATATAGTAAGCAGTTCACGCTTCTTTTCTGAACACTAAGGCTACAAAGTTAAACGCTGTACATTCTAACAAGCAATAATATAAAAGCCAACTTGAACAAAGTCATCTTCATCCAGAGAAACAAACAGACGAATCCGGAACCAAAAGTAACTCGACGCTAAGCGACGATAATTTTACAAAAAGAACTTGTTAATACACTTAACACTGCTATATATAAATTTACATGACCGACAAAGGTTGTAGAATGTCTCAAGTCTACTGCAAAGGTCCGTTTGATTCGTTGTGCAACCACTCGATATAAATAACAACATGTTCGAACGAGGACAGTACAAAAATCTAAACGCTCATTTCTGCTCCCGTAGCAAACCAAATGTGGAATATTTCTAGTGTTTATTAGAGTGGCCAGTAGCAAGTGTCCTTGCAAAGTCCTTTTACGTCGATTATAAACTTTAATCGATATGTTAGCACAGTCTTTATCGTGATCGTTAAGTACCCGACGCAATTAGTCGCATTTGAAAACGATCTAATCGAGATAAAACTTTTTTATGCTGCTTTTTGTTAACACAGGAAACGAAACTATATCAATTTTTCAAATCGCTCGTTTAAAACCGACAATATAAATCAACCTAATTAAATTAAAATAGAAGAAAACTTACCAAAAAATATCCTTTTCGTGCACAAGCGGTGACAGTTCAAATGGTATCAAACAGAAGAAATAAACAAGAAAACACAGCACTAATCACAAACCGAGATCTCAGCCAATAGCTTCAAGATAAACACCACGTTTAATTATTTAAAAAAACCGCACTTTTTTTTCTATAATGTAGAATTAATTTCACTACACTATTATCCTTTTTTTTACTGGCAATTTGTGGTAACACAGTCACAAAATCGGCGCGAAATTTGACAGTTCATAAGACAAGATGGCGTACGGCCGCTCTCGACTGTACCTCGAGGTCGACTGAATGAGATAAATCAAATTGGCGAGTGAGAGAGCACCTATTACATAGCTTAAAGGCTTTGCCGCATATGCATGAGGCTGTTTGCAAGGAAAACGGCTTGGAGTTACATTTGGGCGAACGGAGGTGTTTGTCATACTGCCAAATTGGATAATGTTGAATTAGAGACATGGAATGATGTCATGTGTGGACGTTAGCAGTCATTAGTCGACAGGTTTTTGTTTTTTGTGTGTTGGCGCCCTGTGGTCAGTTCTCCGAAAGTCTTTTATGAGCTTATGAGCGTTAAAATCTCGCATTCATATACTATAATGCCGTCATGCCAATCAAATTGAGCCATTATAAATTATTGTTATGAAATTATGTACGATGTAATGTGGCTAATAAAGTACTTAAAATCTTGAAGAATTCTCTGTTATGCTGTCAGTATTCTGTTCACCACCGTTGTCATGTACAGCCCCAGTTCTTCCTCTTTTGGCTCCTTATTTTGTGTCTATACCCACGTTCCTGTGCCCACCTCACTCAAATTACACTCACAATAGTCACAATTTCGCCAGGTCTCGTCTTCTGACGATCAACACTTCTTTCAGTCTCACTGATGAAGTGTCGGACTTTGGTTGACGACTACCCAATTTTTTTTTAAACTGGGTACTCATCTAATGACTTCTCTCATTCTAGGGCGGAACAAGAGGGCGTGTCAGGCTTTTACTGACTAACCTATTTTCCTTCAGTAGCGCTTTAAATCCCAGGAACACGAGCCACCCACGGCCCCAGTAGGTTTCGGTCCTACTGGGAGCCTACAGCACCTACTGTTTTTCTGACATCTCTTTGAGGCGCCGTCGATGGTTTGAGCTCGGTTCAGACGATCGGACGGCGACCTACCAATTGCTCGTCGTTCTCAAACTCACGCCTATGGTGGCTGGTAGTCAGGGTCAGGGTCTAGACGGTTGGGGAGTGAGGAAGTCTGTTCCATCACGCGTGCGGCCGCCTCCTTCGCTAGTAATGCTAGCGAAGGAGATTCGCAGAAGGAGTCGACCGCTTCCCACTCCTCCTCGCTCCGGACTATAGCCTGTGTGTTCCTTCAGTTGCCTTTTGCGTTCTTTGGCGACGGTGACTCATTCGAAATTTATACCTGGAATACTTATAAGCAATGGGGTTAAATTTTCCAAATCTCCTGAAATACTTAGTCGCACCAAAAATCTCGGTGGCTGTCTATTTACGCATCATAAGGTCCATCTTCCTTTGCAAACGCAATAGACCAATTCACATCATATACTTCCGTCCTTTTCCTACGCAAACTAACGCCTATTACACTTTTTGCTACTTCCCAATTGTCTGCATCACTAGTATTAATAAGTAAAATTCTGCGAACTATGAGTGGATTGTTCAAATATAGATGAGGGATCTAAGTTAGCTGTTCTTTGTCCATTCTTTCCTAATATGGACAACTGTGAAATCCCACGCTACATTATGTGACGTGTCCCCTGATCTACACAATTTAAGTTAAGTTAGGTTATGTCTAGACCATTATCATTAGGTATTAATTGATATAAACTATAGTGCTTGACTGCGATCCCACCTGATGGTAAGTAGTGATGCAATCGTAGGTGGTGAGGCGCACTAGTTAATTAAGAGCCTATTCACTCTAGCCTTGAAGACACCTAAATTATAATCGGACAGGAAGACCGCAGCACGCAAATTGTTCTAGTCCCTCAATGTACGCGATATAAACGACGAAGTGAAACGCTTGGTCCGGACCGCAGAGGTTTCAACAACAAAAGGGTTGTCCGATGGTAGAAATGATGATCTGATGATGATAATCTGGGTGTGAGCTCTCCAATCAAGCTCATAGCATAGCACAATCAGCCTTTTAATGTTCCCACTGCTGGGACTCAGGCCTTCTCTCTCTAGGAGAGGGAATGGGTCGTAATCCACCACGCGGAACCAGCGCAGTTTGGTGAAATATGGCACATGTCTTTAAAGTTTTGGTTCTAGGACATGCCGGTTTCCTCACGATGTTTTCCTTCACTGTTTTGAGAGTAGTGGTGATGAAATAAATTACACAAAGTAATGCGTCTGGCTAAGTTTGAACTGGCGACCTACAAACTCGTAAGTCGGGACGTTACCACTGGGCCACCACTGCTCAAATAGACTGCCCTCAGTTATTAAAATAAAACCAGATTCCGAGCTTCACCTAGATTACTTACCTTACCTTACACCTCTTTTCTTTTTTAGGGTTCCGTATCTCAATCAACAAAAACGGAACTCTTATAGGATCAATTTGTTATCCGTCTGTCAAGACACTTTTACTCACAGAACGCGTGGTGAAACAAATTATGATGAAATTAACATCAAACATTTATAGCCAACATTCAGAACTTACGAGCGGCGTTACCATGACGTTCAAAGTAAGATTGTTTTAATCTTGTTTCAGTGTGGGTAAGAGATGGCGCTAGACAACCTTAAGCCGCCCCATATAGTATTTTGACACTCACAAGAAAGTCGCAACATATAGAGTACTTGTATCCTACGCTTTGGCAGGACAACCTCAAAGCTCAAGAAAAAGAAAGTCTGAAAATAAGTCAAAGTAGTAGTAGCAAGACAAAATAATTAGATATTTTGCGTTTCGAATAAATCTTCGAGACTCTATTCGTGAGTCGAACTACTTACATAATAAGTTTCTGAGGGGCCCTTAGAGGACAAGTCCGACTCGCACTTGACCAGTTAATTTTTTAAAGTGGGTATTAAAGGACTTCCCCCGTTCCACTTGTACTAAGTAAAGGGCCTATTACACCACACGATATTCAGACAGTATTAGTCGAGGTCGCATCGTGTCACGTAGGGTCAGACTGTCTTACTCAGAATGAAAAATAAGACGAGTCTGAATATCGTGTGCTGAATAACGCGTAGTCTAATGGGCTATTAAAACCCACTCCCGATTTCCCGCCACCGTAGGCGCGGGCTTGCGGACAGTGAGCAATGGGTAACTCACTGTCCGGCCGTCCGGTAACTGTCCGGACCAAGCCCAAGTCGTCGACGGCGCGCACTGTTCCCGCGCGCCTCGAGGAGTTGTCAGCAACAGCAGGGACCCAGCCGGGTCGAAGCCTACTGGGGCCAGGGTTATCCGAAAGGGCGCTCGAGCCCCGGTATGAAGGCTAGAAGGAACGGGGTGGGTCTCTTAGTCAGTAAGAGTCTGACACTATGTCCCGGTCCGCCCAAGAGCGGGGGTTGTCATTGGATGATTTTTTCCCACCATAAAAAAAGGCTCTTAAAACCCACTATGTTCTTTCAGTTGCCCATTGCATTCTAGGACCGCAGCGGTCATTTCTACACCTAGAATAGATAGACTAGATAAGATATGATATTTACAGAGTGTGTTCTAGGTGGTACTTTCTAAAGGCGTGTCGTGTATGTACACTTATAGAGGCAGTAATACAGCTACATGAAGCTTATAATGAGAATAACACGGCTTTCCTATTAAACTTCGCATACACGAGTACATGTACGACTGTACAGTCGCATGCACGAGTTGAAGATCATACATTATACAGGGTTATTTGTAAAAACGGCGTGCTCCATCGTCGGCCGCATCATCACTTACCATCAGGTGAGATTGTGGTCAAACGCGAGCCTATCCAATATATATATAAAAAAAAAAAAAAAAAAAAAAAAAAAAAAAAAAAAAAAAAAAAAAAAAAAAAAAAAAACGCCTCAGGCAGTGGCGTGACTATACCATATCCGAGACCCGTGGCAAAATCATTAGGTGGGGCCCCAGGAAAAGCGTCAACTTTGTAATAAATTACAAAGCTGGATAAATCACTGAAGTACAGACGTCAAATATTCTTTCTTATTATTAAATCGGCAGGTCTCTAATCGTAAATAAATCGATTTTTATATTTCGTCACTTAACTTCCTAGTGGCGTATCTATAAGGTGGTCAAGCAGGCAAAATTCCACGGGAAACTAATCCTTTTCTTATTATAAATGCGTTTAATAAATCTTAACAATTTACTTGAATTTGTACGAGTATATAAATTACTTCTTATGAACTCAAGGTCTCTTGGACCGGGGGCCCGTGGCATTTTGCCAGTCTTGCCACCCTATAATTACGCCACTGGTCTCAGGACTATGTTGCTAACATCATAAACAACAACTTTTTTTCTGTGACTTTTAAAAATTTATCATAATTATGTTAATTCATCAGATTTTCATACTTTGGGGTCGAAATGCTTGGTTCATGGGGTCCGACTGCGCGTCTCCTTTTGAAGGAAATTTAACGCCGAGTGATCGACACTTTACGTGACCGGCTGGCTCGTTCTTCGCCAAAGAATTAGCATTGCCGTTCAACGTGGCAATGCTGCCAGTCTTCTGGGCACATTTCCGGATGACAGCGATGTGGAGGAGTACTTACGCCTAGCGTACTTTGTCATTTTGTATTATATTTATGTACATAGTTAGCTTTTAATATACAAGGTGCAGTTTTAAAACTGCACAATATTTCAGGAGGTTGTAATAAAACTCATAAATAATCATGTAAAAATACGAAACCTGGTCAATAATCAGTAATACTTGTTATTTAATTTTTTAATTACACTAAACTAAATCGATTGATCGATGGCCGCGGGGGCGTGGCTAGGGTGTGGCGTGCGGGATGATGATTGGATGATACATTATTTATGAAACTATCGTTGCGAGTTAGTGTGTGTGAAAACGCCCTTTATTGTTCCGTGTTTGTGTGTGTGAAAAAAAGCGCGGTTATAAAAAAAAAAAAATTACCTACTTATTTTATTATTGATTCGGGTCGAGAATCACTAACATAATTACCTCCTGAAATATTTTGCAGCTTCAAAACGACACCTTGTATATAGTTTATTTAGTATTTAAGTTTTTTTATGTACATTGGTATTAAAGTGTATAAATTCAAAAAAAAAATTGTTTTTTAAATTGAACATTCTAAATATTATAAAGTCTATGCGAAGCCAGCGATAGTACAATAACAGAAGGGAAAGGGGATCGGGTGACGGATGTGCTTGATGCGCTTGCGTCGCGTCATACAGACGAAGGTAGGTATAGCAAAATACAGAGTCGAAATGCGTTAGATAGAACAACGAATTCATGAAGGTTTGTTCTTGGTAAATTAATTGTTTTGTAAAAATTCTTAGAATAAAAGTTGTTTATGTTAGTAATACTGTCCTTCTAGGTTGTTAGTATTTTAGAAAAAAAGATAATCCTGTATAGTCTACGGGGCCATAACGCCATTATTGACTTCAGGTAGAGTGACCATTGGTGTCTTCATAATCAATTAATGCATACAGTAGGCACAACGGATCTTGAGCGCTCGGCGTCAGAGTTGGGATCGCTTTGCGCTTTCCATACATTGGCGAGCCAATCGTCTTCGCTGTTAGATACATGCAGCAACGCAGGGAACGAATGAGGAGTGACGTTTGTGACGCGATGGGGCGCCGAGCCAATCACTGACACTCCCCGCCACCGCGTCTCACTTCGCACCACTAAAGAGACCGAATATTTGACTTCTGCGCAACCGCTCAAGATCCGTTGTGCCTGCTGTACCAAATGTGATTTCGCATTTCAAAAAATCCGTATCACATACCATACTAGTGCTTGACTGCGATCCCACCAGATGGTAAACAGTGAGCCAATCTCTGACGGTCAAACGCACTATTTTATGAGCCTATTCACTTTTTTCTTTAGATTTTTGACTTTAAAATTTTTAAAAGATATGTGTGGCTAAACTTAGCGGTTGTGAGGCACCTTTTTTTATTGTTGATAGGTTCGCGCTTGACCGCTATCTCACCTGATGGAAAGCGACGATGCGGTCGACAATGGAACGCGCCTACCTAGAAGAAACCTATTCACTCTCGACTTAAAGATTCCGGGGTTGTAGCTATCAGGAAACACAGACTCCGGCAAGGAATTCCACTCCCTAACTGCACGCACAATTAATGAGTTCCCAAAACGTTTTGTGCGTGTAGGTGGGATATCCATCTTGCTCGCAGAACTGCCCGTTGATGGGGCCGAAAAAAAAGACGCAGCTTTCAAAAGCCATAAGACACACCAATAGGTCATCGGTGTATAATCCAGGTGGATGACCTACCCTTAGGCAGCGGAAATCCATCGGAAATGAGATGCACGGGACTTATCGTTGTAGCGATACTTGAGAGAGGCCTATTCTATATCCTGCTATAGGCCCTGGTACAGGCCATGATCCGAACTGAGGAGAAATGTCAGGCGGTCGCCTTTACTGGGGCCAGGGTTAGTTTCGAAAGACAGCTCGAGCCCCGGTATGAAGGCTAGAAGGAACGGGGTGGGTTTTTTAGTCAGTAAGAGTCTGACACTTTCTCCCGCTCCGCCCAAGAGCGGGGGTTGTCACTGGATGATTTTTTACCCACCATAAAAAAAGGCGGTCACCTTCATCTGCGAAGAAGTAATGCTAGTAAAGAAGGCGGCCGCACGTATGAAAGAACGGACTTCCTCATGCCCCAGCCGCAGGGATCCTGACCCAGATTTCCAGCCACCGTAGGCGTGGGCTTGCAGACGGCGAACAATGGGCGCTCGCCATTCGACCGGTCTGTAACCGTAACCGTCCGGACTCCGGACCAAGCCCTAGTTGTCGACAGCACGTATTCCACGCGCGCCTCAAAGAGATGTCAGCAAAACCGTAGAGATTCAGCAGGGCCGAAGCCTACTGGAGCCATGGGTTGGCTTCCGAAAAAGAAAACCGGGGTCCTGGATCGCGAAGCAAAGAAGGAACTAGTGTTTTTTTTATGGTGGGAAAATCATCAACGACCACCCCTGCTCTTAGGCGGAGCGGGAGATAGTGTCAGACTCTTACTGACTAAAAACCCACCCGCTCCTTCAAGCCTTCATACCGGGGCTCGAGCTGTCTTTCGAAACTAACCCTGGCCCCGGCAGGCTTCGACCCATCTGGGCCCCTGCTGTTGCTGACAACTCCTTGAGCACGGGAAGAGCGCGCCGTCGACGACTTGGGCTTCGCTCGGACAGTTACGGGACGTTCGGACAGCGAGCTACCCATTGCTCACTGTCCGCAAGCCCGCAAAAGTCTGACACACCCTCTCGCTCTGCCCTGAAGCGCGAAAATTGGATGATTTTTCATTTAAAAAAAAACTCCCAGTAGGTAGCACTCGCCTCTTTGACTGTACCTTCTAGATAAGGCAACACGCACCCGGTGTCGCATTGTCACTGCTCCACCCACCACGTGTCCACTAATTCCTGATTAGAACATAAAATATTACATTATTGACCGCATCGAGGAGCTCTGTATCATTTTAGATCTAAGATAAATACTGGTTAGGACTCAAGAAAGTTGCCTACATATAAGCGTGTGGATATGGTTATGTGATACTAAAATTTCTGGTTTTGGGTCTTCACTCGTATCGACGCGAAATATAAGAAAACTATTAAAATATCTATCAGCTTTTCTTACGCTATTGCTATTTATTGCGCAGTGACACCTATTGTCGAATAGTAGTATTAAAATTAGCGACATCTAGTGACCAGTAGACGTACTCACATAAATACTTTGAGTCAGTGACATCTAGAGTCGAGTAGACACACTCATTCACTCACAACTAGCGCCTCTAGTGTTAAATTAAGGAAAACTAGAATTCGTGTTACCGCGCATTATCCTACGAATTTAGGAAGTCTCCCGTTACAAGAGACGTGATAAGAATTCGTAATATCGTAAATGCGACGGATAACATGTTATTATGATCGCATTGACATTCAGTTTAGATGAAAAAAATCACCTATAGCTTCCGAAATGTGACATAGTTGACCTAATTTTTGTTAATTCTAGTCAATTTTAACGTTACAATATAAAAGCAATATTATATTTTTGAGTAATAATTCTAAGAAAGTATTTATTTTTTTAATAATATTGTGTTAGTGAAGAGCCTTAATATTTTTCTCTTGAAACCTCTGTTAGATAGTCTAAAAAGTGTTAAAAAAATCTACCTAATAACGTGCCGTGTTAACTTAGTACTAATTCATAAGAGTGAAGTTATAAATTTTACACCATTTCTTCTATATTTCCCTGTTAAAATAGTTCTACACAGTTAAATTTATATCTCTTTAAAAATGTCGTTCGTAAAATGTTGTTTTGAAGCTGGAGAGGGCCACGATTTTTTGGATTCTTTCGTTCAAAAATGCACAGATCCGGGCTGTAAGTATTTTGATAATATTAGCATTATATCTAGTCAAAGTCTTATATAATTTGATTATGAGCTATTGGCGCACGTTCAAGAATAGCCCTTTGTTATTGCCATCTGCATTATTGATTACCAACTTGTAATTGCCGCCAAGGGCGCAAAGTTAACTAAACGCTAACTTCACTCTGTCAAGCATTTCCGGGTTGTGTTAGGAAATTCGAGAGAAGCGTTTGTGGAAAACAGAACAAAAATCATGAGACTTACTTAAAAGTAATAAAAAATACCTAAATCTGATAAGAAACCACAACAGCATTGTATAATAAAATCGAGGTCAATCTATCCTATAATCTAGATATTTTATCAAATCTCTGTTCAAAGTAATTGTAAACAAACTTCGTCAGTTTGTCTATGGTAAAACTGGAACGCGCCCCAAAAAAATCGATCGACTGACTCAGAGACTGTGTCTTTTATTCTAGATTTTAGCTAGAAAGTATTTTTGTAGTATTATCAGTAGCATATAAGGCAAAAGGAAACAATGGCTGGTATGTCCTATTTTTATTATTTGCTTTATTTCCGTCATAACTCTGAGAATTTTGTTTACTAAACTGGACTTTGACATATGTTACGTTGGGTGGCGCCATCTTGCTCTATTACCTGTCGGCTGTCATCAATATTAGCGTTCTTGCGTGTTTTCGTGGTGTTTTTCCTACGTTAAACAGTGAATTTCTCTCAAACTATTAAATAAACTCTATCTAAATGTGATATAAAGTACCAGAAATGTGATTAGGTTCACCATTACAAGAAGTTTCATACCAAAATTATTCAACAAGTGAAAGGTTTCGAGTAACCCAAAATGACGGCTACAACTGTGCAAAATCTGGCTAAAACGGCGCCTGCGACACCTGCAAAGGCTCAGAAGACCTACGGGAAGATCGTGTTAACATTATACAACTGCCTTTTGCCGGAAAATGTATTCAAGGAAACGCCCTCACAGGCTGACGGCCTTGACATCGAGACGGAGACAGACCTACGGATTCTAGGATGTGAAATGATCCAAACAGCCGGAATCCTGCTCAAGCTGCCCCAAGTCGCAATGGCCACCGGACAAATCTACCTCCAGCGGTTCTACTATTCAAAATCATTTGTAAGATATCCCATGGAAACAATGGCAATGGGCAGCATTTATTTAGCATCTAAGGTTGAAGAAAAACCGTGTAGAATAAGAGATGTGATCAATGTTTTCCATCATATCAAGCAAGTGAGGGCTCAGAGGAACATTGCTCCACTCATTGTGGATCAAAACTACATTGAATTGAAGAATCAAGTCATCAAAGCTGAGCGCAGAATTCTGAAGGAACTAGGGTTTTGCGTGCATGTGAAGCACCCACACAAACTAATTGTGGTGTATCTGCAGCTGCTACAGTATGAGAAGAACCGCCAACTCATGCAAATGGCATGGAACTACATGAATGATGCCCTCCGGACCGATGTCTTTATGAGATTCCCTCCGGAAACCATTGCTTGTGCTTGCATATATCTCACAGCACGCAAAATTGGTCTGCCACTTCCTAACAACCCACACTGGTTCCTTCTCTTCAAAGTACCGGAAGAAGATATCAGAGAAGTCTGTGTTCGTATTCTTCAGCTGTACAAGAGAACTAAAGTCAATCCTGAGGAATTGGAGGTCAAAGTTGACTTGTTACGTAAAGTTTATCAGGCTAACAAACACATGCAAGCTCAAAAGGAACGAGAGAACAATAAGGCAGAAGAGAAGAAGGTTGAGTCACCGACGGCTTCTACATCTAAAGAAAGTAATCGAAGAGATTCTAAGAAAGACAAATCGCCGAAAACTCCGCCTTTATCTTCAAAGTATCATAGCAGCCACAAATCAAAGAAGGAACGCAGATCACGTTCACCATATGAACGCAAGAGTTATTCTAGTAATAGCAGCAAAAGACACAAGTCTCGTTCAAGGGACCGGGAGATGGATCGTTCACGAGAACGGAGTAGGATGGACGACAAGCGAGGCCGTGGAATGTCTCGGAAGTACGATGACTATGAACGATCTAAGTCCAGCAGGGACGCTAGAGATGATAAGAGAAAACATTAGACTGTAATCTAACTTTAATTTTGGAATAAACACATCTTTTTAATTTTACTGTTTTTTATTTATTTCATTCATCCTTAGTACAGTATTAAATATTAAGGTATAATATAATACAATATTCCTCAACTGTCACACGATGCTCTCTAATCCCAAACTAAGCAGAGCTTGTGCTATGACTACTTGGTAACTAACAAACACACTTAAATATTTTTAAATACATACATTATGGATACACACAACAAATGATCATGCTCATCACACAAACATTTGTCTTGAGTTGGAATTAAACCCACAACCTCCGGCAGCAGTCAGGGCCACTGACCACTAGACCAATAGGCCAGTAAGATAGAAACTGTTATAGTAAATATGTCATCTGCTTTGCTGGCCTGCCTTGAGGAGCTGGGGTGGATCGAATGACATATGTCCCAGCCATACGCAAATTACGCGCTTTGGTCGTTGAGTTGCGGAAAACAGCCTGTTGCACTATATACTATACATTTATGTCATCTGCTTTTACATTATGATAATTTCCTTAACCCTTTGTGTGTCCGGAACTCGGATCCACGCGAGACACAATAACTTTTTAATTGTGTCTCTAATTACGGCATACGAAAGGTTAATAATTATTTTGGAGTTATCACGTTGAATCGAAATTATTCATTTTGATGTGATTCTTTTTTTTCCTAAAACTTAACAGCAACAAACGTTTAACTATCTTCAAGGCTAGAGTGAATAGGCTCTTAATAAAGGAGAATGATCTTAAGTGTATGGAGCTTGGTCCAAATGTCCACCACTAACGAGACCTAGGTAATAAAATAGTCTACTAAATACTGAGTCATTATAACCAGACCGCAACCAAAACTATGCTGTCTGTCAAAAGTTATGACTGAGTGAAAAGTCATATTTTTTACCTTTTTATGCAAAAAATATCGTAACTAATCTACGCATGTCGTGTCATGCCACTTGGTGTCCCATGTTAGGTTCTCGCTGAAATAGACTTTTAGACTTTTGTCAAAGGCCCGGAAGAAAAAAAACCCAAGAAACCTACACAATAGCTTTATTCGTATCTTGCAGATTAGCATAAAACTCACATGATTAAAAATGAACATACTCGTAATATATCTTTTGTTTTTTAGGTGGGTAAAAATCATCCAAATGTCATCCCCCGCCCTTGGGCGGAGTGGGAGATAGTGTCAGATTCTTACTGGCTAAAAAACCCACCCCGTTCGTTCGTGCCTTTCATACCGGGACTGAGCTATCTTTCGGAGCTAACCCTGGTCCATGTAGGCTTCGACCCAGCTGGGCCCCTGCCGTTGCTGATAGCTCCTTAGGACGCGCGGGAACAGTGCGCGCCGTCGACGACTTGGGCTAGGTTCGGACAATTACCGACCGGTCGAACAGCGAGCTACACATCGCTCGCCGTCCGCAAACCCGCGCATACCTATATCTCAACCATCATCAACAATAATATATATCTAGATTCGCAGCTGGAAGCCTAATTGTGGGTTGGTGTCGACCTCACCCATCCAAAGTACCACACAATTACCATCACATGGGCAGAACAACCCACACTTCGCATGCCAGATAAACATGAACAGTAATAATTAGAAAGTGTTTCTCGACCATGTATTATTACATACGTGTAATACAATCTTGCACGAGCGTGCCAGGATTGGATCCTTGCGCGTAGCATCAAAGCATGTTCAGGTTCTATGCCAAAATCCACAATATCATTAAAAACACCGTCTCTTGCTACTTCAATGTGATATACACCATTGCGTATATGTTCACCATAGTAGCTACGCGCAAGTTTTACATGATATGTCCCAAGTGCAAACAATACTAGATCTTGGTGTGTAAGTACAGGGAACTCGTCTGCTCCGATAACATTGGTTTCGATATTGCGGAAACTAGCCCGCTGTCTATTTACATTTCTTTGAGTAACATACGCACCCAAACGATTTGGTTTGTGCACTCTCTGTCTAATAAATAATTCGTTTGAATCGTCCGTTGACGACTTCGACAACCAGGCGACAAATAGTCACTACCCGATTTTTATTTGCCTCTGACGTCGTTGGCTGGTCTTCGCCACGCCGTTTTCTTACAGGCATATGTGCGTCTTAACCACATGACACCATGTTCCACCTCTGATAATTCCTTCTTCGTAACAATGAATGACATCAACAAACACAGCTTCTTCTTTCCACTTGCATTATTACGAAAAATCAATCAACAAAAACAGAAAGTCCGAAGTGATAAAGCCTAGGTCGCAAGTAAAGAATCAGAAAAAGTCCAGTAAACGATAGCCAAAGTCGGAAGGAATTAAACATAAGAATTCGCATAGTACGTAATAGTCAAGTAAAACAAAATTAAAATATTAATATTTTTCATATAGTCGTAACTTTTTACTGACAGCTTATGTTTTTTTATTGTCATACTGAAAGTTACTCTCTATTTAGTGGACTATAAGTTAACATAGGTCGCGTTAGTGGTGGATATTTGGACCGCTTTTGTTCATTCTCTTTTGTGCACCTCACCATCAACGATTGTATCACTGCTTACCATCTGGTGGGATCGCAGTCAAGCATTATATTGTTTAACAATCCGGTCATTACTGTGTTGCAAGGCTACTGTATGCCTAGTATTTGCAACTCTTCATCCAAAGCAGAATTATGTCATCCGATCCATTCCAGATCTTCAAGGAAGGCTAGCAGTGTGAAACCCAGTCGTTATTAATTTTATACCAGTCAATTAATTGATAAGATGTATTAGACAAATTCAATCATACAAAGTAATGCATTTTTATCTACTGCTTACTAATGGTACAGTAATGTTTTGATGACTCATTTATTCGTATAATATAGGAAACATTACCTAAAACTATAATTATGTAATGACGTCATTATGTATTTTATTTTCAGTTATCTCTTATTTTAAAATATTAAATTATTAATAGGAAGCTAAATATATTGATCTTAACTATTCATCATCATCATCATCATTTCAGCAAAAAGACGTCCACTGTTGGACACAGGCCTCCCCCAAGTGTCGCCACAATGAGCGGTCCTGTGCGTCTCGCATCTATCGGATTCCCGCAACCCTTACCAACTAACTATTAAATATAATAAAATACAAACTTATTAGGTACAACTGCCACCACGGATATTGAACGCTCGGCGTCAGAGTGGGGATCGCTTTGCGCATTCCATACGTTGGCGAGCCAATCGTCGTCGTTGTTAGATACATGCTGCAAGCGCAATGAACGAATCACGAGTGTCGTCTATGACGCGATGCGCAGCCGCGTCTCACGTCGCACCACCTAAAGTGAGATTTTTAGGGTTCCGTAGTCAACTAGGAACCCTTATAGTTTCGCCATGTCTGTCTGTCCGTCTGTCTGTCCGTCCTCGCTTAATCTCTGGGACCGTTAGCACTAGAAAGCTGAAATTTGGTACCAATATGTATATCAATCACGCCGACAAAGTGGTAAAATAAAAATTGGAAAAAAATGTTTTATTAGGGTAGCCCCCCTATATGTAAAGTAGGAAGTGATTTTTTTTTTAATTTCAACCCTAACGTGTGATACATTGTTGGATAGGTACTTAAAAATGAATAAGGGTTTACTAAAATCATTTTTTGATAATGTCAATAATTTCGGAAATAATCGCAAAAAAAACAAAAAACAATGTGTCCCCCCCCTCTAACTTTTGAACCATAAGTTTAGAAAATATGAAAAAAATCTGAAAAGTAGAACTTTATAAGGACTTTCTAGGAAAATCATTTTGAACTTGATGGAAAGAACAGTTTTTGTACAAAAAAGACAAAAAGGTTGTACAAAATAATTTCTGGACTGTTTGTAGTATAATCGTATATGCAAGCATTTTTTTAAACTCATTAGTGGGTACACTTATTTTGACGGACGGGAAACTACGGAACCCTACACTGAGCGTGGCCCGACACGCTCTTGGCCGGTTTTTTACTTCTGCGCAACTTGAAGCCAGCGTTCAATATCCGTGGTAGCAGCTGTAAAATGTACAAATGGGTAAAAAAGGGAACTTATAGGGCATCAAAACATTCGTCCACATCGATGTCAATGGGAAAAGTGCCTAGAACGCTAGCAGCGTTGCCACGCTAGAAGCATTGCCACGCTGGAATCTTCTATATCACTAACTAGCTACTACCAGTGTTTCGCCCGCGTGATAATAGAAAATTATCTCAATACAATATAGCCTGTTACTCAGTGAAGATGTAGCTTTCTGATGGTGAAAGATTTTTTTAAATCGGTTAAGTAGTTCTTGAGTTAAATCGTAATATACAAACAACCAAAAAATTAATATTTCCTCTATAAAGTAATACTAGCGGCCGGGCTTCGCACGGGCAATAAATACAGCCTATGTTACTCAGGGTGAATGTAGCTCTCCAATGGTGAAAGAATTTTTTAAATCGGCACAGTAGTTTTTGATTTTATTCATTACAAACAAACACAAAAGTACAAATTTTCCCTCTTTATAATATTAGTGTTGACTTATTTGGTAAATTAAATACACAATGTCATAGATACAATTAAAATTAAATACAAAATGTCAGAAATAAATAAACCGTCAAACATCATTAAATAACCCGCCCCTGATCGTTCCCGGTGCAAAAGTGCCCATGACACTTAGTGTAGATTAGTTTATATACCTACCTATGTAGATGTGTTAATAAGATTATTATCACACCATCCGATTAGGGTGTCAGAGAAAAGAGAAGACTTCATATTGTTTTTTTGGCATTCATTTAATCAGATGATTTGAGGCATTTTATGTGTAGGAGGATGAGTGTCTGTCAATCAACAGGTTTTCTGAACTATGGCGTCCATTACACGATAGGTTTTGCTGTCAGTTTTGCCACAGTCAATGTTTTGATTGACAAAAATCATACCGTCTAATGCGATGATTGACGTTTGCATGGTACTGACTGACGAAAGCCATCATTCATGATTGGAATTGATTGATGCCTGCGTGACTGTGTACTGGAGGCCTATACGAGTGCCTATTACACCACTCGATATTTAGACAGTCTTAGGTAGTCTATTTAGCTCGTAGTAAGTATAGTAATTTACTTAGAGCATTTTAAACCAACGCTCTAAGGTCATTTAGGATAATTTTTTTTATATGTATAGGCTCGCGTATGACCACTATCTCACCTGCTGGTAAGCGATGATGTGGTCGACGATGGAGCACGCTTGCCTAGAAGTAACCTATTCACTCTTGACTTAAGACCCCCTTTTTTATGGTGGGAAAAATCATCCAATGACAACCCCCGCTCTTGGGCGGAGCGGGAGATAGTGTCAGACTCTAACTGACTAAAAGACCCACCCTGTTCCTTCTAGCCTTCATACCGGGGCTTGAGTTCCCTTTCGGAAAACCCTGGCCCCAGTAGGCTGACTCAAGACCCCTAAGTTGTAGCTATCAAAAACAAAAATGTACCCGAACAACAAATGAGACCTCACTCGGACGCTCTTAGGACGCCTTTTAGGGCGCCTTCAAATTAGCCGCAATTTTTTCATCGTCATCATCATTTCAGCCGATATACGTCCACTGTTGGACATAGACAAAAAAAAGCCCTGAACTGCTTTTTACTCTGTTGGCAAAGATTGCATCGCTACTTACCATCAGGTGGGATCGCAGTCAAGCACTAGTTTATCTCAATTAAAAAAAAATTTAAAAATAGGCCTCCCCCAAGTGTCGCCACAATTAACGATCCTGTGCGTCTCGCATATATCGGCCTCCCGCAACCCTCCCCAGGTCATCCGTCCACCTTGTAGGAAGCCTTCCAACACTGGGTCTTCCGGTACGCAGTCACCAATCCAGAACCTTTAAATTTGAAGCAAGCAAGCTTTTTATTTATATGGAATAACAAAGCAGCGCGCCACTTAGCAACTGATTTGAAGGCGCCCTAAATCTAGGACAAATGGTTCACCGTCCGGGTTTCCCCCAAGCTGGTGCACCCAAGGATTATTATTATTATTATGGATATATGTAGTACAACCAGTACACGTGTGTATGTGTAGAAATAACACCGCCTTGAGGGTCGTTATAGCCATAAAACTAAATATAGCCAGAATATGACATCATTAATGAGTGCACAGGAAATACAAGCATAATAACATCACGCCTGCATTTTCATAGGGATTAGGAAAACCCATACACATTTACCAACATTATTTTTTAGGTTTCCGTACCCAAAGGTAATACGGAACCCTATTACTAAGACTCGAATGTCCGTCTGTCACTAGGCCGTATCTCATGAACCGTGATAGTTAAGACAGTTGAATTAAACTATTTCACCCGTTTCCACCAATGCTAAGCTACAGGTCGCGCGGTGAATCAAGATCGCTCGGTGAAAGTAGTGGGGGCAATCGGCGCATGTGTACAATTGCGCACAGAAATTCTTAGTGTGTTAGGATTTCATTTTTAATTTCGTATGTTTGATTTTTTAAATTAAAATAAAAATAAAATAAAATAATTTCGTTAGTTTCTTTCTTAACTTAACAATTCACGTCGTAAACCATTTTTCTGGCTAGCCGTTTTAAAACTTTATTTTTAACCATTTTTTTTACGACTACGTATTACTAATACGATAACACAAGCTGTACGCAACAGTACCCAAGTACAACAGTATCCAATGAGACGCGAGAACGCAACGCGGGAATTGAAGAGCGACTCTATCTACCAATGACGTGTCGCCGACGGCGCACACCCGCCCGTACGTCGCCAAATAGACCTTAGAATTGAATACTGCGCATGCCCCTTCCACTTTTGCCGAGCGATCTTGATTCATCGCGCGACCTGTATGTGGAGTCTGTGAACCAATGGATATGATTATTGGATTTCAAAAGCATCCTTAGTAACGTAACACAACGCATCCCATAACCGGGTATAAATTCAGGCACCGGACTCCACTAAGAAATTCCAAATTGAAAAGCCAATAACATAATCCATCTACGAAAAATACATTTTCTTCTTTCGGCCCGGTTATCTTGCTAGTGCTTACTTAGGTACTTACTCGTATTTTTGACATTTGATGATTTGAAGTGTTTCTGTAACTCTAGCTTAAAAACTTGTCAAAATTTGGTATTAAACCTTTTAACAGTCGTGGTGGACGTAGCCGCCACGACTAAATACTCCAGCTCGGCAGCTCTTCTGTCACCTATGGGGATTGAAGAGCTAAACGAGATTGAGTACCTACCCAGTCGTAAACACACGACTCTGGCGAATAGGACACGAAAACTATTGTCGGGACTTGGGCCAATCCGATACAAGCGGTTAAGGTTTGACACGTTCTTAATGCCGGCCATACACGGTTTTTTTTTTTTTTTTTCGATGGGAAAAATCATCTTATGACAACCCCCGCTCTTGGGCGGAGCGGGAGATAGTGTCAGACTCTTACTGACTAAAAAACCCATCCCGTTCCTTCAAGCCTTCATACCGGGGCTCGAGCGCCCTTTCGGATAACCCTGGCCCCGGTAGGCTTCGACCCGGCTGGGCCCCTGCTGTTGCTGACAACTCCTTGAGGCGCGCGGGAACAGCGCGCGCCGTCGACGACTTGGGCTTGGTCCGGACGATTACCGGACGGCCGGACAGCGAGCTACCCATTGCTCACTGTCCGGCCATACACGGTCAAACCTGTCGTCCAATCGGCATGACGCTGCATGTTTGATCAATCAGATTTGACCGTGTGTGGGAGTGGATCGGTATGACCAACATGTTTGACGACACAATCGAATTTCAATTCTCTTGGTTTGATCATACCGATTGGATCATACCAATTGGACCGTGTTTGGGGCGGCGGAAAATACACTCAACGGTTTTTGCCTGATTTTCTCTTTTTGCCTGTGTTAGACATAACTTTGAAAAATAAATCACACCAAGCATAATGAAAAAAAATTAAATATTTGTTTATGAAATTACCTGTAAGCAAATAGTCCAGTTTAACATTTTTTTTTTTCTAGACATACGGACTAGCCGTTTAGACGTGATATTGGTTTTAAAATCTTTAAAAATCTTATATCTGCCCCTTAAGATACTCATTTTAGAAACTGTCCCTTAGTCAGTTGGTCCCCTTAGAATGATAAGGGACGTTCTCACACGTGCTTATGAAGTTCTATGTTTAGATAAAAGATCAACAAACTACAAATATGTCACATGTCACCCTTTAGGCAAGTCATCCCTTTCCAGCGGACAATCTATTTTCAGTGAGTGGGCAATGATTTATATTTAGCTAGTCTTTACTGAGCCCGCGACCGAAGCGCTGTGCACTGGCGCCGATGAATATTAGATATTAAAATTGGTTATAGGTTGAAAATCAGTCTGTTATAGAATATCTTTTTCGTTATGTGGCTCTGGTACTTGTGATTGGTTTTTAATGTGAGAAGAAAATCAAAATATCATTGTCTTCATGTCTTGATCTAGTAAATGAATTTCTTTTTGCTTATGTGACCCTGGTACGTCCGATTGATTTTTGATTTGAGAACAAATTAAACATACTTATCTTTATAAACTATGGTTATCTTAATTTTTATGGGGTAAGCAAATACTGTAGATGTTGAATAATATACTGTTTATATTTTTTATTTATACTACAAAAAAAAAATGTCCTTTTCGAATGGTGTAGGTACTAAACACACTATTACCTATTTAAAAAAATTATAGGCCCAGATTTTCCAGTGCTTGGAGCCGGGTTTTCGTATCGCTTTTCATGTTTTCCTAGTCAGTTCAGTGGTTTAGCAATAACTCGTGAATATAATAGTTAAAGGGTTCCGTCAATATTTACCTTAGATAAAACTCTGCGCCTACCGAGAAATATGATTGATTTAGTTTTTTTTTTTGTTTTCAACTAAGGCGTTGTTCGCATGCGTCAATTTTTTTCGGTAATTTTTAATAAACCTATAATTGCTACCTAAATGCGTTCTATATAATTCAATATAAACATATAATAAACTAGCTTCTGCCCGCGGCTTCGCCCACTTGAAAGTTAATTTTTCCATACAAACTTTGGACCCCCATTTTACCCCCTTAGGGGTGGAGTTTCGTAAAATCCGTTCTTAGCGGATGTCTACACCCTATAAGAAACCTGCCTGCCAAATTTTAAGCTTGTAGGTGTAATAGTTTCTGAGATTTCGTGATTAATCAGTGAGTGGTATTTCGCTTTTATATATATAGATTTCATATCGGTATTTAGGTACCTACTCGTACCTAGGTAGCTATTATTGGCTATAGAGCTTAGATATTAAAATACCTTTGAATTGCCGGAAATGCATATAAGAACGTTTTGAGATATAATCACTGGCTTGTTGAGCTATTTTCGAAATATATGTATTAATGAGTTTCAGATATAAATACTGAACGTGTTCAGTTTCCGCTAGGTAAGTAGTTATTGTAAACAAAAATGAACGCCCGTGCCAATATTACCGACATTGTTCTTAACGCTAGTCATATCTAGATTTCGTATGTAACTTAACCCATTGAATGCTGAAGCTGGCTATACGACTGAAGTCAGTTGCCAATAGGGAATCCAATCTCGCATCAAAATCGCAATCCCGCATGTCTGCGGGATTGGGATTTTTAATTTCTTTTTTGCTTTAAGTAGTAATAAACACTAAATCCGTTCTAGTACGAGACGGACTGTACATCGACGGTTTCTTATAAAACCTACCTATGAAATAGTTTGATTCCCAAATCGAGTTCCTAAGAAATTCCAAATAGCAAATAAAAATAATTTCGTATAAAAACAGCTGCTTATGAGGAACAATTATAATATTTAACGGACCTTCATCTTTTAGAAAATTGGATTCACATGCTGTATGGCGTCCCCGGTGATTACGTTACGTTTCAGTTGCGATACAGGACTTGCACAACACAATAAATTCAAAAATTATTTAACTGCAAGGTAAATCGAAAATAAAACAATTGTTTTCCGGACAAATACTATAAAAATGTCACGAATTCCATGTAAAGATGTTTCATCACTTTTTAATGAGGATGAGCTTGGTCTAATAAAGTAATCTAAACGGCGGCAAGTCGTCGGAATCGAATTTTCTTATAAAAAACTTCAATCCCGCAAGCGTGCGGGATCCCGCATGAGTAATCCCACAGAAAAGGTGCGGGATCCCGCGCTTTCCGGATTGGATTCCCTAGTTGCCAGCATACATTTGTCTATTTACGGATATATCCGTATTAGGCATCAGCGAAAAAAAAAGCACTCTGCATGTAAGTATACGGATAAATACGTGTACATATAACTACGTAAATTTGATGATTTTCCACCTTGTAAAAGCGAGTCGGACTCGCGCATGTTGGGTTTCATACCATCCGTAGCAAAAAAAACTGCAAAAATCACGTTTTTTGTATGGGAGCGTGCCAATTAAATACTTATTTTACTACGTTTTTAGTATTTGTTGTTATAGCGGGAACAGAAATACATCATCTGTGAAAATTTCATTTGTCTATCTCGGTTCATGAGATACAGCCTGGTGAGAGCGGAGTCTTAGGGCGCCTTCAAATTAACTACCGCGTGCCGCGCGACGGCAGCGCCCTTAGTAATAGGGTCCCGAATTACCCTTTGGGTACGTATGCCTAAAAACAATGTTCAGTTTGACTATAGATGGGTCGGAAACACCCCTCTTAAATGAGATGATGTAGACTGTAGACTATGATGACCTAGTAGATACAAAATCCGAAGTCTAGACAAAAGAAAACCTATATACCTATCTAGAATACTACATAGTTCATATACGATTGACTGTTGTATTGCACCTTCAAAACACAAGTGACCTAATTAGATCATATCTCGGTTGTTCATTAGCGATGGCGTCTGATAGACAGTTTTAGTAAATAACAATAGTAATTGTATTTGTATTTTCTTCCGTCTTTGTATTACCTATACCAGAGAACCTACGAGCAGTGGTAGCCGAGTGGTAACGGGCCCGGCTTACGAGTGTAGGTCACGGGTTCAAACCCAGCCAGGCGCATTACTTTGTGTAATTTCTTTCAACACCACTGCTCTAAAAACGGTGAAGGAAAACATCGTGAAGAAACCGGCATGTCCTAGAACCAAAAATTCGAAGACATGTGACATTCACCAACCCGCACTGGGCCCGCGTGGTGGATTACGGCCCATTCCCTCTCCTAGAGAGAAGGCCCGAGTCCCAGAAGTGGGAACATCAAAAGGCTGATGATGATAGCTCCATCCTTCTTTCTCGATCGCACGATTGACATTTTGACATCTCATGGTAAGACCTCTATTTCTGGCAGAGACATCGGAACGTACTCATGAGATGAAATCCTATGTGCTGTTCAAGCACCACCGAATTCTCCCCACCTCATCCAAGTCCGGGAAGAAACCTTCGCTTTTATAATGTTAGTGTGATGTCTAATTTAATCTTCATGCAACACAAAGTATCAAAGGTGAACTTAATGCTTGCTATGTCTGCTCAGTACAATTAAAATTTTGAATCGATGTTTTGGAAATATCAAAACAAAACTTACCCAAATGTAAATGTGACCAATGTATCTTGCTTTTTCATCCTCGGCCATCATCTTTAGCTTGGCCGTAAAACTTCTTCCACACCTCTCTATTTATTTATATTTATTTATTTAACTATTTATGTACACACATAGAAATACAAGAAAAGAGGAAGGAAACAGAAAAAATAGTACAAAGGTGATGCTTATTTCTAATGAAATCTCTTCCAGCATACCTGCGACAGGAAAGTTGAAGAAAAAAGAGAAGTAGACACCGTGTGTAAAAGTAAAAGGAAAATTAGTACACACAAAATAGTTATAGTTAACAATTAAATAGTAAAAAAAATAATAATAATTAAAGATATATATATACCATATATATACCGTCTATGTGCCGTCATCACATTCAGCTCCTTGGTAACCATATTAATTACATCGCTGTTAAATCCGTTTCCCTCTTCTGCAGTTCTTTGATCGATTTTTTTGCAGCTTCTAAGACAGTTCAGTCGTTACTCCGGGATTCATCATGTTTCATTACCTCGTCGTTTTTCTTATTGTCACCACGGTTGAACCTGGCTTTTTAAGAGTTGCACTGGTTGAGAATATTGTAAAGAATTTTGAGCTTTTTTTGTTTTGTTAGCCTTTTCTGACCCATTCTTGGACAAAAAGCTTCCTCCAGTACGTTCGTCTTCAGCGGGCCTGAACTTTATCCTTTCATTTCTGGTGAAATCTGTCTAGGTCGTCGCACCATCTATTTCGTGGTCTACCGCGACCTCGACTCTGTCTCTGGGTACTAACTGTGCTCCTTGAGCCGACAGTTTGTCAAGAATCCGACCGATAAGTCCTGCATAGTCCCATTTGAATTGGGCAATCTTTTGAGCCATATTTGCTATCTTAGTTCTGGTCTGCATCGGCAAACATGTCCTGCCCAGTCTCATTTTAGTTAGTCAATCGTTTTGAACCACTTCAGCTTTTAGAGGGACTAATTCCTCGAGAAAGCGGAAATTCAGCCGTTAAACTAGATCGTCTACAATGAACAGAGGTTTAGATATCACTAACTGATACAGTTATCAGTCACTCGCCATTACTTGCTTGTACTTTGCACTTGTGAACATCCCGTTAGTTACTGTAGTTCACTGATTCAAGATGCAAAGGCATGACATTTTTTGAGTTTTGCCTTTTTTTTGAGCAAATTTCAAAAAGGCGCCTGGACTTTTGGGGAAGAGACCAGGTAGTGTGGAATTCTTACCTCATTAAAACCGCCCCGGTAATCACCATCAGCACATGGAAGAGGGCTCCGTGACCCCTTAATAGTCGGAATCCCTCTCTACAATGCCTGTTAGAGCACACCGCAAAACCTTGAGGAGACTGGGGGTCTCCCCTAAGCCTCGTTGTGCACGGCAGCACATGATCACTGTGCCACCGTTTTTCCTGAAGTTTGCAAACGGGGTTTCAGCGTATTAGGCGTCGAGGCGGTTGGCCCTCTGAAGCCTCCTACGAGTGGGATCAGGCCTCTCACGATCCCGCTCAGCGGCCTCCTTCTGGATCTGATTTCTGCCCTATGGATTAAAAAGCGACAGGTTTGGTAAACGGCTACAATTAACATAATCAGCCAATCAGCTCCTTATGTTATACTACCACATTTCCTAATTATATGATTAGTAACTGTAAAAGTTAAAGACTGTAAACGATTTTCCTCGGATCCTCTCTTTCATAAGATACTTCAGCCGGGCTTCGGTTCACTAAACTTGTCCAGCATGCCTGGGATGTAACCGTGTAAATAGAGCCAGATACCACTGTAGCGATATCTCTTTCGCCAACTGGGAACTAAACTACAAAATCCTACATCGGGATATTAGAGTTTTTCGCACGATTAAAACATACCTATACAACAATCCGAAAAGAACCTTGGGCATTTGCGGACCAGACAACACCCGTCTGGTCAGAGGTTCGTCCTTTTTCAATGGAGGTCTGTGGGACTTTACATCTTAGCCGTAGAGGTATACGGAACACCGTAATAAACTCTAAACTGGTGACCCCGACATACACAATAATCCGAAATCAACTATGGGGAAGTTGCCCGGACTAGGCGCACCCATCTAGTCGGAGGATCCTCCCTTTTCATCAAAGATTTTTCAACGGATAACCTCGACGTGACCTGAAATTCTGAACATGTCACCGGTCGTAGTACTAGGATGTAAGAAGGCAAGGGAGGAACATAGGACTTGGTTTTAGTCAATACAAATCTGACACGCTCTCCCGCTACAACCCTAGAGCGAAAGAAGTCATTGGATAATTTCAAATCTAAAAAAAAAACTACTTAAGTAAATAAAATTATCAACAGCATGAAAAAAGGTCATTTATAAATACCACCCGTCCTTGTAACAAGAAATAATCAATGAAACTTAAAAGGGGTGACCAATATTGATTGAAACATTTTTGTTCAGATATCGTAAATCTTTTATATCAGTGTGAAGTCGGCCTAAGTTGTGTTATCACGGTTGCCTTATCACTAGAGCATGATCCCAGTGTGCGATACCAAATCGTATGACACAGTTGTGTCGTCCGACAAACAAATAAACATTGAGATAACACTCGTAGTAAAAAGTTGAAATTAACGAAAATAAAATAAAAAGTGAAAATAAGTGTTGTCTCGGAAAAGAGTGTAAATAAGTGTTGTGTTGAAAAAAAGTGTAAATGTGATGAAAGGATTTAGTTTTCATGTCAGTAATTTTCTTATAAAAAAGAGAAAATAATAAAGATTCTGAAAATTTTACAATAATTTTGTGACTTGCGTATTTAGTGTATACACCGAATATTCGGTTTTGTCCGATAATTTTAATATTAAATACTAGCTATACCCGCGCGGCTTCGCTCCCGCTCTTCCCTACTTCAGCCTACTATACCCTACTCTACCCTACTATACCCTACTCTACCCTACCCTACTCTACTCTACTCTACCCTACTCTACCCTACTCTACCCTACCCTGCTCTACTCTACCCTACTCTACCCTACTCTACCCTCCTCTACCTTACTCTACCCTACGCTACTCTACTCTACCCTACACTATTCTACACTACCCTACACTACCCTAATTTTCCTTTTTTTTCTTAAGAACCTTCTCGTCATAATAACGAACACAACAAAAAAAAAATTAGCGAAATCGGTCCAGGCGTTGTTGAGTTATGCGCTTACCAACACTTTTTGCGATTCATTTTTATATTATAAGATAAATAACTTTTTCCTCATCAATTATATCGATAGGATGTGAAAAAATACTATTATTATAATTATACATTCGGTGTTAAAACACCTTAGAAAAATATTTTCCCTGATAACTAAATTATTTGAAAAATACCAGGGCGACATAAATTGTCAGATACCTATTTACCTAAATTCTTAAATGCAGCAAATGAAAAATTAAACTTTTTGCGTTGCACTTGATATGCTCCTCATTAAGATAAGTATTTACAGTTTCCCCTTTGGGGTTCGTATCGAAAGTGCAACCAACGGAACCCTGTTAGCCTTCTCTGGCTACCCGCTTGGCTGTAAGCGTCTATTGCCGTAAAATCGTAGTTGCGAAAGCCTTCGTGTGCAAGCCGGATTCGTTTAAGTACTCGTAGTACTCATTCTCTAAGGACCAATCTAGAATTCAACTCTGACAGATTATGCCTGGCTTCTCATTGATAGGTTCGTTTGTAAATTCTCCAAAAAACTAAAACTAAATCCCTAAAGATAATACCAGAAATACCAGGAAATCATAATTGCAAAAAATGCAAGCTGTTCGTTCAAAAAATCGAAACGAAACCCCATATGAACCTAAAAGAATTACCAGGGTATCATAAGCGCAAAGGATAGCTTTTCGTTCATGAATTCTCGAAAAAATCAAAACAATATCTCGGTTCTGCAAAAAGTATCAGGATATCATAAGTGTGACAGATGCAAATGTGCAAAGTGAAACAAAAGTGGACAGGGAATCTCTAAAATTAGTTATAATATGTGTTAAAAAGAACTGGGTTGGAAAACTAGTGCC
The DNA here is from genome assembly GCA_910589285.2 of Mythimna ferrago. Lineage (NCBI taxonomy): Eukaryota > Metazoa > Arthropoda > Insecta > Lepidoptera > Noctuidae > Mythimna > Mythimna ferrago. The sequence goes on from OU342696.1 coordinate 20,816,886, forward strand.
ATAAAGTAACGCCAAAATGATGCCAATGAGAAAGGTAGCTCACCGCGCGTGCTTCATCGTCAGTAGAACAGTGTACATGACATGTAAGTATTGATTAGATAAGGGCTCAATAAGGATCACTTATTGTCAGACAATTGATAATTATACGTATTTCAAGATTGTTTGGCTTATCGGATTTGTTATTGCTAGATGTATAAAATTATAAAATGACTCCCGTAAGTGATGCTTGGATTCCCCAGTAATCCCACCAAAAAACGTTAAAATTACTGGGGAATTTATTAGAATGAAGTTCAGTGACGGTTTTATTTATATATTAGTGGTTATGGTGATGTAAAATTGGTGCAGTTTTTTATCTCAAGTGTCTGCGCAATTGTACGATATGTGGAATCATTGAAACAGGCGCGATCGCGGTAAAATGGAGCTGAGAACTTTGTTGTTTGCCGAGAAGGTTGACTTGATACATTTGCTGTCAAAAACTACGAAAACATTAAATTAGAGTGTGTTGGCCACACATGGTCTACATGCCACAGCCACAAACGCCGCCACAATAAGCTAAACGCGGCCACAAGTCACTTGCGTGACTTACAATATTTTCTGTTCGAGCATATGGCACCCAAGGGTTGCAGCTGAAAATCAGCGTCAGGTGGTGGCCTTGTGTTACCATTTGGCATTACGCTGAGCTGAGGCCTTTTTGGCATTACTCAATGTACCATGTGTTTAATTTTTTAAGATGTTTCCGTTTTTGCAATTTTCTTTCTTTCTTTTTTCTTTCTTGTGGTCGGTGGCCGCTACTTTTTTTAACGCAACGCGCAGTATCATAATGGACTCTGACGAAGAAGGTTTAAATATGCGAGTGGCGCGCAGCGACGTTTTCTATCGCCGTTTAGTGGCCGGTTCAGGCCACAAGAAGCGAGTAGCAGCGATTTGTAGCGTGTGGTGGCCACCGGCGTCTACCGTGTGCGGCGAAACCATATAAAATGTACGAAACCTGCAGGAAATATGCCGTATTGTGGCCGGTGACCCGGCTCGTGCGGCGACCCAAAATAAATAAATTATATTCATGCGAAGGCATGGCTATAAGGACTTAGTATCAAAGCCAAAAATATGAATAAAAAAAAGAATGATGTAAACATACATAATATGGAAATGGCTTCTATCCTAAGCTTGCTTATGATAGACATCGACCTCGTATTACTGATTAGTATGCAGATTGTAAATAAGAATTGCCAACGGTTTGCGGCATAATCTAAAGTGTCGTTAAACCGCTATATGACGGATTTTTAATCGATTGCTCCCTTGTTTTATTTGCAAGATAACATAAGTGATATAACATAGTATATAGATAGATAATCCTCCTGACCGAATTTCGATCACGGCTCAATAAAGATTAGCTAAGTATGCAGGAGATATTAAGGCCCAAGCGCCCGAAAAGTGCCATAAAACAGTGACTTTCTGAAGCCTACTCCTCGGTAACGGCCTGGTTAATAGGTTTGAAAAAAATATATGTTTATTATAGATTCATGAACAACATTATCAACATTTGATTTTTTTGTGCGATTAATACTTTTGTCTAAAAAAAATATTTAGCAATTTCAACTTTTTGTAACTTTTTACAACTATTTTGCAACTTTTCCCTACTCATTTGAAACGGCTTGGATCTTTAGAAACATTTTTACACATAAAAATTAGTGGTTAAATATTCTTCAAAGTGAACATTGCATATGTAAATCAATCAATATTTCGCAAAGAAAATGGATTTAAAGGTCAGCCGCGCGCTTTCCGGGCGCTGTTGGCCGCAAATAAATGCACAGATTTGCGTACTGCCGCCTAGGCGGGTGCGAGAGGTGCGTCCACACAATTTTAGCCAGATGGTTCAAGGGACTATAAGCCTTAAAATATGCAGGGTTATTTGTAAAACACCAACAACCTTGCAGGACTGTATAACTAACATAATAAACAACAATTTTTGTTGTACGACTTTTTACAAAACATAATTAATTTACCAAAATCAAACCTTCAAGATTTCGTTGTATTATCTAACACATTTCAACTCTGTACTTTGCTATACCTATACGTCTGTATGCTGCGACGCAAGCGCATAAAACGCTCCCTCCGCCCGATCCCACTCCCGTCCGCTATTGTACTATCGCTTGCTTCGCATAGACTTCGTAATATTTAGAACGTTCAATTTAAATATTTTTATTTTTATATGAAAATGAGATGCACAAAAGTTGTCGTTTATGATGTTAGTAACATAGTCCAGAGAAGTTGCTAGTGTTACAAATATTCCTGTATAAGTGTGTGCACAAACTTGGAGAAGACTAGGAGAACATAGGAACACAGAGTTCACCTGTCACTCTCTGTTTCTATGCTCTCCTAGTCCTATGAGACGGCAATTCGACACGACCGGAGAGAGATTAGACGCAGGACCAAAGGTTTTACGTGCTTTCCGAGGCGCTGGGGTGGCACTCCAGTCACACAACCGAGTTCCAAGCTCTGAACTGTTATTCTGAATAGAATAGCAATAGCAGCTTCTCTTTTAGCTCGATCCGGGAATCAGACCCTCCTGGGTTTGTTCCAGCGTTGGATCCTCCAGCAACGATTGCTCAACCACTACGCCTGATTTTTTTTTCTAACAAACAAACAAAATGATTGACGACGAGAAAACGAATTCGACGAATTGATTGAATCTTCGCCTTAACTATCCATCAAAGACTTGGAAGGTTAAATTACCAGATTCTACTTATACGTAACTGAGATAAATGTGAGTCGAGGAAAAATAGACTTTAGTGAAGCCTTACAACGTTTGATTGAACAAGAAAATGGATTCCATTGACCACTTCACATACATGAGCTCCTAGTAGTCACTTCAGTAGTTAGTGACGATCCGTGTCGTCATTAAACTATAATTTACTTCATCATCATCATCATTTCAGCCAACAGACGTCCAATGCTGGACATAGGCCTCCCGCAAGTGTCGCCACAACGACCTCGTTCAGGAAAACATAGCGTTGGAAAGCCTCCCATAAGACCGATGACCTGGTGAGGGTCGCGGGAATCCGATGGATGCGACTATGCGAGACGCATAAATAACTTAGATAAATAAAATATGTACCTAGTCTGACCAATCTTCTTATATACTTAGGTAATAAAAAAAAAAACGTAGTAACTATTTAAGATTTTGGTTTTTGCCAGGCCCTTATAATAAACTAGCTTTATTATTTAACTTTCAAATACTGCAAATTTCAAACGATTCACTTTTTTTTATCGAGCCTACCAATTTATATTATGTTTCGATTTTTGCCCGGCGGTTAGTAATATGGTCAATTTTAATAATAATTTTTCATGGTGTTCTCTTTTATATTTGCGTATATCCAGAGGTTCAAAAATGTAAAAAAATAGTGAAACCTGGCCATAGCTGAAACTGTGTGAAGCGGGCTGCCGCGCGGTTCCCTACAAAAAGTACTCAGTTGTGGGTTTGTGGGGACCCGCGCGGGCACTATTGTATGGAACCGCGCGGCCGCCCGCTTTACGCAGTTTCGACCCCTAAATACATAGTTTTAAAATATATTATAAGAAATAACGTGATCAGGACATGTCTAAAAGGGTTTATCGATGAATCACGTGAGGTTCCAAAAGAGGGGAGAGAGGGTTCGGATTTTCGGAACAAGTCACAAAATACCACAAGGAGAGGGGGTGTAGTAAGTTATCTATCACATAGCTACTTATAATTTTTTTAGTTGAGCTACCAAATATTTCCAAACTGAAAAACGACGCGTGACCTTGAATCATTGCCAATTAACGATTTCCGCGCTAAAAGATAACATTCATGATACTTATTTCATTTTATTTCAAATACTTTATCTCTTATTTATTTATTGTGCACACCAGCACACCTACCACAGTTTAGTCTTTTTTCAATAGCGCACTTCAACGCCATTTGTTTTGATTGTTTGTCAATCTTTATGTATGGCTGATGGATTTAATCGCCAGGAAGACATGAGGGTGCATAAAGCTGGAACTACATTAGACCGACCAGCCTAACTTGTACGTAGAACGACGTCGCGGGGATCAAGTATAGCTTTACAAGTTTAGTTTCCATATAAATGTATCAAGACCGCCACTCCAGAACCTTTCGGCCCCAACGGCCATCTGTTCGTCATTCGTCAGTCATCTGTTATGTCGGCAACCTTGGTTCTCCTGCGGATATCTTCATTTCTGATTCGATCACGCAAGGAAACTCCCGCGAAACTTCCGCGTACCGGAAAACGCAGCGTTGGAAGGCCTCCTACAAGGTGGACTGACGACCTGGTGAAGGTAGCGGGAATCCGATGGATGCGGGACGCACATGATCGTTCGTTGTGGCGACGCTTGGGGGAGGCCTATGTCCAGCAGTGGACGTCTGTCGGCTGAAATGATGATGATGATGTATCAAGACCGACGTGCCCAGATCGGCGTATGTGGCACACGTGTGAGCAGTGTAGTTCTACCTTAATGGTGGTGGGAGTCTTCACCACTTGGACGGAACTACGGATTCCGCCATGTGCTCGTCAGCGATTGGTGGCGCCTAACTCTCGCGTCCAGCCTTGGTCTGGAGCGATTGGAAATGGCAAGTGGTCACCTCCTACGAAGCAGTAATGCAAGCGGAGGAGGTGTCCGACCACCTCATTCGCTTCCGCAGAAGACGTGCGTTGAGAGTCGCACGTCGACTCCCGGCCACCGTAGGTGCTTGCAGACGGCGAGCAATGGGTAGCTCGCCAAGTGTCATGATTTCGTCTAGGCTATTACGGCCCATTCACGACCTTGCCGCTGTGAACGGTAGCTGAGCAAGGCGGCGAGCGGTAAGATCAAAAGATGCCCCGCTCGCCGCGGCGCGCTCCTCTAAGACCGAATCCGTGATCGGGCCGTTAGGGTCAAGACACCGGCATGCGACTCAACGTGTCGCCCAAACTAGCGCGTTTTCTTGACTGGTCATGTGCTTTTTGCAACTATCTGGTACTCTCGACCTTAGCCAACGTGCCAACTTCAACTCAATACATTAGCACTGTCATTGTAAAATCAACCTTATTAACACCAATTTAAAGTTGGACCAATGGTAACGGCTCCGACTTACGAGTTGTAGATCGCGGTTTCGAATTCAGCCAAGTGCATCACCTTGTGTAGCTTCTTACATCAGCAGTCGGCACTACTCTTATAAAACGGTGAAGTGGCATCGTGAGGAAACCGGCATATCCTAGAACCAAAAATTAGAAGACATCTGACATCCACCAATCCGCACATTCCCCCTTCTAGAGAGGAGGCGAGAGTTCCAGCAGTGAGAACAATACAAGGTGCAGTTTTAAAACTGCACAATATTTCAGGAGGTTGTAATAAAACTCATTAATAATCATATAAAAATACGATGCCTGGTCAATAATCAGTAAAACTTGTCATTTTTATTTTTTAATTTTCACCGTTTTTCAGAATAACTCTCTAAATAAACTTCTTAAAAAAAAACAGAATCACCCGTTGCGATTTATCGCACGCCGTGTCACTGCGTGTGTGAGTGCATCAACCTGTACGAGGCTCCGCCCACTTATTTTACGAAATGAATAATTTAACCTTAGATGTAGATCGAATTCGATGATCATAATGTACATTAATGTCTTAAATTTCGCTATTTAATTACTCACTTTTAAGCATCATCACAATGTGAAAATCTTTTAAAAAGTCACGTTGACGTCGCTTCGATAGGTACTTACGTATCAGCTGATGAATAAAATGTTAGGCCGAGATCAATAAACCTTATAAGGCGTCCGTGCCTCCGTCCGTAGGTATCATGGAGCGCACGCGCGCGAGATTTAGATACGCAGTGGTACATGAACGTACCTACCAGACGCAGTCTGTAGGTAATGTCATTCTCAAGGTCAGTATTCCGTAATAATTTCGTTTTTATTTGTAGATTAAATTGGTGGATGTGAAATTTCCCTTCCTACTTTTTAAAGGGCTGAGGACCGACAAAAAACACTTCAAGATAATTTGTGCTAGTTACGTAGATAGGTAGGTTTTTAAGTGATTTATCTTGCCTGTTAGGTAGGTATTTTTACCGTAGTTAAAATTTTTAAATCAACTTATTTACAGTAATCAAATTGATTCGGCTAACAACGTATTTACAAATGACTTTTTAAGTACTTACTAATAAAATAAAATACCTAAGCAGGTACTTATGTTACCTGGAGGTGTTGTTCAAACAGACAGCAGTCTAGCACGACGTTGCTGATTTTCTTTTAATTTCGTAGCACAAACACATTCGTTTTAAAGTGTCGAAAGCACTAATCACTAGTGATCACCTTTTCACGTAACGTACTTGCCGACCGTTGTGAGGAAACCAAACCGTAGACCAGCATCCCGCGTGCTGGCCCGTGGCTCTCGCTTGAAGTATTCCAGGATATTTTACTGCAAGGCGACAAGCAGGCCTTCGTTGCCGCGACCGTCAGCAAGCCGGGGAACACCGAATCGTCGAAACTCGCGGAGTCTTTGCGTAGCAGCCAGCATTACCCTTTGAGATGGACGTTACGATGTTTCCACTGATAGCAAACAAGCAGACTATCTCCACTAACTCTACATTGGAGTATTGGTCTGTCATCTTTCATCACTAAATACCGCAACCGTTAACCGAAGGCGCTGTGGGCGAATATTGCAAGCGCGTGTATGCACACGTCGGCGGCATCAGTTACACTAAACTTGATCGATTGATCGATGGCGCGGGGGCGTGGCTAGGGTGTGCAGTGCGGGAGATGATTGGTGCTTTACGTTGCGTGTATGTGTGTGAAAGCGCGGTTTAAATAATGGTGCGTTTGTGTGTGTGAAAGCGCGATTATAAGGGAGGTATCAGACTGGCAGCGTCTTAAAAAAAGGTAGTTCACACATACCGATTTCCATAAATAAGAAAAAAAAATAAAAAAAATACCTACTCATTTTATTATTGATTCGGGTCGAGAATCACTAAAATAATTACCTCCTGAATTTTTTTGCACTTTTAAAACTGCACCTTGTATAAGGCTGATTATGCTATGCCATGCTTATAATCATAATATCATTTATTTGATCCAGTAACTAGGACGCATAATTACACATAGACAGAACATAACACAAAACGCAATATTTATATTTCACACACAGTTACAATTTGCAAACATAACTCACGACTGCAGGTAACATGCAAGTCACTGCAGCGCCTTATATAAGGACAGTCGAGCCTGTCGGCTATCATCATCAGCACACCTGCCGCGTATCCTGAGGACCAGAGATGCGCTCCGCTTACACATCGTAGCATAAAAGCAGTCGAGCTTAGCGGCGGCAAACGTGCCCGAGGCACTACTTATGCTAAAGTTGGAAATATCTTCTCATCCCTCGACTAACTCCTCCTGTCTCTCTCTCCAGGCTGCTGCGGCTGTTGCTCCGCGCTCCGGCCACGCTACAAGCGCCTGGTCGACAACATCTTCCCCGCGATACCTCAGGATGGGCTCGTCAAGTCCAACATGGAGAAGCTCACCTTCTACTCGCTGTCCAGCCCGGAGAAACTCGACAGGATCGGAGAGTACCTGTTCCAGAAGGCCTCCAGAGATATTTATAGGAGACGACATGGGTATGTTATTTTGTTGATGATTTTAGTCTTATTAGGTAATATGAAAGAAATGGGTGTAGATGGTGACATGAAGGTTTACAGGGGGAGGCGGAAGTTGAAGAAAACGTTTATTGCCGTGTTTCTTTAAATAAATCCAGTAATTTTTGACTTTACTTGTTACAAAAAAAATATCATCATTCATCATTTCAGCTGAAAGACATCCACTGTTGGACATAGGCCTCCCCCAAGTGTCGCCATAACGACCGGTACTGCGCGTCTCGCATCCATCGCATTCCCACGACCCTCACCAGGTCATCGTTCCACCTTATGGGAGGTCTTCCAAGCTTCCAAAGCTTCGTCTTCTGGTAACTCGTCGCCACCCAGAACCTTTCGTCCCGTATCTGTTCTGCGAGCAATGTGCCCTGTCCACTGCCACTTACTTTGGCGATTCTTTGGGCTATGTCTGTAACCTTGCTTTTCTTGCGGATATCTTCATTTCTGATGTGATCACGCAAGGAAACTCCGAGCATAGCTCTTTCCATTGCCCTTTGAGTGACTTTAAGCCTTCTGATGAGGCACATTGTAAGCGACCACGCTTCGGAGCCATATGTCATAACTCAGGACAATCACGGAAGTACGAGCAAGATCTCGCTGCCAGCATCTTACTACATTGTATCTACCTATACATACATCTCTCGAGCTTCTTTGCTCTTGCGAATAAGTTTATTGTTAGAATGTTCTTTAAAATATTTGGAAGAAGTTTTTCCCATGATCTTGGTGTTGACAATAGAGTTGTTTAAAATCTTATTTAGATAACACTATGCTGTTACACGTTCGTACGAGGATTTATTCATTTGAAACTTTTTATAATTAGGAAGTAAAGAACGAAAAAACTTAAGAAATATTCCCTTAAATAAAATTTAGCAATATTATATTCAGCAACATTATTATTACTATACTCATACTCTTTTCTCAATTTATAACAGTAATAACTAGCACTTCGCACCAGCTTCGCGCGGGTATTAGAAATCATTAAAAATCTCCACTTTTCTCTACTATATCATACACCCAAACCTTCCTCATAAATCGTTCGGCAATTTTTGAGTTTATCGCCTCCATACAGACAGACAGCCGCGGTGGAAACCGTTGTTTTTATTACTTAAAAGGATAATTGTTCAGTAGGATCCAATTACTTACTATACAAAAACGAAAAAAAATAATTTAAAAATAGTTCCTATAAATCAATCTAATTTCTTCTACTCAGTCGTACACTCTTGACAGAGTGGTCGTGGTCATGTCTCCGAGTCCCGCACCACCGCCTCTCTCGTGATACGACGCCATGCAGCTCTGTGTTTGGCGGCTTGGGAGTCTTCATTAACGCTACAGTGTGTCACGGTTTTGATGAGGTCTCTCCATCGTGTTGGAGAGCGTCAACGAGATCTTTTGCCCTCGACTTTCCCTTGCACCACCAAACGTTCCATCGTGTCCTCGTTACGGGTGATATGCCCGAAGAACTTGAGGATTCGTATTTGCACAGACGACGATAATCTCTCTTTGATATTGAGTTCCTTCAGGATCGATATATTGGTTCGGTGTGCGGTCTATAGGACTCCAAGCATGCGTTCTAATTTCATTTCTAATGCGTGCAATCTAATTTATATTCATTCTGAAGGGCCAAGCGCCCGAAAAGTGCCATAAAACAGTGATTTTCTGAGGCCTACTCCTCCGTAACGGCTAGGTCAATTGGTTTGAAAAAAATATATGTTTATTATAGATTCATGAACAATAATATCAACATTTGTTTTTTTCGTGCAATTAATACTTTTGTCAAAAAAAAATATTTAGCAATTTCGCAACTTTTCGCAACTTTTCCCTACTCCTTCGAAACGGCTTGGACGTTTAGAAACATTTTTACACATAAAAATTGGTGGTTAAATATTCTTCAAAATGAACATTGCATTTGTAAATCAATCAATATCTCGCAGAGAAAATGGATTTAAAGCGCTTTCCGGGCGCTGTTGGCCGCAAATAAATGCACAGATTTGCGTTCTGCCGCCTAGGCGAGTGCGAGAGTTGCGTTCACATAATTTCGGTCAGATGGTTCAAGGGACTATACGCCTGAAGTCAAGAGTTAATAGGTTACTTCTAGGCAGACATACTCCACCGTCGAACATTTTATCCTCGTTTACCATCAGGTGAGAAAGTGGTCAAGCCAAGTTTGACTTCATTCGAGAATTGAATTTCATACACTCCATAGGTAAGTTTGTACGGAACCCTCAGGGCGCGAGTCCAGCTCGCACATGCCCAGTTTTTCCTTTGAAGGTATGGAAACCTTAAAAAATTTCGTCCTAGGACCACGGCTTACCTTCAGAAATTCCCCGAGGCCCCAACGGCCACTACGGTTTTGCTGACATATCTTTGAAGCGCACGTGGAACATTACGCGCCGTCGACGACTCGGGTTCGGTCTTTGCCAGACGACCTAACGGCGAGCTATACGAGATAAATCTTAACACTTATCTTCAGTTAACTTATCAAGCGCTATCGTTTCCGTATAAAACTGTGATGACACATAAAAATGATACCAATTTATCTTCTTAGTAACCTCTTCAGAACTGCAAGGGCAGTAGGGTCCGTGCATGTTGTTTAATTTAAAAAAAATATGACTGTGAAATCAATCTGCTTGCTAACGGGTAGGCATTAGGCCGCTATCCCACTAGCGGTTTAAGAGCATTGGCAACGTCTACGAAGCATCGGCGCTACATAGACGCGACGTTAACGTTGCGCATCCGTAGGCTATTGAGGCAATTATCACACTGCCACGCACCACGCAGCGTATCTGTTTTTGGAGAGGTGGACTGGTTGGAATAAGCCCACCTAAGATCATGACCCACGTACAATAGTCCGCATAGGACTAAGTGCGGAAACCATACTCAGACATAGACATAGCGCGTGAATGCGTGTTTTAACGTTGCGTGTATCTCCGTTTGTATAGAAAACACGCACAGTCCAACACACAGAAAATGCATCCACGCGTGTTCATGCAGATCACGCGCCTACAAGCGGAGGAACATGCGCACACGCGGGGTGGGTGCGGGGTGACATGCAAGGAATGGCACACTGAGTCTCGTAGTGCCGCGCGTGACTTTGTATGAAATGAGTCACAGCCGCCGTGAATCCACAAAACGCAACTACACGCGTGAATGCATAAAAAACCCGCACGATGATACAGATCTGCACTCCCGCAAGTTCGCGCGTAGGTGCGTTGACACGCAACATGCAGCGTGGTGCGTGGCAGTATGACAATCGCCTAAAAATACTTTAAGGGTCGACGCTGCGTTATGCGGTCGCCCGCTCGGTCCCATACAATAGTGCTCCGTCAACGCCATAATAATTAATCCTAACTAAATTCTTCTTCTTCTTCCTGCCCTTATCCCATATTACTTGGGGTCGGCGCAACACGTTTTCTTCTTCCATTCTGTCCTGGTACCCATCAAACTATCACTAACTCCCTTTTCTTTCATATCACTTCTCACACAATCCATCCATCTTTTTTTCATCCTAACTATATTAAAAAATAGTAAACTCGGAATTTAAATAAAACTTCCTTTTCATGGTTTAAGGTGCTATTATTTTTTCAATAGGTATATCAAATATATTATTGTTCTCTTTGAAGAACTCGTCAATCTTGCATCTCACTGAATGTAGAGCTGTGTGCAGAGTTTCCACTTTCGTCCTGAATTCTTTCAGATTGTTTTCCATTTCAAATGATTTTATTACGTCAGGAAGAGTCGGCGACATTTTGCAGATAAACTGTTAACAGAAAGAAAAATAATATTATTTTATGTCCGGCAAATCTAAGAAGTACCGTTTGACAGTTCTACACGTAGTACATTTTAATTTGTTGATTAAAAATTGTAAATGTTGTGATGAAATAACCGACGTTGTAGACAAGTCTGCGACGTTGTAGACAAGTATATCTAAGGGATCTTATTCACGAGCGAGAGAATCGCGGCGATATTATCGTCGTGCCATTTATTTCTATACACACTTTTAGAACGTGTCTCCACACGGCGATATTATAGCGGCGATGCGACGACTGGCTGAGTGCTAGTGAAACGTCGTCATATCGCCGCGCGCCAATTGATATGTGCAGCCAGCACGCTGATAAACACAGATCATTTCTGCATTACCTGTCGGTCAAGTAACGTATTGCACAACCTCTCGTCGTATGGTAACGCGGCCATTCCGTAACGAGTCGTCACGGACACGCGGGTATACGATTCGCGACGATACGTTCGTGGAGACTACCAGGCGATAGAAGCACGGACTCGTCGCAAGTCTCTCGCTCGTAGACATGGTCCCTAAGACAGTCTTGTCTCAAGTGTACGTAGGCCCTTACCTTATTATAAAGAGGTAAAGTTTGTTTTTTTTTTATGTTTGTAGGAGGTAATCTCTAAAAGTACTGATCCGATTGCTAAAATTTTTTCACCGCTAGAAAGCTGCTTTATTCCTGAGTGACATAGGCTATACTTTACGTACGCGGGCGAAGCCGCGTTCAAAAGCTAGTAAAATATACTCACTGTAAACGTCATATATATGGCCCAGTTATGATATTTTTTGACAGAACCTTCATAGGCCACTGTAAATATTTTTCTCATGTCCAAATCAATATTATTGGTATGTACTTGGCTCAGTACTTGTCTACACACAATGTCAAAAAACAGCAGGCCTCTGTAAATATAAAAGAAGTTATGAATACCGTAATAACCAGTTTTTTTTAAATGACATAAACTAGTGCGACCCCACCTGATGGTATAGGTACCTACCGGCACGAATCTTGAGCGCTCGGAGTCAGAGTGGGGATCGCTTTGCGCATTCCGTACATTAAGGAGCCAATCTTCGTCGTTGTTAGATAAATGCAGCAAGCGCAGGGAATGAATCACGAGTGACGTCTATGACGCGATGCGCGGCGAGCCAATCATTGACATTAATACACATAAAAATTGGTGGTTAAATATTCTTCAAAGTGAACATAGCATATGTAAATCAATCAATATTTCGCAAAGAAAATGGATTTAAAGGCCAGCCGCGCACTATCCGGGCGCAGCTAGCCGCAATTAGATGCACAGATAATTGTGTCCATTTAATTTCGGCTATAAGCCTTAAGGGGCCGGCGGAGGATGAATTTCCATACAAACGTAATACCACGCTCATTTGCAGTTGGAGCATATATCCAACATATTATGATGATATTCGGTTAAAGACAATATTTATCTAGGTTCCTACGTCGAGAATATTAGAAATATTGTTATTTTTAATACAAGAAAAGCCAAATGGCATGTTTTGCCATTTACGCTATAAAAAAGTGCGAAATACAATTTGCTTAAATTTCTTTTTGTTTTTTTAAAAAAGAAAGACGTAGGAACCTAGATAAATATTGTCTATAACCAAATATCATCATAATATGTTGGAAATATGCTCCAACTGCAAATGAGCGTGGTATTACGGACGTGGTAGTATGGAAATTCATCCTCCGCCGGCCCCTTAACGCGCGTTAGTAGCGATGCTAACATGCAGTTAGGAAACGCGCGACAACATCGCTACAAAAAGTGTCTCCATTTGCACAGCGCCTTACTCACCTACTCAGCCACAGCACACTGCCTGTTCCAAGCTTCTCTTTACCGGTCTCAGCAAGCATCAACTCAAGTAAACATGAGTTTTCGTCATACTTGAAAAGCTTTTTTAATTTCTGAAAGAAGTTTTTATATCATAATTGGGTTATTATGTGTCCATTTTTGTACAACATCACTATCATCCCTATCACTACGTAGTATGAAACAAAGTCGCCCGCTGTTTGTCTGTCCCTATGTATCCTTAGATCTTTAAACGCAACGTAGCATAGCACATCTCTGGTGGAAAGCACCATTAATTCATTAAACACTAAGCGAACTCCGGCGTCCGCTCTCTCAATGTCTTTCTATTGTGTCTCTAATTACAGTAAACGGTAAACGAATGTCTAATGTCAAAGTGATGTAAAAAATTCTTTCTATTTACTGGACAGCCGAAGCTACCAGGATTAGGAGCGTGGAATTTTGCACAAGTAGGAGAAATTTTCCAAAATTCACTCCCTAAATGGATGTAAAGGGGGTCCAAAGATACAAACTTTGGACCCCCGTTACATCCCCACCTACTACCCCGCGGGCGAAGCCGCTGGCAGAAGCTAGTAAATAATAAAAAGAAAAAGAGTTAACTACGCAATTACTAAGCGTCCCCGCACACGAGCCTCAAAAAAACGCCCCACAAAAAAGCGCTACTAGAAGCGACCGCAAAAAACAGCTGAAGCACGCGATACCTTGTGTTCTTGTCATACGAGCCACAAAAAAAGGCCGCCTCAAAAAGAAGATTGAAGCGGCATTTTTTTGTGACCCGTGTGTGGGGACAGTGAGGTGGACCGACGATCTGGCCAGGGTCGCGGGAATCCGATGCATGCGTGACGCACAGGACCGGTCGTTGCGGCGACGCTTGTGGGAGGCCTATGTCCAACAGTGGACGTCTTTCGGCTGATATGATGATGATGATGATGATGACGATGACGCAATTACTGTAGTTATGTACGTCGTCGCGCGCGCGCCCTCTAAGTAAACGGTCCGTTTTCGTTTGCTCCCGATCAATATCAATTAAATATAGTTTAAAGTACATTTTTTAAGTTAATTTAGCTCAATATTCTTACATAGAACTCAAATAGCCTCAGTGTTATAATATCTAGTGCTAGTTCACCAAATAAACATCGCAAAACAACTATAAACAAAACAATTTTCGAAATCTAAAAAGTGTTCCGCGTGTATTAAAGTGTTTTGATTCGAACGCGTAAGCGACGCCTATTACGCGGCGCTTAAGACCTTCTTTCCGCGCAAGTTTCGCGCGGCCGCTGCATCGCCAGTATTCACCTCTAAGCGTAACCATCGCTGCTCGCTTTGTTGCATGATTGAACGCCAATCGCTTTACGCACTGCTTAAAGCGCATTATTTGCACTGTGCCAATATTCGAATTTTGCTGTGTAACGTGTATTTTATGATTTCGAGATGTCAACAAATAACTGTGCTGGATGTTTGAACGCTTTGGAAGGAGAAGACAGCGTACAATGCTTTACTTGCTTTAAATACTATGATCTTATTTGTGCTAATATTTCTAAAAGAAAACTGACAAACGCCCAAGTCAGAGCTAATTGGAAATGCCCGGAATGCTTGTTTAAACAGCCGAAATTTGATAATACCAATACGCCAGTCCGCCATGCCCGGCCTGAAAGCCCCCCAATTGCTAATCAAAGTTTTTCTTCACCCATTGTTGTCAGTTTAAGCCTTCCCGATAAGCGCCGAGTAACTAACGTAAATTGTGCCAGTTGTCGAGGCATTATAGTTAACGGAGAAGAATACCTGAGCTGTACATGGGATAACTGTAAACTCAAATATCATCTTCAATGCTCAGGAGAAGCGATCGTGACTGAAAGACACCTAATATCCTGGGTTTGCGCGGAATGTGCCTGTTCGACTAAAGGTGATAATAGCTCTATCACTTTAACGCAAGACAGCGACCCGAATGTCACCTTAAGGAAAAAAGCCCCGATGATTCAAGACGCCCGAAACCAGGTCGAATTTCAGGAACTCTCATTTGAAATGAGCAAATTACGATGTGAGATGGAGTTATTAAAAGAACAATTTGGCAAAGCTGTATCCGTTATTTCCAATTACGAATGTAAGTTAACTTGCTTTGCCTCACAAGTAGATCTTCTTAACACTCAATTAAAGCAGTGCACCATCATGCTGTCAGCTCGCCTAAATGTTGCCGATCAACAGCAACCCCCCTGTGTTACAACGAAGCGACAACCTGACCTTGTAACCGCCCAACAGCAACTACAGCACGTGCCGCTGGCCGGGGCTCCTACTTCAGTGCAAACGTCGCACCGTGCCAAAAAACATAAAAAGGTTACAGCAAAGAACGCTGTACCTCGCCATACTAGCCCCAATCAGCTGGACATCGCACAGGCTAACCCAACTAGCCACAAGGGACCCACGTCTGAAACATTAGAACTGCTTAGTATAAATAACCAAACCTCTCCTGCCGACGACTCCACTTCTTCTGTCGATGACCATGCTTCTCATTCCGTTCAACACGTTTCTCCTGACAACGACGTCATTTCTACCGACAGTGGCACTTTTCCTGCTGAAGACCACGCTGATGATCAAAGCTGGACGAAAGTAAAGGGAAAGAAATTCAGAAAACCTATTTCGCTATGCGGCGTCGCTGGGCCTAACATTACTAACTTAAAAGCAGTCGAACCACGTAAATACCTGCACTTGTGGAATATGGAGTCCAGTGCCGACGATATTCGTGACTATCTGCGTCAATTATGTCCTACGGGCGCGTGTACGGTCGAAGAGCTACGAGCTAGGGGAAGTTATAAGTCGTATAAGATCGGTGTTCCAATAATTTATTATGAAAAATGTTATTCTGTTGATGTATGGCCAATGAACGCAAGAGTCAATACTTGGATTGCACGTAATGCGAATGATAAGGCTCCTGATAGCGCCTGCATGAGTCAACAGACATTTCGTGCCCAAACCGCCTCATACCAGAATTAAGAACTTTAATGTTTTGTACCAAAATGTCCGTGGTCTCAAGACTAAACTCTCAACTTGGAGAACGAACTTGTTACAGCTGGAACATAATCTCATCGCTGTAACAGAGAGCTTTCTTGATGCTTCTATTGAAGATGGAGAACTTGTAGCTGGCGATTGGAACGTGATGCGACGCGACCGGAGTACACCGTGCGGCGGAGTGATGCTTGCTGCTCGCGCACCTATCGTGCTGCGCCGCCGCCGCGATCTTGAAACGGTCGGTGGTGAAGACTTATGGGCCGATTTTTCATGGTGTGGCCGAACTGTTCACGTATGTGTAGTATACATCAAACCTAGTGCAAGTGATGAAGAGTACATGGGTTGGTTTTGTAAAGTGGAAGATTTTATTAATAATTTAAAAGGACTTGTTATCATTTTAGGTGACTTAAATCTAAATAGTGCTTCGTTAAATATTAAGAATTATTATTGTTATTTTGTGTCTTTTTGCTGTATGAACGAGATGAATGTTGTGAATAATTTGTATGGTGGTATGTTAGATGTTGTTTTGGTCCAAGAGAACATAAGTGCTCCAAAAACCGTAGTCACCGCCACCGAGGGATTAGTGCCACTGGACGCATATCACCCGGCGTTGCATATTGAGGTAAGTGTTGATGTACGTCATTTTTCAGATTCGATAGAGCCTAGTAATATAAACGAAACCAAGGACTGGAACTTCCGCAAATGCGATTTTGAGCAACTTTATTTACTTCTATCTGGCGAGAATATTTGGCAGGAGGTTTTAGAATCCAGAGATGTTGAAGTAGCCACTCGTAAGTTCTACAACATTATCTATGATTTCTTTGACGCTTCCATGCCTAAAAAGAACAGACACAGGTCGGTAAATAAACGCTATCCAGTGTGGTATACAAGTGATATCATTCAGGATATAAAGCTCAAGTTGAGGCTCCACAAGAACTGGCGGAAAACTAAGTGTGACAGCGCGTATTTGTTATTCTCGAATCTCAGGGCAAGCTTAAAGACCCGTATTGCGGATGCGTATACCTTATACATGCGAAATATAGAGAGTAAAATTAAGACCAACCCTCGTAATTTCTGGTCACACATTTCCAGCTTGCGGTCCAAAGGTGGGTTTGAGCCTAACATTGTACACAAGGGTATAACTTTTTCGGGATCTAAGGCGGCAGGGGCCTTTGCAGAGTTTTTCTCTGATGTTTTTCTACCTGATGCTCCGCGGCTTGATGCTGATCATATCTCCGCTGCTGTCCATACCAGTAACAGCAATTACATAAGCATACCTCCCTTGTGCCCAGTAGACCTTATAAAAGCCATAAATAAACTCAAACCTAACAGCTCCATCGGCCCGGACAATATTCCCGCCTTCATTATTAAAGATTTAAGAAATATTTTCATTGATCCTTTTTGTCACATTTTCAATTTAGCTTTGCAGACTGGTATATATCCCTCTCAGTGGAAGGTTTCCAGAGTCACACCAATTCCTAAAACCCAAAACAAAAGTTCCGTTGAAGATTACCGCCCAATCGCAATTTTATCTTCCCCAGCGAAGGTCTTTGAGAACATCCTCCACAATGCCATCTACCAACAAATAAACACATACTTATGTAATGAGCAGCACGGTTTCAGGGGCAAGAGATCTGTTGACACCAATCTCTTGACTCTGGTTGATTACATATCCTCTAGCTTAGACCGCGGACGTCAGGTAGACGTACTTTACTTTGACTTCCGGAAAGCGTTTGATAGGATTAATAATGACATGCTGCTGATGAAACTAAACAAAATTGGTTTCTCACCCTGTCTCCTCCGTTTTTTCGCAGACTATCTACGCGATCGTCAGCAGTTTGTTAGGCTCGGAATGTACGAATCCGGTGCCTATCACACGCGTTCCGGAGTGAGTCAAGGTTCAATTTTGGGGCCTCTATTATTCTTAATCATGATAAATGATCTCCCCCAAGTTCCGCGTCACGCAAAATGTCTATTGTATGCCGACGACTTAAAACTTTACCTCGAAGTAAACTCCGAGTCTGACTGTTTGGCACTACAACAAGACATTGACGCAATTTACAGGTGGAGTTTAGATAATAAGATGGATTTTAATGCCTCTAAATGCTTCGCTATGACCTTCGGTCGAGTGCGGCACCCAGTTGAATTCGAATACCACCTCGATAATAATGCCATCATAAAAACAACTGCTATGAAAGACCTGGGAGTCACATTCGACCGAAAGCTCACATTCCACGATCACATGGTCGCGGTGGCAAAGCAGTCATACCAAAGGTTGGGTTTCGTTTTACGCAATTGCCGTGATTTTCAAACCGCGCACGCCATTAAGATTTTATTCAATGCGCTCGTGCGCAGTAAGTTAGAATCCAGCTCTTGCGTGTGGAACCCGCACCAAAGTTCTTACGCCCTTTTACTGGAAAAAGTGCAAAAAGCGTTTCTCAGGTTCCTGTACAAGCGGATGCACGGTTACTACCCATACCTCTATCCGACAAAATTTCTTTTGGGTTGCCTCGGATACAACTCGCTAGAGGTAAGACGAGCACGAGATCAGCTCACCATAGCCTGCAAGACGCTCCGTGGCACTGTTGATGCGCCTGATTTACTTACTGTGCTGGCACGTTTCTTTGTCCCGGACAATTACTGCCGCGGCAAGAAGCACAGAATGTTTGCTGTGCCTCAGTGTCGCACTGTTGCCCGTGCTCAGTCTCCAATACCTCGCACTTTGGCTGCACTAAATGATCTCTTGGATTCTTATCCAACAAACGATCTGTTTGCGGATGAATGGAAGATGATTTTATTGGCATGTCAGAAGTACTGTGAGAGGAATTGATGTACGTGTTGTTTAAACGTTTATACTTTTACTCTTTGTTTAGTTACTGTAATTGGTTGTTTAACCGTTGTAATTAAATTAAATAAATAAATAAATAAATAAATAAAATGTCGGACTAGCGTCAAGTTCACGTTCAAGTGTAACCACAATAATATTATTATACAATATTCAATTTTAATGGAGTTTCTTAGTTGTACAATAAAGTCGTCATAACCAATATTACTAGGTATTTCAGCTAATATACGTCAATAACAAATTATTCAGTAAATACCTAACAGATCATGATTCATTATTCGACGGTTGAAAGGCAAAATGATCTAAGCGGCATTTAGTAAACTTTACAAAAGTAAAATCTAAATATTTTAACTAAATCACTCTTTTGTCAAGATTACTGGTGCACTTCAAGGAATCAAATTTTAATATTTTTAATTACTATCGGGAGCGTTACTAAAAGGTGCGCTCCGAGGAATAAAAAGGAACGCCTTATTAGGTGCGCCTCAAAATGGTAGCGCTTCGAGGTATACCCCAATGTCGCTTAGATAATTTTGCCTTTTAACCGTCGATATAATATTCTACAACTATCACACAATGCTATCTAGTTTCCAAACTAAGCAGAGCTTGTGTTACGAGTACTAGACAACTGATAAACATACTTGATATATTTCTAAATACATACATATTATAGATAAAATATACGCAGACACAGAACAAATGATCGTGCTCATCGCACAAACATTTGTCCTGGGTGGGAATCGAACCCACGACCTCCAGCATAGCAATCAGGGCCACTAACCACTAGACCAACAGGCCTGTCAATGTCATTAGAAGTACTTACGTCGACATTTCCCTGCATATCATATTTTACGGGAGCAAACAATGGACCGAGGTGTTCTGCAATTAATTAAATACACAAATATTAAGGCTTATAGTCCCTTGAACATGTGGCCGGAATTAAATGGACGCAACACTTGTTCCCGCCTAGGCGGCAGTACGAGTATCTGTGCATTTAATTGCGGCCAGCTGCGCTCGGATAGAGACGGGAGATAGTGCCAGACTTACTGACTAAAAAACCCACCTCGTTCGTTCGTTGCTTTTCATACCGGGGCCGAGCCTCCTTTTCGGAAACAGACCCTTAGCTCCAGTAGGCCTCGACTCTGCTGGGCCCCTACGGTTGCTGACAACATCTTGAGGCGCGCGTGAACAGTACGCGCCGTCAGCGACTTGGGCTCGGTCCGGACGGTTACCGGATGGTCGGACAGCGAGCTACCCATTGCACGCCGTCCGCAAGCCCGCGCCTTCGGTGGCCGGAAATCGGGATCAGAATCCCGATATCGTACGTACGTATTTTGTACGTACGGATGGGATGATTGTATCGGTGACGCACCGCCGCCGTGCGTCTAATGTTCCTATGACGGAACGAGCTTGGCGGAAAACAATTATGCATATCCTACGCCCACTCCAGGAAATGTAACCGATAGTAAATCGACGTAATAATAAATGTTTATACATACCTACAATTGCCACCAAGTCTGTAGAAGCATCTATGAACTTTATCATGTTAATTCTACCATTTGTAACTTGTGGGAATGGTCGTAACGCCATAAAGAAACTTTCTTTCCTAGCATTATCAGCACTGGTAGAGATGCTAGCCATATTCAGTACAAAAATATTTATACAAGTTATAATTTATACAAAAAAATATAAATATAAATTTTTATATATATTAAATATTTGTGTCAAATATTCTAAACACTCGCAAAACTGCACAATATTTAATTGTTTAATTATTATTGAAATAAATAAAGAAACAATGCGATCGTCACCGTCTCAAACACACTAATGACAATGACTGTAATGACGAGCGTAATATAATAAAACTTAGTGCATAAAGTAATAATAATGACAAAATAATAATTGTAAATTAATAAGTCGATTTTCCAGTTGCTCTCCGTCGTCGTTTGGGATTTTCTACCACTTATATAAATTTTAATTATTAATTTTTCTTATATGAATTTTCACATGGATTATCCACTTTATACTTAACGTGTGTTTTCCCTGCGTGATCGCATCAGAAATGAAGATATTCGCAGGAGAAGAGCATATTGCTCGCAGAACAATGACGGTTGATGGGGCCGAAAGGCTCTGGACTGGCGACTACGTTCCTATCGGAAGACGCAGCGTTGATGAAATGATGATGATGCAACCTAGGGGTCTTTAAGTCAATAGTGAATAGGTTATTTCTAGGCAAGCGTGCTCCATCGTCGGCCACATCATCGCTTACCGTTAGGTAAAATAGTAGTCAAACGCCACTGAGAATGTCGTTAGCATATAGGTAAGCATAATCAGCCTTTCAATGTTCCCACTAATGGGACTCGGGCCACCTCTCTAAGAGAGAGAATGGGCCGTAATCCACCACGCAGGCCCAGTGCGTGTGCGGGTTTCGAATAATGTTATTAGAAAACGTCGTTAGTTTCTAGGTAATTGCTATTCCATTTTTTTTTTTTGCTCCCAGGTTCGTGATAATAGCCATGGAGGCGATGGACCAGCTCCTGGTCGCGTGCCACTCGCAGACGCTCAACCTGTTCGTGGAGAGCTTCCTCAAGATGGTGCAGAAGCTGCTCGAGTCCACCGACCCACAGCTGCAGATCTTGGCCACGCAGAGCGTGAGTATACACTTAAAATATTATTTTAAATACACTTATTCGAAATCCTTGTCTTATTTCACCGCTTTTAGGCACGCAATTGAATATTTTACGCACTAGTGCAGAAAAGTGCACGTGCTCGCCCTGCCCCAATTTTATTACATTTATCGCATCAGGCTAGGCGTGCGTCAACCACCACGAGTCGTAAGTATATTGAAAATCGTCGTTTGCTTCACGTGCAAATTTGTCACTGCAGCCCAGCGGCCGTATTATGACATCTTAAAACCATCATGTTTTCTGTGTGAGAAAAGGATAGTGCTATTCGTCCTGTATAGCTCCGTCTCTTTTTTACACCGAAAACATGATGGTTTTAAGAGGTCATAATACGGCCCCTGAGCTCCATAACACCGAAGAATTCCGCCTCGGTCGCAATGACAAAGTTTCTGCACTTGTATCAAAATGTACTAAAAAGTACTAGAAAGCCCGACCCCGATTTCCAGTTATTTATTTATTTATTTATTTATTTATTAAAACTTTATGCAACGCACAGGTACAAAGGCGGACTTAATGCCTTAGGCATTCTCTACCAGTCAACCAGTCACCAGTCAGCCAGTTACCTTAGGCTTGATTTCCTTCTACGCTGACGTCAGTCGTTGGCGTCGGTAGCCTGTACGAATAAACACAATGTTCTATGGGCCACCGCACAGGAACGCTGACGTACGCGGCAGATTTAAGATAGAACTGCGCACACGTGTGCATAGTGTATTCATCCATCATTTCTTTCTTTCTTTGGTTACATATATCTTGTCGCTTCTATGACCTACTCATTCTTCCCCCAGTTCGTCCGCTTCGCCAATATAGAAGAGGACACGCCCTCGTACCACCGGCGCTACGACTTCTTCGTGTCCAAGTTCTCCGCTATGTGCCACAGCAACCACATCGACAAGCTGACGAGAGACAACATCCGACTCGCGGGCATACAGGGCTTACAGGTATCAAGGACTTATCAACATTATTAGTATAAGGGCGAAAACTGTTTGACTTGGATGTTTTGTGTTCATGATCATCATTTCAGCTGAAACACGCCCACTGTTGGACATAGGCCTCCCCCAAGTGTCGCCATATGATGGTCCTGTGCGTTTCGCATCCATCGGATTCCCGCAACCCTCACCAGGTCATCGGTCCACCGTGTAGGAGGCCTTCCACCGCTGCTTCTTCCGATACGTGGTTGCCACTCTAGAACTTTTCGTCTCCACCGACCATCTGTTCTGCGATGTGCACTGCGCACTGCCACTTAAATTTGGCGATTCTTTGAGCTATGTCGGTAACTTTGGTTCTCCTGCGAATATCTTCATGTTGCTATGTTCAAAATGTTGCTAACATTAAGTTCTATTCCAGGGTGTGATTAGAAAGACCGTGTCGGATGACTTGGTGGAGAACATCTGGGAAGCTCAGCACATGGACAAGATCGTGCCCTCTCTACTGTATAACATGCAGGTAATCATACTTTAGTGCTCTAACTGACAACACAGATACATTATACGAGAACGTCATTGAGATACACACACGCAGATACAAAGTGCTATCACTCTCATATACTGATATTAGAAAATAATGTATAGTGACACGAGCTTGTATTTTTTGAACTTATAAAAAAATGTAAGCTAATATAAAAAAAACCAACCCGCACTAGACCCGCATGGTGGCTTACGGCCCATTTCCTCTCCTAGAGAGAAGCCTGAGTCATTAAAAGGTTGATTATCTTTATTTTTCATTTTAACACTTTTAAATATTCCTTAAAAAATATATTTAAAAAACATTTAAAAATATAAACAATAGTGTCCCACCGGTATCGGGAATAGGGTCCAAGCTACCGGCGGTCAGGGTTCCAGAGAAAGGAACCTCCTGACTATACGAGTCGTGTCCAGAAGTACCGCTTTCTGAATCAAGCCCTTGATCCAGTCGCCTAACGAGAGCCTCCTAAGGTGTTGGTCGAGGCTCTTGGCTATTAAGCCATTGGCTGAAACGACTATCGGTACAATAATCGCTGAATACACTTCCCACATGTCGACAACCTCGCGAGCCAAGTCAATATACTTGATTTGTTTATCTTTCTCGGCTTTCGCGAGGTTCTCGTCATGCGGAACGGATATGTTAACAATCAAAAAGGCTGATTATTATTATTATGCTTAGCCAATATAAGTCAGATTTTAGCGCAAACTATACATTCGTTGAATGTGTCCTCTATTTTATTTTTTATTAAATCCAGACCGCCGAAAAATACGACACAGTCCTCTGCATGGAAGGGGGCGCGGGTGAAGAGGAACCGGCACGACTAGCAGAGGCGTGTCTCAGGGAGCTGGTGGGGCGCGCCTCCTTCGGGCACATACGTAGTGTACTACGGCCTGTTCTCACGTGAGTAACATTACATAACTAGTGCACTACTGTGACTAGTGAATTCAGGATCTCAGGGAGATCTGTCGGAACGAGAAGTGTCGCTCCGCTCGCCGTCCGCCGCGCGGCACCTCCGCCGTCGGTGACGTCAGTCCGTATGGTATATAAGGTGTGAATAGCTTGTATTTGCGGCGATTTTGTCGCTCGTGCATAGCGTCTTGTTCTTGCCTCCAACTCAACAAAACATTTCCACTTCACAATACATTTTAGATACACCCGAATCACTTTTAAAATGGACATTTATGTAATAACTAGCTTTTGCCCGCGCGGCTTCGCTCCCGCTCTTCCCTACTTCAGCCTACTATACCCTACTCTACCCTACTATACCCTACTCTACCCTACCCTACTCTACCCTACCCTACTCTACTCTACTCTACCCTACTCTACTCTACCCTACTCTACCCTACTCTACCCTACCCTACCCTACTCTACCCTACCCTACTCTACTCTACTCTACCCTACTCTACCCTACTCTACCCTACTCTACCCTACTCTACTCTACCCTACTCTACCCTACTCTACCCTACTCTACCCTACTCTACCCTACTCTACCCTACTCTACCCTACCCTACTCTACTCTACCCTACTCTACCCTACTATACCCTACCCTACTCTACCCTACTCTACCCTACTCTACCCTACCCTACTCTACTCTACTCTACCCTACTCTACTCTACTCTACCCTAAAAAAAAAAAAAAAGTATGTCCGTCTCCTGGTTTTAAGCTACCTCCCCACCAATTTTCAGCCAAATCGGTTCAGCCGTTCTTGAGTTATAAAAAGTGTATCTAACACGACTTCCTTTTATATATATAGATGTATTTACCTACACACCTTTTGTTTTGTTTTTCACTCTTTTTTTTTTTGACAGTTGATTTACCGTACGCCCGCGTTCCTCCGTTTGTCTATGATATTGACAAATGGACTCAGTGGAAAGGCGTGCGAAGAGACTGATTGGTGATCCAGATTTGGTTAAGACCAATCTTCAAAGCCTTGAGCACAGGCGTAGGGTAGCCAGCCTTTCGGTGTTTTACAGATTGCATTTTGGAGAGTGTGCGCAGGAATTGCATGACTTGATTCCGCCATCTCATTTCTACCATCGGTCAAGCCGACGCACGGCGAGTATCCACCCTTACGTTGTTGAAACATCTACGGACTAAGCGTTTCGCCTCGTCATTTATACCGCGTACTTCTAAGGACTGGAACAGTTTGCCTGCTGCGGTCTTTCCGTCTGATTATAATTTGGGTGTCTTCAAGGCTAGAGTGAATAGGCTCTTAATAAACTAGTGCGCCTCACCATCAACGATTGCATCATTGCTTACCATCAGGCGGGATCGCAGTCAAGTACTAGTTTATAACAGATAAAAAAAAAAATAAAAAAAATAAAAATGATGTATGTAGGAGCGTTAGGCGTCGGTCTATGATATACTAATTATTCTTACATGCACTATTTTTATATATTACACACATAAATATAAATTCACGAATTTTATTTATACAAGGTGTCGTTTTGAAGCTGCAAAATATTTCAGGAGGTAATTATGTTAGTGATTCTCGACCCGAATCAATAATAAAATAAGTAGGTAATTTTTTTTTTTTTATAACCGCGCTTTTTTTCACACACACAAACACGGAACAATAAAGGTCGTTTTCACACACACTAACTCGCAACGATAGTTTCATAAATAATGTATCATCCAATCATCATCCCGCACGCCACACCCTAGCCACGCCCCCGCGGCCATCGATCAATCGATTTAGTTTAGAGTAATTAAAAAATTAAATAACAAGTATTACTGATTATTGACCAGGTATCGTTTTTTTATATGACTATTTATGAGTTTTACTACAACCTCCTGAAATATTGTGCAGTTTTAAAACTGCACCTTGTATATATATAAGGTATATTATTGAGGATTTTCGAAATAAACCACAAATTGTTTCTCTGAAAACAAAGTTTTATTTTATTCAACACGCTTTTACATTATAGCAATTATCGTTTAACTAAAATTACACTTTTATCTCACCTGAAAACAAAGAAACGACATTTAAAGTTTAATAATATCGCCTCCTCAATTATATCCCTTTAATTATCTCTCTACAAGTTTTTATAACAATAAAATGCGCAAAAATAATCTAAACATCATCTGTCATTGAATGATACGTCACCCCGTATCCACAGCTTAAAAATTAAAAAAATGAAATGTCATTTCCAAGGAGGTCATTTCATTACATCTCCCCCCCATAGGAACGAAAACTCTAAATAATATAATACAAACAATGCACCTGCAAGCTATCTTTATACCTATTCGTTTTCTTCTACTTCATCTTCTGCCGTGACAGGTTGTAATTTTGTTATGTGGAATAAAGTTGATTCTGTTTTTCTGTTGCCAGTGTCAATCTTATAAATGGAGTTCGATATTTTCTCTATTATCTTGAAAGGGCCTATTTTTAATTCGTCTAATTTTTTCCTGTTCAGTCTATTTCCATTTTCTACATATACACTGTCTCCTATCTCGAACTCTTGTATTTTCCTATTTCTATCAAATATTTTCTTGTTGTACTTGTGAGATTTTATTGTATTCTCTAATGCTAATCTTCTATCAGCAATCCACTTGTCTTCCTTTTCTATTGTTTTAATTTCATTTGGTAAAATACTGACATTTGTACCATCCAGTAAATATTTTGGTGCAAAACCTGTAACAGAATGGTCTGTTTCATTATATTTCTGTACACATTCTCTTGCTACTGTTGTCCATGTTCTCTTATTATTTTTCTCATTTATTTTACATCTTATTTTATTTACTATTGTTTGGTTTAATCTTTCGTTCAAGCCGTTCGAAAATGGCGTATTCACAGCTGTAAATATTAGTTTGATGTTATTCTCCTGCAAATACTGTTTAAATTCTTTTGAATTGATGCCTGGATATTGGTCTGTCAGAATTATTCCAATCTCATCTGTCTCGAGTACTTTCTTTGTTAGTTTTATAAAGTCACTTGCGTTCTGTGTTTTTGAAGTCACAATAAACGCATATCTTGTGTAGTGGTCTACTAAAAGGTGTAAGTATTTTTTTGTTGACCTAGATCCTCCAAAGCCACCTATAGTATCCATTGACATTATCTCAAATGGTTTTGTTGCTGGTCCCAGTTGTGACATTAACCCAAATTTTCCTTGACATCTTGATTTATTTTTTATGCATATTTCGCATGTTTTACAAATATTTATGATATTTTTTGTTAGGTTTTTAG
The DNA here is from genome assembly GCA_910589285.2 of Mythimna ferrago. NCBI lineage: Eukaryota > Metazoa > Arthropoda > Insecta > Lepidoptera > Noctuidae > Mythimna > Mythimna ferrago. The sequence goes on from OU342696.1 coordinate 20,844,320, forward strand.
CTGTATATAGTGGACTTATTTTTTTCTGTAATTGTCTGATTCCAATATGGCATAAATCTTCATGCACCTTTTTTATAATTTTTTTACTAAATTCTTCTGAGAGTATAATCTTTTCAAGTTTCTTTATTTTTTTATAATAGATTTTATTTTTATGTAGTAGATTTTGTTTCTTTTCTTTTATTGTTTCATTTTTTTCTTGGTCTTCAACTATATCTTTTATTTGTATTAAATTAACTATTTTTAATAGTTCCTCCTTGTTATCTTCTGATTCTAATACAGGGTTTCGGCTCAAACAGTCTGCTTCTATATTTTCTTTACCAGGTATATATTTTACTGTAAAGTCATATTGAGATAGGTAATATGTGAGGTCACCCAATTCTTCATCTGTCCTGCATTTTATATTCATGTTCTCTAGAGGTTTGTGGTCTGAGTAAATAGTGAAATGTTTTCCAATTAGCCAGTGTTGCCAGTATTTAACTGCTTCTTTCATAGCAATACATTCCAAATATATGGCCTTTTTTCGTTTTTGAGATTCGTTTAGTTTTTTTGAAAAATATGCCACCGGTTTGTCTTTACCGTCTAGTTGAGTCTGTTTTAATATTGCCCCGATACCCTCTAAAGATGCATCTGTAAAGATTTTTATTGGTAAGTCTTTGTCGAATATTTCCAACACTGGTTGAGAACATAAATATCTTTTTATTTGATTAAATGATTCTTCACACTTCTCTGACCACACAAACTTTTCATTTTTTCTTAATAAATTATGTAATGGGTCTAAAATAATTGCACTTCTTGGTATGTATTCATGGTAGAAGTTAATTTTTCCCAAAAATTGTCTGATATTCTTTTGTGTCTTAGGAGTTGGAAAATGTCTTATCGAGATCAAATTGTCTTTTAGTGGTCTTACCGAATTGTTCTGAATTACATGGCCGAGGTACTTTACTGAGTCTGAAGCAAAGTTACATTTCATAAACTTCAATCTAAAGCCTTCTTGTATTATTGCCTCTAATACATTTCTTATGTGTTTTATATGTTCTTCAAAGGTTTTCGAGTATATCAGAATATCATCAATATAGTTTACGGAGTATCCTGTGAGATTGTGCTTTCTTAGAATATTGCTTAAAATTCTCTGGAAAATTGCTGGTGATGTTTTCAAGCCAAAGGGAAGGCAGGTCCACTGGAAGTGGCCATCTTGTGTGACAAATCCTGTTTTATATCTATCTTCCACCCGTAATGGTATCGCCCAGAATGCTGAATTTATATCCAGTGTAGTAAAATACTTACAATTTCTAGTTTTAACAATCAAATCATCTATTAACGGAAAAGGTTGAGCTTGTGGAACAACAATTTTATTTAGTTCCCTGAAATCTATACACAAGCGGGATTTCCTATTTTCACCCTTTTTAAATGCCAATGTCACTGGAGCAGCGAAAGGACTGTAGGATTCTTCTATTAAATTATTCTTTAGTAACATGGATATTTGCTTTTCAATTTCTAATTTATCTTCTATTGTACATCTGTATGGTCTTTTACTACAGTATCTATTTACTAGTAAATCTATGTGAGCTTCATAATCTCTAACTGTTCCTATATCATACTTGTCCTTTGCAAAAATTGTTTTATATTCCTTTATTATTTTCTCGATCTCAATTTTCTTTTCATTATCTAAATGGTCTGTCATACTTACAAACTCTTCTGTTTCTATATGTTCATTAAAATTTATTGCTAATGTTTTTATATTCTTTTCTTCATTTCTGTTATCTTTAGACATTTCATCTATTTTATTTGTTCTTATCTTTTGTTCTATCCGCAAGTCCTCGTTTTGGGCTAGTTTGAATTTCTTTATCATATCCAATCCGATTATAAAATCATCAAAATATTCATTTTCTACTATGTATACATCCACCTCTTCTTCTAAATCAAATATTTTTATTTTTATTGTTATCAAGCCATCTGTTTTTTTCACACCATTAACCGTTTTCATATATGCTATATTCTCATTGTCCTTTTTTTCTTTTATTTTAATCAGTCTTGAATTTATTAAAGAGATCTGTGAGCCTGAATCATAAATGCCGCTCACTTCTAGTTTATTTTCTAATAAGAGCTTGATTTTGATTAATGGTGTACTTACTCGTTTTTTTTTCTCAGTATTTATATCCACTTCAATAATGGAGTTGTTATTTACATTTCTGGGTTTAAAAACTTTTTCAGATTCATTTTTATTTTTCTTGAACCAACATGACTCTTCCGGATGATATCTAATTCCTTTGTCCAAAGATTCACAAGTGTTACATGGCTTCTTCTCATTAGTTTTATTTTTATAAAGGAATGTACAACTCTTTACTGTACTTGAGTTTTTCTTGTACATCATACCTTCATATTTTCTTATCTCATTGAACAAATCAGTAGTGTCATTGAGTTCATCTCTGTTTAACCTATTTAAGATAAACCCAGGTAAACCTGTTGCAATAAGATCTATCATTGTTTTGGAGTCTATCGATTTGTTTATGTCTAGCATAAGCCTTTCTTTTCTAATAGCGTAATCAATTAGTAGTCCTTCTTTATATCTAAATGCGAGAGCATATGTAACTATGTCCCATCCTTGGTTTTTAAAAGTTTCTAAAAATTTGTTTTTCCATTCATTCCATTCAGCCTTTATTGTTAGTTTTATGGCCATCGAGCTATACCAATCCAAACAAGATTTTTCTAAAAATAATCTCAATATATCTATTTTTGTTTCATCTTTTGATATATTAAAGCGCTCACACTCCTTTTCAAAATTCTCAATCCATTGCATTGCATTAGGGTTCTTGCTTGTGAATTTTTCAATAATAAATTTCTCTGAAATATGTTTTAGGTTATGTTGATTTTCTTTCTTTGTAGTAGTTTCTATTAATTTTTCCAAGATATGTTGCAAATTGTCGTTTATGTCTATTGGTTGTTTTGTGCTTATTTCTTCTAAATATTGATCTAAAAATTGCATATTACCTTCCTCATCTCTATATGTTTTCTTAAGATCTTCATCCAATTTTATCCATATTTTTCTACTGTGCTGTCTTTTCTTTATACTATTTTTTATTTTTGAGAAAGTATTCATTTTGACAATATATGTATGATGAATCACCGGCTTCAGCTCATCAGGTAAAACATAACATTTTCCTTCTTCTGTAGATATTGAGGTTATGGCTAATACATTTGATTTGCCATCATTTGAAGCTATCATCGTAAACTCAAATTGCAGCCGGTCCATCTTCTTTTAGTTAACAAAAATGTCGTTTTATAAGGTATATTATTGAGGATTTTCGAAATAAACCACAAATTGTTTCTCTGAAAACAAAGTTTTATTTTATTCAACACGCTTTTACATTATAGCAATTATCGTTTAACTAAAATTACACTTTTATCTCACCTGAAAACAAAGAAACGACATTTAAAGTTTAATAATATCGCCTCCTCAATTATATCCCTTTAATTATCTCTCTACAAGTTTTTATAACAATAAAATGCACAAAAATAATCTAAACATCATCTGTCATTGAATGATACGTCACCCCGTATCCACAGCTTAAAAATTAAAAAAATGAAATGTCATTTCCAAGGAGGTCATTTCATTACATATATATATATTCTATCTCTTCTTTGTTCATTCTTTTTTGATAGACTATTATTATATAACATCCGTAAATATGTTCGTAACATCACAGCAGGCCCTAACAGAATATCAGCACTGCGTTATTTATCGTTTTAAATAACGTAGCATATGCTGAGTTAGGTGCCTTTTGTGGTGGGATTACGCTAGACTCAAGGCTACAATGGGGTCCTCACTTAACATCTCTTGCAGGGCGGCTTAGCTCAGCTGCATATGCTGTTAGAAAAATCCGCCAATTTACGGATGTTGATACCGCTAGGCTAGTCTATTTTAGTTATTTTCATAGTGTCATGTCGTACGGTATCTTACTATGGGGACGGGCTGCATACATCGAGTCAATCTTTATATTACAGAAAAGAGCCATCAGAGCTATTTACAATCTCCGCCGGTGCGATTCTTTAAGGGAACTGTTTAAAGAAATTAACATAATGACGGTACCTTGTCAATATATCTATGAAAACATCATGTATGTTAGAAAAAATCTTCATCTTTTTAGCAAAAGAGGCGATAGACATAATTATGTTACAAGAAATAGGGATCAATTAGTTCAACCAGGTTTCAGACTGGCTAAAGTGGCCTCTTCTTTTATGGGGTACTGTTTGAAATGTTATAATAAAATACCACCCCAAATATTAGACCTCAATGAAACGAAATTTAAATCTTGTATTAAACGCACACTATGCAGACAAGCATATTATAAGTTGGAGGATTATATTCAAGATAAAAATGCTTGGCTCAATGCTGGTCCAGCTCCACTACCACTAGGGCGTACTAATTAGTTGATTAGTTGGAAACTAATATTATTATTTTTTTAATTTGAAAGACAATTGCATTGTATAATGTAGAAGCACTTTTTTCAAGTTTGTGAATGTGAAGCACCATGGAGCATTTTTATTAGGTTACAACTTTTTTTTTTTTGACATTACGAGCATGGCAGTTGAGAGTTTGTCATGCTCACTCAAATGTCTCGCTGTTGGTGGCACGTGTTATTGGGTCGTTCAGTTCCCTTCAAAATGGTTGAGCTGAGTGGGGCTGATGCACGCGTCATGCTCGTGAACGGGTGCCGTCAGATGGGACTGGTCATCTCTTAGCTGCCAGTGGCTTAATTCAGTTTCTATCTTTTAATTATTTTACATTTTTATTTCATTATCGACATTGTGCTCACATGATAGAAGCAACAAGTAATATGTAACCAAGCATTATATGTAACACATAATATGATTTAAAAGAGTGTCCATGGAGTTTCTTGCACGTTCTTCTCCATAGACTCATACACTCTTTGGAACGTGCAATTTAGCTTCACTTTTCTTGGACTGACCGACATTTGACTATTCAAAAGTGCCTGTAAATGGTCTATTTGAAATAAATGATTTGACTTTGACTTTGACTTTGACTTTTTGGCCTCGCACTGATCTTTCTTTTTTCTTTTCATTGTGTTTTTTTTAGTTTATATGATTGTGTGAGGCACGAATAAACGTTTTTTCTTTCTTTCTTTCTTTCGTATGCTCACCACAAGGTGTGACTCGAGGCTCTTGTGAGACTCGTCTCAGTGTGAACAGACCCTTAACCGCAGATTCACCGCTCAGTAACTTGATATGGATCAATAACTGAACTTATATTTATTCATATGCATTTCTGTCATTGTTGCAGTCACTTCGACCGACACGAGTTGTGGATTCCGAACGACTTCGCTGTGCACACCTTCAAGATTATCATGTTTTCTATTCAGGTAAGACTACCATAATCATTTCAGCCGAGAGACGTCCACTGTTAGGCATAAGCTTCCCCCAAGTGTCGCCATAACGACCGGTCCTGTGCGTCTCGCATCCATTGCGTTCCCGCGACCCTCATCAGGTCATCAGTCTACCTTGTGAGTGGCCTTGCCAACGCTGCGTCTTCCGGTACGTCGCTCGTCGCCACCCAGAACCTTTCGTCCCGTATCTGTTCTACGAGCCCTGCCCACTGCCACTTAAGTTTGACAATTATTCAAGCTATGTTGGTAACCTTGGTTCTCCTGAGACTACCATATTAATATATGATATTTATTTTGCAAATAGGTTCTGAAACCACTTTTATGCTTACGTTATTTTTTTTCTGTCAATTTAAACTAGATGAGGGCAGTTTTTCCCAGTTTCCCAATTACCCTGAGAAGAAACACCCAAACAAACTCAGGGGTCAAAGTCTCTTTTTAAAATCCATACAGCAAACATGTAAGGTCAAATCAAATGAGAACCTTACAGATTAATGTCTGAGATAGTCTTTTGAAGAAAGAACCACACAGATTTGAGTGGACCTGTCCAGTCAGTGCAAGTATTTATCAGTATTCGTACAGCTCAACTCAGGACTACTAAGGAGCTCGACGATTTGACGATTAAACAAAAATTTACTTGTTGTCTTTTTTATTTTTTTAAACGTGCTCTATAACAATTTAATTATTAAAACCACCCCAGTTCAATGTATCCCATCCCCCACTCCGGTGGCCGACCTCTTCCACTTTTGCCCTCTTCTTTGGCTAAAACGCGTTGGGCCATGTGGTCTACGTCTCTGCGCATTACTCACCCATACAATCGCAAGCAGCTTTCCTGCATCTCAAGTTAGATATACACGCTAGGGTATGTCTGACAGGTATAACTGTAGAAGCTAACCTGTCAGGTACCATCAAAGACACTTCCGCCTGACTACCGCTAAGTTCATTTTTGCTTGCACTCGAAACGAAAACTTCAAGGGGTTTGGTTTGACGCCGCGCTGCAGGATTCAGGCGAGAATTTTTTTGAGTGATCAGGCAGAAATGTCCGCGATGGTACACCCTTGCGCGTGTGGCTACATTTATTCTGTATTTGTAAATGTGCCATGTATCCAATTCTTAATTTGCCTTGTGTGTTTACAGGCGCAATACTCGTACAGCGTGGTGGAAGCGCTGATGCAGCACTTGGACGCGGGCGGCAACAATACAGGAGATGCTAGAGACAATACACGTGTGCGTGCCGCCAGGGCTACTGTGCTCAGCAATATTGTGGCCATCGCCGCCGGGGACAGTGTGGGTACGTATACACGACGGCGTCACCAAATAGATAGGTCAATCTCATGTATGTACTTCATTTTTCATACCTATTCTTGGCGGTCGCGTTAGGGTCGGCGCCACTCTGTCCGAGCGCGGTGATATATTAATCCCTAATGTAAATTGTAAACATATTACATGGCCACAAAGATGAAGATAGATGATAGGCGGCAGTGGCCTTTTGCACCGCGCCTTAATTCAGGTTATGGTCCGGAGTGTATATATTATAGAGTGGCAGGCGCGAGCCTCCAAGTGCGAAGCAATAATGCTACCGAAAGAGGCGGCCGCACGCGTGTGGGAACGGATTTCCTCACGCCCCAATCGCCGAAGCCTCGACCCCGACTATTAATGGTGTACAATTTAAAAAAATGAATATAATTAATAAATATTTAGTAACGCATATTTTGTTCGTCTTACAGGTCCGTCAGTATTGGAGATCATCAACAATCTGCTGACCAACTTGAGAGCGTCCGTCGCCAGAGATTCTGAGGTGAGCTAGTCTTTCTTCTCAGCTCAGATGTCAGGACACCAATCAGCATTACAGTTCAACGTGGCAATACTTGGGCAATTTGTTATTGTACAAATCTTTCGATGTCCAATGATGCGATTCCCTTTTGATTTTAGTTGTTTTAGGCCACATTCCCAACATGTCGTAACGGTTAATTTATCGTCGGACGACTATCGATTCTAGTTGTTCTCATTATAACAACTGTTTGTTCTTATGACAACCCCCGCTCTTGGGCGGAGCGGGTCAGACTCTTACTGAATAAAAAACCCATCCCGTTCCTTCAAGCCTTCATACCGGGGCTCAAGCGCCCTTTCGGATAACCCTGGCCCCAGTAGGCTTCGACCCGGCTGGGTCCCTGCTGTTGCTGACAACTCCTTGAGGCGCGCGGGAACAGTGCGCGCCGTCGACGACTTGGGCTTGGTCCGGACAGTTACCGGACGGACGGACAGCGAGCTACCCATTGCTCACTGTCCGCAAGCCCGCGCCTACGGTGGCTGGAAATCGGGATCGGAATCCCGGCGGCGGCGAGAGCGCCGTTGCCTGATGCGGTCGGCCTCCTCCTTAGCGAGCATTACTGCTTCGCAGAAGTCGGCGACCGCCTGCCAATCCTCCTCGCTCCGGACCATGGCCTCGACCAAGGCCTGAACAACTGTTTGTCCTGGCCACGACTGAGAGTCACAAAAGGCGACACATGATTTACCGTCACGGTTAAGTCTTGTTTATTTTTTTTTATTTTTTTTTATAATGGGTAGGCTCGCGTTTGACCACTATCTCACCTGATGGCAAGCGATAATGTGGCCGACGATGGAACACGCTTGCCTAGAAGCAATCTATTCACTCTTTTATCGTTTTACGAGTGTTGTGCTAGCCGTTCCTACTATCATGACAATCTGTTGTCTCCGCAAAAAAGTCGTTAACGATAGTTGATCATGTCGTTAAATAAGTCACGCCACTTATAACTACACGATTATCTGTTGTCACAATAAAGTAGGAACGCGGATTAAGTTGTTATTTTTTTGATGTACTTACAATTAAGTTTATTCTATTTTATACATACTTTTTATATTAGCTTGAAATACTATCGATTTGTAAAGATAAAATAAAAAAATAAAGTACCTCTTTTTCAAAACTCGTATTAATTCACGCATGTACGAAATTAGTATTTTTAAGAAAACGTCAGCTGAGCGAGTCCAATGACCTGTAGTTAATAGTCGGCGTTGCGTGCAAAGTTCCTACATGTCATTGAAATCGCTCAGCTGACTTTTTCTTAAAGAAATTAATTTCTTACATGCGTAAATTAATACGAGTTTTGAAAAAGAGGTACTTTATTTTTTTTATTTTATCTTTACAAATCGATAGTGTTTCATGTACCGGATCGACCCTTCACAGGATTAAAACGATTAAAATTTAACGCTGTATAGGTAATTTAATTATGTGTGTATTTATACGTAAATAAAAAAAATACATCTTTCACGTCAATTCAAAATCTAATTGAATTTTATCTCTACTAAAAAAACAATTTTATTATGATCCTAATCTCAAAATTATTATTATTAATAATATTTTACACACAACGCCGTCTAGCCCCAAGCTAAGCAGAGCTAGTGTTATGAGTACTAGACAACTGATAAACATACTTATATATTTCTAAATACATACATATTATAGATTATTTACACCCATACACAGAACAAATGATCGTGCTCATCAGTCCATCACACAAACATTTGTCCTGGGTGGGAATCGAACCTACGACCTCCGGCATAACAATCAGGGCCACTAGACCAACAGGCCAATCATAATTGCATTTTGATCCTAAATTAAAAACATACTTTCTTTGTACAGAAAGAAACAGATGAGAAGCTGTACCAGGAGGCGCTGATCAACGCTCTGGGCGAGTTCGCGGACCACCTGCCCGACTTCCAGAAGATCGACATCATGATGTTCATCGTGAACAAGGTGCCGTCGTCGCAGCGCAACAACAAGGGTACCAAGGCCGACGCCATGCTGCAGAGCATACTGCTCAAGTCTTTGTTAAAGGTGACGCACGGAAAGAATACTTTATTTTAACATATATAATACTAGCTATTTCTCGCAGCTTCGCCCGCGTAGGTACATAAAATATAACCTATGTCACTCAGGAATTAAGCAGCTTTCTATCGGTGAAAAATTTTTAGCAATCGGACCAGTACTTTCAGAGATTACCTCTTACAAACAAAAAAAAATCATAATTTACGTCTTTATAATATTAGTGTAGATATAGTAGGGCCGCTATAGTCTATTCATGTTACGAAAATAGTGATTTATCAGTGCAACTGCAAAGTAAAGACGCGTCCGTACTCTCTGAAGGGCTTACTTCAACAGGTCAATGTGAACACGGCTTTCTAATTTACTATAATCTAATTGGTTAAGAGGCGTGACTAAGCTGAGTGACAATGATGAGTCATTATTTTCTTAACAATAATACACTATAATGATCTAAAAGATTATTTATTTCTACTTCGTGTCCAACAAAACAACAAATGTAAGTCCTACCGTCAAAGTGTCCACGGACGCGTAGCTTCATAGATACGTATTCATCATTGTACAGTTGGTGTATGCCTATGTGAAGTTCACATATAAAACTGTAAAACTCTGTCGACGAAGCGACAATGTGCGCGACGATAGTACGTGATGGAGCAAAATGAAAGAAAGTGGACTGTATTACATGTTTATTGAGAGAAAGATAAAATTAAAACGGTCGGTTTATGTAAATATGAAATGGATTCTAAAGAAGCGTGTGTCGCGCAGCCGTGGATGGAGGCGTGCAACAGGCGTGTGACTGGTGCGGCGAGCGGTGCCCGGCCGACTGTCCCTGTCCCCGCATCCCTCATTCACTGCTCGTTGTTGAGAGCAGTGGTCTCAACAGTCGTGCCGTCATGTCGTTACAGCTTCGTCAGTTTTGTATGTAAGCTGTGAGCAGTAGGCCTGAGTTTAGCCATTACTTTTTATAGTACTTATTTTTCTTACCTTTTTTTTTGGTGGGAAAATCATTATTGACAATTTCTATAACTTTTAAAAATTTATAATTTTTTTTTTTTTTTTTATCTGTTATAAACTAGTACTTGACTGCGATCCCGCCTGATGGTAAGCAGTGATGCAATCGTTGATGGTGAGGCGCACTAGTTTATATCATATAAACAAATGGCCCCTGCTGCTGCTGACATCTCCTTAAGGCGCGCGGGAACAGTGCACGCCATCGACGACTTGGGCTCGGTCCGGACAGTTACCGGACAGTCGGACAGCGAACTACCCAATTTATTTTTCTTACCTTATTTTTAAGTAATGCTCATAAACCTTATTTCTGTGATGACCAGGTGGGCACGACATACCGCACGGTGGAGCTGTCGAAAGCCTTCCCCGCCGCCTTCCTGGAGGCGCTCCTGCGCGTCGCGTCCTCGGGCGAGGCACGCGCACGCACGCTGCTGCAGCGTATACTGCACACTCTCTTGGATAGGAGGGCTAATGCACCACGGTTGCTTAGAGCTACGTAAGTATACTCTCTTTGTATTATGTCATCCTGGTACTTATGCCTTGGAGGCGCTACTATGCGTCGCGTCTTTGGGTGAGGTTTACGCACGCACGCTACTGCAGCGTATACTGCACACGCTCTTAGATAGGAGAGCTAACACACCACGCCTGCTTAGAGCCACGTGAGTATGCTCTCTGTATCTTATGCCATCCTGGTACTTATGCCTTGGAGGCGCTACTACGCGTCGCGTCCTTGGGTAATGCGCGCGCACGAACTCTACTGCAGCGTATACTGCACACGCTCTTGGATAGGAGGGCTAACGCACCACAGTTGCTTAAAGCCACGTGAGTATGCTCTCTGTATCTTATGTCATCTTGGTACTATAGATGCTAAATGTATGCGGAATGAGGACCAATCACATAATAGCAAATCCATGTTTTACTAACTACATCGTATGTGTAACATCCATGGAGTTTCTTGCACGTTCTTCTCCATAGAGATCTACGCTTTGGAACGTGCAATTTAGCTTCACTTGTTTGACTGACCGACATTTTGACCATTCAAAAGTGCCTGTAATTGGTCTGATCGTTTCTGATTTCTGAATAATTTACTTACTGAGCATTTAATTTTTTTCTTGTTATTAAAATCTGTCAAGAAATGCTAAATTTGTCAAACTATTACTGAACGGCTACTTAGGAACGCGCTCTCTCGCTGGACTGTTTACGAGACGTCATCTGTCATGATCCGAGCAACGAACGCCGATAAACTGCGCTGCCGTTTTAATCGCGTGGTGGAGACCGATCATGACAGATGACCTCACAGCAAGTCGCTTTACGCTCTCGGGCGCGATACTAATACACAAAAATTGCTGTATCTTCGTTTGGTCCAATTTAAATAGTTTCTTCATAGTATTTACTGCTTTTTTTTTACAAAAATCATGACTGATCCTCATTGCGGAACTGGGTGTATAGTCCCAAAAACCTCCATTGAAAAAGAAAAATCCTCCGACCAGACAATTGTTGGGTCTGATCTGAGCAACTGCTCGATAGTTGATTTCAGAATGTTGTATACGTTTTAATCACGGGAAAAACTAATATCGCAATGCAGGATTTTAAATTTGAGTATATTTTGTGATGTTACAGCGTGGACTACATCGAGCTCGGCCTGATCGTGGAGAAGTGTTCGCGACAAGACCTCATCTTCATCAGCAAGCATGGATACGCTCTGTTCAGCTCGCTCTATGAGGGTAAGCACTTATCTGACTCCAACCACATTAAATTCGTTAGTTTTTCTTTTTTTGATGTTAACGTCTCATTTATTGACAGTTATAATTACTATTATTTTTTCTAGCTTTTTTTTTATATAGCCTCTTTTTATAATGTAAATGGAAGAACACTGTAGACTCCACGAATTCTTAGATTACTTCAAATTTTGACTCACTTTTTTTGAATGATTATTTTTATTGTGCTTTTGAGTACAATATAGACCGGTTTACACTATTCTGAAATAATGTCTATTACTGTAATATGGAAATATTGTAAGTACAACCACTTTTTTAAAAGAGTAACCGTGGAGTTTCTTGCTGGTTCTTCTCCATAGGAAACGACCAATTTGGAACCGTGCACTAGCTTCTGACGTTTTATAAGTGCCCATGTAGGCCTATGTGAAATAAAAAAACTTTTGACTTTGACTCATTTCTTGATAGGTTTATTTTTATAATACATTTTAATTAGTTCTAGTTTATTCGAAACCCAAAGCACGTGACTAGTATATTTATGTAAAGAATCTATGTACGAAATTTCATAACTGTATCATGAAAAATCACAACGTTATAAGCTTGTTATGTCAGTAAAAATACATAGTCACCGAGCCAGGTGACTGAGGGGTTGTTTTGCACTTGCATCCAGCTATTTGCTGGCGCTTAATGCCCACTATGACCTTTTTTTATAATGGATAGGCTCGCGTTTGACCACTATCTCACCTGATGGTAAGCGATGATGTGGCCGACGATGGAGCACGCTTGCCTAGAAGCAATCTATTCACTCTTGACTTAAAGACCCCTAGGTTATAGTTATCAGGAAACACAGACTCCGGCAGGGTATTTCAATCCTTAGCTGTACGTATAATGAATGTGTTCCCAAAACGCTTTGTACGTACCTGTGTTGTATTTAGTGTCGGTGGTGTCCAACATGTGACCTTTTTAAATATTTTTGGGAAAAAATGTAACATGGTGTAAAAACTATTGGAATCCATTCAATTACTGATTCTGAACACACTATATTCAGGTTTTGCATAGACTAAAAATAATGTCGTATATAAAAAATGACTACCTCAAGATAGCTTGATATTTGATTAGATTCAAACAGGTTAAAATATTGATCTACCTCTTGATTACTTGAATTAATATCCAAACAAAAAGTATATTGTTTTTCCTGCCCTTACTCCATATTACTTGTGGTCGGCGCAACACGTTTTGTTCTTCCATTCTGTCCCGTCACCCGTCACACTATCACTAAGGGTGAGTTGCACCATTTAACTATAACGATAACAAAGCCGTCAACAGTTGTCAAATCGTTGAATTGACCAATAGGAGGCCGTTTCACGGCTGGTTATGGTTTGGTTATCGTTAAATTTAAATGGTGCAACTCACCCTTACTACCTTTTCTTTCATATCACTCCTCACACAATCCATTCATCTTTTCTTTGGCTAATGGAATTATTGGCTAAAATTATCAATTCACACTGGATTTTATCCTGTTATCAGGTCTCCAACTAGAGTCGAACACGATGGAGAACGTGGAAGCGATCTACACGACCCTAGCTCTCATCTGTATCGAGCTCGGCTCGGAGGAGACCGTGTGTGACATCATGCAGCTGATACTGGCGTAAGTAGTATATTTTTTTTTTTTTTCGTTTATTTATGGACATACAGATAATAAACACTGATGCGTCCGACTTACATGCGGAGTTGTGTCAATTATTTGTTCCAAATAACTACACTCGCTCTAGGAAACATAAATTATTTACTGTCCCATTTTGTAGCACTGTTGCTCGATCCACCTCCCCTATACTGCGTATGGGAACCCTGGTTTAGATTTGTTTGCTGATGAATGGAAGACGATATTATTAGAAAGTTTGCGATTCTGTGAGAAGACAGAGTGAAAGGATTAACGTGCTTTAGTATTAATGGCAATTGCTGTACATACTAAATAATAATAATAAATAAATAAATAAACACACACACACACAACACAGATAATAGGACTTAGATAATAAGAACTAGAATTAAATAAGCCAAAATAAAATTGTGAGGATGCTGACTCGTTGCTTTGTATTGATTTTTATGGTACAGCGTGCATTATATCGGAAATATCGGAATGCAATAGACGCACCCTAGGATTTTGATGCGGCTTTTACTAAAAGAAAAAGCAATAAACGAGGAAGCTATGTGAACCGTTCGTACCGGGGCACTATACTCCATTCGCTTTAAGATAATAGTGACGTCATCGTTTTTATTCAGCTTAGCCACGCCGCCCCTTGACCAATTGGATCAAGGTTAATTAGAAAGCCTTGTTCACATTAACTAGTTGAAGTAAGTTCTTCGGACAGAAAAGACGCGTTTTTTGTCAATTTCAAAAATAAATATTTCACCTAGTCGTAAAAATAAAAAGAAAATTCTGAAGATTATGATTTTTGAAAATACTGTGTAATAAAAAGTTTGGTTTAATTTTTATCACTATATAAATACGACTGTGCACTAGTACTGATGAGTCATTATTTTCTTAACGCGATATGCTGCCCTGCTAATTGTAAATGAAGTAGGTATGTAATAGACATTTTTCGGATTTTAATTTTTCTGCAATAATGACGTCTCAAGGAGCTAAAGTATACATCCTTACTAATAAAATGCGAAAGTGTGGATGTTTGTTACTTAATCACGCAAAAACGGCTGAACGGATTTGGATGAAATTTGGCATGCATATAGCCTTTGACATGGAAAAGAACATAGGCTACCTTTTATCCCGATTCCTTAAGTACCTAATGACACGCGGGCGAAGCCGCGGGCAAAAGTTAGTAAAAAATATACTTTCTTATTTGATAGGTACACTTTTAAAATAATATATAAATAAAACTTGTTGTTTAGATATCAAAACGCATGTTTACTGCGTTTATCTCCGAACCGCCATTTTGCAAGTACTGCATTTGCAATAAGCAAGGCAGTATGGTGTCCCTGCGCTTGCTTATAACATGCTGTGCATTATTAATGGTTTCATTTTTATCCCGATATGAACACGACTTTACAGTAGTACCGATGAATCATTATTTTCTTAACAAATGAATAGGTACCCCTACGTTTGCTTCTGACCTACAGTGCGTTGTTACAGATGGCAAATTAGAAAGCCGTGCTTACATTTGTCCTGTTAATGTAAGCCCTCCGTTATCCAGATTTCAGTGTAAAGTCCCTGTATTTCCATCCACAGTATCCAGCAGTCCAGCATGTCGAACCCGGTGCTGACGGTAGCGCAGCAGTGCCAGCTGCACGCCATCAGCGTCGCGCTGGCCGCGCTGCTGCCGCACGTCATGATGCTGCCGCGCCTCGGAGACTATATCAATAAGGTAGTGTTAAAAACTTAGAAGGAGATGTTCAATAAATGATTGAATGATGTATATACATATATAAGACTGGCCTGTTGGTCTAGTGGTTAGTGGCCCTGACTGCTATGCCGGAGGTCGTGGGTTCGATCCCCACCCAGGACAAATGTTTATGTGATGAGCATGATCATTTTGTTCTGTGTCTGGGTGTAATTTATCCATAATATGTATGTATTTAGAAATATATAAGTATGTTTATCAGTTGTATAGTACCCATAACACAAGCTCTGCTTAGCTTGGGACTAGACGGCGTTGTGTGATAGTTGTGGAATATTATTATTCCATTTATTATCTATATATGTACATATTATTTACATTTTTAAATATTTCTTAAAAAGCACATTAAAAAAAAAACATTTAAAAATATAAAAAATAGTAGCCCACCGGCATCGGGAACAGG
This sequence comes from Mythimna ferrago, assembly GCA_910589285.2. Taxonomy (NCBI): domain Eukaryota; kingdom Metazoa; phylum Arthropoda; class Insecta; order Lepidoptera; family Noctuidae; genus Mythimna; species Mythimna ferrago. Next base: position 20,860,099 of record OU342696.1, read on the forward strand.
GTCCAAGCTGCCGGCGGTCAGGGCTCCTGAGAGAGGAATCTCCTAACTATGCGCGCCGTGTCCAGCAGTACTGCTTTCTGGATCAGGCCCTTGATCCAGCTGCCTAACGAGAGCCTCCTTAGATGTTGTTCGAGGCTCTTAGCTATTAAGCCATTGGCCGTTACGACTATCGGCACAATGATTGCCCTATCCACTTCCCACATGTCGACAACCTCGCGAGCTAAGTCAAGATATTTGATCTGCTTATCTTTCTCAGCTTTCACAAGGTTCTCGTCATGAGGGACCGCTATATCAACAATCATTGTGCGACGCTCTAGTCGATCTATGACCACTATATCAGGTTTATTGGCAACAATAGTCCTGTCAGTGATGATAGATCGATCCCAATATAACGTGATACTGCCATTGTCGAGAACTGGGTCGGGCACATACCTGTAGTACGGTACTTCTGATTCTACAAGATTGTATTTAAGAGCAAGTTGCTGGTGAATAATCCTGGCTACGAGGTTGTGTCTATGCAAATAGTCTCCGTTAGCCAGACGAGAACACCCAGAAATAATGTGTCGGATTGATTCTCCGGGCCGGTGGCATGCCCGACAGATGTCAACCGTACCATCCTTCACAATGTATTTCCGGTAATTGTTCGTCATCATAACTTCGTCCATAATTGCAAAGACAAAACCTTCGGTTTCCCCGAAGAGGTCACCGAAACGTAGCCAAGATACGGACGCTAATAGGTCTACATCGGGCCCATGTAAGGCCCGGTAAAAGCGTCCGTGAAGCTCCTTGCCCTGCCATACTTCCCTGCGGTCATTAGTATCCAGTACTAAAGGTTTGCGCCAGTTCTCGTTAGCTAAGGAGAGCGGGGTGAGGCCCTTGTCCACCGCCACCACATCTCGGTGCATACCCACGTCGACGGCTAGGAAATATTCCCTGAGACTGCATACCTCGCGGTTGTGCAGGGACTTAGCATTTAAGAAGCCACGACCCCCACACTTCCGCGGGATATACAGTCTCATCACCGATGACCGTGGGTGATGCATCCGATTTGCGGTAAGTAGTGTACGGACCCTCCTATCCAGGGCGTCAAGTTCTGTCTGAGTCCATTTGAGTATGCCGAAAGAATACATCAATACTGGTATGACCCAACCGTTGAAAGCGCGCACCTTGTTTCCGCCTGACAAAAGACTATTCAGTACTTTATTCAGGCGGCCAAAGAAGCGCTCCTTCAACGATTGTTTCACGTCATCAGTATTGATGCTTAACGCTTCCGACATACCCAAATACTTGTAAGTTTCGGTTGAGCTGAGGGATCTAAGGTGTATGGAATCCGAGAGTTGAATTCCCTCGGATTCCATAATCTCTCCTCGCTTTACATGTATGACTGCACATTTGTCCACACCAAAGTCCATCCTGATGGCACTACTGAAGGTTTCAGTTACCTTTAGTAGCTCCATCAGTTGCAAGTTGTTGGGGGCAAAGAGTTTCAGATCATCCATGTAAAGAAGGTGAGATATGACCTGACCGCCTCTTTTCAACCAGTAACCTAAGCCAGAACCCTCCAGCAGTGTGCTGAGAGGGTTCAAAGCCAGGCAAAACCACAGTGGACTCAGACTGTCACCCTGGAATATGCCACGCTCAATCCTTATCGGTTCGCTGTTCTCCCAAATCTGTCGACATCCCGGATAGCGAAGGACTGTTCTCCACTGACCCATACATGACATCAGGAAGGTGCGCAAAGTTGCATCAACTTTATACAGTTCTAGCACCCTCATGAGCCATGTATGAGGAACAGAGTCATAGGCCTTCTTATAATCTATCCAGCATGCTGACAGATTCTTTCGAGAACGTCGAACCTGTTGGCTAATGGCAATATCGATGAGGAGCAGCTCCTTAGTACCGCAGGACCCGTTCCTACATCCATTCTGAGAGACAGACATGATAGAATTTGTTTCAATATGACTATTGATTTTAGCTCTCAGAATGGATGTAAGAACTTTATAGACCGTCGGCAAACACGTAATCGGTCTATAATTTTTAGGTTCCGCAGTACTACCTGATTTATGGAGCAGGTGGGTTATTCCTGTTGTTAGAAACTGGGGCAGCGACCCTGACTCTAAGGCAGATTGGAACTGAGATGCCAAGCGAGCGTGCGACCCTTGAAACCGTTTGAGCCAGAAATTGTGCAGCCCGTCCGGCCCTGGAGATTTCCAGTTCGGTAACGGACGAACTGCACGGGCTACATCTTGGGTGCTGATGGTTATTGCCCCCATTTCTGGTAAAAGATCGCATGCGCGCTCGACCTCTCGAATCCAATCACCCTCGGTGTGACTGACAGGCGCCGACCAAATGCTGCGCCAAAATGAACACATGGCGTCATCATCCGGCAGGCGCGTATCAGTCATCCGGTCCGGTCGCTCCCAAGCCCTGTAAACCCACCTTTCATTGCTTTGGAATGTACGATTCTGAATGTACCGCTCCACTCGCCGCTTGTACCTACGAATACGGTTTGCCCATGCATAGATCTTCTGCTTCAGGAAGTCGATACGCTCTGTGACGCAGGGCAGATAATCTCGAGGACTAATATCAGTCCCCGAAAATGCCCGCCTCACAAAGCGCATCACTCTAGGGCGAGTGTTGCCCTCCCTGAAGCAGATAAGCTTGCCGATGAGTGCTCTAGCCTCACCGATAGGTACGCCGCTCAATTCTGCACTGCCAAGCAGGCACAGCTGGTCGTGTAGCTCTGTTACAATTAGGAAATTTAACGTGAGCTACACGACATGCTGCTACAGCCGCACAGTACAAGATTGAGTGGGTATTAGCGAGGTCTTCGCTGCTATCAAAACAAATTGATAGCTGCGAATCTAAAGCACACACCAGCGCCCTATTTATATATATTATTATTATTTCCATTTATTCATAAACATTCATATAAATTATATTTTTAAATATTTCAATATAAAAAAAAACATTTAAAAATATAAAAAATAGTAGCCCACCGGCATCGGGAACAGGGTCCAAGCTGCCGGCGGTCAGGGCTCCTGAGAGAGGAACCTCCGGACAATACGCGCCGTGTCTAGGAGTACTGCCTTCTGGATCAAGCCCTTGATCCAACTGCCTAACGAGAGCCTCCGCAGATGTTGGTCGAGGCTCTTGGGTATTAAGCCATTGGCCGTCACGACTATCGGCACAATGATTGCTCTATCCACTTCCCACATGTCGACAACCTCGCGAGCCAAGTCAAGATATTTAGTTTGTTTATCTTTCTCAGCTTTCACGAGGTTCTCGTCATGAGGGACCGCTATATCAACAATCATTGTGCGACGCTCTAGTCGATCTATCACCACTATGTCAGGCTTATTGGCAACAATAGTCCTGTCAGTGATGATAGATCGGTCCCAATACAATGTGACGCTGCCATTCTCGAGAACTGGGTCGGGCACATACCTATAGTACGGTACTTCTGATTCAACAAGATTGTATTTAAGAGCAAGTTGCTGATGGATTATCCTGGCTACAAGGTTGTGTCTGTGCAAATAGTCTCCATTAGCTAAATGAGAACACCCAGAAATAATGTGTCGGATTGATTCCCCAGGCCGGTGGCATGCCCGACAGATGTCAACCGTACCGTCCTTCACAATATATTTCCGGTAGTTGTACGTCATCATAACTTCGTCCATAATTGCAAAGACAAAACTCATTGTTGAGTTAAGCTCGCCTTTGTACATGAATTGTTTTTTTTTTTTGTTTTTTTTTTTTTAATGTGAATGTATTAAGAGCACGGCGACAGTTGAATTTTTCATACAAACGTAATACCACGCTCATTTGCAATTGGAGTATATTTCCAACATATTATGATGTTATTCGGTTATAGACGATACTTATCTAGGTTCCTACATCTTTCTTTTTAAAAAAAACTTGCCTAAAACGAAATTAAAGCGAATTATAATTCGCACTTTTTTACAACGTAAATGGCATGTTTTCATTTGGCTTTTCCTGTATTAAAAATAACAAAATGTCCAATATTCTCAATGTAGGAACACAGATTATATTATCAATTTACAAATGATAGAAAACAAATTGGAAAAACATTAAGTTTTCATTAATCTTTTTTGGTATTACGAAACACGTCCAATTTATCGCAAATTTCCAAGAGTTACTAGTGCTATCGCGGCAAGCGGGATGTCAGTGTCATTGTGTGCGTGCTGTCATTACTGCAGTTGCGTTCATAGGTCGAGTTATAAATTTTATTGTAATATTTTTGACACTATTGACTTAAATAAAATAGTACGTAAGCATTTAAAGTTTAATAAAAGGAATACAGAACTCTTGAGGACATGTCAGACTTTAGCTGACTAAAAGCGCCGTCAAAAACCCCTTAAAAAAAAGAGTAAAAACAAAAGCGCCGTTGACGATTTGGGTTCGGTCCAGATGGTTACCGGATGGCTGGACGGCGATTCCAAGCCCAGGGTGGCTAGAAATCTGGGTCGAGATCCTGACTGCTGGGGCGTCAGGGTATTCCCTCGTCCATGCGGCCGCCTTCTTCGCTAGCATTACTGTTTCGCAAAAGAGGGCTCGGCGCGAGAGATCGTTGCCACCGATGGCCCCCACGAGAACGCGGCGGTGTTCCGCCTAAACGGGGCACATAAATATGTACATCTCCACCGTACGCTCCACCGTATCCTTCAGACCGTCCACACAATGGTGATAACCAGGCGTTTCTTCCGCCTAAATCCGACGCAGGAGCCTCCCGTACTTGCCATGTCCGGTGAGTATTTGCGTTACGACAGTCGCTGAGATCCTGCCGGAACTGTCTGCCTTACAGCGACTTGTCGTGGCAGCGGAATTTCGCCCCAGGGTTGCATCTCCACGTGTAAATCATGCTTATGCGTGCAAAGGACTGTTGCCTCCACATTCCATGGTAGCAAGCCTGCAGGAAACCATGCAGGTATATTGCAGGAAACCGTGCTTTGTCTTTGTACCATTAGGATGGCTATAACTCCCTGGCATGCGTTCTGGACACCCCAGGTTGGACAGGAGCCGCTTGAGTGCTTCAGTCTAATCCAGTTTGAAAGAAAGAAAGAAAGAAAAATAATTTATTTGGTACAGCACAAGGCGCAACACAAAATATACAATAAGTAACACGTTTGGGAACCAGACGTCGGAAGTGCTCCTCAAAATACTATCGACTGTCGAGGACGAGTCCCAGATACTTGTAAACTTTTATTGTAATTTGGGAAACCGGCGGTGGCTCGTTCCGAGGGCCATGAAAACACATGCTCTCGGACTTGTGCAGTGCCACGAGTCCCAACTGCTGGATCCTCTTCACGACTGTTGCAACTCTGCGTTGCGGTTCAGGACAGGGAGCAGGGTTCTTGCAAGTGAGCCTGTGGCTAATTGGCAGGGGAGATGGGAGCAGGAAGAGAAGGCGATGGAACTTCATCGATTCCTCCCTGACGTGGCGGTTAGGCTCAAGGCAACTTGGGTCGAGCCGGACTACAAAGTCTTGCAGATCCTGACTGGACATGGATATTTCTGGAAGAAACTGTATGATATGCGGTTATGTGAGCGTGTGCTATTGCGGTGATGAGGACGAAAATTTTGATCACGTTCTGTGGCGATGCCCCCCTTATGACGAACAGCGACGAAATGTGATGGACGGGATCACTCGCTTGGATGAGAGACCGGCTTACTACTGCAATCTCATGGCCTCAAAAGAGTTCGAACACGAATGGCACAGACTAAGGAGTAAGCAAGCAGCGAACCCGTACTGTGTGTTTGTCTTACCCACATGAGGGGGGACCGTTAGTACGCCGCCCCAGGATGGGGAGAAAGGCAACATGGGGACAAGACGAAGAAATTTGTAAAGGAGTCAAGAAGCGGCTGCGGTGATAGCGCGCTCATATTTATATGGGTGGGCTGTATCCGCAGCCGTCTCATTTCGATTCGGCCCATATGACATGATGTCGGTGGGGCCAAGGCTGGTTGGAGGTTGTTGCAACCCTGCGTTCCGCTAGTTCGACCGCCGCCTGTTACGACTCTCCCTTCGTTAGGATCAGCGTGTCGTCTGTATAATAGACCACGCTGACCCCGTTGGGGAGGTCACATAGCACATAGTATGCAAATATGGCTACAAAAAACGGTGACATAAAAATATAAACTACACTACAACTAGTGGCGGAGCCATGAGCGGATGAGAATGCTCCCCTTTTGACGGGAATAGAGCGTTCATCACACCCTTCATAAATAGGGGCCGGTACTCTGTGTCAGCGGGGGAGCCCAGGTACGGAGCTTGTTACGCACCATTTCGTAGGGTCGTCCCCACGGGTCTCTGTCCAGAGTCCCCAGCTACACGTCGCGGGCCTCCAGTTTGGCCAGCCGTATCTCCGCTCTGAGGGTGCGCTTCGCTGTTCTTTATTCCTCGTACGCACCTGGTACGGGTGGAGCCGGATCTTGCGGATGGCCAGTTTGGCTTTTGCAGGGAGCGCTCTATTTGGACCCCGGTATCACCACGTGCCGGTCTACCTCATTCGTGTGATCGAGGCCTACCTGAAGGACAGGTTCATTATCTGCCCTGCTCACCGTGGAGAATGGAAACGCCGAGAGATGTCGTGCGGTGTTCCCCAAGGATCGGTACCAAGATATAGGTCGGACTGTTTTTGGTACTTGTCCTCGACAGCCGTTGGAATTTCGAAGAACACTTCGGACGTCTGGCTCCCAAACTGGACCGGACTGGGGCTGCCCTGAAGCGGCTCCTACCCAACATAGAGGTCCTTAGCCCTTTGCCGGAGGCTCCACGCAGCATTGTTTGGTCCATGGCTCATTACGGAGCGCCGGTGTTGGCCCCATTGCTGTGAAAGCGACCGGGGGCAAAGCTGAACGCATCCCAGAGGATCATGGCCATCCAAATGGTGCGGGGATACCGCACGTTCTCCAGCGAAGCAACGAGCCTCCTTCCTGGTCTGCCACCATGGGATCTAGAGGCAACAGTCCTTGCACGCATGCACAATTTGCGCATGGAGTTGCAACGCCGGGGTAAAAAACCACTGACGAAGGCGGTCAGAGTACCGACGGGATCTCGGGGCAAGCCATAATTATGGCGATAAATCCAATCTTTGAGGAGTGGGTGAATAGACGTGGAAACATCCTCACCTTCCGTTCCGCATGACGACACCTCACCTCGTGGTAAGTTCGGAAGAAACGCCTGGCTGTCATCATTGTGTAGACCGCCCGGAGGACAGGGTGGAGCATACGGCGATGGTATGCTCCACTCAGGCGGAGCACAACCGCCGCGCTGTGTACTCGTGGGAGTGACCCTGGTACAAGCCATGGACCGGAATGTGTAGGAATGGCAGGTGGTCGGCTCCTTCTACGAAGCAGTTATGCTAGCAAAGGAGACAGTCGTACACGTGAGGGAACATCATTCCTCACGCCCCAGCCACCGGGATCCTGATCCCTTTTTCCAGTCACCGTAGGCGCAGGGTTGCGGACGGCGAGCAATTTGTATCTCTCCGTCCGGCCGTCCGGTAAGCGTCCGTACCGAGCTCGAGACGTCGATGTTGCATAGTGTTCCACTCGCATCTCGAGGACATGTCAGCAAAACCGTAGGGGCCCAGCAGGTTCGAAGTCTACTGAGGCCAAGGGTTGAGCGAAAGAGAACATCGGGGCCTTGAAACGAAAGAACAGTTTTCATTTCCCTAAAAGTCTGACACTAAAAGAGCGGCAGAAGTCATTGAATAATTTCCCACAATGAAAAAAAAAAGCTCTCGCCTCCATAACATTTTCTGATTTGACCACAAGAAGACCACCTTGGGCACGCCACAATTATGGCAGTAAGTCCCCTCTTGGAGGCATGGCTGGAAAGACCTCACGGCGCGGGCGTCCTCACCTTCCGCATGACGCAGGTTCTCACCGGACACGTAAGTTCGGTAGGTTCGGGCTGTACCGGATTCGTACGGAAGCGACGCCCGAGTGTCGCCACTGTGCGGAACGCCCGGAGGACACGGTGGAGCACGCAGTGGAGGTGTGCCGCTTAGGCAGAGCATCGCCTTGCCCTCGTGGAGGTGATCGGCGGCGGCGATCTCTCGTGCCAGACTGGTACAGGCCATGGTTCGGAGCGAGGAGGATCAGTGGCAGGCAGTCGCCTCCTTCTGCAAAGCAGTAATGCTAGCAAAGGAGGAGGCCGACCGTATCAGGCAACGGCGCTCACAGCTGCTGCCGGGATTCCGATCCCAATTTCCGGCCACCGTAGGCGCGGGCTTGCGGACGGCGAGCAATCGGTAGCTCGCTGTCCGACCGTCCGGTAACTGTCCGGATCGAGCCCAAGTCATCGACTGCGCGAACTGTTCCCGTGCGCCTCAAGGAGTTGTCAGCAACAGAAGGGGTCCAACCGGGTCGAAGCCTACTGGGGCCAGGGTTAGCTCCGAAAGGTAGCTCAGCCCCGGTACGAAAGACAACGAAGGAACAGGAGTGGGTTTTTAGTCAGTAAAAGTCGGACACTATCTCCCGCTCCACCCAAGAGCGGGGAATATCATTAGATGATTTTCCCACCGTAAAAAAAGACCACCTTTGTATGACATATCTGCTATTGTTATCATAATATGTTGAGATATTGGCGCGGTAATAAAATTTCCAAAAAACGCATTACTAGTTCGTACATTCACAATCAATTCCCGAAGTATTCGGCAAAAATAAAGCAAATAATGAATATACCTCATTTTACTAACAATAAATTGTAAGACGCTCACATTCACACACACAGCTGCACTCCGTCACTTGTTTTTGTCAAACAGAGATAGCTATATTCCACGAACGAATTTTGAATACGCGTCAACTTGCAGTTGCGAGTGACATTCGCCGGCCTCTTAAGGTTAAGTTTTTGTGTGTACAATAAGAAATTAAGAACATTAAGAAATAAATGGTGCTTGGGCCTAAAATAATTAATTTGAACAATCATCTGACTTAAATAGCCTGAAAGAGCGTAATTATTTAGAATTTTTTGAGCATTAATCTTTACAAAACTCCGTTTTTTTTTAAGTTAGCAAAGTGAAGTACAGCTAGATGCTTTAGCATACGGGAAGACTATGTCCTGAAATAGAACAAAGAATACTTTTTATCTCGTGAAATATAGTTCAAAACGTCAATATTTCTTAATGAAAACCTAAGTTGATCTTATTTTCTACAGATAATCGCGGCCCGCCGTGAAGACGCACCACATTTGTTGCCTCCACTCCTCGAAGACTACGATGAGCTTCCACCTTCCAAGATGCCCAACAAGCTGCCTTACCTTATGATGGACCAGGTACGTTTACATTATGGACCTTCCGGATAACTACAAAGCTTATAGTAAATTACTACTAAGTCGAGATACATCAACGTATCAAGCTCAAATAAACGACTGATTAGATTTATAGAAGCGCCAGGGTAGGCCGTAAAATTCAAATTTTGCATTGACCGTGAGAGTAACCGCGCTTTAGGTCATGTCACGCCCTACTTAAACACACAGGCAAGCTTTTTGAAAAAGTGATTGGCTCGTCGTGCAGCTAGTACAGGTGAGGCCGGACGTGCAGGTCCGGTCAGCTCGTTGGACCTCCGCAGGGGCGCTCACGACAGGGGAGGCGGTGCCTCGGACCAGGTCGTCTTGGCGGTATTTTTTAACAGCAACAACGCCTTCAATACCTTGCCCTGGAGTTGCACTAAGGAAGCAATCCGATATCACCGGGTGCCTGGCCTACCTACGTCACATAAATGAGGCCTAATTGACAGGTAGGGTCGTCATCTTCCCTGCTTACCGAGGACAGCTTACAAGCGACGATTATCGTGCGGCGTCCCACAGGGATCAGTTCTGGGTCCGCTACTGTGAGACATTGGTTATGACTGGGTGCTGCGCACCGACGTCCCTAGCGGCGTCTGCGTGGTTTGCTACGTTTAGGACACACTAGAGCTGGTGCGAGAGAGGTCGCACTAGGTGCCAATCGAAATGGCGATACGCGGGATCGCATGATGTTCCCATTCCGCTTACCTAATTTAAATAAATTATTGGAATGGATCCAGTAGTTTATTCACAAGACATTACTTTTCATTTTTAGCATTTTCTACATGATGAAATTCACGAATACAAAAAAAAAATCTTTAGCAACTTAGCTAAAAATCATATTCGGTGCCATAAACATAAAACCATAAAACACTTGTTTTATTTGTCTTATAACAACCTTGTTGGAAGTTATATTTTCGAACCGTTTGGGGTTGAAACTCTCGGATCGTGGGGCCCGAGTGCTCACAAGTTGTTTAAAGATCTGTCGAAACGTCTACTTGACCCAAGGGCTGGCTTTTGCCTCGGACAAAGGATAAGCATTGCCATACAGCGTGGCAATGCCGCCAGCCTTTTGGGCACATTACCAGTCGACAGCGATGTGGAAGAGTTTTGACGCCATATTTTAGTTTGATTTTAGTTAGTTGTAATTAGCGCAGGGTTTTTTTTTATAATTTACTGTAACAGTTTTTAGTTATGTATAAAACACTTAATGATTAATCAAGTTAAAGTGACAGTTGACATATCAAAGTCACTGACGTTACTATTTTTGACACTAGACAATAGAATTTTAAATAACTTAGAACGCAAACCTACGTCTAGTCTGCGTAGGGCAGGTTAACATTATTCAATATCGACAATAAGGAGAGATAGTGAGTGTTAAGTGATGGAATAGTGATTAGATTAATAATAATTTTATTATTAAAAAATCTGATTTGGTGTAATTGTTTTTATTGAGTGACACTAAATGACACGGCGCTGTTGCCACAGGTTAATGTACCAATATTTATAAATGGTGTTCTGTTTTGTTTACGATTTTTTATATATATTTTGATTTTTAGAATATGTTTGGTAGTCTAATAATATTCCTATGGTCTAATACTAAGAGTGTTATAATTTACTGTCTTATTGTCGAATCCGAATAGTAAGTGGTATGGGCAAATGCCCATGCATGCACAATCTGCTTCAGAAGTCGATGCGCTAAAAGACTCAGGACATAAAGTCTCGGGGGCTGACAGCAGTCAGTATCGGGGTGTTGTGTATAAACTGTGTACTAAGTCAGAGTTTGTGCAAAATAAATACATTTATAGAGTATTCGAATTAAGAAAATTCCAATTAGATCATATTAAATTAGAAAGCAGAGTTCATATTGACCAGTTAAAGTAAGCCTACTAGACAGAACTGACGCATCTTTTGTCAATTTTAAAAATGAATACTTCACCTATTTCTAAAAATAAAATGCAAAACTCTGACGATTAGATTTTAAAATAATTGCGTAATAATATACTTAATTATATTTGAAAATACTCATCATCTCCGCCTTTTCCCAATTGCGCTGGTATCGGCTTCTAATCTGACCATGAATATGCCTTTACTTTACAGTTGCACTGATGAGTCACTATTTTCTTAACGTGAATAGACTAGTGTTTCAACGCTCTATTCTGACATACAACGCGTTGTTTCAGATGGCGCTGTGCGAGCTGCTGAAGTCGCACGGTGTAGACGCGACGCGCCTCGCGAGCTCCTCGCCCTACGCCGCCGGCAACGTGGCCGCGCCGCACCGACACAGCTGGGTGGAGGCCGGTATGTACTGCATGCATACATACATACACTGTGCTAGCTGTGCTATAGGTAATCAATGGAAGGTCTCGCCAACTACATAATATTCTTCAACTGTTCCAGGCGCCGCTCAAGGTCGCGACAGTTTAGCAGAGATCACAGCTCCTGGTACAGAACTGGACAGCGCCAACAGTTCGCCCGGCGTGCAACGGGTTAGTATCCCAGTAAGAGTACTGAAACAGGGTAGGATTTTATAAGGAGATAGTAGTCTCATAAAATCCTACCCTTTTCTCGTCATATCACACTAATATTATAAAGGCAAAAATTTTTATGTGTGTGTATGTGTATTTATTACTCTTTCACTCTCGAATGGCCGAACGGATCTGACCGAAATTCAGCATACGGGTAGATCACGTCCTGGAATAGCACATAAGATACATAATATTATCCCGGACGTATGTTCTCTTAGGACAATTTTGAAACTTACCTTAAGAGGAGAATCCATAAGAAACACTGAAAGGGCACTAACAGATTTCAAAAGAATCTAAATAGAATATGCCAACAGTTTCATCGCGAGATATTTGCAAATCTATCATTAATTTCGAGAAAAAAAAAATTGTTTATACAAGGTGTCGTTTTGAAGCTGCAAAATATTTCAGGAGGTAATTATGTTAGTGATTCTCGACCCGAATCAATAATAAAATAAGTAGGTAATTTATTTTTTTTTTATTACCGCGCTTTTTTTCACACACACAAACACGGAACAATAAAGGGCGTTTTCACACACATCAACTCGCAACGATAGTTTCATAAATAATGTATCATCCAATCATCATCCCGCACGCCACACCCTAGCCACGCCCCCGCGGCCATCGATCAATCGATTTAGTTTAGTGTAATTAAAAAATTAAATAACAAGTATTACTGATTATTGAGCAGGTATCGTTTTTTTACATGATTATTTATGAGTTTTATTACAACCTCCTGAAATATTGTGCAGTTTTAAAACTGCACCTTGTATTTCTCAAAAACATCTAAATCAACCTTTTTCATTTGCAGGATTTACTAAATTTTAAACATTTTTTTTTTTGGATTTACTAAATTTTAAATATTTTTTTGTCTCGAAATTAAGGATAGATTTGCAAATATCTCGCGATGAAACTGTTGGCACATCTATTTAGATTCTTCATTTTATTTTTTGTAATTCAGTGCGGTGTATTTTTAGAAATTTTGAAAATTGTATGGCGAACGTTACACGGTAGGTTTTGCTGTCAGTTTTGCCACAGTCAAAACCTTGCGTTGCATGACGGTTTTTAGTACTGATAGACGCTTGCATGACTTTCTACCTTTTCACTATCCAATGGCTAACCAGTCTCCATGTCAAGCTACACGTACCAATCTACTCTGGCCACTGTACAGTACACTAGTGCTATAATAACGTTATTATCGAACATGTGCTGGCAGCAACCACAGTACGATGACCTCGACGAGGAGTACCGCATGTTCATTGAGAAGTACAACCACAACTACCGACCCGCCATGCAAAACTTTGGCGTCTATGTAATAAATGTCTGCTTGTTTATGTAGCTTTGATGTAGTTCGAATTAGATAGTTGACTCAAAATCACTATAGTCTGTCTAAAATGAAATCTGATGTAGTCAACACTGGTTGAATAATCAAGGTTGATTAAAATATATAATAATAATATAATATAATAATATGTTATTCCACAACAATCACACAACGCCGTCTAGTCCCAAGCTAAGCAGAGCTTGTGTTATGGGTACTAGACAACTGATAAACATACTTATATATTTCTAAATACATACATATTATAAATAAATTACACCCAGACACATAACAAATGATTATGCTCATCACACAAACATTTGTCCTGGGTGGGAATCGAACCCACGACCTCCGGCATAGCAGTCAGGGTCACTAACCACTAGACCAAAAGATCTTGATCATTGCTTACTAATAGAACCTGATAAAAAGTATCGAATATAAGAATATTTTAAATGATTTAATATTAGTTTGGGACTTTTTAACAATATAAAATCAAAAGATTTTCGTTTAGATTAAGTATAGCTATTTCAGTCTCTTAAAAAATATTCTTATTACAAAAGTATTATACATTTGCAAAGACGTAAATGTAAGTGTCGTAAGTAAGTATAAAGTAATAACATAAATCTAGAATCGTAAGAAAAATCTGATTATAAAATACTAACGGCCCGTCCCGGCTTTGCACGGGCAAAAAATATATCCTATGTTACTCAGGGTGAATGTAGCTTTCCAATGGTGAAAGATTTTTTGAAATCGGCACAGTAGTTTTTGAGTTTATTCGTTACATACAAAAATACAAATCTTTCCTCTTTATAAGTATAGATATTCTACTCCGTTTAATGATTCATCATCACTAGCCATACTGCGATCAACATCAGTTATAGAACTATCATCATCTCGAGAAACAAGTTAATGACAGCTAAAATTCGTGGTGCCAGCAAAAGATTTTTCATTTCGTTCAAAAATTCCCCAAGTCCTTTGACTTTTTAGACAGACTATATTGGGTATCATCCTGTGTATATTTTGTACAATATTTTATTCTTTTTTTGGGAAATGTGCATCAATTTAGAATAGCACAATTTGATTCCGCCTAGTCCGTTCCATCATCAGACCACAAGACGTACGGCGTTGCGCCACCGGTACATGGTGGACATCCGACCCATAGGTACAAAGCGTTTTGGGAACACATGCATTATGTGTACAGCTAAGGAGTGGAATACCCTGCCGGAGTCTGTGTTTCCTGAAAGCTACTCGTATGATGACCTAGGGGTCTTTACATCAAGAGTGAATAGATTGCTTCTAGGCAAACGTGTTCTATCGTCGGCCACATCATCGCTTACCATCAGGTGAGAAAGTGGTCGAACGCGAGCCTATCCATGATAAAAAAAATCTAGCCGAAGAATCGCCAAACTTAAGTGGCATTGGGCAGGGCAAATTGCTCGCAGAACAGATGGTCGATGAGGACGAAAGGTTCTAGAGTGGCGACCATGTACTAGAAGACGAATCGTTGGGGATCCGATGGATGCGAGGCGCACAGGACTAGTCGTTATGGTGACGCTTGGGGGAGGCATATGTCCAACAATGGGCGTCCTTCAGATGAAATGATGATGATGATGATGATCAGCTACGGTGCCACCGGTGGTACTCCTCGTTTTGCTTCAGGGTTTAAAGAATGAGCTGGAACAGTCTTCAGATAGTCATTAGAAAAAAATTGTGAAGTACAACTAGTAGGTCTTGTATTCTTAGTATCCCCATGATACCCTGACTTCTAAAGTTCCTGTTTCCTCTCCCTCTCTTCCCATCCAGCGCACTGACAACGAGTTCTGGGGCTGGGGCGGGCACGAGGACTCGCGCAGCAGGAACCACCACATGCGCCGTCCGCACCGGAAGGGACCGGTCCGTAATTGCAGTTCGAAGTCGTCAGTTCACTGTAGCTCTCATATTTAAGCTAGAACTACATTAGACCAACGCGCACGTGGACCACGCCTGATTTGTACGTAGAACGACGTCGCGTGGCGTGGATCTAGTGTAGCTCTACAAGTCTAGTTTCCATATAAACTGTATGGAGCTGATGCGACAAATCGGCGTGTGTGGCACACGTGTGCGCAGAGCAGATTACATTTATAAGTTGTGTATTTAATTGAATTCTTATACTCATCAGTCATGCTATACTCCATTTGTTTAGGTACTTTACTAAATGTAAACAATCTTAATATGTCTTTTTATTTAAAATAAATCATATAAAAGACATACAAAGATTATTTAAATTTAGTTAATTACCTAACATCGGTTTAGGAAAATACTTAATTGTAAAAAAAAATTAAATTATTTTTATTTTTTTTATTTTTTTATGTTAAAAGACATGTTAGGATTGTTAACTACCTAAACAAATGGAGTATAGTCCTTAGAACTTAGACTTGGGAGTTTTTGGCAGAATCCCTATTCTGACATGTGACGTCACCCCGTGCGAAAAATGCAGCACGGCGTGACGTTACACGTAACTTTAATGGGCCATATCTTTGTAATTTTTGGTTTAACCTTTCGTATGCCATAATTACAGACACAATTAAAAAGTTATTGTGTCCCGCGTGGATCCGCGTTCCGGACATACAATGGGTTAATATCTAAAAGACGAACTAATTACGTTTTTTACGGCAATTAGCCTATTGTAGGGTTTTTTTTGGCATTGCATAGAAAACGGGAGAAGCTGCGGCTGCAAACTAGTTTTTAAGAAATTAGTATTTTAAAACATCATATTTGTTATCATTGGTTTGTACTTCGTAAAATGTGGAAAATACAGAATAAAGTTTTTTTTGTCAAAATTAATATTCTTCGTAAATTGCGATTGTCAAAGGTTTATTACTATCATATTAGTGTAGATCATTAATTAATTTAGTTATTCATTGTAATCTTTACTACAGGCACTATTATGTAAATTTACACTGTTCGTGCGCCATTTTCTAGAGTATCGATAGTCTATTCCCGTTGGAACCCCGGAGTCAGAGTAGGAGTAAAAAGTCTGACACTCGACGACTCCCACTCCTCCCTAGAGCGGGAGAAGACATTGGATGTTTTTACAGTTAAAAAAAGATAAGAAAATAGTGACGTCATCAGTCCAACTGCAAAGTATAGGCGTATTCATACTGGGGTAAAACTTTAAGCATTTATTTATAAGTAACTTTTTCTTTCACAGTACTTTCAAATATTTCATCATCTCATTTTTAAGTAATTATTTTAAAATTTGTCATCGTCACAATTTTCACTTTTATTTTTACGGAAAGACGCTTTCATACTTTTTGTAATCGAAACAGGGCTTTCTATTTTACTATGATTTAATTGGTCAAGGGGTGTAGGTATGTCGAGTGATAACGATGAATCACTATTTTTCTAACGCGAATACACTATAATAGTGTCAAAAGGCTAATACCTACTAAAGGTTTCTTTTTTTGAAAGACTATTTGTCATTTTTGTTGTTTTCAAAAGACTGTTGTGCTATTTATTTTTCTTCAAGAAAGTTTTTTTTTTACGGTACATTAGTCCAGTATTTATTAGAATGTAAGGTGTTGTTCCAGTCCCCCGGCAGCGGCGGCGTGAGCCTGGAGGCGCTGCGGCGCGCGGCGGGCGGGCCGGGCGCCGCCGAGCGCCGCGACGCCGAGCGCCGCCGCGCCACGCTCAACAACGCCTTCCGCACGGCGCCCTTCGACCAGCTGCTGCACATCACGCAGCCTAAGGTACTCACTTCCAGCAAAAACATTACGTGCTATTATTATATTACCTGATAGCTACAACTTAGGAGTCTTTAAGTCGAGAGTGAATAGGTTTCTTCTAGGCAAGCGTGCTTCATCGTCGACCACATCATCGCTTACCATCAGGTGAGATAGTGGTCAAACGCAAGCCTATTATTAATAAAAAAAAAAAAAAAACGTGCAAGAATATCCTCGAACTTGTAAATTACATACAAAAATCGCCAAACTCAAGTGGCAGTAGTGGGCAGAGCAAATTGCTCGTAGAACGGAAAGTTGATGGGGCTGAAAGGTTCTAGAGTGGCGACCGCGCACCGGAAAACGCAGCATTGGCGCGACCTCTCACAAGGTAGACCGACAACCTGTGGCGGTAACTGTGTGCG
Source organism: Mythimna ferrago (assembly GCA_910589285.2). Classification (NCBI taxonomy): domain Eukaryota; kingdom Metazoa; phylum Arthropoda; class Insecta; order Lepidoptera; family Noctuidae; genus Mythimna; species Mythimna ferrago. Next base: position 20,877,381 of record OU342696.1, read on the forward strand.
GGACTGCGGTGGATACGAGACACACAAGACCGTTTGTTAAGACGACACAAGCTGAAATGATGATGATCACAACTTTGTCCAAAGAAACTCAGAAATCACATGCCACTACTGCGAAGCAATATTCACAAACCGCCCCTGGTAGAATGAGAGGGCGTGTTAAACTTTTACAGTCACTAACTAGACCCGTCAATTACTGTATTAAAGTGTTGTGATACAGTGTATAAATAAGCTTGAAGTGATTCGTTTGTACATGTATATGTCGGCGCACGATCGCCATCGAAGTTGACGTCACACGAAATTCACAGTCACAGTGATATCAGGAAATGTTTTAGAGTGATAATAAAGAAATAGATTACTTCAGTTCAAGTTGTTTATTCCGTGGTCGGCCAAAAAGTGCTTTTCTAATCACATTACAACGGTTTTTATACTCAGAAATTGACAAGCATAAAAATTCACTGTGAAGGTAGAAAAATATTTTAAATAAAATTAATAGAATAGAAATATGACCGGATGCTCTGATATTTTTATAGAAATAAAAAGGAAGTGGTCAAGTTAAATCCACACAAATTCGACCGGATGTTGTAATATTTTAAAATAATTTGAAGGGATGTTATCAAATGAAATAATTTTGTAAATTCAACAGGATGTCGCAATATTTAAAAGAAATAAGCAGGAAGTGATCGAATTAAATCTGCATCAAAATATCACAGACGACGTCACTATTCTCTTAAAGCGAATAGAATATAAGTGTACGACGGTTGCGCGTTCCACGTATCTAAGTTGATGTCTGTTGACTTGCAGTACGAGATCAAGGACAAGCTGGAGGAGATCTTCAACTCGATCAGCTCGGAGCCGCTGCTGGCGCCGTCCGGCTCGTGCTCGCCGGCCGGACACAAGTCCTACTCGCAGGCCGTGCCGCCCTACACCAAGTACTTCCCAGAGCTGTTCCTCTACTGAACATGGTAATTATATAATAGTAGACACACTTGCGATCTGCAGTGGCCTATGCACCACTATTTTTTAATTATTAAAAAAAATGCTCTATCCATAGGTACTTTTTTTTTTCGATGGGAAAAATCGTCTTATGACAACCCCCGCTCTTGGGCGGAGCGGGAGATAGTGTCAGACTCTTACTGACTAAAAAACCCATCCCGTTCCTTCTAGCCTTCATACCGGGGCTCGAGCGCCCTTTCGGATAACCCTGGCCCCAGTAGGCTTCGACCCGGCTGGGCCCCTGCTGTTGCTGACAACTCCTTGAGACGCGCGGGAACAGCGCGCACCGTCGACGACTTGGACTTGGTCCGGACAGTTACCGTACGGCCGGACAACGAGCTACCCATTGCTCACTGTCCGCAAGCCCGCGCCTACGGTGGATGTTCTATCCATACTCGTTACTGATCACATTTGTGTAGTCAAAAATAAAATCCCAAAATTGTCCACGAAAATTTGTCATAATTGGTAAATTCATAATAGAATCAATCATTCATAACAATTGCTACTAGAACATATGTCGCGCATTGTTTTTCCATTTTGATCGTCATTTGTTCATTCATAATATAATCAATAATCTGTACAATATTTCTATAAATAGAGTGAGATTTTGGGATATGAACAAAAGCTAATAAAGCTGTTTATGAATATTATTTACTAGCTTTTGCCAGCGGCTTCGCCCGCGTGTATAAAACATAGCCTATGTCACTCAGGAATAAAGCAGGTTTCTAACGATGAAAAAATTTTAGCAATCGGACCAGCAAGCTTACTCTCCAAATTAATTTCAATTTCAATCTAAAGTCAATCCGATTGCAATGTCAATTTTGACGTTACGTGATTTGGTACTCTTGAAAACAATATTGTCAACATATACGATTTCACTTAGTTCTCAAAATGGTCACGCTATTTTGAACCAATTTGGCGCTAGCATTGAATTCAAGGGTACGAAACGTCACAATCTCAATGTCGACCGATCGGAATTGAACTCAAGAGTAAGCCTGCAGGACTTTCAGTGATTACCTCCTACAAACAAAAAAACAAACTTTACCTCTTTATTATATTAGTGTGGGTTAAAGCTTTACAAGATCAATAAGATCTTTTCTAATAAGCTCTTAATTTATTAAACCCCAAGCGAACGCGTTCGCTCTCTCATTGCTTTCTATTGTGTCTCTAATTACGGTCTTCGAAAGATTAAATATTTGTAGTAAGTAATTCAAAATAGTGTTGACTGTACCTGAGTGATGTTTTATTATGTTCTTTTTTTTTTTATCGTGCTTGTTATTGATCATAAGTTTTCTACTACTTTGTATATTTCTATCCGTGAGAACCTGTAATTGGCTCAATGTTACTTATACTGTCGTTATTCATTAGTTATAGCTGTTGGTTCTCCTAAGAATAAATAAATAAAATTAGGGTGTGTAAAAAGCAATCAATAGACTGCGCACCCAAGTAGGCCGTTGCAAAAACAACCTGGTAAAATAGAGATATAGACCCGTCCGACACCCAGTGCGAGTGTTTGCTCCTGATCAGACGATGGTTACTAGAGTGCCCAAAGTGTCTTTTTTACACCTGCACTTAGACCTAAAAAACGCCACTAACGCTGCTATAAACGTGCAACCTACTGGGCCAAAAAACTTTGAGAAAAAAACTATCAATTCGAGAAGAAGGAGAAACAGTAGACACACATGCCCATTGCACACATTGCATGGTGGATATTATACCCCACTAAATTTTAATCGTTTTAATTCCGTGGAGGGTCGATCCGGTACATGAAACACTATTGATTTGTAAAGATAAAATTAAAAAATAAAGTACCTTTTTTTCAAAACTCGTATTAATTTACGCATATACGAAATTAATTTCTTTAAGAAAACGTCAGCTGAGCGAGTTCAATGACCTTTAGGTAGTAATCGGTGTTGCGTACAAACGTACAAAAATTTAACGGTGTGTACCCACCATTTTTCCAGTCACATGTTATACGCGTCATGACCATGAACGGACGCTGTCAGTTGAAACTGATCATTTCTTAGCTGCCAGTGGCTCATTTTGAATGTTTTTTTTTTCTTTTTTTTTTACTGTCTTTTTGCTTGTATTTGTATGGACCATACAAAGAAATTTTCTTGTGTTTTTTCATCATTATCTTGAATCTTTTAATTTTTTTTAATATTACCTGTTGTATTAACTTTATGACCTGAATTTAAATTTTAAATGTCAATAAATGTTAATGTTAATTTTAATGTGTGTAATGTGTTTTCTGCTTCCAGTTGCGATCGGTGAAGGTGCCCTCAATCTCCAGTAGTGGCTGTAGTTGTAGTTCTTCACAATAATAGCAAGTAGTTGTTACGGGAGCGCAGGCGATATCGTTAATATGTACCTACGTTAGGCGATGTTTCACAAATTAAATACCGACTACGAATATATCCGTACTTTCTGTCCCTCGCGTTTTTTAGCTGCTGCTCCGCTCCCATGTCCTCATACATTCTGTACTTAGCCTTTGGCGGGAACACTAACAGAAAAGTGATCCGACTAAGCTTGCGAAAGCAAACACAGACACGATTAATCAGTGCCGGATCAAGCCAGCGTGAGGCCTGTATCAAATTCTATCAAAGGGCCCCCTTAAAATCTTTAGTTATGAATTACTAGCTTTTGCCTGCGGCTTCGCCCACGTACATAAAGTACTGATCCGATTGCTAATTTTTTTTACCGATAGAAAGCTGCTTTATTCCTGAGTGACATCCTAACTAATATTATAAATGTGAAAGTGTGGATGTTTGGATGTTTGTTACTTAATCACACAAAAACGGCTAAACGGATTTGGATGAAATTTGGCATGCATATAGCCTTTGACATGGAGAAGAACATAGGCTACCTTTTATCCCGATTCCTTAAGTACCTAATGCCACGCGGGCGAAGCCGCGGGTAAAAGCTAGTAGGCTATATTTTATGAACGCGGGCGGTGCCGCGGGAAAAGCTAGTTGATAATACGGCACTGACGATAATCTTTCCTCAATAATATCAAGCAATTTGTTTAAATATTACTTAACTCTTTGAATGTCGTAATTAGAGACACAATAGAAAGACAATTACCTTATGTCGGACTGTGTAACTTAAGACATTCGAAAGGTTAATTGTGGCAATATTCACTGTAGGCCTAAATAATAATAATAAATGTGTTCAAATTACATCATTAGCTATGTCGCCTGTTGTTAACCAATTTTTTGACTTAAAATGTAATTGTTCGACTAAACCTGACTTTGGCTCCAAACTTTGATAATAATTCTAATGTATAACGAGTTACATTCCCGCTGCTTTTACAAACTAGGGTTATTTGGAAAACACTTGCAACTGTCAGGGCTATGTCACTAACATCATAAACAGCAACTAGTGTTCTATAACTTTTAAAAATACATTAGATTAGTTCATCAGATTTTCATACCAAAAAAAAAGTTATTTAAATAACGTTTTTTTTTTGAACGTTCTAAATATTACAAAGTCTATGCGAAGCAGGCGATAGTACGATAGCGGAGGGTAATGGGATCGGGTGGCGGGGGTGCTTGATACGCTTGCGTCGCGGCATACAGACTTAGATAGGTATAGCAAAATACAGAGTTGAAATGTGTTGTAATGTGTTATAGATTATATTTTATTATTATTATTATATTGCACAACTATCACACAACGCCGTCTAGTCCCAAGCTAAGCAGAGCTTGTGTTATGGGTACTAGACAACTAATAAACATACTTATATATTTCTAAATACATACATATTATAGATAAATAACACCCAGACACAGAACAAATGATCATGCTCATCACATAAACATTTGTCCTGGGTGGGAATCGAACCCACGACCTCCGGCATAGCAGTCAGGGCCACTAACCACTAGACCAACAGGCCAGTCGAAGATATATAGATAGGACAACGAAATCTTGAAGATTTGTTTTTGGTAAATGAGTTATGTTTTGTAAAAAGTTAGAACAAAAGTTGTTGTATATGATGTAAGTAATACAGTGCTGCAAGGTAGTTAGTGTTTTACGAATAACACTGTATTTAATAGTGATAATTATTATTATTATTGTTGTAAGTGAATCTCTTATTGTGGTGGGTGTACTGTTGTTATTAATGGTAACAATAAAAAATCCAGCCAAGTGTGAGACGGACTCGTGCACGAAGTGTTCTATACGGCCCATAGTAATAAACGACAAAAAAATCGCGTTTGTTGTTTGGGAGCCCCACTAAAATATTTATTTTGTTATGTTTTTAGTAGTATTTGTTGTTATAACGGCAACAGAAATACTTCATGTGTGAAAATTTCAACTATCTATCACGGTTCATGAGATACAGCCGGGTGACAGACAAACAAAATTATAAGGCAATAGTGAAAAGTAACGAAAATTAAATATCAGTTAATCTCCCTAATATTAAGGGGCCGGCGACGGATGAATTTCGATACAAACGTAATACCACGCTCATTTGCAGTTGGAGCATATTTCCAACATATTATGATGATATTCGGTTATAGACAATATTTATCTAGGTTCCTACGTCGAGAATATTAGAAATATTGTTATTTTTAATATAGGAAAAGCCAAATGGCATGTTTTGCCATTTACGCTGTAAAAAAGTGCGAAGTACAATTCGCTTAAATTTCTCTTTGTTTTTTTAAAAAAGATAGACGTAGGAACCTAGATAAATATTGTATAGAACCGAATATCATCACAATATGTTGGAAATATGCTCCAACTGCAAATGAGCGTGGTATTACGTTTGTATGGAAATTCATCCGTCGCCGGTCCCTTAAGTAACTAGGTTTTAAACGCGGCTTCGCTCGCCTCTTTCTCCCCCTTTTTTCACTTAAAAAAAAAATATCTTATGTCCGTCTCCATAGTCCCAACTATCTCTGTAAGTACCAAAATTCATCAAAATCGGTTTTGCCATTTAGGTGTGAAGACGTAACAAACAAACAAACAAACAAACTCAATTTCGCTTTTATAATATTAGTAAGTAAGGATTTCATTGCTAAAAATATAGCAACACTGTATTTCCGCGTTGTCAACATTCTGGCGAAGGGAATTCTTATGTGAAACGCTCTACATTGCTCGACGTCGATTTCCACTTCACGACATCATGACGTAATAATTCACGTCTCAGTGTTGTGCCGTAGAACGATACGTCGTCGTAACGTGTTTTTAGCACCCGCGTTAGCGTATTCGCGTTAAGGCTTATAGTCCCTTGAACCATCTGGCCGAAATTATGTGGACGCACCTCCCGCACCCGCCTAGGCGGCAGTACGCATATCTGTGCATTTATTTGCGGCCAATAGCGCCCGGAAAGCGCGCGGCTGATTTTTAAATCCATTTTCTTTGCGAAATATTAATTGATTTCCATATGCAATGTTCACTTTGAAGAATATTTAACCACCAATTTTTATATGTAAAAATGTTTGTAAAGATCCAAGCCGTTTCGAAGGAGTAGGGAAAAGTTGCGAAATTGCTAAATAATTTTTTTAGACAAAAGTAATAATAGCACGAGAAAATCAAATGTTGATAATGTTGTTCATGAATCTTAAATAAACATATATTTTTTTCAAACCTATTAACCTGGCCATTACCGAGGAGTAGGCTTCAGAAAGTCACTGTTTTATGGCACTTTTCGGGCGCTTGGGCCTTAAGAAAATAGTGACGTTATCGTTTTCACTCATCTAAGCCATGTAGGAATGAAAACGCATCGCAGCCCTGAAGGGGTATACTGTCACTATTAATAACAACAGTAAGGTTTTTTAAAGCTATGATATTTAATAGAGCACTAAGGAATGGTGTGGTCGGTGAAGCAATATTCTGTTTTATGATACACTGGTGGGGACCAATGTATCTCTCGATGTTAGTGACGATATTATGGAGGCTTTAGTTTTACGAAATGTGAGTAACTATGAGAGAGAATTGTTATAAATTTAAATAGTACAATGTGTAGTACTGTGTACTGTCACCATGGATTGTTGGTAAGGGAACCCCGGGATCTTGGAACGCAAAGTAAAGATATAACCACAGGAAAAATGAAAGAGGTTAGAATGGTTGTGGGTGGGGCAAGCGTATTAATAAATGGTTATTATTATTACAAAGTAGAGCAAAAATAATAATATTCCACAACTATCACACAACGCTGTCTAATCTCAAGCTAAACAGAGCTTGTGTTATGAGTACTAGACAACTGATAAACATACTTATATATTTCTAACTACATACATATTTATAGATAAATTACACCCAGACAGAACAAATGATCGTGCTCATCACGCAAACATTTGTCCTAGGTGGGAATCGAACCCACGACCACCGGCTTAGCAGTCAGGGCCCACTAACACTAGACCAACAGGCCAGTCAATGCTCATAGTTCAACTACCAATAGCAGACTTGCGATCTAAGTGTGCGTGGTCTGTTAGTTGCATAATGCGCGTTCGTGTTGGTTTATTGCCTGTAGTGGAGTTAAAGGGTGGGAGACAACCGGCGACACTCGTTGTAGTACAAATCGGAAAGTATTTCCTTTCTAACTTCTTTCATCTTTACTTGGGAAATAACATAGGAGTTAACTTGATGCATTTGTCGGCAAATAAAAACATTACAATGTGTACATCCATATTCTAACTATTCTTACGAAGACTTTGGCTTAAAAGACTTAGTATCCAAGCCAAAAGCATTAACAAAAAAAAAAGAATATAAAAGTTTATAGATTGGTAAAATCTAAGCAAAAAATATTCGTATTTAATAATGATAAATAAATATTATTTTAAAGTGCTCTCATTATAGAAAACATGTATTATGATTGTATTCGTTATTGTTCTATGTTAATTTGTAATTAATGATAATTAATATATTCCTGTGATTATGTTATAACTTGTTAATTGATTGTGATTTACTGTAAATATTATTAGATATTTAATAGAACTGATTTATCTATCACAAATGTTTGACCTACTTGCTAAAGGCATAACCGTAATGGCTCAGTAAGTCCTCTGAGCCTACTGCAGTCATGGGTTGACTTCCTAAATGGAAACCCTGAGCCCCGGAACACAAAGTAAATGAGGAACATAGGTGTAGTTTTAATCAGTAAAAGTCACGCCTCCCAATTACTGGATGTCCAAGTAATAAATTGGACAGAATTCAGAATTCCTTTAATTTTATAACATTTTGACTAAATGGCTTTTTTTCAGTGGGTAATCATCAAAAATCCCCTCTCACTCCCTCTCGCACCACCTAGAGCAAGAGAGAGTCTCAGACTTACTGACTTAAACCCACACGTGTTCCTTCAATTTCCCTTTGCATTCCAGACCCACGGTGACTTTTTAGATCAATCCCGAAACCCTGAACAGCATCAGCCTTACTGGGGCCTGCCACACATACTGACAACTCTTTGAAATGCGCAAGGTACATAACGTGCCGCCAACCCAGGCCCAGACGGCGAGCAACCCATTGTTCTCCGTCCGCAAACCTGCACGAAAATACCTTCCAAGTTGTTATTAAAACAATGTGTATACCGTTAATTTTGGAGTAGATCTTATAGCTTCATTTAATATGTAGGGTAAGCGCTACAGTTATTGACCTTTGCAACTTTGACGGCCTAAAATAACCAATTAATTATTTACTAGAATACTAGACAAAACTTTACTGATTAACGCAGTTTTGAATCTACTATCTGGTAGGTTATTGCTCATTTTAGGCTGCCAAAGTTGAGATGGCCAATAACTGAAGCGTTGCGCCTAATATCAAGCATGAGGTATACATAGGTACACCCATATCGCACCTCCGCTCAAATAGTGTCACAACAACGTCATGGCGATTATCACACTGCCACGCATCACGCTGCACGTTGCGTGTCAACACGCGCACTTGCGGGAGTGTAGATCTGCATCATCGTGCGGGTTTTTTACGCACTCAGCGCGTAGGTGCGTTTTGTGGATTCACGGCGGCTCTGACTCATTTCATTTATAGCCCATCCAAAATCTAGCACTGCACTACGAGACTCAGTGTGCCATACCTCGCGTCCCGCCCCGCCCCTACGCGCGTGATTGCATTTTTTCCGCTTGTAGGCGCGTGATCTGCATGAACGCGCGTGGATGCATTTTCAGTGTGTTGAACTGTGCGTGTTTTCTATATAAACGGAGATACGCGCGCATTCACCCACTACGCTGCGTGGTTCGTGGCAGTGTGATGATCGCCTTAGTCCCAAGGTCCCGTGGTAAAAGGTGTGAGCCAATTTTGTATTTAAAGTAAACTAAAAACAAGAATATTGCGGTGGGTAGCGGGAGTGGTGAGTGTGTATATAAACGTTGCATTGTTCAATAAACTGTACTTAATGTTATATATTAATGTGTATCTGTTCAGTACTCGGTTGTGTTCGCTAAATAAATGTGGTTCTACATACCTGTTGTTTTATTGTACACTAGCTGTGCCCGCGACTTCGTTCGCGTGAACTACAGGATTTTGAATTTTTTTTTCTAAAATAAAAGCCTATGTTACTAGTAGTAGCCTATGTTACTCCTTATTACATCAGCTACCTTCCAAAAAAAAGTCCTGTCAAAATCGGTCCAGCCATTTCAGAGATTAGCCCGGACAAACAGACAGACAGACAGGCAAAAATTGTAAAAAATGTTATTTGGGTGTATATACTGTATATATATTCATATGCATGTAGTAAAAAGCAGTTATTTCAATATTACAAACAGACACTTCAATTTTATTTATAATATGTATGTATAGATAACATGATTTCACCATCACCTATCTACCATCGGACAACCCGACGTACGGCGAGTATCCACCCTTACGTTGTTAACACCTCTATGGTCTTTTTTTTTTTCACTGGGTAAAAATCATCCAAATGACATTCCCCGCCCTTGGGCGGAGCGGGAGATAGTGTCAGACTCTTACTGACTAAAAAACCCACCCCGTCTCTTCGTCCCTTTCATACTGGGGCTGCGCTACCTTTCGGAGCTAACCCTGGCCTCAGTAGGCTTCGGCCCGGCTGGGCCCCTGCTGTTGCTGACAGCTCCTTAAGGCGCGCGGGAACAGTGCGCGCCGTCGAACACCTCTACGGTATGGACTAAGCGTTTCGCTTCGTCGTTTATGCCGCGTACGTTGAAGGACTGGAACAATTTACCTAATTGAAGGAACTCCTCAAATATCATAGGCAATGTCTATCGGGACCTGACCTGTAGCCCGATTCACATAATGAAAACCGTAACGATATCGTAGCGATTTAGTCGTTTAGACCATTTCCGTAATTACATCCATCAATCGAGTTTGGACGACACCGATTTTAAAGTCGTTTGAAATTCGTCGATTAAAAAAAATCTGTATTACATTACCCTGGTAGAATACTTGAAATGATGAAATGATGATTTACTTGCAAGAATGTAGGTACAAAAATATGGTGTTAAGTAATAGAAGGATCCAGTACCTACTACAAGTACAATTACCGTCACGGATCTTGAGCGCTGGCTTCAAGTTGAGCAGAAGTCAAATATTCGGTCTCTTTAGTGGTGCGAAGTGAGAAGCGGGGCGGAGAGTGTCAGTGATTGGCTCGCCGCGCCATCATGCCATAGACGTCACTCGTGATTCGTTGCCTGCGTTGCTGCATGTATCTAACAACGAAGACGATTGGCTCGCCAATGTATGGAATGCGCAAAGCGATCCCCACTCTGATGCCGAGCGCTCAAGATCCGTTTCGGCAATTGTACCGTGCGCTTGAAAAACTGCAGGGTTGCCATTTATTTACAACTAGCATCTGGCGGCGGCTTCACCCGCGTGATAGTAGGCTTCTCCATACAAATGGACCCCCGATTTATCCCCTTTTTTTTGAGTGGGAAAATCATTTAAGTAACCCGTTGTATGGCCGAAACGCGGATCCACGCGGGACACAATAACTTTTTAATTGTGTCTCATATTACGGCATACGAAAGGTTAATGACATCTCCCGCCTCTTCGTGTCAGACTTTTACTGATTAAAAACCCACTCCTGTTCCTACTTACTTTAAAAAAAAAAAAAAACAAAATTCAAAAGTTTTTATTTTACATAGGCCTGGGCACTTATAAAACGTCAGAAGCTCAGTGCACACAGTGCTTTGCCATCGTCCAGGGCCCCGGGGATCTCTTCGACCCTGCTGAGCCCCTACGATAGCTGTCAATTCCTTGAGGCTTGTTGTCTCACGCGTGCACAAAAAATTCACTCATATTGCTTACCTACGTTATACCTACTTAAAAGGAAACCTTGTGCAAAATCATGCTCCTAGGCCGTGTGTTGATGCGTCAGTCAGTCAGTTTCTACTTTTATTTATATCTATATGTCACAGGGAAATGAGGAAACCAGGGATTTCACGAAATCCCAAGGGATATCACGATATCCCGGTAGATGTCGAATCTTCTTGTTTATTGCGTCTTCTTACTAAAAGTGTCTAGTGATATCACAAAACACCAATTTATCGTCAGTGATATGTCGTTTCACTAAACTAAATCTAGTAAAATGTCAAAAAAGCGGATACTGCCGAATAAAAATCGAGCAATTCATTTTTCACGCTCGCTCTAGTATCCACACGGGCTGCATGGTACTGCACTGCACGACACGGTAAGTGGCGTTGCAATCGTTTTTTGACGAAAGCTTACTTACTGGCAAAGTCACTGGGACCGTTAGTCTTTAAATATATAATTTTTTTGTACTTATGTGTGTTTGTCACCTAACTCCTCCTAAACGGCTTGAACGCATTAGATGAAATTTTAAGTGTATTTTTGAGTGGATCCTTGGATGGTTTAAATATACAAATGGACCCGGTAGGTGGCGCGGGGTTCTCAATTTTTTTTTAACAAAACGTCAGCTCCGTAGCCTGATTCACGTAAAATCAAACAAGCCAAATATCGTTGAAGTTTTATAGTCGTTCGATCGAAGTCCTATTCAAAAGCGGTATTCACGATATATCGACTTATTTCCAGTTACATATTTGCGTTTTTTTTTAGATTGTTTCATGATATTTATTCTACTAAAAAAAGAACTATTTTGCATGCCTGACGTTAGAATGTAGGTACTTGTTCTACGTGTACGTGGAGAAGAATTACGCGTGTGTGTGGAGAAAAGTAGAAGATATTCGGTGAGTGGAACGAGATTTTCAGCTTTCAACACCATGCGTACCTACGTCATTTTCAAACATATTTCGTCATAGGCTGGGGCCTTTAGGTACTTCCTATAAGAGTTCATGCTTGAATCGTGTGTGATACGTGATACCAAACGTGCGTGAAGCGGAAGTGTCCAAAGTGCGTAATAGAGAACGGAAACAGTTGAACTATGATAACTCTATTTATAATTTATCAGTTATGCCAGTTACTCTATTTTCCTTTAAAATGTAGATCTACGATTAATAATGGCTCGTGAGCTCAAACTAACCTATACCTACATACACCGCTAAATTTTAATCGTTTTAATCCCGTGTAGGGTCGATCCGGTACATGAAATACTATCGATTTGTAAAGATAAAATCAAAAAATAAAGCACCTTTTTTTCAAAACTCGTATTAATTTACGCATGTACGAAATTAATTTCTTTAAGAATAAGTCAGCTGAGCAAGTTTAATGACCTGTAGGTACTTTGTACGCAACGCCGACTATTAACTACAGGTCATTGAACTCGCTCAGCTGACGTTTTCTTAAAGATACTAATTTCGTACATGCGTGAATTAATACGAGTTTTGAAAAAGAGGTACTTTATTTTTTAATTTTATCTTTACAAATCGATAGTGTTTCATGTACCGGATCGACCCTTCACGGGATTAAAACGATTAAAATTTAACGGTGTATAATAAATTTTTAGTTGTGCGCGCATCACATAAAGTGTACATAAGTAATCGATGTAGATGTCTTTTGTACATTATAGTTGGGTGTAACTTGATGTATTAGGTACTTAGGCTTTGTTTCATCGCAATCGGTTGACTATATCGAAAGATTAGTCTACATTTCATTGGCTGTTAGGCCACGTCAGGAGGTACGAAATTCGTCGGGTCAGCTAGTAGGTACCTTTATAAAATTTTCTTGTCACAGTGTTTGTAACAAAACTCCTTCGAAACGATTTGAACGGTTCTTATATGTATTACTAACTTTTGCCCGCAGCTTTCTATCGGAATGATCATTTTGGTTTCAATATTTGTCCACACCCGATATTTTTTATTTCCGATTAATTTTATTATAGAAGTACCTATTAGTATTCTGATACATGTTGTCTAGCTATAGTATAAAGATTTATATAACTGTAGCCCATAATAAATATAATTATTATATCTCTTTTTTTCTTCGAACTCGGATAATCTTCATACAAAAAAAAAAAATGTTCTCTTTACGGGCTGCATAACAAAAATTATCTAAATAAATATATGAGTAATAGCTACGGTGATTAATTTTATTGATGAACTTTTTCCCAAAACGTCGTTAATGTCCATTGATTACGGTAAAAAATATTTAATGTTAATTATGGGTTCAAAGTCACGCCCGTAATTTTGTTCATTTTTGTAACAACAAAATTTGGTTTTATTTGGAATTTGTAAAAGGGACTCACATAAACTATAATGAGCCAAGTCACATGCCAAAATCAAATCTGAGACAGTCATTTTGTCCTCGAGGGAAATTAATGAACGACGCGTGTTTCTTTGTCAGCTAGCAAAATTCCAATTTTAATTTATCAATTTTGTTTTGTTTCAAACAATGCAGGTAGGTGAGCACTAATTATTTAATTTATCAGTTAAGCACGATATTGCTGAGATTTATTGAAATGCAAGGTAGTTGGAACTCATTGAGAATTCTGTTGGGCTTAACATTATTTGAAGTTACTTTCAAAGCATAAGCTGTTCTTCATTTTTGTTATTATTTTAGTTACGTTACAAAAATGAAATAACAAAAATGAACTAAAGTCGCAATCACATTGCTTTCAAAATGTTATTATTACAGCGTGATTCTAATGTTGTATATTTAAGCGTATTTTCGTATATATGATATGGACTCTTTCTGTTTCTTATGTTCACTGTCCGTGAAAAAAAAACTTATAAATTTATTTTCTATAATTACTTAGCTTTGCCCGAGGGTTCGCCCGCGTACATAAAACATGACAATGTCACTCAGGAATAAAGCAGCTTTAAGTCGGTGAAAAAATTTTAGCAATCAGACCAGTACTTTCAGAGATCCTCCTACAAACAAAAAAAAAACATAAAAACAAAAAAACTTTACCTATATAGTATACTAGTGTAGATTAATTAATACAAAAAATGATAAAAGAAATATAGTGTTTAATTGCGGAACACCTTATACAGAAATCAATAAAATAAATTTCATTCAAACTATAATGTGCATGGTAGACGAGCCCTAATATTTCATTTTTGTTATTTTTTGTTACGCGTTTTATTTTTGTTACATTATCATTTTTGTCACAATGGTCATTTTAAATGATTTTCACCCATCGGTGAAAAAATTTTTGCAGTCGCACCAGGTCAACACTTACACAACACTCAGAGATTACCTTCTACAAACAAAAACCATAAAAACAAACTTTACCTCTTTATTATATTAAGTAGATTGCACAAAATTTCATAGTACATATTCAGTAGTTCGGGGAATAGGACGTATTTTTTTGACTCTGCTACCCTTTTTTTTTCCGATGGGATAAATCATCCTATGACAACCCCCGCTCTTGGGCGGAGCGGGAGATAGTGTCAGACTCTTACTGACTAAAAAACCCACCCTGTTCCTTCAAGCCTTCATACCGGGACTCTGCTACCCTCACATCCCATATTTCTCTTTGATAATTTATTTATGGTAGAACGTTTGCCGAGTCAGCTAGTAGTAATGTATTATGTAAAAAAAAGTTGAGAAAATTAAAAGACGGTTTAAAATTATGTTTAGAAAGGAGGACGTCAAAGCGTGTAGCCGGCACGGTTGGCGCAGTGGTCAAGCGATTGACTGTGCGCAGCGGGTTGCGGGTTCGATTGCCGCAAGGAACAAATACTTATTTGTATGGCCTACCGAGGTGTTCCGGGTCTGAGTGTCTTGTGTATGTGACTTTACATGTCTTTTTTTATAATGGATAGGCTCGCGTTTGACCACTATCTCACCTGATGGTAAGCGATGATGTGGCCGACGATGGAACACGCTTGCCTAGAAGCAATCTATTCACTCTTGACTTAAAGACCCCTTTTTTTTGGTGGGGAAAATCATCCAATGACAACCCCCGCTCTTGGGCGGAGCGGGAGACAGTGTCAGACTCTTACTGACTAAAAAACCCACCCTGTTCCTTTAAGCCTTCATACCGGGGCTCGATTTCCCTTTCGGATAACCCTGGCCCCAGTAGGCTTCCACCCGGCTGGGCCCCTACTGTTGCTGACAACTCCTTGAGGCGCGCGGGAACAGTGCGCGCCGTCGACGACTTGGGCTTGGTCCGGACAGTTACCGGACGGCCGGACAGCGTGCTACCCATTGCTCACTGTCCGCAAGCCCGCGCCTACGGTGGCTGGAAATCGGGATCGGAATCCCGGCGGCGGCGAGAGCGCCGTTGCCTGATGCGGTCGGCCTCCTCCTTAGCGAGAATTACTTCGCAGAAGTCGGCGACCGCCTGCCACTCCTCCTCGCTCCGGACCATGGCCTCAACCACTTAAAGACCCCTATGTTATAGCTATCAGGAAACACACCCACGATACAGGAGATACTCCTAGTTTGGGGCAACGTTTTACCACATTGAATATTAAAAAAGCCTCCCGATGTACTAGATGAGAGTCGCGGGAATAGGATGGATCCGAGACGCACAGGACCGGTCGTTGTGGCGACACTTGGGGGAGGCCTATATCCAACAGTGGACGTCTTTCGGCTGAAATGGTGATGATTAGAAAACAAATAGATGATACTCATAAAACTTGGTGGCAAAATTTTGTCGAAAGTTTGAAATAAGTACGTGTTTTTTTTTAAAAACCTTAAGAGGAGTCTTAAGTTCGTCTTTAAAATATACCGATTACAATTTTCGTTGGCGATAGTATGGGTATTTAATCTATTTCGCTTGACGGCGAGCTATAGGTACCTCATCTTCCGATAAGGAAAAATGCCACGGTTAACCCCCAAACCTAATCAATGTATATACTACACATCAGGTTGGTCGACAAGAAAATCGACTCGTCGAAACGACCTCGCTTTCGGCTCGTGGGTATAGGTATTCGTCACGTCAGCTACATACAATGACGTATGCCCACTTGTATCAAAACATAGTACCTACTATTTACTCTTGATATTAGATTTTTTTTCCTATTTGTATATCAGAGCTAAAAATAATTTAATTTAGAAAATATTTTTTTATCTGCAAAATTAATTTTTATCTCTAGTAGGTACACACATTTTGGGTTAGATGGCGCTGCCGTCATGTAAACAACGCGCTCCGTATAATTAAATAGAAAAAATGTTTAAAGTGATAGTTTTACAGTAATTATAAGATTAAAATAATCTAGACAGTGTAAATATCCCGTGCAATTGTTATCTTGATAGAACTCTAACCCAAGACTAAGTTATTTATATTTTTGTTTAGAGTTTGTGTGAACTGTGAGCAGTTGCTATTAATCCAGTGTTTGTGGTGTTATAGTGACTTTACAACATAAAAAACTGAATACGACCCGTATAGTTTGAAAACAGTTAATTTAGAACTAAAATACCAATTAAATATACGAACAAACAGTAAACAAAATAAAAACATACGCGTCGGTTTTTTGAATTTGGCTCCAGGAATTGGCGTCATAACGAACTTTTGAATTACGCAACAAACCAAATAAAAATTTCAAATAGAATTTTAATATCAAGTTAGCCTTACTTGTTGTGTTTGTGACTTCTATGAGGGACATCACGAGTTCAAACCCTGTGATCAACTTTTCTTTTTGTATCATCCAAACTTTTTGTATAATTTAAGTGGTCTGGCAAGCGCTAAGTTTATAGTGAAAATTTGCAGTAAAACATTAAACAAACTTTCTGAGTGATAAAAAGTGATTACGTGACCTCAGTGACCCCGATTTAATAGACGCGTGTAGCACGGCGCTTACAACCCTCTAGCCGCGCAGGTTCCGAGAAGTGTTACTTCAGCCTTCAACCCAAACATCGCTGTACTGTCATTGTACGTCACTAAACGCCGACCGCTGCATACTTCGCTTAAAGCGCTGACACTGTACAACTACGACGATCATATCGAATTGTAAACAAAAATAATAATAATATGGCGAACACCTGCGCGTTATGCACTAAGCCGCTAAGATCGACGAACGCTAAATGTTCGAAATGTTACAAGCTTTTTCATGTCAGTTGTATAAAAGGTGGAAACTTATCTAAAATAACCGAGGAAAATAAAAGTTGCTGGGTGTGTCAGTTTTGCCACACTAATCAACCGGACAAAGGTACTTCAAGCTCTCGGGTCTTAGGAACCGGTGATCAGACTATTGTAAATATTACTCCAAACTCAGAAAGATCTAACTCCCCAAACATGTCAAGAATGCCGCCTGGCACAAATAACTCCTCAAAAATAATTACCGAGTCGCCAGTTGCTGCGCCCGCCGGCAGCACCGACACCTTAAGCATACTGACATCTGAAATTAAATTACTCCGAGGTGATATGGGAGACCTGAAATCTCACATAAAGCAATTGAGCGAGCACCTGACCCTTTGCTACGGCCGCCTGGACGAGTATGACGCAAGAATTAAAACTCTAGAAAAGCGTGAGGAGGAAATTGTCTCTCTAAACAGCACAATTGTCAATCTTCGTGAGCAGCTAAACTCGCAAGCCCAATCATCCATCCGGAATGAGCTGGAAATCTCTGGAGTGAATGAATTTAAAAATGAGAACCCGATTCACATTATCCAAGTAATGGCACATAAATTTGGAGTAGCCATGGACGTTCAGGACATCGACTTTGCTACAAGAGTAGGTCCACGTCGCCAGGAAAACAAAATAACAGCCGAAACCCACACACGTCCCCTCGTAGTCAGATTTGTACGCCGCTACAAGCGTGATGAGTTTCTTAAGGCTGCAAAAACTAGAAAAACCATGACATCTTCTGATATGGAAATAGATGGGCCTTCGAGAAGTGTATACTTCAACGATCGACTAACTCACGAAAACCGGCAGTTATTTCGTGCCACTAAGCAGGCCTCAAAGCAACACGAATATCGTTTCTGTTGGCATAAGAATGGCGCTATTTTCGTACGGAAACAGGAAGGCAACCCCCCTATTCATATACGGAACATCGAAGACCTGGAGTTTCATCTGGGCCCTTCGACTATGGCGCCTCACCAGTCTTCTCCTTCAGTTGAACTACGTGGTTGAAAGTCACCCGACCGAAAAACAGTACCTTTTTTTTATTTCTAATTCTAATAGTTTTTATATAACATTTTCTTATATTTTAATATTTCTTTTAATGTTTACAAATTTACTTCATGTTTCAACACTACAACACCAATCACTACGCACAAGCGCTTACACACGAAAATACACGAAAACACACCACACTAACAGCACTACAATTTTACCTAAATATGTCTGCCTGCAAACATTCGCACCGCACCACGTCGTCGTGACTAAACCTCCTATACACAGTACTTCCTCAGCTTTTTTCAGCAACTATGCCCATGGCTTCATTTGATATTATCCAAAACATAGAGGAAATTACTGCAATAGATTGTCACGACCTCGAAAACTTGGAAGAATGCAGGTTGTACACAAACGATTCCGAGCCTAGCTTCAAAATACTCTCTTTTAACATCAGAAGTTATCAACGTAATTTCGACGACTTCTCTATAGCATTTAATCGACTCGAGATTGACATTGACGCCATTGTACTAACGGAATGTTGGTTAAGCGAAGGTTCTATACTAGATAATTTACCAGGTTACAATGTAACTCGAACGACTACTCAAAACAATAAAAATGGAGGGATAGTCATCTATACCAAAGCAAACTACGATGTAATTGCTATTGAACCAAAAATATTGGATACAGATAGCCTTCTTCTTATCCTCAATAATAAAGTTGCTATTCTAGGGCTGTATCGATCACCGTCTTTCACTAACCTCTCAAATTTTATCGCTTCTCTAGACATTTTTCTTAAAACAGCAAGTAAACATCCAACACTTATTATCACCGGAGACATTAACATTGACATATGTAGCACGACAAATAATAAACATCACGACTATATGTGCCTTCTGGCTTCATATGGCTTACTTCCTGTGATCACCAAACCGACCAGACAAAAATCTTGTCTTGATCACATATTTGTTAAGTGCAATACCAAACCCAGAGGCATAGTCTGTAAAAGCTCCATCACAGATCATGACATAGTAATAGCAAACATTCCTCTTAAAAACACTTATACTAGTCGCAATAAAAAACGCCGGATGCTTAAATTAAACGAGGACGACTTAGCCACAGAGTTAGCCAAAATTGATTGGACTGATACCCTTAACCAACACCATGTGGCTTCGGTGGCTGACTCTTTTATTGGAACCCTAGCAAAATTAATAGAATCACACACATATGAAACCAAAATTCCTTGCAGTAAACGCAATATTCAACCGTGGATCACACCCGGACTGATGAGATGTATGAAACACCGGGACCGGCTACATCTATCAGTACGCAGTGACCCCACAAACAAAACAAAAAAAATAATTTACAAACGTTATAAAAACTTCTGTAACAAACTCTTACGCAACCTTAAAATTGAATACGACAGTCGACAAATTCAGGAAAATAAGCAAAACTCTCAAAAGCTATGGAAAGTTCTAAAATCAATATACGACCCCAGTGTCAGAAAGTGCAATACGTCCAACTTACTGTCAAGTTCACTGGACCCTGTCGAGTCTCTCAACAAGTGTAACTTCTACTTCACTTCCGTAGGCAAAAACCTGGCTGACACCATTTTAACAAAATTATCAGAAACTCAGTCGTCCATCACTAGCAAGTACTCATCACCAACAACGTCACCGTTCTCCTTTTTCCTACACCCTACTGATGAAACCGAAGTCATTAACTACGTCAATCAGTTGAAAAACGATAGCTCCCCAGGTCCTGACAAAATCAGCGTCAAACTTATAAAGAAAATCCTACCTCTGATTAGAACACCTCTAACACACCTGATTAACCTCAGCCTGGAAACAGGAGAATTCCCTGAACAATGGAAGGTGGCAGCAGTAAGCCCAATACACAAAAGTGGCCCTAAGGATAAACCTGAAAATTACAGACCAATAGCCCTTCTTAGCATTCTATCCAAAATTCTGGAAAAGGTTGTAAACACCCGATTAGTAAATTTTCTTGAAAAGCACAGCATAATATCACAGAGACAATTTGGTTTTAGAAAAGGCAAATCTACGGAAGACGCGGCTTTACTACTAACTAATACCATATCATCAATTATAGAAAAGGGTGACCGTTGCATGGCGGTCTTTCTAGACCTAGCTAAAGCATTCGACACCATCTCAATTGATCTTCTTCTCAAAAAACTAGACTCAGTTGGAATAAAAGGAAAACCGCTTGAGTGGTTTCACAGCTATCTGTCAAATCGCCGACAATACGTCAAGTCGGACGACCATTTAAGTGATGAACTCCCTATAAGTTTTGGAGTTCCACAGGGTAGCTTGTTGGGCCCAACACTATTTATTATCTATATGAACGATATATTAAACCTCAAACTAAAAAATGCAGAACTAATCTCTTACGCAGACGATACTGTTATCACATTCCATGGTAGAAATTGGGAACAGGTCTACAGCACTGCGGAAGAAGGTCTAGCAACAATCGCACAAACTCTCAACCACAATTTATTAACACTAAACACAAAGAAAACCAAACACATCCCATTTTACAAAACACTTTCATCCAGTCCTCCTCCCAACTTAACCTTAAAATTTCATACATGTCTGAACAATCCAAACCCCTCACACGCAGACTGCACATGCGACTCTATTGACTGAACTCAGTCAATTCGTTACTTGGGACTACTAATTGACGAGAACCTATCGTTTAAAGCCCACATCAAACACCTGTCTGGTCGAGTAAGGAAACTTATACACATAATTAAGAAATTGAGAGACCGCACCCCAATAGACGTAATGCGAACAGTTTATTTTTCTGTATGCCAGTCCATAATTCAATATGGTATATCTATCTGGGGTGGAGCTGGGAAGACTACAATAATTGAGCTTGAAAGGGCCCAGAGAGCTGTTATAAAGGTTCTACTAAAAAAATCATTTTTCTTTCCTACAGACTCCTTGTACAGTGAATTTCTAGTTTTGCGTGTTCGTCAATTATACATTCTGAATGCTTTTCTCCGTACTCATAAAACTATAAAGCTCCGACCAGACTATCGCTCATTAACTTCCAAACGTGTCTATCATATACCGCTGCAACGAACAACCTCTCTCCTAGCCAGACGATGCCCCGCTTACCTACACACCTTCGTTTATAACAAGGTCACTAGTAGTCTACCCTGTGATACAAAAACACTCACCCTCTCAATGTGTAAAAAAACAGTCAAAAAATGGCTTTTAGGACTTAATTACGACGATTCAGAGAACCTTCTCATGACATTTAGCTCACACTCGGAATCCTATCCCAGACACTAACACTTTCACATCACACTCACACCTACATGCCACACT
This sequence comes from Mythimna ferrago, assembly GCA_910589285.2. NCBI lineage: Eukaryota > Metazoa > Arthropoda > Insecta > Lepidoptera > Noctuidae > Mythimna > Mythimna ferrago. The sequence continues at coordinate 20,899,071 of OU342696.1, forward strand.
CACAACTTCACACTACATTCACACATCAACACCTTACTCTTATTCTTAATTTTTACTATAAGTTCTGTGCAAGGTTAAGCACAATTTTTTATTCTAATTATTATTTTTCAAAATATTCAGGCCTTAGTTCTTAAGTTACTCTGATCTCCTTTTAACTTGTTTTAATCTTAGATTTTTTTACGAATGTTTATATTCTTTTTATGTACCTTTTGTTACATCATCTCCTGTGGTAAACAGCAGTTTTACAGTTTTAACTCCGGTCCCTAAGATACAGGCGCCGCCTAGTTTGGGGACCACCGTATATTATATAACTGAAGCCCGCAAATAGTTACAGACCTATAATACGTTAAGATTATTTAATTTAAGGTACAATTTGTAACAATGGCTCAATAAATTTATTATTATTATTATTATTATTATTATTACACATAGGAAAACTTCTTCGACAACGAATAAGCTTCAAAGCTTTTGGGTACAATATTGACCGGTCTACACTGTTCAAATAATATCAGTAATACTGTAATTTTGAAATACTCATGTAACATCAACCACTATTTTAAAAGAGTAACCTTGGAGTTTCTTGCCGGTTCTTCTCCATATGAAACGGCCAATTTGGAACTACTACACTACACGACACTAGCTTTCTAAGTGCTGTTTTTGTTCTATGATTTTTTACAAAACATAATTCATTTACCAAAAACAAACCTTTAAGATTTCATTGTTCTACGTAATACATTTCAACTCTGTATTTTGCTATACCTACCTACGTCTGTATGACGCGACGAAAGTGCATCAAGCACCCCCGTCGCCCGATCCTCATTCCCCCGTTATTGTACTATCGCTTACTTTGCTTAGATTTCGTAATATTTAGAACGTTTAATTTAAATATTTTATTTTTGTATGAAAATCTAATGAACTAAAATTTGATAAATTTTTAAAAGTTATAGAAAAAAAGTTGTTGTTTATGATGTTAGTGACATAGTTCTGAGAAGTTGACAGTGTTTTACAAATAACCCTGTATTTAACGTACACGGGTGAAGCCGCGGGCAAAAGCTAGTGTGAAATAAAAATATTTAGAAATCTCAAAGCTGCTATTATGAAAGCGAAGTCCTACATGGTCTTTGGCGTCAAATGCCATGACATCCGTACAGCAGCCATAGAAAACGGCGTTTTGGTGATAGAGACAAATACAGTTGCCACCACAACGTATCTTGAGCGCTCGGCGTCAGAGTGGGGATCGCTTTGCGCATTCCATACATTGGCGAGCCAGTCGTTTTCGTTGTTAGATACATTCCGCAAGGAACGAATGAGGAGTGATGTCTATGACGCGATGGCGCGGCGAGCCAATCACTGACACTCCCCGCCCCCGCTTCTCACTTCGCACCACTAAAGAGACCAAATATTTGACTTCTGGAAGGCTAGAGTGAATAGGCTCTTAGTAAACTAGCGCGCCTCACCATCAACGATTGCATCACTGCTTACCATCAGGCGGTATCGCAGTCAAGTACTAGTTTATAACAGATAAAAAAAAAACCGCTCAAGATACTTTGTAGCAACTGTACCTTATTATTACCAAATATTTGTTTAAAAGTCTTATATCTCTTTTACTTTCTTACGAACTTTGACATTATTTTCACAATCTGTATTCTATTTTTGTACATTTATTGATAAACTGATTGACAACCAATATTTTTGCTTGCGTATTGTATAATCCTGATGTTATTTAAAATTGTTTCTTTAAATTAATATAATATTCCACAATTATCACACAACGCCCGCCGTCTAGTCCCAAGCTAAGCAGAGCTTGTGTTATGGGTACTAGACAACTGATAAACATACTTATATATTTCTAAATACATACGTATTATAGATAATTTACACCCAGACACAGAACAAATGATTAGGCTCATCACACAAACATTAGTCCTGGGTGGGAATCGAACCCACGACCTCCGGCATAGCAGTCAGGGTCACTAACCACTAGACCAACAGGCCAGTCAAATTGCCTTTTGACCGCACACCTACTAGAGGGCGCCAGAGTATCGGCTGCGCACTGGCCTTGCAGGGGCTGGAATCGCCTCTACCTGTAGGGTTAGGGGAGATTTGGTGATATAGTTTTATTTACCATCAGTTTAAAGTTTAAACTAGTGCTTGACTGCGATACCACCTGATGGTAAGCAGTGATACAATCTCTGATGGTGAGGCGCACTAGTTACCATCATCCGTGCGTCACTGCGGGGTGCCATCTGAAAATCAGCGCTGGGTGTTTGACGCCCAGCAATTGCTGAGTTGGGGCACGCTCAACCCTTGCGACGTATACGTCGTACCTATAGGTACTGAGCACTAAAAAAATATCGAATTTCATACTCGGAAATACATTTTGAAATTGATGAACTGGTACATACCTACGTCTGTACAGCTTGAATGACCTAAAAAAAATTAATTTTCGTTTTGTACACATGTTTGTACGAAATCTATTTGGCCGAAAATTTTGGTTTTTAAATTTTTGGTTTTACTAGCAAAATCCAGAAAGTTTTTTTTTTGTGATTTACGTAAAAACGGAAATTTTTCAGGTCATTAACTGGCGCTCGAGGGTTTAAATATGAGATTATTATCTTCTAAAGTAATTTAATAGATATATTTTATAATGGTAAGTAGATAAGTACCTAATTAATATTATTGTTGCAAGACAGTAAATATTACGTTTGACTAACGAAGTAATGACAATGATGAAATCTCATGATATGCACATTCGAAATATATTTACATGATATGTCGAACATGCAAGTCTAAAAATATTTTACCATGTCGATACCTCCAACGCACAAAATTGTAACTTAATTATTGAGAAACGTATTATTTGTTATTATATCCAGCATCTGGTACTGTACCTAAACATAAACTGATATTGATTATTTAAGTACATAATTATTATTTACGAAAACAACCTCTCCTGAAAAAATGCACTGTTTGTTTTATGACCTTATACGTAGGAGGTCGATATTATTATCTATGTATTGTGTGACATTATGTAATAACAGATTATTATTCCCCAAAGCAGCAGTAGGTAGGTATTATAATGGTGAGCGATAAGTACCTACACCTAGTATTGTTCCGGAGGGTAAAATATATGTTATTTGGCTGTAGGTACTTACTTTTTTTTTTTATTCCCAACAATATCCTTACAGACTAGTCCAAATTGATATTGAGGTTTCTTATTACTAAACTTAAAAACTAGATTCCGTAACAAATTTTAAAAAGTGCTATCTTAGTGAATTCGCTCAGAGTAGGTACAATAAAATATAACCTCGTTGTCCGCTATGAGGTTGAGCGTGTAAATACTAAAATAAGTACCTACTTATATACTAATAAATAAATAAATTTCATTTCATTGATATTCTGAGATTTAAAATATTGTTCGATTCGATTATTTTCTGAAAAAGTATCGATACTTTGACATATCGATATTTTTACACGCTCGCTGACCACTGACGTGTTCGAAAGTTGGCGTGCCCTTCATTCATAGATAAGAATAAGTACTAACGTACCAACATTTTAGACACGTCAGTTCTCGGCATCGCCGGAATTGTGTCCGGGCATCCGCGTCAGAACTGCGGACGCGTTGGAACCTCACTCACGTAAGTCGATACATATATTTTTTAAGTAAAGTCATATTTTATCTTAACCTTTTGAATGTCTTAAGTTACACAGTTCGACATAAGCCATTGTCTTTCTATTGTGTCTCTAATTACGGCATTCGAAGAGTTAATAAATCTAACTGAGTACTAACATAAACTTTCAATAAAATGTACAAAATTTATTAAACCTTTGTTACAAAAGTTGCCTTAAAATAATCGTTACTATTGGCGTGTTTCATTTTTTACTTTCGGTGGTCCCTAAACTTTTTTGAAACCGATTTTGGGGACCACCGGAACCGGAATTCCCGGAATTCGGTATTTTCACCGGAAGGAAAGAACCGGGAGGGATTTTTTATTCGGAATTTTAACCAGAAAAATAATTAGTAAATAAAATCATTTATATAAATAATTTTAATTAAGTAACTAATTACGTCTTTTTTTTTTAGTTCTAGTGTCTTACTGGTTCAAATATTTTTTTATATTCCTTTTACTACGTTAATTATGACAAAGTTTTAGAAAATAGCCCAGTACATGAGCCGTGTATATCATCAACGGCCTAGTTGGTTTTGTGGTCGCTTGGGGTCATGGGTTCGATTCCCGGGTCGGGCATAAAATGCTATTGGGTTTTGTCATTAGGAATTACTTCGTAGCAGCTCGAAATTTGCCTGCTACGGTATTTCCAACCAATTATAATTTTAGTGTATTTAAAGCTAAAGTGAATAAGCTCTTAGAAAAATAGTGCGCCTGGCCATTAACGATTGCATTACTGCTTACCATCAGGTGGGATCGCGGTCAAGCACTAGTTTATATAAAATAAAAAAACCGGCCAATTGCGAGTCGGACTCGCCCATGAAGGGTTCCGTAGCAGCAAGTAACATTAATATAAAAGTTGTTGTAGTTCGTTGTAGCCACGGAACAGTAAAAACAGTGGAAGAAGTAAGTAGGCGTGGCACTGTCGCCGCTAGTAAGAATCGCGTTGCGCACTTGCTGTTCAAGCGCCCTCATTCTCTAACTAGACTGCGCAACATAATAATTAACGAAAAATAATATTAAAATGCCTTATTGTCCCATACTGTACTTTAAAAACCATAGTCTGACCAAAAATCTAACTCATGGAGGTGTATCATACCACCGAAAAGTATTATTTTCGGATTTATTTTAATAAAATGAAAAAATAAAATTACGTGAAACATTGCGCAGGATATACAAACAAAACTAGTCCTTAGGGACATCACTACAAAGTTGATTTTCTTTTCTCGGTTATTAGCTTTTCTGGAATATTCGTTAGTCTACCTATAGTTTTGACGCTATCCAAATAGTGCGTGACTTTATCGATAAAATCAATCGATATGTATAATATGTATTACATTGCCTTTTTAAAATGTATATTATAGTTTAATAGTTTTGTAAGTAATATAATACAGATAATTATTAAATTAATAAATATAATAAAATAAAAACTGTGGTATGATATTTGTGACGTATTTTAAATAAATTTAGTTAAAGAGTACAACATAGGGCGTTTGAATTATACTTAATATTCTTATGTTTAGCAGTGCGCGATGACGATGATTTCAGCTGAGATGATGATAATTGATGTACTATGCAAATAAATACCCTTTTTACTACGTTTAAAAATTGCCTTTAATCATATTAATTTCATAATTTTAATATTAACACACTATCGCATACAATTTTTTTTTGCATGATATGTTTTAAATACGTTTTCATACAATCGATACATATTTCGATCGAATAAGGTTACTTCCCTATCTGAGTAGCAGCGAGCGCATTCGCGCCAGTGATACGCCATTCAAATACCAATCTTATTTTTACGTTTTTAGAGTTCATACTGAATATTATATGCTGAACAATGCCATCTAGCGACGAGTGGCAGTACTTGGTAGTCAAAGATGTATTTCTTTCTTGTTTTTGCCAATTTGATTTATAGTCTTTTGAAATTAAAGTTGCATTTCGTATAATTTTTTTTTTGCATTTCGTCTACGCCCTGTTTTTGTTTTCAGCCAATCATATTTTTAGGTTTGCAGTAAGAGTAAATTGTAAATGTATGAGTTTGGCGACACCGGTTCTGGAACAAACATTTTCTCAAGCTACTTCCACTCTTTTTACTGTTCCGTGGTTGTAACTTTGATCGATGTTTTAATAATAGTGTATTTTTTAGATATGTGACGTATTAAAAAAAAACTACTTACTAGATCTCGTTCAAACCAATTTTCGTTGGCGGTTTGCATGGTAATGTACATCATATTTTTTTTTTTAGTTTTATCATTCTCTTATTTTAGAAGTTACAGGAGGGGGGGGGACACATTTTACCACTTTGGAAGTGTCTCTCGCACAAACTATTCAGTTTAGAAAAAAATGACATAAGAAACCTCAATATCATTTTTGAATACTTATAATTTTTGATACCCCACACGTATGGGTTTGATGAAAAAAACAGTTCTATGTATGGGGACCCCCAAAATTTAGAGTTTTTTTTCTATTTTTGTGTGAAAATCTTAATGCGGTTTATAGAATACATCTACTCACTAAGTTTCATCAGTATAGCTCTTATAGTTTCGGAAAAAAGTGGCTGTGACACACGGACGGATAGACAAACAGACATGACGAATCTATAAGGGTTCCGTTTTTTGCCATTTGGCTACGGAACCCTAAAAATAATTCTTGGTAGTTGGTGGTGTGACACCTCAATGCCTCGAAAAGCAGGTAGATCCGTTGGTCCTGAGCGTAAGCTCTCTCCAGTCGTGTCGGATTGTCATCCCATCAGACAGAGAGTAAAGAAACAGAGTGCACCTGTGTTTGCGCACACACTTGAGCACTATAATATTATTATGTCCTGCGTACTTGGCTAGCCTCAGTTGAAATTAGCCTCTGTAATCGAAACTCGGCTAGAAGGACGTGGGCCATAGTATAGCATAGTCGGCCTTATAATGTTCCTACTTTTGGGACTCAGGCCTCCTCTCTAGGTGAGGGAATGGGCCGTAATCCACCACGCGGGCCCAGTGCGGTTTGATGGAAGTCACATGTCTTCGAATTTTTTGGTTATAGGACATGCCGGTTTTCTTATTCACTGTTTTGAGAGCAGTGGTGATGAAATAAATTACATAAAGTAATGCGCCTGCCTGGGTTTGAAACCGCGACCTACAACTCGTAAGTCGAGACCACTCAGCCACCACTGCTCGGGACATAGCATGACGTGTTAAAATGTCAATCGTGCAATCGAGAAAGAAGAATCGAGCCATACACCCTATATAGGTGACTCGTAATTAGTGACCGATACTATAAACACGTGATTGTACTCATGATTACAAATAACTGTCCCAAAGAAATTTTTTTTTATACTCATTTAGGTACTTTTATCACAATAACAATACAGCTGTTTGAAAATCGCACGCGCTCGAGAATGGGCAATAAACTTACTAGTAGTAGAGCGCCTCACGTTCCCCCCTCCCCCGCCCGCACTACTCCCTTTGTCGTGCAGTAGTGACATAGACAACAGTCACCTGGAAAGCGCGTCGCACGCACATGTTTTGTTTACTGGTATAAAACTAATGAATATAAAAAAAAGTTTCTTTGGGAATGTTGTTTGTAATCATGAGTATAAACACGTGTATAAGTATCGGTCACTAATTACCAGTCACCCTATATAGCTGCCTCCCTTTAACAATTCAGTTTAGGTCGTAAAATGGATCGTGTTAAGAGCTCGTGGTAGGGCCTCTGATATCACACTAAGATGACATACACCAAATAAGAGCCGGGCTGTCTTTGGATTATCGAACATTGCACATTTGGTATATAATTTAATACAATAAAAATAGATTTAGATGTTTTAAACATTTCTATGCCTAACGGTTTTTATTAAACTGGGTAAAATTAAAAAAAAAAAACAGAGAGATGTACTTCATTATTGTTGGAAGCGAATAATAATTTGCTGTTTAACTATTTTATTAGTTTAATAAAAAATGAAAAATATTAGTAATGAAAACTAAGTTTTTAATAAATTTTTATGTTCGAGAGATATAGAGACTACACATTTTAGTAACTTTTTGTTAAAAATAGTTTTTAATATTCCAAATAACCTAACTAATATTATAAATGTGAAAGTGTGGATGTTTGGATGTTTGTTACTTAATCACGCAAAAACGGCTGAAAGGATTTGGGTGAAATTTGGCATGCATATAGCCTTTGACATGGAAAAGAACATAGGCTACCTTTTATCCGATTCCTTAAGTACCTAATGCCATGCGAGCGAAGTCGCGGGCAAAAGCTAGTGGCCCATGCCCATATTTGAAAAAGTAAGACTTATTAAAAGATTTTGCTAGTATTATTATTTTAGTTACGTGTTATTTATTCGTAAAATTGTTTTCTAGTGGATATTGTGATTGGTGGTGGTTAAAATTGGTATACTTTTGTTTCTCAAGTGTCTACACAATTGAACAATTTAAAGATCTTTTTTTTCCAATTCTCCTTTCGCAGGTAGGTATGCTGAAAGAGATTTCTGTTGAAATAAGCATCACCTAGGTACCCATTTTTCTGTTTCCGTCTTCTTTTCTTTTATTATATAAGTGTGTAAGTACATAAATTGTTAAATAAATAAATAAATAATTGAAATAGGCGCGATCGCGGTAAAATTGTGCTGAAAATTTTAATAGGTAACCACTCCAAATATATAATTATATTAGGTATATTTAATTGAAGAGAACAACATGTTTCCTTTGAATAAAATTTGATATAAAATTTCTTAGAAAACTGTTATCGTTTGTTTACTGCTGAGCTGTTATAATTTGTTTGTTTAATAAATTACTTAGTAAAATATTGTTTGGTTTATTAAGAACTGTTATCAACAGACCTCTCTGGTTATCAGCGTGCCGGATCACCGGATGCATAAACAGCTGTCGAAATATTTAGGTAATTTATGTTCGAGATATAACTTTTTACTTTTGTATTTCACTAGAAGTGAACGTCACACAAAATGTTTTGAAAGCTTGTACAGAGGCATCCGAGGCTCCTTCTCCACTCCCCTATCGTCAACAATCAACATCGAGCATAGTTTAAAAGCTTGTTGCGTCATCTAACGCAATTCAACGCGATGTTTGACGAAGACGCAACGCAAAAAAAGAGAGATAACGCCTGAAAACTCTGTTAGCATTCGATAATTCCATGATTTACTAGAATATTTCACCAAACTTATTTAAAGAAATACGTGTTTTTTTTTAAACCCTCAAAAGTTTCTGAAACAAATTTTCGTCATTCAGAATCTTCTACTTTTTATATTTTTATCTTATGAGTAAATTATGGAGAGCCAAAGTTCACGTGAAATAGCAGACTTTGCAGAGGTCTTTACTGGATTGGTTTTACACAATTTTATATTTTGATTTCCATAGAAACCTAGATAATATCCACAAGATATTTATATCAAAGATAAAAAATAAAATAACCTAAGTATTAAATGAATAATGTACCTTTTAAATGCTTAAATATCATCTGACACATTTGTAAAGAGAAGATTTGCCAAAGTCACTAAATCGGCATGGGGGTCAATGGTTTTTTTCATAAAAAAATCAGCCTCACCATACAAAATGATAAATTTGGATTGGACCAACCAGCAATTCAGTCCTATTATTTAAGCTCATAACTCTAAAAAGCCCTATAAACGATTTATTAAGGTTCTAGCGGTGCCACAGTGTTGTATAAAAGCGTCTGACAGTACATTATTGCTCTAAATGCTTAGAGAGCTAAAAATACCTATAAACAAAGAATGTAAACGTTTATTGCGCCATTTTATACAACCGTTATAGTCAAGTACTATAGCAAGTATTAATATAACTAGTACATAATTATATTGCTCTATAAAATTGTTAACAGGTGCCTTTATTTATCTGATTAACGTAATAAGGGTTCCAAACGAACTGCAATAGTAGTTTCGTTATAGCAGTGATGAACACTCAACTACAGGGCGATATTGTGATATTGTGGATATTCAGATCCCTGCTATAGTACGTGTGCGCTAGTAGTCATAAAGACTTTACAATAGAGTGTTTTTGTGATGTAGTCTAATTTCAGGGCACGCTAATAGAACGTAAGTGTATTATAATAGTTTTTAAATGCATATTATAATTTTATCGATAAGCATATCACACAGATACTTTAATAGAGCAGAATTATTGGATAACAACTTTTTTGGTGCCTAGCAATGCGCTTATTGGTATTATAAATGGGTATCTCTTACTACAATGACGCAAAAGTGGCACATACATGTAGATAAAAGTTTCTATTAAATGACAGCTAAGTCCCAAAAAGGATTCTCGACTTGCTTTTTACAACAATATTCAGACATTTTGATACGGAATTAATGCGACGTCTATTCTGCCCTAAAAACAAAAAAATGGATTTAAAGAATTGGAAAAGATATAAACGCAGTGGAACTTATAGAAGAGAAGTTACTCGTAATAGACGTTTTGAAAAAGCAACTTCGTCATCATCAAATAATCTGTAGCGACATCTATGGCGCTACATAAGAACTACGAAGAATATACGAAATCCTGCATTGCACAATCAAAGTTCTCCGCGCGATTTGAACATATACGACAGCCCAAAATAATCTATCGGGCAGTAGCCTACCAGACCATAACACCTGTCTGGTCGGAGGATCCTCCCTTTTCAACGGAGGTATGTGGGACTTTACTCTCTGTTCCGCATACCTCCAAAAATCAAAGCAGTGATAGTAGCCAAAATCAAGTTGTAATCACAATTATGGGAAACGGTTCCGTACAAAATGTGTCTTACAAAGATATTATTTCTGAAGAGAGTCCTTACGCCAGCAATTTTTCTGAATCTTCAAGCAATGATTTAACATTCGAAAAACACCAACAATTTCGTGACGGAGTGAAAAATTGGGCCATTAATTATAATATTTCGCATGAAGAAACAAAAAATTTAGTACGATTAATTAACAATAGAATACCAAATACGATCCCCGAACGCTTCTTAAAACAGAGAAGACTGTTACAACTTATCCCGTGGGCACTGGACATAATATAATTATTTGTGGAAATCGTGTTGAACATATTGACGACGTCTTTAAAACTCCAATAATATCTTCATATTTGAACATTTATAAATGCAAAACTAAGCACATGAACAAAATTCAAAGATTATTCAGAGTTGACGCAATAAAGTGTAAACTTATCTCTTACAACTCAACAACTTATTTTGTGCCATTATTATATACTGTATAATAAAGACATTTTACTACTTCCTAAGGTTATTTACGCAGGTGGTATATAAATAAAAAACTTTATCAATTAGATGGTTCTTTATTTTGAACTAAAAAAGAAAAACCTTTCATTTCTCATTTTTCTATTAGTCTTGATCTCTCGTTAAAATCAACCCACATAATTAAGTCAGCTTATACAATATCAGGTAGATACCTAGGTACTCGAAAATATGTCAAAAACATAGAATGTTAGAATATTCACTTCACAGGAATATTCAATTTAAAGCTAGTATAAACCAGGAGTCTTAGGGCTGATTTGTTAATAGTCAGAATTTTCTTTAGATAATTTATATAAAAGTTATCTGACTATTAAAAAATCAGCCATTAAATTTATATTTATTAAAACAGAAAAATAATATTATTTACTATTTATCCTTTTTTCTCCATTCGTATAGTTGAATTAAACGATATAATAATTTAAAACTATACCTATAAAAAATCACAATCAAACAAACATGTAATACAAAACCATTAACGATTATGATATGTAACAAAATTATAGCCTCTGTTTTAGCAACTTAAAAAAATCTTTCTTAAGAAAAAGAATATGACAGCAACACTTAATTTAATAAAATCTAGAAACATGTCAGATAAAGTTAAAATAGAAACTTTAAAAGTTATGAAAAGGGTTTAGACCTCGCGGATTGGCAACGTCGCATTTATAGAGGTTTTTCGTGATTATTTCATAAAAAAATCAAAGTATGTACTTACTATATTTTTAAAACCATGCACTAGATCGTTGTATTTTTATTTACTAGAGTAAATGTTAAAAATAATTATAAAATACAACGATCTAGAACATGCCATGCACTTAATATAAAATGTGTGATTTTCCACGGCCATTCTGCTGCTGTAAGCAGCATGAAATCGTCTCGACTAAGAAATTTATCGATATCCATATTGGCGTCCATAAGGTACACTGAAAAAACACAATTTTGACTGCAATTTATATTTATATAGGTATTGCTTCTAAAGTTCAGTGATGCTACTAGACACATACATAGGTACTTCAAAGAAATATAAAAACTAGGTACGTAAGACTTGATGCAACTATGTTTCTTCCCGAAGGAATAAAAACTGGTTATATGATTAATTCACACTATTCGTCAGTAAACAGTTTAAAATTCAGTTTTTTTTTCATTTTTATGGTCTTCAGAAAAATAGTAAATAAAACACTGTGTACATATTATGTAAGTATTCAGTCATGCTCACACAGAACCCCAATTTTAGGTTGAATCCACGATGACTGACAGTGAAAACATTATGACAGCAAGTACTATAATGGCTCTTAGAATATCGAAATCACTTTATATGATAAATATTTTAGTAAAAACTCAACAATTCGAGGGGGGCACTTTAAATTTATGGTAAACCTGTCCCTAGTTTATCAGTAAACCTGCAGTCGCACATGATTTCCACCGTAATAGACTAATATTATATTAACAAAATAAAATCTTACTCACCTCAGATTGCTTGTATCCTTTTGTAAAATTATTTTAACTATTTTTTGCACTCTGCACTATCACTAATGTGAAATAATGAATGGTGAATGAAAAAGGTGAGGTAAAGGAAACTAAACTCTTGTATAGTACGAAAAAGTACTATAAAAGGTCCCACAGTAGCCAGTACATCATTATTTTGAGACCTGCATCACTATTACATAGATTTTATTGAACTGTTTCGTCGTTAGGAACACTGCAATAAGATTATTTTGTCACTGAACAGAGGTGTAAATGCGCCACTTCCGAATAAAAGATACGTTCTTTGGGGTTTTATAGGACCAAGGACAGTTTTTTACAAAACGTTCTATGGTTTTTTATAGTACTAGTTTTTGCTGCTTGGTATGGCGAGGCCGATTTTTTTTTCGTTTCCTGAAAAAAAATTTTGTGGAAGGGTGTTCAGTTTCGTCTACTGAGCAAGCCCTTAAAGTTTGAGGAGGGCTGTCCCTTACACCTTGTATATAATATAAATAATATTCCACAACTATCACGCAACGTCGTCTAGTCTCAAGCTAAGCAGAGCTTGTGTTATGAGTACTAGACAACTGATAAACATACTTATAAATTTCTAAATATGTACATATTATAGACAAATTACACCCAGACACAGAGCAATTAATGATCGTGCCCATCACACAAACATTTATCCTGGGTGGGAATCGAACCCACGACCTCCTGCATAGCAGTAAGGGATACTAACCACTAGATCAACAAGCCAGTCAAAATTCTATGATGATGATGATAAATGATAAATGATCTTTATTTTGCAAGTAGGTTTTTTAAAAACACTTTTACACGTCAATTTTTTTTTTTTTGTCAATTAATGCTAGATGAGGCCGGTGTTTCCTAACTGACTACCCTGAGAAGAAACACCGAAACAAACTCAGGGATGATTCTATGAAGAAAATAACTTCACTCGCGACTGTAGATATTTACAATGTACAGGCACATTTGCTGGATCACACGCGGGCTGATGGCTTGAAGAGAGAAGTTTCATCAGGCAGTAAAGTTTGGGCGCTACGAAACTAAGCTACCGACCAACAGACACAGAAAATGTTAGAACTTGTACATTTTCTGTGTCTGTTGATCAATGGCTCAGTCCAGTGAGCGACAACAATTGCTAACACTACTTATGAAGATTTCATCTACTGGAAGAACAATTACAGAGGAAATCTGGCAAGAAAACTATACTCGGTTAGCGTAGTCGTCCTTATAATGTTCCCACTGTTGGGACTGAGGCCTCCTCACTAGGAGAAGGAATGGGCCACGCGGCCCCAGTGCGGGTTGGTGGATGTCACATGTCTTCGAATTTTTTGGTTCTAGGACATGCCGGTTTCCTGACGATGTTTTCCTTTACCGTTTTGAGATTTTATATTTGGTTATTCACTAGAAATTCAATATAGTTTTCGTATAGCAGCCACAATAAAGGAACAATTTCAAAGATTTAGGAGATACCATGGTCTGCAGCATCTGATTCCGTATAACTTGAAGCCTAAGTCTATAGGTATAGAGTCTATCTATAACAGTTTGAATGTGTAAAAACTGGAGATTGCAATTTCACCAAGCCGCAATGGGCCCGCGTGGCCCATTCCTTCTCCTAGTGAGGAGGCCTCAGTCCCAACAGTGGGAACACAGAGTAGTGTGGAGCAGGGAAGAGCGTGAGCGAAGCCGCGCGGGCAAAAGCTAGTATTTTAATAAATTGTAAACTTTATTTGGTGCGCAATGCAAAGAAAGGGCAGAAAAGACGCGCAGTGGTCGCGCATCTCCTTTGTCTGTTACATTTATATATAACTAAACAAAGCGCCAGATAAACTTGGAATAAAGCACATTGACCTTTTCTTAATATCTCTGCGTACCTATATACCCGAAAAACAAGCAACTAAGTAACTGATTACTAGAAAATGTAAAGGTTCGCGAGCGATAGATGTCGATTCAAGACAGTTTTAATTCTTTATTTCCGTTTTTGAAATTAAGAATGTCAACAAATAGTAGGAAGGTCAATGACTGTTATTCCAAGTTGATCGGGCACCTTAGTCATAAATATTTCTTAATCTCCGGAATAATCGAGTAACGCCGTTTCTTATCATCATTATTTCAGTTGTAACCCGGGCACTGGAGAAAGGTGCGAATTGAGAAGAAGAACACTTGCCATAAACACTGCCATTCTTTTATTTAGGGAACAGATGCCGTTGTGTACCACGGTAGCGGCATCTGTTCCCTGAATAAGAAGCGTGAACAGTCCGCTCATGCACAGCAGATTATGAACCTGTAGCGTCGGTGCTGAGGGCCGCCCTAAATACAGGTAAGTCACATCATCCATGGAAATGGTTATACAGGCTTACCTATTTGTAAAAAATTGGCAACCTTTCTAGACTATATTACTAACATCATAAACAACAACTCATCTTCCTGCCCTAGTCCCGTTTTATTTGGGGTCGGCGCAACACGTTTTTTTCTTCCATTCTGTCCTGTCACTCGTCACGCTATCACTAACTCCCTTTTCTTTCATATCGCTTCTCACACAATCCATCCATCTTTTCTTTGGCCTCCCTCTTCCCCTCCATCCATCCACGTGTAAACTCATAACTTTTTTAGTAACATGCGTTTTATCCCTCCTTTTCACATGACCATACCAAGACAAACGATTCCCTTTCAACTTTTCAGTCACTGGCGCCACTTTCAAACTTCCCCTAATATACTCATTTCTCACTTTATCCATTCTCGTCACACCACACATCCATCTTAACATTCTCATCTCCGCTACATGCAATCTTTTTTCATCCGTCTTTTTCACAGCCCAACATTCTGATCCATACATCATAAACAACAACTGCTGAACAAAAAACCTGCTGAAAAACCCCCTCACCCGCACAACACGCGTTCTAAATAAAGTGTATTATTATGCACTTATACATAACAAAATATAGGTCAACCCTATCGCATTGACCTATTTTCGAGCCAAGAGAGTGAATTCGCAATATAGTTTTCATGCCTACTGTACGTATTGTCATCGTATAGCAAGTTAGCAACCAATCCTAACTAATACTATAAATGTGAAAGTGTGGATGTTTGGATGTTTGTTACTTAATCACGCAAAAACGGCTGAACGGATTTGGATGAAATTTGGCATGCATGTAGCCTTTGACATGGAAAAGAACATAGGCTACTTTTTGTCTCGGAAAAACATCTTATTTAGTTTAGAGTGCGATAATCGAAGTACACGCGGACGAAGTCGCGGGCGGACAGCTAGTTAAATAATAAAGGAACAATTTCGAAGATTTAGGAAATGCCATGCTCTGCAGCATCTGCTTCTGTATAGTTCAATTAATAAGTTAAGGTGTGCAACGAAGTTATAAATAAATAATCCTAACTAATATCTATTATAAACTAGCTTTTGCCCGCGCGGCTTCGCTCCCGCTCTTCCCTACTTCAGCCTACTATACCCTACTCTACCCTACTATACCCTACTCTACCCTACCCTACTCTACCCTACTCTACCCTACTCTAACCTACCCTACTCTACCCTACTCTATCCTACTCTACCCTACTCTACCCTACTCTACCCTACTCTACCCTACCCTACTCTACTCTACTCTACCCTACTCTACCCTACTCTACCCTACTCTACTCTACCCTACTCTATCCTACTCTACCCTACTCTACCCTACTCTACCCTACCCTACTCTACTCTACTCTACCCTACCCTACTCTACTCTACTCTACTCTACCCTACTCTACCCTACCCTACTCTACTCTACCCTACTCTACCCTACTCTACCCTACTCTACCCTACTCTACCCTACCCTACTCTACTCTACCCTACCCTACTCTACTCTACCCTACCCTACTCTACTCTACTCTACCCTACTCTACCCTACTCTACCCTACTCTACCCTACCCTACTCTACTCTACTCTACCCTACTCTACCCTACTCTACTCTACTCTACCCTACTCTACCCTACTCTACCCTACTCTACCCTACTCTACCCTACCCTACTCTACCCTACTCTACCCTACCCTACACTACTCAAAAAAAAAAAAAAAAAGTAGGTCTTATGTCCGTCTCCTGGTTTTAAGCTACCTCCCCACCAATTTTCGGCCAAATCGGTACAGCCGTTCTTGAGTTATAAAAAGTGTAACTAACACGACTTTCTTTTATATATATAGATATGAAAGTGTGGATGTTTGGATGTTTCTTACTTAATCACGCAAAAACGGCTGAACGGATTTGAATGAAATTTGGCATGCATATAGCCTTTGACATGGAAAAGAACATAGGCTACCTTTTATCCCGATTCTTTAAGTACCTAATGCCACGCGGGCGAAGCCGCGGGCAAAAGCTAGTAATAAATAATAACTCGAAGCCTGAGTCTAGATGAAGTCTATCTATAACAGTTTCAATGTGTCAAAACTGGCGATTGTAGTGTCAGACTGTCAGTGCTTAGGCCTAAATGCAAGTAAAATGTGTTCATGTTTTTAAAAACTAACCAAGATATTTGGGGTCAGCTCTCAGCTCTCGATGCCTGCAAAAATCAGATGTTTAGCACTGGTAAACATTTTTTAAACGATTTTAGGGTTTATCCTCCGGGGTCAACTCTTGCACCCCCTGAATGAAATATTGGTAGGTAATTAATTGAAAATCGAAAGAAAATTTTAATAAATTGTAAACTTTATTTGGTGCGCATTGCAAAGATAGAGCAGAAAAGACGTGCAGTTGTCGCGCATCTTCTTTATCTGTAACATTAAGATTAGACATTTAAAGAAACATTTTTTATGGTTTGTTCAACTGATTTTAACTTCTGTTCCGTAGGCATAAAGATGGCATTAAAATCATCGATGACCGATTTTCATCGGTCATCGATGATTAAAATAAAATAAAGTGGTTACAATACCAACTATTTACTGCAGTCGCCATTTGTCATGCCACCAACGTAATAAATATCTAATGTTATTTTGAACCGTGAATAACCTAGTAACGCCGTTTCTTATCTTCTTTATCTATTATTTCAGTTGTAATGCCGGGCACTCTGGAGAAAGGTGCGAAGTAAACATGTGCAGTAAACACTGCCATTCTTCATACTCAAGGAACACATGCCGTTGTGTACCACGGCAGCAGCATCTGTTCCCTGACTAAGAAGCGTGAACGAGTCTGATAATGCACAGCAGATTATGGACCTGTAGCGCCGGCGCTGAGGACCACCCTAAATACCTACAGGTAAGGCACATCATCCATGGAATTCGTTATACAGGCTTACCTATTTGTAAAGCACTGGCAACCATTTAGGCCTACGTTACTAACATCATAAATAACAACTTTTGATCCATGATTTTTTTTAAAACATGATTCATTTACCAAAAATAAACCCTCCAAGATTTCGTTGTTCTGTCTGACGTTTTATAAGTGCCCATGTAGGCCTTTGTGAAATAAAATATTTTGACTTTGACTTTATCTAAGGGGTGTACTATGCCAAATAGTCGAACATCAATAATCGAACATTTTAAATCGAACACCTAAATACTCATTCGTTCATAATATCGAATGGTTAATAAATCGAAAACTCAACACCTCGAGTGTTCAAAATATCGAATGTTTGATCGAGCGGCCAACGCATCGCACATTCACCCGGAGGACATGTTGGACCATATGGTGGAGGTGTGCCCCGCTTGAATGGAGCACCGCCGTCTCCTCGTGACTCCTCGCCTTGTTACCGGCGATCGCCCTCTTACGCCGGTCCCTGGTACAGGCCGCGGCCGTACGTGTGAGGGAACGGGCTTCCTCATCCACCATTTAATAAGTTTATCTGGGCACCTTAGTCATAAATATTTGTTAATGTCCTGAACAATCTAATAACGCAGTTTCTTATCTTCATTATTTCAGTTGTAAAGCCGGACACTCTGGAGAAAGATGCGAAGTAAACATGTGCCGTAAACACTGCTATTCTTCATATTTAGGGAACAGACGCCGTTGTGTACCACGGTAGCGGCATCTGTTCCCTAAATAAGAAGCGTGAACAGTCCGCTCATGCACAGCAGATTATGAACCTGTAGAGTCGGTGCTGAGGGCCACCCTAAATACAGGTAAGTCACATCATCCATGGAATTCGTTAAATACAGCATTATTTTTTGTTTATGTGAAACCTGAATAGTTTGTTCGTAAATTGATTGATTGATTTTAATTTAATCTAGATGAGGCCGGTCCAGAATCAGTAACTGAATGGATTCCAATAAATTCCAATAGATACCAATAATTAAAGAAAAAAATAGACAAGTTGGACACTAAGTATCTAAAACACAGGTCCCAGTAGACCATGGCGGGCATTAGATGTCAGCACACAAACGGGTGCGAGAGCAAAACAACCCCACAGACGCCCAGATGGCCCGGTGACCACGTATTTTTGCGGGTAACACAACAAGCTTATAACTTTGTGATTTTTCATGATACAGTTATGAAATTTTGTACATAGATTCTTTACATAAAAATACTAGACACGTGTTTCAGGTTTTTTTTTCGACAGGAGTGGGAAATCCTCATGGACGGCCAGGCTGCCTCACAAATGAGCCAGTCTGGACAGTTTCAGACTCCTACTGACTAAAACCACACTCCTGCCTTACATTTAAACCACAGACATGACGTCCGTGCTCTTGTTTAATAGTTGTACATTGTTTGCTGCTGGGCAACTCCACGCGCAAGTGGCGTCACTCCAGAGCACTTTAGCAATACAAACTTTTTTTTTTTATAATGGATAGGCTCGCGTTTGACCACAATCTCACCTGATGGTAAGCGATGATGTGGCCGACGATGGAGCACGCTTGCCTAGAAGCAATCTATTCACTCTTGACTTAAAGACCCTAGGTTATAGCTATCAGGAAACACAGACTCCGGCAGGGAATTCCATTCCTTAGCTGTACGCATAATGAATGTACTCCTAAAACGCTTTGTACGTATAGGTGGGATGTCCACCATGTACCGGTGGCGCAACGCCGTACGTCTTGTGGTCCGATGAACATGTTTCGGGTTTCGCATATACTAAAAATAATGTTATATGAATAATACAAACACTTTTATTAGTAACTAGCGGACTCAATAGATATTAGTATAGTTGTGGAACTAAACCACAAAGTAGAGAGGTACAGAAGTCAATCTACATGCAAAGCGCGCTCGAGCAACGCACACATAGAACAAGCTTGCGGAACTTCTGCAGAAGCAGAGTTCTGTTGGAAAACTTTACAGAGCGTCCCTCACATAGCGCAGTGGTCGCGCACTTCGTTCACCTGTTACAACTAGTCACAAATATTTATTGGTTTTCTTGATATAGTACGAGTAACTCTTTTACATCGTCGTTGTTTCAGTTTTAAAGCCGGATACTCTGGAGAAAGATGCGAAGTCAACGTGTCTATTCCATAAATGGGGAGGACGAAACGGTTTGTGACGCCTCGTCCTCCTCATTCAGGGACAGACTCCGTTGCTTGAACAACAATCATTTCACACGTTCAGTGAAGGTCTGCAAGCCTAGTACGAGTAGGAGGGTGAAAGATGCGACGTTGCTGCCACACATGCTGGTGATCGCACTGACAACACGCAGCAACAAGACCTGCGCAGTGAACTGTGAAGTGAGGCAAGCCATCAACGAAGAGCTACAATATGGGAGTTCATCCATCAGTTGGTCGCTGGTTCGTATCCGGCTCAAGGGACCATGAATAAAACCAATGTTTCTAAGACGAAGACATTTAAAATTCGAAACGAAACCATAGCGAGATGTAAAAAAGTGAGTTCATCTAACAACGCCATCTAGTGACAAAAATTAATAGGTACTACTTTTACATGGTTTCATGAATAAATACGAGTCTATAAAATTATACAACTCTGACAGTCATAAACATTAGACACCAATGATTTCGAAAGGAAGGATGCGCCCATCAGAACATTTCTTAAAAACCTTCTTATTACAAGCAAAAATAGCGACATCTGTGATAACTCATAGGAACTACGTGACAGCCGCACTGCATAGGTGTTCGACGTAACCTTGTTCGCGCGTATGCATTTTTTCGCATATTGGCAGTCAGTATAATTAAATCAATTGCATGCCGTTATAGGTAGGTACATACATAACGATTTCCTTTTTGCGATGATATTTTACAGGTCACTATGAAAATATAATTAAAACAAATTAAATGAGTCTCAATCAGCTTTATTTGAAATTTAAATAAATATAAATATAGATAAATAGATAGATAAATAGGATTAAATATATAGATAAATAGGAATGCGTGAGGCCAACACCTTAATCTCAAGTCGTGGTATTGCCGATCCTTTTAACCTCCGGAGTCCAGCTTTTGAAATTTCAATATCATTGTCACAAAAATGAGCAGAGCATACTCTTGTATTTTTATGAGGCTTGAAATAAGGCTCCTTTCGTTGTTTCCTAATAATTCGACTCCAAATCTCTTTACGCGTTGAATCACTTGGAAATCTGTAAAAAAAAAATTGAGTCGTAATTCGTCATCGCGAATTTGTCCATACATCCATACTTTTACTTATATTATAAATACGAAAATAACTGTCTACCGCGCTTTCATGGCTAAACTACTGAACTGATTTCGATGAAATGTAGTACGGACTAAGCTTGAGCCCCAAGAAACCGCGATAACCGAAATTCACGCGGAAGTAGTCGCGGGCGAAAGCTAGTAGTTTAACGGTCATCTCAGTTAGCGTGAAGAAAATAAAACTACATTTTCAAAATAATTTAAGAATAAAATTTTCAGTTTCAATTAGGTAGGTATCGATTCTAAGCTTTTTTTTTAATGTTTTTGTTTTACCCTTATTGAATATAAAACACATTAGATACCAAAATTCAAAATTACAAGCACTAAGTTCAACAATGAAATAAATAAAAATTACGTCCGTACAAGTTTACTTCGTGCACTTCGCGCGTTCAGTAGCGGCCACACAATGGCTGCCATTATGGTATTCGATAGTAAATTATTTATCGCTATAAAATGTGTTTATTTAATAACTTAATGGTAAAAAAAATAATGTCATGTTACTTACCGATGATACGATATCCCATGATCCTTTTTAACCTTTGTATCATAATTTTTGCAGCCTTTTACCACACAACTAGGCATTTTTATGACAAGCAAATATTCGTTCACTCCCGCACACGGACCACTGTCAACTGAGTCGCGTTGGCCCTAAACTGTAATTTTAGGGCCAGCGCGCTAGTGCCATTTAATCGCGCGATTGGCCTGGTCCTTACGCTAGTAATATATATGTCAATGTTAGACACAAAATATTTTGAAATTAACTTGTACATATGTGAAAGCGCCAGGGTAACCCGCTAAATTCAAATTCCTTTATTTTTTTTTTTTGCATTTTATAGGTCAGAGTGGCACTGAGAGTCTGTGAACTGCAAAATACAAAAACTTAAAATTAAAAAATATTTAAAATAACCCAATCCCGCAACTGACACTTTTGATTCGGGATTGGATTCCCTACTTTTTTTCTTGGGAAATCATCCAATGACATCTCCCGCCGCCGCCGCCAGCCTTACTGACTAAACCCCACTCCTACGTTCCTCCGTCTTCTTGCATTCCAAGGCCGTTTTCTTTCAGAAGCGAACCCATGGCCCCCGTAAGATTCGACCCTGCTGGGCTCCTACGGTTTTGCTGACATCTCTTTGAGGCGCGCGTGGAACTCTATGCACCGTCGACGACGCCGGACGGTTACCGTATGGACGGTGAGCTACCCATTATGCTGGAAATCGGGATCGGAATCCCGGCAGCTGGGGCGTGAGGATTTTTCCTTCGCGCGTGCGGCCGCCACCTTTGCTAGCATTACCTACTGCTCAGCGACCACCTGCCACTCCTCCTTATTGTTTTCATTTATATTACAACTCTATTGACTACACTATAACATTCCATTATTTTCGACTACTTACCAAATCACGTGGCGACCGAGCTTCAGCCGCGCGTTAGTTATGGTCCCAACGCGTGATTGGTAGTTACGTTCGCTCGAATATTCTCGATGCCCGCCCGTGCTCGCACACCCTCGCTATCTGTAAGTCTCAGTCACTCATTTGACAAGTCACATGTTCCTGGTGATTGGTATTAGTAATTTAGATGGATGATCTAAATAGTGCACACTGCCACGGTGCGGCCGCCGAGTGGTGATCGCTTTGAGTACGCGCGAATCATATAAACGCGCCCTGACATAAACTTACAGAGCGTCCGAAACAGCGCAGTGATCGCGCACATCGTTCACATGTTACAAACAACTAGTCACGAATATTTATTGCTTTTCTTGATCATAGTAGAGTAACTCTTTTACACCGTCGTTGTTTCAGCTGTGAAGCCGGATACTCTGGAGAAAGATGTGAAGTCAACGTGTCTGCTCCATGAATGAGGAGGATGAACCGGTTTGTGATTGCACAGCAGTCAGCTGTCAGCTGTGCACTCACAAACCGGTTCATACTCCTCGTTCACGAACAGCTGACTTTGTGGGTAAAAGATGCAACGTTCCTGTCACATACGCTGGTGATTGCGCTGACAGGCCTGCGCAGCGATGTGAGGCAAGTCCTCAAAGAAGAGCTGCAACATATCCTGCAATGCTTATAAAAATCCCCATTTTGGTACCCTGACATAATTCTTCATTAAGTACCTACCTATATTACGTAAGGTGAAATTTCACTTAAAATAACAGTTTTTCAGAGGTCTTTACTGTACTAGTTTAATAATGATTTGATTTCAGCGTAAACCTAGATAATATCCTATAGATTTCCAAAATATCTAGAGAATTATGTGTAATAACATGACGTAAGAACCATAAATTACAGTGGAAGACGGGTGCCTGGACTAGGTTCTTTACAGAACCTTTGTGTCAGGTGTTAGGTCACCAGGCCCCCTTAAACAAAGTTGGCGATTAATCATTGTTGTACTGAAGACAATTTGATTCACATAAATACATTTTAATAATCACATTAATTATAATAAACTAACGGCCCGTCTCGGCTTCGCACGGGCAATAAATACAGCCTGTGTTCCTCGGGGTGAATGTAGCTTTCCAATGGTGAAAGAATTTTTGAAATCGGCTCAGTAGTTTTTGAGTTTATTGATTACAAACATACACACAAAAATACAAATTTACCCTCTTTATAATATTAGTGTAGACTAATTAAAAATGTATCTGGGGTTTGGCATTCTTAATTTTCTAATTTTTTTAAAGCGGGAAGTTATATGACTTCTCCCGCTCGAGGGTGGTAAAACTTTTACTTTTACTGACTAAAACTATCTATGTTCCTTCTTTGCCTTCGTTCCAGGACCCCGGGTTTCTCTTCCGAACAACCCAGGGCCCCCCTATGGTGACAGGAAAAGGAGGTCGGGACCCCGGTGGCTAGGGCGTGACGAAGTCTGTCTCATGAGTGCGCCTGCTTCCTTCGCTAGCGTTACTAGGACGGAGACGAACGCCTGCCATTGGCTGGCCTTGGCCTGTACCAGGGCCCGGCGTGAGAGGTCGTTGCCGCCGATCGCCTACAACGCATACCTACTGCATACAACGGGTGACACCCGGGCATTTCTTCCGCACGAATCCAGTGCATTATCCTCCCGCACTAACCATGTTTGGTGAGGACCTGCGTCATGTGGAAGCTGAGGACGCCTTGAAGTCCTTCCAGCCGCTCATCAAAGAAGCGAAAGAAAACAAAACGTTGCTCCAAACTAGGAATTACTCCTTTATAGCGAGTGCGTTCACAAACATACTCACATCCTTACATAAGACACCCAGACCCGGAACCTATCTGTAGGCTAATAAGTCAACCGACTTGGGAATTTTGTATAATATTTAATCATTTAAAAAAATTCTTATATTCGATACTTTTCATAAAGTTCTTTTGTTAGTAAACAATGGTCTCTATCTCTTAATCAACCTTGATTATTGAACCCTTGTTGACTACATCAGATTTAATTAAATCCTAATCATTACCAAAGTCGTTTAACTTATTAGACAGACTCTACAAATACTTGCTCCGTGCGGGGATCGAACCCGCGACCCGCAGCACAGCAGCCAATCGTTCAACCACTGCGCCAACCGCTAATTTTGTTAGTATACAATAACAAAATATATATGTATGATTATATCATTAGTAACGTACCCTCCACAGCTGTCCATGGCGATATCATAGCAGTAGACAACCAACGTGGATTAAAGATTGCCATCAATTGTTTTGTTAGGAAGAGCAGGATTTAATGAAAACGAGTGTATACTAGATCCATCCTTCCAAATAAGTGATTGTGTGACTGGGTCATAGGCAACCCGCTTGAAGTGTCCGTTCGTAACTAAAAGTTGTATTGTCTTGATGTATCAAAGCCGAATATTGACGTGTTCAAGTGTTTGTCATGGATAAAAAAGTACCCTGTAGTCAGCTGGATCGTAAGTTATTGATCAGATCTTATTGCCACAAAAACACGAGTTGTTGGGCAATTAAAATATTCAATCAGTACCTAAACCATTTTTTATCATTCAAGTGTTTGTCATGGATAAACACTACTTTTCTTTATTCCGTGGATAAACAAGTACCCTGTAGTCAGCTGGATCGTAAGTTATTGATCGGATCTTATTGCCACAAAAACACGACTTGTTTGGCAATTAAAATATTCAATCAGAACCTAAACCATTTTTTATCAAAAAGAGGCCAAAACTCATCGAAAATTGTTTTTAGATTAATTTAATTATAATAATATGAATAAGAAACTATCTCGGATTATAAAATAATTTATTTATTTATTGCCTATATTTGAAAATACTGTGTAATAAAAAGTATACTTTAATATTAATGGTTTCATTTCTACCCCACTATGAATACGCCTTCACTTAGCAGCTGTACTGATGAATCACTATTTTCTCAACGCGAATACACTACAGTGCAATTCTTTAAGGACCACTGATTTTGCACATCTATATATAATCGTACCTATAATAAATCTGTAGAAAATTTTAGTCGTGCGCGCATCACATAAAATGTACGAAATGGATTTAGATAACTGTTATACATTAAATATAAACACAAGCGCTGCTTAGCTTGGGACTAGACGGCATTATGTGATAGTTGTGGAATATTATTATTAACTTTTAAACATTAAAATTGTGTCCGCAGGAAAACTAAGGTTGCCGACATAGCACAAAGAATTGCCATACTTAAGTGGCAATGAGCAGGGCACATTACTCGCAGAACAGATGGCCGTTGGGGCCGAAAGGTTTTGGAGTGGCGACCGCGTACCGGAAGATGTAGCGTTGGAAGGCCTCCTACAAGGTGGACCGATGACCTGGAGAAGGAAGCGGGAAACCGATGGATGCGGGACGCACAGGAACGTTCGATGTGGCGACGCTTGGGGGAGGCCTATGTCCAACAGTGGACGTGTATCGGCTGAAATGTTGATGATGATGATGATGATTAAAATTGTGTGTAACTTGATATTGAATGATACCAATTCCAAATAACTAACTTTATTTTTAATTAAATATTTATAATGGTAACGGTTTATACCATCAGTTGAATAAAAATTGAACGATACGAGAAGCAACAAGAAAGGCGGGGTCAAGAAATAAAATACAAAAAACGTATATTAAACAACATTTATATTTTAAAATAACATTTATCTATCTACATTACAATTTAAGTTAGTTTCCTATCTAGCTTTGGACGAGTTATTGAGGTCGTTACAATTCAAATATAATCGCATGCTTGATCAAAAAGAGACGTAACTCAAAAAAGTGGGTATTTGAAAATTGAACCTTATTTTTGAAACAAATGTTTTCAGATTCAAACACTAACTTTTTGGGTTAGGTCTGTTTATGAAGCATACGAAAGTTACAATATATTTGTGACAACAGTTAGGTACGATTCTGATGCCAATGTAATGTCCATATCGATAAAACTGAGGCAAGCTACAATCCTGGCTTACCAGGGCTGCAGGTTGTTTGGAAGTCTGCGTGACTGAAACGCAAAGGGCGACTGAAGGAACACAGGGTTTTAGTCAGTAAAAGTCTGACACTTCTCACTTCGCCCGGAGTAAAAAGTTGTTCAATAATTTCTAACCTCAAAAAAAGGAGCACCCTTAGATATTAGTATTCGTAGGGGCGATCAGCGGTGGCGACTTCTCGCGCCGGGCCCTGGTACAGGCCATGGTCCGGAACGAGGAGGAATGGTAAGAGCTCGCCTCATTCTGCGTAGCAGTAATGCTAGGAAAGGAGATAGCCGCACGCGGAAACGGACGTCCTTAGGCGCCAGCAGCCGGAATCTAGACCCCGATTTTCGGCTTGTGGACGACAAGCAATGGGTAGCTCGCCGTCTGGCCGCCTGGTAACCGTCCGGACCGAGCCAGAGTCTTCGACGGTGCGTAGTGTTTCACGCGCGCCTGTTCAACGAGATGTCAGCGAAACGGTAGCCCAACAGGGCCGAAGCCTACTGGGGCTATGGGTTGACTTCCGAAAGGGAAACCTGGAACGCAAGGCATAGAAGGAACATAGGTGTGGTTTTAGTTAGTAAAAGTCTCACACGCTCCCGCTCTGGTCTGGAGCAAGAGAAGTCATCATCAGTCAACAGCAAAAACAAAATTAGATTTATCGATGTTGACATTCATTGGCTAACAATATAAATGGCACATCTTAAATATTAAGTAAACAAGTATCTGTACAGGTCGTCAAATTTTTTCTGGATCGTAAAAAATTAGGCACATCCATGAAGCCAAACTTTTATTTATTTTCATATTGTAAGTTTAATTTTTACTTTGTTTCAGTATTTTTTTATTTAATTATTACCTGTTATATTGTGTTTTGATAGTACAATCACAATACAGTATACAGGGTAATTTTTAAAACGCTAGCAACCTCTTAGGTACTAGTTAAGAACATCATATACAACAACTTTTGTTCTACGACTTTTTACAAAACATAACACATTTACCAAAAACAAATCTTCAAGATTTTGTTGTTCTATCTAACACATTTCAACTCTTTATTTTGCTGTATCTACTTACGGCTCCCGCGCACTGTTCTCGTAGTAATAGTAAGCAGGCTTTCGAAACATTGTCATCACACCTAGCAAACTTTCGCGCCATATCCGTGTTCTCGACCTTAGAATATTGATACGCCATCATGTAAAAAGCCGCACTGCTGAATTTCGCTACAAGAACACGTATGACGCGACGCAAGCGCATCATTACTACTAGTAACCGACTAGTTAGGGTCGCTCGTAAATAGGTGAAGTTCATGTTCGGCTACCCTCCGCTATTGTACTATCGCTTGCTTCGCATAGACTTCGTAATATTTAGAACGTTCAATTTAAATATTTTTATTTATGTATGAAAATCTGATGAACCAAAATATGATACATTTTTAAAAGTCGTAGAACAAAAGTTGTTGTTTATGATGTTCTTAACTAGCACCTAAGAGGTTGCTAGTGTTTTACAAATAACCCTGTATATGTCTTGGCCAGATCTTAGAAATTGATCACTTCATGATATTGCCAAATAAAACTGGCCAGATTGTTTGAAACGTTTAAGTTTGATGATATTTCAATCCTTTTTTAGCCTACTTTCTTTAGACCTTTTATTATCATTGAAATTCTACATCAATGATATGGTCAAACGAAGATATAAAAATTAAAAATATTAAAACGATCTGGCCAGTTTTAGTTGGCCATATCATAAATTAATCAATTCTAATATCTGGCCACAACATAAACAGGGTTATTTGTATAACACTGCCAACCTATCAGGAATATGTTACTAACATCATAAACAACAACTTTTGTTCTATGACTTTTAAAAAATTATCTATCATATTTTAGTTCATCAGATTCAAATACAAAAATAGAAATATTTAAATTGAACGTTCTAAATATTACGAAGTCTATACAAAGCAAGCGATAATACAATAGCGGAGGCGAGCGGGATCGAGCGACGGGGGTGCTTGATGCACTTGCGTCGCATCATACAGACGTAGGTAGGTATAGCAAAATACAGAGTTGAAATGTGTTAGATAGAACAACGAAATCTTTTAGTTTTGTTTTTGCTAAATTAATTGTTTTGTAAAAAGTCAAAGAACAAAAGTTGTTGTTTATGTAAGTATAGTCTGTCTAATAAGTCAACCGACTTGGGAATTTTGTATAATATTTAATCATTTAAAAAATACTTATATTCGATTCTTTTTAGAAGGTTCTTCTGTTAGTAAACAATTATCTCTATCTCTTAGTCGACCTTGATTATTGAATCCGTGTTGACTACATCAGATTTAATTAAATCCTAATAATTACCCAAGTCGTTTAACTTATTAGACAGACTCTAAGATCATTGTTATGGTAAGGCATTTTTATTTAAGTATTTTGATACTTGTCCAGACCGTTTTAATTATTTTTTTACTTATTGCAGCAACATATTACATTCAGTGTGACCAGCGTTAAAAAACGGCAACAGTAAAAAGTCTAGATTTCAATAAATTGAATACAAAATCTGTCTATATACATTTGTTTTGAGCACCTATTTGATTTAGTAACTTTATTTACATTATTTACAGATCTTTTTACATTTTAAAGCCCCTCGACCACGGCGACTTTTTATCCGACATCGAAAAGGAGGAGGTTCTATGTTCGGCTTTTTTTTATGGTGGGAAAATCATCAATGACAACCCCCGCTCTTGGGTGGAGCGGGAGATAGTGTCAGACTCTTACTGACTAAAAACCCACCCCGTTCCTTCAAGCCTTCATACCGGGGCTCGATTTGATGTTCGGCTGAATGTATATTTTTTTTGTAGCGATGCTGATACGCTACCAACGCGCGTTAGTCGTATTTGCAAGCGCTATAGATTTTTTTTTATTATTATTATTATTGATAGGCTTGCGTTTGACCACCATCTCACCTGATGGTAAGCGATAACGTGGTCGACGATGGAGCAAGTTTGCCCAGAAGCAATCTATTTACTCAATCAGACCCCTAAGTTGTAGCTATCAGGAAACACAGACTCCGTCAAGGAATTCTACTCCTTGGATGTACGCACAAAAAATGTGTTAAAAGATGCGAACGCGCGACAGTATCGCGACTGTATCGAAGCGAACGCGCGACAGCATCGCGACTGTATCACTACAAAAAGTCGCCGTGGGCGATTGCCCTTACAGTCTTGTGATGGTGTGACTCTTGATGGGTATAACAGATATGAGACATCATTTATAATACAGATTTATTTCCACGCCAACTATTAAGGGTGAGTTGCACCATTTAACTATAACGATAACCAAACCATAACCAGCCGTGAAACGGCCGCCTATTGGTCATTTCGACGATCTGACAACTGTTAACGGCTTTGTTATCGTTATAGTTAAATGGTGCAACTCACCCTAAGTTATTAACCCTGTAGCCGCTTGTGTCAGATTATCCGACGAGTGTTTAAGTGTCCTGACCGCCAAGGTCGTGTGATCGCGACAAGGTACTCCCTCTCGTTTAGATCTTCAATCAAACAAAGAAGAGCTGACGAGATGCGAGTATTTGGTCGTGGATGTGCGACCCTCGCGGAATAAACACGAGTGTTTGTCGAATATATACGACGTGGGCGGTAAAAAGGATAATTAAAATGATTTC
Organism: Mythimna ferrago; assembly: GCA_910589285.2. Taxonomy (NCBI): domain Eukaryota; kingdom Metazoa; phylum Arthropoda; class Insecta; order Lepidoptera; family Noctuidae; genus Mythimna; species Mythimna ferrago. The sequence goes on from OU342696.1 coordinate 20,929,131, forward strand.
TTAATAATTAACAAATGTTTTTAAAAAATAAACATGAACAGTATTTTTTTTATTTTTACAAGTGGCAACACTCTGGTGCGATTCTTGTGTTGCCATATAAACGACAATAAAAATCCTTAAAATTATATACATTTTTAAAATGATATGACTACTTTTGTGCTTGGTATTAATTTTAAAATACCAATTTATTTTTGGAGATAAAAAATATCTAAGAAAAACTTAAAAATAAAGATTGTTTCAATTCCATATTTTCATTATGAGGCTTCATGAAGTTGACTTATTTAATTTAATGATGATTATTGATCTTGTAAATCGATCAACAATCTAAAAAAAATGCCGATCACAATAAATTTATTCCAAAAATTAGGAACAGCATTCCACAGGAACATTACGTTCAAATCTTTTTTGCATCTTAAGGTTTCTGCGATCCTGGTAATACAGATTATGGGGCCATATGTTTTGGTCACTTCCTGAAAATGAAAAAGTACATGGCCAAGCATGAACCATTTTACCCAGGCACAAATCTTTTAAGAATTTGTGCTAATATTTGATCGCTAACCGGCTTTGGTGGACAAAGGAGAGCAATATATAGGTTTGGGAGATTTTGTCTAGCCCTCCCGTGCTTGAATAGTTCTAGAACGTAAGTAATAATAGTAACATTTGATTGACGAAAACCGCTCTTAGTTCTCCGTAATAAAGGCTATAAATATAGTGTAACATGAACTTTTACACTTGAGTTCATAATTCGAGACAATTTAAATCTATCACCACCAATACAAATATCGACATTAGCTCTGTGTATTTTAAGTTGACCATTTGTACAAAAATCCTCAAAAGGTGGGTTATAATGGCCAAATAAAAAATAAAGTTTCTTTCAAGTAAACTTGAAATCTGTAATTTTTAACATAGATTTGTTATTAAAAAATTTGTTAAATTACCTAATCGAATTCTGAATTAAAATATAGCACAATATTTAAAATAATATCGGCACCGAGATTTAAGTACATAACTAACGCCAAACCATGTCATTATTTTGTACTACCTAAGACTCTTGTCTACCAGGATGGCATAAAGTACTAAGAGGTGAGTTAGTATTAAGGGAATCGTATGACTGTGGTACCTATCGCGTCGTCGCTGCAGGCGTGAGCGAGAGCGCTCTCGAACTCTTGTGGGAGGTATACCTGCAATGAAATTATCAATATTAAGAGAGTTCTTATCATCAAGGCTGGAGTGAATAAAATCTTAATTAAGGTGTATAGTCCCTTGAACCATCTGACCGAAATTATGTAAACGCAACTCTCGCACTCGCATAGGCGGCAGTACGCAAATCTGTGTATTTGTTTGCGGCCAGCAGCGCCCGGAAAGCGCTTTAAATCCATTTTCTCTGCGAGATATTGATTGATTTACATATGCAATGTTCACTTTGAAGAATATTTAACCAACAATTTTTATGTGTAAAAATGTTTCTAAAGGTCCAAGCCGTTTCGAAGGAGTAGGGAAAAGTTGCGTAAAGTTGCGAAATTGCTAATTTTTTTTTTTAACAAAAGTATTAATTGCACGATAAAATAAAATGTTGATATTATTGTTCATGAATCTATAATAAACATATATTTTTTTCAAACCAATTGACTCAGCCGTTACGGAGGAGTAGGCCTCGGAAAATCATTGTTTTATGGCACTTTTCGGGCGCTTGGCCCTTAACTGGTGCGCTTCACCGTCAATGATTGCGTCACTGCTTACCATCAGATGGGATCGCAGTCAAGCACTAGTTAAAATCTCTCCTCTCTCATTAAATCGTTTGTTTTTTTGGATACATTTTTTATTATGTCTTTGTTTTTTTTTTTTTTTACAACAAACAATATTGAAGGCAAACGATTGAGAGCTTTAAGCACACAGGTACCATCGCGGTAATTTTTGCCTGATAACGTAAAAAATTTTTCGCTTGAACCCTGAGGCGCGGCGCCAAACCAAACCCTTTGAAGTTTTCGTTTCAAGTGCAAGCAAAAATGAACTTAACTGTAGTCAGGCGCAAGTGTCTTTGATGGTACTAGGGAATACCAGGCGCACAGAGACTTGAGATACGACACTACACTAATTTTACATCGCAACGTTCATTAGGAATCAATTTACGAATAATTAAAAGTCACTGAACTTCAGTCGAAAAAATCCTGCTTAAAACTATGGGGTGTCTGGGCGTCTATAACTATGATGTACAGGTTTGGGGGTAGTTCTCACCTTGTCAAGTATGGGCGCCAAGGCGCCGCGGTCCACTAGCTTGGCGAGCGTGTCCAGCCCGTCTCGTAGTCTGAACCTGTCTTCGAGCCAGTCGGTGTTGGAGCCGCAGCCTAGCAGCCACTGGAAGCACGGATACATTTGAAAATTGATCAAGAAGGTCGAATATAGAGCTGTGGGATTGTTCCTAAGAGTTACCATAGCCCTGGAACGCAAAAGGCAACTGAAGGAACACAGGTCGGTTGTAAGACGGGTTTCTGGATAGCGTGTTTTGAGTTAAGGACATTTCAATCCCTACTTTAATTTCAAATTTTGACAGATTGTCAAGCTAAAGTTTGAGAAATACTGAACATTACTGGTTCGAGACGGTGTGGGAGAAGAATGTCTGGATGGACGTGGGGGACGCCTTTGCCCAACAGTGGGACAGTAATGGCTAAGAAAATAAAATGCTTAAATCAGAAATCGGAGGACAGTTAGTAAAATTATGACATTCCTGAAAATAGGTCTTACAATACCGTCGTCAAAATATGATTATTTACTAAGGTTTTTCAGGTTCTTAACATCAAGTTAGCCAAAGCGCAATGTCCGCATTCACGCTAGGGTATACCTGACAGGTTTGCCTGTACAGTTGAGTTGTACAGGTAAACCGGAGCGTGTATGTTGCACAACTGAGTAGATTTCTATACAAGCTGACCTCTGACAGGTATAACTGTGCAAGTAAACCTGTCAGGCAAACCCTTACGTGTATGGTTACCTTTAGGGAGATCCTAACTAATATTATAAATGTGAAAGTGTGGATGTTTAGATGTTTGTTACTTAATCACGCAAAAACGGCTGAACGGATTTGGATGAAATTTGGCATACATATAGCCTTTGACATGGAAAAGAACATAAACTACTTTTTATCCCGGAAAAACATCTTATTCCTACGGGAAAACGCGTTTAGAGTGCGATAACCGAAGTACACGCGGACGAAGTCGCGCTATACGCGCATATACGCGCAATACGCGTATATAGGCGCAAAAACGTATTTTAAAAATGTTTTTTTTTTAATTCCGCGTTAATTCATTGAACTTGTTTTTTTTTTGTTGTTCACTCGAAGAACCAAATGAATGAAAAATATTCAAAACTTTGAACTCACTCTAAAGACCCTGTAAGTGTAGAATGTGGTGGCGAACACGATGGCGAATGGCGTCGGCAGTCGGTCGGAGATCAGCGGACCTGGCCGCAGGTCCAGGAAAGCTCTGCGCGGCGCTGTCGCCCTGGTGGGGAAGTTGGTGTTTTAGTTTAACGAAATGCCATCGAAACAAAATAACTTGTTAAGATACAGTTATAATTATATTTTTAATGCTCATGTCCCTACCGTTTTTAGGCACTTCACTGTTTTTCGCACTAGTGCGGAAAAATGCGAGAGCTGCTACCGCCACAATTTATTGTACTACTCTGTCAAGAAAGTACCGGGAAAAGACCAATAAATACACAAAATTTTTGTTATTCGTCCAAATTTATTTTATCACCTTCAAAGTATGCCCCTTCAGAAACGATACACTTAAGCCAACGAATAATCCAATCATCAAAACATTTTTTAAACGCTGTTTCCGAAATTGAGTTCAGTTCTCGCCGCAAATTCTCCTTTGTGTCTTCTACAGATTGAAAACGGGTGCCACGAAGTGGTAATTTGAGTTTAGGAAAAAGATAGAAGTCGGCTGGAGCCATATAGAGAATATGGTGGCTGCTCGATGGTATTTGTTGAGTGTTTGGTCAAAAATTCGTTTACAATGATGGCCTTGTACGAAGGCGCATTATCATGGTGCAAAATCCAAGAATTTTCTTTCCACAAATCTGGCCTTTTTCGTCGAATTTGCTCTCTTAAATGCCGCATAACGCTCAAATAATATTCTTTATTTATCGTTTGATCTTCCGGTAAGAATTCCGAGTGCACAACACCGCGATAGTCAAAGAAAACAGTCATCATGACTTTGACTTTTGATCGACTTTGGCGTGGTTTTTTCGGTTTTGGTTCAGTTGGAAGGCGCCAATCCGAAGCTTGTTGACTTGTTTGCATGTCAAACTCGTAAACCCACGTCTCGTCGCCAGTAACAATGCGTTTCATGAATGTTGGGTCGGAATTGACTCGTTCTAGCATGTCCTCAGCGACTCTCATGCGATTAAGTTTTTGGAGAAAATTCAGGTCTTTTGGGACTAGCCGAGCGGCAACATGTTTCATACCCAAATGATTAGTCAAAATGGTACGGATCGACTCGTGAGGTACAGAAAGTTCTGCGGCTATCTCTCTCAAACTTGAATGAGGATTTTCAGCCACTATTTCCTTCACTTTTGCGATGTTAACTTTAGTTGCAGCTGTTGATGGCCTACCAGAGCGAGACAAATCTTCCATCACATCTCGGACGCTTTTGAATGCTTTGTACCACTCATAAGCATGTGTTTTTGATAAAGTCGATTCACCGTAAGCCTTCTGTAACATTTTCAATGACTCCGAACACGAAATTCCATGGGCGATGCAAAATTTAAGACAAACTCTTTGTTCGGTGTTTTTGTCCATTATGAAATTCGCAATACACACTAGATATGATATAACTAAAAACAGCACTGTATTTAATATAAAAAACGATGTAACTCAAACTCCGCGCCAAAATGGAAAACAGTTGTGCCAATCTAGCAACAACAAAAAAATCTAAAATTTGAATTTGGAACCATAAACAAATCATCCATTCCCGATACTTTTTTGACTGAATGTATATATCGTATCAGGCTGGGCGCAAGCGACCCCTACGTGTCGCGAATCAACCCCCTTTTTTTATTTATATCTTCGTAATAGTATTGAAAAACGTCGTTTGATACACGTGGAGATTTGCCACTGCAGCACTCGGTTCCAGAACACAGAACACCCTCGCCTATGGCTCAGGCGAATTCCGTCTTGGTCGCAATGACAAACTTTCATCAACTTATATCAAAATGTACTATTTTTTGTTTTTAAGAACCCTATCAACTAACCCTTTCAAATAACCTATCAACACGAACCTTTAGGTATTACGTTCGTGTTGAGTGTGTGAATTTTTTTTGTATATTGTCTTTAACTAATGTAATTGGCGGATAGCCGTTTTTGTTAAAGTAAAACCATAAATAAATAAAAATAAATAAATTTATAGATTATACCGCCATATAAGTACGACACTTATTTGAAACAGATACCGCGAAATCGTCCGCCAGACGACTCTGTAGTATTTGCGTATAACGTCAAACTGATAGATTCTCAAAAATGCTTAGTCAATTCGTATCAATTTATTACTTGAAATAAGTAAAATCATTACTATTAGAAGTTATGATTAAATTAATTAGGAGTGACGTCTATGACACGATGGCGCGGCGAGCCAATCACTGACACTCCCCGCCCCTGCGTCTCACTTCGCACCACTAAAGAGACCGAATATTTGACTTCTGCGCAACTTGAAGCCAGCGCTCAAGATCCGTGCCGGTAATTGTACAAAGAGATATTCGTAATTCTAAAACGAAACTAATAAGGCTACATACTTGAGCAGAGCAGGTTTGTTGGCGAACGTGAGCGGCGGAACCTCCGCGGCGGCACAGGCCAGCACGGCGTCCCAGGGGCCCGTGCGCTTCGCGCGCGCCTCCAGGCTCGTCCACGCGCCCGTCTCGCGGTTACCCTCGATGTCCACGAAGTCCTGCGCTCCTGGTATCGTGAGACGTAATACGTTATTTATATGCCAAAAACAGCTATTGGAGCCGTCACACCCGGTGAAGATACTATTATATGTCTAGTTCTAGTTAGCCTATTATGTCCCACTGCTGGGCAAAGGTTCATTTTACTTGTAACAAGTATCGCCCTACATATTTTTGATTTGGAGCTGCACTATTTGCTGCTATATTATGTTCTAACGAAAATTACGCGGACGCAGCAGACTAAAAATTTTCACATTCACAGAATCTGAGTTCCAAATCACGGCCGTAAATCCCGCCCTCTTTCAGTAGTGACTAGAGGAACGCCAGGCATCTTCACCTTCGACCTGACACAAGTCTTTACTACACAACATAAGTCCATGAGGTACCTGAACGGGATTCAGGAGGAAGAAACTGTGCGGATCACCCGGAGGACATAATCGAGCATACGGTGGAAGTCTGAAATAAATATTACCCAAGTCCTTCAAAGTGAGCGCGGCATGCCTGGGCGCGACCACAGTGACGTGCACGCCCCACGTGCTCAGCAGCTGCACGAGCGCGCAGCCCTCGCCGCTCGCCGCGCCGCACACCGCCACGCTGCAACACGCCTTTATGATAGCCTGGTAACTCTAGCTCAAGTTTGTACGAGAAATGAAGAAAGACAAGGAAATTGAAAACTTAAAATGATTAGTTTTTGACGAGTTTTTTCACAACTGTATAATACGTAATAAACTGACTCTTTTTCAAGCAGTCAGCCTGAAAAATAAAAAATAAAAACAATTCGCGGGTAACCCTAGTTCTTTCACCCTTATAAAACCAGTAGTAAAAGTAACCGAAACAGAAATATATCACTATCTCCTTTGCATTGCTAACGCTATCTCATAATATGGCATACACTCTCTCTGTCTTTAGCATAATGAATGAGTCGTTAGAAAAAATATAGGTATACAGAAATTGAAAGGTTCTATCATTTAGCACTTTCTTCATTACTTTGTAACCAGGATATAAACATTTTAAGCGCTTACCGTTTTCCTTTGCAGTTCTCAGGAGTGTAGGAGAGGTTGCGGAGAGCTATTAGGGCTTCGCCCCCCGCCCAGGGCAAGGACGCCGCTGTATCAGCTGCCAGGTTGCGGGGACGCTTGCTCACTCGGGTACTAGGATAACAAAGAGATTAAGTCAAGAGTGAATGGGTTACTTCAAGTTCTAGGCAGGCGTACTTCAACCACAAAATACATAGGTACTTTAACTGCGGCCGTGCACATTATGCGTTTTCGTTGATAAGACGATAAGACTCTCTTCTAGAACCATATTTATGAAACCGATAAACTGTAATTTTATCATTTGTATGCTGTCCACAGACGCCATCATACAATACCGCTGGTTCGCTACCAGGCTTGCATAGACATAGATAGTTTTAATTTAAGAATAATTTCACACAAATGATTAAATTAAATTATTATAGTTTTCGTTGATATGACGATGTACTCCCTTTTATACTCTGTTCAAAATAACATTAAAAATTTATGAAAACCTTTTATTACTGTCCGTTCAACGGATTTTAACTTTTATTACGTTGCGCGTTGGTGACATGGCAAATGACAATAGTTGGGATTGTTACCACTTTTTTGCTTTTAATGCCATCGTTATGGCTACGAAATAGAAGTTAAAATCGATTGAACAAACAGTAAAAAAAGTTTCTTTAAATTTCTATTCTTAACACAAATAGAACTATATTTATGAAATCAATAAACTGTAATTTTATCATTTATGAGCCATAGACGTCATCTAACAATGTCGCTGGTATCGTTACCAGGCTTGCATAAACCTTCAAGAAGTTAAACGTACCTGCGTATAGTTAGCAGTTCAGTGGCAGCGCCGCCGCTCCATTCTGAGACACATCCCCATACTTCATCACCCATTTCTAAGTCCGTCACTCCTTGACCGACATCTAGTACCACGCCTGGAAAAACATCATATTTTAGTATGGTTAGCTTTTTAATTGAAGTTTGATTTTTTGGGTGAATGAAATGTTTGATACACAGGACTATGTTACTAACATCATTATAAAGAATAATTTTTGTTCTATGACTTTTAAAAATATGATAATTTTTAAAAGTCATAGAACAAAAATTATTCTTTTCTTTCAAAAATTTTTCTTTCTATTTTAGTTCATCAGATTTTCATACAAAAATAAAAATATTTAAATTGAACGATCTAAATATTATGAAGTCTATGCGAAGCAAGCGATAGTACAATAGCGGAAGGGCGCGATCGGGCGGCGGGGGTGCTTGGTGCGCTTGCGCCGCGTCATACAGACGTAAGTAGATATGGCAGAATACAGAGTGTAAATGTGTTAGACAGAACAACGAAATCTTGAAGGTTTGTTTTTGATAAAGGAATTATTTTTCGTAAAAAGTCATAGAACAAAAGTTGTTGTGTTCAACAAGGTGGACCGATGACCTGGTCAGGGTCGCGGGAAACGGATAGATGCGTAACGCACAGGACCGGACGTTGTGGCGACGCTTGGTGGAGGCCTATGTCTAACAATGGACGTCTTTCGGCTGATATGATGATGATGATGATACCAGGCTACCATAATGAAGCAGGAGCTTACCCGCGAACCCTCTGCCCACGGTGACGTGTCCGCGGTAGATGAGCGAGCGCAACATGTGCGCGCGGCCGCGCAGCGCGCCGCGGTCCACAGTGCAGATACTGAACGCTTGCACACGGACTAAAACCTCACCCGCACCAGCACCTGCAACATTTAAAACTGCTTTTAGGTACGCAATTTACAGTTTTCTGCACTAGTGCAAAAAAGTGAGCGAGCACACCCCCGCCACAATTAATTGTATGTATCGTGTATTAAAAAACGTCGTTTATACACATGCAAATTTGTCAAGGCTGCGATCCAATTGACCTATACTGAACTGTTACACAGGCATGCGAGCGAGAAAGAGGGATGGAGCTATACACCCTATTCCATCCCGCTTTCTCGCTCGCACGTTTGACATTTAACAAGGCAAGGTAAGGCCCCAGGTGTGAGTATTACCAGGAGCCACGGCGTCCTCTACCAGGATGACAGACTGGTCGGCCTGCGAGTGCAGCGCGCGCGCGTGCGGGCCGGCGGGCACGCGGCGCGCCACCTTCAGCCCTATGAGCACGCCCGCGCTGCCGCCCGCCACCACGCCGCACACAAAGATCAGCATGCCGCGACGCCATACTGGAAAAATACACATCAAAATATCCACAAAATTTGAATTATCTATAGGGTTATTTGTAAAACACTGGCAACCTCTCAGGACTATGTTACTCCGGGCCTTGGTCGAGGCCATGGTCCGGAGCGAGGAGGAGTGGCAGGCGGTCGCCGACTTCTGCGAAGCAGTAATGCTCGCTAAGGAGGAGGCCGACCGCATCAGGCAACGGCGCTCTCGCCGCCGCCGGGATTCCGATCCCGATTTCCAGCCACCGTAGGCGCGCGCTTGCGGACAGTGAGCAATGGGTAGCTCGCTGTCCGGCCGTCCGGTAACCGTCCGGACCAAGCCCAAGTCGTCGACGGCACGCGCTGTTTCCGCGCGCCTCAAGGAGTTGTCAGCAACAGCAGGACTATGTTACTAAGATCATAAACAACATTACATTGGTTCATCACATTTTCATTCAAAAATAAAAATATTTAAATTAAATGTTCTGAATGTTACGAAGTCAATGCGAAGCAAGCGATAGTACATTAGCGGAGGGGAATAGGATCGTGCGCGGGAGGCGTTGGTGGGAACAGCAAAATACAGAGTTGAAATGTGTTAGAACATCATAATCTTGAAAGTTTGTTTTTGGTAAATGTATTATGTTTTGTAAAAAGTCATAGAACAAAAGTTGTTGTTTATGATTTTAGTAATACAGTCCTGTACAGTTGTTAGTGTTTTAAGATACTATACGATACTACTCTGTATAGTATGTATACAAGATCTAGAATATTAAATTTTTTAGACATATTTTTAAATCGCTCTGGCAACCTGCATTATCACCTTCAAAAATTAGGGAACTAGAATTTCGAGGCTGCTTCGCTTACTCTTACAAACTTTTCTGCATACCAGAGTAGCAGCTCCGTTTGGTTTAGTAGCCTCAGACCGTCACAAGCCAAAAGACCATCAGCTCCTCGTACAGCAAAACGGGTGACAGGAGCTGCACCCCCTCACCTCACTGCATCCCTGGTCTACACAGTACTAACCTCTGTCATGCCACAATGCCACCAGCTCCTCGTACAGCAACACCGGCGACAGCGGCAGCGCGCCCTCGCGGATGCGGCGCACCGCCTCCTTGCTCCATGCTGCTGCGCGCTCGCGACCCTCCGCGATCAGCTCGTGGTGCCAGACGCTGTGGAATGCGTCGCGGATCTGTAGCATGGAATAAGATATGATGAGTCTCGTAAACAAGTTATGAAGTAGAGTCTAGTAAGAAATGCCTTAAAAGGCATTTCTTTAGGAACCGTCTAATGACATCTCCCGCCCTTGGGCGGTGCGCGAGAGCGTGTCAAACTTTTACTGACTACAACCCACTCCTAGTTCCTCCGTTGCCTTGCATTCCAGGGCAAACCCATTGCCTGGGGCAATGGGTTTCCCCTACAGGACGAGTTTTCCCTCCATCAGATTTGGAAGGTCTTAACTTATTTCATTTTGAATGGATTCGAAAAATTCTTCTCTTCTCAAGTAGTTGAAATTTTCTTTTATTACTTTTTTTTTCCAGAAATTCTCTTTTTCCAAAAATCACCAATAGAACGAATTTTTATTTATTATTATCATTTATTTTTTAGATTATACTTTATAGACTTGGCCTTAATTGGTTATGGCACTTAAAGTCAAGTCTATAAAATAAAATCCATGACTATGTTTTCAGTCAAATTTATAGAAGAAAACACTTTAGAAGTTCTCCTAGTTGACTTACTTTTAACTAAAAATCCAAGAAATCAGACAAAAAATAATGCATAGCTTATAATAATAATATAATTTAGCATAGCTTAGCTTTAAATAAATACTTACCCTTTGAACAGCATCCACGGTAGTCTGGACGGCATCACTAACTCTGGACTTTCCATTATCTGCGGCAGTTTTAGCAGCTACCTGATCAAATACATGTGAATTGAGTGCTTATAAGTATAAAACAAAGTATAGATAGACACAGTAGCGTAGCCAAGCTTGGGCGAAATGGGCCCTCACCCACGGCACAAAATAGATAGGTACAGAAGACAATCTACATACAAAGCGCACTCGGGCAACGCACACATAGACGCCGCTCACGGACACGATATCTCGGTTCAATTCAGTTCAATGCGAGCTCAAGTGCTATCCATTCGAGACACGAGTCTGTGAACATTTTTGTACAATTTTTACAAGGTACGTATTTGCTTGTATTTTCATGGTTCATTTTGTAATACAGAACAGTTTCGTAGGTAGGTAGGACTAGTTCGGCGAGCCAGCCGCCCGCACAACTGACTTGCCGCCGCCGCACCCAGACACGCGCACCTCGCGGCAGAACGGCAACCCTAGCGCGATCGTTGATATAAAAAGTGAGTGAGTATAAAAAGTGAAGTAGATACATGAGACTGATTTCTGTACCTACCTATCTATTTTGCGCCCACGACCTCGCACCCAAAGGGGCCTCCCACAATCGAGGGCTCTTTGAGAACGAGATTTTTTTATAATAGGGTAGTTTCCAGGGTCAAAATAATTACATTTTATTTAATCCGTATTTTCGATTAAACAAAAAATAACAAAGATATAGCCCATTAAAATTACGTGTGACGTCAACTCGTGCGAAAAAATGCATATTTGTCATTTTAGGTTTAATTTACAAATAAAAAAATACGTGTCCCTTATTTTTGAATAATCTAAAAGACGGACTAATTACATTTTTTACGGCAACTAGCCTATTGATAGGCTTGTGTTTGACCACTATTTCACCAGATGGTAAGCGACGGCGACGATGTGGTCGAACATCGGGTAGAGTGAGACAATCAGTCTCATTGTCGAATTTATAAAAGAAAAAGGCCTCACTGATATGCCTTCGCCCAAGTTAAAATTAGTCCACGCTACGCCTCTGGATAGACAGATAGTTTATTAGAATCTTTATTGTACACCATAAATAAAATTACAGTAGGAGATTAAAATTACTTGCAAAAAAAAATTAAAGAATAAAAAATATTAATTTTGGCTTAATTTATTATTATTATTTATTTTGTATGTTCATATAGTCTTGTGTGAATTATGTTATTGTGCTCAAGTTTAAAATGTTAGCTAAGACATTATTTTGCATATTAGGCAGGCTGAGTTTTTCAAATGGTCTTAAAAATCTTCTTATCCATTTATAATTTGAGCGTCTTCAAGGCAAGAGTGAATAGGCTCATAAACTAGTACACCTCACCATCAGAGATTGCATCACTGCTTAGCATCAGGTAGGATCACAGTAAAGCACTAGTATATATCTTTTTTTTTTTTAATTGGGCTAAATATTGAAAAAAGGTCAAAAGAATCGTAACCTGATTTTGAAAAAAACTAAAACTGAATCATAAGTTCAACTGGCTGCAAAAGCAATATTTGGAACCAGTTGAACTTAAATAAAACACACACCATATTATTGGCCCACTCCATAGTGCAGCTTATAAAGCTCATTTTGACTGGCCTGTTGGTCTAGTGGTTAGTGGCCCTGACTGCTATGCCGGAGGTTGTGGGTTCGATTCCCACCCAGGACAAATGTTTGTGTGATGAGCACGATCATTGTTCTGTGTCTGGGTGTAATTTATCTATAATATGTATGTAATTAGAAATATATAAGTTTGTTTATCAGTTGTCTAGTACTCATAACACAAGCTCTGCTTAGCTTGAGACTAGACGGCGTTGTGTGATAGTTGTGGAATATATGTATATTATTATTTTATTTGAAAAATTCATGTTCACGAATAAAAGATATTATATGGAACATGCATAGTTTGCAAAAATAAAAATAGTATTCTGAACTTGCAAAATGGCTGAAATGGTGAGGTAAGCTGATTTACACTCTCAAACTCTTTTACCTGCATTGTATATAACATGAGACTCAGCAAGTTGTGAGTATACAGACCAACTATTATTCTATCCAAAAAATGGGTGTTTAGCATTGATTTTGTTAAGGAAATAAGGATTCCCAAATTAGGAAGTGAATTTCCTTTATACTAAATTTTGATTGTGGCAGCAAATCTCAGTGGAGATTTACCTAAAATAATAATATGCAGAAAATTGGTTTTGTTTTGGAACTTTATTTTAGGTACCTAATTGTTATTAATAAAATTGTAATTGGTAATTGTATAATATGGCCTATAGAACAAACTTTTAATGAATAGAAAAACCTAGTAACCATTTTTCGTAATAAGTGTCATGAGAAATACTAACTAGGTAGATTGGATTCTGAGTTAAATACATTATAGCATAATAATAGCAAGTAGGCTCATATGTGGTTTTGTGGCACAGGAAGATAATAGAATTTCCTGTCTTTATTTTGTATAAACTGATGTCATGAAACTAAAATTGATGATACCTACTTAACTAGCTTGTAGAATGACTAAAATAAAGTAATTACATAAGTCCATGGTCATTAGCAAATAAGTAGGGCAATGACATTTCATTGTCATAACAAAAACAAACGGATGGGCGGTCTGAAATAACTTTCTGTGAAAACTTTCAATTTCTGAACTAACCGCTAAAAAAAATGACGTGAATAACCGACGCACTTTCGCGCGAAACTACCAGGACATCATAGGTTAACAAGGGTTACTTACATGCAATGCTTCGAGTTTTTCACCAGCTCTGTGCTTCAGTTCATCCATGTCAGAGCGTCACGAACCGAGGAGGGTCGGCGTTAACCGCTTAAACTGTTAAATCACATCCAAAACCTTAACCTTTGGACACAAATCGGCCTAAATATTTGCAGTCCCAAAATAGACTGAATGTCACAATAAACACTTACGCGAACTCATTTTCTGACAAAACTTAATAGTATAATTTACTTCTACTACAGACTACCGTAGTAGTTACGTCGTAATACCGCTTAAAGTTACGTAAAACTAAAAATATTACCTTAACTAAACATAACCTCTATTTATTGTTTGACAGTTGCATTTTGCATAATTTGACAGATTGACATATGACTGTGACATTAACGTTCCTTTCCACCATCTACGTACAGCGGCTACTGCAAACTGCATAAACGAAATAAAACGTACTTCAATAATTTTTCTATATTATTTTGGTGTACAACACTGACCTCTACTGTTTATCACACGCGTGTACAATAAAGTTTATTCTATTCTATCATAAATAGTTAACTGCGTGTCATGATGGCCGGGCACAGTGGTTACGGCTAAGTCTTTCACGGATGAGGTGGTGGGTTTGAAAACCAGTCAAGTACTTATGTGAATTTTCCAATTCATATTTAATTATGTACCTACTTTTCTAAGTTTATAAAGTAGAACAATACTAACACCCCGTGCCACGTGCCTCGCGGAAAGCAAAGCCGTTGGTCCCCGCGGTTGTTATCCATAGATCATAGAGGTGTTATGCTGAACGAGCGGAACGAGTGTAAAGTCCCACATACCTCTGTTGAAAAAGGAGGATCCTCCGACCAGACGGGTATTATGTCTGGCTTGGGAAACTGCCAGATAGATGTTATTGGGTTGTTGTATAGGTATGTTCAAATCGGGCGGAGAACTTTAATTGCGCGGTGCAGGATTTCATAGGTTATGTAGTTCTGATGTGACGTCATAGACGTCGCTACATCACTCCCCTTCAGAGATCGGAGATCGCCGGTTTTGCCGGTTTTGTCATGTTGCGTGCCAGGCCAGTGGCAAATTGGTTCCAGTAGGTCGGAGCCGAAAGCCACATAGTTCCCGGTGAGTCAGAACTGTCTGCGGTGATGCTCCAGTGAGTCGGAATTATTATGTCCGAGTGAGTCGGGATGACGCTGCAGGCTCCGGAGCTGGAGCGTTGCTGTGCAACGTCTTGACTATTGGCGTTGACCAGGAGAGGTTCTTCGTGGCTCTTAATGTCACTGGCCGAATGTGCAGTGCACTTACCCAAGAACTCTGATGAGGCTGAGGGTGATGATCAGGTAGAAATGTGGCGTAAGGACGTACTTTCCCTCACGCATGCGAGCACCTCTTTCTCTTTTAGTAGCAGTATTACTGCTTCGCATAAGGAGGCGACCTCCTGCCATTCCTCCTCGGTCCGGACTAGAGATGTGAATATTGCTACTATAATATAATGTTCATACATCGCGCAATACTCCCAGCAATATTCCCACCAATATTCCCACTTCACCGCAATATTGCCGGCAACGGCACATCTCTAGTCCGGACCATGGCCAGCTGTACCTGGGACTGTCGTCCTCTGTCCAGTGTCCTTTACCAGTACCAGTACCCTCTGGGCGGTCCGCACAGTGGTGACACCCGGGCGTTTCTTCCGCAAGAATCTGATACAGGAACCTCCCGAACTTCCATGTCCAGTGAGAACCTGTGTTATGCGGAAGGTGAAGATGCCGTGCCGTCTTTCCAGCCACTTCTCAAAGAGAGAACTTACCGCCATTATTAAGGAATTCTTAATTAATGGCACTTTAAATCACTTCTATCTTTCATGGCCATCGTTATTTCTTTTCTTTAAGGGGCTCCTATTAGCCAATGACCCTTTGAAAGCCTATTTTCAACTTGTATAAAGTATGTACCTTAAAAGTGCATCATGAAAATCTGAAAAAAATATAATGCAATACTTTGATTCATGGACTACAATTCTGTGCAAATATTTTTTTCGTTTATTGTTTTACGTTTGTAAAATAAATTATAATATTAAATAAGTCTATAGTATGATATGAGTTAGGTAGGTACCCATATTAAAACTCTAAATTTCCTTTTAACAAAAATACCGTAAAATGGGGTGTATAGAAATTGCGGGGCGAATAGGAAAAAAATGAAGAAAGTTTTTAAGACTGATATTCGACTATTTTTTGCTGAAGAATTTTAAATTTATTACACTTCAATGTTTTTTTTTGCATTGACAACTCTTTTTAAATGTCTAAGTTGACAAATATCCTTAAAAAAATATTTTATTAAAGTCT
This sequence comes from Mythimna ferrago, assembly GCA_910589285.2. NCBI lineage: Eukaryota > Metazoa > Arthropoda > Insecta > Lepidoptera > Noctuidae > Mythimna > Mythimna ferrago. Next base: position 20,945,190 of record OU342696.1, read on the forward strand.
ATCTTCCGTGAACGCGTTTAAATTAACTGCGGGAACTTTTGATTTTAGGTGTGAAAAATTAGTGTTAAGTGCTGTTTGTTGTGTTTATCTCATTACGTGTGTGATAAATTATCAAAATACAGTAAAGGTAAGTGAGAATCCGTTATTTAACTTCAAAAAATCGTTAAAATCGCAGTACGTGTAATTTTTTTGTATAAAGGGGGTCAATAGAATCTATTGAAGGGTGAATAGCACTGTAGTATGTGTTTAATGGAAACGTAGTGGGGAATAATAGAAACGCGTAATGTGTGAATAGCAACGATTGAGGGGTCAATAGAGAAAAATAAATAGGGTTGTCAAAAACTATTTACAGAACTAAATAATTTCATGGTTTCTATATTAATTAATAATAAGTCCATAATATAGTATATGTAGTATCGGAGAGGTGTAGATTATGTAAGTAATTTTTATACTTAAGTGATCATTTTCATTTACAGGTACAAACCGCCGTAGGTATATTCAAAATACCGCGTGTTTACATCTTACACAGAAAAGATATAAAAAATATGACATGGAAATAATAAAAAAAGCTGTGGAAGAGTATGTAACTTCTCGAAAAGTTAAATTAGAGGAAGTTGCGATAAAATATGTCATACACAAATCGGTGTTGTATCGTCACAGTACCGGGGACATGAAGGGACATGAAGGCCAAAGAGCTTTATCCAATGATACTGAAATGTATTTAATAGAAAACATTATCAAATGCTCAGAACGGGGTTATCCCTTAGATACGTAGGGTAGCCTTTCGGTGTTATACAGGATGCATTTTGGAGAGTGTGCGTGGGAATTGCATGACTTGATTCCGCTATCTCATTTCTACCATTGGACAACCCGCCGTACGACGAGTATCCACCCTTACGTTGTTGAAATCGTTTATACTGCGTACATCGAAGGACTGGAACAATTTGTCTGCTTTGGTCTATGATTGATTGGCTGCGAAAAATTCTATGATAATTGTTAAGTTCAGCAGATTTTTATTTTTTTTATTTTTCGTCGTATATGCAAGTATATGCGACTTGTAATTCAGAAATTAATTTTTATTTCATTCAAATAAAGATACAAATAAATACCATGTTTGTTTTATTGAATAGAAATCGCAACATAAAAATAAAATTGGTTAAAATAAAAAATTATATGCATCAATGTTTAAATCACAACAATTTAATTTCATTTAGCATTTACAAACCAAAACCATTTTTAAAAACACGAACTCACATTTTTGCATGTTGGTTAAGTCATTTTTGGCAGCCCTAACAGTTGTTCCATTCACCCCTTTACGTGTTTCTATAGACCCCAGTGGTTGGGTGAATAGAAAAAGGCCATATTTTTACAAAAATCTTGGAAACTTAAGCTTATAGTTAAAAAAATATTGTTGTAGCTCTTTCTTTGTCATACCGGACATAATATAAAATAACCTGCGATTAAAAATAAAAGTTACAGACAACTAATTCTTAGGACAAAGTTGAAGATCATTGCTATTCACCCCATTTTACGGTATTAAACCTTTGGAATTCAGGGCAATAAAATATTATTTTTAAAATATTGTTACTTACAGAAACAAAATAAAAGCATTACCTACTTATATTTTCAATTAGAATTCTTTTGAACCAATATTAATTAGGTACGTAAACGTCGAGTTACATGTGGCCACTGGCTGATTTATCACTATTCAAATTTTATAGGCGCCGTTTCCGTTTCTTTGCGATAAAATAATAGGTAGGTATAGAATCTATTGTTATAGCGATGACGTTGTAGATTTATAGAATATATTGCATTAGGCTGAGGTAAAAACGATTGTATCTCAAAGTTGCCATCAACAACCATTGTTGATGGAAATAAATTTTGAATGAAATCATGGGTTGAATCAAAGTCATACTAAACATTGACGAATTATAGTTGAAATAAAACACTTATGTATGAGAATTGTTTACTAAGTTTAGCACATAAGTCTAGTCCTCCTGGTGGAGGTCATTGTCGAGAGGGATCACGTTTTCCGTACTATCGGCGCTGTCGGGCGCGTGTTCAGCTTCTGGTATGTTTGTAAGCACTTTGTCTATCCATAATCGACTGTAGGCTACCTGAAAAATATAGATCCAATCAGTTCACATCTTTTTTGTTATGAGCTCCTAGTATTAATATATACCTGACTCTTCTATGTACTACCCTAAAGTAGTTATTACCAAATAGTTGACACCCAATTAAGTAGTGCTTACTAGCCTGATGGCCAATCAACATTTTCTTTTAGATAATAAATATGTAATAACAGCTCTTTTTCTAATATGAGTTGAAAATTATGATTGATTTACGAAATTTTCTACTTCAGATACTTACCTATCTGTTAGAAACTGAAAGAGAGCACAATGGTAGTCGAGGACTGACTTGAAGCAGTATCACCGATTTCTATGAATAAAAACAGGAAGAAAATTTTATTCAATTAAAAAATTACCTTGGCAAATACTCCTGGTTTGGATTTGTAGGCACATTCTTCAGTTCCGGAAAACAGCGCTATGCCGTAAAGTGTGCCAGCACGGTTCAGTCCACTAAAAAGTACTGCCGGGTCACCTGTGTCACCCTGGTACCAAAACATTGAAACTACTGTTACTTTCCACGGTCAAGGTATCTAGGAATTTGGCATGTTCAAAAGCCAATCAAAACAGAGATTCAATTACAAAGCGTGGAAATTCCAGGGTTACGAAAGAAAGCGAAAGAAACAGAAAATAGAAATAGAGGACAGATTCTGCCGAGATGCTATATACAGTATCTAATCTTAACAATACACCACTAATTTTTAATTAGTACAAATACTTAAAGGGCTTATTAGAAAAACCCTTGATATTATTTAAAAGTCTCAATAAATAATATCCATAAACAGCAAAGTTATTAGCGTTTGTGTTTATCTCAAAATGTCTCTCAATTTATGGAAATATTGTACAGGCTATTGATTATGAATGAATAAATGACGAATAAAATGGAAAAACACTGCCCGCAGTATTTTCTACTAGCAATTGTTATGTATGATTGAATCTTTAATGAATTTACCTTTTCGTGGTCAATTTTAGGATTTCGGTTTTTTCTACTTTTGAATACAAAAATATGATCAGTAACGGGTACAGATACAGCCCCATTTTTTTGTGTATTAATTAAAAAGTAGGGGTGTATAAGCTGGTTGGGAAGTATTAATAATTATATTATATTAAAGTACTAACAGCACACAACGCAACGCCTTTTATTACGCTCTGCAGACAAATATTGTCGTGTTGCAAGTGATAGTCATTCCCGTAGATACGCCGACATTCCGCTTTAGGTATCTCTCGTACAATCATCCGTCGCAACTCTTGATTTTCACCCTCGCGGATTTGTCCAGTCACCTGTCAATAGTTTGCAACTTGCGCTTAATTAGACTAACTTAACTTCTTACTAGTTTCTAATATCCTAGTACTACTAGATTAGAAGTAACGTAACACTTGATCCTTTTGACACGTGCGATGGATGTACCAATGTGAAGAAATCTGTTGGAGTCTCTTGAACACTATTGAAATTGAAAAGAAACTTATAAAAACATTAGACTGTCTTTCTCTATCGCGTTGCGAAGAAATGTTGGGTGAATGGCCTCCTATCTACTGTCATCTATTTAGAGTGACAAAGATAGATAGATGTTCGATTTTTGCACAGATAATGATAGGTTTGGCTAGCCTTGGCGAAATGCCAAATAGATTACTGACTAACACTTTTCAATCATGGCTACCTGGTACCCACGGAAGTAGGTACTAGATTGATGCTCCACAAAACAATAGAGAAATTGGTGAAAATAATTATTATGTACAGTAAGTATACTAGTTTTTATTACTAAAGCATAGTCTTCTGAATAAATCTATTTCTTTCTGGATTTTCGTTCGAATCAACGACGTAGGTACCACCTACACACAGATTTTCAGTAACGTATCCCCAGAAATAGCAAAAAATTATGAGCTTGTAAATCACTGTAAAAAAAAATAACAATAGCTTTATATTACCACAGAACCGTATCCAGTGACAACAGTCTCTCCATACATTGATGGCATTTCAGTATCAGGTTCTGCTAGTGCCACGGGCTGCATTCTGCTATTTGGAGTTATCGGCAGATTCACCTGTAATACCAGGATAGCATATATTTAAGGTAACATAGAGTTGCTCATGGAGTTATTTAGGTCGCAACTTAGGCCACGCTTAGGCTGCTTTTTCCTTAGTAATCAAAAATCCGACATACATAAAAAAGCAAAAGTTTTGTAATAGGTACCTAATAAATCTTAGGTTAAAACAAAGATTTAAATGTTTGTCTCTGAGCTGTAATATAATTTCTAGTAAGTTATTTTGAGGTAGATCCGTCAGAGAAACATGTTTTCCGTGATGTTGATCTAAGTTTAAACTTATGTGAAGAAACCTCGCGATACCTTAACCATAGCCAGGTTGTGTTCAGGGTAGTACTGGTCCATCCTATATTCAGGGTGTCTCTTGATGTCGATGACCGACAGTATTCTTCCACCGAAGTCTCGGAACACGGACCCCATACGAATTGACACTTCATCTTTTGTTACGCTGTTGGAAAAAAAAAGATTGTTTTCAAGAACAATATAAATAAATAGAGTGGGCTGAGCAGTAATACTCTTCAATCATCATCATCATTTCAGCCGAAAGACGTCCATTGTTGGACATAGGCCTTCCCAAGTGTTGCCATAATGACCGGTCATGAATGATGCGTCACGCATCCATCGGATTCCCGCGACCCTCACCAGGTCATCGGTCCACCTTGTAGGAGGCCTTCCGGTACGTGGTCACTATTCCAGAACCTTTCGTCCCCATCGACTGCGAGCAATGTAACTCTTCAATAACTTCATAATTATAATGTAGCACGCTGAAGAAAGAGACACATCAATTTCTGTGCGCCTAGTATGTCTCTTTTTCTATAGTGACGGCGGCGTCTGACTCTACAAGCTACAAGTCTGTGACACTCTGTGACGTTGTTCAATTAGAATTTTAGATTTCAAGAAAAGGACAAGTAGGTAGATATTTGCCGCACGAACGATCTACTCTCGCACACTTTTTTTTTCTGCCTCAATCTGCGGATATAGGTACTGGGTGTTTCACTTCACTTTCGTAGATGCGTAAAAAAATAATAATACCTATACATTTACTTACGAAACTACTAAAAAAATTGAAAAAAACATGGAAAACTAAGGGTGAGTTGCACCATTTAACTATGACGCTATCAAAGCCGTTAACAGTTATCAAATCGTCGAATTGACCAATAGGCGGCCGTTTCACGGCTGGTTATGGTTTGATTATCGTTATAGTTAAATGGTGCAACTCACCCTTAATGAAATAAAATTCACATCTCTGGCACTCTTCAAAGTGATTCAAAGCGACAATTCATGACAAAGCGTCTTAGAAGTTGAGAATGTGTTTTTTGTCTTCCTTCGTCTTCCTCACAGAGCCCAGACCTTCGGATTTTTCACTTTGGGGTTATCTGAATAGTAATCCTTCAACTATTATTTGGTTTGAAGGAAAACATTAGACAATAAATCAATAACATTCCTACTCAACTTCTGCGGCGCGTTTTCATGAATGTAAAGGTACCCATGCTAAGGTATACCTGACAGATTTGCCTGCACAGTTATACCTGTCAGGTAAGCTTGTGTGGAAACCTGCACAGTTGTGCATAATACATACATGCTCTGGTTTACCTGTAAAACTCAACCGTACAGGTCAACCTGTCAGGTACCTATACCCTAGCGTGTATGGCGACCTTTAGAGATCGCTTTGAAGAGTGCCAGTCTGAGGCCCGATCTAAGGGGGTGCAAGCCGAGCATTTTCCCAGAGCGACAAAAAATGAGGGGTGGCAAAATTGACTTATTGCTATCTTCCAACCTAGCCATTAGCCCATCCATACCCAAGATCAGGTCCTGAGTGCCAGACCCGCAAAAGACGACATTTATATAATTTTATTTTCAAGAAGCAATTATCGATACCAGAAGTATGAATTAACGTAAGGGACTTTTACCTAAAATGCAATAATGTTCCTTACATGATTGATCTAAGGGTATTTTACGCAAAACGTAAAAATGTCCCTTACGTTAATTCAAACTTCTGGTATCGTTATTCCATGTCTTCAGTTTCTGATTTTGTAATTTAACGCTTATTAGGCGTTAAATTAAATAGGTATTCGTAATTTTTTTATGCCACTACAAAAGAGAATTATTTCTGAGACACTTCGTATTTTTGTAAGAAACGTTCTCCAGATTCAACAGCATTTGTATCATCACCAGTTATTTTGTACTAATTATCTCCACTCTATATAGCTCCAATCATAGCTCTATTCTACCAGCACCTACCATCATTATTCGATTAGAGTTCAAGAAAAATTCAAAACAGAAGTATTTAAGTACATCTTTTATGACCTTTTGGTACAGAATTTTTTTTGGCTTCTGTACCAAAATGGTAAAGAAATCTTTAAGATATCCGTCTGTCATCACAGCTGCTTATTTCAGGAACTGCACCACCTACTATTGCCGTTTTCGACTTGCAATATTTGGAACAGTTACATCATAATTGTTATGATGTAACTGTCCGGCCTTTTGAAGTTTTTCCTCAAGCAACCTCTTCATCGTTTATGATATCCTAAGAATAATATTATTACTCCTTTCGATTTCTAAAGAAAGAACTTACTAATCGAAGCATTGTGCTGCAGTAAGAATCCATTGTATTCCAACTATCGCTCCACCACACCAATGTTTTCCGTGTAATCTAAAATTAAGAATTAATCATTAAAAACTATATAAACCTTTTTTTGTAGGTGGGTATTTATCCAAATGACATCCTCCGCCCTTGGGCGGAGAGGGAAATAGTGCCAGACTTTTACTGACTAAAAAGCCACCCCATTCCTTCGTTGCCTTTAATACCGGGGCCGAGCCTTGCTTTCAGAAGCAGACCCTTGGCCCCAGTAGGCTTCGACCCTGCTGGCCTCCTATGACGACAAAAAACTTGGCATTTTGTATTAGTACATTATGATATAAGTGTGTAATGTTAGTGATTACCGTCGAGGAGGTATTAAGACCCGAGCCATGGCGAGGGTCCTAAGAGAGCCGAGAACGGTAATCACTAATTACTCACGTGTATCATATGACGTTTTTCAATACACTTGTGAAGAAAATAACTGTAAAATTAGTAAACTTTGGTGGCGGTAAAAATCTGTTTTCATATGCGCGCCCATATTTTTTTTTTATTTACCTCCAATACATTCACTGAAATGAATAAACGAGGGTTGACCGACGACTCGTGGGGGACGACCTGCGCCCATCCTGATACGATACATGTAATATAATTATGGCGGGGGCGAGGTTGAACAATAAGGTTTTAACTACATTATAGCACTAGTGCGTAATGGTAATCAAAATTTGGTAACAAGGGCCATTATGTACCTAAGTGGAGTGCAATAAGAGTCGCTTTCTGAGCAAGTGTATTGAAAAAAAAAATTAAATAAGTATCTAATTTATTACCTCACAGATACAGTATATGGATAATCTTCTAGACATACTAATCCAGTCTCAGTTGTTAGTCTTTTTCTCCTAACATGTGATAGATCTTCTTCCATCTTAGGCGGAAATTCACATTCTAAATCTGTCCTCCTTGTGGTAGGATCTGAAACCAGAGAACGAAGTCTTACAGTCTTCTCATCTCCTAGTACCAGTGAACTTTCAATATGCGCGTACAGTATGAAAAAAACGACCAAAGAAAGAAATACAAAACATAGTTTGGGAGATCATGCAAATAATTCAAGAAAATACGGTTGAAATAGGAATAATTTTGAATTTGGTACAAAACAGTTACTATCAAAGTAGTTACATAAATTTTTGCAATAAATGCATTGCATATTAGGTATGTACATGAAAGGACACGGTGGAGCACACAGTCGAGGTGTGCCCTGCTTGGGCGGAGCATCGCCGTGCCCTCGTGGGGGCGATCGGCGACGGAGACCTCTCGCGTCGGGCCTTGGTTGAGGCCATGGTCCGGAGCTAGGAGGAGTGGCAGGCGGTCGCCGACTTCTGCGAAGCAATAATGCTCGCAAAGGAGGAGGCCGAACGCATCAGGCAACGGCGTTATCGCCGCCGCCGTCGCCGGGATTCTGATCCCGATTTCCGGCCAACGTAGACGCGGGCTTGCGGACAGTGAGCAATGGGTAGCTCACTGTCCGGCCGTCCGGTAACTGTCCGGACCAAGCCCAAGTCGTCGACGGCGCGCACTGTTCCCGAGCGCCTCAAGGAGTTGTCAGCAACAGCAGGGACCCAGCCGGGTCGAAGCCTACTGGGGCCAGGGTTATCCGAAAGGGCGCTCGAGCCCCGGTATGAAGGCTAGAAGGAACGGGGTGGGTCTTTTAGTCAGTAAGAGTCTGACACTATCTCCCGCTCCGCCCAAGGGCGGGGGATGTCAATGCATGGTTTTTTCCCACCATAAGAAAAAAAAAAAAAAAGGTATGTACATGAAAATATTATAGTCACGTACAATGCGTTCCAAAATAAGAATAGGATCGATTGCCATGTTGTGGCGTCACGTCATACTGTCAAATCGCAAGAAATTGGACAAAATTGAAGAACTCAGAGATACGTAAAAAGAACTGGATTCTGATTAAACTTTTTTCGTTCACAATTCGTAAATAAATTTAAAAAAATCTTGTTTTACTCACCTCGATCATATTCTTAGGAACGCATTGTAGACAGGGTAAAAATAAAACATAATAGAACACGAAATTGTAAGAACTACTATAGTACGATTTATTTTTACACGTTCAGCTATTATGTAACAATAAAATCTACTTACCGCTTCTTACAAATAAAATAACATTTAAAACTAGAACAAAGCTTAGATACCGAAGATACTTCATTATTTGTGCTTATGTACTAAAAAAAATTATAAAAAAATACACTTCTCAATAATAAGCATACATTTTAGTGGTTTGCAACACGTTGAAAATTTACGAAAGTTAACGAGAAAGTAACGTTTTCAGACATTCTAAATTACTAGTTTAGGAATAGTTACTCAAAACAAAAATTGTGATTAGGCAACATTGTATTGTTCGTTGCACAATAGCGGAACTTTTCAAAACAAACGTTAAAAATAACTTCGAAACCTCAGAACATAATAATTATGTAAGTAAAATACATTTGCTATAGGATGGTGCGGGTTACAGCTGTCGGATTCGTGTCTAAATATCTTAAAAAGTTATGGATGATCTCCTAGGCGTCTCGAACATCAGCCTGCATAACCATCATGAGGAAGTGGGTATTCAGATGCAACACTCACAGAATACCACACCTACCAAATTACCATGTGATGTGCTACATAGCCACCTCGTTTATTCTGCTTTTTCCATATCTTTCATTGCATGTACGCCTGGTTTTAAAGTTACTGGGAGCGGGTACGGGCCCACAGACAGTTAGGCGAACAGCTGACCAGGATGAACAAAATTTTAAAATTATTTTGGATCAAAAATAAGTTAAAAATGTTAGACAAACTCTCAAAAATCAGGAAGCCAAAGCATCAGAGTCGGACGGATGTGTGCGGACAATCTTTATGCTGCTAATTACATACTTTTCAATGTTACTATTGTATCTACTAATAAAGACTGCAATTGTAAATGCAATTGTTTTCTGTTTTGTGTTTGAATAGACGATTAAACGATGTTATCATATTCGCTCTGCTCTTTTTTCCTATTTTTTCGCTATTGAATTTAACACCTGCACATTGAAGACGAATCCTAGTACAGATGATTTCATTTAGTTCATCTTTGAGTTAGTGTTCATTCACATCTGTTCATCTCAGATTTATTTAACTATGAAACAATTCATTATTTTGTTCAAAGTATTCTTAGTTATTTGTGCAGTACAATGTTATTCGCACAGCAGTCAGGACCAGGATAGCAGTGAGCGTAGTGACTATGCTTCAGAAAATGAAGTGACTAATGAGCTTAATGATATCAAATCTCCATTTGAACATATAGATTTGAGTTCAATTAAAAGAAAATATAATCCGAACAAAGAATATGATGGCAATAAAGGAGGACATGCTATTTCTTTTAAACCTGGTAAAATTGATTAGTTTCATGCAACAACTGTTGAGCTAAAGGTAGCCGCCATACACGCTAGGGTAAACCTACCAGACAAGTTTAACTGCACAGATATACCTGTCAGGTAAGCTTGTATGGAAACCTGCACAGGTGTGCAACAGACAAGTTTACCTTTACAGGCAAACTTGTCAGGTATACTCTAGCGTGTATGGCGGGCATAAGGCCTTATGACTTCTAGCTTGCGCTAATGTGGATCGCTGTTCAGTTGTTTTGTGAAGCCATCGAAATCAATTAATTTGAAGTCCCATATAATATATCACGATTGTTCGAAATCTGCAAATATTGTTGAGTTTATAAATGTAAGAAAGTCTATTTCAATTTGTTTGTCAACGCTACTCTAAGAGTAATATAGAAATAAAGACGATATAAAAATATAGACACTTAACCATTTTATTAAGTATACACCAAATAATCAAAATCAATCAAATTGATACAGTAACCGAATCAGCCACCATCGAGAATGTGACCTGCGGGTACCAGTACAACAGCAGCAAAGAGGAGGATGAGGATGAAACGAAGAGTACGCTCGTCGACTATCCCTTCTCTGTATCAATACAGAAAAAAGGGGCGCATTACGTTTCTGGTGCCTTAATAGATAAAAGATGGATTCTGAGCGTAGCTGGAGAGTTTTATCAGTAAGAATATGCTTTTGTTTTGTCTTTTTATTTTGAACTTTTAAAATTCATTTGTTCTGTTCGGTTGGTGAAGATGGTTCTGCCATCCATCGTTTTACGAACAGTAAATGTACTTATGTGATTTTAAAGTCAGGGAAGTCTGATTATTTCCAATCTGCCGAGCCCTCATTCATGTTGAGCACAGCTTCCAATCAAATCGGACACAGCCGACAATGGAGCGATTGCCTGTCTGATCTGTACAACCCAGTAACTGGTTCTATTCTGTCCAGTCACCCGTCACGCTATCACTAATTTCTTTTTCTTTCATACCACTCCTCTCGTAATCCATTTATCTTATCTTTGGCCTTTCTCTTCCTCTCCATCCATCTACATGAATGCTCAGAACTCTTCTAATAACATGTGTTATATCCCTTCTTTTCACACATAATCATATCAAGGCAAACGATTCCCCTTCATCTTTTCAGTCACTGGCGCCACTTTCAAACTTCCACTTATTACTCATTTCTCACTTTATTCATTCATTTCTTCTTTATTCATATGTTAATTTACAAACCTTGTTGGTAGTTATATTTTCGAGCCGTTTGGGACTGAAACTCTCGGATCATGGAGTCCGAGTTTTTTTCCTCCGTCAAGCTTTTGGGTACATTACCAGTCGACAGCGATGCGGAAGAGTTTTTGACGCTGTACTTAAGATTTTTTTTTTTAATTCTGTTTGGTTTTTATTTTTATTTAGTGTATTTATTGATAGTTAAGCTAGTTAATAGAAAATAATGAAAATAAAATTAGGTACCTACAATACCTACTATGCAATGTACCTAGTTATGTAATTTTGAAAGGAGTTCATATGCTATGTAATTTCGCAAGACACTTTATGATGATATATAATTAATTTTGAATCTTCTATTTTCCAGCATAAGAGACACGTTAAAATTATTCAGAGCAAGACTAGGATCCGTGGACTGTAAGAAAGGTGGAACGGTGGTCCCCATCAAGATAATTGAAATCCATCCTTATTACATTTACGGGAAGCCTAATTTCGACATATCTCTTCTGAGGATGGCGATGCCCATAGATTTTTCTGAGGTTATAAGACCGATTGGAATTTCTGATATCAAGGGGAAGGTGCTGAGTGCCAAGTTTATGACAACTTACTGGCCTAGAATAGTGGTGAGTACCGAACCAATCAGATAACTGCTTGACATATTAGTATTTTTTTTTATTGGTGCTTTTTTTTTAAGATGAATGACTAGCTTGCGAAATTCAAATTTTAAAGTTTTCTGCACTTTCCAGGCACTGGCCTATAGACAGGTGATCCGATCGAGTTCCATTCTGATCAACCAGTTGATCGGTTCAGTTGATCGGATTGGAAGTACAGACTGGTGTATAGGGTTAGACGAACTGACAGGACATTGATAATCTTAATGATTGCAAACGCACGTAAGATTATAACATATCGCGACAAATTAGAAACTATTTTTTTCTAAAAAAAACACTACTAATGGATGGGAATCGTATACAAACGATTTTATTCATAAATATATCGAGAACGTCATACGGACTCTGCGATTTTTCGGTGAAAAATATAATTAGGTACTTAATTAAATAAATACGTTTGACAGTCGCAAATCTTATTTTAATCAACATAGGTACAACTTGACACAGACAAAGATAAAAAAAAAAAAGAAAATTTTAATGTCGCAGGCTTCCTGACGATTTTTCACCTCTAAATAAAATGCTAATCTGTGCAAATCCAATGTTTAACATTTTTGAGAGACAAATGAATTTAATTTGTAGATTAGTCATGGAAACTCGATTGATAATCATAATTAAGCCTTTATAAACGAAGTCAATTACTCATAAATTAAATACACTAAAGTGTTTTGAAACTGTGTTCCAGATAAAAGGGAAGACGATATCAGAGAAGGCAGAAGAACGAATGAAATATAACAGCATGCGAGTGTCGACACAAAAGTTAATTCCAGTTCATATCTGTAAAAATGTTATGACGTCCATAAAAGAACACATCAACGAATCTAGCATGTGTTTGAAGCCAGTGGTAACACATCATAGTGTTTGCATGGTAAGTGACGACGGCCTAATTATTATGCATCCTATTTATTTCTGCGCGCCTAGTCTAAAGCCCAGCCTGGTACTAAGTTTCAGCGTTTTAAGTCTTTATATATCCTAGAACCCACTTTGCCATAGATCCACCCATTAGAAGTACACTAACATTAAAGCAGTTTTTTTACATAAAAAATATTAATTCATCAACTTCAGCAGTTAACTCTAGTGTGCGCCCATCAAGTGACCAATGTTAATTTTTTATTACGATTAGGTAAGTATTACGAAATACTTACATGTTGGTGTGCTCACCAACTGCCTACACTCTAAGTTTGTTAATTATGAGTGACTGAAATAGCTAATACCTACAATAACAAACAATTAGCATCTAAGGTTCAGGCATCATAATCTGATATTCGCACTTTATTACCCAGACGACAAAAGAAAGTGCTCAGCGAACATTATACGATAGGTTTTGCTGTCAGATTCATTAAACCCCAAGCGAAAACGGCGTTCGCGCGCCCATTGTCTTTCTATTGTGTCTCTAATTGACACGATTAAAAGATCAGTTTTGCCACAGTCAAAGTTTTGATTGACAAAAAACTTATCGTCTAAAATGCGGTGATTGACGTTATTTTTTAGTAAAAGTTACTACTTACTGATTAGGTTGATTGACGCTTGCAATGACCTTATACTTAATGGTCGCCATACACTTACCAGCCACATATCACTTTAGATTAAGATTTTATTGAACATAATAATCTTTCTTTTTACTTTCTTTCCAATCGATCATAAATTACCTTTGTTAATAAAACACTCTAAACTCGGTTTCTATTCACAGCCGGACGCTGGGGCGCCAGTTGTAGCAGAAGATGGTCTTTGGGGCATCACATCTGGCTGGATTTCACCAACTTGCCCGAACTTCCCAGCTCCAACAATATTCACACGACTCTCTTCACCATCTGTGCGGTCCTGGTTGCACACACAACTACTTAATCTTTAGGTTAAGGTTAACCACACTTCCTCACTGAGTCGGGCGGCCAAAGTTATCAAACCTTCCTCACCGACCGGCCGGCCACCGCATACCACAATGTCCGACAGGTTCTTACGACATTTTGAGACAAGGGAAACATAACGATGTAAGATATCAAGAGAATACCTTGGTGTTGTTTTTACCACGCTAATATCTTCTTAGTTATATGAACTCCTAGTAGGATACACAGCTGATTTTTGTTTCATCATATCCGAAGAAGAAGTTTTAGTTCGGTGCATTCAAATAGGAAAATAAGTTCCGTTCGGCTAAGGCTTAGTGGTACATAAATTGTAAGATGAGTAAAAAACTTATTATAATATTTTATTAGTTAGTTATTGTAAAACAATGTAGTAATTTATTTTTTGTACTGTTAATAGAATCTAACAATAAATAGAACATTATTCGTTCTTTTCTTATTTGTATGTTTTTTATCTAGTTTATCTAAGTACCTATCAAGAAAACAACACACGAAGTACCTTTTTTTATGTTATAAACTAGTACTTGACTGCGATCCCGCCTGATGGTAAGTAGCGATGCAATCGTTGATGGTGAAGCGCACTAGTTTATTAAGAGCCTATTCACTTAACAAAATCTGGATCACCAATCAGCCTCTTCGCACGCCTTTCCACCGAGTCCAAAGCTGCCAGGTAGCAGCACCAGCCCATATGTGGCTGCAGTACTCAACACAAGATCGGACCTGTGCTTTGTATAACATTAAAAGCTGTCCCGGTGTGAAGTACCGCCGGACTTTTGCAAGAACGCCTAGTTTCCTAGCAGCTACTTTGGCTTTAGACTCAATGAACCGCCCAAAATTGAGGTCGGAGGAAATTTCGACACCCAAGAGCTGAAGGCGATCGGTACAATCCAATGATACATTCTGATAAGTAGGAACCGTGGTGAAAGGGCTCCTTTTGGCGGTGAACAGATAGATACGCCTGTGCTTTGGCGGCGATGAATCCCACCAGATTGGTTTCACCCCACTTGGAGACTGCCTGAAGTGAGATATTCGTACGCTCTACCATAGCCTCTCGTTCGGACCGGATTTGCTCTTTACTAGCCCGAGTACCTGGCAGGTATCTCTCTACAACTGTGCTATCATCTGCATAGCCATAGATACCGGGCATCAGCAGATCATTAATATGCAGCAGGAAAAGAGTTGCAGAGAGAACTGACCCCTGAGGAACTCCGGCATTAGTCGTCATCCATCGACAACAACTCGAAGAGACCGTTCTCTCAGGAAGTCTTTACCCAGTTAATCAGACCAGGGGAAATGCCGTATGCTGGAAGCTTACTTAAGAGGCTAGAAGACCTTTAATTAGTTTTCTGACCATATCCAAGTTACCACATATACTTTTAAGTTTTTTTACGTATGGCGCCGCAAGTAAACACAATATTAGATATGACACACCTGTAATACACCACTCATCAACACCACCTTGCATAGAACCTATAGAGTTTAGAGAAGTAATAGACACTATAAACAAACTAAAATCCGACAAAATACCAGGCTCAGATAAAATTACCAACGATGCTTTAAGGACTGCCCATTTCATATTAGCTGCCCCATTAGCGAAATTGTTTAACTTGATACAAAAAAGTACAAATATCGCAAACGCGCATGCAACTACGATTTTTTTATATGTTGTTAGGTCCCTTGAGAGTAGTTAACACCCAAGTTTGCAACTTTGAAAACCCTGTCCTACTCCCATGATGCTCGAAAAACTGCGAAATTTTGGCACTTTTTTGTTTTTTCGAAATAATAACCCTAAAGAAGCGTTTTCAAGATCTTTGTTCAGTAATATAATAAAGATAGATAAATTTGCTACAATTTGAGTGAAACCTGAGCGAAATTACAGCAAAACAAGTCAAAGATGAGCAATTCTACTGCAGTGGTCGGAAAACTGTAAATTAAACGGATTGGTTAGAATTTGAATATGGTTTTCTTATAATTAAAAATCGAAAATTTAATTAAATATAGTTATAATTAAGTTAAAAACAAATAATAAAGATAGCCCTGTCTGTCCAAGTGCGTAGATGGCGTTGACTTCCCGCCGCCCGCCCGTCGCCACTGTAATCCGTCTAGCTCATAAAAAACTTTTAAGTCAAAAAAAAACTTAGCGAATACCTACGAGCTTTAATTACAAAAAAAAAAATAAAGTGGTCCAACTTTGAGAAATAAAAAAAAAATAAGTAATTGAATTTTTTTCTTTTTTTTCGTTTTCGAATATTTAGTTAAAAACCTCATTAAATGAAGAATAAAATAAATTACTTTATTTAATTTCAACTTTCATAAACTGGATAACGGCGGCATTCGAAGTACCTAGCGCATACCTGAGAGTTCGTAAAATTTTCATACCCTCATAACTCGTAAATCATACAAAACACGATAAAAATATTATGTACGTATATCGAGAATATAGACATATATAACATACTCAAATATTACCAAAATCGGAAACATTGAAATTTTTTTGTTGTCCGCTTCACGCGAAATGCCCCCTTTGTTTATGGAGCCTTAAAAAGACATGCGATTGCAGCAATCCCGGAAGACTTGCTATCATATAAAGAGTTCCATAGTCTAACTACAACTTGTAACTCCTCCGAAGTTATTCACCAGATATTCACCGAATTAAAATGAGGCTACCCGGCCCAAACACTTTCATAAACGAAAGAAATTTCGTTTAAATATTTTGTAACATTTGGAAAACAACGCAAAAAAAAAACACAAAAAAATAAAGACTTTTTAGGAAGTCGTACATGAATAAAATAATTACTCTACTATACATAATCCAAATAAATGACAACAAACAAACAGTTATCGAAGCAAACCAATCTTACATAGGTACCTACCTACCTACCTACATTAGGTAAACAAATCTATAATATAAAAACCGGCCAAGTGCGAGTCGGACTCGCCCATGGAGGGTTCCGTAGCAGCAAGTAACATAATATAAACGTTCTTGTAGTTCGTTGTAACTTTGATCGATGTTTTAATAATAGTGTATTTTTTTAGATTTATGACGTATTAAAAAAAAACTACTTACTAGATCTCGTTCAAACCAATTTTCGTTGGTAGTTTACATGGTAATGTACATCATATATTTTTTTTAGTTTTATCATTCTCTTATTTTAGAAGTTAGAGGGGGGGGGACACACATTTTACCACTTTGGAAGTGTCTCTCGGGTAAACTATTCAATTTAGAAAAAAATGATTTTAGAAACCTCAATATCATTTTTGAAGACCTATCCATAGATACCCCACACGTATGGGTTTGATGAAAAAAATTTTTTTGAGTTTCAGTTCTAAGTATGGGGACCCCCAAAATTTATTGCTTTTTTTCTATTTTTGTGTAAAAATCTTAAAGCGGTTCACAGATTACATCTACTTACTAAGTTTCAACAGTATAGCTTGTATAGTTTCGGAAAAAAGTGGCTGTGACATACGGACGGACAGACAGACAGACAGACAGACAGACAGACAGACATGACGAATCTATAAGGGTTCCGTTTTTTGCCATTTGGCTACGGAACCCTAAAAATGAATCGCAAAATGTGTTGGTAAGCGCATAACTCAACAACGCCTGGACCGATTTCGCTAATTTTTTTTTTGTTGTGTTCGTTATTATGAGGAGAAGGTTTTTATAGAAAAAAAAATTAAAATTAGGGTAGTGTAGGGTAGAGTAGGGTAGTGTAGGGTAGTGTAGGGTAGAGTAAGGTAGAGGAGGGTAGAGTAGAGTAGGGTAGGGTAGAGTAGGGTAGAGTAGGGTACTAGGGTAGAGTAGGGTAGAGTAGGGTAGAGTAGGGTAGAGTAGGGTAGAGTAGGGTAGAGTAGGGTAGAGTAAGGTAGAGGAGGGTAGAGTAGGGTAGAGTAGAGTAGGGTAGGGTAGAGTAGGGTAGAGTAGGGTAGAGTAGAGTAGAGTAGGGTAGAGTAGAGTAGAGTAGGGTAGAGTAGGGTATAGTAGGGTAGAGTAGGGTATTGTAGGCTGAAGTAGGGAAGAGCGGGAGCGAAGCCGCGCGGGTACAGCTAGTTATTAAATAATTTAAACAATTCTAATAAATAAAACAATACGCCATGTTACCAGGCAACCATAATGGTAAAAGAGTTAATTTATTCTGCTGACCTCAACCAAACCCAATAATTCACAGCCAATAATTAATGATAAGCGATTAAAATACACAATACTTTGTGTTAGATAAGTACCTGTTAAAGTTACTATTGTACTGATAAACTTTACCCGATGATCTATCTAACATTACTGTTTTTTAGTAAAGTCAATGCCGAAGGTTTCTACCGTATATAAACACAGTAAATGATCGACAGTATGTATATATGTTAATAGTTAAAGAAGTGGGCGTTGCTGTTTACCGTTGCCGCCAATGCAATAATGTATTAGTGGTTAGTTATTACGTTCTTGCAACCATCTTTGCGTTATAGTGCCCTGGTACTCAATCGAGGAACATGATGTTGCGAATACGACCGGGGAGATTTTAACGTCGCTTTTGGAACGTACTCGGCGGTGTCGATATTGTGGTATTTTGTTATTCGAATGTCTCTCACGATCACATCGATTAAACTCCTCCTTTTTAAGTATGGTAAAAACAATGACATTCTAATAAATTATTAATAATATCATTGGGTAAAAAGTACAACATATCACAATATTAACAATAGTTTTTACTTTTGTTGCTCATTAATGCTCATGACGACATTCGGATTTCATCGGATCCAGGTCTAGGGATAGGAGAAACGAGAAACCCTCGATACAAACACACTGGGTACCTACTTACACCTATTTATTTCCTAAATGGTGGTGGAATCCCTCCTTAGCCTAAACCATTTTTTTTATCTTACAAAATTATTGTTGCAGTTTCCATTCAGCATTTTATTGTGATGAAAATACTGCTGCACTGCACTTTTCCTTTCAATGACAAAAATTTGGCAGGTAAGTATATAAAAAAATATTGTATTCAGTTCTTTAGCTTCATGCTGTCTTGGTACAAATAGTCAAAGTTGACGTAACAGTTGTGTGACGGTAACTCCATTGTGTGACGAATCTGCTGGCAGCTCACTCAGTTGATTTCAAACCAATTTTTAGCTCTTGTAGGATAAATAATTAAATATTATGAGTATTATAACCATTTTATATGGAATTTATATATGTATATACCTATATTTTTTTATTGCTTTGATTTTTACTGGTTCTTTTTTCAATTTTTAACACAATTTTTTTTGACTTGTTAAATACAAAATTTTATCGGTAAGTAAATATTTAGGTACCTATTTCATTAAAGTTTTATTTAATTTATTACGGGGCCCTCTGTTTCTGTGTATCAACAGCAATTTGCGAGGACGGATGTTCCGATCGTAGAGCGCCCGCGCCGCGGGAGTTGTGTCACTATTCCACCAAAAGGCGCTTCACGTTACCAGGCACTCATAAAACGACGGAACTCCGACAAATTCGTGAAACAGCTAGGGGAGTGGCGAATGGTATGATGTGGCGACGCCGCTCGATGCTCGGTATATTTGCGTAGGGTCCTATTATGTTATCGCAACGGTACTATAGTCTGTCTAAAAAGTCAAACGATTTGGGAATTTTGTATAATACTAGCTTTTGCCCGCAGCTTTGCTCTTATACATAAAATGTAGCCTATGTCAATCAGGAATAAAGTAGCTTTCTATCGGTAAAAGAATTTTAGCGTTCGGACCAGTACTTCCAGAGATTACCTCCTACAAACAAACAACCACAAAAAGAAAAAACAAACTTTACCTCTTTAAGTATTATATTAATGTAGATGTAGATTTTATCATTAAAAAAATACCCATAATCGATACTTTTTATAAGGTTTTTCTACTCGTATTAGTAAACAATGATCAAGAAAGATCTCTTAATAAACTTTGATTATTGAGCCAGCGTTGACTTCATCAGATTTCATTTTATTCAAATAATTATCCAAGACGTTTGACTTTTTAGACAGACTCTAATGTGTAATTTATCAAAGCCAAGTAATAATTTAGGAATTTATTAAAAAATACTCCATCTGTTTAGGCAGTTACTAAATGTAAACAATCTTAACATGTCTTTTATCGAAAAAATTGTTTGAAAAATTTATCTAAAAATATTTACAATTAGGTACTTACATATTTATCTATACCGACGTTAGGTACCTAATTAACTAAATTTAAATAATATTTGTTTGTCAGAAATACAATTTATTTTAAATACAAAGACAAATCACGATTGTTTACCTTTAACTACCTAACTAAACCGATGGAGTATAGAAATACCTACACAGCTCTGCACTCTGCTACAACTTTTAGTGAACTAAGGAAAAACTAAGTAGTATTAAACTAATAGCGCCTCAAACATGAGACACTGTTTAATTTCCTCGGACCCTCGGTGTATAATCTACCTAGTACTTATTATATGTAGAGTACATAAAAAGGCTTTTGTAGGCAAATTGCATTATGAGGTAGGTACTTCACTCATAATCGATTTACGATAAACCTAAACATGTGTATCTCAAGACTTCAGATCTTCGTTGGCATTCTTAGCTTGTGGCATAGATGCAACGAGTAGTAAGTAGATACTCAAACAGTTTTGTGGTAAATGCAGATAAGAGCATGTAATACTCCTGAGGTTGATAACTGTTTTTTTTTTGTTTTTTTGATAAAAACAACGTATCACATTTTTTAATAGAGATGAAAGTATAATAATGTGTTTGTTTTTCTCTTGAAAACATATTTAACTGTGCTCTAGCACACTCTAAGATTATTCTTACATTTCTGGAAGCTATCTTTATATGCCCAATTTCGTTTTTTTTTACAATAAAAATTGAATTTACTAGAGTATTTTTATATACTTTATTTTTAAGCAAAATTACAGATTATATTCACCAAAAATATAGTAACATGCGTTATTATAAAGTATCGTTGGCAACCTTACTTTCATGTAGCGCAGAAGTAGATACTCGTAAAACACATATCTTTCCTTTATTTGCCCGAGTGTCTAAATAAATTAATGATAGTAAATAGACTTAATACCACCAGTCACATTATCTGCAACAGTAGGTGAAACTAATTTGTTTATGAATTAAAAACTTTATTAAATAGGTATATACATATTACATTTTTAGATAGCTACTCATTTATAGCTTTAAGTGAGGCCAATTATACATTTTAAAAATTACCTTATTTAGGCAATGAAAAAGGAAGAGTTCCAAGTGTTACAATGGGAGAAAAATATTTAAGAATTCTTCTTCTTCCTGCCCTTATCTCATATTATTTTTTACTTCGTTTTTAAGAATTAAATCTGTGCCTCCTGTGAAAAGTAATATAACTCAACTTATATCATTTTTGAGATTTTTACATAGAATATATAAAAAAAAATACGAATTTTTTGGTCTACCTCACGTTCTTCTGTCTCTTATAGTTTTGGAGATAATTTTGTGCAAAATTATATACCTAACTGTATACAACCCTTACAGGCAATGGCTCCACACATTTTTTTCGTGTAATGCTATAATTATATTTATTTTAGATTTGTACTTTTTATTAATATCATCTAAGAGATTATTAAGTTTAGTCAGAAATAGGGTAGGATCTGATGACGGTGTTCTATAAAGACAAATAATAATTAATTTATTAGATACAATTTCTATGCCACAGGCTTCAAAAGATTGTTGTGTGGCATTTGTTTTAATAAATAGTAGTTCTCTAAAGATGAATCCTCTTTTAACTAAAATGCATGTACAATTGTAGTTTAAGTACAATTATCCTAACTAATATTATAAATGTAAAAGTGTGGATGTTTGGATGGTTGTTACTTAATCACGCAAAAACGGCTGAACGGATTTGGATGAAATTTGGCATGCATATAGCCTTTGACATGGAAAAGAACATAGACTACCTTTTATCCCGATTCCTTAAGTACCTAATGCCACGCGGGCGAAGCCGCGGGTAAAAGCTAGTATGTACATAAATCTTTTTTATTAATTACTATTACTAATGCATTAATTTTTTGCTTTCTACTGTAAGTATATATATATATTTTTAATTGCACCCGAGCGAAACCGGCTTCAAATTTGACTTCTAAAAGGAAAAATTTTGATCATTATCTTCAAACAAGGTGCATTATCTTATTGTAACCATAAAATACACATTCATATAATATTATAAAACAAAGTCACCTACAGCGTTTGTCTGTTTACGATAAACTAAATAACTTCTGCACGGATTTTCACGCGGTTTTCACAAAAACCCAAAAAAAAAAATAGCGATTCGTGTTGAATCATTATTATAGTAGACAAAAAACGGGAATTTCAAAGATTTTTAACACCCGTGAAAAGCTGGGTTTGTAAAATATAATTCGATTCCACTGTATTTTTGGTTGGTGTTAAAATCAAAACATTGTTGTTGAGATGGCACCCGCCTTTGATGCATGAGGTTGCGAGTTCTTGAGCAACTACTAATAAGAATTTTTCAAATCATACATAGATATTTTTCTGTTTATCTTGGACATTGCTGACAACGCGTTGTTGTGTCTTGAGTGTTCTAAAATACTTTTGATTTCTTATATCTGTCTGTGATTATAAGTACTTACTTGTATATAAGTACTTACTTATATACAAGTAAGTACTTATATTTATTTTTATATGACTTAAAAGTTCGGTCACCCAGCCCAAACCCCATCAACATCTTCATCACCATCAACTCTAAGCGACTAGAAATTATCTGTGAGCTCTTCTTGCAAGAAAGGCGTCGTATGGCTTGCATGACTTCATTTCTCGAGAGTTTAACACTGAAGAGCCTTATAGATCTCCTTACAAGGACGAAAGAGTTTGCGCTCTGTACTTACATTATTTTGGGCTCTTGATAGCAGGAATAGAAAGGTAGTTTAAAAATAATGTAAATTTTTTGCAAAAGATTTGTAGGGGAAGCACATTTTTCACCATCAGTACTTTTGTGCCTTTTAGCTATAGTTTTAAGTAGATATTATATACGGACCGGGTAAGTTAGGACTGGGGATGAGTCTGGACTAAGTTACCAAATAGAATAGTAGAAATTAACTGTGTAATTATCAATCAACTCTGGACGAATAAACGTTTTTACATCATTCAAAGTTTTTTTTTCATTGGATATTTTCAACTGTGCATCAAATCTTACATTATATATTAAAATGCTAATTCTTCACAAAATCTTTAGGGTCTTTTGGGGTCCTCAACTCTAACAAGTTAATTTAGAAGACGATAGTCATGTCTGACCTGAAGTTTTTACCAATAAGTAAGATCTTTTTAGAATGATTCGCGAATATCGAATATTAATTTATTTAATAATAACATTTGTGCTGTTTCACAAATTTTACGCGGACAAAGTCGCAGGCAACAGCTAGCTTTAATATAAATCAAATGAACACATACTTTATCAGTATTTGAAGTGTAACCACAAGCATTTGTAGAAGTGTTGTAATCTGTACATGAAAAAATAAACTCCATATAAGAGTTAAAAGCATCAAATAATTTAGTTGCTATAACATTAATTATATCAAAATGAACGCAGTTGTGGTACAAATATTAGTGGCCTTTTTATGTAAGTTTCATCATCATGTTTTTGGTAACTGATAATGAATGCAATTAAATATTGCATTCATTATGAAGAGATAATAATATTGCATGTTTGTAAAGTTAATATCTAGAAATGCTGTTCCGATTGCGTAAAATCTTTGTCTGTTAGATAACTGTATGCTATAGTATAAAGGTTTATTTTAATCTTAAAAACGGGAGCTATGCAGCGAGAAAAAGTTGTTTTTTTATTTACTTTTTTTCTTTCTACTATCGGACAGGATGGTTGTCTTGTCCGATTGCAAAAATGAACGTAAATCGAGTGTCCACTCTTACATTGTTAACACCAGTCAATGTACTAAGTACTCTGTTGTTGATATCTCTACTACAGAGTACATTGATACTAACCTTTATGGTCCGGACTAAGCGTTATGCCTCACCATTTCTCCCACGTACTTTAAAGGACTGGAACAATTTGCCTACTGCGGTCTTCTCGTTCGATTATAATTCATGATCATCATCATCATCAGCATTTTTAATGTTCCTGCTGGGACTCATGCCTCCTTTCTAGGAGAGAGAATAGGCCGTAATCAACCACGCGGACCTAGTGCGGGTTGGTTTTTGTTTTAAGCATTTATTAAAAACTAGCTTTTGCCCGCGCGGCTTCGCTCCCGCTCTTCCCTACTTCAGCCTACTATACCCTACTCTACCCTACTATACCCTACTCTACCCTACTATACCCTACTCTACCCTACTCTACTCTACTCTACCCTACTCTACCCTACCCTACTCTACTCTACCCTACTCTACCCTCCTCTACCTTACTCTACCCTACTCTACCCTACTCTACCCTACTCTACCCTACTCTACCCTACTCTACCCTACCCTACTCTACTCTACCCTAATCTACCCTCCTCTACCTTACTCTACCTTACTCTACCCTACACTACCCTACACTACCCTACACTACCCTACTCTACCCTACACTACCCTAATTTTCATTTTTTTTTTCCATAAGAACCTTCTCCTCATAATAACGAACACAACAAAAAAAAAATTAGCGAAATCGGTCCAGGCGTTGTTGAGTTATGCGCTTACCAACACATTTTGCGATTCATTTTTATATTATAGATTTAAATTGACAGTGAGGGATCAACGAACTACCTAATCAATAAGCTGATTGAAAGTCTATTACAATGTAATTTAAATGTTAATAAAATACTGCTATCTATTTTGTATATAATTTGAAGTAACGTTTTATATGGTAATGTAATTTTTCAATACACTTTCTCAGAAAGTGACTCTTATTGCTCCAAACTGTGACATTTTGATTACCATTACTCACTAGTGCTATAATGTAGTTAAAATCTTATTGTTCAACCTCTCCCCCGTCATAATTATATTACATTTATCGTATCAGGATGGGCGCAGGTCGTCCTCCAAGAGTCGCCGGTCATCCCCCGTTTATTCATTTCAATGAGTGTATTGAAAGATAAATTTTAAAAAATATGGGCGTGCATATAAAAATAGATTTTTACTGCCACAAAAGTTTACTAGTTTTATAGTTATTTTCTTCACAAGTGTATTGAAATACGTCGTATGACACACGTGAGTAATTAATGATTAGCGTTCTCGGCTCTCTTAAGACCCTCGCCACGGCTCGGGTCTAAATACCGCTTCGTCGGTAATCACTAACATTACACACTTATATCATAATGTACTATTATTTTATCATCATTGTCTCACCCTTCCGGTGTTTATTTGTGTACAAATTATGTTATACCTAAGTATTAAATAAACATGTATGCAACATTTCAGCTCAATAGCTTGAAGATATTTGCTTCAAAATTAAGGTGAAAAATTCCACCCAAACAAACCGACGACGGTCCCTACGTACCTATATAAAGGCATGACCGAAATAGCATTTTTTTAATTATTTCATTATTTACTTTGTTTAATTGATAGTATCAAATAATAATAAAAAATGCTATTTTGGACATGTCGTTATAAACGTAGGGACCGTCGAAACACAGTTATGTACCATACTCATACATTACAAATAGTACATAAAAACTTGTAAAATATACAAACCAAAACTAAAATATTGTCTGAAAATACTATCGAAATGAATAAGGCAATATTTAGAAGAAGCGAGGTGGGAACATCTTAATATTGCTTTTGTACGCGCGTAACTACGTCACGTTTTAGTAAGCGCGTCCCTTTTCTGTGGTTGGACAGTTTCCCCTGCCACCCAATTTCAAAGCTAACTTACTTATTACGGAATAGGTTTGAAATCCTATTTTATTTAAAAACAATTTCGGATAAAATTATGACACAAATAATAATATAATAAAAAATATACCCTAACACCCAATTTTAGGATGTAACTTAACTAAATACTATGTTTTTCTCCAGTGTCTCTGCCATCGTTCATGTTGGCAGTAGGCAGCGCATGGACTTCGTATACCCTGACCTTACTGGAGAGTGTTGACTCACCCCTGGGATACAAAATAACCAAAAATGACAGCAATCTCTTATCTTCTATCATTATGCTGGGTTCTATCTCATCCATTGGAATTGGGGCATATCTTAATGACAAGATAGGTAGAAAAAGAACCGAAATACTTAGTGGACTTTGTTATGTGGTAAGTAAAATAAAAAAAGCCATTTATTCTATTAGACAATTACCTAATTCATTTAAAAATTTCATCCGTATTATTATTAATATAAAAAATTCTTTAGGTTAATTAAACGAAACATTTAATAAGAGTAATTTCATTTCATTTCTTAGTACGTTTTGATCAGTTGGTTTAAATGTTAGCATCATAATTATAATGGTATCTAAAATAAAAGTATTAATTGCATCCTTGGCGTAGGCCTACCCCAACCCTTTCCAGTACTTCGTAGTAATTAATTTTTTTTTTTAATGTTAACTATATACCAATAGCTTGAGAATTAATGTCACGGTTAGGGCAGTGGTTGAACGTTTGGCTGCTATGCTGCTCGTCGCGAGTTTGATTTCCACACGGGACAAATATTTGTATGGCCTACAGATACTTATTCTAGGTCTGGGTGTTCTGTTCCTGTGTATGTGAGTTTAAATGATTGTGAACTCACCCACGACACGATTAGTAGTAGGTAAAAATCTATTATGGGTTGACCCATAATAGAAATGACTGTTTGATAAAAAAAAATACGGCTTTGTTGATCTAACAGTCAATAATTCTAGTAGTAGGATACATTACAGTATTACACAAATGATTTCCAGGCAATGTGATTTTTCTTAAATTTTTTATTAGCTGAAGCTGTATAAAATCTGGATTTGTGTCTATATTATTTGTGGCATTAATATAATAAGCTTGTGCCTTATAAAGAGCATAATTAAATTGCTTAGCATCCTCTTGAGTGGCGGAACAATTTATCTATTGATAGAAGAAAAAAATAAAGATTAATAAAAGTGCCATATTCACAGATCCGTTGTATTGCAACAGTTCATATGTGTTTGTGTCCATATTTATCGCTCATTTGACGTAACAGGGTTATTGGTAAATAGTAAGAGATGCAGTGAAAGATTTCTAATGGTGTGGCGTTTTGAAAGGATATTACAATCACCATGATTCTAAAAGGCAGTTGAACATTGTGAAGTTTCTTTTATAATTACGATGATTGTACTGTACCTTTAGCATCTCTATAAATTTTTTAAGTGTGGTTAAGTACGTTACTGTTCCATCACCACTGTTATATTAGGTGATGATTTTCAAAAGAGAAGTTGATGATACTGAGAAAACCTTTTATTTTCAGCTAGCCTGGTCTATCATCACAACCGCAAAAACTGTAACACAACTTGTAATCGGTCGATACGCAATAGGCTTAGGCACAGGAGTGCATTTCGTAACAGGAGTTGTTTACATTGGAGAAATAAGTCAGACATCTGTCAGAGGAACCAATCTCAGCATCTTGACGTTCATGTATAATGTAGGGACTGTTGTCTCGTACCTAGAAGGGTGGTTTTGCAGTTATGCCGTCGTCAATTACTTGAATCTGACTGTTGCTGTTGCCTTTGTACTCGTTCTGATATGTATGAAAGAGACTCCTGTTTACCTGCTAAGGTTGGGAAAAGAGAAGGTAGGTAAGTCTGGTCATAAAGTAATTTATCTATGCATTTAATTTATTTAACAAACAAACACAACCTTGAAAAAAAATACTCACTTGTGTAAGTTATACAAAGACAGATAACGCGTGAAAAATATTTGTCATAGACAATTTTATTGGAAGAAATTTTATTCAGCAATGAAGACTAAACATAAATATGTAATTAAAATTAATACTCAGGTATAAATGCTATTTTTACAGGAAGCAATAAAATCGTTGAAGTTTTATCGAGGCAAATCTACTGTAACTCAAGAAATATTAGATGAAATCGATTACATGAAAAGTCAAAATAACTACGATAAAACTGGTAAGCCGAGCGACCGTCATTGTCGCAACGTAATAAGACCCTCGCGAGTAGTACATAACATTACTCAAATGTTGTCTCTTGCTGGCACCGCTCCCTAATAGTGCTGTGGAAAGAGACAAGTATAATTATGTTGATGATGCTCTTA
Organism: Mythimna ferrago; assembly: GCA_910589285.2. Lineage (NCBI taxonomy): Eukaryota > Metazoa > Arthropoda > Insecta > Lepidoptera > Noctuidae > Mythimna > Mythimna ferrago. The sequence goes on from OU342696.1 coordinate 20,973,276, forward strand.
GTGGGTGTGTGTTGGCGCGGGAAACGTTACTCTTGGCACGATCGGCGATCATTAACTCCCTGGTACATTTTTCTTTTAAGTCGACTAAATATGATACCTATAAAAAAAAATCATTTTAGAGCAAAAATATGTAGGTATTACATAGACGAAAATAACTTGTATTTAGGTAAGTATCTATGCAATTAAGAAATATTTTCCATTTCAGAAATTTCGTCACAAAATGAAAAAGAAAAGTTGAATCTTGAAAATGAAAAGATTACGGAAGAAAAAAGTGCATTGAGCACGTTGCGTAAGTATGCTGTCGTTTTATTACCTTAGTCTTTTAGAAAATAAACCCAGTTATAAAAATTACAAACACAGAATTCTATTTTGATAGGCAATCTACAGGTTGGTTACATATTTGAATAAAAAGATAAAATAAAAAACCGTGTTGCAGTATTTCGAGTTCATTACTCCTATCATGTTCATAATTATCTATATCATTGTCATCACCACTTCAGCCCAAAGACATTTTCCAACTGGACCACCTATCCCTATCTTTATTATACGGTATTGTATTGCGAAGACATAATAAACCTCTTGGTAGTTTGAGTTTGGCGGCCGCTGGCCGACCGGTTTGGCGCCACGATCAAATGTTAACAAGCACCTTTACACTTTATGTTCTCCTAGTAATCACAGTCGATTGATTCGTCGTTGACGTCGACAAAATGCCGGATTGAGCATGGATTGCTTTGGTTTGCGCTGTTCGTCGTTGTCGTCGTCGTCACTCATGATCTCGAAATGAAGTTGGCGCAATATTCAAGCTACAGATCAGTCTTTTACTTTCATATTTTCCTAGTACATTGAAACTTTTTGCTTTCCACATACGACACCATTGCGAGGAGTCGCTGTTGCACAACACGACCTTTTTGTGCCTGTTCCCGCTGAACGTGCCCACGTTTTATCTCTAACGTTTTATGATCGCCTAGTAGAAAAGGAGCATTTGTTACAAAAGATTCAGTTAGATCATCCAAGCGAGCGCTGCCAACGATTTGCGCAACACGCTACCTTGCTAAGCTTTATGCGACTGGCAAATAAATTATGATAACACTCGCTCGTCTCGGACAAATTAGATATACGTATTTATGTAGACGTATAGTATGTACATGTAGGTAGATACTTACAACGTGAACGAAATCAACTTTTTATTGTAAATGTTATGTTATAAATAAACGATTTATTAAACGATTAAACGAAATCATGACGAGGCATGAAAGTATAAATTAGGCCTAGCTGTGATCCAGTAGAGTAAAATGAACTGTAGCAAAATCGCTTGATTTATGAACTCTTTTCGTAGCATGGAGTGACAAAGATCTTCAGATCCATGATAATTTCCATGATCCCATAAAAAAAAACTCGGCATTACTCTAGACAGATCTTTCAACTTGACTACAAAATGAACTGTGACAAAGTCAAGCAAAATACCTACCTAGCACACAAGAAATAACCTGCCGAGCCGCCAAACGTCCACCAGACGGAGGTATCTCCTCAAGTCCTACGAAGTTACGGGAAAGCACTCTGTTTCTACATAAGTCCCCAATATGGAGGCGCTCGGACTACTCCAAATTAGTGTCTACTCCATTAAAGCTTTTTCTTGAATGCGTGAGTCGTGATCGTCTGGCAGTGTCTCTTTGCCTTAGAAAGTAGCAACCATAGTTATAATAATTATCAAATCAGAAAGAGCAACATTATTATTCAGCTCCTGGGGCCAAGTCATTCTGCCAAGGCGCGATTATTCATAAAAGAGGCCGCGGCCCTGTAATTATTTTATTAAATTACTACATATAATGGCTACTAATGAGTGATACCTATATAAAAATCTAATATTTTCTCTCGCCCCAACTCCAGCGGAAGGAGATACTCGATGATTTCCCATCTCAAAAACGAGGTCAAGAGTCAAGACATACCAAGGCCTTCTTTGCACTTTCAAACTTCTAAGGAAAGTGACACACAACCCACAAAAATTAGCCCGTAGTCACCATTCTTTTTTGCATAAGATACAAATTGCTATTATTTTTTTTCAGGCACTTCAAAATCGGCCCTGCGAGCTTTGATAACACTGATTATCAACATAAATCTGGCAGTGTTCATGGGCTTGATCGCAGTACAAGCTTACGCTGGGCAATTCTTCATGAAGGCGGTTCCAAGTCTGTCACCCCACCTCTGTTCTGTTCTCCTGGCTGTGGTGGTGACAATTTTTTGCGGATTATCTGTTATTGTTGTTGATTTAATTCCTCGACGGGTGAGTAAAAGCTATAATTGGTCAGATTTTAACATATTCTCCATTAACTGTCTTTTGGAAAATCTGGGGCTACGTCTTCTTACTAAAAGTATCTAGTAATATCACGGAACAGTAAAAACAGTGGAAGAAGTAAGTAGGCGTGGCACTGTCGCCGCTAGTAAGAATCGCGTTGCGCACTTGCTGTTCAAGCGCTCTCATTCTCTAACTAGACTGCGCAACATAATAATTAACGAAAAATAATATTAAAATGCCTTATTGTCCCATACTGTACTTTAAAAACCATAGTCTGACTAAAAATCTAACTCATGGAGGTGTCTCATACCACCGAAAAGTATTATTTTCGGATTTATTTTAATAAAATGAAAAAATAAAATTACGTGAAACATTGCGCAGGATATACAAACAAAACTAGTCCTTAGTTACATCAAAACAAAGTTGATTTTCTTTTCTCGGTTATTAGCTTTTCTGGAATATTCGTTAGTCTACCTATACTTTTGACGCTATCCAAATAGTGCGTGACTTTATCGATAAAATCAATCGATATGTATAATATGTATTACATTGCCTTTTTAAAATATATATTATAGTTTAATAGTTTTTGTAAGTAATATAATACAGATAATTATTAAATTAATAAATATAATAAAATAAAAGTTGTGGTATGATATTTGTGATGTATTTTAAATAAATTTAGTTAAAGAGTGAGGAACAACATAGGGCGTTTGAATTATACTTAATATTCTTATGTTTAGCAGTGGGCGATGACGATGATTTCAGCTGAGATGATGATAATTGATGTACTATGCAAATAAATACCCTTTTCACTACGTTTAAAAATTGCCTTTAATCATATTAATTTCATAATTTTAATACTATCACACTATCGCATACAATTTTTTTTTTGCATGATATGTTTTAAATACGTTTTCATACAATCGATACATATTTCGATCGAATAAGGTCACTTCCCTATCTGAGTAGCAGCGAGCGCATTCGCGTCAGTGATACGCCATTCAAATAGCAATCTTATTTTTACGTATTTACAGTTCATATTGAGTATTATATACTGAACAATGCCATCTAGCGACGAGTGGTAGTACTTGGTAGTCAAAGATGTATTTCTTTCTTGTTTTTGTCAATTTGATTTATAGTCATTTGAAATTAAAGTTGCATTTCGTATAAATTTTTTTTTGCATTTCGTCTACGCCCTGTTTTTGTTTTCAGCCAATCATATTTTTAGGTTTGCAGTAAGAGTAAATTGTAAATGTATGAGTTTGGCGACACCGGTTCTGGAACAAACATTTTCTCAAGCTACTTCCACTGTTTTTACTGTTCCGTGAGTAATATGACAAAATATTAAATACGTATGAGTACTAAAGCGAGCGAGAGAAATACATGGCTGGATTTTTATTCCACCGTACCTGCTTTTCTGACGTTTTACTTGATTTAGTTTCGTGAAACGACTTAACACTGACAATAAATTGGTGTTTTGTCACATCACTAGATACTTTTAGCCAGAAGACGTAAAAATCAAGAATATTCGACATCTATCGGGATTTCGTGATATCCCTAGCCCTATAGATTTCATGAAATCCCTGATATCCTCATTTTCCTGCGTCATATACACTATACACCCTATATGGCTCAAGCTCTTTAACTTTTCAGTTTAGGTCGCAAAATGAATCGCGTGGTAGAGCCTGTGATGACTCTTTGTGCTATAGAGGTCGCTGTCAATAAAGTTTTGTTTATACTGAGGCGGACCCGCAAGGGGCCAAGCATTAATTGTTTAATACCTATAAAGACACACGCTAAGGACTTGCATCAGTCTCTCTCAAGTTCAAATATTCCGTGCGGGACTTTTTCTCAATTTGACTTAGTTGCCCGCCTTTTACAAGTTTATTCAGAGCTGAAAAAGCGGCATAGATTATAGCATAGCATAATTAGCCTTATAATGTTGGAACACAGCTGGAACTTCGACTTCCGCTCTAGGAAAAGGAATGGGCCGTAATCCACCACGCGGATCCAGTGCGGGTTTGTGGATGTCACATGTCTTCGAATTTTTGGTTCTAGGACATGCCGATTTCCTCACAATGTTTTCCTTCACGGTTTTGAGAGCAGTGGTGATGAAATAAATTACACAAAGTATTGCACCTGGCTGGGTTTGAATTCGCGACCTACAATTCTTAAAACAGGGCCGGTACCAATCGGTCACCACTGATAACCAGTGTAATATATAATATGGAATAATAGGTAGCAGTTTTTCATTATTATTCTTCTTCCTCATTCGTAGGTTCTTATGATTGTCTCGTGCATCTTGGCTGCTATCTGCATGGCTTGCCTGGCCACCATGCTGCGCTGGGCCTGGGCACCTGACTGGGGAATACCAATAGTCATGGTGGTATACTGCGTTGTTAACAACATTGGTGCTATTAATATACCGTTTGTACAGATTGCCGAGTGTCTTCCTCCACTGGTAAGCACTTCTATATTAGTTTTCTGACGCAAGCAACGACCATAGAACTTCACTTGATACATGATTTAAAAAAACAAAAAATTAAACGAATGCTAAATCACTGCACAGACATAAAATAATATTGCCCGGTGGGGCCTCCGGGGCCCATGGTACAGTAGGCACAACGGATCTTGAGCACTCGGCGTCAGAGTGGGGATCGCTTTGCGCATTCCATGGAATCCATACATTAGAGAGCCTATCGTCTTCGTTGTTAGATACATGCAGCAACGCAGGGAACGAATGAGGAATGACGAGTGTGACGCGATGGCGCGGCGAGCCGATCACTGGCACTCCCCGCCCCCGCGTCTCACTTCGCACCACTAAAGAGACCGAATATTTGACTTCTGCGCAACCGCTCAAGATCCGTTGTGCCTACTGTATTATGCCAGCCTTATGACCCTATATTTATGCTACTGTTTCAAATATAATACTTTTCAAATACTATTTTGACCCATCCTTTGTAAACGGTAATAGGTATTTTTTAAATGTATTCTTTTATTTTTCAGATGATCAGTTTTGGCACGTGCGTCGTTATGTGCTCCTTGTTTTTGGCGAATTTTATTGTGTTATATGTTTTTCAACCTGCTGTAGACGCCTTCGGGTTGGACGGAGTGTTTTTGCTATTTGCCATTATAAGCTTAATAACCGCCTTGGTATCATTTTTAATCATGAGAGAGACAAGGAAAATACCTTTTGAAGTAGTACAAAATATGTTTGAACATGGATATTTGTATCAGCGGCAGATTAGATTACTAGTTGAACATTAAATGCTCTATTGAAATGCGATGTGTTAAGTTTTTGAAGTTTCACATGCAATATTATGTTTCTGTACCACCCTGAGGACCACTGGTAGAAAATACCTAAGGCATTAAGTCCGCCTTTGTACAGTGTTTTTTATGAGTGCATAAAAATAAATAAAATTGTGAATAGTTTACTGTTTTGTTTTATTTTAACTCAAAAAGCTAGGTTCCTGTATTAACCACAGAAAAACAAGAGAACAATATGTCAATGTCAAATTGTCAAATTAAAGTGACATTTACTGATAAACAAGCGGTGCCCTGAGTTAATTGATTAAATCTTCTAGTTTCTTGAAAATATATAATGAATACACCGTAAAATTGCTGCACATTTAAGCTATCAATAAAGCATAGTTAAAAGTTAGCGTAGTTAGTTTTAAAATGGGTCTGTTATCAGATCCTGATGTTGGTTCAGTGAAGTGGGTGAAGATTCTGAAGAAGGTGCATGGTCCGCTATGCTTCCTGTGCTATATTGGTGCCCTGGTATGGTTCGTTATGCTCGGGAGCAAGGAATTTAACAACGAGACGTATTTCTCCGAGAATGCTTTACTGCCTGGCTTGGTAACTAATGAATTCAATGGGGAAAATGCTGCGAAGCAGTTTTATAGTGAATTATTACTGGAAATGGAGGTAAATAATATTTTTAATGTATTGATAAGCTAATATAATAATAGGTGATATAAAATCTTTTGAGTTTGATAACTGCAACCTGCAAAATTATTGGTAAACGAGTAACCATCAAAAGATCTTCCCATACGATAATAATTTAGGTGTCTTCAAGGCTAGAGTGAATAGGCTCTTAATAAACTAGTGCGACTCACCATCAACAATTGCATCACTGCTTACCATCAGGTGGGATCGCAGTCAAGCACTAGTTTATATCAATAAATAAAACCTCTATCAGTACTGATTGAAAACTCGTGTCTTTTCCTGCATTGATAGAGTAGAGTACAGAACCCTACCTGCTCCACTCTATACATATATCTTTTACTTTATTTATGTTCCTGATCCACAGATGGCAATCTGAGATTGATTATAGTCTGTCTAATAAGTCAACCGACTTGGGAATTTTGTATAATATTAAATCATTTAAAAAATACTTATATTCGATACTTTTCATAAGGTTCTTCTGTTAGTAAACAATGATCTCTATCTCATAATTAACCTTGATTATTGAACCCGTGTTGACTACATCAGATTTCATTAAATCCTAATAATTACCCAAGTCGTTTAACTTATTAGACAGACTCTAATCGAAGATTTACAGGTTAACACTAGAAGTTCAGAACAACAAAAGTCAATTTTGGCTATTTTATTTTTGCTACTGGATAGATGATTTTAAATTTTTTTTTTTTAAACGTCAGTCCAGCCATCTTCTGTCTGTCACCAGACTGTATCTCATGAACTGTGATAGTTAGACAGTAAGTTGTTTTCACAGATGAAAACACAGAATAACATAATTTTTAGAGTAGGGCTCCCATACAACATACGTGCACGGAACCCTTTGTGCGCGAGTCCGACTCGCACTAGGCTGCTTTTATGTGAATGTTGTCCACGCTTACTGAACAGTCATAAAACTCATGTGCATTGTACGGTCAAGAGTGATCTATTTGAACAATTATGTATATTTCAGGATAAATATGAGGATTTAGATGACATGCCGGTGCCCTGGCTGGTGGGTAAGATGTCGCAGCTGCACCTAGAAGTGTACACGCACAACTTTACACTCAACTACCCTATGGGGCAAGGACAGGTGAGCCAAAAAAATTGGTCTTATCTTGTTTCAAAGTAAACTATCTTGTATTGGTTGAAGGCAGTACTTCTGATTATCACAACTTATTTTAACCTTTCAATCGTGAGAATTACAGACACAGAAAGACAATGGGTGCACGAACGCCGGCGTTCGCTTGGGGTTTAATGAATTAAGAGACAATATTATGTGATTTTTAGGGTTCTTTATATCAATCGGTAAAAACGAAACCCTACAGGATCACTTTATCGTCTGTCTGTCCATCTGTCAAGACCATTTTTCTCAAGGATGCATGGAACATCTGCTAGCATTGGAGCAGTGAAAAATAAATCTAAGTTCTAGTCTAAAGATATGGGTGTTTATACTCTGTTGATACGCACAATTTGATTCTCTCAAAGAAATCAAAACCTATGGAGTACTTTCCATTGACCAAATTTCAGGATCAAGCAAGGTCTTGTAGCACAAGTAAAGGAAAAAGTCTGAAAACTAAAGTAGTTACATTACAAAATAATTACTTTTATTGCGATTCGGAATCTCAAGACTCTATTTGGGAATCGAATTATTTGCTTAGGTAATTTTATACGGAACCTTCTCGGCCTGGTCACGACTGGGGCGGCATCAGTAAGCTGGCGTGGGGCGCTAAAAGCGGCGCGCGGCATCTCGTGGCGTGCTTCAAACATTTTCATACTTTTGATCTTACCGCTCGCCGCCCTGCGCTTAGCTACCTCTCACGTGAACGGGCCGTCTCGGTGCGTGTGTCGCACCTGACCAGTTTTTTTTTATTGCGATTTGTAACTAAGTTTCCCACAGGTGTTCCAAGGCACCAATGTGTACGGCATACTGCGAGCTCCTCGCACGTCCTCGCTAGAAGCCCTGGTAGTGACAGCGCCTTATAGGGCTCTGTCTAGCCATCAGAAGGGTACTGCCGCTGGCATAGCCCTCATGCTGGCTTTCGCTAAGTTTGCGAGACGTAAGTACCTATTAATTTATGATGTCCTGGTAATTTATCAGCTATTTGTCATTTTGTTGAGGTGATAATTCTATACATACAGCATAATAGCATAATCAGCCTTATTGTTCCCACTACTGGGATTCAGAGCTCCTATCTAGGAGATGAAATGGCCGTAATTCATCACGCGGGCCCAGTGCTGGTTGGTGAACGAAATTAAAAGTTAGATCGTTAAACATAAAATGGTCAGTGGGTAGCCTTAGGGGCGGATTTGACTAGCTTTTGTCCGCCGCTTCGCCCGCATACATAAACTATAGCCTATGTCACTCAGGAATAAAGCAGCTATCTTTAAATTTTACCAATCGGACCAGTACTCTGTAAACAAAAAAAAAAACAAACTACCTCTTTATAATATTATGTGTTTATTTTATTTCCTTTTAGCACAAAAATATTGGGCAAAAGACATAATATTCTTAGTCACCGAGCATGAACAACTAGGAATGCAGGCATGGCTAGAAGCTTACCACGGTCTACAGAGTGACGCAGAAACATTCCACACCAGTCTCGGCAGTTTCTGGAAACCTGGTAGTCCTAGCTTGGATTTCGGAAGTTACTTCTCTGGGTTTGGTTGGGAAGGGGACCATAAGAAATGTTTGAACCCTGGGAAGCTGAAAGGAAGATCTGGATCTATCCAAGCGGCTATCAATTTGGAGTTTAGCACGCCAAAAATAAGTAAGTGTTTGATGCTTCCACCCTTTAGCTTAGATTAATTTTTAGAGAGTTATATTATAATTAGAATTAGGGGGCGATATCGTCATGTTGATCGAGTCCCCTTAAATAAAGATTAAAAAATAAATAAACAAGTAAGTGTTATATAATACATACAGCCGAACATAGAGCCCTCTCCTTTTCGAAGTCGGTTAAATACTTATTGTACACTAAATATTAATGGAGTTTTTGGAACGAAGTTCCTTATTGCGCGTTGTGAAAGGGGGCTAGACGGAAAAAATTCTCACGAAAAGTTGTACCGACACTTTTACTGTCAAAATGTAAATCCAAGATGGCGGCTGCAAGAAATTATCAACTTTTTCGTCATGGGTGTCGTTTTCATGGTTTTCGAGGGTGTTGAAACCGATGGTACTGTCAAAATATAAATCCAAGATGGCGGCTGCAAGAAATTATCAAATTTTTCGTCATGGGTGTCGTTTTCATGGTTTTCGAGGGTGTTGAAACCGATGGTACTGTCAAAATATAAATCCAAGATGGCGGCTGCAAGAAATTATCAAATTTTCCGTCATGGGTGTCGTTTTCATGGTTTTCGAGGGTGTTGAAACCGATGGTACTATCAAAATATAAATCCAAGATGGCGGCTGCAGGAAATTATCAACTTTTTCGTCATGGGTGTCGTTTTCATGGTTTTCGAGGGTGTTGAAACCGATGGTACTGTCAAAATGTAAATCCAAGATGGCGGCTGCAAGAAATTATCAAATTTTCCGTCATGGGTGTCGTTTTCATGGTTTTCGAGGGTGTTGAAACCGATGGTACTGTCAAAATGTAAATCCAAGATGGCGGCTGCAAGAAATTATCAACTTTTTCGTCATGGGTGTCGTTTTCATGGTTTTCGAGGGTGTTGAAACCGATGGTACTGTCAAAATATAAATCCAAGATGGCGGCTGCAAGAAATTATCAAATTTTCCGTCATGGGTGTCGTTTTCATGGTTTTCGAGGGTGTTGAAACCGATGGTACTGTCAAAATATAAATCTAAGATGGCGGCTACAAGAAATTATCAAATTTTTCGTCATGGGTGTCGTTTTCATGGTTTTCGAGGGTGTTGAAACCGATAGTACTGTCAAAATGTAAATCCAAGATGGCGGCTGCAAGATATTATCAACTTTTTCATCATGGGTGTCGTTTTCATGGTTTTCGAGGGTGTTGAAACCGATAGTACTGTCAAAATGTAAATCCAAGATGGCGGCTGCAAGAAATTATCAAATTTTTCGTCATGGGTCTCGTTGTCATGGTTTTCGAGGGTGTTGAAACCGATGGTACTGTCAAAATGTAAATCAAAGCTGGCGGCTGCAAGAAATTACCAAAGTTTCGTCATGGGTGTCGTTTTCATGGTTTTCGAGGGTGTTGAAACCGATGGTACTGTCAAAGTATAAATCCAAAATGGTGGCTGCAAGAAATTATCAAATTTTCCGTCATGGGTGTTGTTTTCATGCTTTTCGAGGGTGCTGAAGCCGATAGTGCTGTCAAAATGTAATTCTCTCAATTTTTTCTCGAAGTTCCTTATCGCGCGTTGTGAGCACTTTTTGCTATACTAAGCTATTGTAAGCCGTGCGGCGTGCGCATGTTTCTCTGTCTCTCTCTCTCTCTCTTATATATATATATATATATATATGAACTTCGTTCCATCCGGGTGTCCCTTGACACCTCTTAATTTTTTTACAATTATTATGGAATTTGAGGCACCTCGACCCGGATAGGTTAGAAGGGGATGCGGGGCATAGGAAGCGAGCGAAGCTTGCGAACACAGACCCCGCCATCGGCTTCGTGATATTTTTTTTTTAAACCACCCATATTAATACAATTAGTATTTTCGATGGAACAAAAGCATAAGTATTTAGTACAAGAAAATAAGAATACATTGAGGAACCGTGGTGGGCTCTATAGATAACAACGTAACTATTTTACGATATGATCAGCAATCTTTGACCACACCATGAAATAAGCGTTCGCTTGGGGTTTAATGAATTAAACACGATATTCGTACATTCCAGAGTACATAGAAGTGAAAATAGAAGGGCTGAATGGTCAGCTGCCTAATCTAGATCTCGTGAATTTAGTTCACAAACTATGCCTGAAGTCTGGGATTCATCACTCTTATAGAAACAGGTATTTATTTATTGAAATGTTAATTGTTTTAAGAAAAAATAACAAACAATAACACAACAACAACTTACAACTACACAACATACACACACGACTTTGTAATCCACTTATTTTAAATGTTGATATGGTGTACAATAAAGAAATAAATAATGAAACATTTTTTTAGAAGTTTACATGGTTTATTACACTAGCATTATACTTGTGCAGTTACTCGTGGATGCGCGGGCGCAACAAGATGGACGAATGGACGAATTCGTTCAAAACCATGTTCGACATGGTGCTCTCGCAGATTGACGGGGTAAGTGAAAGTAACAACACTATATTCCATACCATTAAAAATATAATTTAACATAATTTTCACCAGATATACCTAGCTAGGCAACCGATGATAGCACATAATATATTTATATATATATAAATTTTTTTTTTTATTATTATTGATAGGCTCGCGTTTGACCACCATCTCACCTGATGGTAAGCGATGATATTGATCATAATCGAATAACAGATGAGGGAAGAGATTTCTTCTACGGATCTCGTACTACCAATTTCGAAAAAAAGAATAATGTTCCTTTATTTGAATTTATAAATAACTAGCTTTTGCCCGCGCGGCTTCGCTCCCGCTTTTCCCTACTTTAGCCTACTCTACCCTACTATACCCTACCCTACCCTACTCTACTCTACCCTACTCTACCCTACCCTACTCTACTCTACCCTCCTCTACCTTACTCTACCCTACTCTACCCTACCCTACTCTACCCTCCTCTACCTTACTCTACCCTACACTACCCTACTCTACCCTACACTACCCTAATTTTCATTTTTTTCCATAAGAACCTTCTCCTCATAATAACGAACACAACAAAAAAAAAATTAGCGAAATCGGTCCAGGCGTTGTTGAGTTATGCGCTTACCAACACATTTTGCGATTCATTTTTATATTATAGAAGACTAGCTTTTGCCCGCGCGGCTTCGCTCCCGCTCTTCCCTACTTCAGCCTACTCTACCCTACCCTACTCTACTCTCCTCTACCCTACCCTACTCTACTCTACTCTAACTTACTCTACCCTACCCTACTCTACTCTACCCTACCCTACTCTACTCTACTCTACCCTACTCTACTCTACCCTACCCTACTCTACTCTACTCTACCCTACTCTACTCTACTCTACTCTACCCTACTCTACTCTACTCTACCCTACTCTACTCTACCCTACTCTACTCTACTCTACTCTACTCTACCCTACTCTACCCTACTCTACTCTATTCTACCCTACTCAACACTCCTCTACCTTACTCTACCCTAATTTTCATTTTTTTTTCCATAAGAACCTTCTCCTCATAATAACGAACACAACAAAAAAAAAATTAGCGAAATCGGTCCAGGCGTTGTTGAGTTATGCGCTTACCAACACATTTTGCGATTCATTTTTATATTATAGATTATTCCAAGTCAATCTAAAGATACAGGTCGCGCGGTGAATCAAGATCGCTCGGTGAAAGTAGTGGGGGCAATCGGCGCATGTGTACAATTGCGCACAGAAATTCTTAGTATGTTAGGATTTTATTTTTAATTTCGTATGTTTGAACCTTAGTAACATAACTTATAATAACAATAGTTTTTGATTGTAATTTATCTTGTAAGTAGGTAAATTGAAAAAATTAAAAATTATAAAATAAAACATAAAATTAAAAAAAAATAATTTCGTTAGTTTCTTTCTTTAACGTAATAATTCACGTCGTAAACCATTTTTCTGGCTAGCCGTTTTAAAACTTTATTTTTAACCATTTTTTTTACGACTACGTACGATAACACAAGCTGTACGCAACAGTACCCAAGTACAACAGTATCCAATGAGAGGCGAGAACGCAACGTGGGAATTGAAGAGCGACTCTATCTACCAATGACGTGTCGCCGACGGCGCACACCCGCCCGCACGTCGCCAAATAGACCGTAGAATTGAATACTGCGCATGCCCCTTCCACTTTTGCCGAGCGATCTTGATTCATCGCGCGACCTGTACTTCAAGGCAACCCGTTTTTAAAAAAACGGCAATATCATACCTATTATTTCCTTTGAAAGTTTGAATGTATCTTGCATCCATTAATACAATTTTGGTTTCAGTATGTTTGTTTATCGACTGTTATTTCAGAATTTTGAATTTAGAGCAACTTGTCTCACTTATTTCTTCCATCTACCCAATCCCAGGTCCCAGACGGCAACCACGGCCTTTTCCATCGCTTCGGCATCGAGGCCGTGACCCTCGAAGGCCGGGATGCCCAGGACCCGGGCGGAGCAGCACCCCGTGCGCATGCCCTCTCCACAGCCAACTTCTACCGGCTTGGCGTCGCGCTAGAGAGCATCTTGCGATCCCTCAACAATCTGCTGGAGAGGTTCCATCAGAGCTACTTCTTTTATTTGCTGGCAGCTACGCATAGGTTCATTTCTATAGGTGAGAATTTTTCATTATTATTACTCGTTATAAATACCACCAACATTGGTCACCCAACATGATGGCGACGAGGTAGCAAACAAACCAGAGAAACACAAAGTTTCCAACACGATGGTACTAGGAGACCAGAAAGTTGAGGAGTTAAAACCCGCCGTTCTGGGAGCACGCATGCCTTTTTCACTGTGAGCTTGTGCTAGCTTGGCGTCGCACTAGAGAGCATCCTGCGCTCCCTGAACAGTCTACTACTTCTTTTACTTGCTGGCAGCTACGCATAGGTTCATTTCTATCGGTGAGTGGTCAATGCTATTATTACTGAGTTATAAATAGTAGCTCTTGGTTATCCAACAAGATGGGGGGATGGGGCGAGGAACAGACAAGCAAACAAAAACCAGAGAATTCCATTACGGAGGGACTAGGGCACCTAAAACTACAGGGGTTAACTTACTAAGGGTCAGCGACAGCACGTTCCTCACGTCTGAGAAGTATTGCCAGCTAATTGGTTACAAAAGAAGGCCTGACCAATCATATTTATAATGATAGGATTCCTCTCACAAAACTTCTTCCTTTGAAATTCAATATTACAATATCAATTTTTCAGGTCAATACATGCCATCTTTATGCTTACTATGCGTCGCGATGCTTATTCGAGCATTATCGCTATGGGTGACCACCATCCAACAAGACGGCGACGAGGAAACAGACAAGCAAGAAACCAAAAAGACAAGCAAACAGAAACCGGAGAAAGAGAAAAATTCCGACACAGAAGAACCAGGAGACCAGAAAGTTGAGGAGGTGAAAAAAGTGCCTAAAGCTAAAGGGAAGAAGAAAGTAGACGATTTGAGTATGAGCGTCGTGAATATAGGCGCTAATTATCTCCTGGTACATTTGATTGGATATGCTGTTATGAATTCGCCTTATATTTTGAGTTATATTGGTAAGAAAAGGACCCCTCTTTTATTTACAATTACTATTTTAAGTTTTTTCCCGTATAATGGTTTTGCGAAATGGCTAAAAAGCCCCATGTGTCATAATTAGTACCTCAGAAATTTATTTCTGTACCTATGCGAGAGCTGGACTCATCAAGGTAACGTAAGCTGTAGGCATCACAAAATATACTCTCTTGGCGGATTTAATGCCTTAGAAATGATAATAGTAATACAAGGTGTCGTTTTGAAGCTGCAAAATATTTCAGGAGGTAATTATGTTAGTGATTCTCAACCCGAATCAATAATAAAATAAGTAGGTAATTTTTTTTTTTTTTATAACCGCGCTTTTTTTCACACACACAAACACGGAACAATAAAGGTCATTTTCACACACACTAACTCGCAACGATAGTTTCATAAATAATGTATCATCCAATCATCATCCCGCACGCCACACCCTAGCCACGCCCCCGCGGCCATCGATCAATCGATTTAGTTTAGAGTAATTAAAAAATTAAATAACAAGTATTACTGATTATTGACCAGGTATCGTTTTTTTATATGATTATTTATGAGTTTTATTACAACCTCCTGAAATATTGTGCAGTTTTAAAACTGCACCTTGTATAGTTATATTTTAAATAATTTTTTGAAAAACACGTCAGCTTAAACTAGATGACGCCAGTATTTCCTAGCTGACTACCAAACGTCCATACAAGAAACATGTAATGGTCAAATCATATGAGAACCATGCAGATTAGTGTCTGAAATGGTCTTAGAAAAGAACCACCCAGATTTGAGTGGACTTGTCCAGTCAGTGCAAGTATTTGTCAGTATTCGTACAGCTCAACTCAGGACTACTAAGGAGCTCAACTTCAAACTCTCCCAAAAAGCATGTATCAATTTCTGCCTACCTTTTTACAGTATTATTTTAAATTATTTTCTTTTGACTAACTTTATGTTATTTATTTTTCAGGTAACTACTACGACAAACCATCAGAATACTCAGTATATTACGGCTTGATAGCCATATCAGCATTTTTAACTATAGTAACACCCTTTATGCCACGTCTCCTCCGCAAGGGGCGCATAACTTATGAGGAGCTCTCATTAGTCAACATACTAGTCCTCATAGAGTTGTCCACTGTCTGCCTAAGTGTAGGCATGAACAACTTTTCCTTAGGATTTGTTATAGCCGTCGTGTATACGCCTTTGGCGCTGATGTGCAGTGTGGTGGTTTGGGGTGCGAGTAAGAAGAGGTGAGTTCTCTCTGTGTTATGTTTGTTTGGTACTTTAGTAATATGATTTTTGGGTTATGTTGTAAAAATATCTTTATTTTCTCTAGGGTTCAGTTTGAGCCCCTCAGCAGGCTGTTATATTGCTTATTTACTCCCAAGTTTTTTTAATAATATAAACTAGTGTTTGACTGCGTTCCCACCTGATAGTAAGCAGTGATGCAATCGTTGATGGTGAGGCGTACTAGTTTATTAAGAGCCTCTTCATTCTGTTTGAATAAAAAGATAATATACTAGTCAAAACAAAATAAGGGCCACCACGTTTTCATAGTATTCTGATGAAAATTTGAGATTCAAGGGTTGATTAATGATTCGATTGGATAAATTAATTGATTTTTATTGTAAACAGCATAAAATAATGAAAGACTTTCTCCGAAAAAAAAAATTACTCCCACTTTTTCTAAAAACTAACATTTGTGCAAACAAAAAGTAAGGAATAAAAATTAAGTGAAAAATAAACAAATTGGGTATTGGTAGTTTTGTGAATTTCCTCAATATTTTGTGTGCCCTCCTCGTTTTCTAATGCACTCTTGAAGCCTGGATGGTACACTCTCCACCAGGTGTACCACTGCTTCTTGAGGAATTTGTTCCCAGCTTGATTTAAGAACGTTTATTCGCTGTTTTTCATTGTGCAGAGATTGGTTTGTGCTTCAAACACTGCGTTCTAGTAAATCCCACATGTGTTCAATGGGATTGAGATCCGGACTGTTTGCAGGCCAAGACAACGTCAGTATACCAGCCTCGTCTAGGGATTCCCCAGTGGCCCTAGCTGTATGAGTGCGAGCATTATCGTGCATCAGACGGAATCTTGCGCCGATTCTTTATGCATATGGGACCACAAGGGGTCGTATGACCTCCTCGATTTAATGTTGAGCCGTAATTGTGCCTTCGTTGAGAATTACCAACTCGGTTCTACCTGATATAGAGATTCCTCCACACACCATAACGTTGGGGCCCCCAAATCTGTCACTTCCATGGATACAAGCATCCGAAAATCGCTCATCTTCACGCCTCCAGACCCTAATGCGACAGTCATCACTAAAAAATGTAACTTTGCACTCATCCGTAAACAATATTGGGCGCCAGTCACTCGTACTTCATGCCAGATGCTGCCTTGCGATCGATAATCGGTTTGCACGATGAGCACTTGTCAATGGAAGCCGCACTACGCGTCTCCTGGAGAACTGCTGGTCCTCGTGTAACAGATTTCTAATCGTTTGATCACTAACACGTGTACCCGTCGCCTGCCGCAAACGGTTTTGTAAGGAGCGGGCTGTAATGCAGCGTTCTCTGCGCGCAGTCAAACGCACGTAGCGGTCTTCCTGAGCGGTATTTGGTCGAACTCTGTTAGATCCCTGTCTCCTGGTTAGTCTCTCAGTCTCTCGGAATCGATTCCAAGTATTCTGATTCGCTCGCCAAGAAAATCCCAGATGCAACGCAACAGAACGCTGCGAATGGCTATCTTGAAGCATTGTTACGGCCCTAGTTACGGTTGGTAAGACCATATGTCGTTGGATTCTTGGCATAACTTTATTAAAATGCTAATTCAGCCACTACATAAACAAAACTTAACTATTCTTCACAGAATCGTCAGTTTGGCCGAGTTAAAATCCGTTTCAAAATTGGGTTAAATTCAGTGGCTACAATAAATTATCAAAAATTACCCACTTTACACAGTTAAGCAGGTAGAACACTCAAGAAATGTTTGTAAACGAATAAGGTAACACTACAAAAACATTCAGCTACTTGAAAACGCATAAAAAATAAATTATCGCTGTCGTTGTTAAAAATAACAAGTGGCCCTTATTTTGTTTTGACTAGTATATTTATTGTGTGTATCTGTATATGTATACGATAATGTCTGAAATACAGATCCAGTGATATACGTAACTACACTATCGCAGAGTCTATTTCTATATATCTTATTAATATTCTATATATTATGAGATTTAATATTTCTAAAATCGCTTATTTTAATTGGTTGCTGAAGATTCCTCCCACAAAGTAGGCAGCGTTATTAAAAAAAATCTAAGTAATAAAAATCTTAAATTTTTTGGGTAATTGAACTGTTTTTCGTCTCAGTATCATCAGGCATTTAAAAAACGTCAGAAGCTAATGCACGGTTCCAAATCGGTCGTTTCCTATGGAGAAGAACCGGCAAGAAACTCCATGGTTACTCTTTTAAAAAGTGGTTGATGTTACAATATAAATAGATATTATGTAAGAACTAAAACCAGTCCAGAGAGAGAACTAGAACCAAAAATACGAAGACATGTGACATTCACCTGGGTAGGAGAATGTCCCGCGAGCGCAAAGGGCCCGCGTGGTGGCAGGCCTTTTAAATTATATTATTATATTATATTATATTATATTATATTATATTATATTATATTATATTATATTATATTATATTATATTATATTATATTATATTATATTATATTATTATTATTATATTATTATTATTTTTATACATTTATTTATCTCAGGACCATGAGGTCCTGGACCTTTGGAAGGCATACGAGGAGCCGAAACCAACTCGCAGAGGCCCTTTTAGCTGCTTCTAATGGAACGTGGTACCAACCGGCGATTATCCCTGTATGTGCTATGCTAGTGCATCCAAGGACAACCCCCGGTTGAAAGGAAACTATTGCAACATGTGAAAAATTAATATAAGGCTATGGTTTTTGGAGTCTTAAGTGGACTGGTTACCAGAAACTATGTTAAGACTATGGCCCCTGCCTAATCAATGTTTTTAATTTCCATCGATAAAAAGGCAAGGGGTGACTTGCACACTCAACAAATGGGCCCCCAAAATGGTCGCTAGCACGAAGTGACGTAGCAACAAGAGGGCAACATATCCTGATGTGCTTGAGGAGTGGAGAGGTATACCACGGCTATCAGGACAATCCCGGAAGTACGGTCAAGACCCCTACCAGCACCTTACTGGATTATACATCCTTCTCCCGAGCGCATTTGCTCTTGCGAATCTCCACTCAAGCCAGCCAATAAAGGCAAGAGAGAGGTGGGAGCTCTGTTCCTCGTCAGTGTTCACTACGACCGGCCAATAAAGGCAAGCCGGAGATGAAGAACAAGAATTCTCCGAGTCCGTGCGATCGCTAATGCCCAACAGTTCGCCACAAAACTGCCCTGCGGATTGTATCTCTTTTAGTCTGGCCCCTCACCCTAGGCATGTTACGGCTAAGCAAGCGCTACCGACACAGACTTAGGGTTCATTGGAGCGCGCAAGCCCCACCACGACGTCAACGTAGAGATACGGCGATGGGGATATTATATTATTATTATATTATATTATATTATTATTATTATATTATATTATTATTATTATATTATATTATTATTATTATATTATATTATATTATATTATATTATATTATATTATTATATTACGGCCCATTACCTTTCCTAGAGAGGAGGCCTGAGTCCCAGCAGTGGGAAAATTAAAAAGGCTGATGATGATGATGATGTAAGAACTTATGAATCCGTCTTTTATCATTTGTTCCAGTACCATCTACCTGATGATAAAGCGCACAGTCTGCCTCCTCGTGCACCCCCTGGTAGCTGTATCGCTCAGCATGATCGTTTACAGCAACTTCCTGTTTCCCGAGGAAGGCTTCCTTGGCATGCTGAGTCGAGGGTCTGATGCAGCTATGCAGGCTACTATGTTCTCTATTGTCGATTCTATGGTTAGTGTTGAGCTCTTTATGTTTTATGATCGCCTGGTAGATAAAAGATCTGGATTTCGTTCGTTTTGGGAGAATGGTTGGTTGAGGGGTAAGATGTCCCTATGAAGACTTCTACACACCGTAGGCGCGGGCTTGCGGACGGCGAGCAATGGGTAGTTCGCCATCCGACCGTCCGGCAATCAACAAGTCGTCGACGGCGCGTACTGATTCACGCACGCCTCTGGTCGCCTTCTGGTATGAAAGGCAATGAAGAAACAAAAGTGGGTTTTAGTCAGTAAAGGTCTGATACATTGGATGATTTTCCCACCTAAAAAATGCTCATTACTATATTTTCCATCTTAAGGTCTTTTTTACATAGCATGGGTAAGATGATAGCAGGACGAACATATGCATCTTTAAGATGAGAGAAAAGGATAGATAGCTACATTGTATGAGTCCAACAGCTGTCACCCACACCATCCTTTAGCATTGTAGTGTAGATGCTATTATTTAACTCCTTGTATATCATGCTAGCCTGGTAAGTGCCGCAATTTCGGTCCCTGATTTGTCTGATTTAAATGTCTTTTTATGTGGAAAATCTTCAAATAACTCCTTCCACTAGGGGGGAAGCGCGAGAGAATGTCAGAATTTTACTGACTAAAACCTAGCTCTGTTCCGTCAGTTCGCCTTGCACTCCTGCAGCCCTAGTAGGCATTGGCTAGGGACCTGTGCTTGAGCCTTATTAGCAGGGGTCGGAATTAAGTAGTATTTATTCATGTACTTGCATTTAATGTTGATATTAATAGAAAAATCACGTGTGGGCAACAATATTACAAATAAATGTAATGAAATGACCTCCTTGGAAATGACATTTCATTAATTTAATTTTTAAGCTGTGAATACGGGGTGACGTATCATTCAATGACAGATGATGTTTAGATTATTTTGTGCATTTTATTGTTATAAAAACTTGTAGAGAGATAATTAAAGGGATATAATTGAGGAGGCGATATTAGTGAACTTTAAATGTCGTTTCTTTGTTTTCAGGTGAGATAAAAGTGTAATTTTAGTTAAACGATAATTGTTATACTGTAAAAGCATGTTGAATAAAACAAATCTTTGTTTTCAGAGAAACAATTTGTGGTTTATTTCGAAAATCCTCAATAATACATCTTATAAAACGACATTTTTGTTAACTAAAAGAAGATGGACCGGCTGCAATTTGAGTTTACGATGATAGCTTCAAATGATGGCAAATCAAATGTATTAGCCATAACCTCAATATCTACAGAAGAAGGAAAATGTTATGTTTTACCTGATGAGCTGAAGCCGGTGATTCATCATACATATATTGTCAAAATGAATACTTTCTCAAAAATAAAAAATAGTATAAAGAAAAGGCATCAAAGTAGAAAAATATGGATAAAATTGGATGAAGATCTTAAGAAAACATATAGAGATGAGGAAGGTAATATGCAATTTTTAGATCAACATTTAGAAGAAATAAGCACAAAACAACCAATAGACATAAACGACAATTTGCAACATATCTTGGAAAAATTAATAGAAACTACTACAAAGAAAGAAAATCAACATAACCTAAAACATATTTCGGAGAAATTTATTATTGAAAAATTCACAAGCAAGAACCCTAATGCAATGCAATGGATTGAGAATTTTGAAAAGGAGTGTGAGCGCTTTAATATATCAAAAGATGAAACAAAAATAGATATATTGAGATTATTTTTAGAAAAATCTTGTTTGGATTGGTATAGCTCGATGGCCATAAAACTAACAATAAAGGCTGAATGGAATGAATGGAAAGACAAATTTTTAGAAACTTTTAAAAACCGAGGATGGGACATAGTTACATATGCTCTCGCATTTAGATATAAAGAAGGACTACTAATTGATTACGCTATTAGAAAAGAAAGGCTTATGCTAGACATAAACAAATCGATAGACTCCAAAACAATGATAGATCTTATTGCAACAGGTTTACCTGGGTTTATCTTAAATAGGTTAAACAGAGATGAACTCAATGACACTACTGATTTGTTCAATGAGATAAGAAAATATGAAGGTATGATGTACAAGAAAAACTCAAGTACAATAAAGAGTTGTACATTCCTTTATAAAAATAAAACTAATGAGAAGAAGCCATGTAACACTTGTGAATCTTTGGACAAAGGAATTAGATATCATCCGGAAGAGTCATGTTGGTTCAAGAAAAATAAAAATGAATCTGAAAAAGTTTTTAAACCCAGAAATGTAAATAACAACTCCATTATTGAAGTAGATATAAATACTGAGAAAAAAAACGAGTAAGTACACCATTAATCAAAATCAAGCTCTTATTAGAAAATAAACTAGAAGTGAGCGGCATTTATGATTCAGGCTCACAGATCTCTTTAATAAATTCAAGACTGATTAAAATAAAAGAAAAAAAGGACAATGAGAATATAGCATATATGAAAACGGTTAATGGTGTGAAAAAAACAGATGGCTTGATAACAATAAAAATAAAAATATTTGATTTAGAAGAAGAGGTGGATGTATACATAGTAGAAAATGAATATTTTGATGATTTTATAATCGGATTGGATATGATAAAGAAATTCAAACTAACCCAAAACGAGGACTTGCGGATAGAACAAAAGATAAGAACAAATAAAATAGATGAAATGTCTAAAGATAACAGAAATGAAGAAAAGAATATAAAAACATTAGCAATAAATTTTAATGAACACATAGAAGCAGACTGTTTGAGCCGAAACCCTGTATTAGAATCAGAAGATAACAAGGAGGAACTATTAAAAATAGTTAATTTAATACAAATAAAAGATATAGTTGAAGACCAAGAAAAAAATGAAACAATAAAAGAAAAGAAACAAAATCTACTACATAAAAATAAAATCTATTATAAAAAAATAAAGAAACTTGAAAAGATTATACTCTCAGAAGAATTTAGTAAAAAAATTATAAAAAAGGTGCATGAAGATTTATGCCATATTGGAATCAGACAATTACAGAAAAAAATAAGTCCACTATATACAGCTAAAAACCTAACAAAAAATATCATAAATATTTGTAAAACATGCGAAATATGCATAAAAAATAAATCAAGATGTCAAGGAAAATTTGGGTTAAAGTCACAACTGGGACCAGCAACAAAACCATTTGAGATAATGTCAATGGATACTATAGGTGGCTTTGGAGGATCTAGGTCAACAAAAAAATACTTACACCTTTTAGTAGACCACTACACAAGATATGCGTTTATTGTGACTTCAAAAACACAGAACGCAAGTGACTTTATAAAACTAACAAAGAAAGTACTCGAGACAGATGAGATTGGAATAATTCTGACAGACCAATATCCAGGCATCAATTCAAAAGAATTTAAACAGTATTTGCAGGAGAATAACATCAAACTAATATTTACAGCTGTGAATACGCCATTTTCGAACGGCTTGAACGAAAGATTAAACCAAACAATAGTAAATAAAATAAGATGTAAAATAAATGAGAAAAATAATAAGAGAACATGGACAACAGTAGCAAGAGAATGTGTACAGAAATATAATGAAACAGACCATTCTGTTACAGGTTTTGCACCAAAATATTTACTGGATGGTACAAATGTCAGTATTTTACCAAATGAAATTAAAACAATAGAAAAGGAAGACAAGTGGATTGCTGATAGAAGATTAGCATTAGAGAATACAATAAAATCTCACAAGTACAACAAGAAAATATTTGATAGAAATAGGAAAATACAAGAGTTCGAGATAGGAGACAGTGTATATGTAGAAAATGGAAATAGACTGAACAGGAAAAAATTAGACGAATTAAAAATAGGCCCTTTCAAGATAATAGAGAAAATATCGAACTCCATTTATAAGATTGACACTGGCAACAGAAAAACAGAATCAACTTTATTCCACATAACAAAATTACAACCTGTTACGGCAGAAGATGAAGTAGAAGAAAACGAATAGGTATAAAGATAACTTGCAGGTGCATTGTTTGTATTATATTATTTAGAATTTTCGTTCCTATGGGGGGGAGATGTAATGAAATGACCTCCTTGGAAATGACATTTCATTAATTTAATTTTTAAGCTGTGAATACGGGGTGACGTATCATTCAATGACAGATGATGTTTAGATTATTTTGTGCATTTTATTGTTATAAAAACTTGTAGAGAGATAATTAAAGGGATATAATTGAGGAGGCGATATTAGTGAACTTTAAATGTCGTTTCTTTGTTTTCAGGTGAGATAAAAGTGTAATTTTAGTTAAACGATAATTGTTATACTGTAAAAGCATGTTGAACAAAACAAATCTTTGTTTTCAGAGAAACAATTTGTGGTTTATTTCGAAAATCCTCAATAATATATCTTATATAAATAATAATAAAAACCTCAGAGATAAATAAAATAAATCAAAGAAAATTAACATACAATTTTTATTAGTATTCTTCATTGAAATCTGCTCTTTAAAATTAATCTCTGGATTTAAGGCATATCCACTTTATCTTTCGTTGTATGAAATCGTGTAAGTACGTGTTTAACTCTACTTAATTCCGACTTCTGCTTATTAGAGAGCGAGCTACCCAGTGCTTTGCACCGTTCGCAAGAATATACATTATACAGATTACAGGGTTATTTGTAAAACAACCTCTCAAGACTAAGTTACTAACTTCATTTTGCTTTTGTTCTGTCTTTTAAAAATTTATCATATTTTAGTTCATCAGATTTTCATACAAAAATAAAAATATTTAAATTGAACGTTCTAAATATTACAAAGTCTATGCAAAGCAAGCGATAGTACAATGGCGGAGGGTAGCTGAACATGAACTTGACCTATTTACGGGCAGCCCTCACTAGTCGGTCAGTTGCCTTGATGCACTTGCGTCGTGTCATACGTGTTCTTGTAGCAAAATTCGGCAGTGCGAACGAATCTTGTATGATGGTGTATCAATATTCTAATGTCGTGTACACGGAAATGGTGCGAATGCTTGCTAGGTGTGATGATAATGTTTCGAAAGCCTGTTTACTATTATTACGAGAACAGTGCGCGGGAGGCGTAAGTAGATAAGGCAAAATACAGAGTTGAAATGTGTTACATACGGTCCTGCACGGTTGTTAGTGTTTTACAAGTAACACTGCATATACCCTAATGACTTTATTTTCCCTTTTCCAGATATACGGCAACTGGCTGTTCAACCTATCGACAGCAGTGATCTTGCCCATCTGGATCATATTCTGGCAGATACTTAGCATCAAGGTTACCGCGCCTTAGTATACCACAATTGTACAATGTTTTAGTAGTAATTACTTTTTACCCGATTGAGTCAGAAAGAGAGTTATGTTTTTCGAGTGTATGGATGTATGTTTATACTTATATTTCTTTGGATTGCCCTAGAGCCTAAAAGATTGTCGCATTTTAGTTTGAATGGTGTATTTTTTCTGCAAGTGACGGTTAAAAAAAAAATTGGCAGATTTTTGGCGTCTAAATTATGTTTTTTCGTGACATTATTAGGGTATCAAATTAAAGGACTTGTGGAGACGATTTCAAAAGAATGAGGCCTACAGTCCATGGACAAATCGTCTCCACAAGTTCTTTACTTTAAGCTTCACAGACGCGTATTCGTTATTATACGCTTGGTGTACGTCTGCTCAGAGCTTACATACAAGAATGTAAAACCCTTTCGACGAAGCGGCAACCACACGACGGCAGGGGTACATCAAGCGTTTAATGACGAATTCGAGTCTATGGAACTACGCGTTCGTGGACAGTACGTCCTTACTCACTAAAATGTCGAAAATAAAAAAATTCACGATGTCAAAACTCAACAAAAAATTTCGAAACAAGTTTCTTTAGCAGTCTGATGCAGTTGATAGCGTAGCGTCAAATCTAAGATTGAACTGAAATAAATTCCATCAACGTGCATAGGTTGTATGTACCATCGTCGTCATTTCTGCCTTATCACCAAAGGTCGGAATTAGGTAGAGTTATTCGTGTACTTGCATCGAAATGTTGATATTAATATGAATCTTCCCGGGATTTCGATGAAAAACCCCGTGTGGCCAACAATATTACTAATACCTACATAATAATAAAAACCTCAAAGATAGATCACATTAATAAAATACATATAATCAAGATACAATTTTTATTAGTATTTTTAATTGAAAAAGATTTCTCTACATTAACTGAAGTGAGGTAAATTTATTCACTTCCTGCTTATTTCTGGCAGCGTCATAAAATTATTCTGCTCTTTAAAATTAATTTAGGGATTTGAGAAATATCCACTTTATTCTTTCGCTACTACAAGTACCTAAATAACTCTACCTAATTCCGACCTCTGCTGATCACTTAAAAAAATTTCGTTTGAAGCCTGCGGCGCGGCGCCAAACCAAACCCTTTGAATTTTCGTTTCGAGTGTAAGCAAAAATGAACTTAGCGTTGGTCAGGCGGAAATGTCTTTTATGGTACAAATGGGCGAATACAATGAGTACTAATACAGAAAGGATTCCTATAGACCTGTGCCTGATGCTCTTTATACTGGAAGGAATAAAGTTTAAGTTATTTATACATTTTTAAGTATTGAACAGGTCTGTGACCCGTATATGTATTTTGAATTGTTTTATAAATACATTTAGAATAAGCGTTGAACAAAATATAAGAGACATTATCCTGTCCAAAAATTGGGTTTTCGTCAGAGATTGAGAGTCCGATTGCAGCGCCACCTACCGGGTTCAATTTTATTTTCAAACCAACCTCTCAAATATACACATAAAATTACTTCCAAATCTGTCAAGCCGTTTAGGAGGAATTAGGTGACAAACACGTTTAGAAGAATCATATAATTATGTCGTGGCCAGATTTTAGAAATTCACCACTTCATGAATTGGCCAATTAAAACTGGCCAGATTGTTTTAAACGTTAGTTTGATGATATTACAATCGTCATTTGGCCTACTTTCTTTAGACTTTTTACTATCGTAGAAATAATACATTAAAGATATGGCCAACTACCGCAGGCGCGGGCTTGCGGACAGCGAGCAATGGGTAGCTCGCTGTCCGACCGTCTGTTAACTGTCCGGACCGAGCCCAAGTCGTCGACGGCGTTGGTTCCCGCGCGCCTCAAGGAGTTGTCAGCAGCAGCAGGGGCCCAGCCGGGTTGAAGCCTACTGGGGCTAGGGTTAATTTCGAAAGATAGCTCAGCCCCGGTATGAAGGCACGAATGAACGGGGTGGGTTTTTAGTCAGTAAGAGTCTGACACTATCTCCCGCTCCGCCCAAGAGCGCGGGGGCTGTCATTAGATGATTTTCCCACCATAAAAAAAAACCAAGATTGACTGACATATCATTAAATGTTCAATCATCAATCGTTTAAACGACCTGGCCATATCATGAAGTCATCGATTCTAAGATCTGGCCACGATATAAATAAATATCACAGGCCTGCAAAATGAGGGTCATAACTTCCTCTCGGGAATTTGATAGCTGATTCTAAGGTGTCTTGGTGCGCTGATTACGAGTATGTACTTAGTTTTTCTCTATCACCTCCAGATTTTTTCAAAAAGGTATAGATAGAAAATAGGAAAAAAACACAAGTTGTCACGTAAAAAGATATATATTTAAAAAAGTACATAACTTTTAACTTAAAAAAAACGACTAAAATATAATAACAACTTATTACTAGTCTAAATTACATGTAAATTTTGTTTGTGGAACCTGGTCCTTTTTATCTGGAAGCTTCTGTTGTGCGATTTCCGCTTAAATTTCTGGTTTGGATCGTCGTGCTTCAATAACCAAACAATAGTCCGCCATCATGCTAGTATTCCATCTTCCTCGATACCGGACTTCAAGCTCTTTCAAATCTTGGTGAAATATTTCGCCTTGTTCTTCGCTAACGGCTCCTAGATTTTTTGGGAAGTAATCAATGTGCGAATTTAAGAAATGAAGTTTAATGCTCATATAACCATTACATCAAAATTTTTAATAATTTTGGCCACTATTTCTTTAAATTAAAATTAAAATTAAGTTGAAGTAATTTAATGACGTTTTATAATTTTAAAATGTAGGCGCTCAGACATTTTTCAGCAAAATCTTAATTCAATATCAAAAAATCCTGACATGATGGAATTTTTTTATTATTTTTCTCGTAATCAGCACATCTAAAACTATAGAAAACGTTACTCAGATTTCAAAGAGGAAAACCATTGTAGACCTGTGATATTATTATACATGCCATAAACACCACGATCCTGCTATTTACATGCGCTGAACAAATCATGCTGTTTGCGTTATATGAATAGAATAATAACGACTGTCTTCATAAAATACAGTATTGAAAAAAATAAATAAACATATTTGTTAATTTATATTATTGCGTTTTATTTAGATAGTATAAGTTTGATAAATAAACAAATAAAATAAATAAATAAATATTTATCCGGAAGAATACCCTCCACATAATTTATAAACACAAGACCTACTAAAGCATTAACATAATCAGTCATATAATGTTCCCACTGCTGGGACTCAGGCCTCCTCTCTAGGAGAGGGAATGCGCCGTAATCCACCACGCGGGCCCAGTACCCGTTGGTGAATGTCGCATGTCTTCGAATTTTTGGTTCTAAGACATGCCGGTTTCTTCACGATGTTTTCCTTCACCGTTTTGAGAGCAGTGGTGGTGAAATAAATTACACAAAGTAAATGGCTGGGTTTGAACCCACAACCCATAAGTTTATAAGTCGGGGCTGTTGCCAATGCCCCCCCTGGTATCAAATACGGCTTGTTTACGGCTTCGGACCTAGCGGCGAGCAGGGCACCATTGGTAAACGGGTGCCAAGCACTATGAGCGGCGTCTCGTGGCGTGCTTCAAACATTTTCATTCATTTGTTCTTACCGCTCGCCGCCCCACGCTTAGCTACCGCTCACAGCCGTGAAAGAGCCGTTAAGGCGGTATAACTGTCTGCAGCCTCCATTCAGTCCATGGATTGTCCGAAAGAGTTCCTCAGGGTCCTGGAAAGCAAAACAGAGAAGCAACGTACAACGCGTTCCAAATGAGAATAGAACCGATTCCTATTTTTTGACGTCTCGAACTGTCAAATCGAAGAAATTTTGGCAAAATTGAAGAACTCCGAGATGAGTAAAATGAAGAACTGGACTCTGATTAAACTTTTTTCGTTCACAGTTCATAAATAAATTAAATTTTTCGTAAATTAATTAATGTTTAAAAATTTCTTTCCTCGATTTGACAGTAAATCGTGACGTCACAATATGGCGATCGATCCTATTCTCATTTGGAACGCATTGTAAGTATGATTTTAGTCGGTACATTAAGTTTGACAGTCGATCACGTCAAACATTGTACTACGCTAGCAATAAGTTAGTATAAAAACAATATTTTATTAGACGAATTGATTACTGTTTGGCTGTAACTCTGTCCAAATAAAGTACACTCGAGAGCAAAATATCGCACATCATAACTCTTTTTGTTAAGGCAGTTTTTGTCATGAATGTGAATAGATAACACTAATTGAAAGCCTATTTAATTACCTTTCTAATGATATGAAATACAGTGTAAAAAAATATCCTTGAAAGGGCACAAATTCAACAAATGGGAAAAATTACCAAATTTCACTTAAGAAAGAATGAGAGTCAAACTTAAAATTCTTGGTCATCCTGTTTGTCAATTAAATATATTCCCTCCCTTAGCCTTATTTACAGCTGTTACTCGATTTTTCATCAGCCGTATTAATTTTACCATGAAATCTTAGGGTACAACGTCCCACTTCTCGTCAATGACAAATTGAAGCTCTTGGAGGCGTGGAGAGTCAGACTTTCTGCACTAAGTCTTCTTTCAAGGTCATTCCAGATATGCTCAATTGGATTAAGATCAGAACTACGAGCTGGCCTCTCTATCGCAATGATTCCAATGTCTTTACATGTAGTCGCAAACTGTTCTAGCGACATGCGATCTGGTGTTGTTCTGCATTAAGGAAAAAAAGTCTACCATAAGCCTTCTAAATTCTTCGAGCATTTTTTTGAAGCCGTCAACTCTCTCGATATTAGGCCAGTAATGGCCCAGTCATGAGTACAATGTCAGTTTTAGTGTCCAACATTATGCCACCTCAATTTGCCTCCAAAACTGACTTATACTGACATTGCAACTTGAAGATTTTGTGTCAGTTCAATCGTGTTCAGTAGCCGATTTCTTAAAGTACTTGTTACAGAAAAGCGATAATCACGCCCTGATCCTATGCGCCACTGGCCAGATCCTGGTCGTCGAATATACCCACGGGTCTTTTGAAACCTCTGGTATACCAGACGAACATGAAAGCAGCTAAAATTTAGCTGTCGAGCGACTTCATTTTGATTATGGCCTGCTTTGGGCAAGGCAATAACTTGAACGGCTTCTGCGGGAGTGGTATCCATATTTTTCCAGTAAATCCGCCTGTTTCTAATAGAGACGTTATCACGTTAACGGAAACTGATTAAAACTCCAAAACAGCACCTTTTTTGTAGCTCTAGGTAAAGGTGCAAGTAGTGAAATGCAAATGAGTGAATTTGGGGAATTGGGTATACTGGTGGTTTTTGCGAGTTACGTTACGTTAGTGAAGGTCAATGATCTTAATTTTATGTTTTTATAAAGCTAACTTTGTATGCTTTAATTTTGCTTAATAATTTGTACTCAATACCTTTAGATTTAAGAAAAAAACAGTATTAAACGAAATTACAAGCCATGTGCGATTTTTTTGCTCTCAAGTGTAGTTTTTCAACACTCTCGTTGTCGTTCACTTAATTCACGCCTACCCGCTCCGCCTTAGAGTAGGAGAAGTAATTGGATGATTTTCCAATTTAAAAAAGACTTCATTCGGTGTAGTATTGTGTAAAATAGCTTTTTTTAGGTAGGAAATCATCTGACATCTCTCGCCCTTGGGCGGAGCGTGAGGGCGTGTCAGACTTTTACTGACTAAATACCTAGCCTGTTACTTCTTTGCCTTGGTTCCATGGCCCCAGTAGGCTTTGACCTTGCTGGACCCCTACAGTTTGCCGACGGCGTCTCCTTGATGCGCATGGAACACACTACGCGCCGTCGAAAACTTGGACTCGGTCCGGACGGTTGCCCGATGGTCGGACGGCGAGCTAACCATTGCTCGTCGTTCGCATGCCCGTGCTTACGGTGGGTGATTGTGTAAAATAGCTACGGACACATTCACAAATGCTTACGAACTAAACTTATTATGTAAGTGATGATACATTTTCAAATGTTAACAAACTAAAATTAGGTTAATTAAATTATTTACATCACTATCACTGTAAATTATTTACACCACTATCAGTGATGAAAATAATTTAATTATAAAGTAGGTGAAATGTTTTAGTTAAGCGATGGTGTTAATAAATGATGGTCTTATCTCCAAGCTAGTGAAGAGTGTAGGCACGTGTTTACTTAAGGCCAGGTACTACTCATTTTGAACTTTTTTAAACCTTCGGAAATTCACAAAATAATATAAAAATAGAACACCATGAAAAAATATTTTATTCAAATTGTCTATATAACCAACTGCCGGGCAAAAATCAAAACGATATAAATTAGTTGGCTATATAAAAATAACGCGTATCTGACCCTAATTTACGATTTCAAACGTGTATGTCTACGAGATTACGTCACGGAAGTATTTTAAAGTTAAAAAAAAAATTAATAAAGCTTGTTTTTTAATCAAAACAAAAATCTTGAATATTTATGGTTTTTTTTTACAAAAATAAAACCGCTGTTACGAGGTCTCGAAATGGACATAGACTAGGGCGGAGTTCATACAAAATACTCAATGACTACAACCGGCTCTTAATTGCTGAAAGAATATGGACTAAATTAGTCCAATACCGATTAAAGTGGATACTACGCTTACAAGATGGAGTGATGACTGCAGAATATTGTAATAAACTCGTATATACCTACTTAACAATATTCTGCAGTCACCTTTTTGAAATATAGTGCAGCTAAAGGGAATAAATTATATTCGTAATGCAAAAACCAACTAAATGCAGCAACATTTTTGTACAATTTACGTTATATAGGTAATCATTATTATATTCGATCAAATCGTTATTTACTTTTGGCCGAATCTATCTTTGTAAATAAGTGTCGTAGCTAATGCCGGTTTTACCTGCTCGTAGATTCGTCTTGATGAGACTATAAGAAGCTATATTTAAATTAATTCAAGTAAAAAATTGCAGATATTTGGTTTTTGCAGTAAAAATACGAAATATGAGTATCTTCTTTCAAATCATTGGCACTATACTACGTAAGTACCTATTTTATTAATATTTATTTGTTTACTTTCGTGAAATGCCGTAAAATGTACGACCTACTCGTACATTTTACGGCATTTCACGAAATTTACCTACTTATTTTCCAAAATATGACATATTTTTTAGAGGTTGGAAATCATCAAATAACTTCTCTCGTTCTAAGGTAGAGCGAGAGGGTATGTCAGATTTTGCTGACTGCCACAGTAACTTTTTCCAATATTTTCACAGCCCTAGCAGGCATCGTACTGGGCCCCTTCAGTTTTTGTGATATCTTTTTTAAGCGCGCGTGGACGACATGCTTTGCTCTTTACCGGATGGCCCGCACTCCGACAGCGTATGGGGACAACGGGAATTAATTTTAATTAGTGTATTCAATTCCTTTGTCCCTTTTAAAATATATACTGTCGTTGCCTCACGTGGACAACGTGAAGTTAATGTTAATTATTTTACCACATTCCCATTATCCCCGTTAACATGGACACATAACGGGGACAATGGGAATTCATCCACTTACGGTGGCCGGGAATCGCCCAGCAGCTCTCAACGCCCAGGGCGTCTCCATAAAAGCACGTGTGTACAGGGAAATATAAAACTACACTGGAGTAGGTAACATCCGAATCGTTATTTTTTTTGTTATCTGGCGCTTACCTTAGCTATCCAGCAGTAGCGTAGCTAGGCGTGGGCGAAGTGGGCCCTCGATTCGCATAAGCTAGGACTCTTTAAGAACGAGGGTTTTTCTTTATAAATTGCAGGCTCGCGTTTAACCACAATTTTACCTAACAGTAAGCGACGATGTGATCGAACACTAAGTTGCGACAGTCGCCGTCTCGTTTTCAAATTTATGAAAGAAAAAGGCCTCGCTTATGTACCCTCGCCCACTCTAAATTAGTCCACGCTACGCTTGCTGTCCAGCTTATATTACCAGACTGTGTGCACAGACTAAAGAGACAGAATCTTGGAACTCAGCAGTATATGAGTCATTGTATTAGTTTGGAGGATGCTTCTAATGGGTAATATCTCTCCACCTGCATTCGTCGTGAGCTTGCGGACGGTGAGCATAGATAGCTCGCTGTCCAACCGTCCGGTAACCTTCCGGACCGAGCCCAAGTCTTCGACGGCGCGTACTGTTCCCGCGTGCCTTAAGGAGTTGTCGGCATCCGTATAGTATAGTACAGGTTCGAAGTCTACTGGGGCCAAGGGTCCTAAAGGGAGGATCGGCCCCGGTATAAAAGGCAACGAAGGAACGGGGTGGGTTTTTTAGTCAGTAAGAGTTTGACACTATCTTCGGCTCTGCTCAAGAGCGGGGTATGTCATTTGGATGTTTTTTTACCCATCGAAAAAAAAAAAACCTGCGTTCGTCGGTCAACACACCTGCTCATAGTCGGAAGGACGGATTCATCACCAGCCTTTTTAATGTTCCCACTGTTGGGACTCAAGCCTCCTTCCTCTCTAGGAGAGGGAATGGGTCTTAATCCACCACGCGGGCCCAGTGCGTATTGGTGAATGTCACATGTTTCCAATTTTTGTTTCTCGGACAAGCCCGTTTCCTCACGATGTTTTCCTTCACTGTTTTGAGAGCAGTGGTGATGAAATAAATTACACAAAGTAAAGCGCCTGGCTGGGTTCGAACCCGCAACCTACAACTCGTAAGTCGGGGCCGTTACCACTCGGCCACAACTGCGGACTGCGGAAGGACTGATTGCACTTGATCTAAGATCTATTACCCAAAATTTCCAGTATGCTGTTCCTGCACAAACATGGGCATAATGATGGCTTGGCCATGATCCACCATCATTCTCTTCAAGTCTGACAACACTACGCTTCACCGACCCATGGGGCCTACAGATGTATCGCTGTTTGGAAGTCTGCCTGCAATAGGATCGCTGATAGCCAATCCTATTGCTGGAGTGGTCTTGAACAGGGTGGGCAGGAAGAAATCAATTATATTAACTGCTTTGAATTTTGTGGTGAGTAGTCGAGTGTAGTGAGGAATCAGAATATGTGCATGCGCAGTGTTTGAAGGCCTCTTATAAGGTGGACCGATAACCTGGTAAAGGTTGCGGGAATTCGATGGATGCGAGACGCTCAGGACCGTTTATTGTGGCGACACTTGGGGTTGGCCTATGTCCAACACTGGACGTTTTTCGGCTGAAATGATGATGATGATGAGTTGAGTACCAGGTTAGCATAAGGTGTTAAGTGGTTATGCAGGCGATCACGTTAGACGTAAACGCAAGAACATGGTGTTCTAGCTTAGACGCTATGCAGTTAAACGTGTCAATCGTTGACAATAATTGTAAAAAATTACAACTTTCAGATCGCCTGGTCAATAATAGCGTTGACAAGACAAGTGGAAGTGATTTTAACTGCAATGTTGATTGGAGGATTCGGATTCGCCATCTTTTTAGAAACCTCGATTTACATTAGTGAGATCTGCCAGGACTCCATAAGAGGTAAGAGATATCGTGTGGAGGTCTATCTTGTGATGGTCTCCAAGATGAAAGGGGGGACAATTTGATTTTTTTTTCTTGAATTTTGGAATGCATCTTTACAGGTATAGTCTGTCTAATAAGTCAACCGACTTGGGAATTGTGTATAATATTTAATCATTTAAAAATACTATATTGGATACTTTTTATAAGGTTCTTCTATTAGTAAACAATGATCTCTATCTCTTAATCAACCTTGATTATTGAACCCGTGTTGACTACATCAGATTTCATTAAATCCCAATAATTACCCAAGTCGTTTAACTTATTAGACAGACTCTACCATGACTTCAGGACCTATGCTGGTCTATGGCTTTGGAATCCTAGTCTCCTATTTCCTGGGTGGCTATTTAACTTACCACCAGATGGTATACGCCTGCCTTAGCTGTGGTTGGAGTTTTACTTCTTTCTGTACTCAAGGAATCGCCTTACACTTACATGGCGCAAGGTCGGGAGGAGGTAAACAGTAACCGGAACCTTTTAAACTCCTAGGGCTTTTTGAGACCCTGGTACTTGTTTTACATGTGACTATAGAAAATAGGTTTTATTTCTATTATTTCAGGACGCTGGAAAGTCTATAGCGTTCTACAGAAGTAAGAAGACCACATCCAAAGAAGTACAGGAAGAGTTGAGTAAATTGCGAAGAATTTTTATACGCCCTCATTCAGAAGGTACTAACTTGTTCTTTTATATTCTAGACTACTTCTGTTCTGCGTTAGAAGAAATCAAAATGGGTCGAACAGACAGTGGAAGAGGTTTTTTTTAAATGACTAATGTTATTTCAAATGAAAGGCATAATTGGTAACTTATTCGTTTAAAGAGGTTATCATTTCATTTCGGGTGACTTCAAGGCTAGAGTGAATAGGCTCCTCATAAGCTAGTAGTGCATCTCACTATCAACGATTGCATCACTGCTTACCAGGCGGGATCGCAGTCAAGCACTAGATTATTATATTTTTTTTTTTGTTTTTGCAGACGCTCAATACTTGACAATGAAGGAGGATGCATCGACAACGTTGGAGAACAAAAAAATCTCGTGCTGGGAATTCTTCAGTAAGTAAATTTCTGTCGGTTACCTGATTTCCCTGCTGATGGGTTTTAGTCAGTCATGCCGCACGCATTGGTGTGTTGTCTCGATTCCTCATGGATCCCATCATGAGAAATGGATTTTGAAAAAAATTTTATTAATCTGGAAGCATATCCTTTAAGGGGACAAATAGTACATTTTGATACAAGCGAAAAACGTTTGTCATTGCGACCAAGGCGGAATTCGCATGAACCGTTGTGTTATAGAGCTGATGCCTGCAGTGTCACTGTCAATTTGCACGTGTATTAAACTACTTTTTTCAATACACTTACGAAGAAATGAACAAACGGGGGTTGATCGGCGACTCATGGGGGTCGACGATCACTCAGCCTGCTACGATAAATGTAATAAAATGGTGGCAGGGAGAGCACGCGCACTTTTCTGCACTAGTTCAGAAAACAGTCAATAGCGTGTCTAAAAGTGGATTTTCGAGGAAGTGTATTGAATAATTTGCAAACCTGTCCATAAACGACGGAGTTCTAAGGTAACAAACATAAAAAAAAGATAAAAAATAAGAATTGATAATGGTTACATTTAATAATAAATATTTATGGTGTTTTCAGGGAAAAAAATCTTTCTAGTATTAAGTATTGGTTGTTTACTATAAAATATTTTATTATGTACATAAAAATATACAAAGGAAATTCCCCATTACCGCAGCAAACAGTACGTGCATCATATAAGCTTACGAGAACTGTCATTTCTTTACAGAAAACTCGCCATCAACTCAAAGAGAATTCCTCGTCATAATGATCCTGAAGGTAGCCTACGTGTTCCAAGGGCTACCAGTAGTGCTGGTATACACAGAGCCTCTATTTGCAGAGGCCATACCTGCTGACGTCATCTCTCCGAACCTCTGCAGTGTTCTCATGGGGGTCGTCATGATCGTGTCCGGGTCTATTTCTGCGTGTCTGACAGATGTTGTTGGGAGACGGGTGAGTAGGTACTTACTTTTCTATATTTTATGATTTCCTGGTAGCATAAGTTTAAGATTATTTTATGTAAAGGCCATATATTATAATGTAAGGAATGAAGGCGTACCGTGTTTACACATTACTGAGTTGTAGAGGTCCGATACACACTCGTTTCTTGCGGACGACGAGTAGTAGGAAGTTCGCCGTGTGTGCCGTTCGAACCTAGCCCGAATCGTCGACGGCGTGTAGTATTCCTCACGCGCCTAAACCGGGGCCCAGCAGGGCCGAAGCCAATTGGGCTAATGTGTCAACTTCTGAAAGGGAAACCCGTAGTCTTAGAACGCAAAGACCAACTGAAGGAACATAGGAGTGGTTTTAGTCAGTATAGGTCTGACGCATTATTGTTGATAGGTTTGTGCTTGACCGCTATCTCACCTGATGGAAAGAGACGATGCGGTCGACGATAGACGATGGTCATCGTTTAAGTATTTTACCTATTCACTCTTGATTTAAAGATTCCCGGATTATAGCCGTCAAGAAACAAAATATTTTCCTAAGTATAAAAACACTAGCTTCTTTTAAAATGAGAAGCTGAGGCCCGTCGTCAGCTTCCAGTCCAACGGCCGACATAATTGGAAAAACGCTTGGTACCTACAACTCATTTAATTGTAATTGCTACATTCTGATAGAATCAGATGTACCTAGTAGAAAAACTATTAGAAGAGATGGGACTCAGACACTACACACTACCTTCTGGTTTCTTAACTCCTGGTACGAACAATTGATCGAGAAGGAGTATCACAGCACTTCATGAAATTCTTTTCCTTAAAATCGAACTTTTCTCATTTTACTACGGTATCAGAAAGAGATGGGCAGTCTTACATCCCTTACCGACACCTTGGTACAACTTTCATACACAAATGCACTACACAAAAATACAACCATCCTTTTCTAGCAACAGCAAAAAGGTTTTTCATAACTCATACTCTGAAAGTAGGTCTGAAGTTGCCTGAGGAGCGGGCTGAAAGTGATACTTTTCATCCCTAGGGAGTTTTACTTTACAACTGACAGCTGTCAAATTATTAAAAAAAAAACTAGTTCTATCTTCACATTTCTATTGAACCATGTTCCCATTTTCCATACAGCCAGTCAATCACAGCGCGATATAAAATTGAAATAACAGTATTAATTAAATAATGTTATATTTATTTTTAAAAGATTACAATTAATTTCTAATTTTTCATTAATGAGGCTGAATAGCTGGCCGGCCTCAGAAAAAAAAAAAAAAAAAATGGCGGGAAAGTGCCTATCAATCGTTGGTTTTTTCGAGTTTTGTTTACATTTCCGTACAACAGAGATTTGTATTAACACATTATGTTTATCAGATTAAAATAGTGATTTAACGCCTAATTTCATAAGAGAAGAGGTTAAAGCAGTAGTGGAATACCTTTTACTGCCTAAATCAGAAGAAAGATACCTACTTAAAATCATAGGTACGACGACTCAGGTTTTACAAACTTTTTATTTTATTTTTAATTTCCTCGTATTCGTAATGAAAAGCACAGTGTTTACCTCGGGGTGAAAGTAACCCATTTAACCCCTCGAATTAGCGACCTCGCTCCGCTCGGCCGCCAACTCCTTCTCGGGACGAAATGAGTTACTTTCACCCCTAGTGTAACAATGTACTATTATCTTCTAATTATTTTTCCAGCCTCTCCTAATTTATTCATCCATCGTTGCTGGTGCTGCACAGTACTAGGAACGCAGATCCAGATGGAGTGGGCCCCAAAGTGGACAATACCGATGTTCATTTACTTATTCACGATATTCTACACGTTTGGTGCGGGCACTGTGCCCGTTGTGGTTTTGGCTGAAGTGTTTTTACCAGAGGTAAACATTAAATAAATAATAATTCTTTTTACTTTGTAATCACAGACATTTAGATAAAAAAAACTTCTATTATCCGTTTTGCTAAATTAGCAGATGGTTTTTTTTACCACTATCTTACCTGATGGTAGGTAAGTGATGATGTGGCCGACGATGGAGCACGCTTGCCTAGAAGTAACCTATTCAAGACCTCTACGTTGTAGCTATATATATATATTGTATAAGAAAACATAGACCCCGACACTTTCTACTCCTTAGTTGTACATATAGGTAATTAATGTGTTTTCAAAACGCTTTGTACGAATGGGTGGGATATCCACCAAGTACCGATGGCGCAACACCGTAGGTACGTCTAGTGGTCCGATGTTGGAACGGACTTAGTGAAATTAAATTGTGCAATTCCAACGTACACTCCCCGTTCGTTTGGAGTTTTGACTTGACAAGCGCATCATCACCGATGATCCTCTTGGCTCGCTTCTCAATCGACTCCTGGGCAAAAGTTCTTAGCTTTGATCCTAGACCAAAACCTTCAAACAATTATGTTAACCTGGTGCTTTTTCTTTTCAGGTAAAGAGCATCATGTCGATGTTAGCAGTTGAATGGGCGTGGATACTTAACTTTCTCATTTTATTCGTTTTCAACTTCCTGGTGACTTCTGTAGGCCTTGCCCCAGTTTTCTATTTCTTCTCTTTCACCTGCCTCTCTACTGCTGTCTTCTTCTTTTACTTCTTGCCGGAAACGAAGGGGTTGCCAGTTTATGCTATTTAGGAATTGTTTGTGAAGAAAAAATAATTTTGAACCTACCGTTCATTCCGTTACTTAGTTTTAATACCGTTCACTTAGTTTTAATCATTTGATAATAAAGTATTTGATGTATTGTATTACTTATTCACTATTCAGTCTAGCCTAAAAAATAATTTGTATGTGAGGGGTTGGTCATCTTCAAAATCACGGTTCGCGCAGTGGTTGAGTGATGGCTTGTATGCTGTGTGTCGCGGAATCGATTCTTTTTTTTTTTTTTTTTTTTTTTTAATTAAGATTCCCCCTCGGGAAAAAAATTGAATGGCCCACAGATAGGTGTTCTGGGTCTTGGTGTCTTAGATATGGAAGTTTATATGTTTGTGAACCGCAACCATGATACAGGAGTTATTCCTATGCGGCAATGGTTTAAAAAAAAAGATTAAATACGGCTGAATAAACTTGAAGTTATTAGATAGTTACTGCCACTTATTGGATTATATTGAAATCCCTCAGATTATCCACATAGGATATTATCACTTTCATATTGATTTTGCTCGGTATCGATATGAAATCTATTATCATATCCAAAACGCCTATAAAAGCTACTGGTCCCTGAAGATGCTAGTGAAATATCTTCTTATAATATAAAAATGAATCGCAAAATGTGTTGGTAAGCGCATAACTCAACAACGCCTGAACCGATTTCGCTAATTTTTTTTTTGTTGTGATCGTTATTATGAGGAGAAGGTTCTTATGGAAAAAAAAAATGAAAATTAGTGTAGTGTAGGGTAGTGTAGGGTAGTGTAGGGTAGTGTAGGGTAGTGTAGGGTAGTGTAGGGTAGAGTAAGGTAGAGGAGGGTATAGTAGAGCAGAGTAGAGTAGGGTAGGGTAGAGTAGAGTAGGGTAGGGTAGAGTAGGGTAGAGTAGGGTAGAGTAGGGTAGAGTAGGGTAGAGTATGGTAGAGTAGGGTATAGTAGGGTAGAGTAGGGTATAGTAGGCTGAAGTAGGGAAGAGCGGGAGCGAAGCCGCGCGGGCACAGCTAGTAAACTGATAAAAATAATGAGATATTGCATGCGCCCGCGCGTCACTACCGCCCAGTGTTTTAGCTAAGGAAAAAGAACCGATGCAAACTTACCAACAACCAGAATAACGCGATAGTTCGAAACCCAGAAACTCAAAAGGAAAGAACTCAGGTGGGCTTAAGTCAGTAAAAATCTGACATTCCCTCTCGCTTCACCCAGAGTGGAAGGAGTCATTTGATGATTCTTCTACATAAATCAAAAATACATTCAAATCCGACAAATCAGAGAGCAAAACTGCGGCACTTACCAGGCTAGCATGATATACAAGGAGTTACTCTTAGTCCATCTGCATCCGCCTAAGAGGGAGGTCCGCAAAACCGTAGAGGCCCAGCAAGGTCCAGCTTACTGGGGCCATGGGTTGACTTCTGAAAAGAACATCCGTGGTCCTGTAACGTAAAGGCAAAGAAGGAATTGGTGTGGTTTTATTCAGTAAAAGTCTGATACACCCTCCCGCCTCGCCCTAGAGCAGGAGAAGTCATTGGATGATTTCCCAGACAAGCACAAAATACCAAGGCTACAGAGATGTCATAGAACACGATACTAAATTTATTGTCCTTAGAACATTTTTCATTATTAATTATTGAACAGGCTTTAGATTGTCAATAAAATTATTACGAGTATGTGGTAATTAATAAGTCTTAATGATTGAGGATCTGGTTAGCCATGACAAGGATGATGTTTTTTTTTAACAGCTTTATGGTTAAAGATTAAATACATTTTTTTATTTTTATTTTTTTTTTCTCTCATAACTTTAACATAATGTGTTTTCTTGACTGTGTTGCGAAATGCGCCTTCGTAAATAAGTACGCGGGTCTCATAATCATCATCATCATTTCAGCCGATAGACATCCACTGTTGGACATAGGCCTCCCCCAAGTGTCGCCACAATGAACGATCCTGTGCGTCCCGCATCCATCGGATTCCCGCAACCTTCACCGGGTCATCGGTCCACCTTGTAGTAGGCCTTCCAACGCTGCGTTTTCCGGTACGCGGTCGCCACTCCAAAACATTTCGGCCCCAACGGCCATCTGTTCTGCAAGCAATGTGCCCTGCCCATTGCCAGTTAAGTTTGGCGATTCTTCGTGCTATGGCGGCAACCTTGGTTCTTCTGCGGATATCTTCATTTCTGATTCGATCACGCAAGGAGCCCTTTCCATCGCTCTTTTGTTGATTTTAAGCCTTCTGATGAGGCCCATTGTGAGCGACCACGTTACATAAGCATAGGTACACGAGATTACATAAGCAAGAAGAAGATCCGGGGGAATTCTTATTTTTCATCTCCGGCTAGCCTTTATTGGCCGGCCGACGGCGGCGGCGATAACGCCGTTGCCTGATGCGTTCAGCCTCCTCCTTTGCGAGCATTACTGCTTCGCAGAAGTCGGCGACCGCCTGCCACTCCTCCTCGCTCCGGACCATGGCCTCAACCAAGGCCCGGCGCGAGAGGTCTCCGCCGCCGATCGCCCCCACGAGGGCACGGCGATGCTCCGCCCAAGCAGGGCACACCTCGACTGTGTGCTTCACCGTGTCCTCCGGGCGTTCCGCACAGTGGCGACACCCGGGCGTCACTTCCGCATGAATCGAGTGCAGGAAACTCCCGAACGAACCATGTCCGGTGAGTACCTGCGTCATGCGGAAGGTAAGGACGCCGTGAGGTCTTTCCAGCCACGCCTCAAAGAGGGGACTTACCGCCATGATTGTGG
Source organism: Mythimna ferrago (assembly GCA_910589285.2). NCBI lineage: Eukaryota > Metazoa > Arthropoda > Insecta > Lepidoptera > Noctuidae > Mythimna > Mythimna ferrago. Next base: position 21,015,054 of record OU342696.1, read on the forward strand.
CGTGCCCAAAGTGTAATGGCCTGGAAGATCTCAATTCGAATAGGTAGACATTACTAGCAGGAAGTTTAGAAGTTTGAAGATCGGTTTGGTCTAGCAGTGTTATTCTGTAAGTGAAATCTAACCTTCCTTTTGTAATCGCAAGCGCCTGTACAATGCGTTCCAAATAAAAATAGGATCGATTGCCATGTTGTGACGTCACGATTTACCGTCAAATCGAGGAAATAAATTTTTAAACTTTAAAAATTTAATTTATTTACGAACTGTGAACGAAAAAAGTTTAATCAGAATCCAGTTCTTAAATTTTACTCATCTCTGAGTTCTTCAATTTTGCTAAAATTTCTTCGATTTGACAGTACGATGTGACGTCACAACATGGCAATCGATCCTGTACCCCTAGCCAAGTTGCTAATCTGCAATAGTTAACGCTTGTAGAAACTTCAAATGTACGAGAATGACGTCGTCCTATCGCTCAGTCACGTGGTCAGAACAAAAGAATTGGCGGCAAGGTCAACTCGAAGCGTTCGGCGCAAGCGAAACAGTTGTAACTTGGCTAGGGGGGCTGTTCTCATTTTGAACGCATAGTACTACTTTTTAACCAACTTCTAATAAAAAAGGAGGAGGTTCTCAATTCGGATGTTTGTATTTTTTTTTAAATGTATGTTCGCGCATAACTTCGTCGCTTGCCAACAGATTTGAAAAAATATTTTTTGATGGAAAGGGTATACTTCCCAAATGGTCCCATAGTCACCAAGTTGGGATCTGATGATGGAATCTTGGCGAAATCGAGGGAACTCCTCAAATATTATACAACTAAAAATGGGAAATAAAAAACTTTGTGGAAAAAAAATTAACCGACTTTACTAAAAAAAAACTCTAAAACCATCAAAATAATTTTAATTTCGGAAGTCAGTGTTAAATAAGGAATAAACAATATCGAGAAACACCGAGCCCTTTCGGTGACTTAAGGCCTTCTGATGAGACCCATTGTGAGAGACCAGGTTTCAGTCATAATTAAATACTCTACTCATTTTTAATTAGTACAAATACTTAACCTGTTGACTGCCGGAACGCAGATCTACGTGAGACACAATGGCTTTTTAATTGTGTCTCTAATTACGGCATTCGAGAGGTTAAAGGGCTTATTAGAAAAGCGTTTGTTTATATCCCAAAATGTCACTCAATTTATGGAAATATTGTTTGGAACGGTCCCTACCTCTATATAAAAGACATGTCCAAAACATCATAAAAAAAAAAAAAACAAATAAGTAAACAATCAAAATATCAATAACAATATAAATAATAAATAAGTAATACTATTTACTTACTATTGATACTATCAATTAAACTTTGTTTAATTGATTTAAATAATATCAATTAAACTTTGTCGCACAGGAACGTTCGACGTGGCGACGCTTGGGGGAGGCTTATGTCCAACAGTGGACGTGTATCGGCTGAAATGATGAATTATACGTAGGGACCGTCGATTTCTTTATATCCCAATTGCTGGCTATTGATTTATAAATGAATGAATGGCGATCAAAATGGATCTCTGCACGTAGTATTTTCTAGTAGCAATTGTTATTAATGGTTGATTCAATTATGAATTTACTAGGGATGACTTTTCGTGGTCAATTTTAGAATTTCGTATTTTGTTAGTTTTGACTACACAAATTAATCAGTAACGAGATAGAGCCCCATTTTTTTTTTTGTACTAATTAAAATTTAAAAAAATAGGGGCCTAAGGCTCCGAAAAGAGGCCACTCACAATGGGCCACTCACAAAGTTACCCAAAGAGCAATGGAAAGGGCTATGTTCGGGGTTTCCTAGCGTGATCGAATCAAAAATAAATGTATCCGCAGGAGAACCAAGGTTGTTGAAATAGCACGAAGAACTGCCAAATTTAAGTGGCAATGGGCAGGGCACATTGCTCGCAGATCATATGGGCGTTGGGGCCGAAAGGTTCTGGAGCGGCGACTGCGTACCGGAAGACGCAGCGTTAAAGGCCTCCTACAAGCTGGACCGATGAACTGGTGAAGATTGCGGGAAACCGATGGATGCGAGACGCACTCATTCATTGTGGCCACACTTGGGAGAGGCCTATGTCCAACAGTGGACGTATATCGTCTGAAATGATGATGAAAAAATAGGGGTGTATATTATGTCATCCCTGGCAACACGCACTGGTCAGTTTCATCAGTAAGTTCACCAGTTTCCCATCAGAAGAATGTTGTGATGTGCAGCTGCAATGCTTCTGCATAGCGTGTCGATTGTAATCTCAATTATTTGATCCCACAATGAGTAGGTATTGTGTTATCAGTAAGGTTTATCAACTGCACTGTCTAGGCACGCCTGGAGGCTGACCCTGGCACAGTCATTTACACTTTTAACCTCGTAAGGTCCAACGACGACCCAAAAGTCATGAAGTCAAGTCAGCGAAAAAAAACTAAGCCATGATTTTTTTTTTCCGTAAAAAATCTAGTCAATTCAATTTCCAATTATGTCGATTTTTGAACAATCCTTAGACTGGTCATTATCTTAATTTGATAAAACTTAGTCGATTTTTTCGTTGGTATATATCATGGCAACTTATTTAGACACATAATAGTTTCATCAACAATTTCCTCGCCGTTGTATTTTAAAGATTTTAGGCCAATGGGAACTACTCTATGAAATTTGATTCCTATTAGTAATATAGGTACGTTTTTTGCGACATAAACGGCCGTATCTTTTATATTCGTTAACTTGTAAGTTTAATTTTTTCACAGCTTCAAGGGACTGCAGACTTGAGTATATAGCTTTAATATCAACTCGATACCACCACGCGTTCCCGAGATAAAGGGTCTTAACAGATATATAGACTGACAGACAACAAAATGATCCTATTAGGGTTCCGTTTTTTCCTTTTGAGGTACAGATCTCTAAAAAAATCATAAAAATCGGTCAAGCCGTTTTGGAGGAATTCAATAACAAACATGACACGAGATTTTTTATTCATATATTAGTAACTAGCTTTTGCCCGCGGCTTCGCCCGCGTACATAAAATATAGTCTATGTCACTTAGGTATAAATCAGCTTTCAATCGGTGAAAAACTTTTAGCAATCGGACCAGTCCCCCTAGCCAAGTTACAACCGTATCGTGTCGAATTCCGTTCTCCAATCGGTAACGCTTCGGTGTCAGCAATTATAGAAAACGATAAGTGGCTAGCCATGTTGACGCGCCTGAGTCGGCCGCTCGTTCTACAATGTAGCGTTTGTTTATCAAAGGATGTAGCGTTAAACGTTGTAGAAATTCATTCTATCATTTTGAACGATGTGAACTTGGCTACGAATTTTCTATTCGTTTGTTCCGACCACGCGACTTTACGTTGAGATGACGTCATTCCCATACGTTTCATCACTTTTCGACAGCGTTAACGATTGCAGAATAACTACTTGGCTAAGCGTGCAGTACTTCCAGAGATTACCTCCTACAAGCAAAAAAGTAAAAAATACGAACTTTACTTCTTTATAATATTAGTCTAGATAAATTTGTGATGGGTTACTTCGACATTAAGTGGGCTCCTATAATCTCATTTTCTTGCAACAGGTCAATCGATAGTATTTAGTTAAATATTGACAATCCGTCTCGTGATCGTCTGATCAGAAAACCTTGACCTCAATGCAGCGAGTCAACGGCCGCTAAGTAGATACACACGACCTACCCTAGATAACGTAAACCGACTGTTTATAAACATAGATTTGATTAAGTTGTTTGTCTAGCACAGTCGGCCTTATAATAATGTTCCCACTGTTGGGACACAGACCTCCTCTCTAGGAGAGGGAATGGGCCGTAACCACGCGAGCTCAGTGCGGATTGGTGGATGTCACATGTCTTCAAATCTTTGGTTCTAGGACATGCCGGTTTCCTCACGATGTTTTCCTTCACCGTTTTGAGAGCAATGGTGACTAAATAAATTACACAAAGTAATGCGCCTGGCTGAGTTTGAACCCGCAACCTACAACTCGTAAGTCAGAGCCGTTACCAATCGGCCACTACTGCTCTCTATCTAATAATAATAATATTCCACAACTATCTCACAACGCCGTCTAGTCTCAAGCTAAGCAGAGCTTGTGTTATGAGTACTAGACAACTGATAAACATACTGATAGATTTCCAAATACATACATATTATAGATTAATTACACCCAGACTCAGAACAAATGATCATCAATACACAAACATTTTTCCGGGGTGGGAATCGAACCCATGACCTCCGGTATAGCAATCAAGGCCACTAACCACTAGACCAACAGGCCAATCTATCTTTTTGTTGTGACGGGTAATCATCCAATGACTTCTCCCGTCCTAGGCTGGAGAGGGAAGGCGTATCAAACTGTGGGTAGATCGTGACATATTCGAATAAAATTCCAACAAATCCCTCTGACTATCACAAGACTTTATAGGTAGAACTAGGTACACTGCTCACACGTGTGCCACACACGCCGATCTGGGCGCGTTGGTCTCCATACATTTTATATGGACACTAGACTTGTAGAGCTACACTAGATCCACGCCACGCGACGTCGTTCTACGTACAAATCAGGTGTGGTCCACGTGTGTATTGGTCTAATGTAGTTCTAACTTTATTGACTAAAACCCACCTCTGTCTTTCAGTAGAAGATTCGGATATCAGTTTTCTAACTCCGAAGTTTTCGAAAATCTACTTTAAACCAAGAAGGAGAGTACACAATCTGCTGGTCATCGTCATAATCACTTCAACCAAAAGATGTCTACTCTTGGACATAGGCAGCGCAGAAGAGTAGGTCGGCGTGGCCCATTGTCTCACATCCTGATAGGCTTTTTTTATTTTTGGTGGGGAGAATCATCCAATGACAACCCCCGCTCTTGGGCGGAGCGGGAGATAGTGTCAGACTCTTACTGACTAAAAAACCCACCCCGTTCCTTCAAGCCTTCATAACGGGGCTCGAGTTCCCTTTCGGATAACCCTGGCCTCAGTAGGCTTCGACCCGGCTGGGCCCCTACTGTTGCTGACAACTCCTTGAGGCGCGCGGGAACGGTGCGCGCCGTCGACGTCTTGGGCTTGGTCCGGACAGTTACCGGACGGCCGGACAGCGAGCTACCCATTGCTCACTGTCCGCAAGCCCGCGCCTACGGTGGCTGGAAATCGGGATCGGAATCCCAGCGGCGGCGAGAGCGCCGTTGCCTGATGCGGTCGGCTTCCTCCCTAGCGAGCATTACTGCTTCGCAGAAGTCGGCGACCGCCTGCCACTCCTCCTCGCTCCGGACCATGGCCTCTACCAAGGCCCGGCGCGAGAGGGCTCCGCCGCCGATCGCCCCCACGAGGGCACGGACATCCTGATAGGCTTGCGTTAGACCACTATTTCACCTGATGGTAAGCGACGATGCGGTCGAACACTGGCTTGCGAGTGTTGCGACGGCCGCTGCCGGATGGACCGATGACTGATGAGGGTCTCGGGAATATACGAGACGAACTGGACCGGTCGTTGTGGCGACGCTTGGGAGACGCCTATGTCCAACAGTGGACGTCTTTTGGGCTGAAATGATGATGGTGATAAGACAGGTAACCTAAATTGAGAACATCCTCCTTTTAAAACGTAAAAAAAAAATACATTAAGGAACATTTAAAATTCAGCCGCTTACGTCTAAGCATTGATTAGTAGTTTACGAACACATTGTCTCTCGATAGACTTATTGTTTTATTATCTACTTTGAATATGAATGAGATTGCAATTATGTAACAAAAATCAAACTCCAAAGGCGCTTACAACCTTTTGCTCAACACCTTTATAGATTTTTAAACGCAAGTTAAGATACAAAAGGCGTAAGTGACATGTGAATTGTAGATTGTGATTATTTTTATTTCGCTATTCCCTGTGCAGCGATAGTGATGGCAAATGTAACGATAACGTTATTTTTTATAGCTGCTATTTTTATCGGTTTTTTTTTGGCCTAATCCTCATAAAATGATGATGATGTGGTCTGTGGTTTGTGTGCCTGTTGTGTGTGTGGGTGTTTAAATTCATTTTCTCATGAGCTCCATGTCTAAACTTTGTACCATTGTACTAATATGTAAATGGTACTTATAATAGTGAAACCGGTTAACAACAAGTTTTTATAATATATCTTTGATTTCAATCGTGAAGGTTAGATTATAGAGAACCGGTTAGTCTTGAATATAAATAGGTACAGTGCGAAAAGAAGAAATAAATATCTGCAATATTTTTAGCTTAGTGTACGAGTCAACAACGACTTTTAAGTGTTCTCGTAACACGTTATTGTTAATAACTAGGTAACTAAGTAAGTAACCTATTTTCTAAGCGGTCCATAAGAGGTTGGTTTTCCACTCGCCTATCATCAACATCGAGCATGGTTTAAAAGCTTGTTACTTCATTTGACGCAATCCAACGCGATTTTTGACGAAAAGGCAACGCGAAAAAAGAGAGATAACGTCTGAAAACTCTGTTAGCATTTGGTAATTCCGTGATTTACTCAAATATTTTACAAAACTTGTTCCAGGAAATACGTGATTTTTTTAAAAACATAAAATGTTTTTTTTAAAAAAAGATGTCGATTAGAATCTTAATAGAATTTCCAAGGCATGTTATGCTTTTTTTACTTTTTTAATTTTTGAGTTTATTATGAAGTGTCAAAGTCGTTGCAAAATAGCAGATTTTCAGAGGTCTTTACTGGATTAGTTTTACACAAATTTATAAATTGATTACAATAGAAGCCTAGATGATATCCACAAGACACTATGTTTCCAAAATATCTAATGAAGAATGTGTCTTAACGTCATAATCGCGTAAAAGCGGTTGTATGGAAAACTGAGAAAATGTATCTCGAGTTTCATCCCTTTAAAACTATTTGAGAATACTTTGAATGTAAGGAGTAAGCCAATCGGTTAATGCTAGTAGAGAGTTGAGATTGAGAGTTTGGAGACTGGCTGTATGTAACTAAAACGCTGAACTGAAAAGACAATATGAAAAATTATGGCACTGTGCTGCAACGTGTAGCGTGTTGCCGCATCAATTCCCGCATAAAACATAAACATTTGTATACAAATACAAAATGTTTTATTTCTATAACAAGTAGTTTAGATTAGTCAATGATTGGGGCCTTTTAAGCATGATGATCTGTATTAGGAGACTCCGCTTCTTCATAGCCTTGGCTGTTTACAAGACTTAAATTATTCTATTAAATACTTAAAAAAGGTTTTTTTTTTAGTTTTAATTTGTATGCCATACAGATAGTTGTCCCGAGTCTGGGTGATTTTGTATGTGAGTTTATATGTTAATAATCGCACTCAACTCACGTTACAGGAGTAATGTTTAGTGTAAAAGAATATATTGATTCTGCACTTTATTTTATCTGACATTAAGCACTTCAACAAAAAAGCAAGAGTCGCCATTTCATAGCTGCACATTAATCCAACGATAATAGCAGCTACTCCAATAACGTTATAACTGCTATGAATCCATATCACCGATATCGCTATAACAGTTACGTCGCTATCCGCTGATACACTTATACGCACCCAGTTCACGGCCAGTCCAGTACTAGAGCGAGCGCGAATCACACGCCAGTCACTATCCGCCAGTGTTTACTGTAACAAGTGATAGTTCGTTATCAGTTTTTACTAGTTCGGGTGAGTTTTATGATATTATTTAGTTATTTTTATAACGTGTTTGTAAATTACCAGTTGTCATTGGTTTTTAATTAGTTTTCCTGCTAGTTTTAAAAGATTTTGTTAGCATTAGGCTCTTTGCTTGAACTATTGCAGTTACTACAAATATCGTACTGGTTTGAACCGCATATTGATCATAGTTTAGTTAATTTATTAAACCCCAGGCGAACGCCGCCGTTCGTTCTCTCTTTGTCTTTCAATTGTGTCTCTAATTACGATATTCAAAGGTAAGAAGACAGAAAAGCATTATTTATGTACACATAAACACTAAAAATGAAAGGAACAAATACAGATAGAAGTGGACAAAGTTGCTGCTTCACCTTTTCAAACGAAGAACATCCACTGTTGGACATGGGTCTCTCTCAAGTGTCGCCATTACGACCGGTCTCGGATCCATCGCATTCCCGTGACTCTCACCAGGTCATCGGTCCACCTTGTGGGAGGCCTTCCAACGCTGCGATTTCCAGTACGTGTTCGCCACTCCAGAACCTTTCGTCCTCATCGACCATCTGTTCTGCGAGCAATGTGCCCTGCCCACTGCCACTTAAGTTTGGCGATTCTTCGAGCTATGTTGGTAACTCTCCTGCGGATATCTTCATTACTGATGTGATCACGCAAGGAAACTCCGAGCATAGCCCAAGGCACTGCCCATTTTAAATGTTTTTTTTTATCTTTCTAGTTTGTATGATTCTAAATATTTTTTTTAAGAGTAGTGGTGGCCGTGTAGTAATCTCCTACTCTCAAAGGCTCCGACTTACGAGTTGCAGGTCGCGGGTTCAAACCATGCAGGTGCAATATTTTTTTGTAATTTATTTCATTACCTCTGCTCTCGAAACGGTGAAGGAAAACATCGTGAGAACGTGAGAATGTCCTAGAACCAAAAATTGGAAGACATTCACCAACACGCACTGGGCCCGCGAGGATCACGGCCCATTCCCTCTCCTAGAGAGGAGGCCTGAGTCCCAGCAGTGGGAACATTAAAAAGGCTGATGATGATGAAATTTTTTTTAAAACGAACATATTAGGTATTGTTGCGGTTTCGAAAACGGGCAAGTACAATTTATTGAGAATTTTTCAATTCATATGTACTTTTCTACTTTTCTAAGTTTGTCTAAGACATTACTGATATCCTATGCCTTGAAAAGCACGTAACGCCGTTGGTACCAGGGACGGTACGGAACCCTTCCCTAGCAAAAAACGAGCAAAACAATCACGTTTGATGTATTGGAGCAACCTTAAAGATTTATTTTATTCTATTTTTTAGTGTTTGGTGTTATAGCGGCAACAGAAACACATCATCTGTGAAAATTTCCACTATCTAGCTATCACAGTTCATGAATTCCTGGTGACAGATGGACAGACAGACAGACGTACGGACAGCGGACTATTAGTAATAGGGTCCGTTTTACCCTTTGGTTATGGAACCCTAAAAAAAGCAAATTTAGCTGTTACAGATAGCAATAGCACTGACCTTCAATGAATTCACGTTGCAATGTTAATTGAGAGGCAAGGTGCATGCCCATCAAATGTCGTGCCTTTGATGCCTTGTCATCCGCTGTGGGACACATGTAGCGGTCTATGCTCTCCTGGTACAAGGTCACGGGATAGAATTTTTCTTAGCTGTCATAATCTAATGGCCGGTATTTGCAATTAAAAATGTCATCATCATCATAAGCCTTTTTAATGTTCCCACTGCTGGGACTCAGGCCTCCTCTCTGGTAGAGAGAATGGGCCGTAATCCACCACGCGGGCCCAGTGCGGGTTGGTGAATGTCACATGTCTTCGAATTTTTGGTTCCAGGACATGCCGGTTTCCTCGCGATATTTTCCTTCAACGTTTTGAGAGCAGTGGTAGGTAACGAAATAAATTTTGCAAGGCAGGGTTTTGAACCCGCGACCTACAACTCGTAAGTCAGAGCCATTACCACTCTGCCACCACTGCTCTATTAGAAATGTGGAAATCATCAAATGACTTCTCCCACTGGGTGGAGCGAAAGTCGGACTTTTACTGACTAAAGCATACAGTGTTCTTTTAACTGCCCTTTGGGAGTGCCACGGCCAGCCAGGGTAACTCTTTGGAACTGTCCATAGCCTTAGCAGGTCGATGCCTGCTTCAAGTGTCGGTCCACCTTGTGGGATGCCTTCCAACGCTGTGTCTTAGGATACATGGTCGTCACTCTAGAGGCTTTCGACCCCATCGACCATCGGTTGTGCGAGTCATGTGCCCTGCCCCCTGCCACTTAAGTATGGCGAATCTTTAGTATAATGTCGGCAACCTTGGTTCTCCTGCTGATGCGATCACGCAAGTAAACTCCAAGTATAGCGACCTAACTTACATAAAATATAAGTTTTCTTAATTAAGAAGTCGAGGGAATCATTTTGATACGAGTAACTCGTTTGTTGCGAAGTATGATTTTCTGCATTTCAAAATGCATGAAATTAAGTACCTTTTTGACCCTTAGATTGTTATCATCATGGTCCAGTGGTTAAGATACCCGCCTCTGTATGAGGCAAAAAAGTAACAATGTGAATTTCAATTCATATGTACTTTTCTAGGTTTATCTGGGACATTACTGACACATGAGTACATAAAGGTCCTGGTTGTCATTCGTGGATCTTTGATAGTAGTTACAAGTTGTCACAATTAAAAGATTTTCTTTCTTTCTTCGTTCGATTTTGTTTTTTTTTTTAAGGATATAAAGATTACAAAGACTACACTTGGTAGTTACGTGAAAATTAGCGACCTACCCCAGCTTCGCACGAGTGTTAGAAATTCTCTACTTTTCTCTACCATAATATGCTTGTGTACTTAAACCTTCTTCATCAATCGCTGTCTATTGTATATCAACTACATGAAAATACGTTCAGGATTTTTTGAGTTTATCGCGTTCATAAGGACAGACAAACGCGGTGGGAGACATGTTTTATAATATGTAAAGATATCAAACTATCAACTCGCCCTGACTTTGTCTAGGTGCAAATTATATGCAAAAACTTTCCTCGTGTTTTGCTCTATCTGTCAGTCGAAACTGCATCAAAATTCATTGCGTAGTTTATGAGGAATTAGCGGATAAACTGACAGAGATAGAAAGCAACTCTTTGATTGGCCTGTTGGTCTAGTGGTTAGCAACCCTGACAGCTAAGCCGGAGGTTCGATTTTCATCCAGGACACATGTTTGTGTGATCAGCACGATAATTTGTTCTGTGTCTGGGTGTAATTTATCTATAAATGTATGTATTTAGAAATATATAAGTATGTTTATCAGTTGTCTAGTACTCATAACACAAGCTCTGCTTAGCTTGGGACTAGACGGCGTTGTGTGATAGTTGTGGAATATTATAAAAAAAAACCTTGTTTCATGCAATTTATAGATTATGCTAAAATATCAGAGAATTATTGTAAATTAAGTCGTAGGTAGACTTAGTTTATCAATTTAAAGTTCAAAATCCACACTAGCACAAATTAGCACAGACTTAGCCGTATAAGCTCCTTTTAGGCGCATATTTTGACACTCGCTAAGATATCAAAACCTATAGGCTACTACCCGTTGACCTAAGACCCTGAAATTTGGCATGAAGTAAGGTCTCAAAGCACAAGTAGGTATAGGAAAATCAATGGAAATTGTAAATTTTGTAGTTCCCTCAAAAAAAAAAGTTTTTTTGCAATTCGGAAAAAAATTCGAGACTCGATTCAAGGATTGAGCTACTTATATACAAGGTGTAAGGGACAGCCCTCCACAAACTTTAAGGGCTTGCTCAGTAGACGAAACTAAACAACCTTCCACAAAATTTTTTTTCAAGAACGAAAAAAAAATTCGGCCTCTCCATAGAAACTGTCCAATCAAGTTTATAATCTATGGTGAGGCGGATTTTTTTTGTCGTTTCCTAATAAAAAAATTGTGGAAGTTTGTTCAGTTTCGTCTACTGAGCAAGCCCTTAAAGTTTGTGGAGGGCTGTCCCTTACACCTTGTATATTATGTAAGTTTGTATGGGATTCTCAGTGTGTTAGTTCGACTCGCACTTACCCGGGTTTTATTAACAAGGTAGAAATCTCAGAATTAAAAATAAACGTTTATAATCAACTGCAAATCTTTTCCCTTTAAATAAGTACCTACCCAGACATTAAATAAGATACATTACATCACCTATCAAAGCATAAACATTTTTAATATATTTTATGTTTCTCAAGAAGGTTTTTACAATTAATTAGCTAGTTATAAAGCCGGTCAAGGCGGACTCGCGTAGAAGGGTTCCGTGCCATTATTTATACAAAATTAAACACTATAAATATATACAAAGAATTGTATGGGAGCCCCCTTAAATGTTTATTTTATTTTAATTTAATTATTAATTTTTTGTAGTGGTGGTCCAGTGGTAAATCAAGCACGCTTCATCGTCAACCACGTCATCACTTACCATCAGGTGAGATGGTGGTCAAACGTGAGCCTATCAATAACAAAAAAAACCATCCCAATTTACAAAGTTGTATATTGCGTATTATATTAAATTTGATTGTTTAGCCCGATTGCCAAGTCAAACTAGATAATCAAGGTTCGTTAAGTACTGACGGAATAATTTAACTGACTTGGTATTAGTTGGATCTTACAACTTTTTACGGGAGAACTGAGTTGCAAGTTTTGGTTTTTTTTATAAGTTATGTTTTTGTGGCATTTAAAGTTTTTTACTTTCGTTAACGATTGTTGATTACTCGATTATCAACTTGGCTAAGCCCTCAAGACTCGATTTCTCAAGATCTCGACCACTTTTTTCTCGTCTCGAATAAGGCCAAATTTTCCGAGAAATCCCGGTTCTAGAAAAACCTTACGTATCACGAAAGTACAGAAGATAATCCATAACTGATATAATATCAGTTCTGCAATACTAATTAATATTAAACATTGTTAGTGATTATAAGATAACATTGAGACAGTAGGTACTTAGGATATTATTGCAATTTTATTTTTTCAAACAAAGACAGATAAGTACCTAGGTACATAATCAGTGCTAAAGATTAGGTGGGGTTTAAATATAATGTTTTGTAGTAAGGTGGTATTAAGGTGTGGTAATCACAAGATACGTATAAGCCAGAACTACCTTAGACCGACGCACACGTGTATCACGCCTGATTTGTACGTAGAACGACGTCGCGTGGCGTGGATCAAGTGTAGCTCTACAAGTCTAGTTTCCATATAAAATGTATGGAGAGCGACGCGCCCAGATCGGCGTGTGTGATACACGTGCGCAGTGTAGTTCTACCTATAATATTTTGATAGCAATAGGTTCAGCAACCCGCATCGAGATTTTTTAGGGTTTTTACCCAAAGGGTAACGAACCCTATTGCTGACTGCACTGTCCGTTTGTCTGTCACCAAACTGTATCTCTTGAATCGTGAAAATTTCACTGATTATACTATTTATAGAGTAAAATTAATTGTGTTAAAAAAATTGTACAGATACCTAATGGTACGGAAACCGAGTCCGACTCACACTTGGCCGGTTTTTTTTGTCAATTTAAACTGGATGAGGCCGGTGTTTCCTAGCTGACTACCCTGAGAAGAAACACCGAAACAGACTCAGAGGTCAAAGTCTCTTTTAAAGTCCATCCAGCAAATATGTAATGGTCAAATCATATGAGAACCATGCAGATGAGTATCTCAGATGTTCTTTTGAGGAAAGAACCACACAGATTTGAGTGGACCTGTCCAGTCAGCATAAGAATTTGTCAGTATTCGTAAAGCTCAACTCAGGAAAAAGATACTTAATACTAAAACAGATACATGCCTTGAAAACAATACTAAGTATATTATGTATTTACATATATAAAGAATTTGGTTGCGACCTTTGGACTGATTTTGAATGATTGAAAAAAAATGATTAAAAATAAGTGGAATGGTACTTGAATAAAGTCTAAATAAGCAAAGAATTTTCACTTGTATTCATGCGTAGGTCGCGGGTTCAAACCCTGCCAGGCTCATTACTTTGCATAATTTATATCATCACCACTACTCTTAAAATGGTGAAGGAAAACATCGTGAGGAAACCGGCATGTCCTAGAACCCAAAAATTCGAAGACATGACCACGCGGGCCCAGTGCGGGTTGGTGAATACATTCACCAACCTGCACTGGGCCCGCGTGGCGGATTACGGCCCATTCCCTCTCTTAGAGAGGAGGCCTGAGTCCCAGCAGCGGGAAAATTAAAAAAAAGCTGATTCTTATGCTTATTCATGCGTATGTTTTTCTTGTTTCAGACAAATAACTATGCACCACGCCAAATGAAAATACCAGGATGACAGAAAAGACAGGAGTACGTTTCGAAGAGGCGGAGAAGTGCAAGGGAATTATTCTGACATCGATAGCGGCGACATGTGCAGCATTAGGATGGCTGACGCGAGGGTCCCCGACTACGATGGGAGCTGTCGCCCTGTTAGGAACGTTTTTCATGACGGGCCATAGGTATCAATGGATTTATATATGGAAGAAGACGTATTACAGGGATTTTCTGTAAGTATTTTGGGTATTTTGTGTTATTTGTGATTAAAATTTTGTTTCAGTTGAATGCTCAGTAGTAATAATAAAGTTTATTTGACATAATTTATATATACAGTGGTTAAAGAGTCCCATTTAGCAAGTATCTACAATGATTATACAGTTAGCTGATGAAAACCACCGAACTAAGCCGAGGGCTTATATTGTGGTGGTCCATCGTTCAGCCATGAAGTTAATTTAGCCATAAATCACTGTGATTGGCTGTGTAGTGAGTGTATCGACGAGGTCCACGATTGGACATAGGCCTCTCCTAAACTGAGCCACAATTCTGGCCTATTTGCGCAACCTAGTATATTCCGACTACCATTTAAAATTCGCACGCAAACTCTGCCCATACGACGTCTCCATTCCAGGACCTATTTGGTTTCATTGGTTATCAGTTCTTCAGCAAAAGTCAGTCTATTGCTACTTCAACATAATGACCATACAAGCTATTTTGATGACTCCACATGGCCGTATGACAGTCGATTCATAATTTTGTTAAAAAAAATGGTATCGAAGTAGTATTTCAATACCAGGGTGGCAGACGGAAACAGAATTAAAGGTGAGTTGCACCATTTAACTATAACGATAACCAAACCTAAAACCAAGCCGTGAAACGGCCGCCTATTGGTCAATTCGACGATTTGACAACTGTTAACAGCTTTGTTATCGTTATAGTTAAATGGTGCAACTGTGTGCCCTTAGACGATAATTAATTTATTGATGACTTCGCAGTCAATCCACATTGAATTAAAAAACGGAATTTCTGGATTCGGTCTCCACGCTCAAGGCCCGCGATAGAAGCTATGCAATAGCTTGAAACCCGGGGTTTCAAAAAAGGGATTTTTAAGCTATTGCATAGCTTCTATCGCGGGCCTTTTGAGCGTGGAGACCGAATCCAGAAATTCCGTAACGAAAATAACCTAACACCCCCCACTCATTTGTTTTTTGAGCGTGGTGACCGATAAGAAAACAAATGAGTGAACAATCAATCAAAATTCAATTCAATGTGTGAAAGTGTAACTTCAATTAATATCAAAGAAAAAAAAATATTTATTTATTTATTATATACTTTATTGTACATACAAAACATAACAAAGAAAAACTTATATCTAAAACACGTACAATGGGCGGCCTTATCGCATTCCGCGATCTCTTCCAGGCAACCTAGAATAGACAGTAATTGTCAGAACATGATATGGGGCTGTCATAAGTTCAACAATAAGTACCTATTATTTTAAAATGAATTACATTTATAATTATTATAATTGATAGATACACAGATACATACATATGCAATATAATACATACATAAATATATACTGCATAAATAAAATAAATAAATAATTATAATTGCATAAGTTGATAAAAATGCTATGCAATAGCTTTACCGCGGCAGTCCCCGAGTGCCACACGTCTTTTTTATTATATACAATGTCAATCCATGACTGAAAAAAAAAGACAGGGATGGAGGTCGTATTACCAGGATACCAGGGACAGAGACGGAAACAGAATTAGACGATAATTCATATATCAATGATGACTCCACATGACCACCAGACAATTAGACAGTACATAACTTTGTAAAAAAAACACCGGCCAAGTGCGAGTCGGACTCGCCCATGGAGGGTTCCGTAGCAGCAAGTAACATAATATAAAAGTTCTTGTAGTTCTTTGTAACTTTGATCGATGTTTTAATAATAGTGTATTTTTTAGATTTATGACGTATTAAAAAAAAAACTACTTAGTAGATCTCGTTCAAACCAATTTTCTTTGGTAGTTTACATGGTAATGTACATCATATATTTTTTTTAGTTTTATCATTCTCTTATTTTAGAAGTTACAGGGGGGGAACACACATTTTACCACTTTGGAAGTGTCTCTCGCGTAAACTATTCAATTTAGAAAAAAATAATATTAGAAACCTCAATATCATTTTTGAAGACCTATCCATAGATAGGTACTCCACACGTATGGGTTTGATGAAAAAAAAAATTTTGAGTTTCAGTTCTAAGTATGGGGGACCCCCAAAATTTATTGCTTTTTTTCTATTTTTGTGTGAAAATCTTAAAGCGGTTCACAGAATACATCTACTTACCAAGTTTCAACAGTATAGCTCTTATAGTTTCGGAAAAAAGTGGCTGTGACATACGGACGGACAGACAGACAGACAGACAGACAGACATGACGAATCTATAAGGGTTCCGTTTTTTGCCATTTGGCTACGGAATCCTAAAAATGGGAATGAGGTCGTATTTCAATACCAGGGTGGCAGACGGAAACAGAATTAGATGATAATTCAATTGATTTCCGCGTTGTACTGTATGAATTGCTTCCTGCATATTGTGACAGTATTCTATTTGTCTGTGGTTAACTCAGGAGTCGTTTCTCTGACCGCATATTATGGTTTCTTATTTCATATCTAGGTACCTATATTGGTAAATCTGCTGATATGAGGACTGTACAGCCGACAATGACAAGTTGATTTGCATGTGTCAATTTCAGTTTTTGGCAGTATTTTTTGCCAGTGAAGTTCAGTCATCATCATCACCATTTCAACCAAAAGACGTCCACTGTTGGAGACAGGCCTCCCCCAAGTGTCGCCATAATGAACTGTCCTGTGCGTCTCGCATCCATCGGATTCCCGCAACCCTTACCAGGTCATTGGTCCACATTGTAGGAGGCCTTTCAACACTGCGTTTTCCGGTACGCGGTCGCGGTCTAAAACCTTTCGGTCTCAACGGCCATCTGTTCTGTGTGCAATGCGCCCTGCCCATTGCTATTTGGTGATTCTTCGTGCTATGTCTACCATCTTGGTTCTCCTGCGGATATCGTCATTTCTGCTTAGTCCTTTCCTTTGGGTGACCTTAAGTCCCTTTGGGTGACTTTAAGCCATTTTAATTATTTGCCAATTGATTGCTAGAGGATAACTCTTTTGAACGATCTTGCAGTATGTGAGCAACTCTGAAATCACAAAACATAAAATACATTTTGTCGAGTTACGCAAATACAAAATGTATGAGACAGTTTGTAACTGTCAAGAAGGATATAGCAGGCAGGGTACATTGCTCGCTGAACAGATGGTCAATGGGGACGAAAGGTTCTGGAGCGCGGACTACGTACTGCAAGACGCAGCGTTGGAAGGCCTCCCACGAGGTGGACCGATGACCTGGTGAGGGTCGCGGGGATCCGATGGATGAGAGACGCACAAGACCGGTCGTTATGGCGACACTTGGGGAGGCCTGTGTCAGACAGTGGACTTCTTTTGAAATGATGATGACGATGAAATGACCTTTATGGTAGACAGTAGAATTGAAATAGATATATTATTTGTACACCAAAAATAAAAACATCAGGAACTTAAAATTAATAGGGTGTCACACAATGTCTTATTACTCGATGCTTGAATGTCTCAACTTTTTTTAAATGATAAATAATAGGTATTTATTTTGCAAATAGGTTTTAAAAAACACTTTTATAGGGTAATTTTTTTTTAAGTCAGTATAAACTAGATGAGACCGGTGTTTTCTAGTTGACTACCCTGAGAAGAAACAGCGAAACAAACTCAGGGATCAGTCTCTTTTAAAGTCCATACAGCAAACATGTAATAATGATCAAATCATGATTATGAGAACCATGCAGACTGGTCTCTGAGATGGTCTTTTGAAGAAAGAACCACACAGATTTGGATGGACCTGCCCAGTCAGTGCAAGCATTTGTCAGTATTCGTGTAGCTCAAACAGGCCTACTAAGGAGCTCGACGACTTGACGAATAATACCAAAGAAAGGACATTTGGGTAGGCCGCATCATCATCATCATCACATCAGCCAAAAGATGTCCACTGCTGGACATAGGCCTCCCCCAAGCGTCCCCACAACGACCGTCACGCATCCATCGGATTCCCGCGACCCTGACCAGGTCATCGGTCCACCTTCTTGGAGGCCGTCCAACGCTGCGTCTTCCGGTACGCAGTCGCCACTCCAGAACCTTTCGTCCCCATCGACCATCTGTTCTGCGTGCAATGTACCCTGCCCAGTGCCACTTAAGTTTGGCGATTCTTCGAGTTATGTCGATAACCTTCAAAATCCGTATCAAAACTGCATCAAATACTCAAAACTGTCAGTTTTGAGTATTTATACTTTGATTAGTAGAACTTGTTCCCTTCATATCTGTTCTTGAAATAATGCTACGCTTAGGCCTACATAATCGACTTTAAGGGCCAAGCGCCCGAAAAGTGCCATAGAACAGTGATTTTCTGAGGCCTACTCCTCCGTAACGGCTAGGTCAATTGGTTTGAAAAAAATATATGTTTATTATAGATTCATAAACAATAATATCAACATTTGATTTTTTCGTGCAATTAATACTTTTGTCAAAAAAAATATTTAGCAATTTCGCAACTTTTCGCAACTTTTCCCTACTCCTTCGAAACGGCTTGGACCTTTAGAAACGTTTTTACACATAAAAATTGGTGGTTAAATATTCTTCAAAGTGAACATTGCATATGTAAATCAATCAATATCTCGCAGAGAAAATGGATTTAAAGCGCTGCTGGCCGCAAATAAATGCACAGATTTGCGTACTGCCGCCTAGGCGAGTGCGAGAGTTGCGTTCACATAATTTCGGCCAGATGGTTTAAAGAACTATACGCCTTAAATTCAATATCTTTATTGAGGATATATCTTTCACGTTTTATAATTTATATCGAACTCCATTCCCTAGTCTTGTCTGAGGATTGTCTTAAAACTAGTTAGGTAAGTACACGAGACCTTGAAAATTGATAATTGCAGTCTTAAGCGGACAATGGCATCGGAATGTTGTAACCATGTTGATGTTTATATTTTAATTTATCGATTTATCATGTTTACATAAACTGATAAAGACTAGAGATAAGCTGATTACTTAATCTTTTTTTCCTTACCTATTCTGCAATAAAATCTACTTTACTTAAGCCTTTTTCTTTGCATTATAATATTGCATAGTTAAATTCCAATATAGGTACTTATTTTACTTGAAATTTTTGTTTATGGCGTATAGTCTCTTGAATATCTGGCCGGAATTAAATGCACAGATACTCGTACTGCACGCCTAGGCGGCAGTGCATCTGTGCATTTAATTTCAGCCAGCTGCGCCCGGATAGAACCCCGCTGACATTTCAATCCATTTTTTTTGCGAAATATTGATTAGAAAACTTAACCAGTATTTTTTTTATGTACCTAAACATATTTCTAAAGATCAAAGCCGTTTGAAAGGAGTAGGGAAAACAAGCGAAAGATTACATGTTGTTAATTTTTTTTTTTGACAAATGTATTCGTCTTACGAAATATCATGTTGGTAATGTTGTATATGAATCTATATAAACATATATTTTTTCAAACCTGTTGGAGGAGTAGGCTTCAGAAAGCCAGTGTTTTATAGCTGCTCGGGAGTTAGGGCCTTGACAAAAAGTACGCGGACAACATAACCTGTTTAATGGTCGGTCAATATAAATCTGCGTACAAAAGGACCACTTCAACAAAAGTTGCAGAATAACTCCCCAATTGCTTTCGCACATGTTTGTTATTGCACGTTATCAACGGTGCAAGGGTCAGCGCGGTGTCGCATGTCTTCGATGCTCTGTCCATTCATTGTCCCCTGGTACTTGCAAACGTTTCAAAGTCCACCATTCTTTCACATTTCCTAACAATGCCTGGGTTTTGTTGCAGAATTTCTGCCTATAGAAGATAATCATAAACAGAGCTATTGAGTAAAATAGTGAGTGTTATGTTTACGCATCAAGTGGGATAATATTATATTAGTAATACGGCATAGGTCTCCTATAGTAAATACCTTTCTTATTATAATACCTATTGTTATTTTATTTAATGAATCTGAAGGGTATAGCATCATTTTTTATTCTTGAAAACAATGCAGTTGTACGGCATATTTAGTGTATATGCCTACCATGCAAAGACTACGTAGATATACGAAAGTGCA
The DNA here is from genome assembly GCA_910589285.2 of Mythimna ferrago. Classification (NCBI taxonomy): domain Eukaryota; kingdom Metazoa; phylum Arthropoda; class Insecta; order Lepidoptera; family Noctuidae; genus Mythimna; species Mythimna ferrago. The sequence continues at coordinate 21,035,264 of OU342696.1, forward strand.
CGGGTAATGGATAAGATGCTCGATTGATAGGTCATCATCACATCATCATCATCAGCCTTTTTAAAATTGTGGCGGGGGACAACACGCACACTTTTCTGCACTGGTCATTCTAAACATTCTATTGCGTGCCACCACTTTTAGGGTGGGATAAGAGCGTTTTCGAGCGAGGTTTTCGAGTAAGTGTATTGAAAAAACATTTTCCACGTGAAGACTAAAAAAATTGTGTCCAGTTCAAACATTTATCAAGGAATCAATAAAGCAGGTGCAGAATAATTAACCCTTGCTTAATTATGTTCATTAGTGACATTGAATTCGTCGCGGCGTTACGTCTTTTGAATGAAACTTAATGCGTTTAGTTTGAGTTGTTGAATAACAAAATTGCTTTTTTTTTACATACTTACTAAACTGCATCATCATCATCATCATTTCACCCAAAAGACGTCCACTGCTTGACATAGGCCTCCCCCAAGAGTCGCCATAACGACCGATCCTGTGCGTTTCGCATCGACCGCATTCCCGTGACTCTCACCAGGCCGTCGGTCCACCTTGTGGGAGGCCTTCCAACGCTGCGCCTTCCGGTGCGTGTTTGCCACTCTAGAGCTTTTCGGCCTCATCGACCATCCGTTCTACGAGCAATGTGCCCTGTCCACTGCCATTTATATTTGACGGTTCTTCGGGCTATATCGGCGACCTTGGTTCTCCTGCGGATATCTTCATTTCTGATTCGATCACGCAAGGAAACTCCAAGCATAGCCCTTTCCATTGCCCTTTGGATGACGATAAGTCTTCTGATGAGGCCCATTGTAAGCGACCACGCTTCGGAGCTAGTCATCACTGGCAACACGTACTGGTCATAGACTTTCGACTCGAGACACTGTGCTGTGTTGGACGAGAAGATACCACGCAGCTTTCCGAACGCTGCCCAGCCGAGTCGGATTCGTCGATTGACCTCTTTCTCGAAGTTAGACCTACCCAACTGAACCGTCTGTCCCAGGTAAACGTAGTCGTCCATAACTTCGAGTGTAGAGTTACATTGTATTTGTCTAAATTACAATAATAACACTAAAAAGAAATTTATTTTTATCAGAATCAAAATTGGTTATTAAGTGAAGCAAGAATTAGCATTCCAAATATTGGTTTGAAGAAGAGTGGGGGCGTGGTGGGAATATCTCGCTGTCTCTTTTGAGAACACTTAACCTAAGCTAAAACTTAGTATTCATATACATTCCAAATCATAGCATGGTCGGCCTTACAATGTTCCCACTGTTGGGACTCAGGCCTCCTCTCTAGGAGAGCTAATGGGCCGTAATCCACCACGCGGGCCCAGTGCGGGTTGTTGAATGTCACAAGTCTTCGAATTTTTGGTTCTAGGACAGGCTGTTTTCTTCACGATGTTTTCCTTCACCGTTTTGAGAGCAGTGGTGATGAAATAAATTAGGTACACAAAGTAATGCGCCTGACTGGGTTTGAACCCATTGAACCAATGCTCTTTGATTCCACACCGTTCTTTGATAAATCTTTCACGGTACAAGCAACTCGATTGTGGAATACATTACCCATAGAAGTGAGGCGAGCCCAATCGCTTCCAACGTTCAAAAAAATGGTATAAGAACATCACCTTGAGTTTTTCTTCTCCTTTCTAAGTTTTAATTACTTTTGATTTTCATTAGTATTATTTGGTATTTTATTTATGTAATATATTTTTAAATATTGTTTTTTTACATCTTTACGTCATTATTCTTTATTTTGTTGTACACTGACAGCCCGAAATATTTTCCTTTCGTTCAGTCCATCCAAAGGTTGTCTGTAAGAAATTGCCCGGTGCATTAAGTACACTTATTTTTTTAATAACCTAATGGCGGTGACATCACATTTCAGTATGTGTATCCTTACTGTTTTATTTGACAGTTTCCCCTTCCACTATTTTGATTTGAAAGGTTTCTAACTTGTTTAATATTGAATGAATTTAAAAGTTTCTGTCTATTTACGATTTTGGATAAAGTTACTTTTTCAGCCAAACATTAGAACAATTGTGTCAATTACCTAATTATATATTTTAAGCATATCAGCCTGATAAGTTACATAATTATATTAGAATAATTATATTTAGGTCGAATTGTGTAACTTAAAGATGATATCAGTAATAATTATGTTTATTATTATTGGCTTGGAGATAACAATGTGTATTAGTTTTATTTTCGTTGGTAATAGGAAAGTTTTAAGGAAATTTGTCTAATGCGAATTTATAAGGTCATGTTCTCATTAGTGTATTAATGTTCTCATCACTGTATTTTTGAGACATGTTAGGTCTCAATAAATTTATTACTAGGCTGGGTTGTGAGAATGTTTGAAAGAGTCATCAAGGCCCTGGCAAGCAAATGCCAACAGAAGGAACCCAGGTCGGTCATTAGTCTGTAAAATTCTGTCTCGTTTCACCCAAAGTACATTTTGATACAAGTTAAGAAAGTTTGTAATTGCGACCGAAGTGGAATCAGCCCGAGCCGCTGGCGAAGGTATTACAGAGCCAAGTGCTGCCGTGACCAATTCCCACGTGTATCAAACACAGTTTTTCAATACACATAGTATACGAAGATATAAATAAAAGGGGGTTGACGCACGACTCATGGGAGTCGCTTAGCGCCCAGCCTGTTACGATAAATGTGATAAATTGTGGCGGGGGCGAGCTCGCATACTTCTCCGCACTAGTGCGAATAAATTAAAATTAAATTGCTTACCTAAAAGCGGGTTTTCGACTAAATGTTGTGTTTTAATGACAAAGTTTTTTCAAAAGAAGAGTTTTGCTACATTTCGTTACTACCTAAGTAGGTACTTAAATATCAAAAATGTCCGTTGAAAATGTAGAGGAATATTTTATTTAGTTCATGTCATACCAAAACTACTAGACGCACATAACCCGTGCAGAGTAATGTGAAACACCGGACGCAGTTGATAGCTCTCCATTGTGTGGCCACAAGGTGTCTGCAGCAATTGCTCGTTGGACCTTGGCCTCTCCTGACGTCCTAGTACATAAACTGTTTACAAGGGGACCGCGGTCGGTTAACCATTCCAAGGCAATTCTTTCTAGCAATTTCTAGTACCATCCTGCAATTATTATTTTTTTACTACCAGGGGATTAGGAACTTGAAAAAGTTTAGAAGGAACACTTTTGCAGAATTTACGGTGTTGAAAACAAATTTTTTAATAAATATTGAATATTCTGGTTCAATAGGATCAAAGGAGATTTGCTAAAATCATAATAGTTTCTGTACCTACTGAGATTTAGATTGAAAAAGTCTATCGAAAATCTATGTAGGTATTAGTTACGTTCCATAAAACTTAAAGCATAATTAATAGAAATGCATTAAATGTATATTAAGGAGAGCAATTGGTTTGTTAGAGGGTTCCAAAGCATTAGAGTATTCGTGCAATTAAGTGTTTTATTTCTAAAGGTACTGGTTATTAAAAAAAAATGTTGTGAGAAATGCATTTCAAAAGTTACAATTGGACTGAATTATGGTTTCCAAACAAATTTCTGTGATAATATACAGGCTTATTTGTAAAATATTAAACAGTCTTGCAGAACTGTATGTGACTAACATCATAAACAACAACTTTTGTTCTATGAATTTTGAGTTTTTTCAAAACAATTAACGATTGGGTTGACATATCCTTTTTGGACAAAAGCCCCTTAATTAAGATCTTGAATAAAAAAAAAAACAATACATTTACCAAAAGCAAACCTTCAAGATTTCGTATTTCTATCTAACACATTTCAACTCTGTATTTTGCTATAGCTACGTTTGATGCGACGCAAGCGCATGAAGCACCCCCGCCACCCGTTCCTCACTCCCTTCCGCTATTGTACTATCACTTGCTTCATAATATTTAAAACGTTAATTTAAATATTTTTATTTTTGTATGAAAATGATGATGAACTAAAATAAGTATGATACATTTTTAAAAGCCATAGAACAAAAGTTGTTGATAATGATGTCAGTAACATAGTCCTGTATAGTTGTAAATCGTCACCAGAAACTTACAAAAGCTAAGTACTTAAAAATAAATAGCCAAAAATTCATTCAATATTTAACCATAATAAAATTTTGATCCATAATTTGATTATTTTAAAATATTCTCAAATCTTAACGAGACATGTAGCAAATAACTCTCAATTTAAGGTAAGCCGGATGCCCCCATTAGACCAGGAGAGCAGCAAGATGTAGGACTAGTAAGAGGTGTCAGTCCACTGTAGTCGCTTTCAATGATTGAATGATTGGCCAGCCCGAACATGCGAGTGCGCTCGTCATCGAAGTGTTATGTAATTCTTTGATTGCCTGGTAGATGGCTTGTGGGAATAATGTAACGTTATTGTATTGTGGGGTGAGCAGAGACCTATATCACAAAATAGATAGGTACAGAAGTCAATCTCATGTATGTACTTCACTTTTTATACCTACGTTAGGCGATTGCACTAGAGTCAGCGCATTACGCCGAACTGTACGAGTGCGACCGAGCGATTGAGCCGAGATATCGTGTCCGTGAGCGTTGTCTATGTCTGCGTTGCTCGAGCGTGTTTTGTATGTAGATAACGTGATTCTGTATCTATTTTGTGCCTATACCTTATTCGCGTTAAGATTAGACATTTTTAAAGAAACCGTTTTTACTGTCTGTTCAACCGATTTTAATATTTATTTCGTAGGCATAAGTATGGCATTAAAAGCAAAAAAGTGGTTACAATACCAACAATTTACTGCAGCCGCCCAACAATTTGTCATGTCACCAACGTAATAAAAGTCAAAATCGTTTGAACGGGCAGTTATAAAAGGTTTTCTTAAACGTGTAATGTTATTTTAAACAGAGCTTAAGTAAGTCAAAATTGTCGGTGTTAGGATTTGCAATGATGGCTTACAGGGTCACACTATCGCTAAGGGCTACTGAAGGAACATACGTGGGTTTTAGTCAGTAAAAGCCTGACAATCCTCCTGGCTCCGCTCAGTCATCATCATAAACATTTCAGTTGTTTTCGAAAACCTAAATTAAATCGAGAAGGAGGCAACAAAGTCAGCTGATTATTTATGAGCTTCGGCCGAAAGAAGTCCACTGCTGGACATAAGCCCCCCAAAGTTTTGCCACAACCGTCCAGTGCGTCTTGCATCAATCAGATACCCGCTACCCAGCCTGTAGCCTGTGAACCAGGTCATCGATCTTCTGTGAGCGTCGTCTTGTACATGGTCGGCAGCGAGGAGTGGCAGGCGGTCGCCTCATTCTGCGAAGCAGTAAAGCTAGCAAAGGAGGCGGCCGCACGCGCGAGGCGCCTCAGCCGCAGGGATCCCGATCCCGATTTTCGACCACCGTAGGCGCGGGCTTGCGGACGGCGAGCAATGGGTAGCTCGCCATCCGACCGCCCGGCAACCGCCCGAGCTCAAGTCGTCGACGGCGCGAAAGTGTTCCACTCGCGCCTCAAGGAGTTGTCAGCAACCGTAGACCCAGCAGGGTCGAAGCCTACTGGGGCCATGGCCCATGGGTGATACGAAAGAGATCTCCAGGGCCCTGGAACGATGGCAAAGAAGAAACAGGAGTGGGTTTTTAGTCAGTAAAAGTCTGAGACTATCTACCGCTCCGCCCAAGAGCGGGGGATGTCATTAGATAATTATCCCACCTCAAAAAAATGTCATCTTCCATATCATCCATTGTTTCTCTGATCTTACCCCACTTTTCTCTTGCACTCGCGACTTCGCCCGCGTACATCAAATTTTAATATAGCCGTCACTCAAGAATAAAGCAGCTTTCTATCGGTGAAAAAATTTTTGCAATCGGACCAGTACTTCCAAAGATTACCTTCTACAAACAAAAAATATTAGTGTAGTTTATCTACCATAATCAAAATAAGTACCTATGTAATGTGTATATTTGGATATTCGATATAATTATATCATCACACTGATGTGTGTGTATGTTTTTAACTCTTTTATGCTTAAACGGCTGAACGGATTAGGGTGAAATTTGGCACATGGGCAGACCATATCCTGGAATAAGACACAAGACACTTTTTATCCCGGAATTACGAGCCCCTAGTATAATTTTTTACTTGTTCGCAGGCGAGGTTAGTTAATCAATATTTTGATTATATGATAAATATAATATCGTCGTTTATCTATTCACTGATAGGCTTAAATTCACATGAGAGAGATATAAAAGTAGGTATATGCATTCTCCCTGTTATCACCAGGTGATTAGTAATTATAGCTAGCACCAGCGGCTTCGCCCGCGAGATAAATGAAATTATCCCAAATTAAACCGACTTCAATGTAAAAAAGCACTGAAAAGTACAAAATAACTTTAATTTCGGAAATCGGTGTTTCTATAGGTAATAGATAGTTTTGTCTTTTCGTTATTTAATACCGACTTCCGAAATTAAAGTTATTTTGTACTTTTCAGTGTTTTTTTACATTACTTCAATGCTTCAATGTTTAATTTTTTTTTGTATAAAGTTTTTTATTTTTCACTTTTTAGTTATGGCACCACCACTAAAAAGTACCCCTCAGCCAAACTTAAATATCTTATAGCCAGAGTGCATCTCATACCGTTTCTAATAATCCCAAACACGGTTAGATTACATTAATTTACTACTTCCGGCTTCATCACCAGATCAGTTCGATACGTCCCGTCCCCCTTTTCTTTCAGTCAGTCATCGACTACACGTATAAACAAAGCAATTTTACTTGTCACAACATTTCTGCTGTGATCCTATGAGGAGTTCTGTGCCATATCTTCGAAGTTCATGATCAGACCATAACAATATTTCTATGGGACCTACTTGGAAGCATAAACTTTCAATAAAAAAAAATAAAAAAAATCAAAATCGGTACACAATTAACCGAGATATCGGTGACATACATAAAAAAAATAGACAATCAGCCGAACATAGAACCTCCTCCTTTTCGAAGTTAAAAATAAAAAAAATACGCGGAAATTATCCCAAGGGAACGTACTCCCAGGATAAGAAGTATGCTATGTGCTATTCCAGAACATGGTCTATCTGTGCATCAAGTTTCATTCAAATCCATTCAGTGGTTTGAGCGAGAAGGAGTAACAAACATACACACGCAGATAAACACTTCGTCCTTTTAATATTAATCGTCTAGCGACATCTATGACGGAACAAAAGAACTAAAATTTTAAATTCTGCACCGTGGTATTAGTCACATGTGCCTGTGACTTTCTGAAGCCTACTCCACGGTAACGGACAGAATAAGTTTGAAAAAAAAATATGTTTGTTTTAGATTCATGAACAACATTATCAACTATTGCTTCATGCGATTAATACTTTTATCTAAAAAATATTTAGTAGTTTTGCAACTTTTCCATACTCCTGCATAACGTTTTGAATCTTTAGAAACCTTTTTACATAGAAAAATTGGTGGTTAAATATTCTTCAAAGTGTACATAGCATATATAATATTTTTTTATATTATTGATAGGCTCGCGTTTGACCACCATCTCACCTGATGGTAAGCGATGATGTAGTCGACGATGGAGCACGCTTGCCTAGAAGTTACCTATTCACTCTTGACTTGAAGACCCCTAAGTTGTAGCTGTCAATATTTCGCAAAGAAAATGGATTTAAAAGGCAGCGGGGCTCTATCTGAGCGCAGCTGGGCGGAATTAAATGCACAGATACTTGTACTGCCACCTAGACGGGTACGAGTATATGTCCATTTAATTCCGGGTAGATGTTCAAGGGACTATAAGCCTTAACGGTACTGAACTGAAGCGGGTACAACAATTTAAATAGCTCGGGCGTTACGTCACAATTTAAATAGGTACAGAAGTCAATCTACAATTCTATATACAAAGCGCGCTCGAGCAACGCACACATAGACACCGCTCACGGACACGATATCTCGGAGCGCCTCGGCCCGCTCGTCGAACAGTTCCGGCTCAAACGCTCATTAGTGTGCGTCCACCGAGCGTAGGTATAAAAAGTGAAGTGCATACATGAGATTGTCTTCTGTACCTATCTATTTTGTGGCTACGTTGTTGAGGGCCTTGACGACCATATCGACATAGAAAGGGAACGTAGGAGCAATGTCCTATACGATCAGAAATAATATGTGGTATATATATGTGTATATATGCTGGCCCGCAGGTTTGCGCGTTGTAGTGATCAGGTTTAACTCACACTATTTAAAGCTTTTTTTATTTATTTCATCACCACTGCTCTCAAAACGGTGAAGGAAAGCATCGTGACGAAACCGGTATGTAATAGAACTAAAAATTCGAAGACATGTGACATTCACCAACCCGCACTGGGGCCGCTTGGTGGATTACTGCCCATTTCCTCTCCTAGAGAGAAGACCTGAGTCCCAGCAATGGGAACATTAAAAATGCTGATCGGCGGCGGTCGCCTCCCTATGCGAAGCAGTAATGCTAGCAAAGGAGGAGGCCGACCGCATCAGGTAACGGCGCTCCCGTCGCCGCCCTGGACTCCGTCATTGGATGTTTTTTCGGTGGGACAAGATGATTTTCCAAGCGAAAAAAAAAAGCCCGAAATAAATTATCCAGACACTTCAGGTCTGAGAAATTTTTTTTAAGGCATTTTACACTCTACTCCGCATATTTTCATAAATATAATGCTTTATTGCATACGAAGCTTTAAAAACAATTTTATTTAGTACAACCAATTTATTTACACAGACAAGTTTCACAACCGTAATAGCTCTGGTAACCAAAACGTTTCATTTGCGACGTGACACCGCTTGCATTTGAAGTTGATACAAACATTGGAAAAACGATATATTCGCTGTAATCGTTGGTAACATGTTACTAAATATTCCGAACTTAAGGCTGCCCGCCCATGTCCGATAATCGGTGACCGATTTTTTGTAGGTGAAAAATAGAACACGCTGATAGCAATAGTGCAACGCACACCTCCAACAAAAATTTGGTCAGAAATATACAGAATAATATTACAAATATACAAAATCGGCCCGATTATCTGTCGTACAAAAAGTCTGACACGGGCGGGCAGCCTTAAGGTGGGTCTTCGAGCACGAGCGGAGCATGAGCCGAGCACAAAGTCGTGTAGAGTGGACAGACACAAGCCTCGAACGAGCGCGCTTCGAGCGAGTGGTTCGAATTCGACTGTGCTCCGCCTATGGTCGGTTTTTTGTCGAATACAACAGGTTTCGCATCACCTTCGAGGACAGTGATCGTTTGAGGTTCGTGGTACATCCACACTTGAGAGCGGCTCGGCTTGTGCTCAGTTCGTGCTCGGCTCCTCTAGTGTAAACCCAAGTTTAGGAAAACCAAGGTGATATTTGGGTCATAGTAACACTTTACAAAACATGTTCTTCTTCTCTAGGTAGAACGGGAAGGAGTTTCAGACTTTTACTGACTAAAGCCCTGCTCAGCCGTCACTTTTCCTTATTACGAGGGTTACGGTAGCTCTTTCAAACAATTTCTAGCCCTGGCAGGCGTAGGCTCTAACTAGTCCGTTAATTTATTGGTTTCTAGGCTTTTTACTGGAGTAAGTTCTTATGGCTAACCTTTTGAGTGACTCCAGAGACCGTCCCTCGTTTCTGCCGAGTCGGAGACAGAGTTTAGTCAGATTTTTACTCTTACCAGTTCTTTTACTATCATATATTTTTAAGAGCAATGGTGGCTGTGTGATAATGGCCCCGACTTACGAGTTGTAGGTCGGGTGTAAAAACTTAGCCAGGCGCATTACTTTGTGTAATTTATTGCCTTTACTACTGCTCTCAAAACGGTGAAGAAAAACATCGTGAGGAAACCGGCATGTCCTAGAATCAAAATTTCGAAGACACGTGACATTCACCAAACCACACTGGGCCCGCGTGGTGAATTACGGTCCATTCCCTCTCCTAGAGAGGAGGCCTGAGTCCCAGCAGTGGGAACATTAAAAGGTTGATTATGCTATTATTATTATGCATATTTTTTTTCTATAAGAAACATGCAACAAGCATCGTGGCATCGTCAAGTCATCGTCACCCTTGTTTGACCTTTTATTCACTCCCACATACTTTGCAACAAAGGAATTCGACAAACTAAAAGATCATTTGCTTTTGTTTCCAGAGGTCTTCGAGTGCTGCTATACACAATATTCAGGATAACAATGTGGGAGCGTCAAGGGAAGTCAGTAGTCGCAAGATGGGCTGAAGTAGTCAGGATGGACCCTGACAAAAAGTGCTTTATCATGGAGGACAGGGCGATATCTTTTCGCGAGGTAACTCTTTTCTCTTATGATACCCTGGTATTTCATATGTACTTCTTGTATAATGTTTTTATTGGTCTTGTAGGGACAATCTCATTATTATATATATATATATATATATATATATATATATATAGGTATATATACTCATAATATTCGCCTGAATCAATTATTTTACCTTTTTTTGAAGAATTCGGCTCGAAGGACCATTTTCTAAATAATCGTTTTGGTTTTGATTTGGGCAGGATTCTATAGTATGTAATGGCCGTTGAATCCATTGAATGTTTAAAATAAAACATAATATAATTTTGATCCCCCCAAAGAGTATATTTGTTCTTCGATATCTGAGTGCAAAAGCCGTTTTATCCGCTAGAGGTTATAGTCAATTGAATTTTGAACATCGCGTGCACTATGTTGTGAATTCGAGACATCATTAAACCTATTAACCTCCATGGTGCCAAATTTATCATATATATTTTTTTTAATTTGTTAAAAACTCAGACACGGAACCTTCTCGGTGTACTTTTTTTGTTTTTTGCATTTGCATTTAGTCATTTCTTCGTTGAGGTGGGATGAAAAGTTACGTGTTGCACTCGAGCGCAAAGATTTTTCAGCTCGTGCTCTTTTGACTCTCTCGCTATTGCGGATTCTACTGTTTGAATCCTTCGCTTGCTCGGTCATCAAAATTGAGCACGCGGTTAAAAAGCTACTTTGCACTCTTGTATAAGAACTAATTATTATAATAAGTTAATTTATTTGCGTTCATTTAATATTCATTTACATCCTAAAATGACTATTCACTTCTAGGGTGACGAATTGAGCAACCGCATCTCCTGGTACTTCAAACGTCAAGGCTACAAGCCTGGTGAGGTCATAGCCTTGTTCATGGAGACTCAGCCTGAATACGTGTTCATTTGGCTTGGTCTGGCCAAGATCAGGGTCACGACTGCGCTGATAAATACTAACTTGAAGGGAAGCCAGCTGATCCACTGTATCAGGGTCGCAGGATGCAAAGCTGTGGTGTTTGGAGACGAGATGAGAGATGGTGAGTGTTTTTCTTTCTTTGCAACTAGCTTTTGCCCGCAGCTTCGCCCACGTACACGCCTGTGTCAATTAAGAATAAAGCAACGTGAAAAATTTTACCAATCAGAACAGTACTTTCAGAGATTACCTCCTACAGAACATAAAACATACTTCACCTCTTTATAATATCAGTGTAGACAAATAAACGGTTAGTAATAACTACTGCAGCAGCTGCTGGTTTCTTTATTTTATTATTTATATTTATACAAAATAATTCAATAATCTGCTTTTAGGATTTCAGAAATAAAGCCATGTAGAACTTTTAATTTACCTAATGCTGTTTAGACTAATAGAAAGAATAATAAAGATGAAAAGTTGATATATATAGTTCGCTCGCTTATGATGGTAAGTTTATAAAAACCTTTTTATTTTCAGCCATAAAAGAGATTCAACCAGAAATCCCGGACATTCCACTCTTCCAGTACAACTCCCCGGACAGAGAGTCAGCCCCAGTTCTTCAAGACACGGTGCCTCTGACCGCTGAACTTTGCGAAATGTCATACGAAGCCGTGGTCGACTGTGGGGAAGCGAAGCCGAGAGACACGCTACTGTATATATATACCAGTGGAACTACTGGCTTTCCCAAGGCAGCTATTATAACTAATATAAGGTAATCATTTAAAACATCTACTTTTGAAAATATAATTTTTCCAATAACTAAAGTACTGAGTAGTAGTGGGCCTAAGTGAATTCCCTGAAGCACTCCTTTGATTTGTATTAAAGAGTAGATCATCAAGTTGGTGTAGGAAGTAGTTCTAACCTTAACCTTTCAAGTTTTTTCGATTCAATAGTGAATTACAAAGGATTGAACTAAAATTTCAATTTTATGTCAAATGGGCTAGGTTTGGCAGGTTAAATTTTGTGCTAAACACATTGAAAAACTTTACTTAGATTACAAAATATGCTTTTTGTGGAATTGTTATACTGTTAGGATTTATTTGTACTTGCGTCAAGAATACTTGAAACAATTATTCAATAAGCTGAATGGAATTTGAACTTAGTTGTTATTTACTTATGATACATATTGCCTTATTTACAGAGGGTTAATAACAATTTGTCTTTCTTTTTCATCAGGTATTTACTGATTCCACTAGGAGTAAGAAGTTCGGCGCAGCTGAAACCTTCCGACATCGTGTACGATCCTCTACCTCTTCACCATACGGCAGGCGGTGTACTGGGAGCAGGACTTGCTGTTGTGATTGGCTGTACTGTCGTGCTTAGGAAAAAGTTCTCTGCTTCAAATTACTGGAGCGATGCTGCAAAATATGGATGCACAGTAAGTGTCTTTGTAGCATAAAATATATTTTTTATTGAATTGATGTAAACTAGTGCTTGACTGCGATTCCACCTGATTGTAAGTTGTCATGCAATCGATGATGGTGAGGCGCACTAGTTTATTAAGAGCCTATTCACTTTAGCCTTGAAGAGACCTATATTATAATTGGCCGGGAAGATCGCAGCAGGCTAAACGAGCGAAGAGTGATATAAATCACTCTTAGCTCGTTTAGGTAAGCTTTAGTTTAGGTAAGCGTTAAGAGTGATGTAAATCACTCTTAGCTCGTTTAGGTAGAGCTAACGGTTTGTTTTTGAAGTAGGAAATCATCTGATGACTTCCCCGCTCTATCATCGCCCATAGGCTCAAGTCAACCTATGGCTCCAAGTCGACTCATAGCCCTAAGTCGACTTGTAGTCCCAAAATTTGTGTATTAAGAGGCAGTTTTTATGTGAGTATCTTTTTCCAACTACAATTATTACATATTATTATCATCTCTTTCCAGGCAACCCAGTATATAGGCGAGATGTGCCGCTACCTCCTCGCTGTACCCCCTGGTCCTGCCGACCGCGCTCACAAAGTCAACGTGATCTTCGGCAATGGACTGAGGCCTCAGATTTGGCCGGAGTTTGTCGAGCGGTTTGGAATCAAGAGGGTCATGGAGTTCTATGGCGCTACTGAGGGGAATAGCAATCTTGGTAAGTTTTGTTTATTTGCATTTGGTTTCATATTTATGAAACTTATTTGTTCGTTGTGCCTTCTGGACTTGATTGGTCCTTTGAAACACCAAGAATACTTTATAATGGCATTAAAGAACCGACTTGCTAAAGATAAGTGGCAATGGGCAGGTCACATTGCTCGTAGAACAGATGGTCGATGGGGCTGAAAGGTTCTGGACTGGCGACTGCGCACCAGATGATCCAGCGTTGGCGCGGCCTTCCACAGGTAGACCGATGAGCTGGTGACGGGAATGCGATGGATGCGAGACGCACAGGACCGTTCTTTGTGGCGACACTTGGGGGAAGCCTATGTCCAATAATGGACGTCTTTCGGCTGAAATGATGAAGATGATGAATTTAAAAAAAATGAGGAGTATTTATACCGTTCAAATAGTAAAAAGGAGAATAAAATTTAAGACAGCAAACCAATTGTAAAATTTGGTATCGATTTTAAATTTTCAGTAAACCTGGACTCGAAAGTGGGAGCCATCGGTTTCTTGAGCAGAATTTTCTCAACAATCTACCCGCTCAGTTTAGTTAGGTAAGCGCATACTAAGGGTGAGTTGCACCATTTAACTGTAACGATAACAAAGCCGTTAACATTTGTCAAATCGTCGTATTGACCAATAGGCGGCCGTATCACGGCTGGTTTGGTTTTTTTTTATTTTTTATTAATGATAGGCTTGCGTTTGACCACCATCTCACCTGATGGTAAGCGATGATGTGGTCGACGATGAAGCACGCTTGCCTAGAAGATTGGTTATCGTTATAGTTAAATGGTGCAACTCACCCTAAGTAATAATCCTAAATCTGTAAAGAAATCATTCGTATAAATGGCTTTATGGAATAAAAAACAAAAAAAGATGAAAGAGATTAGAAAGGAAATACTTTCCGATTAGTACTACAACGAGTGTCGCCGCTTGTCTCACACCCTTTAACTCCACTACAGGCAATAAACCAATACGAACACGCATTACGCAACTAACAGACCACGCACACTTAGATCACAAGTTTGCTATTGGTAGTTGAACTATGAGCATTGCACTACTTTGTGCATTGCACAAGGTCATTCTAACCTCTTTCATCTGTTCTGTGGAAAAAAAACAATCAACTAAACTATCTAAAACATTTATTTTTCTACATTGCAGGTGTGATGAGATCACTGGCGAAATTCTGAGAGATGCTACTGGTAAATGTATTATTTGCGGTCCTCATGAACCAGGTAAGACCTGAACATTCAATCTTCTGTATATACAGGATTATTTGTAAAACACTAACAACCTTGCAGCACTGTATTACTAACATCATAAACCACAACTTTTGTTCTATGACTTTTTACAAAACATAATTTATTTACCAAAAACAAATACATTTCAACTTTGTATTTTGCTATACCAACCTAATAATCAAGCAGCCCCGCCGCCCGAACCCGCTCCCATCCGCTATTGTATTATGGCTTGCTTCGCATAGACTTCGTAACATTTAGAACGATCTATTTAAATAATTTTATTTTTGTCCGAAAGTTTGATGAGTTTAAAATATTATAAATTTTTTAAAGTCATAGAACAAAAGTTGTTGTTTATGATATTAGTAACACAGTCATGGGCCCCAAGTCTGCTATTTTTATAAATTCGTCATTCCAACACGATCCCATTGTCATTTTGATAAAAGTTTGTAATCTGCTAATTCATAATGATCGATCATTGATCGGTCAATGGTCTTGTAATAGAATTGTGTTAAAATTATAATTTCGAGCATATTAAAACCAATAACTGCACAATAACGTTCTAATGGTAAAACACTGATCAAATAAACTGTCAAAGTTTTAGCAGATAACCGCAAACGTGAAATATTCATTTGTCAATATGTACGAGATTACCATTCTATGCCACTTCTTTCAATGGAGTGTCAGTGGTTGACCATTGGAAAGTCATAATGACGCCATTATGTTAGTAGATTACCAAACTTGTGAAAATCGACAATTATGACATCAATGATAGACTATTCTGACACTATTGTAATAGCAGCCTTGAGGCCCGGCAAGGTTGGTAGTGTTTTACAAATAACACTGTATATAAAGTCCTGAGTCATTCACTAACTTTATTATTGATAGGCTTGCGTTTGACCTCGATCTCACCTGATGATAAGTGATGATGTAGCCGACGATGGAGCACGCTTGCCTGGAAGCAACCTATTCACTCTTGACTTAAAACCCCTGGGTTATAGCTATCAGGAAACACAGACTCCGACAGGAAATTCCACTCCTTACCTGTACGCATAATGATTGTGTTCCCAAAACGTCTTGTACGTATGGGTGGGATGTTCATCATATATCGATGGCGCAACGCCGTACGACTTGTGGTCCGATGATAGAACGGACTTGGCGGAATTAAATTGTGTAATTGTAAAAATGTAAATGATAGAAAACCGACAGGCTAGTAACTCAGCGTCGATATAGATATACAATGAATAATTCACCCTCTAAGGGAACGAAACGTGGATCCGAAGTTTGTAAGGAATTAGTTAGGTACCTAACTAAACACCAACGAGGCCGCTGATGGACCTAGTCGTCAAATGAATTCCTAGATAAAGACAGAAAACCAACTATTTATTTACCCGAATAAAATAAAATCATCTCTCTTTTCAGGTCTTCTCCTAGGTAAAATAGATCCAAAGAAAGCTATCCTAACGTTTGCTGGGTACGCAGACAAGACTGCTTCAGAAAAAAAGATGGTTCGCAATGTGAGGGCGGAAGGGGATTGTTACTTCAATACCGGGGATGTCCTCATTATGGACCACTACGGGTACTTCTACTTCAAAGATCGTACTGGAGATACGTTTAGGTAAGCTCTCTGATTTTATGTTATCCTGGTAGTTCAACATGTCATTCACTATCGTCTTGTTCCTGTCTCTAATTATATTAGCTGATGCTAATGCGATCATGACTCTAACGTGAAAAAGAAATACAACATCAAAGAACCTTTGAAAGGTTCAAAGTATTATATTTCTAACTGGTTTTTGCCCGCGCCTTCGCCCGTTTCTATGCCACTCAGGAATAAAACAGCTTTCTATCGGTGAAAAAATTTTGGCAATCGGTTTTATCGATTACCTCCTACAAACAAAAAAAACATAAAAACAGTGTCGATAAACCACTTAGGTACAGGCACTTTTGGAAATGTCAAGAAGTCACTCAGTCAGAAAAATGATGCTAATTAATTGCACATTCTAAAGTATAGATCTCTATGGAGAATAATGTGCAAGAAACTCCGTGGACACTCTTTTCTAAGTCATAGTCATAGAAGTTTATTGGTAAGGGATTCAATCATGTTATGTATTAATATCTCGGTTACATTTTTCTTGTCGCTATTATTATGAGAGAACCATGTAAATAAAGTAAAAAATAAACGAATTCTAAATAGATCACTAAGAATCGGATCCCGACTACCAGCCACGGAAGACGCAAGCTTGTGGACGTAGCAATGGGCAGCTCGCCGTTCGGCTGTCTTTCAGTGATGATGCAGCCTTTGACTTTTATATGTTCCTACTAGCTTTTGCCCGCGGCTTCGCTCGCGTTAAATTCGGGGTAACACGGTTCCCCTTTCTGTGGGGGGTTAGAAAGAGACAAAAAGTAGCCTATGTCACTCTCCATCCCTTCAACTAACTCCACTTAAAAATCACGTCAATTCATAGCTCCGTTTTGCCGTGAAAGACGGACAAACACACACACACACACACACACTTTTCCATTTATAATATTAGTAAATATGGATCTTAGCCGTGTGCAGCGCCCTTTAATGAACTCCACTGTGGATGACGTAACCCACGACAAACTTATTATTTGCGGTTGGTACAGTAATCGGGTCTAGGGATCGAACCGCAAAATTAAGTTTTATTCTATTGTATATACTTTTTCGGGATAAAAAGTACCCAGTGTAGTGCCCAGGATATTAAAGAATAATTATACCAAGTTTCATCGTAATCGAACCGGTAGTTTTTGCGTGATGCCTGAACAAACAGACAGACAGACAAAAATTTTTTTAATCGCATTTTTAGGGTTCGTTGTCGGTCTAGTAACACCCCCTGCCATTTATTTTTTTGATTTTTTCAATGTACAGAATTTTCACTTCAACAGATTTATTATAAGTATAGATGAAGAATTAATCTCAGTGATCACTTCGTTCCCAGTCATATTATATTTACGTATATCATCACATAATAATATTCTGTCATATATTTGCAGATGGCGAGGTGAAAATGTGTCGACAGCAGAAGTCGAAGGCATCATCAGCACATTGATTGGACTGAAGGATGCTGTCGTTTATGGAGTAAAGGTAACAAGTCACAATTTTTAATATTAGAGTAGCTATTAATAGTCTAGTAGTATTCGAGTTTTTATTTAGAAGAAAATAATAAAAAGTTTTGTAGTAATAAGTAAACAATAGTATGATCAATATTGGTTAAGCGGTGTTTCTTATGGACTCTCCGTCCTTAAGAAACACCTCTTATAATTTTCAATATTTCTAAAAATACACCGCAATGAATTATACAAAAAAAAATTGAAGAACCTAAGCAAACCTACCCTTAATTTTGAGAAAAAAGAATTGTTCACTATGCCTCAAAAACAACTAAATCGACCTTTTTTATTTGCAGGATTTACTAAATTTAAAACATATTTTTTTTTTATGTTGACACTATTTAGTTTCGAACTTTATTATGTATATCTAATTCAGTGCGGTGTATTTTTAGAAATTTTGTAAACTGGGTGTTCCATATGGACTCTCCTCTTAATATTAGTCATATCACAGTTTTAGGAAAGAGAAATCGAAACCTTATTGTACGACAAAAAAAAAACTAGTTATTTAAGATTTGGACTATCATAAAGATAGTTGAAGTTTAGACTGTGTCTTCTAGACTTGATTTACAATCTCAGGATTGCTCTCATCCCCATCACCTTTCCATAGATCCCGAACACCGAAGGCAAAGCGGGAATGGTGGCGATCGCTGACCCAACCAAGAACCTCGACCTCACCTCCCTAGCTAAGGGACTCCGCTCTTCTCTCCCAGTGTTCGCTCGCCCACTGTTTTTGAGGGTCCTCCCAGAATCACCTGTAACTGCAACTTTCAAGCTCAAAAAGAAAGAACTGATGGAACAAGGATTTGACGTGGAAATCATAAGTGATCCCTTGTACTTCCTGGATCAGAAGACTGGAGAATACATTCCGTTAACTCAAAAAGTCTTTGATGATATAATGCAGGGTTTTATCAGGCTGTGATTTAGGAATGCCAAAGGTTCATTGGTATACTCGTATATTTTTAGGAAGGTTTTTCGATCATCATTATTTCAATCGAAAGACGTCCACTGTTGAACAAAGGCCTCCCCCAAGTGTTACAACGACGACCGGTCCTGTTCGTCTCGCATCCATCGGATTCTCACGATCCTTACCAGGGCGTCAGTCTCTTGCAGGAGGCTTTTCAGCGCTGGGCTGCATTTTAGTGATAATTATTGTTATTTTAAACGTATTCTGTATTTTAGGTACAGTGTTTGTACATTAATGTTTGAGATAGTTGTAAGAGGCGACTGTGATGTAGATTGAGAGACAGAAACTACAATTTAAAACAATTTCAAAAATTTATTCAATGGATGACTACATGTCGTGGCCAGATCTAAGAAATTGATCACTTCATGATATGGCTAAGTAAAACTGACCAGATCGTTTTAATTGATAAAGTTTGTCAATGTGTTTTTCATGTGTATTTAATATGTTTTTCAATACCAGGTGTATTATTTTTTGCCGATTGCCCATTTTTTGTCGGAATTCAATATATGTATAAATAATCAATTTTTTGCTTGAGAATGTTCTTTGAAAACATGCCTGTTTTGTTTTTACAAATAGGACGCGAGTGCGGCACGGTCACACGGTATGATTTGTAAAGTTTGCTCAGACGCTTAGTGTCTTTACTGCGAATTGTCTTTTCGCAGTTTTTATAATTGATTAAGGGGCCGGCGACGGATGAATTTCCATACAAACGTAATACCACGCTCATTTGCAGTTGGAGCATATTTCCAACATATTATGATAATATTCGGTTATAGACAATATTTATGTTCCTACGTCTTTCTTTTTTAAAAAAACAAAAAGAAATTTAAGCGAATTGTATTTTGCACTTTTTTAAAGCGTAAATGGCAAAACATGCCATTTGGCTTTTCCTGTATTAAAAATAACGATATTTCTAATATTCTCGACGTAACACTCACACGGACTGCATGATACTGCGAAAGTGTCAAAGTGTTGTAAAGGAGTATTTTTGTATATTTTGTGGTTAATAAATTATTTAATGCCTTGTTTTATTTCACTTTTATTACGGAATAGAGCCATATTTTCTATTGTCAATTGTGTTTTATTTTGTAAAAGATGATCGTAAACGCTTTGTCGGGTTTTGGTATCTTTTTTTTGTCTATTTAGATATATTTTCGTACTTTTATTTTAATTCCTAAGGCACAGGATCTCCTAGTTTGGGAGTCAGGCTTTTCTCAATCTGTGTGACCTTTAAATTACCTGTAATTTTATTCACATCAACATATTATTATTTAAGTCATGTTAAAGGTTTTTATAAAAATAAAGATTTTATTATTATTTATTAATTTATACATGAGGATTTTTACCCCAAATGTACATTCATCTCTATTCATCTACACTACAATTGCTAAGGATGGTGCGGGTGACAGCTGTCAAATTCATACAATGTCTAAATCTATCCTTTTCTTCTGTCATCCTAGCAATGCTTAAAAAAAGATTTTGAGGCCAATAAAACTTTCTAGAACGATTATTACTTCTCTATTTTTGCACTACAAAACTTATTGGTAAAAAAATATCCTTCTGAGTAACATAACATTTAAGTTATGGCTTTTATTTAAAAAATAAATGAGAATTATATGCACGCCACGCGTGTAATCAACAGTCGCGTTACGTCAGACGCCTTACCATGACATGTTAAAATGGCAGGCGAGCGAGCGAGAAAGAAGGATGGAGCAATATTCCCTTTACAGCTCCATAAAAAGTAGAACTACATTGCGTATAGTCCGAAGGACTACCCAATACGTAATTTCTTAAAAAAAATTGCCTTCATCCGGGAAGATTTTTTGAAAAAACGCACGACGACTTAAAGGATCGTGGGAAGGGAACAACTTGCACTTAGGGCCCTTTTCCTGTCACGCGTTTTTTAGCCTGCACGCGGTTCTCGTCCGCATGCGGACTGCCCGCATCCTATCGTTTGATACATGTTTTTCCTATCATGCGGCTGGCACGCGCCCGGAACGCGGAATGGCTGCGGCTTACATGTGCTGATGGTGATCACCAGGGTGGTTTTAGTGAGGAAAGAATCCCACACTCTCTGGTCTTTTCCTCAAAAGTCCAGGCGCCTTTTGAAGGTAACAAAAAAAAAGGACTAGGAGTCCAGACGGCTATTGGAGATTACCTACGTCGAGAAGAAAGTTTTACTGTATATTATGTAGGTACGTCAATCGTTTATAGCAGGGAACGTATTGAAAAGCTTTGGACGGAAAATAGAGATTTAAGATTTTACTAATTCACGATAATATATATATTTATTTTTTAAGTATTTACAAAAAAGACAACATATCAATTTAGTAAAAAGACTACGATGTAATTATGTGAAAAATAACTTAAAGTTAATGTAATTTAGAGAGGTTTTGCTTTAGAGAATCTCAAAGTAAGAACTAGATAATTTGCATGCATTTATGTAAAGTTTTATTGGAAATTAAAGTGTTTATAATAACTATCATGGTTTTTATAACTTTTATGACTAACATCTAGTACAGGAGATACGTTTAAGTAAGCTTCTATGATTTTATGTTAACCTAGTACCTAGTTTAACATTTTCACTATAGCCTTGTCCCTGTTTTTTCTTTTTTTTTTGTATTTAAACTTTGCCCCACACTAGGAGTCACTCCTGTATCGTGGGTGCGTTCACATACATATAGACTCATATACACAAGACATCCAGATCCAGAACATTTATCTCTAAGCCATACAAATATTTGTCCCGTGTGGGAATCGAACTAGACACGTAGCACAGCAGCCAATCACTCAACCACTGCAGTAACCAACTGTGCCGTCAAAGTTAGAGGGTTGCGCAGGTTGTGCTTCTGTCCTCTTGTAACTTAAAGGTTATAAAACATTAAAAAAAACGTCTCACATTTAAAGCCATTTATTTAATCATCCATACAAAACGTAGTACATAATATCAACATTCAATTCCACAAATATTTTTATTTTTTCGATAAAATTTGGCTAAAAATCATGTTCCATCTATATTTCTTACTATCTTGAGCTATATATCTATATTATGTACGTTTGTACATGCATACTTTGTGCGGATTGAACAGTTTTAACATAGTTGGGCACACTGAATTTTTAGTATAATAATTGCTAAGAGTAATAATTATAATTATTTATAGTAATAATTGTAAGACTTAATAATTATTCCAAGCAAAAAAGGCATTATTAAGTCGTACAATTTATGAAGACAAAATCTTTTTTTAATTATTTTTAAAGTAATTTTTGAAGTCTTAATTAGTGGTGTAGAAAAAACATAATTATTTTACAAAATAATTACGGAACATATTGTAGTTAGATTGGACATAAGTAACCAAATAATTAATTTCAATGTTAGTAAATGTTATGATATATTACAATGAAAAAATAATTGCCCAACTAAAACAACGAATGATTCGCTGACAAACATTTATAGAACATTTAAAATTCACTGAAACTATTTCCAATAAAATCTTTGGTATTTTCATTATAATTATGTATTTATTTACACATCGTTATCAAGCAAACAATTTAGTGGCAAAATATTTTTGTCCATAATATTGATTTATAAGTGTCAGTGCAAAAATACTTATTCTAAATTTGACAAAAATAATTAATGAGCACAATTTTTCCAACATTTTTTTTTTAAATTTCGATACCTTTAAGACTCTGACAGACAGGCGTAATGTGACAATGCAAAAAATATACGACAACCCATTTTAATACAAATAAGTATCTAATTTAAAAAAAAACTGCTCCTTACTAGGGATAAGTTTGATTGATTTTACCATCAACGATGGCATCACTGCTTACCATCAGGTAGGATCACAGTCCAGCACTAGTTTATATCATAAAAAAAATATTAGAGCAATTTGTATGGAAAAACACTTGCACCGTTGTCGCATTGCGCCTGTCTTCAGGAGCCTTAATGAAAAATGTGCAAAATATCTTTTGAACTGATAGACTCAATCCTATTATTCGCTATCCCAGTCAATCTATTTTTATCCCTCTTACTCATTCAAGTTCGAATTTCCGACCGCGTTAGGAACACGGAGCTGCGCGCCAAAACAACCCAAAACTAAGATTAAAGATGTTACCCGAAAAGCTGCTACTCTAAAGTGGGATTGGGCCGGACATGTTTGCCACATGTCGGATGAGCTGTGGGCTACAAGAGCCACTGATTGGGTCCCGTTAAACGCATGGCGTCATCGCGGCAGACCAAGACGAAGGTGGAGAGATGAGCTTGATAACTACCAGAGGGACTGGCCCGCAATGGTCGAAGACAGACGTGTGTGGAAAAGGGAGAGGTAGGCCTTCGCACAGCAGTGGGACATAAATGGGCTAACTAACTACATATTCAAGAAGGTACCAGGGCGGCATGACACTGGAGGAGATCACTATCTGTCATCACCGTTCTAGCCTCAAAAAGAGGATATTCCGACGAATCCCAAGAACAAAATCGTCTATATGAAAAATGTTCCATTTGCGGGATGAGGTTTTGAAGTTCTTTGTAAATAATGAGATTGTGTTTGGTTGGTTTTTCTTTGTAAAAGGATGTAAAACAAAAAACAAGTGCCATACCAGTTTTTAGTAAGTGCAATATGAATACGAAATAATAGTGTATTTTGATACGAGTGCAGATAGTCATTGCGACCGACGCGGAATTCTAGTGTGTTACGGAGCCAAGTGCTGCTAAAATGTGCTTTTCTGCACCAGTGTGGAAAACATTAAATTGCATGCCTAAAACCGGTGGGATAAGGGCGGGTTTTTGAGTAAGTGTATTAAAAAATACATTTCGTCTTATTTTTCAATAAGATTTTATTCTTGGGGCTCGTCGATCAATTCAAAAAGTACCAGAGCGGCATGACACAAGAGGAGACCACCAAGGTTCTAAATTGGGAGCCGATTGAAACTAGCTAATGCACCAGAATGATTGATTTACAAATAGTTGACTGGTAACAGAAAATAAAACATGATGAGCAAATCGCATGCCCAATAACGATGCATATTTATCACAAACAGACTAATCGAAAAATATTATCACACCTATTTTAAAAATATTGACGTTCGGTGAGCAACGTCTATTTTGGTACATAAATACACCTTAATTTCTATACAAAACTTGTTTTGTTTTTTGAACTGAATTTTCACTCTTTAGTACACCTAATTCGCTTGTTCTACTAAGATCCCTTAAACTAGTCCCCCAGAGGACTATACGTACGAGTACGACACTCAGTGTTGTATAGTCCCCTGGTAGTTCCAAAGTAAACCTGCAAATTTTTCGATGCTTTTGGTACTTAATTTTTTTTCAAAATCTAACTTATTTTAGAAAAGATAATTTACGTCATTTTTATCCCTTCTGTAGAGATGTTCGAGTATTCAACCTAATTTTTAGTATTGCAAAACCCGGAATACAGTTCAAAATCATTATAAACGACTAGTACTTATCAGTTTTTAGAGAATTCCCAGCACGGAAGACCGTAGTGGAACACTGAGTGTTGTGTAGTCCCCTGGGGGACTGGTTTAGGGGATCGTAGTGGAACAAGCGCTAAAATTGCAATAGAACACATATAATACTTAATTGGCAGTACCATAATGTACGAGTACCTATGCACTATGCTGATGACAATAAGAATGGGGCATTTTGACAGCTGTCAAAGTAACTCCTTTGTTTATTCTGTGAAACAGTAAGGGTCACCGCACTGGCCACCGGCCACAACCACAAATTGCCACCACCAGCATATTTCCTGTAGGTTTTATACATTTTATATGGATTCGCCGCACACGGTTGACGCCGGTGGCCACCACACGCTACGAATCGCCGTTGCTCGCTTCTTGTGGCCCGAGCCGGCCACTAAACGCTGTACCAAAAGTATAATGGCGAATACGCGGAGATATGAAGCTACGCGTCCGTGGACAGTGGGCCTAATTATGTCACTGAGCCTTTTACACATGATGGGTTCGAGACAATTTTGAATAATATGACAGATGAAATTTGCTCTCGGCGCATTTAGGTGGTCACGATAATATAATTAACCTTTTAACCGCGTAACGGCTCGTTCAGGAACTTGCCGCTATGAGCGGTAGCTAAGCGCGGGGCGGCGAGCGGTAAGAACAAAAGTATGAAAATGTTTGAAGCACGCCACTAGACGCTGCTCATAGCGAAAACGCTCCACTTATGCCGCCCAGCTCGCTTCGCCGCGCACCGTTAAGACCGAAGTCGTGAACATTAATCCTAGCCAAGTTGATAATCTGCAATCGTTAACGCTAGTAGAAAACTTCAAATGTACGGGAATGACGTCGTCTCAACGCTCAGTCACGTGGTCAAAACAAAAGAATCGGGGGCGTGGCCAACTCGAGGTGTTCGACGCATGAGAAACGGTTGTAACTTGGCTAGTGGAGCAGGACGTACGTCAGATATCCGACAAGCACTCTCGTCTATTCCGCCAGGGTCGTACATCCACGACCAAATAGTCCATCTCGACAGGTCTTCTGTCACCTATGGGGATTGAAGAGCTAAACGAGATGTGAGTACCCGGTCGCAAATACCAGGGTCATCCTGGCTAACAGGACACAAAAAACACTCGTCGGACGAATCGGTTAATGGTGTTTCTAGTCACTACTCCCGGAGATGATTCTGTACTCTGTGGTACTTGGCAAATATATCACAACAAATCTAAGAAGTACCGTTTATACGTTTCACACTTTTCTATAAAAATAGCTTTGGTCTATCTAAAAAGTCAAAGACTTGGTTAATCTAGTCAAATTTTTGAAATCTGATGTAGTCAACACTGGGTGAACAATCAAGGTTGCAAATAGATGGTTATTGTTTACTAATGGAATCTTATTAAGAGTATTGTATGCATTTATCAGATTTTTTAATTTGTTTAAAAATTTCCAAATCGTTTGACTTTTTAGACAGACTATATAGGCGTAACTCACGCTTTTTCTATTTATCTTTTCGGTAAAGCCATTGAAGTATGGAGCTATTTTTATTTTATCACAACATACACAATTTTTATTAAAATGTACTACGTGTGGAACTGTCAAACGGTACTTCCTAGATTTGCCGGGTTTTAATAAACAATCAATCAAGTCCAGTCCTATTCTCACCGCGTCTGCATAGTATTTTTAATATAATTGGTGCATTACATTACATCAATTCCAATACATAAATGACTACCTATCACAAATAATTTAGTGGCCTGTTGCCTATTTATTTTGACATCGATTTGGGGCTGGTTTTGTATGCAGAGTGTATCAGAAAGGCGAAATGAACTAAGATAGTTGACCCTTCTACATTTATTGACATTTCAAAAACCGTGCGTACCTAGCATAAAGCCCCACTTAAATATTTATTATATTCAGTTGTTAGTATTTGCTGTCATAGAGGCAACAGAAATACATCATTTGTGACAATTTCAACTGTCTAGCTTTCATGGTTCTTGAGATACAGCCTGGTGACAGATAGACGGACACAGGAGTCTTAGCCCCGTTTTTCTCTTTGGGTAAGGAACTCTAAAAACGTTGTTTGATACGTGTGTGCATTTATCATTTTATTCTCAGTTGTTAACGATTTCACTTTCGCATCGACTGCAGTTACCAACTTTACCTTTTGGTTCAAAATGTAACGCGTTAACTATAATATTTCGCCTTTCTGACTACTCCATATCATGCATACATAATAATCTTTCATTTACCATAAAACTTAAACTTCCGGAACACTTACCTCGATATGTTTATCATTCGCTTACAATCTTGAGCGAAATTCTTTTGGCTAAAGTCCTATCCCTACCAGGGCACCATAAACCGACAGCAGCTTACAACAATGAGAACACTGTGAACACTTTAGGCAACCTTCGTCATCGCTGATCACGATCCTTCCTCCTTCGGGTAAGCACCAATAGAGGACCATCAAGATCTTTGTCGATTTGTTCCTGAGCTTTCCCTTTGGTCTCAGGTATGATAAAGAATATGTACAAGGAGCCCAGAAGTGTGATGGAGGCGCATATGTAGTACGTGCCGTGGAGACCTACGGAGACGGCGATGGTGCCGTAGTACCGGAGGAGGAAGAAACTGCTGAGCCACATCCAGGATATTAGGAGGCTGGATGCGAGGCTTCTTACCTGTGAATACAAAAATTACTGGTCAAGCAAAGTTTGCAAGGCAAAAGTGTTGTGGTGAGATTTCCTTAAAAGAAACAAATTAAAGAGAAGTAGAAAGAAAGAAATAAAGTATTATTGAAAGGAAGAAAGAAAGAAATATATTTTATTTGGCACACAAAGTATAGCAAAACATGTTGAAACTTAAGATCACAGATTTGACATGTCTAACGTATCTCTCGTTTGAGCTAAAAAGAACCAGTTCAGCAAAAAGTAAAATAATAATTGCTGGAGATTTTAATATAAATCTTTTACACAAAGACAAAAATAGTACAGCATTCAAAGAGCTCATCCTAAATCACGGTATGCGGTACCACATTCATGAAGCCACTAGATTAAATACTTGTATCGATAATATCATTAGTAATATTCCGAATATCATAGGTACAACACATAATGTTTGTTTATCTGATCATAATACAGCACAGGTAGTAAAATTCGAATATGATCAAAAACCTACATCAGGTTATTACTTCACGTCCCTAAATGACCTGAGTAAAGACAATGTCGAAAAATTTATTAACCATATAAGCAGTTTATCTTTTTCTGAAGTTTATAACTTTAGTGACACGAATGATGCCTTTGATTCCTTTCATGACACAATTACTCTGTTCTATAAGTTGTGTTTTCCACTTATTAAAGTAAAGAAACAATTTAAATGCAGTAAATTAAAATGGATAACAAAAGGGATCAAGATTAGTAGTAAAACGAAACGGCTATTAAGATACAAATATTACATAAACAAGAAAAGTGACGATAAAAGTAGATTCAAGGTATACTCAAACTTATTAAGAAAATGTATTAATAATTTGCAGTCTCTGTGCAACCTTAAACATATTGCATATTCAAAAAATAAGGGTAAGGCTTCATGGGACATTATTAAAAGGAGTACGGGTAACGAAACATCTCGTGAATATATTAACAGTATTGTTGATAACGGTATTACAGCTACATCGGGCTCTGATATCGCAAATGTATTCAATAACTTCTTTATCGATATCGTCGAAACCAACACATCATTACAAAGCCAATCTAAAAATAATAGTAATATTAAAACCAACGATAACAGCATTTTCATAAATCCTACAAATCCTACTGAAATTTTCTCCATATTAAAAACATTAAAAAATACTAAGGCAGCAGCAAAGTAAAGAAACAATTTAAATGCAGTAAATTAAAATGGATAACAAAAGGGATCAAGATTAGTAGTAAAACGAAACGGCTATTAAGATACAAATATTACATAAACAAGAAAAGTGACGATAAAAGTAGATTCAAGGTATACTCAAACTTATTAAGAAAATGTATTATTTGCAGTCTCTGTGCAACCTTAAACATATTGCATATTCAAAAAATAAGGGTAAGGCTTCATGGGACATTATTAAAAGGAGTACGGGTAACGAAACATCTCGTGAATATATTAACAGTATTGTTGATAACGGTATTACAGCTACATCGGGCTCTGATATCGCAAATGTATTCAATAACTTCTTTATCGATATCGTCGAAACCAACACATCATTACAAAGCCAATCTAAAAATAATAGTAATATTAAAACCAACGATAACAGCATTTTCATAAATCCTACAAATCCTACTGAAATTTTCTCCATATTAAAAACATTAAAAAATACTAAGGCAGCTGGCTATGATCATATTACCACAGACCTTCTGAAAAATGTCGCTCAATACATTGCGGAACCGCTTTCATACATCATCAACCTATCGTTAGAGCAAGGTTGCTTTCCGTCGAAACTCAAGGTTTCTGTAATAAAGCCACTTCATAAAAAGGGTTTAAAAACAGATAAAAATAATTATCGTCCAGTTGCGCTAATACCGATTCTATCGAAGGTCTTTGAAAGAGTAATGTACAAAAGAATGCTATCTTTCTTTGATAAATATAACATTCTAACCAAAGATCAATACGGGTTTAGAAAAAACAGGTCAACTTCGTTAGCAGCATTTAACCTTGTCAAATCAATTTTAAATAACATTAACAATAAAGTTCCAACATCAGCTCTGTTCCTAGATTTAAGTAAAGCTTTCGATTTTGTCCACCATTCAAATCTGACCGATAAGTTGAATAAAATCGGTATAAGAGGTCCAGCCCTAGAATGGTTCAAATCATATCTATCAAATAGAAGTCAAATCACGAGGATCACTAAATTTAATAACAAAATTAATAGCATCGTTAATTTTAATTCGCAATCTCGACATAATCGCTTTGGAGTACCGCAAGGAAGCATCTTAGGGCCACCATTATTCCTCGTATATGTTAACGATTTTCCTCAAGCAATCGAAAAAGATTGTGTCCTTTTTGCTGATGATACGACGGTAATTCTTGATTGTAAAAATTTTGAAACATACGAATCCGATATCAACAACACCTTACACAAAATTTCCACTTGGTTAGAAAATAATGATTTAAAACTAAATGTAGAGAAAACTAAAATATTAAATTTTAAAACGCAAAAAAGTAAATGCATCCAGCTTAAAATAAATCACAAAAACCAATTAATTGAACAAGTCCGTAAAATAAAATTCCTTGGAATAACACTAGATGAACATTTCACCTGGAAAGATCATATTGACGAAATTTGCATAAAAATTAATAGTTTTGTTTTTGCCTTGAAAAAAATTAAAGAAGAGACATCTAAACCAACGGCAGTTATAGTGTATCACGCCTATATATGCTCTATTATTCGGTATGGTATTATTGTTTGGGGTAATTCCTCTGAGATGTCCAGAATACTGATAGCACAAAAAAAAATGTATTCGCGCTATCTTTAACATGGACTGGATTGAATCATGCAGACCCGTGTTTAAATCACAAAAACTTCTAACAGCCCCATGTATTTATATTTACGAAACTGCAAAATTCGTTAAAACTAATTTATCTCTTTTTGAAACCAACAATAATTTTAACAAGCGGAAAGTTACGCAGTACTTGTTAAAGATCCCTGTACCTAGGAATGCCTCCCTGCGTATATATGGCGCCTCTTATATATAACTCACTACCTAGCTGGATAACTGAATTGCCTTACAATAAATTTCGTGTGGTTTTAAAAAAATGGTTGATATCCCATAGCTTCTATTCAATAACTGAATTTCTAAATAAAAAAACATGTCAGTCCTTCCACTTAGGGAATGCTTTGTAGTCTAGTTAAAGTTTGTATTTAATTATATTTCCATTAATTTTAATGTGTGTTTATAATAAAAAAACGTTGATTTGTTTATTAACAGTTGTGTTTTTAAAGTCTATGACTTTTAGAACTTTAATGCCAACAAAATAAAATTGTCAATAATTGTATGTTGACAAATATCTCCGTACCTATGTTACTATGGACATACCAAATATTTGCATGCTAATACTCAGCAAAACATGTTTGTTCTTATTTACTTTCTTTTACCATCTTGTATACCGTGTTATTAGCAAATAAATAAATATTATAAAAATAACTTTGATGAAAATATACTCACATTGATGGTAAATAGTTCGGATATGAGTACATAAGGCACGGATCCCAATCCAATATTGTACAAAAAAAGCACCACTGACATTAAAGCCACAGGCGCCCACAGAGTCTCTTCAGCCGTATCCACTATATCTTCTCCATTCGTCACATTCTCAACTTTCCATTCTCCAGGAACACTGTTATTCTCCAGATTAACCCTGTATCTGGATATATCGTTGGTGTAATTCTTCCATTCTGGACTTGTATTGATTCCTGTGAAGTTCTCCGTCAGCTGCAAACCCTTCTCTTTGAGGTTATGCGTACGTTTGTAAGGCCACAAGCGGTGAGAGTACCAGGAATGCAGACGAATGTTGGGGTCACAGTATGCCCCTAGGATGGCGAGGCAACAGGTTATACCTGAACAGGACCAGAGTAGCAGCATCTGGAAGGAGTAAAAGAGAGCTGTTTAAAAACCAAAATTAAATCGGTTAACTGAATTGAGAAACTTCCACTGTTTCTTTTATATTCTATCATTTTTAAACTGATTTGGAAAAACATGTTTTATTTGAGGATTCGTCCCATTTTTATCAAAATACAGTTTTGATGATGGGCTCCATGAAAAATTGAGGGAACTCATCAAATATTATTGGCATACTTACGTCTAGCGATTTTGTTATTTTTGCATTCAGAAAGTGCCATTATGGAACAAAATGACCCCTTACATGACGCGTAAAGCTAAAAACATCGGGCTTGCGTATGGCGAGCAATGGGTAGCTCGCTGTCCGACCGTCCGGTAACTGTCCGGACCGAGCCCAAGTCGTCGACGGCGCGCACTGTACCCGCGCGCCTCAAGGAGTTGTCAGCAACAGCAGGGGCCCAGCTGGGTCAAAGCCTACTGGGGCCAGGGTTAGTTTCGAAAGGTAGCTCAGCCCCAGTATGAAGGCATGAAGGAACGAGGTGGGTTTTTTAGTCAGTAAGAGTCTGACACGGGCGGAGCGGGAGATAGCTCCGCCCAAGGGCGGGGGATGTCATTTGGTTGATTTTTAAACACCGAAAAAAATGGCAGCATCACGTGGATGCGTCGCAAAATGTAGGGTAACCTTGTCCCACATTTAGTGGACACAAACGGTGCGTTCACAAACATGTAAACTCACACTCACAAGACAGCCAGACCCGAAACACTTATCTGTAGGTCATACAAAAATTCGTTCCGTGTGGGAATCGAACCCGCGACAGGCAGCGCAGCAGTAAATCGTTCAACCACTGCTTCAACCGTTCCGTACATTTTGTCCCCTTATGTATCTGAGGCACACGACTACGACAATGTCAGTTGAATAAAAGTTTCTGATGAAAATGGTACCATTGAAATGATCTGATGATGAAGGTTGGCGTCGAAAAGCTTTACCTTTCTCCCAAGTCTGTCCACAGAAACAGTAGCGACTGCGGCTCCGAGGACCAGGGCAGCTCCGCATAGAATGGAACCAGCTTCTGAAGGCTCGAATAGCGGCCGGGGGGCAGTCCTGGAAATCAAGTTTTATCATGTGCTAAATTTTTTTAAATTTTATTTTTTAATTATTTCATTATTACGTTATAAAAGTGCCCATGTAGGCCTGAGTATGTGAAATAAAAATATTTTGATTATTTTTTTTGAGATTGACAATGGAGTGATAACATTAGAGTGCGTTTTACGTTTTTTATAATTGGGTGCGGAACCCTAAAAATGTTCTTCTTCGTCTTTGCCTTAACCCTTCATTCGGGGTCGGCTCTCCTCGTCATTAGGCGCCAGAATAGTCTATCCTGGGTTGTCTGTGCGTCCAGCTGAGCTCGTTCCAGGTCTTTGGGTACGGTTGCCCACCACGTAGCTAAAGGGCGCCGTCTGCCTTTTTTCTTCGAACGCTAAGGCCTTTTTTACTGGGTACTCTTCGTCCCTTCTCCGAACCAGCGCATACGTCTCTCTAACAACTTATCTGCTATGGGTGCAACTTTGAAGGAGCTTCTGATGTATTCGTTGCATACTTTATCAAGTCTCGTAACGCCAGGCAACAGAACTATGGTTGCCAACTATATAGGGTGATTGGTAATTAGTGACCGATATTTATACACATAATTATACTCATGATTACAAACAACTTTCCCACAGAAACTTTTTTAGTATACTCATTAGTTTCATCATAATAACAAACTAGCTGTTCGCCCAAATTCGCGAACACCGCGGTCACCCATCGGTTCGCGCCCTTCGGTGTTCGCACTTCGCGATGGGTTTTCAAGCGGCGCGGGTGCTTTATCACTAACGGCGGTACGCGGTTAACAGCTGAGCTTTATTATTGGGATAAAATTGATGAGTATAAAAAAAATTCTTTGGGAAAGTTGTATATAATCATAAGTACAATCACGTGTAGAAGTATCGGTCACTAATTACCAGTCACCCTATATATACTATTAAAAACTTTTTACTGTTGAACAAAATTAAAGTATACAAAATACTGTTTTCAGCATCAAAATGCTTAACACTATACTTACACATTACTCGTGTTAGACTTAGACGCTGACACATTTTTTATTACAGAATTAAATTTAAAAAATAATTTCTAAAATACTGTTTAAATCGACTTGTATAGATCTTTTATTTACAAACAATAGCAGCACAGAATTTAAAATAACTGTTAATAATAATGGTATCTCTGATCACAATAGCTTAACATACAGCCTTAGGAATGACGAAAAGTCAAGTCTCAAAAGTTCCTACTATGTTACAAAGAGAATTTTTAACAACATTAATATGACAAAGTTTCAAACGGCATTAAATAGCATTAACTGGAGTGACATTTTTAATCAAAATTTGGACATAGATCAAACTTATAATAAATTTCATGACATTTTACAATCTAATTTGAATAAATACATACCAAAAAAACGGATAAAAATAGTGCAAAATAAAACAAATAACTATCTTACTAAGGGACTAAGAAAATCTTGCCAAAATAAAAGATTAATTAGAATTATTTCGAATCAGCTCAATAGCGTCGTATTTAAAAAACATTACAAAGAATACTCGAAAATGTTGAGAAGATGCATTACAATTTCAAAGAAACTAAATTACATAAAAGAGATGAATGCCTCAAAAAATAAAACGAAAACGATGTGGTCAGTTATCAATAATATTACAAAACCAAATAAAACCAAACAAAATCAAAAAAACATTAACTTAAAATTAAACAATACAATAATAAAATCACCGCAACAAGTTTGTACCGCATTTAACGATTATTTCGTATCAATAGGTGTAAGTAAGAGTACGAAAGCTTCGGCGCCGCCGCCGGCGTCGTGTGAGCCAGCAGTACATTCGGTGCACACGCCCGCAATAAACTCCATATACATCGAACCAGTGACCGAGCGAGAAGTTTTTAATATTATACGCGCAATGCAAAATAAACGTAGCTTCGGAGTAGACGACATCCCGCCTATTTTAGTAAAAAAGTGCACAAAGGAGCTAACATCACCTATAACTCAATTAATAAATATTTCTTTCGAAGAGGGAAGATTCCCAGAAAAACTTAAAATTGCGAAAGTACGTCCAATCGCGAAAAAAGGAGGAAATTCAGAAAATCCTAGTAATTATAGGCCTATTGCACTATTACCCACTATGTCAAAAGTTTTTGAAAAAGCAATGGCGACACGTATTAATAAATTTTTAGAAAAATATGATATTTTAGATAATAATCAATTCGGTTTTAGGAAAAAACGCTCAACTACTTTAGCGGTATATAATTACGTACAGGAAATATACAGTTGTATTAATGAAGGAAAGTACGCTGTTGGGCTATTCCTAGATATGACGAAAGCGTATGACAGGGTGTCACATAAATATCTATTACAGAAACTTTACGGATCAGGTATTAGGGGTAACGCTTTTAATTGGTTTAAATCATATTTACATAATAGAGTACAATTCGTAGAAATGGAACATTTCGATAGTATCACCCAGGAAATATACAGCATACGATCTGACATGGCTACCATAAATAATTCAATACCCCAAGGTAGTGTCTTAGGATGTCCCCTATTTATAATTTACATAAATGATTTGCCAAAAAAGATAAGTTCGTCATGTATTTTGTTCGCTGATGATGTTTCCTTATTATTTAAAACACCAGCAAACGTTGACCATTTAACCATTTTAAAAACATTCTCAGAAACCGAGCAATGGTTAAATAACCATAACTTAGAAATAAACTTATCTAAAACTAAAGTATGCCAATTTAGAACTTACCAAAGAACCCCAATAAATCTAAACATATTAACGCAACAATTAAAATTGGATGAAGTCAACGAATTTACACTTTTAGGCCTAACATTAGACTCAAACCTAAATTGGAAGAAACATATTGAAAATACAAAAGCAAAATTGTCCCAATTTATTTATGCACTAAGCTTATTGAAACGCAATACAGACTACAACACCGCCTTATCTGCCTATTATGCGTACGCCTACTCCTGGTTAAATTATGGTATCATTCTATGGGGAGAAAGTACCGACTTCTTGGACCTCTTCATTCAGCAAAAGAAATGTATCAGAGTACTTATGAACATGGATCAACAAGAAAGTTGTAAGCCACACTTTATTAAGCAACAAATTCTTACACTACCATCAATTTATATACTGCAAAGTTGTCTATTCGTTAGGAAAAATAGGCATCTCTTTAAATCTAATATCGAACTCAATGCAAACTATAACCGACGGAACAAATCTAGACTGATAATACCCTTCACAAACTTAAAAGTGGTCGGGAAAAGTCCATACTCAAGACTAGCTAACATATTTAATAAACTACCCGAAAGTTTAAAATCTATACCAAATGACTTAACGTTCTCGAAACAGTTGAAATCTCTGTTAGTAAAAAAAGGCTACTATACCGTGGAGGAATTTAAAACTGACAAATTGTAAATAGATAAACCTTATAATATGCAACAAATATATGACTAATACGAAATTTTTTATATGATTAAAATTAATGACTTAATTGACAATTATTTAATTTAATTTAATTTTAAGTATTGACTAATGTTTAGCATAATTTAAAAAATTGTAATAATGATGATGATGAATAATAATATTAATATTAATTAGAATCAATATAATATAATGTAATTTAATAATTTATATGTAAAATTTGCAGTGCCCTTCCAGGGTGCATGTTAATACTGTGTCATGAAATTTTAATGCATGCTTAATATCCAGTGTTTTACATGTCAGCAAATAAATAAATAAATAAAATAAATAAATAAATAAAATTCATCTTAGATAAAAACCTTATTTCTTGCAAAAAAAGTTGGCATCCCCTATACACACAAATACAGATGAAATAATTGACTGCGGTGCTTGACCCTCGCACTCACCCGTTATACATGGTGTAGTTATAAGCCGTGAGGTTGAGGTGCGGCACTCTGTGCGTGGAGTGTCGCAGCACGGCGGCCGCGAAGCTGTTGACGGCGCCGGCGCCACTGCCCGCCGCCGCGCTCAGCACCACCACGCACGAGAACAGGGCGCGCCGGGAGCGACGGTGACGGACTGGGGAGACACGAAGTTTCTTAGATAGACAATTTTTTTTTTGGAAAGTCTCTTATTGCAGATAAGAGACTTTCCAAAAAAAAATTGTAGTGGTGTTGGGTGTAAGGGACAGCCCTCCACAAACTTTAAGGGCTTGATCAGTATTCGAAACTGAACAACCTTCCACAAGACTTTTTTTCAGGATACGAAAAAAAAGATCAGCCTCACCATACAAAACTAAAACTTGATTGGACAGTTTCTATGGAGGATTTTATGGAGGATTTGGATTGGCACAAATGATACTTTTAGTTCCAGGTACATGTTGGCTTCGGATAATTTTCAATTTTTCACGGGCGAAGCCGCTGTCTGTACTAGCTGCGTACATATTTGATGAGTTAGAAAGAAAAAATATATTATTTGGCACACAATCACAAATAGATACAAACAAACAAACATGCAGCCAAAACAACACAGCAACAAAACAGCAGCAACAACACAAACATCTACAACAACAACACAACAACAAGAATTAGCAACTTACACAGCTCCCTACAAGCCGACTGCTCCCTCTTCTTCTCCGAGGTGGAGTCCAGTCCGCTGCTCCTCTTCAGCATGGGCTGGAAGGTGTCGGAGCCCTGCCTGCGTATCGGCTCGCACCTCCCGTAACAGTCTGAGGTCCTGATCTTCACTTCTTGCTGCTCGATCACGTCTGTCAAGTCTTCGCGGAAGTCGGAGCCGTCGAACCAGCAGATTATTTTTGCTGCATCCTGAAATTGTAATGTTATTAGTATATTTCCTCGTAGCTACAACCTAGGAGTCTTTAAGTCAAGAGGGATTAGGTTACTTAGGCGAGCGTGCTCCATCGTCGGCCACATCATCGCTTACCATCAGGTGAGATAGTGGTCAAACGTGAGCCTCAATATAATAAAAAAGACTAGTGACTCTTGCTTTAACAAATCTAAAATTCTCGGTTTTTTTTTTTAATATCTATATTCATGTTTATACACCTCATATAGCTCCATTTCTTTAACAGTTTAGGTAGTCAAATAAGTAGGGCCTTTTTTTTTTTTTTTTTTTTTTTATGGTGGGAAAAAATCATGCATTGACATCCCCCGCCCTTGGGCGGAGCGGGAGATAGTGTCAGACTCTTACTGACTAAAAGACCCACCCCGTTCCTTCTAGCCTTCATACCGGGGCTCGAGCGCCCTTTCGGATAACCCTGGCCCCAGTAGGCTTCGACCCGGCTGGGTCCCTGCTGTTGCTGACAACTCCTTGAGGCGCGCGGGAACAGTGCGCGCCGTTGACGACTTGGGCTTGGTCCGGACAGTTACCGGACGGCCGGACAGCGAGCTACCCATTGCTCACTGTCCGCAAGCCCGCGTCTACGTTGGCCGGAAATCGGGATCAGAATCCCGGCGACGGCGGCGGCGATAACGCCGTTGCCTTATGCGTTCGGCCTCCTCCTTTGCGAGCATTACTGCTTCGCAGAAGTCGGCGACCGCCTGCCACTCCTCCTCGCTCCGGACCATGGCCTCAACCAAGGCCCGGCGCGAGAGGTCTCCGCCGCCGATCGCCCCCACGAGGGCACGGCGATGCTCCGCCCAAGCAGGGCACACCTCGACTGTGTGTTCCACCGTGTCCTCCGGGCGTTCCGCACAGTGGCGACACCCGGGCGTCACTTCCGCATGAATCGAGTGCAGGAATCTCCCGAACGAACCATGTCCTGTGAGTACCTGTGTCATGCGGAAGGTAAGGACGCCGTGAGGTCTTTCCAGCCACGCCTCAAAGAGGGGACTTACCGCCATAATTGTGGCGTGCCCAGCACTGGGTTGCGATAGTCGCTGACGCCATTTCACCATGAGATCCCGCCGGAGCTCTGTCCGCCATGCCGTGACCTGTCGCGGCAGCGGACTTTCACCCCGGCGTTGCATCTCCACGCGCATATCGTGCATGTGTGCAAGGACTGTTGCCTCCAGATCCCACGGTGGTAGGCCAGCCAGAAGGCTCGCCGCTTCGCGGGAGATCGTGCAGTATCCCCGCACCATCCTTATCGCCATGACCCTCTGGCAGGCGTTCAGTATGGCCGCCGGTTGCTTTTTCAGCGACGGCGCCCACACCGGCGCCCCGTAGAGGGCCATGGACCGAACGATCCCCGCGTAGAGCCTCCGGCAGGAGGCGTCTGGACCCCCAAGGTTGGGCAGGAGCCGCTTGAGCGCAGCCCCAGCCCGGTTGAGTTTGGGAGCCAGACGTCGGAAATGCTCCACGAAATTCCACCGGCTGTCGAGGACGAGTCCCAGGTACTTCATCGTCGACCCGACACCGATGTGAACTCCTCCTACCGTTAGTTGGGAACTCAATGGCGGCGCGTTCCGAGACTGGCGACCGTGGAAACACATCGCCTCGGATTTGTGAAGCGCCACCTCGAGTCCCAACTCCTGGATCCGATCAACGACCATCGCAACCCCGCGTGTCGCTAGAGCGACCGCCGCCTGGTACGACTCTCCCTGCGCTAGGACCAGCGTGTCGTCTGCGTAGCAAACCACGCTGACCCCGTCAGGGAAGTCGCCGCGCAGCACGTAGTCGTACCCGATGTTCCACAAGGGTGGCCCTAGTACCGACCCCTGCGGAACACCGCACGACATCTCTCGACGTTTCCAGTCTCCCTGGTGACCGGGGTAGACTATAAACCTATCCGACAGATAGGCCTCGACCACTCGACAGAGGTATTCGGGCACCCGGTGGTACCGGAGTGCCCTCCGGATCGTACTCCAGGGCAGGGAGTTGAAGGCGTTGGCAATGTCCAAGGACACTGCCACGACACACCTGCCCCGGGACACCGCAGCCCCCGTCGTGAGGGCTCGCACGCGCATGATGGCGTCCACCGTAGAGCGCATCCTGCGAAAGCCGAACTGTCCGTCCGAAAGGTCCGGCCCCACCCGTGTTAGGCGCCCGACGAGGCGGTTTGCAATGACTCTCTCAAAGAGCTTGCCCACCTCGTCGAGCAGCACAATGGGCCGGTACGCGGACGGAGAGTCCGCAGGGCGCCCCGGCTTCGCTATGAGGACCAGTTTCCCCGTCTTCCAGCAAAGTGGGAACTGGCCCCTCTCCATGCATGCGCTAAAGAGCCCCCTCAGTCGAGGCCCGAGAGCCTCCATGGCCAGGACCCAGGCCTTTCCAGGCAAGCCGTCGGGTCCTGGGGCGGTGTTTTTGGCACTCAGCCTTCGCACCGCCACTCTCATCTCTACCTCGGTCACCTCTGGAGCATCGTCGTCGTCGCTGTTGCGGAATAAGTAGGGCCTCAGGAAGATGATGACAGACTTAAAACCAAAACATTAAACAGGCAAAAGATCAAAAAGTAATAGCTACATACCTGTATCCTCCCAACGCTGATGAGGAACGAAGGTGTCTCCGGTAACCAGATGAGAGACACCAGGAGTACAGCAGGAGGCACCGCCATAGATAATGACAGTGCATGTGCGGACAGAACTCCACCTGCTGCGTACGCGAACAGAATGCCGCAACTGGAATGTGATTGACGAACATATTAGGTCGGTGTTAAGTTCCTTTGATTCATGTGGTCCTGGTACAAATCAATCTTTATGTGACAATTTGTGTTTTTTTACAAATATACAGGTTTATTTGTGGAACACTAACTAACAACCCTGCAAACATCATAAACATCAACTTTTGTTCTATGACTTTTTACAAAACATAATTCATTTACCAAAAACAATCCTATAAGATTTCGTTGTTCTATCTAACACATTTGACTTCTGTATTTTGCTATATCTACCTATGTTTTTATGACGCGGCACAAGCGTATCAAGCACCCCCGCCGCCCGTTCCCCGCTCCCCTCCGCTATTGTACAATCGCTTGTTTCGCATAGACTTCGTAATATTTAGAACGTTCAATTTTTTTATTTTTTTATTTTTGTATGAAAATCTGCTGGACTAGAATATGAATTTTTTAAAAGTCATAGAACGACAGTTGTTGTTTATGATATTGGTAACATAGTCCTGAGTGGTTGCCAGTGACACAAGCCTGTA
Source organism: Mythimna ferrago (assembly GCA_910589285.2). Lineage (NCBI taxonomy): Eukaryota > Metazoa > Arthropoda > Insecta > Lepidoptera > Noctuidae > Mythimna > Mythimna ferrago. The sequence continues at coordinate 21,075,121 of OU342696.1, forward strand.
TAGGCGTTCTAGGACTTTGCCACATATTGCACTGATTGAAGATCTCATTCGTCTGGTCTGGTTCCCGTCTGGTATGAGAATCCTTCCTTTTCAAGGAAAGTGGGTGCGACTTTAATCCCTGTTCCACGTATCTTTAAAAAAGCTAATATCTGCATAATAAATGGCTCATACCTGCAAGCCAGCGCCGGCATAGCGGCTAAGCCTCTAGTCCTTGGAGCTATTTCGGCACAGTACAACGGTGCTAACGCCAGGGCGCCAGCACCTCCTGCTCCTGCTGCCACCCTGGCTGCCCATACTCCTCGAGGACCACACCATGCTGCTAGCGACCAGCTTATCTACAAACAATAGAAATTTTTAGTAGTTGTTGATTTTTTCAAGTAGCACTAGCCTGGGGTAGCGGAATATATACTGTATAGGAATATTGTTAAATCGACGACAAAAAAACCGGAATCCTAATAGCAGGATCGTTTTGTTGTATGTTTGTCAAGACCCTTTATCTAGGGAACGCGTGAAAGTATCGATTGAAATTAAAAGCAGAATTCTCAAGTCTGTGGTCCCTTGAAACTGTGAGTAAAATCAAACTTTTAAGTTAACAAAAAATAAAAGATGCGATCGTTTATGTCGCAAAACATTTATATAAATCGACACTCTCAAGGGAATCAAAATTCATAGAGTACTTCCCGTTAACCCAGAATCCTGAAATTTGGTATAAAGCAAGTTCTTATAGCATAGGTATACAAATAAATCTGAAAAGAGTCAATTGGTAGTTAAGGGGATGCAATTCGATATACATTTTCACTGTTTTTCATGCATCCGCTCCTATGACGTTGACGTTATTACACATTTTTCATTAGATATTTTGGAAACACTTGTGGATATTATCTAGGCTTCTATTACTCGTAGAATCAATTTGTAATTTTTTGTAAAATTAATCCAGTACAGACTTCTAAAAATCTCGAAATCTGCTATTTTGCATGAACTTTGACACTTCATAATTCTGAATTAAAAAAAAAATATAACACTAAAAGCCGATTCGATCGATTCGACCGATTCGATCAAGATTCTGAACGATGACCATTTTTTCAAAAACTTTTAAGGGAATTAAAAAGTCACGTATTCCATGGAGCAAGTTTTGTGAATTTTTCGAGTAAATCACGGAACTACCGAATGCTAACGCAGTTTTCTGGCGTTATCTCACTTATTTTGCGTTGCCTTTACGCCAAACATCGCGTTGGATTGCGTTAGATGAAGTGACAAGCTTTTAAACCATGATTTAAGTTGAAGACAGGCGAGAGGCTGCTTTTGCCTCTTAAGTTAAAAAAAAGTAAAAATATTGTTTTGTGATTTGGAAAAATCTTCGAGTATCCATTTGGCAATTGAACTAGTCACATAGGTCAGTACGGACCGCTCAATGCGCGAGTCTGACTCGAACTTGCCCAGTTTTGTTTTAAAAGAGTAACCAGGGATTTTATTGCCGATTCTTTTCAGTAGGTTTTAATTGGTCGTATAAAGTAGTAAAATGATACTCACAATAAAACTAACGCAGATACAAAAAGCTCCTGCCTTCCGACCCCTCGCATCAGCAAGCACAGCGAAGAATGGCGCCGCTGGTAACGCCACCAGACACGGTAGCGCGGCCAACCAGGCACCTCCTGTTAACGCCTCGCTCCCTAATACTCCGGACACCCATCCGGTGCTGCAGCCGTGGGTAAAGCAGGATAAGTTATCTGGAAAAGTAATATTAATTTTTGTTAGATTCCTGCGGAATGGTTAGTAAAAAGATTTTCTTTTAAGATACAAGGTGTCGTTTTGAAGCTGCAAAATATTTCAGGAGGTAATTATGTTAGTGATTCTCGACCCGAATCAATAATAAAATAAGTAGGTAATTTTTTTTTTTTATAACCTCGCTTTTTTTCACACACACAAAAACGGAACAATAAAGGGCGTTTTCACACACACTAACTCGCAACGATAGTTTCATAAATAATGTATCATCCAATCATCATCCCGCACGCCACACCCTAGCCACGCCCCCGCGGCCATCGATCAATCGATTTAGTTTAGTGTAATTAAAAAATTAAATAACAAGTATTACTGATTATTGACCAGGTTTCGTATTTTTACATGATTATTTATGAGTTTTATTACAACCTCCTGAAATATTGTGCAGTTTTAAAACTGCACCTTGTATAAACTTGTGATTAACTGCGATCTCATCTTATGGTAAGCAGTGATGCAATCGTTGATGGCGAAGCGCACTAGTTTTTTAAGACCTTTTTCACTCTAACCTTGAACACTATGCTAGACAGGAAGATCGCTGCAAATTGTTCCAATCCTCCGATATACGCGATTTAAACTACGAGATGAAACGCTTAGTCCGGACTGTAGAGGTGTTAACAACGTAAGAGTAGACACTCGCCGTACGTCGAGTTGTCCGGTAGTAGAAAATTGATTGCGGAATCAAGTCATGTAATTCCTGCGCACACTCTCCAAAATGCATTCTGTAAAAATACCATAAGGTTGGCTTTACTACGCCTGTGCTCTAGGCTTTGTAGATTGATCTTAACCTTTCGAATGTCTTAAGTTACACAGTCCGACATAAGGTAATTGTCTTTCTATTGTGTCTCTAATTACGACATTCAAAGAGTTAACCGAATCTGGATCACTAATTGGCCTCTTCGCATGCCTTTGCACTGAGTCCAAAGCTGGTAGATGGCATTTTGCATTACCAGCCTATATTCATCATAAGTTTTAGTATATGCGTAACCCGAAACGTGTCTAGTATTTTTATGTAAAGCATCTATGAACAAAATTTCATAAATGTATCATGAAAAATCACAAAGTTATAAACTTGTCATGTCTGCAAAAATACATACATGCTTTCTAAAATATTAAAAGCTGTCCCGTCAATAGAAAACGAAGTTATAGGCGATCGAGAATGACCTGTACCCCTAGCCAAGTTGCTAATCTGCAATAGTTAACGCTTGTAGAAAGCTTCAAATGTACGGGAATGACGTCGCCTCGACGCTCAGTCACGTGGTCAGAACAAAAGAATTGGCGGCAAGGTTAACTCGAAGCGTTCGACGCAAGCGAAACGTTTGTAACTTGGCTAGGGAGGCTGAACTGCTTCGTGAAAAGAATTTATGGCCGTGCCACTTTTTTTTGCTTGCCTTGGTTGGTACACAGCCCTGCCCCCTAATATTCATAACCTTATCTGTCTGCAAGGTCCAAGATTAAAGATATAGATCTTCAAATAACAAAAAACATCTAACATCTATGTTACCCTAGTATCTACCAACAGTCAAGTTATCAATCACAAAGACGATGCAAGTGCCTGAAAGCATTTTATCAACAACAAAACCTTCAAATAATTCAAACGATCTACTTTGAATTGCAAAATTGAATTGAAATTCAGGAACGGATGGACTAGGAAAGCATGAATGCAAAAAGCTCTGTTTGTATTTATAATATCATCCGGAAACATTTAGGAATTCGGTACAGTCGTGCGGATGCAGATTGTCGGCTTTTGTCAGTTTTTGCTGTATTTTGTTAACATATTTCGTGAACACTGGTGACCTTGGTGAGCGTTCGGTATCTCTTTTTGTGTAGGTTTTTGTTTCGTGAAGTTAGTCGTGACTTTTTATTTTATACAGCTCAATTTAGTGAACTAGTTTCTACCAGTGGCATCGCCTGCGAAAGTTGTAGGAAAGGAATACATTCCCTTATAGAAAGATTCATTATTAATACAAAATTATTTTTAGTTTATGCGTGACCTGAACTTAGTTTGTTCAGAATCAGTTACTGAATGGATAACAATAGTTTTTACTCCATGTTATATTTTTCCCAAATATATTTAAAAAGGTCACAAGTTGGACACCACCGATACTAAGTACAACAGCAGGTCATAGCAGGTAGGAGACATCAAATAGCTGGGTGCAAGTGCAAAACAAACCCTCAGTCGCTTGGATGGCCCGGTGACTATGTATTTTTGCTGACATAACAAGCTTATTCATAGATTCTAAACGTAAAAATACTAGACACGTGTTTCGGGTTTCGCATATATATTAAAACTAATTTTATATAATTTAATATATTATATATTATATTATAATTTATTATATTTAAAGAAGTATACAAAATGGGGTTGAACATGAACAATGAACAAGGTGCAATTCATTGCAATAAAAAGTTAAACAATTGGTTGAAAAACATAAAGTACCTACATGAAATACATAAACGCGTACATAGATACTAAATCTGTATTCAAATCCACACGTGTGCGCAAAATTTCAACTCAATGGGGTTCAACGCCGCCAAAACACAGGCGTGTCTGTTCACCGCCAAAAGGAGCCCGTTCACCTCGGCTCCTACTTTTCAGAATGTATCATTGGATTGTACCGACCGCCTTCAGCTCTTGGGTGTCGAAATTTCCTCCGACCTCAATTTTGGGCGGTTCATTGAGTCCAAAGCCAAAGTAGCTGCTAGGAAACTAGGCGTTCTTGCAAAAGTCCGGCGGTACTTCACACCGGGACAGCTTTTAGTGTTATACAAAGCACAGGTCCGATCGTGTGTGGAGTACTGCAGCCACATATGGGCTGGTGCTGCAAAGTGCCACCTGGCAGCTTTGGACTCGATGGAAAGGCGTGCGAAGAGGCTGATTGGTGATCCAGATTTAATCAAGTCCAATCTTCAAAGCCTTGAGCACAGGCGTAGAGTAGCCAGCCTTTCGGTGTTTTACAGATTGCATTTTGGAGAGTGTGCGCAGGAATTGCATGACTTGATTCCGCCATCTCAATTCTACCATCGGACGAGCCGACGCACGGCAGGTATCCACCCTTACGTTGTTGAAACACCTACGGTCCGGACTAAGCGTTTCGCCTCGTCATTTATACCGCGTACATCAAGGGACTGGAACAGTTTGCCTGCTGCGGTCTTCCCGTCTAATTATAATTTGGGTGTCTTCAAGGCTAGAGTGAATAGGCTCTTAATAAACTAGTGCGCCTCACCATCAACGATTGCATCACTGCTTACCATCAGGCGGGATCGCAGTCAAGTACTAGTTTATAACAGATAAAAAAAAAAAAAAAAAAAAAACGAGAAGTGGGTAGAAAATCGATTATACCTAAGAGTCGATTGTCATAAGGATAGTATGTATGCCTATTGTATGTTGTAGGAGGATATAACGTAACATGAATACGTGCGACATTGGATAATTGGTTTTTTTCCCACGGCTTCACCCACGTACATAAAATATAACATAACGATGGTCATAGGTTGACAGCACGTAACTGTAATGTATGGAATTTTACAGGAGAGGGAAAAAACTGTATAATTTCGAAAATAAATTTTAAAAAAATGAAATAAAAAAGTAGTTGGTAGAAAATCAAGTTATCTATTGATATAATTAAAAAAAATGAAATACCCACATAGGTTTTTTATTAATTATTCAATATACAAACAGTTGCGAGTAAACAATATTAAAAAATCCTCACTTCTGACGAGTTACGAGCAGTCAACGTACACTTGCGAGGTGTCAATTTAAATAAACACTATTTTATTAAATTGAAACAATTAAATTTGCGACTAATTATCGTAAATAAGAGTGATAATCAGTAGGTATTATAGTTTTAGGAGCTTGCAAGTCATTAAAATTTTATAAAGTTATGCGAGTTCTTAAAATGTTGCTTGTAGGTTGTTACCGGAAAATTAAGCTAGAACTACATTAGACCGACGCACACGTGGGCGACGTCTCAGACGTGTGCGGTGGGTGTGCACACTACACCGACGCCACGCGTAACCGTGTGGCGCTAATACTAGTGCTGACAGTGACTTCGCCCGCGTGATAGAAAAAAATATCCCTAAGGAACGTACTCTCAGGATAAAAAGTATCCTATATGTTATTCTAAGACATGGTCTACCTATAAGTATACCAAGTTTTATCGAAATCCTTTCAGTTTTTTTTTGCGTGAAAGTGACATCCATAAGTACATTATTTTTTGTGACATCCATATAAAAAGAATGCGAAGTGCCACCTACCGGGTTTAATTTTATTTTCGAACCATCCAGGGACCTACTTATAATACACACAAAATTTCATCCAAATCGGTCAAGCCGTTTTGGAAGAATTAGGTGACATACACACTTACAGATGAAATATACTTAAAAAGACTAGCAGTCCCGATAGATGTCGTCCTGTCCGAAGACTCTTGCCAGTTAAAAAAATGAACCTGATAGCAGCGCCACCTATCAGGTTCAATTGTATTTTCAAATTACGCAGGGACACACTCAATTACTCGTTATGCACACAAAGTTTCATCCAAATCGGTCAAGTCGTTTAGGAAGAATTTGGTGACAAACACACGTCCAGAAGAATTATGTATATATACATACATATGTTTAAAGACATGATGCATCATTCATTTTTAGGGGCCCTGTTACAACACATTATATGGACAATAGAAATAAGAAGACAGTTTTTTTTTGTAAACTGATTGAATATAACCCTATTCTTATTTGAGTTGCATTGCATAGACACATAATAGATAGGTTCAGAAGACAATCTAGTATCATACAAAGTGTGCTCGCTCGAGCAACGCACATACATATACATAACACCGCTCACGGACACGATATCTCGCTCGGCTCAATCGCCCGGTCGCACTCATCTCACGCATCTCGCTGCCCCTAGCCACAAAATAGATAGATATTTTGTGCCCTATCGCGATCGCTAGCGTAGGTAGGTATAAAAACTAAAGTACATCATGAGATTGACTTCTGTATCATAAGTATCTATTTTGTGGTATAAGTAGGTAGGTACCATCGAAGACACTTCCGCTTGCTTCCGCCTGACCACCGCTAAGTTCATTTTTGCTTGCACTCGAAACAAAAACTTCAAAGGGTTTGGTTTCGCGCCGCGCCGCAGGAGTCAATGACCGCGATGGTACCTACTTACTTGGCTTCTTTATATCTTGTGATATTTGTGAAAATGAATAAAAAATCTAATAACTATAGATGGTACTTCTTGACTTGTTCGTTGTTCGATAAATTCGAATGTTAAACTCACTCCAGTTCCTTCTTTGCTTTCGTACCATGGCTTCGACCCTGCTGGGCCCCTACGATTTGCTGACATCTTGAGACGCGCATAGAACATTACGCGCCGTCTACGACTTGGGCTCGGTCCGGTTACTGGACGGCCAGACATCGAGCTACCTATTGCTCGCCGTCCGCAAGCTCGCGCCTAACGGTAACTGGAAATCGGGGTCGGGATCCCGGCGGCTGGGCCGTGAGGGCCGTTACCTCGTGCGTGCAGCCGCTTCCTTAGCTAGCATTACTGCTTGGCAGAAGGAGGCTACTACCTGCTATTCCTCCTCGCTCCGGACTATGGCCTGTACCAGCCCGGCGCAGTGTCCTTCGGGCGATCTAAGTAGTGGTGACACCCGGGCGTTTCTTTCGCACGAATCCGGTGCAACAACCTTCCGAACTTACTACGTACGGTGAGGACCTGCGTCATGCGGAAGGTGAGGACGCCGTGAGGTATTTCCAGCCACTCCGCAAATACCCCTTTTTGAGGAGTGGCTGGAATTAGTTCAATAAATTTTATCAGTAATTTTTTTTATTTACAATAATGATAGACCGCCCATTGTACGTGTTTTAGATATAAGTTTTTCTTTGTTATGTTTTGTATGTACAATAAAGTATAAATAAATAATAAATAAATGATAACCGCAGATGATACTCGGGCTGTCGTCACACGCAGGGCCCCAATTTCTGGGACGGTTGGATCGGCGTCGCGTGTGATGGCGTGGCGTCGCGTCGCGTGGGTCAAGTGTAGTTCTAAAAGCCTAGTTTCCATATAAAATGTATGGGGACCGACGCTCCCAGATCGGCGTGTGTAGCCCACGTGTGAGCAGTGTAGTTCTGCCGCCGACGTAGCGTCGCGTGGCGTGGCGTGGGTCAAGTGTAGCTCTAACAGTCTATTTTCCATATAAAATGTATGGAGACCGACGCTCCCAGATCGGCGTGTGTAGCCCACGTGTGCGCAGTGTAGTTCTACCTTTAATATTTCTTGGCCTCATCATCATCATTATTTCAATCAAATCGTCGTCGTTCACTCTTGGACATAAGCCTCCCCCAAGTGTCGCAATAACGGCCAATCATGTGCGTCTCGCATCCCTCGGATTTCCGCAACCCTCATCAGGTCATCGGTTGTGGAAGGCCTACGGAGGAGCTTAGTATAATGCTCGGTGACCTCAGTAGAGCTTCCGAAAGAGTGAGATATAAAATGAACATGGACAAAACCAAAGTCATGGTAAACATCCATGTAGCACCCACTCCTATTAAGATCGGAGACTCTACACTCGAAGTTTTGGACTACGTTTACCTGAGACAGACTGTTCAGTTAGGTAGGTCTAACTTCTAGAAAGAGGCCAATCGTCTAATCCGACTCGTCTGGGCAGCTTTTGGGAAACTGCGCGGTATCTTCTTGTCCAATATACCAGTGTTTCAAGATGAAAGTCTATGACTGTGTGTGTGTGTGTTGCCAGTGACAATGTGCCTCATCAGTAGGTTTAAAGTCAACCAAAGGGCAATGGAAAGGATTATGCTTGAAGTTTCCTTGCGTGATTACATCGGAAATGAAGATATCCGCAGGAGAACCAAGATCTCTTGGCCTGCTTGGCAACAAATAATAGTTTTGTTGCTATCTGGTTTGTACAATAAAACTTTAAGATCTGTGACAACAGGATCTCCTTTTTTCTTTTCAAGCCTAATACTTTCATGACGCATCACTTTTGGATTTTGTTAAAATTTGACGTCGTATGGGTCTTATCGTGATTTCCAAGTTATGTCTGCATATTGGTGATAGATGGAACATATAGCGTCATATTTTTTTATGCCACGTTCGATGGCAGCATGATGCTATCCACTTTCATCTGCTTATGCTCAGGTTCTAGACATTAGTGGTAAATAACCACATTATTCACAGCAGCAAAGTTGGCTAGAGCATTTAGCTACTAATACTGCATTCTATTTTGATAGGTGGACAACTGTCACTCTAAATAATGATAGGTTTTGTTACAAATTCGCCTTCAGAATTGGAAATCATATCATAAAGCTAATCTAATATGCATATAACAAAAACTGATGCCTGACCCTGTCTGAGTATCAGAGTTGACTTCGGAAAAGCTTGCTCCTATAATAAGGACATACTTTCAAAGAACATACAAGATGTCTAAGACAACACATTTTCCTTCATCTGCATCTTATTTAATTGTTTTTCCTCAGCTGATGATATTTTTATTGCTGTTCCAATATTTGTTTAGTATGGTAGCTTAATCTTATTCTGTTATTGCGAACTGCATTTTGCGTTGACACCTTGTAACTCGCGCGCTAGTGAGCTCAGGTTGATACTTTTTCTTTGTGGGTTGTCAACTGTAGAATAAATTGTTCGGGTGACATTTTTTGTTTATTACGAGTTATCAATAGGACGATTCGGCGCTTAATTTAAAAATTTTTGATGTGCTTAACTCATTTTGCGAAAAAATGTGGGTTACGAGTTGTCAACGTATGACCATCGATAAGTAATTCAGGAATAAAAAAATTAAGCTTTCTATCGGTGAAAAAAATTTTACAATCGGACCAGTACTTTCAGGAATAGCAAACAAAAAAAACAAACTTTATGTCTTTACTAGCTTTTGCCTGCGCGGCTTCGCTCGCGCTCTTCCCTACTCTACCCTACTCTACTCTACTCTACCCTACTTCATCCTACTTTACCCTACTCTACCCAACTCTACCCTACCCTATCCAACTCTACCCTACCCTATCCTTCTCTACCCTATTCTACCCTACCCTAGTCTACCCTAGTCTACCCTACCAAACTTCACATAAACCATCTACTAAATAGACCGAACAAAGCCTAAACATTTGGTTTGGATAGGTGAGCCCGTTCTTGAGTAATAAAATTACAACGAAAAGTGGCATTGATTTTTATATATATATAGACAATATTAGTGTTGACTAGCTTCTGCTAGCGGCTTCATTCGCGTGAAAGTAGAGTTCTCCATACAAACTTTTTTTTATATACTTGATTGACTCGCGTTTGACCACTATTTCACCTGATGGTAAGCGACGATGCGGTCGAACACTGGGTCGCGACAGTCGCAGTCTCGTTTACGAATTTATGAAAGAAAAGGGCCTCGCTTGTGCTCCTTCACCCACGTCTAAAGTCCACGCTACGCCACTGGTCACATATAACAACATGTGGTACGGAAGTGGACTGAATTCGGTTCGCTAGAGAGACAAGCTAGAATGAGTTTTGCAATTTGCTAGCGTTTCATTTTGACTCCATTTCATTGCAGCTTCCAATAGTGTTAGATGTTAATTGGTTGACCAATATGGCACAACCGAGTACGGCGGGCGCAGTGGTTGAGTGATCGGCTGCTGTGCTGCGTGTCGCGAGTTCGATGCCCGTACGAATCAAATATTTGAATGGCCTACAGATATATGTCCCGGGCTTGAGTGTCTTGAGAAGGTGAGTTTACATGTTTTGCTGACATCTCTTTGAGACTCAGTCCGGACGGTTACCCGCCGGCAAGCCCACGTATACGGTGGAGTCGGTAAAAGTCTGTAATTTTTCTTTCGCTTCAATTAGAACGGGAGATTAACACCTCAAAAAAAAAAAACGAAAAGAATAATACCGATGTAAGTTTTCATCTAATCAAGGAAACAAATTAACACGCTTGGTTTCAATTGAGATAGAATATGATAGGATATTATTATGAAAATAAAGAATCGTATTCATAGAATAGAATAGAATAGAATAGGATAGAATAGGATAGAATAGGATAGAATAGGATAGAATAGGATAGAATAGAATAGAATAGAATAAACATCATCATAAATTGTTTCTATTAAATAAGCTCTTGCACGCAGCTTCACCCGCGTACTTAAAATGTGGCCTGTCATTCGGGAATAAAGCAGCTTTCTATCGGTGAGAAAATTTTACCACGGACCAGTACTGTTAGAGATGACCTCCTACAATAAAAAAACTTTACCTCTTTATAATATTAATGTAGATTGTTATCTATACTATAATATTATAAAGAGGAAAGATTTGTATTTTTGTATGTAACGAATAAACTCAAAAACTACTGTGCCGATTTAAAAAATTCTTATACCATTGAAAAGCTACATTCACCCTGAGTAACATAGGCTATATTTATTGCACGTGCGAAGCCGGGAAGGGCCGCTAGTGTAAGATAAACAGAATCGACCGTTATGGTGACACTTGGGGGAGGCTTTTGTCCAACAGTGGACGTCTTTTGGTTGAAATGATGATATAATATTCATAAGTCTATAAATTATCTTTTATGTATAATATAATTTTATATCTAATAATTATTCTAACAATAATTTTTTAATGTTCCCACTGCTGGGACTCAGGCCTCGTCTCTAGGAGAGGAAACGGGCCGTAATATCCAGTGCGGGTTGGTGAATGTCACATGTCTTCGAATTTTCGGTTCTAGGACATGCCGGTTTCCTCACGATGTTTTCCTTCACCGTTTTGAGAGCAGTGGTGATGAAATAAATTACACAAAGTAATGCGCCTGGCAGGGTTTGAACCCGCGACCTACAACTCGTAAGTCTGAGCCATTACCACTGGGCCACCACTGCTCTAATAATAATTATATAGTTTTTAATGTGAAATTAGACCGCAGACCCTACACCCTTTTTATTTCACGTTCTTACATCCATCTTAAGGTCGTCTGGTAGATATCGCTGACAGCGATAAGGCCGCCATTGTAACCATAGATTTAAGTTCGTGTAAATGTTTTGTTACTATTTTGGCGTATAATAAAGTTTATTCTTTTAAATTAAAATTTTATGTTTAATTACACTTTTAATTTCACTGGCCTGTTGGTCTAGTGGTTAGTGGCCCTGACTTTGACGGGTTCGATTCCCACCCAGTACAAATGTTTGGGTGATGAGCACGATCATTCATTATGTGTCTGGGTGTAATTTATCTTTAACATGTACATAATAGCCGATGATCTGGTGAGAGTCGTGGTAATGCGGTGGATGCGAGTCGCAAAGGGTCGGTCGTTGTGGCGACGCTTGGGGGAGGCCTATGTTTTTCGGTGGACATCTTTCGGCTGAAATGATGATGGTGATGTACATAATATACACCGCTAAATTTTAATTCTTTTTCGTTGTGTACAAACTACCTATAGGTCATCGGACTCGCTCAGCTGACGTTTTCTTAAAGAAATTAATTTCGTACATGCGTAAATTAATAGTTTTGAAAAAAAGGTACTTTATTTTTTAATTTTATCTTTACAAATCGATACCGGATCGACCCTCCACGGGATTAAAACGATTAAAATTTAACGATGTATATTTAGAATAATTATAAGTATGTTTATCAGTTGTCTAGTATTTATAGCACAAGCTCTGCTTAGTTTGTGACTAGATGGCTTTGTGTAAAGGTTGTGGAAGGAATTGAATTGAAAACACAAGACCGGACTTTTTGAGATCTATTACACCCAAAAATAAATACATTCTACCAAAAGCCAACAATGTGTACGGAATGAGGGTAGCAAAATATTTAGTGCCTTATTTTCTTAATAGACTTCCAGAAGATTTACAAACATTATATAGAACAAGTTCGAAAAGTTATAAGTACAAATCAAAACGTTTCTTTACACAAAACTTTAATGTATAATTAGGTAAAATAGTTACATTTATAACATCACTGTTTTATATTAAATGAGCGGCTCGCCATTACACAGATAAACCCTGAGAGGTTTTCGCTGTATGGCAAAAAAATCTACAATGTAAAATAAGAAATTTGGAAAAAAAAAAAAAAATAATAATTCATGGGGTACAAATTAAAAGTAGGTGCGTACATGTTTTGCAAAGGTTTCCAAGTCACGGCCTCTCCGTAAAGACGTCTATTATGCCACTTCGATTACCGATTCGCCAGATGACGACAACGTGCCCCGAATAATAAGTATTTCAGATGTGTTTGCTAATAAATATGTATAGAAAAGATCGTTTTCTTAAATATGTGTTTATGTTTTTTAAGGTTCCTTACCTCTAAAGGAAAAAGCGGAACCCTTATAGGATCACTCTGTTGTCCGTCCTTCTGTCTGTCTGTCAAGACCCTTTATCTTGGGAAAGCGTGAAGGTATCGAGTTGAAATTAATAAATAGCATGTACATGTACTCAAGTTTATAGTCCCTTGGAGCTGTGAAAAATCAAACTTATTAGTTAATGAAAAAAAAAACCAGCCGTTTATGTTGCAAAAAAAAACGTATATTTCGATACTTTCAAGGGAATCAAAATTCATAGGGTACTTCCCATTGACCTAGGATCTTGCATGAAGAAATATCTCATACGGAACCCTCAGTGCGCGTGTTCGACTCGCACTTCCTCAGTTTTTTGGTATTCAATTCGCCGGTTCTCAAATAAAAAAATAATCACGTAGCAGTTTAGATTGAGCTCTTTTGAGTCAATCTACCAGGACAACATAACGGGGGAAGAATGTTTGTTACATTTTGTGGAAGTCAATTCACCGGTTCGCAAATAAAAAAGAAATCACGTACTTATTGGCTTCGATAGATCTCTTCCTTTTGATTCAATGTACCAGGATAATATAACGGAAGAAGAAAGTGTGTTATATATTTTCAAAACTTAGTTAACTATTACAATTTTGATACAAATTTTTGTAGAGATATTGCAGTTTTATTGTGTGAGTCAGTAATGAAGTGAGAAACTATTATGGGGGAAGGCAGTGCTGTAACTAGGGCAGCGCAGGCGGTGCCCAGGCACAGGGCCAGGGGGTCTAGTCTCTGGGGGAAGCAGAAATGATCAAACCAGGATCAAGTTTTGATGATCTAGCTTGATAGTTCTATAATAACGTATATACAATACATAATACTTAATCAGAAATCAGAAACGTCTAGTTCAAATAGACCTTAAAGACACTTTTGAATTGTCAAAATGACAGTCAGTGAAAAGAAAAATGAAGCTAATTTGCACGTTGCAAAGCGTAGATCTTAATGGAGAATACACTTTGTAAAAAACTCCATGGACACTTTTTCAAATCACATTATGAGCTATAAAAATCTTGCTTAAATATTTCTTGTCGCTTCTATTACGTGAACACAATGTAGATAAGTAGTAAAAAAAAGGAATTAAAAAATAGAAATATTAAGCCACTGGCAGTAATGCCTTGATCACACGCACCGAGTAAAATGGCGAGACATAATATGTTGATCGGCCGAGACAGTGATGAAGGCGAGTTGAAGAGATAAGCGCTCGGCCAAGCAGTCGGCGTTTTGTTTATACGTACTGAGTACTCGGTACGTGTGATCAACGCATAAATGATGGCCAGTCTCATCTGACGGCTATATATATCATGTAATTAATACGGTTGTATTGTAGACGCACCGTACCAGGAGCGCTGATTCCGGTGCTGTTCAGGGCTCCAGCACTCACTAGATGTATCTTGTGTAACTCCTATATTATAAAGTTTGGAATCAACACTGAATTATTGCTGGCGCCGGAGAACTAAACATGTAAACTTTATTGTTAAGGCAGCTACATTGTCGTAGCGAATTACAATGCAGCAAAGAATCAAACATTGGATCTTGCGCGAAAAACAAAATCGTTGGGTAAAAATAAAAGATTTTGACGAATTGCTGATTATGACTGGCTTGTTCGTCTAGCTAGTGGTTAGTAGCCCTGAATTCTATGCCGGAGGTCGTGTGTTCGATTCCCGCCCAAGACAAAATAATGTTTGTCTGAAGAGACGATCATGTGTTCTGTCTGGGTGTAATTTATGTATAACATGTAATTTATTTATTTACAAGCAAACACTAGTACACTATAACAGACAATGTCTAAGGCGCTGTACTATAACCACTTGGAAAATAAAAATAAAAAAACATTTATTTAGAAATATTTATTAGTTGTCTAGTGCTAGACAACTAATGGACTAGATGGCGTTGTGTGATAGTTGTAGATGATTATTATTATTTTCTTAATTTTGAACCTCCTCATTTTTAGAAGTCGGTTAAAGAACACATTGGTGATAGGTGATTGGTTACCTACCGTTTCTATTATTGTATACTACTAGGTACTACTAGTGTATATTCCTACAGTACTGGGATATCATAAAGTTAAGGCGTCACTCTAAATCATGGTAGTGGCGTAAAACTAAAATTCAGACGAATTGAAAAGCTCCTCTTTCTAGAAGTCGGTTATAAAACACATTGTATTCATGGTTGGTTACCGTTTCTATTAGTGTATTACCACTCCTACAGTACTAGGATATCATAAAGTTAAGGTATCAACACTGAATTATTGCCAATAAGGCGCCGGCGAACTAAATGTGAAAACTTTACTATCATACCAGCTACATTGTTGTAGCGAATTACAGTGCACTACGCGACGAACCAATCATAGGACCTTTATCGTACCTATATTTTGTTTTGTTTCAAAGCCAAAGGTTAAAGCTAGCGCCAAATTGGTTCAAAATTGCGTGACCATTTTGAGAACTAAGTGAAATCGTATATGTTGACAATATTGTTTTCCAAAAATCAAAATCCCATTCATCTCATAATTCTCCATAAAGTCGTGCGATTACCGTTAAAATCGATTTCGTTTCGCATTTCATGCAACAATTTTGTTAGAGTAGAGAGTCTTTTCTTTTTCTTTAGACAGACAGGGGAGCCAACATTACGGCGAAGGACCTTCTTATGTGTGTGTTGTCTGTAAAAAGAAGGGAAAAAAAGAAAGAGTTGCCTACTCCTACCTACCAAAATTTTTGCACGAAATGCGAACCAAATCGATTTTAACGGTAGTTGCATCACTTAATGAGGGGGATTGGATTTTATTTAAAAAAAAGGTCTAAAAGGAAGTTGTTAATGGAGATGTACGATATTGTGGCGTGGCGTTTTTGATATTTAAAAGAATTGCAGGAGAATCGAAATAGAGCCCAGCGTCCTATACTTTATTCAAAAACTATTTTTTACAGTTCCGAAAAAAAAAAATATAAGACAATTGTTATAAGTAACGAAATATCAGTTAATCTCCCTAATTTTAAGTAATTTCATAGCTAAAAAATATAGCGACACTGTTTTTCCGCATTGCCAACATTACGGCGAAGGAACTTTATATAGAGTGCGAGCAAGATAACTTGGCGCGTAGCTGGGGGCGTGCTTAATGTTGCCAGCTTAACAAATCTATTTTCCTTAATTTGATTAAAAACGTTCTTTCATAACAAGTGTAATTTAAAGAATTTATTTATTTAATTTTTACCTTTATTATTAAAAAAAATCGCGAGAACTTTGTAATCTTTTATTGAATATCTTAATAAATTAATTAGCACTTTTAGCACCAGAATTCTACGTTAGTCTTTATCAGAAGAGTCGTATAAGTCCATTGTTAATTTGTCCATTTTGAGATCCATAAATCTATCAGATTTAAAAAATATTTTCTTGTAGAGATAGATACATTGTCATTCTTCTGGCACTACAGTAACGCTTGCGCTTTTGTATTGTCCCTTGTAGGGGCTTTGTTTATTTATGTGCAGTGGTATGATGCATTATCCATTACTACAATACAATTCTGTTTTAGATTTGGCAATATTTATTCTGTCATAGATGTAGTTTGCAGAATTCATAGGGTCATGATAGTCTCTTGATTAAGATTTAAGAACATAGTAGCAGTCCATTTTCAATAAACTTTGTCGCCTTGCTAGGTACCGTTCGGGTACGCATATTTAGGGAAATTTTATTGTGATGGTCACCCGTAAAATTATTTGACAAATGGGTCTAATTTTGGAAAATGGTACCGTAGGCCCAATATTTTCTCATTTCTCTTCACAAACACGTTTGACTTTCAAGATAATATCCCTGATAGCACTTTTAATCACTTATGGTATAATAATGACGACTATTTATTTTAGAAACAATAAAAAACACAGAACACAATACATTCTCCTGACACATGACATAAACGTCAAACGATTAGTTTCCAATTTCGGGCACGCGCCAACTTATCTTGCGCTAGCTCTAGTAAACGAAACGCACTTTACGTGTCAACATTGTCAAGAATTATTTTTTTATGAAATTTACAGCATGTAGTTCGTATTTAGACTCCAAACAAGTATCGGTATTAAGGTTAAGTCAACTGGCGAAGCAAATAAAAAACAGTCAGCTTGTTATTTTTAGGTACTTACTTCAGTTTTTTTTTTGTTTTAATAGTGTTAGTTTTAGTTAATAGTGGTGCTGACCACGCACGCAAGAGTCTTGCAAGATCGAGTTGCGTCTCTCAGTGAGATTTGCATGTAATAGGGATTATGCCATTGAAATATATTAGTATATCTTTTTTTTTCCACAACAATCACTCAACGCCGTCTAGTCTCAAGCTAAGCAGAGCTTGTGTTATGAGTACTAGACAACTGATAAATATACTTATAAATTTCTAAATACATACATATTATAGATAAACACTGCTCTCTAAACGGCGAAAGTAAAAAAACATCGTGAGGAAGCCATGTCAAATGTCGGGTTAAAAAAGCGTTTGTGAAGACTCTCATCTCGTCGACAGTCAATATAAGGTTGTTTAGTGGGATTGAGATTGGATTCAGATTAGAATACAAATGTCCTTTAAAAATACTTGAATTTCACGTAAGATACCTATTATTCTTCTTTTCAGTTGTACACTCCTGGCGGATTGGTCGTGGTCATACATCGTCTGGTTGGTTGATTGTGACTTTTGCGAGACTTCTCTATCTCTCTATATTCTTGACACTGAGTCCACATTCGATGAGGGAACACTTTGAAAATCACGAGGTCGGTCGGTGGGTAATACCCGCGAGAACGTTGGCCCTCTATTCTTCCCAGTACCACTACACGTTCCAAAAAGCTTTCATTGCGGATGATATGTACCATCAAAGACACTTCCACCTGACCACCGCTAAGTTCATTTTGCCTGCGTTCGAAAGGAAAACTTCAAAGGGCTTGGTTTAGCGTCGCGCCGCAGGATTCAAGCGAAGTTTTTTTTCAGTGATCAGTCAGAAATGACCGCGATGGTACAAACATCTTATGTGACGTTGCACGATCGATGAAAGTATTTCTTTGATGCGAAACTCTTTCAGAATGGAAACGTTAGTGCGGTTAGCAGTCTATTTTAGCCTCAGTAGACGCCTCCAGCGCCACATCACAAGAGCGTCAATTTTTTTACTGTGCTTTTGTTGGATCATCCATGTTTCAGCCCCATACAGGAAAATAGGGAAATTTGAAACATCTCATTAAGCCAACCTTGGTATTTTCGATTATACGGCGATCTCTACGAACATATGTCTTCTATATATATAAAAATCAATGCCACTTGTCGATGTAATTTTATAACTCAAGAACGGGCTCACCTATCCGAATCAAATGTTTAGGCTTTGTTCGGACTATTTAGTAGATGGTTTATGTGAAGTTTGGTAGGGTAGAGTAGGATAGGGTAGGGTAGAGTAGGGTAGAGTAGGATAGAGTAGGGTAGAGTAGGGTAGAGTAGGGTAGAGTAGTGTAGAGTAGGGTAGAGTAGGGTAGAGTAGGATAGGGTAGGGTAGAGTAGGGTAGAGGACGATAGAGTAGGGTAGAGTAGGGTGGAGTAGGGTAAAGTAGGGTAGAGTAGTGTAGAGTAGGGTAGAGTAGGATAGGGTATGGTAGAGTAGGGTAGAGTAGGATAGAGTAGGGTAGAGTAGGGTATAGTAGGGTGGAGTAGGGAAGAGTGGGAGCGAAGCCGCGCGGGCAAAAGCTAGTATTTTATGAAACCTATATTAGTAAAGTAAATAACTTACAAACTGCAGCAGATGCGACTCTCCGTACGGAACCCCGCCATCGTTTGGACGCAGTTCTCTCTATGCGGTTCCTGCAACAAAGCACAGATTACACTCATTTGTATGCTAACAACTACTGGCTTTTATGCTAGCCTGGTAGCAGGAAGTCGGTCTGCCGGAGAAAATATTATTTATGAGACCCTAAATTCAAAGAAAACCGTGCAATTTACTAACTGCAAAGTAATTTTAGGATTTTTTTATGTGAGGTTTATTTAAAGCTAGCTGTTTCCTGCTGCTTCGCCTGCGTCTTTGATTACTGCTTCTTTTCCGTGTGATGTTATATAACCTATATTTATTCGTCATAAATCTGGTTATCCCATACAAAATAGTACATTATGATATAAGTGTGTAATGTTAGTGATTACCGTCGAGCCGTGGCGAGGGTCTTATGAGAGCCGAGAAAGGTAATCATTAATTACTCACTTGTATCATACGACGTTTTTCAATACACTTGTGAAGAAAATAACTAAAACTAGTACCAATAGTAGTAGTAGTAGTAGTAGTAGTAGTAGTAGTAGAACTTTTGTGGCGGTAAAAATCTGTTCATAAGCGCGCCCATATTTTTTTTTGTTTACCTTTTAATACACTCATTGAAATGAATAAACGGGGTTTGACCGGCGACTCGTGGGGGACGACCTACGCCCATTCTGATACGGGAAATGTAATAAAATTATGGCGGGAGAGCGGTTGAACTACAAGGTTTTAACTACATTATAGCACTAGTGCGTAATGGTACTTAATCAAAATGTCACAGTTTGGTAACAAGGGCCATTATGTACCTAAGTGCAGTGCAATAAGAGTAACTTTCTGAGCAAGTGTATTGAAAAGATTTTTCCCATCTGTTTGCACAGTATAATCAGCCTTCTAATGTTCCCATTGCTGGGACTTAAGCCTCCTTTCTAGGTTAGGGAATAGGCCGTAATCCACGAGGACCTACCTAGTGCGGTTTGGTGGATGTCACATAGCTTCGAAAAAAATTTTTGGACTGTATACCGATTATTTACAACGTCCTCTATATAGATTTGTTTGTTATAATACACGATGGACCGTTATGAAATCAATACATCCTAACTAATATTATAAATGTGAAAGTGTGGATGTTTGGATGTTTGTTACTTAATCACGCAAAAACGGCTGAACGGATTTTGATGAAATTTGGCATGCTTTGACATGTAAAAGAACATAGGCTACCTTTTATCCCGATTCCTTAAGTACCTAATGCCACGCGGGCGAAGCCACGGGCAAAATCTAGTAAGACGATATATTATGGAGATCTCAGTAATATATTCAGTAATTTTTCCCTAGAGCAGAACCAAGAAATTCTTGGGTTCCAACCCGAGAAACATAAATTTTCATACAACCGCTCTTACGTGATTATGACGTTATTACACATCTTACTTAGACGCACAGGACCGGTCATTATGGCGACACTTGGGGGAGGCCTAGGTCTAACAGCGGACGTCTTTCGGGTGAAATGATGATGATGATGTCTTACTTTAGATATTTTGGAAACACAGATCTTATTGAATATTATCGTTACTACTTATCCAGTAAACACCTCTGAAAATCTATTATTTTGTGTGAACTTTGACCCATTATAATGTACTCATAAATTAAAGAACCAAGAAAATATAGTTATAGAAACCTTGCACATTTAATCAAGATTCCGAAAGTTTTTTCAAAAACTTCTCCTTTCCCTTCTCTTTTTTCTTTCCTTTTCCTTTCTTCTCTTTTTTTTTCTTCTTTTTTTTTGTTTTTATTTTATTTATAAAAAAAAAAACTTTTAAGGTGTACATGCGTGTTACTATTCGAGTGAGTGACAAAATTACTGAATGGCAACAGATCGTTCAGGCGTTATCACTCTTTTTCACGTTGCCTCTTCTTCAAACATGAAACAACAGGCTTTTAAACGATGATCACGTTGACGATAGACAGATCACGAAGAGCCTTCTTAATACATAATTTTGCAAAGTCTTTGGGAAGCAAGAACTTCTAAAGTTCTAACTAAGCTTGCGCAAATCATCTCAAGGAAATTGCTCCCACGCTCATTATCCTTTTACTAGGAAACCACCATTTTCCTCGTGAATCAGCGAAATTCACTTTAGTGAATGTTTATTTTCATCAAAGAGAAAATCGTAATTGTCTGTCTTGTAAAAAATACTAAAAAACGGAAAGTGAGCAGTGGTAAGGGCCCCGATTTACAAGTTGTAGGTTCAAACCTAGCCAGGTGCATTACTTTGTGTAATTTTCACAACTGCTCTCAAAACGGTGAAAGAATACATTGTGAGAAAACCGGCATGTCCTTGAACCAAAAAATCAAAGACATGTGACATTCACCAACCCGCACTGGGTCCGCGTGGTGGTTTACGGTCCATTCCCTCTCCTAGAGACAAGGCCTGAGTCCCAGCAGTAGGATCATTAAAGAGCTGATTATGCTATGGTTATGCTTAAGAGAAAATCATAATTGCCCTTTCCTGTCTGTAAAAAATACTAGAAAACAGAAAAAAAAAAACATGGAAAGGTTTCTCCATACAAACTTTGGACCCCTATTTCATAGGGGGAGGATTTCAGAAAACCCTATCTTTTTTTTGAAAAAACTTGAGAAGGAATCTCTGTTCAAAATTTCAGTGTTCTAGGTCTAAAGGCCTGTACACACCAAGTTTTTTAAACGCACCGTCGACGGCGACGACGGTGTGCCTATAAAAGGTACACAGGCTGCATTTGACGCGTGTGCGTATCGCTACAAACGCGTTTCAACCGCGCGTTTAAAAAACATGGTGTGCACAGGCGCTAAGCGTTGATAAGCCTGTGAGTGAGTCAGGATTGTGCCTTATAGAAGTCCCCATCGCGTCTGTCTATATGAATGCTATCAACTCAAAAACTGCTGAACGGATTTTCATGTGATTTTCACCAATAGACAGAATCATGAATCACACGTATTATTATAAAGAAAAACGGAGAATTTCAAAGATATCTAACACACGTGCGAAGCCAGGGCGGATCGCTAGTAAGTTATAACTTGGAGACACTTTAGTAAGCTACTGACTGTCCCCTGCGACTTTACCTGCGTCTTAGATTACTACTCCGCTCCCGTGAGTCATAGCATGATAGTATATAGCCGACTAGCATTTTGTCGGCGACTTAAACATAGTGTAGTCTTTTTCAAACCCAAAGCGTTACCCTTGTGCTTGAATTAATAAACTAGTGCGCCTCACTATCAACGATTGCATCACTGCTTATTACAATTTTTCTACTGCTATTTTTCTTTAAATGATATAAAATAAAATCTTAAATAAACTCTTTTTAATTTCAAAATACTTATAGAAACAAATCTCTACACTGTTTATTTTTTAAATAATTATTCAGATATAATATGTAGGTATTTATAGAAACACTGCATGTTTTTTTATTGTATGAAAGATTTTAATGAACTTCTGATTATATCTATAAGTTTCTTAAAAAAAAGTCTTCTGTATTTGCGCACTTGTCCATTGGCCACTCAAGTACTAGGGCAGCAGAGTTAGACTGGTAGTCCACCAATATGCCTCTCCTATACATAAAGATTAAATAAATAACGTCAGCACAAGTGAGTGTCGACCATAATATTCTATACAAGATCTTCATCCACATTGCCTAAGTAAACTATTTGATACATCGATGGCCATCGCCGTCCATTGTGTACTTAGCCATTAGCGCATAAGTGGCCACACTCCGGGCATAGCGGGGTGGCCATTTTGTCTTTAGTTTATCACTGGCTTACGATATTGTCTTGTTGAAGTGTGGTTTTAAGAGGATGAAAGGACTGTTTTAAACTTTTATTACAAGAAATATCATCATCCAATTTTATGATACGTACTTACTCCAATAAATTCCTACATGTCTTACAATTACTACTTGTACGCGTACCAAGGATCTTGTATCGGACGCGTACTCCAAATCGCCAATACTTCGCAGAGGAACACTCTCTGCGCTTAATGCTCTCCTGGTAAAGAATCGTATGTTTCCGGAAGAATGGAAGACGACTCTTTGAACATATGGATTTTTTTGAGATGAATGTAGGTATTATGTTTATTACATAGTAACCAAGATTAGGAAAAATGTAGCAGGACGATTACTGGCCACCGAAATTGCGGGTCTTCGTCAGCAAAATTGATGGGTCAGTTACGGCCGACACCTGCCAGGCCTTTTTTTTTTTTTTTTTTTTTTTTTTTTTTTTTTATGGTGGGAAAAAATCATGCATTGACATCCCCTGCTCTTGGGCGGAGCGGGAGACAGTGTCAGACTCTTACTGACTAAAAGACCCACCCCGTTCCTTCTAGCCTTCATACCGGGGCTCGAGCGCCCTTTCGGATAACCCTGGCCCCAGTAGGCTTCGACCCGGCTGGGTCCCTGCTGTTGCTGACAACTCCTTGAGGCGCGCGGGAACAGTGCGCGCCGTCGACGACTTGGGCTTGGTCCGGACAGTTACCGGACGGCCGGACAGCGAGCTACCCATTGCTCACCGTCCGCAAGCCCGCGCCTACGGTGGCCGGAAATCAGGATCAGAATCCCGGCGGCGGCGGCGGCGGCGATGATAACGCCGTTGCCTGATGCGTTCGGCCTCCTCCTTTGCGAGCATTACTGCTTCGCAGAAGTCGGCGACCGCCTGCCACTCCTCCTCGCTCCGGACCATGGCCTCAACCAAGGCCCGGCGCGAGAGGACCTGCCAGGCCTGAGGAGTGTTCAAAGGAATTACTACAGCCCTCATAATAAAGGGTAACTAAAGACTCACTGTGGGGTTTAGTCTGTAAAAGTCTGACATAACCTTTTGCTCCACCCGAGTGTGTGAGAGTGCCGGAAGTCATTTGATAATTTCTCACGTAAAAGAAAAGTCCGCCACGGAATATGTATAGTAATTCTTTCAATAGTAAAATGCTACTTTATCACTGATTTTTTATTATCCGTTGGCAAAAGCCAGTTTTCTGCCAACGGATAATATTGGGGGAGGCCTATGTCCAACAGTGGACGTCTATCGGCTGAAATGATGATGGCACAAGCAAGTGCGTTTATATGCATCTACAGAAGTGAATTATATCTACGACACCCAGTATTTTGTCTTCTATTCGCTCTAGTCCAATAGAATCACCCTCTAGCTCATGAAAGAAAAAGCATTCGGGAGTTGACCTTGGAAGTTTATGACCAGTTCGGAGTCTTAACTAATCTTATAGATGAAACTTTTTCCGTAGTGTCGGAAATGAACCACAGAGCTATGAACCGATCACGGCTAGAGAAGGCATTTATTTATTTATTACTAGCGACCCGTCCCGGCTTCGCACGGGCAATAATTACAGCTTATGTTACTCAAGGTGAATGTAGCTTTCCAATAGTAAAAGAATTTTTGAAATCGGCACAGTAGTTTTTGAGTTTGTCCATTACAAACATACACAAAACTAAAAATTTTCCCTCTTTATAATATTAGTGTAGAAGTGTAGATGTAGAAAAAAATTTTGCATGAATCCTGCGGCGCGGCGCCAAACCAAACACTTTCAAGTTTTCATTTCGAGTGCAAGCAAAAATGAACCTAGCGGTGGTCAGGCGAAAGTGTCTTTGATGGTAGGTGAACTTAATGCTTTAGGCATTCTCTATCAGATCAAGGGTGAGATAAACGCTTGGTCAGTAGTCATCCTCAGTCCTAGATCCTCCTCATTCCAAAATTTTAAATGCTCATTCAGAAAATATTTTTTTTAAACGTTATTATTTATTATACATAATATTTGATAGTCGTTACAGGTTGTTGGAACCCAGAAAATTTGATACATAATATATTTTACATATTATGTATTACTGGATTACACTGAATATAATTCGACTGGAATGTAGGGAGGTAGGAGACACAAGGTTACCGATATAGCCCGAAGAATCGCCAAACTTAAGTAGCAGTGGATGGCTCAGCAGGGAGGCTTTGACCTCCTGGGGCTAAGAATTTGCTTCTGAAAGAAAAACTCGACCAACAAAAAAGGCAAAGAAGGAACAGGAGTGGGTTTCTCGCCCGACCTAAGAGCGGGAGATGTCATTGAATGATATTCCCATCTAAAAAATAAAGTTGCAGTGGGTAAAATTGCTTACAGAACAGGTGGTCAATGGGGCCGACGACCTGATGAGGGTTGCGGGAATCCGATGGATAGGAGACGCACAGGACCGTTCGTTGTGGCGACACTTGGCCCATGTCCAACCGTGGACGTCTTTCGGTTGAAATGATAATGATGGTGATAGGTTGCCCCCAACATAGTAGCAAAATGGCTGAGTAGTTTAATTGGTATCAGAACTCAGAAACATTTATATCAAATAGACCATTTTCAGGCACTTTTGAATGGTCACAATGTTGGTCACAAAAAGTGAAGCTAAATTGCACTCTTTTAAATCATGAGTTACATAAATATGGCGTCATGTATAGGTAGCGAATAATAAATTTAAAAAAATAAGAAAGCTCATCTGCCGTCGTGGTGCTTCCCTGGTCTGTGGAGCGAATTGATCAGGACACGACTTGGGTCGGCCGGGAGTACCCGGGTCGCTGTATAAAACAACGCTTTTAACGTCTATTGAAATTGGAAAAGAAATTTAATCTTATTTTACAGGATGTTTGAAAAATACAAGAGAAGTCAATCAATGAAAACTAAGAATGAACGGGAGAAAAGAAAAAATATATCTTTATTTTTTTAAGAATACGTTGCACTAGGAATAAGTCCTGGGCCTCAAGTCTGCTATTACAATAGTGTCAGAATGGTCTATAATTGATGTCATAATTGTCGATTTTGACAAGTTTAGTAATGGCGTCAATATGACTTTCCAATGGTCAACCACTGACACTCCATTGAAAGAAGTGGCATAGAATAGTAATCTCGTACATATTGACAAATGAATATTTGACGTATGCGGTAATCTGCTAAAACTTTGACAGTTTATTTGATCAATGTTCTACCAATAGAACGTTATTGTGCAGTTATCGATATTATCATTCTACCACAATTCTATTACGGTACCACTGACCGATCAATGATCGATCATTATGGATTAGCAGATTACGAACTTTTAGCAAAATGACAATGTGATCGTGTTGGGATGACGAATTTATAAAAATAGCAGACTTGGGCCCCGGTATAGCTGTATGTTCCTGTATGTATACATGTTTGTGAACGCACCCGCGTTCACAAACATGTAAACTCATCATACACAAGACACCAAGACTCATAACTACTATCTGTAGGACATACCCTTTTTTTTTTTTTTCGATGGGAAAAATCATCCAATGACAACCCCCGCTCTAGGGCGGAGCGGGAGATAATGTCAGACTCTTACTGACTAAAAAACCCATCCCGTTCCTTAAAGCCTTCATACCGGGGCTCGAGCGCCCTTTCGCATAACCCTGGCCCCAGTAGGCTTCGACCCGGCTGGGCCCCTGCTGTTGCTGACAACTCCTTGAGGCGCGCGGGAACAGTGCGCGCCGTCGACGACTTGGGCTTGGTTCGGACAGTTACCGGACGGCCGGACAGCGAGCTACCCATTGCTCACTGTCCGCAAGCCCGCGCCTACGGTGGCCGGAAATCGGGATAAGAATCTCGGCGGCGGCGGCGGCGGCGAAAACGCCGTTACCTGATGCGTTCGGCCTCCTCCTTTGTAGGACATACCCTAATATCCTTCAAACATAAAATTCGGAACTACTACTTGAAGTCCTCTCAACCTTAGTTCGGTCTTCTTTCAGAATTGTTATTAAGTTCTCTTAATGATTTGATATTCTTCGTAGTATTTAATAGTTTATTATTTTAGCATATTTCATACTTATTTCATACTTTTTTTATTTCATATTTTTCCATTTGAACTATCTGTTATGTAGTTATTTGTTTATTGTGCAAACCTACCATAGTGTTGTCTTTTTTTAACCCAAAGATTGACTGGTAGAGAATTGTAGTTTAAATAAATAAATAAATACAAATATTTGATTCGTGCGAGAATCGAACCCTCGACGCGTAGTGCGGTAACTAATCCCTTAACTATGCGTCGTAATAGTTATAGTTTATGTTTGTAAGTTACTTTTTCAGGCTCGAGCAGCCGAACTGAAACTTGGTAGGTACCTTTTATACTGTGTCCTGGAATCGCACATAGGATAGTTTGTATCCCGGTTTCTACTTTCAGGCGGGCAAAACCAACCAGGCTTATAACTTTGAGATTTTTAGGGTTCCGTACCTCAAAAAAAAAAAACGGAACCCTTACAAGATCACTTTGTTTCCGTCCGTCTGTCTGTCCGTCTGTCCGTCTGCCCGTCTGTCCGTCTGTCCGTCTGTCTGTCTCTGTCTGTCTGTCTGTCTGTCAATACCCTTTATCTCGAGTAGGCGTGGAGGTATCGAGTTGAAACCATATACTCAGTTTTGCAATCCCTTCAAGCTGTGAAAAAATCAAACTTCTAAGTTAACGAATAAAAAAGATACGGCCGTTTATGTCGCAAAAAAACGTATATTTTAATACTCTCAAAGATCGAAATTCATAGGGTACTTCCCGTTGACCCAGAGTTCAGAAATTTGGCACAAAGCATGATCTTACAGCACAGATATTGGAAAAAACTGAAAACAGTAAATTTGTTGTCTACCTAAGTCACAAAAAAAAAACCGGCCAAGAGCGTGTCGGGCCACGCTCAGTGTAGGGTTCCGTAGTTTCCCGTCCGTCACAATAAGTGTACCCACTTATGAGTTTAAAAAAATGCTTGCATATACGATTATACTACAAACTTAGTACAGAAATTATTTTTTACCTTTTTGTCTTTTTTGTACAAAAACTGTTCTTTCCATCAAGTTCAAAATGATTTTCCTAGAAAGTCCTTATAAAGTTCTACTTTTCAAATATTTTTCATATTTTCTAAACTTATGGTTCAAAAGTTAGAGGGGGGACACACATTGTTTTTTACTTTTGGAGCGATTATTTCCGAAATTATTGACATTATCAAAAAATGATTTTAGTAAACCCCTATGCATTTTTAAATACCTATCCAACGATATATCACACGTTAGGGATGAAATTAAAAAAAAAAATCACTTCCCACTTTACATATAGGGGGGCTACCCTAATAAAACATTTTTTTCCAATTTTTATTTTACCACTTTGTCGGCGTAATTGATATACATATTGGTACCAAATTTCAGCTGTCTAGTACTAACGGTCACAGAGATTAAGCGAGGACGGACAGACAGACAGACAGACAGACGGACAGACAGACATGGCGAAACTATAAGGGTTCCTAGTTGACTACGGAACCCTAAAAATGCAATTCGGAAAAATCTTCGAGACGTCATTCGGGAATTGTAGTTTGTACGGAATCTTCAGTACGCGAGTCCGACTCGCACTTGCCCAGTTTTTTTACAATACAGTTATGTTTTGTACATAGATTCTTTACATAAAAATACTTATTAAATTAGTAGCCAGTAAGGTAATTGCGAGACGCTAGTTTTCAACAAAACTTGCGATACTTTTAGTTTACTTTTGTAAAATAGTAATTTTACTAAGTGGTTCAATAACGTCTTTCAGCATAAAATTACACTCAGTAGTGGAAGTCTGCTTAGGACTCCTAAGCTGATTTCCATTTCTGAGTCTAATTTATAGACTCCTAAATTAGGATTCCATTAGTAAAGGGTACCAGGATCGCAGAATTTTAAAGAGGTAATCCAAAACTAATGTCGTACTAATTTTATAAAGGGGAAAGTTTGTGAGTGTGTGTTTGTATATTGCTATACTCCATCGGTATAGGTAGTTAACTAAAGATAAACAATCTTGATATGTCTTTTTATTTAAAACTAGCTTTGCCCGCGCAGCTTCGCTCCCGCTCTTCCTTACTCCACCCTACTCTACCCTACTATACCCTACTCTACCCTACTCTACCCTACTCTACCCTACTCTACTCTACCCTACTCTACCCTACTCTACTCTACCCTACCCTACTCTACTCTCCCCTACTCTACCCTCCTCTACCGTACTCTACCCTACCCTACTCTACCCTACTCTACCCTACTCTACCCTACTCTACCCTACCCTACTCTATCCTCCTCTACCTTACTCTACCCTACACTACCCTACTCTACCCTACTCTACCCTACACTACCCTAATTTTCATTTTTTTTTTCCATAAGAACCTTCTCCTCATAATAACGAACAAAACAAAAAAAAAAACCTAGCGAAATCGGTCCAGGCATTGTTGAGTTATGCGCTTACCAACACATTTTGCGATTCATTTTTATATTATAGACTAGCAGTGCCCTTGATTTCGTTCGCGTGGACTACATGATTTTGAATTTATTTTTTCTAAAATAAAAGTAGCCTATGTTACTCCTTATTACATCAGCTATCTGCCAAAAAAAGTCCCGTCAAAATCGGTCCAGCCATTTCGGACAAACAGACAGACAGACGGACAAAAATTAAAAAAAATATTTTGGTGTATGTACCGTATATACAAGGTGTAAGGGACAACCTTCCACAAATTTTTTTTCAGGAAACGAAAAAAAAATTCGGCGTCTCCATACAAACTGTCCAATCAAGTTTATCATTTTCTATGGTGAGGCGGATTTTTTTTTCGTTCCCTGAAAAAAATTTTCGTGGAAGGTTGTTCAGTTTCGTCTACTGAGCAAGCCCTTAAAGTTTGTGGAGGGCTGTCCCTTACACCTTGTATTTCATATGCATATTGTAGTAAAAAGCGGTTATTTCAATAGTACAAACAGACACTCCAATTTTATTTATATGTATAGAAGATATAGATTGTATATATAGATGTATAGATAAATCGTATAAAAGACATACAAAGATTATATAGATTTATTTAATTACCTAACATCGATTTAGGTACATACCTAATTGTAAACATTTTTAGATACATTTTTTCGATAAAAGACATATTAAGATTGTTTATAGTTACCTACCTAAACAGGTGGAGTATAGTAGTAGGAGACCATTGCCAGAAGGCATATTAAATTAAGAGACATTCTGCAACAATCTAAGATGCAAAAGTAAATTAATTCAGAATTATAAGGCTATTATTATTATGTTTGTTACTTCTTTACTGTCGAACGGCTGAACAAATATGGGTGAAATTTGGCAGGCGGGTAGGCGATATCTCGGAACATATGACTTTTTATTTCTTGGAAATCATCAAATAACTGCTGTAAAGGGACCCTGGGAATATTTTGATCCGGAGCGAGGAGGAGTGGCAGGCGGTCGCCGACTTCTGCGAAGCAGTAATGCTCGCAAAGGAGGAGGCCGACCGCATCAGGCAACGGCGCTCTCGCCGCCGCCAGGATTCCGATCCCGATTTCCAGCCACCGTAGGCGCGGACTTGTGGACAGTGGGCAATGGGTAGCTCGCTGTCCGGCCGTCCGGTAACTGTCCGGACCAAGCCCAAGTCGTCGACGGCGCGCACTGTTCCCGGGCGCCTCAAGGAGTTGTCAGCAACAGTAGGGGCCCAGCCGGGTCGAAGCCTACTGGGGCCAGGTTATCCGAAAGGGAACTCGAGCCCCGGTATGAAGGCTTGAATCAACGGGGTGGGTTTTTTAGTCAGTAAGAGTCTGACACTATCTCCCGCTCCGCCCAAGAGCGGGGGTTGTCATTGGATGATTTTCCCCACCAAAAATAAAAAATAGGTCCGGTAACTGTCCGGACCAAGCCCAAGTCGTCGACGGTAACTAGCCTCGAATCAATGTACAATTGCGCACTTACAGATGTTTTCTTAAAAAAATACTGAAGTGTTATAAATTCAACTCGGGCGAAGTTACCGGTAGAAGCTAATTTAAAAAATAATAGGCTTGCTCAGTAGACGAAACTGAACAACCTTCCACAATATTTTTTTTCTGGCAACGAAAAAATACATCGCCCTCTCCGTACTTGTCCCTCACACCCTGTATATAATTTTAAGATTTTGCTGTGAGTAAAATGTGTTCACTCGTGAATAAGGCCACGCATGACTGCTTCTCAAGAGTTTACGTCGTGGTGAGGAAGCTCAATGTGTACTTGCTCCAATATAATCGTAGGTACATAGGGTTTGGGGTTGCTCGAAAGTTACCGTGGCGCTGAAACGCTAAAGGCAACTGAAGCACAAAATAGATAGGTACAGAAGTCAATCTACATACAAAGCGCGCTCGAGCAACGCACACATAGACACCGCTCACGGGCACGATATCTCGGAGCACCTCGGCCCGCTCGTCGGACAGTTCCGGCTCAAACGCTCATTAGTGTGCGTCCACCGAGCGCAGGTATAAAAAGTGAAGTACATACATGAGATTGTCTTCTGTACCTATCTATTTTGTGATTGAAGGAACATAGATGAATTTTAGTCAGTAAAGCGAGACGAACCGAAACTTCTTCTGACTCCACCAAGAACGGGAGGAGTCATTTGATGATATTCGTACTGTAAATGGTAATAGGCTCGCATAAATTACATAGAGCTTTTTGTAACTGTGGGTGTGGCTCGAGTCATCGACGGCGTGTAGTGTTCCACAGGCAGTTCAAGAAGATGTCAGCAAAACCTTAGGGAGTCCACAAGGGTCAAAGCCTACTGGGTCAATGGGTTGTGCAAAAAAGGACGCCGAGTTCCGGTTTGAAGACAAAGATGGAACACAGGCATGGGTTTTAGTCAGTAAAAGACTGACACACAGTCAAAGTCTCCCGCTCCGCCCTAGAGCTGGTGATGGATAAGTCATCCAACCTAAAAAGATGGCTTTTAGTCAGTACATTTTGATTGATACTTCCTCTCGCTCTACCTAGAACGGGAGGAGTAATTTGATGATATCCTTACCGTAGATGGTAATAGGCGCACATAAGTTACATAGGACTTCAATGTAACACTGTGGGTGTACAACAAGTACACCTATTTACAATTTTTTAAGCGGAACACAGCCGTGTCCTCGTGGGGGCGATCGACGGCAACGATTTCTCGCGCCGGGCTTTGGTACAAGCCATGCTTCAGAGCGAGGAGGAATGGCAAGCGGTCACCCTCCTTCTGCGAAGCAGTAATGCTAGCGAAGGAGGCGGCCGCACGCGTGAGGGAACGAACTTCCTCACGCCCCAGCCGCCGGGACCCTGACTCGACACCCATACCAGTCACCGTATGCGTGGGCATGCAGACAGTGAACAATGAACAGCTCACCATCCGGCTGTCCAGTAACCGTCCGGACTATGCCTGAGTCGTATGGGGCGCATAGTGTTTCACCTAGCCGCAATGAAATGTCAGCAGAATCGCAGGGGCCCAGAAGAGCCGAAACCTACTGGGGCCATGGGTACGCTTCTGAAAGGAAAACTTGGGGTCCTGAAACGCAAAGCAAAAATCCACATAGGAGTGTTTAGTTAGTAAAAAAATGACTGATACTCCCTCTCGCTCCACCAAGAACGAGAAAAGAAATTTGATGATATCCATACCGTAGATGGTACTAGGCTCGCACAAATTACATAGGACTTCAATGTAACACTGTAGATGTACAACAAGTACCTACACCCATTTAGGTACCATTTACCAAGTTATTCTCATCCATATTTCTGTTCAAACATTCAAGAATAAATTATCCGCATGAAGTAACTCTGTAAAAGTGTGCCCCTTAATCTAACCGTTGTACCAGGAATATAGGATAGCGCGGAAATGTCGAGAAATATAAATTGGAAGTGATTTCAACGATCTCTTCAGTGTAAAAAGATCCTCTAAGGCTCTAATCATGGACACTGAGTGAGATGGAGATTGAAATACTTTTTTACATTTTAGATGAGCTTGTCGGGAAGGTAAAGACGTAATAGGTATTTGAGTGTTACAGGGAATCATTAGTTTAAAACAAAATTAAACTCATCATAAAAAAAATCACCCAGAAATCATCAGACTTTTACTGACTAAAACCCATCCCTATTCCTTTTTTGGCTTTATTCCCCGGGGTTTACCCAGTGGGTTTTGACCAAGCTGGGCCCCAACGATTTGCTGACATCTCCTCAAGGCTCACGTGGAACACTACGCGCCGTTGACGACATGGGCTCAGTCTGGACGGTTACCGGACGACCGGACGGTGTGCTACCCATTGCTCGCCGTCCGCAAGCCTACGCCTACGGTGGCTGGAAATCGGGATCTCGATGGCAGGGGTGTGAGGGAGGTTACCTCGCGCGTGCGGTCACCTCCTTTGCTAACATTACTGCTTCGCAGAAGGAAGCGATCGCCTGTCATTCTTCCTCGCTTCGGACTATGGCCTGTACCAGAGCCAGGCGCGAGAGGTTGTTGCCGCCGATGTGTGATGGTGTGTGTGTATGTTTGTTACTTCTTTACATTCATTCCCGATCAATCTTTCCCGATTCCCGATCGAACAATCCCGTCCTGACTGGCATCGGCCCTAGAGAGCCATGGGAATTTTGCCGACTTTTTTTTCATTACGCGGGAGACTCTGGTCCGCTGCGATTGACAAATTGTATATGGAAAAATACTACGATTTAGTACCTATTAAACCCATAATAGTCAACAAAACTAAACTCTGTTCGAAATAACATTAGACATTTATGAAAACCTTTTATTACTGTCCGTACAACCGATTTTGACTTTTATTACGTAGATGGCATGACACATAGTGGCTGCAATAAACAGTTGGTATTGTAACCACTTTTTTGCTTTTAATGCCATCCTTATGCCA
Source organism: Mythimna ferrago (assembly GCA_910589285.2). Classification (NCBI taxonomy): domain Eukaryota; kingdom Metazoa; phylum Arthropoda; class Insecta; order Lepidoptera; family Noctuidae; genus Mythimna; species Mythimna ferrago. The sequence continues at coordinate 21,108,679 of OU342696.1, forward strand.
ACGAAATAGAAGTTAAAATCAGTTGAACAGACAGTAAAAAGGGTTTCTTTAAATGACTAATCTTAACGCGAATAGGGTATAAACTTGTGTAGCAATTATTGTCAGTCTGAGTTAAACTAGCTTCTGACGTTTTATCATCCCAAGTGAACTTACTAGGAAGATTTACAGTGTTCTGTGTTTTAATTCAGCTTATAACCTATATCTGTGTCTAGTTTAATCAAAATCTGTTCAGCAGTTTAGATGTAAAAACGTAATAGACGCACTAGAAATTCTATGACATTGTCACTTTTCGACCCGAAATCAAACTCAAGTGTAGCTCAGCAGTATGTAGCATTTGTGACTACCAGACTACCGAGACTCTTTAGCAAATCGCGAAAATTCTTTCTACATTTTTTTAAGCTGATCAAGGGCTAATAAAACCTCAAAAAACTGAGTAAGTTCAGGGTTTCGTACAAACTTAGCTATGTATACATACTTACGTTCAATTCCCGGATGAAATCTCGAAGATTTTTACGAATCGCAAAAAAGTTATTTTTGTTTGTGACGTAACAACAAAACTGTTTTTATTAGCATTATCAGTATTTTTAATGTTCCCACAGCTGGGACTCAGACCTCCTCTCGATAAGAGGGAATAGGCCGTAATCCACCACGCGGGCCCATTGCGGGTTGGTTGATTCTTTCGAGGGTGCCGAATACCTATGTACCTATACAAGGTGTAAGGGACAGCCCTCCACAAACTTTAAGGGCTTGCTCAGTAGAGGAAACTGAACAACCTTCCACAACACTTTTTTTCAGGAAACGAAAAAAAAATCCGCCTCTCCATACAAAAATAAAGTTTGTGGAGGGCTGTCCCTTACACCTTTTATAGTTTTTTGCGACGTAAACCGCTGTATTTAAGTTTCATGTCGTTAACTTAGAAGTAGTTTGATTTTTTCACAGTTTTAAGGGACCGCAGATCTGAGTATATGGTTTTAATTTCAACTAGATACCTCCCACACATTCCCTAGATAAAGGGTCTTGACAGACAGAAAAACAAAGTGATCCTATAAGATATGGGTTCTGTTTTTCTGTTTTTGAGGCACAGAACCCTAAAAAGGAGCACTTTTATTTGTGGATTTGAAATAATTTGTATGTTAGTATATATGGGACTCATAAAAAGTAAGAGGTTTTATTTACCTAGAAGCAAGCGCCGCGATCCAAAAATGGCTCAAATACCCGACGTAAAGATGTGCCGTAAACAATTTAAAATAGAAATTCTTGGCATAAAGGTACTGACCGTAGGTCATGCATAATGTAGACCGCGATAAGTTTACCTATACCGGTGTTGAATCTGATAGTGATATCTAGAAAATGCCTTGATCGGTAAGAAAATGGATACCATGCAAAATGTAAATATTTAGCTTGTCTTTTTGTTTTAGTCTTCAATTTCAGCCATTTACGATCTAACTATTAGCTTTTTACTGCGTCTCTGTATTCTAACTTCAGAATGAAATTGAAAAAAAAAAAAATAATAAGTAAATGAAATAAATCTTCTTCTTCTTTTTTTAAAAAAAAAAATAAGTAATTGAAAAAAGAAAAACGAAAAAATTAATGAAACGAATGTGGATGATGTTGTTTGATGTGTGTAGCTTTCCATCAGTGAAAGAATTTACGAAATAAAAAAAATGTGTGCAACATGACAGAAGTGAAAACTTCATCAAGTCGACGTTAAAAAATCGTAATTTTTCGGATGTCGGCCGACTCCAGCCGATCTTACTTGGATGAGCGTTACATAGCCAAGCCGTCACGTTCGGCTGTCTCATACACACAAAATAAAATGGTCAGCTCGTCTATAGAAGTGTTATTTTATAAGAATATTATTTATTTTAAAATATTAAATTAGATCGGCTCCTAATATTTACAGTAAGCGCTTAACTACAAATCACTCATTTCTCTATATACTTACTAGCTTTTGCCCGCGCGGCTTCGCTCCCGCTCTTCCCTACTTCAGCCTACTATACCCTACTCTACCCTACTATACCCTACTCTACCCTACCCTACTCTACTCTACTCTACCCTACTCTACCCTACTCTACCCTACTCTACTCTACCCTACTCTACCTTCCTCTACCTTACTCTACCCTACTCTACCCTACACTACCCTACACTACCCTAATTTTCATTTTTTTTTAAGAGATTATAACCATAAGAACCTTCTCCTCATAATAACGAACACAACAAAAAAAAAAATTAGCGAAATCGGTCCAGGCGTTGTTGAGTTATGCGCTTACCAACACATTTTGCGATTCATTTTTATATTATAAATTATTATTGTCCAACATTTTAAAATACTAACAAGATTTTTTTTAAAAGAACAGCATCTGAATTGGTTATTAGCATTCCAAATATTGGTATGAGTAAGAGTGGGGGTGGAAATATGAAAATGATAACGTCACATTTCGTATACGTGCAATAATTGTGCATCCTTATTCTATTATTTGACAGTTTTGAAAAATTTCTACAATATTGAACGGATTTAAAAATGGTGAATAATAAAAACGCCCTAAAAAATTATGTTTGTTGTATCCCCTGGGGAATTATAAAACGAGCGACTAAAAAAAAACAGCGACTGATGAGATACTGTTTTAATAACTTGAGCGGTATGAATTTAAGTAAGCGACACATTAACTAAACTAACAACAAATATTGATTAACAATAAAATCCAGAACGAGCTTACTAAAAGTGGGTTATTGAAATCCTAGTTAAACGATTAAATTAGTATGTGAGCGACTAAAATAATAAGTGAGCGACTAGAAATAAAAATGAGGTTTTAAATAAGGAATTCACGCTAGCAAATGTTTTCATCATTCTCTAATTATCTAGTCGCAGGTAGATTCATCATTTGAACTGGGTGAAATAGGTTAGGTTAGGTTAGAACTGTGACCTACCGCGCGTGAGCCGAGTGAGCGAAGCGAGCGGTGCCGCGGCAGCGGCCGGCGAACGCTACGACCAAGTTGCTCGCAGATTTTATTTCACCATTTTTTAATTATACGGGTTTTCGCAATATCCGGATTATCAAATTACCTTGTGACATACATGATACATAAATATCGGTATTTAGGACATTCGATACTGTGTACATTCATATTTAGGACATTCGAAACACTTCATTTAAGATAAAATGCCGCTCAGTATAAATAAATCATTGGCCAAATCTGGAAAAAAATGCAGGACAAAACATTGACACTCAAACAAATATTAGGTCACTCAAATATTATGAAGCTTCTCATTTTGTATTTTAAGTAACTCAAATTAAAGTTTGTAAGTCGCTGTTCTATTGATTTCTCGTCACTCGCAGTCAGTCGCTCACTTATTATTTCTATAACCCAAAATAATTATTTTTGTCACTTAAAATTTTAATTTACAGTCACTCGTTTAAATACTACCCTATATTTTTTGTATTTATTGATATTGTGGTAACAGAAATACATCTGTGGTTTCAACTGTTTAACTGTCACGGATCATGAGATACAGCCTGGTGACGAATGAACAGACAGACAGACGGACGGACGGACAACGAAGTCTTAGTAATAGCTTCTCGTTTTACCCTTTGGTTACGGAACCCCAAAAATTGTTAACTACCCAATGATGAAATGCACTACATTCTAACTACTTATGCAATTTATTAAATTATCGAATTGCATTAAAAACCGTGCAACAAACTGCATTTTTAATTAAAACTAACTTTCCACCATAAATCAAGGTACCAGGGCACCATAACACGCAAGAGCTTATCTACCGAACAGCTGACGTACCGAAAGTACCGCGAATTTCATGTTACAGCGAAAACTTTCGGTGTCCGAAGTGCTTGCATTAGTTATGAGACTTTATCGACTGCCGATATCGAAGTCTCGAGGGAAATAGACGCTAGATAATATAATTCGTTGAGTTTGGAAATATGATGTTTTATTGAAAAGTTTCGTCTAGTAGGCAAAGATTTTTTAGGAGTTTTAGTGCGACATTGTGAAAAGAAACTTTGATTTTTATTGGTAAAGTATAATAAAAATCAATACACATAGAATAGCAGGACCAATATTGTTTTTAGCACCTACCAGTGTCATCGTATTTGTGGTTTTTATTACAGGTACCAAACGGGATAAAATTAATCATAATCGGACCACCACTGTAGCATAATCAGTCTTATAATACTTCTTTCAGATTTTTTTATAAAATCAAAAACATTTACCTCTTTATAATATTTGCTTAACCTGGTCGGTGCAGCGACGCTCTCTCATTGTGACAGATTATTTTCTGATACCAAATAGAAACACGTTGATAAACTTTCTGATCTACAAGCAAGCAGCCTTAGATATTTGAAAAAGTTTAACTGATAGAAATTACTATAGCTTGGCTCTAAAAGAAGTAGTACAAATAATGACATATTATTAATAGATGTGATTAGACGTGGTGTTAGTAACAAATTGTACAAACTTGACATATTAGGGCCCTTGCCCACGACATCTTTCTGTAGCGATGCTGTAGCGCGTTCGTATCGATACAATCACAATGCTGTAGCGCGTTGGCATTTTTTCTATAGCACTTGCAAATGCAACTAACGCGCGTTAATAGCGATGCAGTCGCGCGCTTACAAAACGCGTGACAGCATCGCTACAAAAAGATGTGTGGTGCCTTTAGGACATTGCTGGTCCGAATGTTCAACAGAGCCAACTTGACCTATTGAGACATTGAATAAAATATCAATAATTTTATCGATTCACACACACAACTGTCATCTAGAAATAATAACCCAGCCCGACTTCAACTATTTATACATTTGACCCCATCACTAGTATTGCACGCTCGTTGCTTGCAACTCACTTAAATTTAGCTCCGACCTACTGTCTATTTTAACCTGTGTTTCGGTCTAGACATAATAGCTTCGAAATAAATCTTTTTCCAAACTTTCTTAGCTCAAGTTAGGCTTGAGTTTTTTGAGGAAAATTGCGAAAACCAGGCCTGAAATGTTTTACGAGTAGGTCGATACTGAAATCAAAAAAGTTTTAGGACTTAGACTAGAAAGTTTATATGTAATGTTGCTTATTTTTAGGATTTCGTACCTTAAAAGGAAAAAACGGAACCCGTTATAGGATCGCCTTGTTGTCCATCCGTCTGTCTGTCACCCTTTATCTCAAGAACGCGTCGAGGTGTCGAGTTGAAATTTACACCATAATTATATTTAAGTCTGCGGTCCCTTCAAGCTGTGAAAAAATCAAACTACTAAGTTAACGCATAAAAAAGATACTGCCGTTTATATTGCAAAAAACGTACATTTCGATCCTCTCAAATGAATCAAAATTCATGAGGTACTTCCCACAGACCCAGAATCCTGAAGTTTGGCATAAAGCAAGGTCTTATAGCACAAGTATAGGAATAAATCTGAAAACAGCGTTGTTACTTACGTTACAAAAAAAAATGTTTTTGCTATTCGGAAAAATCTTCAAGACTCTATTCGGGAATTGTAGTTTCAGTGCATCAATCCGACTCGCACTTGCCCAGTTCAGTGAAGGTGTTCTGTGAGCTGAATTTATACTAAAGGGAGGTTACGTTTAGAATTTACACACCCCAGTGTTAAGAGTAGGGTTGAATCTTGTAAATCAGTTTTGACTAGGAATTATACATTATCTATATATGTATATAAAAATCAATGCCACTTTTCGTTGTAATTTTATAACTCAAGAACGGGCTTACCTATCCAAACCAAATGTTTAGGCTTTGTTCAGAATATTTAGTAGATGGTTTTTGTGAAGTTTGGTATAGTGTAGTAGGGTAGAGTAGGGTAGAGTAGGGTATAGTAGGGTAGAGTAGGGTAGAGAAGGGTATAGTAGGGTGAAGTAGGGAAGAGCGGGAGCGAAACCGCGCGGGCAAAAGCTAGTATTATATAATATACATATATTTTAGTGGAGCTCCCATATAACAAACGTGTTTTTTTGCCGTTTTTGGCTCGATATTAATAAAGACAACAGTTAGATGCTTGAAACATTCACAGAATCAGTGTAATTGGTTATTGATTTTATAATATTATAGTCAGTAATCAGTTACTCAAAAAGATTTATTATCAAGCTGCTTTTCGAAAATAAATAATTCACAACAAAACATTATTTTTCTCTTGACTCCTGGGTTCAATTTTGGAGCACTTCAGTTTACAGACTAGTTTTGGCCTGAGGAACATATATGTGCAACTGTGCATATGTGCAACTGTGCATTCTGGGCAGCACTTGGTCAAACTCCCATACAAAAATCGGCAATATCCTATAACTGAATATTCACTAAACAATTAGAACAAAAACACATTTAAGAGCGGCTCCTTATATAACAGACGTGATTTTTTTTGCTCGATTAATATTATAGTACGGAACCCTTCATGTGCGAGTCCAACTCGCACTTGGCCAGTTTTGTTAGATGTTGACTTAGCTAGTTATGTTAGGGCCTGTGCGCAACATGATTTTTAAACGCGCCGTTGACGCGCGTTTGTTGCGATACAGACGTGATACGCACGCGAGTCAGACGCAGCCTGTACACCTGTATAAATTCAAATACGCGTTTGAATCGATACAGACGCGCGTGTGTTTCGCTACAAATGCGCTCTTTATTCGAATAATCTGGCAATCAAAAATGAATTTCACAATATTGGCCGAATTTAAATTTCAGTTTTGAAGTTTTCTGCGTCGAAAGACTCAATTTTTTGTGTTCCAAAGACGTGCGAGGCACCAAATTGTTCGATTGCAACTAGCGTAGATTCACACCTCCTCCATTGTGGGGGTAACCCCGACCGTAGGGAAGGCGCGCGCGCTATCGTTATTTTTTTATTATTGATAGGCTTGCGTTTGACTACCATCTCACCTGATGGTAAGCGATGATGTGGTCGACGATGGAGCACGCTTGCCTGGAAGTAACCTATTCACTCTTGACTTAAAGACCCCTAAGTTGTAACTATCAGGAAACATAGACCGTCGGACCGGTGTAACGCGCGTGTGTATCATTACAAAAGACAAAAAATTGCTCTGCCCTGTGTTCAAAGAGTTTAGACGTCATTGGGTAATGTACTCTACTCTGGCATTTTTTAACTAACGCGAACGAGTTCAACTGTCAATGTCAAGCATTTTGGTCAAGAGCGCTGCTTGTCAAGAGTTAGTTGGGTTAACTCTAGGGTAGTTACTCGAGTTATAAAAGAACGACCCTGGGTTGCAACTCTACATTACTCTGGTTATTTTTGAACGTACGGCTGTAGGGTAAAAACGCGCCGTCGACGCTCGTTTTTAAAACGCGCGTCAACAGCGCGTTTAAAAAACTTGGTGTGCACAGGCCCTTAGATGTGCGGTCAAGCCACGGTGTAGCGGGTTGTAAGAAGTGCGTGACGCGAGCAGGTCCGCGTGGGCTGTTACATAAGGAACCATTACGAACACGGAATATCGAGCACGAGGTACCCTCGTTCATTGGCTTTACTGTGGGTATTGAATGTTGAGTGATTTAAAAATGTTCAAATCACATCATTTATTTGCCTAATCTAAGGAATTAACACAGGTAGACAGATATGTTACAAATATTATATAGAAAAACACTGTATTATTACCTAATAAGGTGTGTAATGGTATTAGTTATTACTGTTAATCAAAACATCAGTTATAGTCATACGACTTGGAAATTTTTAAAAGAATTAAAAAATCTGTTATATACTCGTATTTACTCGTACATACAATATTTTTTATAAGATTCTATTATTAAACAATGATCATCTCTTTGCATGTTTGATTGTTAAACCAGCGTTGACGACATAATCGTACGATTTCAAGAATTTGATTATTTCATTAGATTACCCAAGTCGTTTGACTTTTTAACCGACTGCCAAAAAAAGGAGGAGGTTCTCAATTCGGTTGTATTTTATTTACTTTTATTTTTTATGTTTGTTACCTCAGAACCTCAGAACCGTCGTTTATGGACCGATTTGCAAATTTTTTTTTCCCCTTACATGATATGCTTCCAGAGAGAGAGTAGATTGGTCCCATTTTTTTCAAAATCCAGTTCTGATGATGGGATCCATGAGGAATCGAGAGAACTCCTCAAATATTATAGGCAACCATATATTTATTTTAGTATTTTCATTGAGGACTTTACAGTCAAAAAGTGACATTTTCAGTTAAAAAGTGGCATTTGATGAAGTGGAACTGGTGAAGAAGACCAGAAATGGCCAACGGAACTTCATACTCAAACAGATATCACAATAAACATAGTTAAGCGACTATAACAATACAAATTAATAATAATAATAATAATGATTTATTTAAAAACCCAACTTTTGGTCCACATTTTATGTTAGTAACACTTATTTCTATGTTAGTTCAAAGTTCACAACATATTTATAGTTTCATTAAAATTATATTGCATACGAGTATAAAATCCAATTACACAAAAAAAAAAACACTAGATCAAAATGTCATAAATTACAATTACAATGTCAGTTAAATATTAAAATGATCAAAGAAGAACGGTCACGTCCCATATAAAAAAAACCCAGACCCGACAGAAAAGTGACATATCTCAGTTTTTTTGTTATTATTTATATAATCATATTATATAGTTTTTATATTCGAAATCTATGGCTAACACCAAAATATTGCCTTATGTTTTTGTTCAGGCTTTACACTAAAAAAATACAAAATGCCTACTTATCTACACAATTCGTAATGTATGTAACTAAATGACGATAAATAGTTATGGGATGTATCCAGGAGACCTGGAGATACAGCTGTATTATATAATTTTTGAACTCCGAGTACAACATTCAACTTAGGATTTTTTTTTTTTAAGGTGGTTTAAAATCATCTAATGACATCTCTCGCCCTTGGGTGGAGCGAGAGGGCGTGTCAGACTCTTACTGACTAAAAAATTCCACCCCGTTCCTTTTTGCCTCTGGTACTGGGGTCAGAGCATGCCCTTCTGGATTCGCCCTCAACTTAGGATTAATTAAAATCGTCATATTCGATGATTCAGATTGGATTATTCCACTAATTCGTTGACGCCAGTTCGAGCTTATATCGGTGATTAGAGAACTAAAAAGTTCATTAATCACCGTTACGATAACAGGTATTCGTATTTTTATTACATTATTTTTTTTTTTTTTAATACATCCCATAACTACTTACTTTTCTACGTCATTTAGTTACATATATTTACGAATTGTGTAGATAAGTAGGCATTTTGTACTTTTTTAGTGTAAAGCCTGAACAAAAACATAAGGCAATATTTTGGTGTTAGCCATTGATTTCGAATATAAAAACTATATAATATGATTATATAAATAAGAACAAAAAAACTGAGGTATGTTACTTTTCTGTCGGGTCTGGGTTTTTTTTGCCTGTTCTTCTTTAAAATTTAAAATTAATGAATAGTTCTGAATAGTTATGTTGAAAATGGTACCATCGAAGTGATCTGATGATGATGATGGAGCCGGAAAAGCCTTGTTTGTTTCCTATATAACACCGACTTCCGAAATTAAAGCTATTTCCATAAGTAATTTTATAAGTTCCTTTTCCATAGTTCGATGTGTCAAATACCATCCGCGTACAAACTAACTTTTCTGTCTGAAATGACAACCCCACAGAAAATGAGAGCAAGGTTGAAAGAGTACCCTTCATGTCGTGTGGCCCACTTACTGTCGCCGACAAACGTTGATCATTGTACTTCCTCACATCTCTGCGACCCTAGTAAGGATCAGGCTGTTTACAGCAAAAACATTTTCACACACTTTACTAATTTATTTATTTACTTCTTTTGAGAGCAGGGGTGGCCCTGACTTACGAGTTGTAGGTCGCGGGTTCAAACCCAGTCAGGCACATTACTTTGTGTAATTTATTTCATCGCTACTGCTCTCAAAACGGTGAAGGAAAACATCGTGAGGAAACCGGAATGTCCTAGAACCAAAAATTCCAAGACATGTGACATTCATCAACCCGCACTGGGACCGCGTGGTGGATTACGGTCCATTCTCTCTCCTAGAGAGGAGGCCTGAGTCCCAGCAGAGGTGACATTAAAAAGGCTGATTATGATGATGATTTACTTCTTTAATGTACTAACTTCTAACAGCGGATCTGCCCGCGTGAAAACAGGTTTCTCGTAGAATAAAGATATAAAACGTGTTTATTCTGCCTGAATAGACACACAATAAATTAAAAAAGATAAACACTAAAACAAACAAAAACCAATTTCACTATCAGGCCATGTGTGTACCGGCATTAACTATGACTGTTACACCATAGACAAAACAGAACACAGTTGTCTAGCTTGTCTATTGTACCTCTGACACTGACTGACAATGACGGCGTAACAAAATGAACAATACTTATCATATTATGATATGTAATGTACTGCTGGGGAAATCCAATTTGGTAAACCAGGCATACATGCCCCAGTCGGTAATATGCCCCTCTAGGAAAACTAAGACACGCATTTAAAAAGTGCTTATTTGAGCCGATCTGAAACTATGCAACTAAAGTCTGTCTTAAAAATTAACGACTTGGGTAATTATTAGGGTAAAATGAAATCTGATGTAGTCAACACTGGTTGAATAATCAAGGTTGATTAAGAGATCTTGATCATTGTTCACTAATAGAACCTTATACAAGGTGCAGTTTTAAAACTGCACAATATTTCAGGAACAGTAATAAAACTCATAAATAATCATATAAAAAAACGATACCTGGTCAATAATCAGTAATACTTGTTATTTAATTTTTTAATTACTCTAAACTAAATCGATTGATCGATGGCCGCGGGGGCGTGGCTAGGGTGTGGCGTGCGGGATGATGATTGGATGATACATTATTTATGAAACTATCGTTGCGAGTTAGTGTGTGTGAAAACGACCTTTATTGTTTCGTGTTTGTGTATGTGAAAAAAAGCGCGGTTATAAAAAAAAAATTACCTACTTATTTTATTATTGATTCGGGTCGAGAATCACTAACATAATTACCTCCTGAAATATTTTGCAGCTTCAAAACGACACCTTGTATAAAATATCGAATATAAGTATTTTTTAAATGATTTAATATTATTAGGGGACTTTTTGACAATAAAAAATGCAAAATATTTACGTTTAGAATATATACCTATTTCAGTCTCTTTAATAATATTCATATTACAAAAGTAGGATACATTTGCAACGATATAGTAGTGTCATAAGTAAGTATAAAATAATAACATAAATCTAGAATCGCAGGAGAAATCTGATTCTAAATATTCTACTCCGCTTATTGGTTCATCATCACTAGCCTTAATACGATCAACATCTGTTATAGAACTATCATCATCTCGAGAAACAAGTGAATGACAACTAAAATTCGTGTTGCCAACAACAGATTTTTAATATCAGTTAAAAATCTCCAAGTTTTTTTATTTTGTTTTTATTAATTGAGATAAACTAGTGCTTGACTGCGATCCCACCTGATGGTAAGTAGCGATGCAATCTTTGATGGTGAGGCGCACTAGTTTATTAAGAGCCTATTCACTCTAGCCTTGAAGACACCCAAATTATAATCGGACGGGAAGACCGCAGCAGGCAAACTGTTCCAGTCCTTCGACGTACGCGGTATAAACGACGAGGCGAAACGCTTAGTCCGGACCGTAGAGGTTTCAACAACGTAAGGGTGAATATTCGCCGTACGTCGGGTTGTCCGATAATAGAATTGCGATGGTGGAATCAAGTCATGCAATTCCTACGCACACTCTCCAAAATACATCCTGTAAAAAAGTTGTTTGACTTTTAAGACAGTGTCTAGCGTTGTATAATTAATGTAATTATAAATGCATGTCTTAGTTTTGCAAGTGGGGCACGTTGGCTATTGAGGCACGTATGCCTGGTCTACTCTATAATTATTCCAACAATTTAAATCTTACAGAACATAGAAACAAAATCATTTTCTAAAACAATAGCTGTAAATTAATTCTGTTTAACCACTTGGCATTAAGCACAGCTGTGCCCAGTGTTTCGGGCTAAATCTCTAAATTCTCTAACTAAAAAGTAAGGTTGCCCTTTGCCATTAAGAATATATTTTTGGGCAAAATTGCTTTGCCCGAGGCAGCCCCCGCTCAGGCAATAATTGAAAAGGATTAAGGTGTTTTAGTGAAGTAGGTAGGTAGCGGGCAAAGATATATTTTTAATGGAATACTTTCTGCCTTCAATCAAAATTGCTGAGAGATAGGTATTCGCATTTCTCAGTGAATGTATTGACACGATAACAAAGTACCTTTGCCTGGAAGCGACATGTACGTACAGTGGGTGGCACAGGCTGCTTATAGGTACCTACGTACAGGGGAAAATTTCAAATAATTTAAAAACCCATTATATTTTTTTAAATAGATTTTTTAAATTATTATTGATAGGCTCGCGTTTGACCACCATCTCACCTGATGGTAAGCGATGATGTGGCCGACGATGGAACACGCTTGCCTAGAAGTAACTTATTCACTCTTGACCCCTAGGTTGTATAGATAGATAGATATCTTTCTAGCTATCTAATCTATACCATAAAAAAAAAAAAAACAATATTATTTATAAAGTACGAATCGTGCTCTTTTATTTTCGTATGTGTTTTTGAATTAGTTTTCTTTTGTTATTTGGTGTACAATAAAGTATACAAGGTGCAGTTTTAAAACTGCACAATATTTCAGGAGGTTGTAATAAAACTCATAAATAATCATGTAAAAAAACGATACCTGGTCAATAATCAGTAATACTTGTTATTTAATTTTTTAATTACACTAAACTAAATCGATTGATCGATGGCCGCGGGGGCGTGGCTAGGGTGTGGCGTGCGGGATGATGATTGGATGATACATTATTTATGAAACTATCGTTGCGAGTTAGTGTGTGTGAAAACGCCCTTTATTGTTCCGTGTTTGTGTGTGTGAAAAAAAGAGCGGTTATAAAAAAAAAAAAATTACCTACTTATTTTATTATTGATTCGGGTCGAGAATCACTAACATAATTACCTCCTGAAATATTTTGCAGCTTCAAAACGACACCTTGTATAATAAATATACTTTATTGTACCGTATATTATCCGTAGGGGAACCATGATTACAGGCAAGACAGGCCTGTTGGTCTAGTGGTTAGTGACCCTGACTGCTATGCCGGAGGTCGAGGGTTCGATTCCCACCCAGGACAAATGTTTGTGTGATGAGCACGATCATTTGTTCTGTGTCTGGGTGTAATTTATCTATAATATGTATGTATTTAGAAATATATAAGTATGTTTATCAGTTGTCTAGTACCCATAACACAAGCTCTGCTTAGTTTGGGACTAGACGGCGTTGTGTGATAGTTGTGGAATAAAAAAAAAAAGCAAGGCACAGAGCTTGCCGAACAGATGTCGATGGGGCCGAAATATTCTGGAGTGGCGATCACGTACCGGAAGACGCAGCGTTGGAATGCCTCCCACAAGGTGGACTGAAGACCTGGTGAGGGTCGCGGGAATCCGATGCATGATAATTTTTTGTGAAGGCAGAGACTCAGGGTACCGCAGCTGTCCTCTTGGAGCGTGAACGCCTTCACAGTTCATAAGATGTAATTTAAAAACTAATTCAGTCGATTGTTCCACGCGCGCCTCAAGGAGTTGTCAGCAACCGTAGAGGCCCAGCAGGGTTGAAGCCTACTGGGACCAAGGGTCTGCTTCTGAAAGGAAGGCTCGGCCCTGGTATAAAATGCAACGACGGAACAGGGTGGGTTTTTAGTCAGTAAAAGTCTGACACTATCTCCCGCTCCGCCCAAGGGCAGGGGATGTCATCTGGATGATTGGTACCCACCTAAAAAAAACCTTGAGCAGGTACGGCTCCACAGTTTATGAGATGTAATTTAATAACGAATTCAGTTATACCTCTGCCTACCCTTTTGTATCGTATAGACGTCACTTAACGATTCATTAGCTATCTTTACTTACACCGTTATACATCCGACCTTCATTTCTTTTAATCAGGTCAAGGATGTACTCTCAATAGAGAGAGCTGGAAGGTGCAACCACGAGAGCGCCACTCTTGAGCGTGCTCAGTATGAACAGTAAAAATAGAAATGGAACCCATTTGACGGGGTTGGGGAATGTGGAACCCTTACTTTGTGAAATTAATTGTTTTTCAACCTCTTAAATTCTAAGTTACAAAGTACTAGTATTTACCCGCAACTTGGCTGGTGTGATTGTCGGAGATTATACCAAAAGAACGTTCGTACTGCTGGAAAATAGAAAGTACTCATCTGATAGAATGTTATTATAATAAGGTTATCTCAACTCAGGTCCCCAAGATACAGGTTCTACCTACTTTGGGGACCACCATCCAATTATTCTATATTTATTTTTTAATTATTATGTAATAGTTTTAAGGTATTTTTTCTTTATTGTAACAATGAAAAGAAAAAACATTATTCTTCTTATATTATGTCTAATCCAGGGCATAGTCTATCTATGTATCGATTAACTGTTAAAGCGTCATTGAATAATAAATATCTAGACTTTTTTAATTGATGGTAAACTACTAGTTCCTGCCTGTTCCAGCGACTTTGCCTGTGGTAAAGTACAAAATTAATCCAAAGGATTATATTCGTACTCCCGCGATAAATAATATACCCTATTAGCTATTCCTAGACGTAGTCTACTGTTTGCCAAATTTCATCAAAATCTATTCAGCCGTTTGAGCGTGAAGTAATAATAAACATGAATATGTTTATTATTACACGAATGTGTGGTATATAAAATAGACGAATAAAATTAATTATAGAAGATGAAGCCTGGTTAGGTACTTAAAGTGTTGAGTTTCGATGCTTATTCTCTGAGTAATAATTACTATATAGAAAATAAACACGGGTTCAAACAAATACCAGTGGTATTAGGTGAGTGGTATTAAAACGGAATAAATCGAAATTTTTAGTAACTTTATCCTTAAAAAAATAAAAATCTTTAAAAAAATTGCGTCAAAAAATGAAGAAGTGCACACGTCATTTGAAAATGGCAATGTCGTATCTATTACAAATTGATCTTTGTACTACTGTAGAAACTTATTTTTTGTAGACCTAAAAGTAATAACTGTCATATATCTAGTATACAGGGTTATTTGTAAAACACTAACAACTTTGCAGGACTGTATTACTAACATCATAAACAACAACTTTTGTTTTAAGACTTTTTACTGAAAATAATTTATTTACCAAAAACAAACCTTCAAGATTGCGTTGTTCTATCTAACACATTTCAACTCTGTATTTTGCTATACCTAGCTACGTCTGTATTTACGCGACGCAATTTAATGTAAGCGCATCAAGCACCCCCGATACCGGCTTTTTTTTTCCGATGGGAAAAATCATCCAATGACAACCCCCGGTTTTGGGAGGAGCGGGAGATAGTGTCAAACTCTTACTGACTAAAAAACCCATCCCGTTCCTTCAAGCCTTCATACCGGGGCTCGAGCGCCCTTTCGGATAACCCTGGCCCCAGTAAGCTACGACACGGCTAGGCCCCTGCTGTTGCTGACTACTCCTTGAGGCGCGCGGGAACAGAGCGCGCCGTCGACGACTTGGGCTGGGGTCCCCTCCGTTATTGTACTATCGCTTGCTTCACATAGACTTCGCAATATTTAGAAGGCTCAATTTAATTTTTTTTTTATTTTTGTACGAAAATCAGATGAATTAAAATATGATACATTTTTAAAATTCATGGATCCAAAGTTAAGTTTAAGATGTTAGTACCATAGTCCTGAGACGTTACCAGTTTTTACATATAACCCTGCATACTGATTAAACCTATATAATATTCTCTGCCTTTTAATTTGCATTACAAATACATTTTATTACGCAAAAGTGAATATATCCAAAACAGCCCCTAACAGTCCAATTATATTTAATCCAATTTGTGCGTACATTGCTCAAATTACACGCTGTTCGTCATTATGTGCTCCTAGTACATACATACGTATAATGAAAATGTCCCAACGGACGGACGGACGTCGCATTTAGAAGCCAATTAAGTATAATTAAAATATTGTCTGGTAATCTTGTAATGGAGCATTTGACAGAAGGTTTTTGGCCGTGGAGGTCATCGGGTTTAATTTTTGTTGATTTTTCATGCATTATTAAGTGGAAGTACTCTGGTTTAAGCGAGTTATTTAGCTAATTGTTGGGCCATTAACCGAATAACTTTTTTTTAATGTGGGAAATCGTCAAGTGACCCGTCCCGCTCCAAGCGGTGCGAGAGGAAGAGTCAGATTTTACTAACCAAAATCATCTATGTTCCTTTATTTGCCATTTGCTTTCCAGGACCACGGTAACCCTTTCGAATAAACCTGCTGCCCTAGTACCTATTTGACAGAAGGATTTTGACCGTGAAGGTTACCGGGTTTCATTTTTGTTGAATTTTCCTTTAATATAACATCATTGTTTCATTCATTATTATGAGGTAGTACTGTGGTTTAACTGAGTTATTTAGCTAATTGTTAGGCCGTTAACCGAATAACCTTTTTTAAATGAAATTATCAAGTAACACGAGTGTCAGGTTTTTATTAACTAAAACCTTCTCTGTTCCTCCCTCTCCAGGCGGCGCGAGAGGGAGTGTCAGATTTTTGTGATAAACACCCATCTGTCTTTCTTTATTTGCCCTTTACGTTCTGGGCTCTACAGTGTACCACTTTCGAAGAATCCTGAAACCCTGGTAACTATTACTTTCATGCATTATTAAATGTAAGCACTGTTTTTAACAGAGTTATTTAGCGGTTGGGCCTTTAGTCGACTTCCTTTTTTTCAGGTGGGAAATACTCAAGGAACCCTGTCCCGCTCCGGGTGGCGTGAGGAGTGCGAGATTTTTACTAACCAAAACCATCTAAGTTCCTTTATTTGCTATTTAATTTGCTTTCCAGGACCACGGTAACAATTTCGAATAATCTTGTTGCCCTAGTATTTGACTGAAGGTTTTTGGCCGTGGAGGTCATCGGGTTTAATTTTTGTTGATTTTTCATGCATTATTAAGTGGAAATACTGTCGTTTAACCGAGTTATTTAACTAATTGCTAGGCCGTTAACCGAATAACTACTTTTAATGAAATTATCAAGTAACACGTCCAGAGTGTCAGGTTTTTATTAACTAAAACCATCTCTGCTCCTTTTTTACCCTTTATCATTTTCTAACAATCCTAAAACCCTGAAACTATTAATTTCAATTCCTTTTATTCAATTTTGCTTTATTCTATGCATGCCATGCTTATGTGATGGAGATATGTACCTATGCAGTAAATATAAATTGGCACTATATTTTTCAATACACTTAGGTACTCGAAAACTCGCTCTTATCCCACCGCTTTTACGCACGCAATTGGCTGTTTTCAGCACTGATGCAGAAAAGTGCGCGTACACGCTCCTGCCACAATTTTATTGTGCATTATAATTATAATGTATCATTAGTTACATTCCTATTCCTATCGCTATAAGGCACATAATTTACTATTTTCCGCATAAACACGGAGAAGTGCTCAAGCTAGTCCCCCCTACTATGGATTTTATTTATCGTATCAGGCTGGATGCTAAGCGGACCCTACAAATAGCGCAACAGCTCATTTGTTGGTTTGATTGTTAAAATGAAGAGCTTGGTAATCATCATCATCATTTCAGCTGAAAGACGTTCACTGTTTGACATAGGCCTCCCCAAAGTGTCGCCACAATGAACGGAACTATGCGTCTCGCATCCCATCCATCGGATTCCCGCAACCCCTACCAGGTCATCGGTCCACCTTGTAGGAGGCTTTCCAACGCTGAGCTTAGTAATATGTACATACATGTCATATTAGTGTGATAATACATTTTGATTATTATTATTTTATTTATTATATTATTTTTATTGTTGAGCTCGCCTTTGTATATAAACTGTGTGTAATTTTGTATCATTATTTATATTATGTTATGTTTTGTGTACAGTAAAAAAATAATAATTTTGATGTGTAAAATATCTTCACCAGCCTCACATAATCAAGTCTCATTACCAGGACATCAAACTCTGCAAGAGATTAGATTCTTCGCCTGCCATTAATAAAAAGCCGATGAAGCGCTGAGAGCGGTGCTTAATTGACTTCGTTTTAACAAATTGGATCAGGAACACCGCCTGTCGATTGGCTGATTGTTTTAGTGTTGTCTTAGATTTATTTTCGCTTCTTCTCGATCGGTTTATTTATGTCTTACTTAATTAAGACTTCATAGAAAAGTAACACCCGCTGTATTTTTTTTTTTTAATGTTTTCGCAGATTCGAGCTTTGATACGAAAGACGTAGATATAACCGGGTATTATCAGATATAGTAGTACTTGTACCTTTCATTTTGACTCGAATTTTCGGATCAACGAGATGCGTTACCTAATATAAAAGAGAGGCTCATTATACATAAGATCCAAAAAAAAAAAAAAATCAGCCATCTCGGATTATTACGTGATAATTCATGTAAAATAAAATTACAAAACCGCTAATGTAACAATCATACCAGTAACGAAAATAATAGCGACAACTGTCTTATTATCAAAGTGAACACAGCGACAACTTATTAGTTTGCACACACGAACTTTCGTCACGAATTACTTCAAACTTAAACTATAAATATTTTTTTGTTCACACAGCCCTACGTGGGCACTTACAAAACGTCAGAAGCTAGTGCACAGTTCCAATTAATCGTTTCCTATGGAGAAGATTCGAATTGTAAGTACCGTAGTACCGTGTTGTTCGGTGTTGTACGTTCGTTCGTTTTTACATGTTATGTTTCTGCACCACCCCAAGGTCGACTGGTCTGTCCGGCCGTCCGGTAACTGTCCGGACCAAGCCCAAGTCGTCAACGGCGTGCACTGTTGCCGCGCGCCTCAAGGAGTTGTCAGCAACAGCAGGGACCCAGCCGGGTCGAAGCCTACTGGGGCCAGGGTTATCCGAAAGGGCGCTCGAGCCCCGGCATGAAGGTTAGAAGGAACGGGGTGGGTCTTTTAGTCTGTAAGAGTCTGACACTATTTCCCGCTCCGCCCAAGAGCGGGGGATGTCATTGGATGATTTTTTCCCACCATAAAAAAAAAGGTCGACTGGTAGAAAATGTCAAGTCATCGATGGAGTGTTCCATGCGCGCCTTAAGGAGATGTCAGCAAACCGTGGGGGCCCAGCGGGGTCGAAGCCTTAAGGTCAAGGATTTGCTTCTGAAAGGAAGATTCGGCCCCGGTACGAAAGGCAACGAAGGAACAGGAGTAGGTTTTAGTCAGTAAAAGTCTGACACGCCCGGAGATGTCATTGGATGATTTCCCACTTTAAAAAAAATGGTTATTTTCTTTGTGCGAATACAGGCAAATGTGGTCCCAGCATTAGATTAATTCTTGAAATAAACCAAACGTTTTGCTAGTAACATAAGCATAATTCTATAATTTTCCACCTCATTCAATCTAACCCAATTCTAGTGTAAAATAAACTAACGTAGCAGTTAGTAAGTGGCGGCTAACTCAAGTTTACAGCGCGCTCGCCAGTAAACCCAATAAACATAGTCAGCACGCAACGCTAATGTTAGCTTTTACTTTAAAACGACTTATGAACTGACGCTTTGACACGAAACGCAACAATTGAATGGAAATTGTAAAGCCGCGTATAGATATCGCGAGGCTTGCGTCGCGAATGGCTCGTCACGCATGCCTCAACCTAAGGCATACGACGGTACATTTATGCGTGCGTCCCGAACGACACATGCTCAAGCTGAGCACGCAAACCACCACGCACGGTGTTCGTCAGTAGAAAACACAAACAACACTTGTCCGTCCACACGGAGCGTATAGCTCGTACTGAGGCGGCGTTTGCAACGATCGTATGCTCACTGTGAGCACATAATATATCCACACAGCCGGAATCATGCGAGACGAACAATTCGCGACGCACGCCTCGCAATGTCTGTACGCGACTTAATGTAGTTATCACGCTTTTTTAAAAGAGTTACTATGGAGCTTCTTGCCGGTTCTTCTTCTTAGGAAATGACTAATTGGAACCGTGCACTAGTTTCTGACGATAAATATGTCGCAGCCATCTCGTTAAATTAGCCATCTAATTGGACGCCTAAGGTGTTCGTAAAACGCCGGCATCCAATTGGATGCCTAGGCCGATAATTGTTTGGACTACTCAACGTTTAACAGCTTGGCGTATTGAAAGTTAGCCCTTTCGAAATGATTGATCAAGACTCAGCCAAGTGATTCAAATTTAGTTCCGCTATTTATTAATTTAAAGATATTTCACTATTACTTGGTGGACACTATTACTAAAAAGTAGTTTCATATAATTTATAAACTCATCACTCTACTAAACTAAATGATTACACAACAATCAGCCATCTGGTTAAACGTTGCGGACAACGACATAGCTAAATGTTCCTCAGTCATTTCATTGGATGCCGGCGTTTTACGAACGCCCTAGGCGTCCAATTGGATGGCTAATTTAACTAGATGGCTGCAACATATATATGGTCATGTAGGGGACCTTTTCCTACGTAATATTATAAACGCAAAAGTGTGTATGTATAAATGTTTGTTACTCTTTCAAGCGAAATCTACTAAATAGTTTTAATAAAATTTTACAATAATATAGCTAACTAGCTTTTGCCAGCGGCTTCGCCCGCGTACATAAAATATAGCCTATGTCACTCAGGAATAAAGTAACTTTCTATCGGTGAAAAAATTTTAGCCATCGGACCAGTACTTTCAGAGATTACCTCTTACAAACATAAAAAAAAAACTTTTCCTTTTTCTTTATAATATTGTGTTGATGTAGATATAGATACACCAAAATAATGCATATGCTATGATTTATAAAGATATTGTAAGCTAATCAAGTACAGTAGGCACAACGGATCTTGAGCGCTCGGCTTCAGAGTGGGGATCGCTTTGCGCATTCCTTACATTGGCGAGCCAATCGTCTTCGTTGTTAGATACATGCAGCAACGCAGGGAAGGAATGAGGAGTGATGTCTATGACGCGATGGCGCGGCCAGCCAATCACTGACACTCCCCGCCCCCGCGTCTCACTTCGCACCTCTAAAGAGACCGAATATTTGACTTCTGCGCAACCGCTCAAGATCCGTTGTGCCTACTGTACTATAGTTTTTTTATCTTATGATGAGTTCCCTGACAGTTCTTGTCTGACAATAATAGTGATGTGACCTAACAAATTTTAATCGATTTTTTACAATAACGAATCAGTTGGCTAAGAAAATGGAATCGGATTACCGATTTTAGATTTATGGATGAAAAATGTGAAAGTTTGTATGTTTGTTACTCTTTCACGCAAGAACTAGTCTACGGATTTTGATGAAATTTTATAGTAAACCAAAAAACCTGACAAAAACTAAAAACCTGAAATAGCGCGGGCGAAACCGCGGGGGATGGCTAGTGGTAAATAAAATGCAGTCTGTTTAAAATAATAATTTATTTATTATTCACTGTCAGAACTTGACTCTTTATTTGAACTCATATCCATATATCGGAATCGGAATCTTCTCCAACCGCGATGATTAATTATTGGTCCCTAATTCGGTCGATCCGGATATATTTATTCCAGTCCTCTGTTATAGTTTTTTGAGTTTTTTCTATTACTTTTTTCCAATTTTCTGCTGTTACATGCGATTACAAGATGGCCGCTCCGATTTTGTCGATTAGTGTGTCGTCGAGTAGTGTCAATCTCTATTGGCTGAAGTTTCGTTTAACGCATTACACATTTTTAAGTTCTATACTTTTTTATTTTATTTACTTAATTTAGTAACATTTAATTATAACCACAATAATTTACTTAGTAATTTACGAAAGACAATATTTTTTTTTATCATTTCATTTTTTTTTTTGCAAGTTTATTTTTTAGTAATTTAAAGTAGTATGCGTGCCACGGAAAAAAATGAACTGTCAGGGAACTCATCATAGGGCAAAAAAGGTATAATACTGCGCAAACAAAGTCGCGGGTACTAGGTATTGTAGAATAAAAACATTTTGAATTTAATTGAGGTTTTTTTATGGGTATCATCAAATGGGGAAATCATCAAGTAACTTTTCTCGCTCTGAGGGGCCTCCCTCAAAATCAGCAAGGGACCAAAAATTACAAACATTTTTATTTCACATAGGCCATAGTCATAGAGGATTTATAAAACATCAGAAACTAGTACACGATTCCATTTGGTCCTGTCGTTTCCTATGGAGAAGAACTGGCAAGAAACATCATTGCTACAATGAAAAAAAAAGATTTTACAATATTTGAGATCAATTTTGAGGGAAACATCTATACCAAGGTATTGTTTCAAAAGTTTCGTACGTCCAAAAAAAACCTGCTATCCGATCAAGTCCCAATAGAGTTCATAACTGTCACTGTGACCCTATTTATTTAGAAGGGAAGGTTAAATTGATCTCGGGTAATAAATTCAGACTAACTGTTACGTAATCCCGATTTACGAAGATTTATGTTTTACTCCTGGGAAGATTGGCTGTATCTGTGCGCTTACGTTTTATGAGAACCTGGTAGCTAGTTGATATTATTGGTGTTTTTAATGAGCAATTAAGAACATTTTTAGGGTTCCGTAACTCATAAACCGCAGTTGCGTAGTGGTGGCCGAGTGGTAACGGCCCCGACTTACGAGTTATAGGTCGCGGGTTCAAACCCAGCCAGGTGCATTACTTTGTGTAATTTATTTCATCACCACTGCTCTCAAAATGGTGAAGCAAAACATCGTGAAGAAATCGGCATGTCCTAGAACCAAAATTCGAAGATATGTGACATCCACCAACCCGCACTGGGCCCGCGTGGTGGATTACGGACCATTCCCACTCATAGAGAGGAGGTGTGAGTCCCAGCAATGGGAACATTATAAGGCTGACTATGCTATGCTGGGAAGATTGGCTGAATCTGTGCGCCTACGGTTTATGAGACCCTGGTAGCTAGTTGTTATTATTGTTGTTTTTAATGGGCGATTAAAAACATTTTTAGGGTTCCGTAACTCATAAACTGTGCCACATAAGGTCCTTTATGGCTGATTTTTTTTAATAGGTAAAGTTTGTTTTTTGATCCATGAAATTACTGGTCCGATTGCGAAGATTTTAGCACTGGTAGAAAGCTACTGTATTCGCGGGCGAAGCTGCGGGCAAAAGCTAGTTCTAAATAATTTTGTTCTATTATATTCTATTTATTTGTTACCTACTCCATCGGGAACAGTAAAGAAATGAATCTACACTAATTTAAGAAACAGCTAAACTTTGTTTTTCTTTTTTTTTTGTAGGAGGTAATCTCTAAAAGTATTTACATCGATAGAAGGCTGCTTTATTCCTGAGTAATATAGGCTATATTTTAAGTGCACAGGCGAAGCCGCGGGCAAAAGCTATTACTTAATATAAGTTAATATCTAAACATTAAACAACTCAATACTACCCATGTAAAATTGTAAACTGGTGCAGTTCGCGTGACGTAGGCACATGCATGCACGCACGCCAACAACGCTGTGCAACGAAATCATGTTACATGTAATTTTCAACACGAAAGGGGTAGGTACGGGGCTAGCCATGTAGTTACATATGTCGGTAAAGACTTTAGTCTCGCCAAAATGAAATTAACTAAAGAACTGTAGAGCACGGAAACCATTCTTTTTAGGGTTCCGTACCTCAAAAGGACAAAACGAAACCTTTATAGGATAACTTTGTTGTCTGTTTGTCAAGACCCTTTATCTTGGGAACGCGTGGCGGTATCGAGTTGTAATTAAAAAAATATACTCAAGTCTACGTCTTGAAGCTGTGAAAAAGTCAGAGAAAAAAAAGATACAGTCGTTTATGTCGCAAAAATGAACATTTAGATACTCTCAAGGGAATTAAAATTCATGGGGTATTAAAATTCATAGGTCCCGTTGACCTAGAATTCTGAAATTTCGTTTAAAGCAAGGTCTTATAGTCATAGCACAACAATAGGAAAAAATCTGAAAATTGCAGACTTCAAAAAAAAAAAACTCTTTTTGCGATTCGGAAAAATTTTCGTAACTCAATTCGGGAAATGAACTGTTTTCAAAGGTAGATAAGCACGCACTTGCCCGGTTTTTTTTTGTTCCACAGTGTTCCGTGTTCCATTAGCTAGGCGGATTACTTTGTATAATTTACTTCATCACCACTGCTCTCAGAACGATAAAGGAAAACATGACTAGGAAAACGGCATGTCCTAGAACCAAAAATTCGAAGACGTGTGACATTCACCAACACGCACTAGGCCTGCGTGGTGGATTACATTCCCTCTCCTAGAGAGGAGACCTGAGTCCCAGCAGTGGGAACATTATAAGGCTGTTTTTTTTTTATGGTAGATAGGCTCGCGCTTGACCGCTATCTCACCTGATGGAAAGCGACGATGCGGTCGACGATGGAACGCGCTTACCTAGAAGAAACCTATTCACTCTCGACTTAAAGATTCCCGGGTTGTAGCCATCAGGAAACACAGACTTCGGCAAGGAACTCCACTCCCTAGCTGCACGCACAATGAATGTGTTCCCAAAACGTTTTGTGCGTGTAGGTGGAATATCCCTGATGTACCGGTGATTTGTGATTTGATTATGCTACACTTGTAACAAAATGTTATTTACCGACATATACAAACCACTTCAGTCATTTAAATTCAGACGAATCATCGCTCGCAGCCGCGTAGAAATGCGATTGACCGCTAATGTAAGACAACAATCCGAATACGATGTTTTTATTGCGACAACGTGTCACGAATATTTATTCGATAAATAATGTGGCCTCAGCATCAGAATTCTCATGAACTATCAATTTTTATGAGCGCCGTGTAGTGAATTGTGATACTCACTGATGTGAACTTACAAACTAGACATTTAGCATAGTTTAGCATTGTCGGCCTTATAATGTTCCCACTGTTGGGCTTAGACCTCCTCTCTAGGAGAGGGAATGGGCCGTAATCCACTATTCGAGCCCAGTGCGAGTTGGTGGATGTTATACATCTTCGAATGCCGGTTTCCTCATGATGTTTTCATGCACTGTTTTGAGAGGTATGGTAAAATGTCTTGTTCTAAATAAGAACAAGACATTTATTGCAGAAATATCTATATCTATATACATATAATAAAATCGTAGGAAAGTCAAAACTGTACATTGAATATTTTTTTAAAAGAATACTTGGGCCTACCAGAACAAAAAAGAGGTAGAGGCCGCCCGCCATTGACCTGGTGGTCAAATATAGAGAGGGACCTCAAGAAAGCCCAGTTGCCAAAATTGATAACCCAAGATAGAGCCACTTGGCGTAGGAAAGTGAGGAGACCCGACCCCAAATAGTGGGACCAGGGAAGGAAGAAGAAGAAGAATACTTGGGGCGTGATCTACAATCGATATCAAAGCCAAAAATATAGTTTTTAGAATTTTTGCCTGTTTGTCTGTATGTATGTCCGGGCTAAACTCAAAAAGTACTGCATGGATTTACTTCAAATTTTGCACGAATATTACTAAGAGGTCGGGTCAACATATTATCGAGGCTACATATTATCACGCTATCACCTACGGGGGAGGAGCTGTGAATCTTTATTTTTCTTACGCATTCTGTGACAATGTGTAATCTAACGAAGCATATTTAAATGTTCTTTTTGAGTAAGCCATGCTATTATCTAGCTTTACACTATAAAAACTACACCATTTAAGTAACTTGGGCAGAAAAACATAGTTTAATGAATGTTAGTAGTATAAAGACAATTTTAAAGCAGCGCTATCTATGAGATTTCATAAAAATCAAATCAAGTTACATGTTAACACTTTTTGGAAATAAATAATTGGATCATGTTGGCGAGGTCGGTAGTTAGTTATTCTTAAAATTCATAGATGGTAATGTGTATTTTCTTCATAAAAGTTGTATAGTATAATTCGTTATGACAAATTCAAGTTCCAACAAAACCCTCATCTTGAGCAGAGTTGAGGAAGACAATTAAAAAAAAATGTGGCGTATTACATGGTGACATTTTTCAGGCTCTGTGAAGTCGACCAGTTTGCGAGATCCCTTACGTACGAGGTGCCTTCATATTACCTTCTCGACGGTGACCAAAATTGGGATGACACCCTCGCGGAGGCGAGCGTCAGTGACAATCCCAGCCACATGCGTCATCTGTTTGCCGTCATCTTGGTGATTTGTGGAGTCGCGAACCCGATAGCTTTGTGGGAGAAGTATCGCCATCATCCGTCTGAAGATTTTCTACGAGCTTTGAGGCCTGCTACTAGAGACGAAGTCGAAGTAACTGATGAACGCGTGCTGAACACATGTCTCAGTTCATTTCAAGATGTGGTCATTTCTATCAGCGGTAATCCACTGATCGAATATGGGTTACCAGCTCCACAATCAACACCGCATCAAGACCGTGGAAATCGGGAGTATAACGCTGAGACAAATTACGATTCGGGTGAAATGAACACCATACGAAATGACCATGTCGTTTTGTTCTCTTCAGAGCAAAAACAAATTTATGACACCATCCATGAAAGTGTTGGGCAAAACCAGGGTAAAATGTTTTTCTTGGATGCTCTTGGTGGAACAGGAAAAACATTTGTTACCACTGGCATACTTGCAGAGGTCAGGAGGCAGGGCAAAATTGCTATTGCTGTAGCGTCGTCGGGAATCGCTGCCACACTGCTTCCGGGTGGCAAGACAGCACTTTTTTTTATATATAATGGATAGGCTCGCGTTTGACCACAACCTCACCTGATAGTAAGCGATGATGTGGCCGACGATGGAGCACGCTTGTCTAAAAGCAATCCATTCACTCTTGACTTAAAAACCCCTAGGTTATAGCTATCAGGAAACACAGACTCCGGCAGGGAATTCCATGCACATGCCATGTTTAAAATTCCCAGAGTTTAAAATTCGATTTAGAGAGCGCCGAAACACCTGTTTGTGGTGTGTCACGTAACAGCGATAAGGGACACGTGCTTAAGGATTGCTCTCTGATCGTATGGGATGAGTGTACGATGGCCAATAGGAAGGCAGTTGAGGCCGTGGACAGAACCCCGCGGGACATCCGCAGGGACGAACATTTGATGGATGGTGTCACAGTTTTGTTCAGTGGCGATTTCCGGCAAACACTTCCCGTGGTGACGCGGGGATCGAGGGCTGACGAGGTGAATGCTTCGTTGAAACGATCTTCGTTGTGGTCATGAGTTCGTACGCTGCGCTTGACCATTAAGAAGAATGCTCAAGAATTCTCCGATGTCCTTCTAAGTCTTGGCGAAGACACTCTAACAAAAGAGAGAGGTGGACAGGTGGTGCTTCCAGAGTCTCTCGGTAGAGTGGTATCCAGCTTAGGAGAACTCATTCGCTGTGTGTACGGGGACATCAGTCGTATACCGCACCAGCAGAATTCTTGGGTGAGTGAGCGGGCCATTCTGACGCCCAAAAATGATCAGGTTGCAGCAATTAACGAATGCATTCTCTCGGAAATTGAGGGGAATGAAGTGGTCTACACCTCGATAAACACTGTTGTCGAGCAAGATGACGCCACACATTATCCCGTGGAATTTCTGAACTCCCTGTCAGCAAATGGACTTCCAGCGCATACCATCAAGCTGAAGGTCGGTGTCCCGATTATCCTTCTTCGGATCCTATCTCCTCCGAAGTTGTGTAACGGGACCCGCCTTAAAGTTATCTCGCTCTACAGGCACACCATTGAGGCGGAAATTCTTACGGGTTGTGGTGTCGGCGAGGCAGTATTTATACCACGCATTCCCCTAATACCTCATAACTTCCCGTTCCAGTTCAAGCGCGTACAGTTCCCCATGGGTGTTTGCTTCCATCAATAAGTCGCCGGGGCAGACACTGAGGGCAGCGGGTGTCGACCTCAGGACAAGTTGCTTCTCACACTGGCAACTTTACGTCGCTTGCTCCCGCGTCACCAGTCCTGACTCTCTTTCCATTTTAGCTCCTGGCAGCATAACTACTAACGTAGTTTATAGGGAAGTGTTGTAAGGTATGATACCTTTGTACGTATTTTTACTCTTTTGTGTCTTGGAATGTATTCCTGGAATGAATTCCTGCATTATTTTCTTTATTTCCTTCAGCCACATCTTACTACTGACTGAACTCGGCAGGATTCCCATATAACTCCCTTCACTTGCAAAAAAAACTTATATTTTAATGCTATTTTAAAAGTTGTTTACTTATAATGCTATAGCGACACTTTCATCTTAGGTATTTTTGGTGCTGTAGAGCCTTCACGCAGACGACGTCGCGGGCAGCAGCTAGTTAATGTATATAACTATAGCATTATAATGTACAAGAGCCATGCCCGCCTGGGATCCATGTCAGCTGCATCAAACGTACACGGCGAGCAGAAAATGACTATGATTACCTATAATGTGTACCTTTACCGGCTATTACGTAGCAACTGCATCAGTTCATAATGCCCTGGTTACCGTTTGCAGTTCGATTGTAGGTCTCAATTGAAAAATTACTTAGCGAGATTATTTAATTACACAACTTGCAAGTTTACGTTAATATTTTTAACTTAACCTAATTAAAACTAACAAAATAAAAATAAAAGCCCTAAAAACTAAAAAAAGCAATCTAAAGTACGGCGTCGAAAAATTCCTTAGTATCGCAGTCGACTGGTAATGTACCCAAAAGACTGGCTGCATTGCCACGCTGAATGGCAATGCTTATCTTTTGTCCGAAGTAAAAACCAGCCCTTGTGAGCACTCGGACCCCACGATACGAGAGTTTCAACCCCAAACGGCTCAAAATATAACTACCAACAAGGTTATTATATTTCCGCCGCTTGAGGTTCTCTGCAGCCGCTGCAGCAGCACTAGCACAGCACGACGAGCTAGGAAGATGAGATGGCGCAAGAGTATCGACACAAGTAGCGTCCCACACTAAAGGCCTACCTATCTTCCATGGAAATAAAGACATACCGTCCGGTAGTAGTACCTTAGCGAGAAGGTTTTTTTCTTATTTGATAGTAATTGATTCCTGACACATAATATGGGTGCAATACCAGTAGAAAAGTGGGTGCGTTGATGAACCAGACACAACACTTGTTCGGAGGAACCTCGGTTTTCAACGGAGGTTGTGGAAGTTTACACGCTGTTCCGCGCCCCTCTAAAATACGAATTGAAAAGTTCTAAATCTTGTTCAAACTATAGATGTGTAGGTTATTTGTAATAATGTATTTGAGCTGTTTTAGGGTTCCGTACCCAAAGGGTAACAACGGGACCCTATTACTAAGACTTCGCTGTCTGTCCGTCTGTCTGCCACTAGGCTATATCTCAAGAACCGCTATAGCTAGACAGTTGATGTATTTTTATTGCCTCTATAACAATAAATATTAAAAACAAAATAAAATAAATGTTTAAGGAGGGCTCCCTTACTGCAAACACGACTTTTTTTGCTTTTTTTTACGGACGGTACGGAACCCTGCTGCAAGTCCGACTCGCACTTGTCCAGTTTTCTTTCTTTTATTATTATTGCTTGGCTAGTGGTTTCCTACTGTATTCCAAGACTAGCAACTCTTTCCGGGGTGTAACCGTGCAGATTATCGACCATCTTGATCTTATGTATTGGTATTAAATTAAATAATAATGGTTCCGAAAAACAATTTAATCTCCAGCGATCTGTGGCCGACTATTATTCTAATTAACTAGCGTTATAATGAATTGCCGACAAAAAACCCACAACATAAACGAAAAAAAATATCCAATTTAACAACAAATAAGAGCATGTTTAAATTACATTTTCTCCTAAAAAAAATGGATCTTCGAATAACAAAACTAAACTTCCGAATAGAATACTGAACCTCCGACAAAATTACTAAGTTACCGACAACAGAGGTTTGGTCAAAATAATCATATTTTTACAACTTGCATGAACTGTTTTAATTTCTATTGTTGGTTTTAAAATTTATTTTTTAGCTCTCAATAATGTTGAAAATACCTCAACTGTTCGGCCCGCGCGATGGGGTTCGGATCTACTACGTAACTACATTTTCATAATAAACTGAGTTTTGTTTTATTTATCTTTGTTCTCGCTGACATTATAAAAGTTAGGAAATTTGTCGAATAATAATACAGTATAATATTCTAGGAAACCAAAGTCTACTTGGTTTCCGATTAAGGCATGAATAGGGGTACGTATCAAAATCCCGAAAGTTCATTATACCTATGGCTGAAATACCGACGTGCAAAACACCGAAATTCAAAATACCGAAAGGTTTAAATGCCGATAGTCGTTATATCGAAACACAAAATACCGATGTTCAAATGCCCGAAAGGACGAATTGTGGCTGAAATAGGTTAGGTTAGGTTAGAATTGTGACCAAAAGCGCTACTTCTCAAAATGAAACAAATCGGGACCTTAGGGCACCCCGACACGGACGAGTCGGGATTTTGAACTTCGGGATTTTAAATATTCGAACAAATGAACTTTCGGGATTTTAAACTTTCGACCATACGGCCATTTGGCGTTTCAATTTTCGGGATTTCGTCCATCGGTAATTTAAAATTCGCGATTTTTATACGTACCCATTGTTAGCCTTTCATTAATTTATTGGAATATGTACTTAAATCAGTATTTTAAATTATTTATTTAGTCTTTAAATCACTTTCAAAATGTAACCGTGTTCCCAAGTGAAATTCCTTTGATAGTTGTTAAACTGATTTTTGTCGGTAGACAGCAACTACGTAGCTGTCATAGTGGGGACACTCACTTGCGAACACGGCACTGTCACTTGAGTTTGAGCAGTCGCAGAGTGAACACGTGTACTTGTTAAGGAGTGTTATACCAAGTATATGTAATAGTACCTACTATTAAAGAACTTATAAAATACTACAAAGACTTTATTTTATTCGTAATCGTGAAGTGAGTTACAGTTCAGAAGTGAGATAGCACTGAGAATATTGTATTCTCCGTGTTGCCAAACGCCCAGCACAGTGCAATAAGAAGGTATCGTTTATTTTCTTTTTTTTCTTTTTCGTATTTGATTAGTTTATACATTTTCATTAGTAGATTTATGCGATTGACTATCGTTGTTTTATTTTTTAAAACAAAAGAAGTATATTACTTATCTAATATCAAATGATGCACAAATAAATTATTTTAATTTTCTTTTTTTATATACCTACACAAAAAAAAAAAAAGATTTTTCTTGTGTACAAAATTTAATTTCAGCCAAACAAATGGAAGATCAGGCAAGTAATCGAAGCAGACGCTTGGAGACTCCTGATCCAAAGCTGCCTGCCCATGCACAACGCAGCCGTGATAGCGCAAGGAACAGCCGGAGCGGAGCGCATCGCAGCCGTGGCAGCGTGAGACGCAGCCGGAGCAGTGTGCAGCGCAGCCGTGGCAGCGCGAGGCGCAGCCAGAGCGACGAGCATCGCAGCCGTGGCAGCGCGAGGCGCAGCCAGAGCGGCGAGCATCGCAGCCGTGGCAGCGTGAGACGCAGCCGTGGCAGCGTGAGACGCAGCCGTGGCAGTGTGAGACGCAGCTGTAGCGGCGTGCAGCGCAGCCATGGTAGCCTGAGGCGCAGCCGTGGCAGCGTGAGGCGCAGCCGTGGCAGCGTGAGGCGCAGCCGTGGCAGCGTGAGGCGCAGCCGTGGCAGCGTGAGGCACAGCCATGGCAGCGTGAGGCGCAGTCGTGGCAGCGTGAGGCGCAGCCGTGGCAGCGTGAGGCATAGCCGTGGTAACGCGAGGCGCAGCCGGAGTGGCACGCAGCGCAGCCGGAGTGGCGCGCAGCGTAGCCGTGACTGCGCCAGGCGCAGTAAGGGCGGCGAAAAACGCAGCTGTGGCAGCGCGGGGCGCAGCCGAAGCAGCGCGCAACGCAGCCGTAGCAGCGTGAGGTGCAACTGCACTGGTGCTGCGTGCAGCCGAACCAGTGCAAGGCAGAGCGACCAACACAATACAAGGATTCCCCAAGGTGACAGTACTGTTGCCGACCAGGTTAGTGACAAATTGTTGCTTGCACAAATGTTAAAAGACGTTGTTCAGACCATGAAAGCTGATGGGAACAATGAACGTTTTCCTGTCTTCAATGTAATTCCGGAATTCGATCCGTCTAAAAGAAACCAATCGATAGAGATGTGGATAACTAAAGTAAATGAGTGTGCACAAATTTATAATTGGTCAGAAAGACAAACCATTCATTACGCACTCCCGAAACTTGTAGGTTTCGCTCAGAAATGGTACCAAGGGCTACCTAGTGTCATGTTTTCCTGGTCTGAGTGGCAAAGCAAACTGCGATCAGCTTTTCCGAGCGACGAAAATTATGCTCAATTGTTGTCGGATATGCTTGCCTGTAAAGCTCGTTTTGGCGATTCTCTAGAGGAATATTTTTACGACAAGATGGTGTTATTGAACAGATGTAATATCACTGGAAAGAATGCCATTGATTGCGTACTGTTTGGAATCGAAGACAGATCTATAAGAACTAGTGCTGTGTTTATCATTTATCATTTATCATTTACTTAAAGGGAGTTAAAATTAATAAACGAATTGACAAAACCGCACAGCAGGCGGGCGTAACCGATAATAAACGCAATAAAATTAAAGGGATTAAAAGTAACAGAACAGAATCTACATCTAAATGTTACAACTGTGGTGAAGAAGGTCACCCATATTATAAGTGTAAGCAGCCAATCAAACGGTGTACTGCTTGTAATAAAGTAGGACATTTAGTAAACGATTGTAGTGAGAAAAAGGACTCAACCCCTAAAACGGTTTTACGTATTTCCGCGGAACATGATACAGATTTGAAATATTTTAAAACAGCTTCTGTTAGTGGTGTAAATCTTGACTGTTATATTGACTTTGGAAGCCAATGCTCCATGTTGAGAGAATCAGCTGCTAAAGACTTAATCACCTCATGGTCAATGAATGACTTACCTATCCTGAGAGGTTTTGGAGATTCTATTGTTAATTGTCTAGGAAAATGCGATTTAAAAATTGAAGTAGATTCTGTGAGAGCAGTAGTGCCAATACTAGTAGTCTCTGATCATTTTCTGCAAGTCCCTTTATTATTAGGACAAACTTTTACTGAACAGGATCACATAATTGTTATTAAAACTAATGATACTTTACTAATTAAGGATAAACTGATATCAAAATTCAAAATTGCTTTACATGTTTTAAATGATACTAATGTACAAGGATATACCGGTGTCGATATTTACACTGAAAATAAATATAATGGCGATGTTTTAATAGAACCTAGTTTAAGTCGCGAACCTGAGAAGGAATACGAAGTAATTCAGACTTTAATTAAACTAACAGATGGCAAGGGTCAAATTGTGGTAAAAGGACTTAACTCGCTAGGATTTACTCTTAAACAAGGTTCGCTAATAGTTCGTGCAGTCCCGTTCACGGAAATGCAGTCATACCGTGTTAATAGAATTATAGGTAATAATGAAACTTTGCCCAATCCTAATATAGACAATTCGATAGTTAATGTAGGTGACGAATTAGCCGAAAAAGATCGTCAGTTGCTGTTTCGTTTATTAAACGACTATAGAGACTGCTTTGCTTTTTCAACCAAAGAATTAGGATGTATTAAAGGGGTTGAGATGAGTATTAATTTAAGTGACAATAGTCCTATTGTTTATCGGCCTTATAGATTAGCTCATTCGGAACGCCAAGTTGTTAGAGGCATGGTTAAAGAATTAGAGGATTCGGGGATAGTACGTCCATCCACGTCTGATTATGCATCTCCGATTTTATTAGTCAAAAAGAAAACTGGAGATTATAGGCTTTGTGTAGATTTTAGATCTTTGAATAAGAAAACAGTTAAAGAACACTATCCATTACCGAGGATTGATGATCAATTGGACAATTTATCAGGTTTTAGGTTTTATACAACCTTAGATCTTGCGTCCGGTTATTACCAGATTCGTATGTCGGAAACTTCCAAACATTTGACAGCTTTTGTAACGCCTGACGGCCATTTTGAGTTTAACCGGATGCCGTTTGGCTTAGCTAATGCTCCGTCTAATTTTCAACGAGCTATTAATAATATCCTTGGTAACGCGCGGTTTAAAGATGCATTCGCTTATATGGATGATGTTATTATCCCGTCTAAAACTATTGAAGAGGGTTTTGAGAAATTAAGTAATACTTTAAATTTATTTAGGACCTCTGGAATAACATTAAAGTTATCGAAGTGTAACTTTTTTATGCGATCTATTAATTATTTAGGATTTGAAGTGAATGAAAAAGGAATAAGGCCTGGGCAGCATAAAATAGAAGCTGTCGAACGATTTCCTCGCCCAACGGACCAACATAAAGTCCGTCAGTTTATTGGTTTGTCCAGTTTCTTTCGGCGCTTTATAAGGGGATTTTCTACAATCGCTAGACCATTAACTCGACTCCTTAAGAAAAATTCTGCTTGGCAGTGGGGTAGTTCTGAAGAAGAGGCTTTCCAGATGTTAAAGACTGAACTAACGAAACGCCCCATTCTTGCTTTTTATAATCCAACTTATGAAACGCAAGTTCATACAGACGCTTCTAAATTAGGAATTGCAGGGATACTAATGCAAAGGCCAACAAAGGACTCCCCGTTTAGTGCTGTTGCTTATTACAGCAGGCAGACCTCCCCCGAAGAGGCTCGTTTCACCTCCTATGATTTAGAGACGCTGGCTGTAGTAATGTCGGTAAAACAATTTAGAGTATATTTGTTAGGGATCAAGTTCACGATAGTCACCGATTGCAACTCTGTTCGAGCTACATTTGAAAAGAAAGACATGCTTCCACGGGTTGCAAGATGGTGGAATTCTTTACAGGAATTTGACTTTAATATTATTTACAAACCTGGTTCAAGTATGTGTCATGTCGACGCCCTCAGTCGTAATCCTTTAAAGCCAAACGAGTATGCAGAAGTTAGATTAATAGATACTAATTGGTTAGCAACCGCCCAACAAAATGATTCTGAATTACAAAGGATAATAACCATACTTAACGATAAAGAAACCGATAACATTATTGAAATTAGAAATAATTTTGTAGTTAAACGAGGGATGCTTTACAGGAAGACTCTTGAGGGTGAACGATGGGTCGTACCGAAAGGAATAAGGTGGCATTTACTCAGATCAAATCACGATATGTTAGGACATTTTGGTTTTGAGAAAACTTATGACAAAATAAAAAGTCAATATTGGTTTGCCAAAATGAGAAAATTTATTCAAAAATATGTGAATTCCTGTCTTGAATGTGCTCATACTAAAGTTCCCACTGGCAAAAAGTCTGGGGAATTACACCCTATACCAAAGGTGGATCGCCCGTTCCACACACTCCACATAGATCATTTAGGTCCTTTCGTGCGTAGTAAGAGGAAGAATTCTTATTTGCTTTTAATTATAGATGCCTTTACTAAATATATAATTCTTGATCCAGTTAAGAGCACGAAAAGTACAAATAGTATTAAAGCATTACAACGTTACTTTCATACTTTCGGTGTACCGCAGAGAATCATATCGGACAGAGGAACCTCTTTTACTTCCACAAAATTTAAGAAATTCCTAAATTCATTAGGAGTAAAACATGTTTTAAATGCTGTCGCTACGCCACGATCAAATGGTCAAATAGAGAGGTACAATAGAACTGTCCTTGCTGCTCTCAGTGCCAAAACCTTTAATAAAGACGAAAAATTATGGGATGAATGGGTTTCCGAAATTCAGTGGGGACTAAACAATACTCTTAATAAGGGGACAGGAAAAACACCAGCTCAGGCATTGTTTGGACTAAAATTAATTGGTACTAATGATTCTTCTCTGTCCCTTACAACTAATATTGAGGAATCTACGAATAATGAAGATGGACTAGAAAATATTCGAAATCAAGTGTCTGAACATATCGCTAATAATCAAATTAAACAGAAGGAAAATTTTGATAAAAATAGAAAAAGGGTTGCATTCGGTTTGGGTGACTTAGTCAGAGTAGAAAGAGATATTCCTTCCTGTGGTCAGAGTCGAAAACTTATCCCAAAACTTCGTGGTCCTTATCGTATAATAACTGTATTAAATAATGATAGATATATTGTTGAAGATACTCCTTTGTCTCGAAAAGGTAATCGTCGTTTTACTGGCACTTTTTCAGTAGACAAGATTCACCCATGGTTAGTATTTGACAGAACCAGTAACGGATCTGATGACGATTCTAACGACGATCACAAATCTGTTCATGATGATGAAAACTAGTCTTCCTTAAAACTGTTTGATTTGCTGCAAACTAATTGTGTATTTCTGCATGCTATTAATCTGAACAGTTTATTCCAGAGAAGTAATTAATTATTCTAGCTTAGTTGTCAATCCACTGAAAATATGTAGAGGGTTCAGTGGAATGACTAGACAGTGCTGAAGACATGAAGGGGCTTCAGTACTGTAATGTAACATCATGAGGCAAAAACATGAAGGGGTTTTGTACTCGGATGATCATGTGAGATATTTGATGTATATATGTAGAGGCTACAATCAAATAGAATATTTTGAGGCGAAAACATGAAGGGGTTTCGTCCTCGCTTAATTATTTTATATGAAATGTTTGATGTAGATATGTAGAGGCTACAATCAAATGTAATAAAAGAGGCGAAAACATGTAGGGGTTTCGTCCTCGCTTAATTATTTTATATGAAATGTTTGATGTAGATATGTAGAGGCTACAATCAAATGTAATATTTTGAGGCGAAAACATGTAGGGGTTTCGTCCTCGCTTAGTTACCAATGTAAAATATTTGATGTAGATTTATATAGAAACTTCAATTTATTGTAAGTGTGATTTTGAGAACACACGAAAATATTAAGGGATTTCGTACCAAGATGATTTAGTTTTGTGATATTTATTGTTAGATATTTTGAGTTTGAAACAAATATTAAGTAAAATTGATATCCAGTATTGTTTAAATATGAATTATTATTTTTTTCTGTTATTTATTGTTGTTGTATTATTATTTTTTTTTGTTTTCTAGTGTAGTAAGAATATTTGATGAATCAATATTTTGTACAAACTTTTATAATATTGTCTTCACGAGACGTGAATATGTCAGGAAAGGCCGACTGTTAGCCTTTCATTAATTTATTGGAATATGGACTTAAATCAGTATTTTAAATTATTTATTTAGTCTTTAAATCACTTTCAAAATGTAACCGTGTTCCCAAGTGAAATTCCTTTGATAGTTGTTAAACTGATTTTTGTCGGTAGACAGCAACTACGTAGCTGTCATAGTGGGGACACTCACTTGCGAACACGGCACTGTCACTTGAGTTTGAGCAGTCGCAGAGTGAACACGTGTACTTGTTAAGGAGTGTTATACCAAGTATATGTAATAGTACCTACTATTAAAGAACTTATAAAATACTACAAAGACTTTATTTTATTCGTAATCGTGAAGTGAGTTACACCATGAATACGACTGTTTTAACTTTTTAAGGCCTGATATAGGTACCGATATCGAAGCATACCCGTGGTAAGTAATTCATGAATGATGCAATTAAATGTTATTGTTACAAGTACATTTTTATATTTTTTATAAGTTTCTGTATAGCCACTCAGAATAATATTTTCAGTCTAATGTGACAGTTAAAATAGCACCACAATCTATGAAATATGAAAGGTAATTTATGAATTAATAGTAGGCAAGTAAAGATAAAAATTACAAAGCAAAGTTTTCAGTAGAACGTAATTTATGCTGGTAGAAAAGTATTATAGCAATAGACAGTCATGTTTATTTTTCGAAGATTTCAGTATCTCATTCGGTCGTTTCGTCATTTTTATTCGGACAAAAGTAGTCGGAAAGTTAGTATTTTAGGCAGTAGATTTAATATTTTGAGTAAGGACAATTCTTCTTTTTTTGTCGGAGCTTTTATTACTACCCTTACTTTAACATTCACTTTTGGAAGATGATGGCGGCAACTTTTAGAATTCCCGACAAACGCAACCACCAACATACCAAAAAAAGTTGAATAAAACGCTAAAAACATTGTAATATTATCTACTAAAGTTTACAATACTTCAGCCCAATATGTTTTAACTAGTTCACCCGAAAAGCGGTAATTGAAAATTTGAAATCCCTATGTTTAGTCAGCAATGGAAGTTTACGCGATTAAGCAATGAAAATAACCCTGAATTTATATTCCTTTCGCTCCATTACCCTTAATTTTACCCTTTTAAGGGAAAACGTAAGGAAGATCCCGTTTCCAACCAAACCCACGACTATTCACGGGTCACTTACCTTGAATAAATAATAGGAACGTTTAGTGGCCGATCGATATGACCACTTGAGCGACGGAATTAGCTCTTTATAGGAATGTGTTCCTGGTACTTAGGGGTACAAAAGGATTTTTTTACTAGGGATCACGACGTAATATTACCATAATTGGGCCCAATTTTTTGGCAATTCAACATTTTTTTCGTACCCCAGATAAGTTCATTTTGAAATAAGGGTGTCTGGGGGTCTTTAAGCTGAAAGCGAATAAATTAAAATTAATACCTGACACAGTGGTTGTGCAAGATTGTCTGCTGTGTTGCGTGTCGCCGGTCCGATTCCCTTACGGAACAAATATTTGTATGACCTACAGATAGGTGGTAATAAAATAAATAGTAGAGCCGTATTTCGACGGTGAAGTACCAATACCTTCTAACTGACACTTTTCGAGAAAATTACTTTTTAGCGCTTATAATTTAAACGGGTGTTTCCACATGTTTTAGTGAAATCTCCGAAGCAGATATTTAGTTAACTGCATCAAGATAATTCTGGAAACACTTCCTAACTAAACCAACGTGTCAATTTATAGTATTACCTCCTAACATTTTTGGGACAGGAAATTTTTAATTTGACAGTTATGAGTTATTGGCACTTCGCCG
This sequence comes from Mythimna ferrago, assembly GCA_910589285.2. NCBI lineage: Eukaryota > Metazoa > Arthropoda > Insecta > Lepidoptera > Noctuidae > Mythimna > Mythimna ferrago. The sequence continues at coordinate 21,147,572 of OU342696.1, forward strand.
TCGATTTGCTGGCCTCCCACTAGAAATAACGATGCCCTGATGAGGGTCGCGGAAATCAGGATCAGTCGTTTTGGGGATACTAGGAGGGCGTCGAGAATTGCAGAGCGATCTCCGGCCACCGTTACAGGCGCGAGATTGCACAAGTCATTGACGAAGCGAAATGTTCCACACGCGCCTCAAAGAGATGTCAGCAAACCGCAGGGACCCAGCAGGGCCGATCCCTCGTCTGACACGCCCTCTCGCTACACCCTAAAGTGGGAGAAGTGAATGAATAATAAATGATATTAGATAAGGCTGGTGTTTCTTAGCCGACTACCCTGAGAAGAAACACCGAAACAAACTCAGGGGTCAAAATATCTTTAAAGTCCTATATTGTAGTATACATGTAATGGTCAAATCATATGAGATCCATGTAGATTAATGTCGGAGATCTCTTTTGAAGAAAGAACCAAACATTTTGAGTGGAGCTGTCCAGTTAGTGCAGGCATTTGTCAGTATTCGTGTAGCTCAAACTTAGGACTAATGAAGCATTCATTATACGTACAGCTAAGGAATGGAGTTCCCTGCCGGAGTCTGTGTTTCCTGATAACTATAACCTAGGAGTCTTTAAGTCAAGAGTGAATAGATTGCTTCTAGGCAAGCGTGTTCCATCGTCGGCCACATCATCGCTTACCATCAGGTGAGATAGTGGTCAAACGCGAGCCTATCCATTATAAAAAAATAAAATAAAAAAATTCCCAACTAAAAAAATAATGGTTAAAAACGATATTCTAAACCCAATTGCTTTTTATCACTTCAAGGGCGCTTCAAGAAAAAGGAATGGGTTTTCCTTATCGTATAAAAGATAAACTTTCTTTTTTAAAGAGTCTCGTAAAACAACTGATCTACATCTCGGGTTATGTAGAAAATACTAGTTAGGTACTGTTACTTTACTCGCTGTTGTTCATATTCATCATCATCATCATCATTTCAAACGATACACGTCCACTGTTGGACATAGGCCTCCCCCAAGTGTCCACAATGAATGATCCTGTGCGTTTCACATCCATCGGTTTCCCGCAACCCTCACCAAGTCATCGGTCCACCTTGCGGGAGGCCTTCCAACGCATCGTCTTCCAGTACGCGGTCGCCACTCCAGAACCTTTAAGCCCCAACGGCCATCTGTTCTGCGAGCAATGTGCCCTGCCCATTGTCACTTAAGTTTGGCAATTCTTCATGCTATGTCGGCAACCTTAGTTCTCCTGCGAATATCTTCATTTTTGATTCGATCACGTAAGGAAACCTCTAGCATAACCCTTTCCATTGCCCTTTGGGTGACTTTAAGCCATTGTTCATTTTAAGTGTGTCCAATTCGAAATACATTTCCATACAACCGCTCATACGTGATTTTGACGTTATTAACCGACTTCGAAAAGGAGGAGGTTCTATGTTCGGCTGAATGTATGTTTTTTTATATATCTACATATTTTAGAATGTTAATTTCAATAATTAAAATACGATAGGGTTATTTAAAACCCCAAAAAGTAATAAAAACAAAGCCAATATAATCAATCATTTTAAGCCAATGGTACAAGGAGTGCAGAAGTTACGGTTGGTAGCGCTAAATGGACAAGGACAACGAAAAAGGGAAGCGCAGTGTTGTTTCTAAAAGAACATGTTTATTTGCTGGCGATTCTGAGGCACATGACGTTCAGCGCGAGAGACGCGCTCCGTTCTATCTGTGTAATTTCACAATTTGACGGTTGCACTTCGATAGATTATAATCTAACGGTATTTAAAATTTTACGGTGATACGGTATCTTTCAAATCGCTAATCTTATTACTGCTCATTGCAATAAAACGTCAATAACAATAAAATACAATGCAACATTACACATGAAACATTTTAGTGTCTCATAAAGTAACGTTATGACAATGTCGTTAGATCGAACGCAGGGCTATCTATAAAGATAGTGGTCACTGGCGAATAAACTGGTATATTTTCAGAATGACATTTTGATTAAGTAAAAAAAAACAAAAATCGAAGACATGTGTCTTTCACCAACCCGCACTGGGCCCGCGTGGTGGATTACGGCCCATTCCCTCTCCTAGAGAGGAGGCCTGAGTCCCAGGTACCAGCAGTTGAAACATTAAAAAGGCTGATGATAATGATGATGATGAAAAAAACCCCGGTCAAGTGCCAAAAAAAAAAAAAACAATTCGCGAGTCGGACTTGCGCACTGAGCGTTTCATACTTAACTGCGTCATCATCTTCCTGCCCTTATCCCATTTTATTTGGGGTCGGCATTCTGTCCTGTCACTCATCACACTATCACTAACTCCCTTTTCTTTCATATCACTCTTCACACAATCAATCCATCTTTTCTTTAGTCTCCCTTTCCCTCTCCATTCATCCACATGTATAATCATAACTCTTTTAGTAATATGCATTTCATCCCATAGCTATACCAAGACAAACGATTCCCTTTCAACTTTTCAGTCACTGGCGCCACTTTCAAACTTCCTATAATATACTTACATCTTTATAATATAAAAATGAATCGCAAAATGTGTTGGTAAGCGCATAACTCAACAACGCCTGGACCGATTTCGCTAATTTTTTTTTTTGTTGTGTTCGTTATTATGAGGAGAAGGTTCTTATATTAAAAAAAATGAAAATTAGGGTAGTGTAGGGTAGAGTAGGGTAGTGTAGGGTAGAGTAAGGTAGAGAAGGGTAGAGTAGGGTAGAGTAGAGTAGGGTAGGGTAGAGTAGGGTAGAGTAGGGTAGAGTAGGGTAGAGTAGGGTAGAGTAGGGTAGAGTAGGGTAGAGTAGGGTAGAGTAGGGTAGAGTAGGGTAGAGTAGGGTAGAGTAGGGTAGAGTAGGGTAGAGTAAGGTAGAGGAGGGTAGAGTAGGGTAGGGTAGAGTAGGGTAGAGTAGGGTAGAGTAGAGTAGAGTAGGGTAGGGTAGAGTAGGGTAGAGTAGGGTAGAGTAGGGTAGAGTAGGGTATAGTAGGGTAGAGTAGGGTATAGTAGGGTAGAGTAGGGTATAGTAGGCTGAAGTAGGGAAGAGCGGGAGCGAAGCAGCGTGGGTAAAGCTAGTTATGTAAATAGATTGATTCCGAAAAGTAGTCCCTAAGATTTTTCTGGATCGCAAAAAAGTAATTATTTTTCGATGTCAGTTTTGAATTTTTTTCCTGTATTTGTGCTAAGAGACCTTGCTTCTTGCCTAACAATATACTAGGTCAACAGGAAGTACACTATAGGTTTTTATTTCCTTGAAAGTATCAAAATATGCGCCTACACGGAGAATAAACGGCCATATCTTTAAAAAATAGTGTTGACTTAGAAGTTTCGATGTTTTCACTGCTTCAAGAGGTAGTAAACGCCTACCAGGGCTGAAGATTGGCGAAGGAGTTGTCACAGCCCTCGCCAATAATGGCAAATGAAGGAATACTGTGGTTTTAATCAAAAAAGTCTAACTCGCCTTTGCACTCCACCCAGAGCATTCACATACAAAACAAGTGCAAGTCGGAATCGCGCGCTAATGGTTTCGTACAGACTTAGGTACCTATGAAAACTGTTCAATTCCCAAATTGAGTTACGTAGATTTTTCCGAATCGCAATTTTTTTTTGTGTGACGTAATTTCAGTTTTTAGATTTTTTCCCATACTTGTACTATCAGACCATGCTGCATGCCAAATGTCAGGATTCTAGGTCAACGGGAAGTACCTTATGAATTTTGATTCCCAGAGTGTCGAAATACACGTTACGACATAAACGGCCGTATCTTTTTTGCGTTTACTTAGAAGTTTGAACTTTTCACAGCTTCATGGGACTGCGTTCCCGAGATGAAGGGTCTTTAAAGACAAATAGACAGACAGACGGACCGACAGATGAACAACAAAGTGATCCTATAAGGGTTCCGTTGTTTCTTTTTGAGATACGGAACCCACAAATGATGAAGAGTATTATTATGCTTCTTTATAAATGAAGTATATACTTCAAGCACCGTAGTTTTTAATGCATGTGGCATTATGCGGCACAGGTAACACATAAAATATTAAAAAACACACAAGCTAACTATGAGCCAAGCCACTATAATTACAGTGATCATGAAAGAGATCCACGCAATCACTCTCTGTGGCTCGCGGGGAACTCGTTAAACTGTCTTAAAAGCCTCGGTGCCACTGTGACATTAATCACAAAAGAAAATGGGAGAGAATGAAGTATGGCCGTTAATTTGACGTTACGGTTCTGTGACAAGGTCGTCCTTGAAGGACACTTACTAGAGCGTACTCCTTTGGTTGTATGGTATCCTGGTAGATACGTCGTGTGTATCAATACTATATATCTTCCACTTTTAAGAAAAAATAAGATGAAAGACGATATAATTATGTAATATTTTTAAATACGTTGAAAAATAAAAATACTCGTATTTATTAATTTATTTATTTAAACTTCATGTACAATAGTGGTACATAGGCGGACTTAATGCCACAAGGCATTCTCTACCAGTCAACCTTCGTAAGTCGTATGTGTATATTCGTAAAATTGATAAGCATTTGCATTTTCTTTCTAATTCTACTTTCACCATAGTGTCTTTTTCCGCCGACCGGAATTAAATGACTACTCGTACTGCCGCCTGGGCGGGTACGAGTATTGTGTCCATTTAATTTTGGCGAGATGTTCAAGGTACTTTAAGAGCCTGCGCACACTTTAGACAAAACAGCCTTAGACAGACTTGTTTTGCATTGCGAAACATATCTGTCTAAGACTGTCTTGTCTCAAGTGTGCGCAGGCCTTAAGCCTTAAGTCCTGTGTACCACTACTGTACATGAAGTTTGAATAAATAAAAATGTCGCCTGAAAACGCAATACATAATTTCCAAGTTGTACAAGCTATGCCACCTTTAACAGAACATTTAATTTATTGTTTTTACAACTGTGCCTCAGTGTGTGAGTTATTTCTTTTTGTTGGCACAAACGGTTTAAGTATCTCTCTGGTAGTAATGGAAGAAAAACAGGGTTTTGTTTTGAGTTCGGTGTGTAACTCGAGTGTGTTTGTAAAACCCCTTTGTAGAACATATGGAGTCGTTTTTTTGGTTAAATCATCTAATTTCTTCTCCCATTCTAGTGTGGAGTGAGAGGGTGACTCAGACTTTTACTCACCAAAACCACACCTATGTTCCTTCAGTTGTTGTTGTTCTAGGACCTCGAGAGAGAAAAACAGACGGACGGCCAAAAAAGTGACTGTATAAGGGTCACCGTAGGCGCGAGCTTGCGGACGGCGAGCAATGGGTAGATTGCTGTCCGACCGTCCAGTAACTGTCCGGACCGAGCCCAAGTCGTCGACGGCGCAAGCTTTAACTTTTCAAAAAAAAAAAATTGTTTGGCCATGAATTTCTTAGGCAACCCATTCGCGTTACATTATTTAATATACTAGATTTGTCATAAAATACAGATCGGTGAAGGTCGTTCTTAATCGTATTCTCTACTAGGAGACGATCGCACAGTCGAGTAAATATCGCAATGTATTATAACACCCTTAAGTTTCCACGGTAAAATTGTTTACAGATCAGAAAGTTAGGAACAATACTAGACCGAACTTAATGTAGGCATTCATATACAACAATAAATGTGTTTGTTTGTGTATTTTTATGTATATTGAAACACACTGGCTTGACTTTTATGAGGTTCCACCTTTATCTGCGAATTCTGAGAGCAATAAAAAGTTTTTTATTGAAGATTCGCGAGTAAGACACGCACTGGGATAAAGTTATTTGAAGGAGCAAGTGAAAGGTAAACGGCCTCTGTATGTGTGTCTCTTGAATCTAATATTTTTCCCCTTTAGTAACTTTACTTTCGAGAAAATATAATTCAGAAAAACACAGGTACGTATACAAGTTTGCCATTTTTACAGTATCCAAATAGAATTATAGAGTTTCTATTAAATTACTTGTATTTCTCGAATATAACCACCAGTATGCGGAACACAGAGTAAAGTCCCACATACCTCCGTTAAAAAGGGAGGATCCTACGGCCAGACGGGTGTTGTGTCTGGTGGGCAACTGTCCGATAGTTGATTTCGGGCTGTCGTGTATATATTCAAATCGTGCGGAGAAATTTGATTGCGCGATGCATGATTTCGTATTTTTTTAGTTTTTATGTGGCGCCTTAGATATCGCTACAATAGGACACCGCATCCTGCCACGGCTGTCCCAAACAGAGACACTGGGTGGGAATAGTTACGGGAAGATTGTAAGGGTGTTATAATGATACTACTATACTATAGTGCCTGCTCATACAGATCTTAAAACGGGGTACGGGTCCCTAATAGTTAATTGTTATACAATACTGTAATTTTGATGATCGAGCGAAGGATTCTAAAGTTGATTAAAAAATGAGAATCCTGAGCGTTGGCGAGAGAATCAAAAGAGCACGAGGTGAAAAATCTTTGCACTCGAGTGAAAACACGTAACTTTTCATCCTACCTCAGCGAGGAATAAATGCAAAAAAAAAAGTACACCAAGTAGGTTCCGAGTCTTAGTTTTTAACTTGAACTTGATTTTGATTTTGATTGAATTCACAAACTTAGTGCACACGATGTTTTAAATTCAATTTATTTTATCCGCTAGCGGATAAAAACGGCTTTTGCACTCAGATATCGAAGAGCAAAAATACTCTTTCCGAAAAAAAAAATTAAACTACCTTCATTTACAACAAATCTAAAAATCTTCAAAGCCGCTATTATGAAACAGAAGTCCGACATGGTCTTTGACGTCAAAAACCCTGACAGAAAAATGGCAAATTTGAAATATACACATACATGAAAATCTTTGTTCTTATAGCACAATTTTTGTTTCCATAAACATGTTGGGCGCCATGAGATATCGCTACATTTTAAAATGGAAATTTGCCAATTTAGAAAACTGCATCTTTCAATTAGTTCTAAATGATAAATTACGCCGACGTGATATACTGAGTTTGTACAAAGAAATTTTTGGGAAAAAGTTGAAAATATTGTTTGAATATTAGTTAACGACACTAATAAAAACATAATAAAATAAATTGTGTAAAAAAGTTATATAAATAATGGTAGATGTCGTGAGTAAGTCCGACTCGGACTTGGCTGGTTTTAATATAAATGTCATCGTTCGTTCAGAAAATTGAACTCATTTCTGAAATTGTACAGTCTAATATAAACGGTAAAATTATGCACCAATAATTTCAAACTGATTTGCTATGCTAACAAAACTCTATTTGATAGTGAACATCTATTGATTTAGCCATTTCTTTAAAATATTCGAACATATCGATACCAGAAGTATGAATTAACGTAAGGGACAATAATACGTTTTGCGTAAAATACCCTTACATCAATCATCATAAGGAACATTTTTGCATTTTAAGTAAAAGTCCCTTACGTTAATTCATACTTCTGGTATCGATATTGTACCAGGAGTCTATAAAACAAAAGTAGTTAATAAAAGGCTCACGTAAAAAAGACTGAAGTTTTCTTATTCAGACCTCTTTGAAAAACACATTTATCGACCTCGCTGTATCTATCTCTCTCTCCTTCCGCCTCCAAACTCCAAATTCAGCATAAATTAAATAGAAACCTTTAGTAACACTTTATTAGATAGGGAACGGAGCGTCAATTGGATTTTCTCTCCCAACGCAAAATGATTTCCGTCTGCTCGCGAACGGATATGGAATGTTGAACATTTCCACCCATATCTTGCTCATAGAGCTTGTAGGTATTTTGCAAACACCTCGAATTCATGATTGCCTAGTACCTGAAATCTAGTAAAGAGATGGACTGGAGCGATTTTATTCGAAATTGGAGAATTTATATAAAAGGTAGAATTCACAATTTTGCAGAAATGATTACCTGTTAATTATTTAGCTATTACTCGCGGCTTTGCCCGTGCGAAAATGGTTGTAACATACCACAAAATAGATAGGTAATTATACTGTGGGTGTTAAAGCTTTTTAATAAAAAAATATTCAGCCCTCTATGGGCAATCCTTGATAATAATCTTTGGGCATAAAGTAGTTTATCTTTTATGATATTTTGATGATTGATGATTATACTTTCCGCCTCGCTGTTGCCTTACGTCTAGGTGCTCCCTGCTGTTCTCCTCATCGCCACTGTGGCGAAGTCGTTAACAGCCTCGCACACCACGGTCTGTCATGCAGCCGTAGTGCATGGCGCGACACGCGAATACCAACGACATCATCAGACGCGCTCTTGTCACCGTCGGCGTTCCAGCCGTATTGGAACCCCATGGCCTGGCACGCAACGACGGCAAGAGACCGGACGGCATGTCGTTATTCCCTTGAAAGATGGGAAGGCCTTTAGTATGGGACGCTACTTGTGTCGATACTCTTGCGCCTTCACATCTTCCTAGCTCGTCGTGTCGTGCTGGTGCTGCCGCTGCGGCTGCGGAGAACCTCAAACGACGGAAATATAACAACCTTGTTGGAAGTTATATTTTCGAACCGTTTGGGGTTTAAACTCTCGGATCGTGCCGGGTCCGAGTGCTCATAAGTTGTTTAAAGATCTGTCGAAACGTCTAGTTGACACTTCGCGTGACCCAAGGGCTGGCTTTTACCTCGGACAGAGGACAAGCATTGCCATACAGCGTGGCAATGCCACCAGCCTTTTGGGCACATTACCAGTCGACAGCGATGTGGAAGAGTTTTTTGACGCTATATTTTAGTTTGATTTTAGTTAGTTGTAATTAGCGTAGGGTTTTATTATTATTATTTTTTTAATTTACTGTAATTATAGTTTTTAGTTGTGTATGTAATAAGTTACATTGATTTAAAGAAATAATAAACAACCTCGAATGTGATCTCTCTCTCTGTCACTCAAAGGTTTGCTGGGAGAAAACTCATTGTTGAGTTAAGCTCGCCTTTGTACATGAATTGTCAATTATGAATGTATTAAGGTTAAGTTTTTTTGTGTGTACAATAAAGAATTATGAAACAATTAAAAGTATCTTTTAGTAATATAAAATTAAATAAAAATAATCTCTACTTCGCGATGTCGTGGCCAGATCTTAGAATTTATCATTTCATGATATGGCCAAATTAAAACTGGCCAAATGTTAACTTTTCATGATAAAATATGTGAATCCTCGTTTGCCCATATCATTGATTGGATAGGTCTAAAGAAAGTAGGCCAAATGAGGATTGACATATCATAAAAAGATCTGTCAAAAATAATTTATTTCATTTATTTATTTTATTTCATTACTAGCTTTTGCCCGCGGCTTCGCCCGCGTGGCATTAGGTACTTAAGGAATCGGGATAAAAGGTAGCCTATGTTCTTTTCCATGTCAAAGGCTATATGCAAGCCACATTTCATCCAAATCCGTTCAGCCGTTTTTGCGTGATTAAGTAACAAACGTCCAAACATTCACATTTATAATATTAACTAGCTGTACCCGCGCGGCTTCGCTCCCGCTCTTCCCTACTTCAGCCTACTCTACCCTCCTCTACCTTACTCTACTCTACTCTACCCTACTCTACCCTACTCTACCCTACTCTACCCTACTCTACCCTACTCTACCCTACTCTACCCTACTCTACCCTACTCTACCCTACTCTACCCTACTCTACCCTACTCTACCCTACTCTACCCTACTCTACCCTACTCTACCCTACTCTACCCTACTCTACCCTACTCTACCCTACTCTACCCTACTCTACCCTACTCTACCCTACTCTATCCTACTCTACCCTACTCTATCCTACCCTAATCTACCCTCCTCTGCCTTACTCTACCCTACACTACCCTACTCTACCCTACACTACCCTAATTTTCATTTTTTTCCCATAAAAACCTTCTCCTCATAATAACGAACACAACAAAAAAAACATTAGCGAAATCGGTCCAGGCGTTGTTGAGTTATGCGCTTACCAACACATTTTGCGATTCATTTTTATATATAAGATTAGGAGTAACTTAGAAGAATATTGTGCAAGTTTACAATGATTGCGGCCTTAAACTAGAACAGAAATGGTATAAAATAATAATTAGATCTAACTCATGATCTAACTAAACTAGGATAAACCTATACCTCAGGTGTCATTGATTAAAGTTTTGTCTAACAAACTCTTGATTATCGCCGAGATGACAATGTGATCTTGAATTTGAATATTGCTAAGTGAGTACGAGAATTGGCCTTCAAATGCTAGGTGACAGCTCATAGCAAGCCCAATGCACATAAGTTTTCATGGCGAGATTGTTACATAATAACTCTATTGGTCGGAAAATGCTGTAAGTATTGTTTTTCCTTCACAAGTTTGAAATTGGAATTTTGCCCGAAAGATTGCGGAGTTATGGCTCCATATTTTATTATAAATCTGTCGGAATTGTGGTGTTTATCATCCCACCTTTCTTAATGTGAAGTCAAAACCAATTTATACAAAGTTGACAAAGAGTTAATGGTGTTTTTTGTAAAAGCGTGTCGATGGCAATGTAAGTCGTGCCAAGTCAGAAATTTGCCAGCATTATAGCAAACTCAAAGTATTTATTGTAATTAAACCATTTATATCAGAAATAAAGATATCTGGAGGAGAACCAAGGTTACCGACGTAACTTGAAGAATCGCCAAACTTAAGTGGCAGTGGGCAGCTTACATTGCTCGCACAACAAATGGTCAATGGAGCTGAAAGGTTCTGGAGTGACAACTGCACACTGGAAGACGCAACGTTGGAAGGCCTCCAAGGAGGGCCGATGACCTGGTGAGAGTCGCGGGAATGCTGATGGATGCAAGACGCACAGGACCGTTCGTTGTGGCGATACTTGGGCGAGGCCTATTTCCAACCGTGGACATCATACAGTTGAAGCGATGATGATGATGATGAAACCATTTACAGGCACTTCTGAATATTAGAGAGCAGTGGTGGCCGAGTGGTAATGGCTCCGACTTACGAGTTGTAGGTCACAAGTTCAAACCCAGCCAGGCGTAAGTATTACTTTGTGTAATTTATTCCATCACCACTGCTCTCAAAACGGTAAAGGAAAACATCGTGAGGAAACCGGCATGTCCTAGAACCAAAAATTCGATGACATGTGACATTCACCAATCCGCACTGGGCCCGCGTGGTGGATTATGGCCCATTCACTCTCCTAGAGAGGAGGCTTGAGTCCTAGCAGTGGGAACATTCAAAATGCTGATGATGATTCTGAATTATCAAAGTAGGACGTACAATTGACGGGGCCCAATAGAGCTGATGCCTGCCAGGATTGCGGGACTTAACGAAAGTGTTACCACGACCCTATAACGCAAGTAGGTCAGTAAAAATTTGACTCTCTCGCTAGACTCAAAGCAGGAGCAGCTCTTTTTGGTGATTTCTCACCCTTGTGAAGATGATTTTTTTTTTCATAATAGAATAGAATAGAAGAAAAGAATAGCATTTATTCTGCGTAGGCGATGCAATGTACAACAACATAAAATAATAATATTAAAAAAAGAGTACATAAATACAATACAGTTGCGTTGAGCGCGCCCGAACTGACAGGGTAACCAATTCAGCAATTGCTGGGCGTCAAATAATTAGCGCAGATTTTCAACTGGCACCCACCCCACAGTGAGGCTCGCAAAAGTATTCCTCATCTAGTGATTGAACCCTCCTTCTGAACAGATTAGATTATTATAGTCTGTCTAATAAGTCAACCGACTTGGGAATTTTGTATATTATTGAATCATTTAAAAAAATACTTATCTGTACTAATACGTTTTATAAAGAGGAAAGATTTGTATTTTTGTATGTAACGAATGAACTCAAAAACTACTGCGCCGATTTAAAAAATTCTTACACCATTGGAAAGATACATTCACCCTGAGTAACATAGGATATATTTATTGCCCGTGCGAAGCCGGGACGGGCCGCTAGTATTCGATACTTTTCATAAGGTTCTTCTGTTAGTAAACAATGATCTCTATCTCTTAATCAACCTTGATTATTGAACCCGTGAAACAAACTAGCAGGGGTATTTGTCTGTATTTGTTTTTACGTGTTAGGGAGTGCATCAGTGTATTTAAAATTATACGAACCATTCTGAAAAGGTTACTCATGGTTTGAAAATGTAAAAGGCATCTAAAGGAACATAGGTGTTGTTTTAGTCTGTAAAAGTCTGACAAGCTCTCTCGCTCCACCTTAAAGAGGAAGCAGTCATGAGATGATTTCCTACTTCAAAAAAAGTTCCTTATTTCCTGTTTTAAGCTTACATTTTGAATATCTAAAACCACATCGCTATTTCCTGCTCCATCTGTCACTGTGCTGTCAATCAGTCAACCGAGTGCTGTCAATCCACAGTTGAAATAAGCCTCTTAGGTTCTAGCTCCAGTAGTTGGGCGTATAAGCTTAAAACATGGCGAGAAAGGACCAGTTTTATTCGCAAACTTGTTTTTTTTTGTGGGTAAAAATCATTCAAATGACATCCCCTCTTGGGCAGAGCGGGAGATAGTGTCAGACTCTTAAGCCACGATAGCGAAACCGCAGAGATACTACTACTTACTACTAGATTCTTAGAGGACTTTAAGTCAAGAGTGAATAGGTTACTTCTAGGCAAGCGTGCTCCATCGTCGACCACATCATCGCTTACCATCAGGTGAGATGGTGGTCAAATGCGAGCCTACCAATAATAAAAAAAAACTGGGCAAGTGCGAGTCGGACTCGCGCACTGAAGTTTTTGTACAAACTACAATTCCCGAATGGAGCCTTGAAGATTTTTCCCAATTGCAAAGATTTTTTTTTTGTGACGAACGTAACAACAAATTTACGGTTTTCAGATATATTCCTACATCTGCGCTATAAGACCTTGCTTTGGGTCAAATTTCAGGATTCTGGGTCAACGGGAAGTACCCTGTGAATTTCGATCTTTGAAAGTATCAAAATATACGTTTTTTGCAACATAAACGACCGTATCTTTTTTATTCGTTAACTTAGAAGTTTGTTTTTTTCATAGCTTGAAGGGACCGGAGATTTGAGTATATGGTTTTAATTTCAACTCGATACCTCCACGCGTTCTCGAGATATAGGGTCTTGACTGACAGACAGACGGACGTACAACAAAGTGATCATATAAGGGTTCTTTTAGGATCATTTTGTTGTCCTTTTGAGGTATGGAAACCTAAAAAAAAAATAACTGTAAGCTTATGTAGCTTAACCTTTTGAATACCGTAATTAGAGACTCAATAAAAAGACAATGAGAAAGCGAACGCTGGCTTTTGTTTGGGGCTCCCCCCTTCAAACCCCAAGCGAACGACGACGGCGTTCGCGCGTGATTTCGCGCCATTCGGTTGAACATTAAGATTATTAAAAGTCCGTGTAGATATTAAAATTTTGAGCGTTTTATTTATTGGGTATATATCTAAGAATGTAAATAAGAAATTCTTCATAAAGTAGTCTGTAAATTTCGAAAATAAGCAACCTTTACATTTTTCCTTATTTATACCTATTTAAATGCTCAAGATCGAAGCGAAATTAATAACTCATAAGCTTATAAGCTGTCATAATATTATGACATTGAATTAGTGATACAGTAAACTATAGGTTTTAGAACACAAGTCTTTGAACGAGCAAGTTACTTCAACAAAACTAATTATTTCAAGCGTACTAATTAAATAACTTGGTGACACAATATTTCACAATCCCAGCGGTACTGTTCAATGTTTCGCCAAATGAAAATTATGTGAAAAGAGAATTTTTCTCACAATTTCTTTGTAAGTAACAATTTGTTTCTTTTTCCTTTGTTCACGTTTTGTGACAAACATGTGAAAGGTATACTTGTAGCTTTGTGTGTCATAAGATTCTTTTGTTCCTGTTTTCCGGGTTTTATTTCTTCGACAGGTATAAAGTTTTGATCTTTGATATTCTTCATTAAAAGTTAAATGAAACTGATTGGGGACTTTCTGTGACTTAATTTTTTTTTCCCTTTTACAATATATGTGTAAGTACATTATTTTTAGTAAATGAGAAACTTTAATATAGTTTGTTCAGATTCAGTAACTGAATCGATTTCAATAATTTTTACACTAAGTTATATTTTTTCCTAAACATATTTAAAAAAGGTAACAAGTGGGACACTAAGTACAACACAGGTCACGGCAGGTCATAGTGAGCATGAGGCGCTAGTGCAAAGGAGAGTGCGGGAGTAAAACCACCCCTCAGTCGCTCGTATGGCCCGTTCACCATGTATTTGTGAGGACAACCAGGTAGCATAACAAGCTTACAATTGCCGAAAGGAATCTTAAGCGCTCGGTGTCAGAGTGGGGATCGCTTTGCACATTCCATACATTGACGAGCCAATCGTCTTCGTTGTCAGATACATGCAGCAACGCAGAGAACGAATCAGGAGTGACGTCTATGATGCGATGGCGCGGCGAGCCAATCACTGACACTCCCCGCCCCCGCGTCTCACTTCGCACCACTAACGAAACCGAATATTTGACTTCTGCGCAACTTGAAGCCAGCGCTCAAGATCAGTGACGGCAATTGTATAACTGTGATTTTTCATGATATACTTATAATTTTTTTTTTACATAGATTCTTTAACCCTTTGTGTGTCCGGAACGTGGATCCACGCGAGACACAATAACTTTTTAATTGTGTCTCTAATTACGGCATACGAAAGGTTAAATAAAAATACTAGACACGTGTTTCGCGTATACTTAAACTAATATTGTAGATATGAACAGGTAACTGGGCTGATATATGAATCAAATATGTTTAGTTACGTCAGCACTCAACAGTTTAATGAATGGGGATCGAACTAACGACCTCTAGAAGACCAGTTTACGCCTCCACCTGGGCTCTACCAACCCAATTAGGCACACAATATATCAAAGAAGATGTATAGCCATTTTTCCGAGAATGTAATGGCTGGGAATTTGACGGCGAGAAAATGTGGGGTAGGATTAAAAATGTCGGGCATTACTGAAGGGTTTTGTGTGCGCGGAGATTAAGTGAACATATCTTCTTGTCTTGCTACTTATATGCTCCTGGTACCTTCAATGTAATATGGCCGGATTTGCCAAAGTTTCTGACTTATTACGTTAATTAATTTTCAATACACATACTCGAAAACCCTTTAGATACCCAATGGACTGTTTCCGCACTAGTGCGGAAAAGTGCGCGTAATCGCCCCCGCCATAATATTATTTTAATACTATTGTTTATCGTATCAGGTTGGGCGCGGGCCGACCCCCACGAGGCGCGGGTCAACCCCCACGAGTCTTAAGTGTAAAATGACGTTTGACTGCAGCCCTTGGCTCTATAACACACTCGCTTACGGCTCGAATTCCGCCTCGGTTGCAATGACAAACTTTCCGCTTCAAACTTGTATCAAAATGTACTATTCCCGGATACACTAAGGGTGAGTTGCACCATTTAACTATAACGATAACCAAACCAAATAAGCAGCCGTGAAACGGCCGCCGATTGGTCAATTCGACGATTTGACAACTGTTAACGGCTTTGTTATCGTTATAGATCGATAAAAAAAATTCAGCCTCACCATAGAAAATTATAAACTTGATTGGACAGTTTGTATGGAGAGAATTTTTTTTTTTCGTTTACTGAAAAAGATTTTTGTGGAAGGTTGTTCAGTTTCGTCTACTGAGCAAGCCCTTAAAGTTTGTGGAGAGCTGTCCCTTACACCTTGTGTAATCTTCATCATCATAATTTCAGCCGAAATACGTCCACTGTTGGACTCACTGTGTGCGTCTCGTATCCATCGGATTCCACCTCCACCTGACTAAGGGTTTATAGTGCATACTTGTCAACCAACAGCCTACACTTATCTCAACTTAAACCTACCGACATGCGAATGCAAATAGCTAAATAAAGTAACGCACAAAATATCTAGGAGTAATCATAGACGAAAAACTTAATTTCAGTGAGCATATTGCAGCCACATCTGCAAGGGTAAGAAAGATCATATTTGGCTTGAAAGAGCTAAGAGATGTGGCGTCATTAAAACTTCTTCGGAAAATTTATACCGCACTGTGTCAGTCGATCCTATTTTATTGAACCTTGGCCTGGGGTAGTACTTCTTCTTCTCATCTCTTAGGCTTAGAAAGATCACAACGTGCAGTCCTTAAGACAATGATCAAAAAACTTTTCCGTTTCCCTACCGTTCTCTTTTACAAAGAAACTCAGGTACTTAGTGTAAGAAAACTATACCTATTAAAAATCGCCAGACTATGAGAACATGGAAGCGTGTTTTTAAGCTACCTATCATTCCCGTTAAAACAGAATTTGCCAAAAGGTTCAGCACTTATATGAAAACCTTTGTTTACAATAATTTCACCAAAATTCTTAGCTTAAGTAACCTATCGCTTCGTGATGTTAAAACTAAAATAACCAGAGAATTGATCGATTGGCCGTATGATAGCACAGAACTTTTTTTAAGACAGTTGTTATAATAAGAAATGATCTCATAGTTTTAAATAAATAATAGGCATTAAATGGCTTTAGTTCTAAGTTTTCATTATATTATATTTTTCAATATTAGTATTTTTTTATGTACAGAAATCCTTTAAGGTTGTTCTTCAATAATTTAGTTTGTATCTACTCTAATTAGTATCTTTGCAATATTAGGTATAATAGACATAATACAAAACTGTTTCATCGTTTTTATAACGCGCATACATACTTATAATTTGTAGCTCCAAAGAAAACTTGTAAGCTTCCTGCGCGACAGGCCTTGCCTAGTGCAGGAAGTCTTCGGAAATTTATATTATGTTAATTAAATAATGAAAACAAAATGTTATAGCAATACCGACACCCTGTAACCTCTTTTCATTAATAAATATTACTATTACCATCACCAGGTGTCGAAGAAGACAACAAGACTGGAAGACCGCGTTAACGTTCTTCCGGTAGGTAGACTCACAAAACAGATGGTCGACCATCTGTTCTGTGAGTAATATACCCAGCCCACTGCCATTTTAGTTTGGCGATTCTTCGGGCTATGTCTGCAACCTTGGTTCTCCTGCGGATATCTTCATTTCTGATGCAATCATGAAAGAAAACTCCGAGCAGCCGCTTCCATTGACCTTTAGGTGACGTTAAGCCTTCTGATGAGGCCCAATGCAAGCCTAATCACTGGTCATAGAATTTCGTCTTGAGACACTGTGGTATGTTGAACGAGAAGATACCGTACGTCTTCCCGAACGCTGTCCAGTCGAGTCTGATTCGAAGTTAGACCGTACCTAACTGGACTGTCTGTACCAGGACAACATAATCGTCCACACCTTCGAGTGTAGAGTCTCCGATCTTGATAGGAGTGGGTGCTACATGGTTGTTTACCGTGACTTTGGTTTTGTCCATTTTCATTATAGGAGCCACCGTAAGTTTAGCCGTTTCCTATTCCCGGCCATTAAATCTCAGTTAAGCCGTAATAAAATTGGCTCATAAACTACATAGTCGAAAACATACGTCTATATCTTCATCTGAATATATCAAAGCGGAAGGAAGGTTATTTAAATATCTTCCATAACATTATTTAATATCCAGTTAGTACATAAGTAAGTATACCTTTGACAGGGAATACTTAGGTAATTTATCATAATTTGAGTCACAGGTGAGTGAGGCGTAATCAATCAATACGAATCGAATGTAATTGGAACTGCGCAAAAGTTTATGTTTACTTGTTTGTATATTATGGAGCCCTGGTACGAAGGTATTTGAAGAGTTGAGTAAATATTACAGTGCAATGAAATTATTACTGTTGGAAGTTATTTTTATAATGAAGAATAATGTTTTTATTGACATTTTGTCAGGAAAATTGAAGAATCGTTCTGGCATTAAATTAGAAATATCTTTGGTGGAATTCCTTGCCGAAGTCTGTGTTTCCTGATGGCTACCCGTGAATCTTTAAGTCAAGAGAGAATAGGTTGCTTTTAGTAAGCGTGCTCCATCGTCGACCGCATCGTCGCTTTCCATCAGGTAAGATAGCGGCCTAGCCCGAACCTATCAACAATAAAAAAAATCAAGCTGGGCTCTAAGCGACCCTCATGAATTCATGATTCACTGGTCTATTTATTTCTTTGTAAGTGTATTGAGAAACGTCGTTTGATACATGTGGAAAGTCATGGCAGCACTCGGCTACATAACACCCTTGCTTGCGGCTCGGATGAATTCCGCCTCGGTCGCAATGACCAATTTACTCCACTTGTATCAAAATGTACCTATCATTTTTCGTAAACTATAATGATAAACGTCTTTTGATACACGTGGAATTAGTCACTGTAGAAGTCGAGCCGAGTCTTTTTTCATTAGTATTATCTATTAAACATAACTCAATCTCGCATTAGATACGGTCAACATGTTTCCCTCGATAAGCAGAAAAAAAAAATACAAAGAAAATTGTTTTGTTGATCGCAGTATTCGTTATTAAAAACGCAAGATTACACCTCCATATCTCTTATTTCCTAATACCGTATTTCCATTTGCAAAGTACCCGTATCTTTATCCGAAAAAGGATTTGTACCATAATCCCACGTTTATGGACGAGGTCTTTGAGTGAATTATTTAGCTGGTTTGCGGGAGGATAGAGTATAATCTTATTATTTTTTAAGTTGAGTTCACATGGTGAAGTTGTTAAGTTGTTACGAACACTAAGGGTCTGAATAGACGGACTGCATTTCAACCACAATCCAACTGCAAATTGCAGTTTAAGTGCAGTTTGAATGCAGTTGACACGACTGCAATAGAACTGCAATAGAACTGCAAACCAAACGTGCGTTCCGATTGCAGTCGTATGAACTGCACACCGACTGCATCTGAACTGCACCATGCGCGGGAGGGCGGAGCGTGCGGGTGAGTGGGTATGATGCAGTTCGGATGCAGTCATGTGCAGTTCACACGACTGCAATCGGACCGCATGTTTGGTTTGCAGTTTTATTGCAGACGTGTTTACAGTTCTATTGCAGTCATGTCCACTGCATTCAAACTGCACTTAAACTGCAATTTGCAGTTGAAATGCAGTCCAACTGTTTGGGTCTAAAAGGTTAACAATAAAAAAATCTTAACCACTAGACGTACGGCGTTGCACTACCGGTACATGGTGGACACCCCACCCATCCGTACAAAGCGTTTTGCGAATACATTAATTGTGCATACTGCTATAAAAGAGTGGCATTCCTTGCCGGTCTGTTTCCTGATAGCTACAACCTAGAATTCTTTAAATCAAGAGTGAATAGGTTACTTCTAGGCAAACAAGCTCCATCGTCGACCACATCATCGCTTACCATCAGGTAAGATAGTGGTCAAATGCGACTCTATGCGTGATAAAAAAGGTGTTGAGATTTTCAAGGACATTACTGACACCCCGTGTCTCGGAAAGTACGTAAAGCTGTTGGTCCCTGTTGTCATTCGTAGACCTTTGACAGTCGTTACACGTAGTTAGACGCCAGAAAGTCTGACCATCGATCAATCCAAAGAGTATCGTGTAACTGGGTTGTAGAGGTTTGATGGGAAGTTTTTCCATGTTAAACACGCGTATTCAGCCGCATCCGGTTAGTTTGGAAGTCGACCCCAAGAGTTAGGAAAAGACTTGCTGAATAACACTAAAGGTGTTACCAGTGATGAAGTTAATGGACTGAAAAGCAGTCGTCCTCATTAGACCACTAAAAAATTCAGAGATTTGCTAAGAAATCAAAAAGTAGATATAGCTTGAAGAATGGCCAATGAGTCGAATGGTTCTGAGTGGCGATCGCGTAAAGGAAGATACAGTGTTGGTAGTCCTCCCTTAAGGTGGACCGATGACCTGGTGAAGCACCGGATCAGTCGATGTAGCGAGGGGAGGGCTATATCCAGAAGACTTAATGGCTAAAATATATCTGGAATATCAGAACCATTTTAAAGACTTAGCTAAATATCTCACGTGCCGTTTAGCATACGCTTGGTATCCTAATTTATGTTGGCAGTATGCATATCTAATATAAATGATTCATGGATACTTCATGTCATGTATAAAGTAGTTCATATTTGCATAACATATTAGCATCTTGAAAGCACACGTACATTGCTCGCAGAACAGATTGTCGATGGGGCCGAAAGGTTCTGGACTAAACTCATCATGAACTGCTTCACGTTTCATACTACTAGCTCATCCTTGCCCAAAAATGTAACATAAGTACTCATACTTCTGGAATAAAAAACATGGTCTACCCATATGTAAAGATTCAAGAAAATCCATTCGGGTCCAATAATGACTTTTTATATAAATGGCTCATGATTATTAGACGAATAAATAATAATGCCTTTAAAATTTATGCAACTCCAATTTAAGCCAAAACATTTTACACTAAATGATAGTTATGCTAAACTATGCATTATGCCAAAGTATTAATATGCAACAGTATTATTATGCTAAAAAAAGTTATGCGAAAACGTTATGCCAAACAATATTATGCTTAAAAATTTTATGCCAACAAGGATATTACCGTTCGAGCATGAAGAAGTAACAAACATAATATATACAATGCGTTCCACATAATAATAGGATCAATTGTCATATTGTGACGGCACGTCATACTATCTAATCAAAGAAAAGCAAGAATTTTTTTTAATTTAATTTGTTTACGAACTGTGAACAAAAAAGTTTAATCAGAATCCAGTTTTTCAATTTTGCTCATCTCTGAGTTTTTCAATTTTGTTCAATTTCTTGCGATTTGACAGTATGACGTTTTTTTTTATAGAAACTTTACATATCGAGCGGCCCGGGCGCTCTATCACTATTGTAGGTAGGGTACATGAGGACGGCGTTACGCGGCTAACAGCTGAGCTGTATTATTGTGATAAAACTAATGTGTATAAACAAAAAAAAGTTTCTTTGGGAAAGTTGTTTGTAATCATGATTACAATCACGTGCATAAGTATCGGTCACTAATTACCAGTTACCCTATATACACCGTTAAATTTTAGTCGTTTTAATCCCGTGGAGGGTCGATCCGGTACATGAAACACTATCGATTTGTAAAGATAAAATTAAAAAATAAAGTACCTTTTTTTCAAAACTCGTATTAATTTACGCATGTACGAAATTAATTTCTTTAAGAAAACATCAGCTGAGCGAGTTCAATGACCTATAAGTAGTAGTCGGCGTTGCGTACAAACTACCTTTGCGCGGATTTGCGGACAGCGAGCTACCCATTGCTCACTGTCCGCAAATCCGCGCCTACGGTGGCCGGAAATCGGGATCAGAATCCCGGCGGCGGCGGCGGCAGCGAGAACGCCTTTGCCTGATGGCATGGCATCAACCAAGGCCCGACGCGAGAGGTCTCTGCCGCCGATCGCCCCCACGAGGGCACGGCGATGCTCCGCCCAAGCAGGGCACACCTCGACTGTGTGCTCCACCGTGTCCTCCGGACATTCCGCACAGTGGCGACACCCGGGCGTCACTTCCGCACGAATCCGGTGCAGGAACCTCCCGGATGAACCTGCGTCATACGGAAGGTAAGGACGCCGTGAGGTCTTTCCAGCCACGCCTCAAAGATGGGACTTACCGCCATGAAACATTGTGACTGCTGAATAATCACCTTTTTGGTATATTGCCACTTTTGTTTTAAGGGGGCGATTTAAATAAGTTTTTAGGCCAATTAGAGACCAATAATACTGCATTGTGGATGTTTTTTCTGCCTTCTATTAAATATCCAACAAACATCTCATACTGGATCAGATACTTTGCTCATATAAACTCACCCTAATCCGAACAAGTTCGTGCAACGCAAAGATACAAACAACACTAATACGCTTAGGTTCTGCGCAAACGGAGACACTGTTGTGTCTTGTGTTGGATAAAAGATACTAGTGATCATATAGTATATTGTTTTCATAGAATGAATAAGCTCATAATAAACTCTTGTGCGCCATCAACGATTACATCGCTGCTTACCATCAGGTGGGATCGCAGTCAAGCACTAATGGTTATAATAAAAAAAAATGTGTGTAAAAACACATGAAGTCAACCTCTATCTGTGCAGACGTAGACATTCATCTACAGGTGCTTTCACTAGAAAGGTACCGATTGCAAATCTCAAAAAGTATTCTGTGTAATTAACTTGAAACCAAAAGTTGTCAATTGACTTGTCTTTCTTAATTTGCTGACTAGCGCTTGACCACCTATCTCACCTGATGGAAAGTGACAATGTGGTTGATAATGGAGAATGCTTGCCTAGAAGTAACATATTTATTCTTAACTTAAAGATCACTAAGTTGTAGCTATAAGGAAACAGATGTTGTGTTGTCTGAATGTCTTGTACCACATTAACTTTTCAGAGAAGAATTATTGTACGGCGCTGAGTAAAAAGAAGAGTTGCGAACGACCGGTGTCCATAACTACGTTCTTATATTTTCTGTGGTATACCGTGCCTGTAACATGAAAGTGGCGACTGACCTGTAATAGTCTGCTGTTTCGGTAACAAAAAGTGTCTACGTTTGTGCAGCGCCTTAACTTTGTTACGCCTCGGAAATGGTCGGAATTATTCGGAAACGGTTGGAATGAGCTCAGCTTACTGCGAGAATAATATCAAAGAGATAGCTGGTATATTTTGATTTCAAGATTTCAACTGATTATGTTCAGGAAAAAGAGCGAGAAATACTGGATCGTCACTTATAGGATTCGGTTGTACCACACGGTTAAACGGTCTTGTTTAGTAATAAATGCCAATATACACGAATATTATGTCATATGTGAAATCAGATTAACGCAGGATGGATGAAATAGCGACAGGTCACGGAAACAACTTGCGACCCACGAATGCCCCTCAATCATCAACATCATCATCATCATTTCAGCCGATTGACGTCCACTGTTGGACATAGGCCTCCCCCAAGCGTCGCCACAACGAACGATCATGTGCGTCCCGCATCCATCGGATTCCCGCTACCTTCACCAGGTCGTCGGTCCACCTTGTAGGAGCCCTTCCAACGCTGCGTTTTACGGTACGCGGTCGCCACTCCAGAACCTTTCGGCCTCAATGCCCCTCAAGTTGAATGGTAAAATTTACAACTCCGTCATAAGACCTGTCATACTGTATCTGTCATACTGATCAGAATGTTGAGCTGTAATAAAGATGGATGAAAAAAGATTGCATGTAGCTTAGATGAGAATTTTGAGATGGATGTGTGGTGTGACGAGAAAAGATAAAGTAAGAAATGAGTATATTAGAGGAAGTTTGAAAGTGGCGCCAGTGATCGAAAAGTTGAAAGGAAATCGTTTGTCTTGGTATGGTCATATGAAGAGGAGGGATGAAGCGCATTACCATCTACATGTATTTATTTATACTCAGATTTCTATCTGAGTATACATGTAGATGGATGGAGAGGGAGATGAAGGCCGAAGAAAAGATGGATGGATTGTGTGAGGAGTGATGTGAAAGAAAAGGGAGTTAGTGATAGCTTGACGGGTGACAGGACAGAATGGAAGAAAAAAACGTGTTGCGCCGACCCCAAGTAATATGGGATAAGTGCAGGAAGAAGAATGTGAAAATTTTCTTTCACTTCCTTATAGTGTTTTTTTAAATACTACCATCCCACCTGATGTTAAGCAGTGATGCAATCGTCGATGGTGAAGCGCACTAGTTTATTAAGGGCCATTTCACTCTAGTCTTGAAGACAACCAAATTATAATTGAACGGGAAGACCGCAGCTTGCAGACAAATTGTATCAGTTTTTCTAGATTTTAATAGTAAATTAACTGTTAGATTAGACAGACCACTTCTTTTTTAAGTGCCAAGCCATAAGCTATATGCACCTCCCCCTGTCCGTATGTGGGGGATTCTGTTTCACACGACTATTCTTAGATCTTAAACCTCGTGACCTTCCTCTCTCGGAGAGCTTGTTGAATCTACATAATTATGCAGTCTTCTATCTGTTCGACTAGCCAGCTGGTAAAAACGTTACCCTTTTTCATACAATTCTATTTTTTAAAGAGAGCAGTGCTGATCCCACAGAACAAATGAAAGAGTTAATCATTGTACTTCCTCACATCTCTGCGACTCTAGTAAGGATCAGAGCACAGAACAAATGAAAGAGGTAAGAATTTCCTTGAGGGCGGGGCAGGCGTGATACAAAGTAGGGCAATGCTCATAATTCAACTACCAATAACAAAGCGATCTAAGCGTGCGTGATCTGTTAGTTGCGTAACGCTCAATCGTTTTGGTTTATTGCCTATAGTGGAGTTAAAGGGTGGGAGACAAGACGTGGCGAAACTCGTAGTACAAATCGGAAAGTATTTCCTTTGTAACCTTTTTCATTTTTTCTGTGAGTGACCCCACTGCTCTCTTCAAAATACAGAATGCAGAAGCAGTGGCCACTTCGTCGACTTACGATTTTTAAGTCGCGACTTCAAACCAGGGACTTAAAAACACCTTCATAAAGATTACAGAATTATAAGTGTTACATGTTGAATTGGTAACAGAATCAAATATTAATGTGTTTTCAATGTGTTAACCCAAAACACTTACAAAAGTGTAACCCTAACATATCTGTAACAGATATAAAAGTGTTAACAGTGTTAATAAGTGTAACAGGTAAACGCAGCGTTGCCAAAGTTACAATTTACAAAGCTATACTAAAACTGATTATTTCAGTTACACATATTAACACATATAAACAGGTTATAGTTTGATTCGGTAGCACTCCATAACACATATAAAAGGTTACAGTTTCATTGGGTAACATTATTGTATCTGTTACATTTAACAGTGTTTTTCTGTTAAAACTGTTTTAAAAAACAGTGTTAAAACACATTAATACGGTTACAGTTTGAGTCCCTGCTTCAAACCTAGCCAGGCGCATTACTTTGTGTAATTTATTTCATCACCACTGTTCTCGAAACGGTGAAAGAAAACATCTTGAGGAAATCAGCATGTCCTAGAACCACAAATTCGAAGACATGTGACATTCACCAACCCGCACTGGGCCCGCGTGGTGGATTACGGCCTATTCCCTGTCCTAAAGAGGAGGCCTGAGTCCCAGCAGTGGGGAGATTATAAGGCTGATTATGCTTATGCTGTCTTTTGATAGTCCAGTGACTAGTCCTTTCGGTGGGAGTGGAGCTCTCGTCATCATCATTTCAGCCGCAATGCGTCATTGGATGACTTCCCACCTAAAAAAATAAAATAAAAAAAAGGAATCCAAAAGACGTCCACTGCTACCTCACCCAAGTGTGTCATCGAATTCCCGCGACCCTCAAAAGTGTCATTCATCATCGTCATTATCATTTCAACCGAAAGACATTCACTATAGGACATAGGCCTCCCCCAAGTGTCGCTACAATGAACGGTTCTGAGCGTCTCGCATCCATCGGATTCCATCTTTTAGGAGGCCTTTCAACGCTGCGTCTTCCAGTACGTGTTCGGGACATCGGCGCGCACTGTTCCCGCGCGCCTCAAGGAGTTGTCAGCAACAGCAGGGACCCAGCCGGGTCGAAGCCTACTGGGGCCAGGGTTATCCGAAAGGGAACTCAAGTCCCGGTATGAAGGCTAGAAGGAACGGGGTGGGTCTTTTAGTCAGTAAGAGTCTGACACTATCTCCCGCTCCGCCCAAGAGCGGGGGATGTCAATGCATGATTTAATCCCTCCATAAAAAAAAGTACGTGTTCGGCACTTCAGAACATTTCAGCACCTTCGGTCATCTGTTTTGTTAGCAATGTGCTTGCTTTGTTTTATAAGTATGATGTAAAGAAGTAGACTACGTTTGTGGTACTACACCCCGCCTTCTCAGAAAATACTCCATGCTTCACCAGTGTTACACTCTGGCCTGATCGTCCTGAATCAAGTCTCCACGGTGGTTGTGAGCAAAGGCATCTTTTTGATGAAATGATGTCGTACAGCCGACTGTCCGGTAACCGTCCGGACCGAGCCCAAGTCGTCGAGGACGCGCAGTCTTACACGCGCGCCTCAAGGGGTGTCAGCAAACTGTAGGGGCCCATCAGTGTCGAAGCCTACTGGGGCCGCGGATTGTGTGAAAGCCCTGGCCCTGTCCCGGGGCCCTGTGCAAAGAAGGAGTGGGTGTTAGTCAGTAAAAGTCTGACACGCCGTCCCATTCCGCCCAAGAGCAGGAGATGTCATTAGATGATTTTTCACCTAAAAATAAGCAGTCATAAAACCAAGGTTCAAAACTCTCGCTGACTACTCCCATATCTATAGCCATCTACAGCCCATAACAACTTGAAAGTGATCTAGCCCTCACAACTTTGAAGAACCCTTTAAGTCGGACGGTCAAGTTTGAGAGCTTCACAAGTAATAACGACCTGCTTATATTATTTACCAACTTGGAGGCACTTTAGTTTCTCATTCCCAGTTTCGGAAAGGCAATTGAAGTAAACCTTGGACTTTGGGTAGGTTAAAAACTTTTCCTAAGTTTTTTAAGTTTGATTGTTGACATTTTTGTGCCACTAGACTGACTGGTACGGGTTTGCCTAAATTGCAGTTTTTTTGGCAACTGAAATATGTGTTATTTAAAAAAAAAATATTATATAAAGAACAGTTTTATTCTGAGACCTATGGCAAAAAATAGTTCAAAATTTGGTATAAGATAGCTGAATATACTGACGGTGTGTCGACCCTTTAACGTTGGATCAATATTTTTGCTAAAAATTGTGTAATGACCCGCATGGCTCGAATTTATAACACAGATTTTTCTCAAGTAGATATGTTCAACTGCAATAAGCCAACTTCAAAAAAATAATTGTTAATAATATTAAAGAAGGCCAATGACTAACAATTAATCTCCCATACTTGAATCTATTTTGTAACCCACTTTTTCATATTTTATTCCAATTTTTTTCCAAAATTAACTTCAAGCAAAATTGTAACAGTACATTTTTGATGATTTTCTTTTATTAGTTCTGTCTAGTTATACAAGGTGTCGTTTTGAAGCTGCAAAATATTTCAGGACGTAATTATGTTAGTGATTCTCGATCCGAATCAATAATAAAATAAGTAGGTAATTTTTTTTTTTTTATAACCGCGCTTTTTTTCACACACACAAACACGGAACAATAAAGGGCGTTTTCACACACACTAACTCGCAACGATAGTTTCATAAATAATGTATCATCCAATCATCATCCCGCACGCCACATCCTAGCCACGCCCCCGCGGTCATCGATCAATCGATTTAGTTTAGTGTAATTAAAAAATTAAATAACAAGTATTACTGATTATTGACCAGGTATCGTTTTTTTACATGATTATTTATGAGTTTTATTACAACGTCCTGAAATATTGTGCAGTTTTAAAACTGCACCTTGTATAATTATCCCAGTTAGAAAGGGCAACCTGTTATTAGCCATAGTTTACTTTAAAGCACTTAGGGTGAGTTGCACCATTTAACTATAACGATAACCAAACCTTAAGGGGCCGGCGGAGGATGAATTTCCATACAAACGTAATACCACGCTCATTTGCAGTTGGAGCATATATCCAACATATTATGATGATATTCGGTTAAAGACAATATTTATCTAGGTTCCTACGTCGAGAATATTAGAAATATTGTTATTTTTAATACAAGAAAAGCCAAATGGCATGTTTTGCCATTTACGCTATAAAAAAGTGCGAAATACAATTTGCTTAAATTTCTTTTTGTTTTTTTTTTAAAAGAAAGACGTAGAAACCTAGATAAATATTGTCTATAACCAAATATCATCATAATATGTTGGAAATATGCTCCAACTGCAAATGAGCGTGGTATTACGTTTGTATGGAAATTCATCCTCCGCCGGCCCCTTAACCAGCCGTGAAACGGCCGCCTGTTGGTCAATTCGACGATTTGACAACTGTTAACGGCTTTGTTATCGTTATAGTTAAATGGTGCAACTCACCCTTACTCTGTAACATACTTTGTGTATCGCTGTTGGTTACCTAAATAAAACAAAACAAAACAAATATTTACGACACACCCGGTAAATAAAATATATTTTACCTACATGGCACATCACCGATTTCATATTTAGACATTCGAGACCATTGTAAAGCTTGGTTGAACCAATTGGGAACAACATACTCGTAATAGTAACAGTACCACCCCGACACGCGTCGTCATGAATCAAATATATCGATGGAACTCGTAAATTATCTATAAGGTTGCTTTTATATTTAGCTCACGGCGTCTAACGTCGGTACTGGAGTAAATAGACGACAGAGGCTGAACGACGTCTATGCTAGTTTGAACAATACGAGTAGGCGCATTTGTGTCAATAGTGACCATCTTTTGGACACAAAATATGCTGACTTTTAGCCGAAACTTTGGTTGTAAAGATCGAATAGGCAGCTCTAGCCTGGTGTTGTGGTCACAAGCGCAAATGGTGAGCGTGGGGTCTTGGGTTCGATTCCTGTGTCTCGCAAAATGTGCTATTGGGCAAGATTAATGGGGTGTATGGGTTGGTTCTGCACCTGATCTCTCTCCGGTCGTGTCTGATGCCATCCCATCAGACTATGACAGTAAAGAGATAGAATACACCTACGCACACACTTTGCAATATAATATTTCCATCATACTTGGCTAATCTCTGATAAGATTTCGCCATTTAAAATACAGATATTCGTCTACGCCCGGTGAGTATATTTGAAAAAAAGCAAGGCTGATTGTAAATGAGAAAACAGAGAGTACTTGCCAATAAAAACTCATTTTAAGTTAAATTCAAATATCACTAATTTTAAGGTCTGAAAAGAACCACAAGGTGTCTGAACAGTCGTCTAGTTGTGTAAAGCTCCGACCACTTACACACGCCATGTCCGAATCGAAGCTCCGCTACAGCTTCGTATGAAGCTAACTCTCCATTTCCTATCTACTCGTGCCCTGGTCCCGTTATTACGTACGTGCGTCGCAAGTATTTAATAATAATATAATTGACATGAACAATACATCGCAGTTCGTGACGGATTGTTTTGAAATTAAAATGTATTATTGGAGTTATTTGCAGCTTTTATTAGTGTAGGATTTCATACGTATTGATAAAAGGTAAAATAATTACTGATGGTGGCTGATATGGTAGTAGGTAGAAACTATTATGTATTATAGTGATGTTTCTTTTTTATTATTGATAGGATCGCGTTTGACCACTATCTCACCTGATGGTTAACGATGCTATGGCTAGCAATGGAGTACGCTTGCCTAAAAAGTAATCTGAGGAATTGATGATTCTCAGTGAAGTTTTTTAAGAGGCTGCTTTTCCACTTGCCTATCATCAACATCGAGCGTGGTATAAAAGCTTGTTATCTAACGCAATTCAATGCGATGTTTGATGTAAAGGTCACGCGAAAAAAGAGAGGTAATGCCTGAAACTTTGTTAGCATTCTGTAATTCCGTGATGTACTTGAATATTTTACAAAACTTGTTCCAGCAAATACGATTTTTTTTTAAACCCTTGAAAGTTTTTGAAAAAGACTATCATTTAGAATGTTGATAAAATCAGCAAGGGTTCTGTTATTATACTTTTTAATATTTTTAATTTTTGACTAAAACACCCCTACTTTTTAATTAGTACACAAAAAAATGGGGCTCTAATTGTACCCGTCACTGTTGATATCTTTGTAGTCAAAAGTAGAAAAAACCGAAATCCTAAAATTGACCACAAAATAGTAAATTCATCACAGAATCAATCATACCTACATAACAATTGCTAGTAGAAAATACTGCGGGCAGTGTTTTTCCTTAATAATTGTCACTTATTCATTCATTAATCAATAGCCTGCACAATATTTCCATAAATTGAGTGACATTTTGGGACATAAACCAACGCTAATAACTTTGCTGTTTATGAATATTATTTATTGAGATTTTACTTATAAAATAACAAGGGCTTTTCTAGTAAGCCCTTTAAGTATGTGTACTAATTAAAAAATTGTGGTGTATATGAAGTGTCAAAGTTCATGCAAAATAGCAGATTTTCAGAGGTCTTTACTGGATTAGTTTTACACAAATTTATAAATTGTTTTCAATAGATAATATCCACAAGATACTGTGTTTCCAAAATATCTAATGAAAAATGTGTAATAACGTCATAATCGCGTAAGAGCGGTTGTATGAAAAACAGGGAAAATGTATGTCGAGTTGCATCCCCTTAAGGTGGGAAATCATCCAAGGACTTCTTCGGCTTTAGAGTGGAGAGAAAGAGTGTATACGACTAAGACCACATCATTTTCTTTGCCTATGACCATGGGTTTTTTTTTTCAGAAATGCCCTATGGCCCTAGCAGGAATCAGCATCAACTGTAGGGGCCCAGCAGGGCCGAAGCCTACTGGGGCTACAGGTTATGTAAAAGCGAACCTAAGGCAATGAAAGTAAAAGTCTGACTCTGTTCAAGCTCCGCCCTAGCGCGGGAGAAGTCATTAAATGATTTCCCACATAAAAATAACCACGAATTTTTTGTTATTAATATCTAGCTGTTAACACAGCAAATATGGATTTCAGAGAAGTTGAACTCCTTTAAAATTGGTTCAAATTACCTTTAAAAAGCAATTCGTCTGTAGCATATCGCGGTTGTTTACGATAAAAGCCATCAAAGCGATCCACTTCACTCACGGATCGACTGTATGTAATTTCACCGGTACTTTAGGCCGGTACATCGGAATTCAGCATGATTGGCTACAGATTTATCTACCTACGTTTGATAGCGGAGTTCTCACGCAAGTTCCTTTTCCAAAAGGTTGGTACTCTGTTGAAATTGGATATAAAGTACGATCCTAATTTTTTTTCAGTGTTACTTATATACTAAAAGAGGAGAGATGAAAAGCATGTTGATAAAAGAGTTATGAATTTACATCTGGATGGATGGAGAGGGAGAGGGAGGCCAAAGAAAAGGTGAATAGACTGTGTGAGAAGTGATATGAAAAAAAAGGGAGTTAGTGATAGCGTGACGAGTGACAGGACAGAATGGAAGAAAAAAACGGGTTGCGCCAACCACAAATAAAACGGGACAAGGGCACTAATATGATGATGTTACTTCTAAAGTGTTTTTTTTTTTTGGAAGTACCGGCCAAACTAGCATAGAGTAACGCTGTCGGTCGACTGCGTTTCCAATAAGAATAGGATCGCTTGCACGTCACGTCATACTGTCAAATCGCAAGTTTTTTTTTATTGTAAAGGTTCGCGCTTGACCGCTATCTCACCTGATGAAAGCGACGATGCGGTCGACGATGGAACGCGCTTACCTAGAAGAAACCTATTCACTCTTGACTTAAAGATTCCCGGGTTGTAGAAAACTTGGGCAAAATTTAAGAACTCACGAGATAAAACAGAAGAACTGGATTCTGTTTAAACTGTTTTCGTTAACAGTTCGTATATAAATTAAATTTCAAAAATTTCTTGTTTTTCTCATCCTATTATTATTCTTTCATATGACAATATGACGTGACTGACGTCAATAAAACTTAAGTGGCAGGACAACCAGTGTGCAGGGCACACTGGTCGTAAAACGGACGGTAGATGGGGCCGAAAGGTTCTAGAGTGGCGACCACGTACGTTGGAAGGCCTCCAACAAGGTGGACCGATGACCTGGTCAGGGTCGCGGGAATCAGATGGATGTGTGACGCACAGGACTGGTCGTTGTGGCGACGCTTGAGGCAGGCCTATGTCGAACAGTGGACGTTTTTCGGCTGAAATGATGAATGTTGATTGTATTCCAGGGCGGCGTTAAGTAAATCTTTCCAATTACCTACGTAATTCAGCAGCCATAGAGTAGTTAGTCGTTAATTACAACAGATATGGAAGTATATCCCCCCTCTTTCACCAGTGACTCATTGATTTCCGACAACATATTAATATCAAGCCCGGCTGTTCTAATTACTACTCGTATTGTTATCCGAATGAATGAAAAACCTCGGGGCCCCCCGCCCGCGCCCGCCTCCGCCCCCGCTGTCGCCCACGCCTCTCCCTGCCCTTGGCCACAAAATAGATAGGTACAGAAGACAATCTACATACAAAGCGCGCTAGAGCAACGCACACATAGACACCGCTCACGGACACGATATCTCAGCTCAATCGCCCGGTCGCGCTCATGCAGTTCGGCGCACCGCGCTGACGTGTGTGCAGTCACCTAGCGTAGGTATAAAAAGTGACGTACATACGTGAGATTGACTTCTGTACCTATCTATTTTGTGCCTTGGCCTTTGTCAGCCGCTCCACATTGTGAGATGAGAATACACTTGAAAACCGATACGATACATTCTGTTTTTGAATCGTGCTGAAAAATGGGAAATGAATTGAATGAGAAAAAACGGGCAGTGAGTGGATAGGTTAAGCTATCGGTACATGGTGAATATCCCACCCATACGTACAAACCGTTTTAGAAACACATTCATTATCCGTACAGCGAAGGAGTGGAATTTTCTGCCGGAGTCTGTGTTTCCTGATAGCTACAACCTAGGGATCTTTTAGTGAAAAGTGAATAGGTTACTTTTAGGCAAGCGTGCTCCATCGTCGGCCACATCATAGCTGACCATCAGGTGAGATAGTGGTCAAACGCGAGTCTATCCATAATAATAATAAAAGAAAAATGAAAAAAAAAATGCATTGGAAGAATTTAGGAGAGTGTGCGCGGGAATTACATGACTTGATTCCGCCATCTCCTTTCTACCATCGGACAACCCGACATACGGCGATTATCCACCCTTACGTTGTTGAAACTTGTACGGTTCGGATTAAGCATTTCGCATCGCCGTTTATATCGCGTACATTGAAATACTGGAACTATTTGCCTACTGCGGTCTTCCCGCTCAATGCCCAAAAAAGGCTCTTAAAATAAACTAGTTTCGCCTAACCATCAACGACTCACACAACACACCACTTATCACTGCTTACCATTAGGTGGGATCGCAGTCAAGTACTGGTGGTATATAATTATAAAAAAGACGTGTGGCACTCGGGGACTGCCGCGGTAAAGCTATTGCATATCATTTTTATCAACTTATGCAATTATAATTATTTATTTATTTTATTTATGCAGTATTTTTTTTCCTTTGTTTTTTTTTCTTTGATATTAATTGAAGTTACACTTTCACACATTGAATTAAATTTTGATTGATTGTTCACTCATTTGTTTTCTTATCGGTCACCACGCTCAAAAAACAAATGAGTGGGGGGTGTTAGGTTATTTTCATTACGGAATTTCTGGATTCGGTCTCCACGCTCAAGGCCCGCGATAGAAGCTATGCAATAGCTTAAAAAAAACTGTAGTTTCAGTTTTTCTTTTTTTAAACGGTTTTATTTTTAACGGTTTTATTTAGCTCACCCCGTTTGTTTTATTTATTATTCTTTGGTCAAATTTAGTAATTCAAATTTCACCCTCTTTCTGTCAACCGATTAATCTGAAATTTTGTATACACTTTGGATTTTGGTGACAATATAATTATGTTTATTCATTATCATTATAAATTCAAGATGGCCGCCGCTACAAAATGGCGGATAATTTATGTTTTATTAATCCCATCAATATGGGTATCAAATGAAAGGGCTCAACAAGCAGAATACAATATACTATAAAAAATTGAAATCCAAGATGGCGGCCGCTACAAAATGGCAGATAACGTAGGTTTTATCAATCCCATCAATATGGGTGGGTATCAAATGAAAGGGCTCAACAAGCAGAATACAATATACTATAAAAAATTGAAATACAAGATGGCGGCCGCTACAAAATGGCGGATAACGTAGGTTTTATCGATCCCATCAATATGGGTATCAAATGAAAGTGCTCAACCAGTATAATACAATGTACTATATAAAATTAAAATCCAAGATGGCGGCCTCTACAAAATGGCGGATAACTTAGGTTTTATCAATCCCATCAACATGGGTATCAAATGAAAGGTCTCAACAAGTAGAATACAATTTACTATGCAAAATTGAAATCTAAGATGGCCGCCGCTACCAAATGGCTGATAACAATTTTTTATCAATCCCACCAATATGAGTATCAAATAAAAGGGCTTGACAAGAAGAATACAGTGCACTATACAACCTCAATATTTAAGATGGGCGCAGCCACCAAATGGCGTATAATAATAAGATTTAAATTTAGAAATTGAATCTGTAATTTAGGTATCTGATTAATCCAGCCTGAATCCACCACCCAAGTCAAGATTTTGTATCGAGTTGAGGACTGTGTGGCGTTAGGGTGGCTAAAAATGATACGTCGTTAGCGGTACACCACCCAAGTTAAGGTGAAAGGTTAAAACGCGCCGAGAACTGTATGGCATTAGGGTGGATAAAAATGATATGTCGTTAGCGTTTTCCTCTCAAGACTCAGGCGATAATAATAATACGTAATAATAATTATCATACAGAATGCGAAATAAAAACTAAAAACTAGAAAATAAAAATAGGTAAAAAAACTTTAGACTAAAATAAAACCGTGGGGCACGTCAATTGTCTACAATCGTTGATTAAAATGTTAATTAATTTGTAGACAATTGACGTGCCCCACGGTTTTATTTTAGTCTAGTCTATGCATATGTTTATAATTCCCACGACTGTATCTATTTTATTATTTTTTGGTTTTTAGTACATTTATCTTAAACATTGCAATGTATGTTTAACATAAAACCGTTTAACTTAAAAAGTTTTTTTACCTATATTTTTTTTGAGGTGTGAAATCATATTCTATTGCCTTATCCCGCTCCAGGATAAAGCGGAAGGACGAGCCAAAATTTTACTGACTAACCACGCCTGTATTCCTTCAGTTGCCTTGCTTTCTAGGACCACACATTTTAAAGATTCATTTTATTTTAAACTAGCTCCTGCCAGCGGCTTCGCCCGCGAACATAAAATATAGCCTATGTCACTCAGGAATAAAGCAGCTTTCTATCGGTGAAAAAATTTTAGCAATCGGACCAGTACTTCCAGAGATTACCTCCTACAAACAAAAAAACATAATAACAAAAAAAAAAAACTTTACTTCTTTATTACATTAGTGTAGATAACAAAATCCTGATGGTTTTTTTCCACTTTGTATTCCAGGGTTTTCCTTTCAGAAGCAAACCCATGGCCCCAGTAAGGCTTCCAGAAATTATCCTATACACAAAAAACTTTAAAATTAAATAAATAAGATTATTATATTAGTGTAGCTTCATTTTATTTTTCCGATTAACATGAAACATTTTCGTCATCCTAGCAATCACTGGCTCCCCAGAACATTCCGTCCTTGGCCTTTTTACGAACGTTTTACAATTTACGCGCGATGAGGACTAGGCAACTTGGCAGCGGTAATCACATTACGGAGAGCGACGCTGGGCCCGGGACACGGCTTCAATGAAAATGAGAGACGTGTTTATTTGGATACAGAGTTTTTTTTTTTTTTTTATTGAGATAAACTAGTGCTTGACTGCGATCCCACCTGATGGTAAGTAGCGATGCAATCTTTGATGGTGAGGCGCACTAGTTTATTAAGAGCCTATTCACTCTAGCCTTGAAGACACCCAAATTATAATCGGACGGGAAGACCGCAGCAGGCAGACTGTTCCAGTCCTTCGACGTACGCGGTATAAACGACGAGGCGAAACGCTTAGTCCGGACCGTAGAGGTTTCAACAACGTAAGGGTGAATATTCGCCGTACGTCGGGTTGTCCGATGGTAGAATTGCGATGGCGGAATCAAATCATGCAATTCCTGCGCACACTCTCCAAAATGCATCCTGTAAAACACCGAAAGGAAAGACAGATAAATAACGAAAGAAATTAAATCCTTATATTTGCCTCAAACACAACAAGTAAGAGCTAACGGACCACCGGCCACAAAAACAAAACGCCGCGCTGCCACGCCACAGGCATGTTTCCTGTAGTTTTCATAAATTTTATATGGACTCGCCCCACACGGTTGACGCTGGTGGCCGTTACACGCTACTAATCACCGCTGCTCGCTTTTTGTGGCCCACACTGGCCACTAAACGCCGATACAAAATGCCGTCACACGCCACTCGTGTCGCCCAGCCTCAAGTGGCTTGTGACCGTATCTAGCTTCTCGTGGCGTCGTTTGTGGCTGTGGCATGTGGCTAATGTGCCGTGACACTTATAGTAGAGGATACGGTTAAGAACGACCTTCACCGGTTAGTTTAATGGATGAAACGTATTTTATGATAAATTTAGTATATTAAATAATATAACGCGGGTGGGTTGCCTGAGAAATTCCTGGCCTAACAATTTTTTTTTTTTTTTAAATATGCACCGGTTTGTTTAACGAATAAATTTAATACTAAC
The DNA here is from genome assembly GCA_910589285.2 of Mythimna ferrago. Lineage (NCBI taxonomy): Eukaryota > Metazoa > Arthropoda > Insecta > Lepidoptera > Noctuidae > Mythimna > Mythimna ferrago. Next base: position 21,183,780 of record OU342696.1, read on the forward strand.
CGAAAGTGTGAAGCCTTTAGAACATAAAAAATGTTGGGTTGCCTATTTGTTTCTTGGCATAACTATGGGTTGCCAGGTATAAACAGGTATGTATAAACAGGTGTGTTTATTTTGATATACAACAAATTCTATATCAAAATAAACGCTGTTTCTTTACGAATACGATGTTATAGTGTTGTTTGCATAAAAATCTGGTATGAATAACGGTTGTGCATTTTTCTAAAAAAAAAGTAAATATTCAATTTTTAATTAATAATAGTCTGGCCAGGAATTTCTTAGGCATACCCGCATTATATTATTTAATACACTAAATTTATCATAAAATACGTTTCATCCATTAAACAGACCGGTAAAGGTCGTTCTTAATCGGATCTTAGACTATTAAGTATGTTCTAAATCCATCCCACCATTTAAATTAACCTCGACTCAGCCTGTGCCTTTCTTTTTTCAAATTGACAGCTATTAGTACCTACGTTGTTATTTATTGCAACTACTAACATCAGCATCGCGGCCGGGATTTTGATCCCGATTTCCGGCCACCGTAGGCACGGGCTTGTCACCGTGGGATCTGGAGGCAACAGTCCTTGCACACATGCACGATATGCGCGTGGAGATGCAACGCCGGGGTGAAAGTCCGCCGCCGCGACAGGTCACGGCATGGCGGACAGAGCTCCGGCGGGATCTCATGGTGAAATGGCGTCAGCGACTATCGCAACCCAGTGCTGGGCACGCCACAATCATGGCGGTAAGTCCCCTCTTTGAGGCGTGGCTGGAAAGACCTCACGGCGTCCTTACCTTCCGCATGACGCAGGTCCTCACCGGACATGGTTCGTTCGGGAGTTTCCTGCACCGGATTCGTGCGGAAGTGACGCCCGGGTGTCGCCACTGTGCGGAATGCCCGGAGGACACGGTGGAGCACACAGTCGAGGTGTGCCCTGCTTGGGCGGAACATCGCCGTGCCCTCGTGGGGGCGATCGGCGGCGGAGACCTCTCGCGCCGGGCCTTGGTTGAGGCCATGGTCCGGAGCGAGGAGGAGTGGCAGGCGGTCGCCGACTTCTGCGAAGCAGTAATGCTCGCAAAGGAGGAGGCCGAACGCATCAGGCAACGGCGTTATCATCGCCGCCGCCGCCGCCGCCGGGATTCTGATCCTGATTTCCGGCCACCGTAGGCGCGGGCTTGCGGACGGTGAGCAATGGGTAGCTCGCTGTCCGGCCGTCCGGTAACTGTCCGGACCAAGCCCAAGTCGTCGACGGCGCGCACTGTTCCCGCGCGCCTCAAGGAGTTGTCAGCAACAGCAGGGACCCAGCCGGGTCGAAGCCTACTGGGGCCAGGGTTATCCGAAAGGGCGCTCGAGCCCCGGTATGAAGGCTAGAAGGAACGGGGTGGGTCTTTTAGTCAGTAAGAGTCTGACACTATCTCCCGCTCCGCCCAAGAGCAGGGGATGTCAATGCATGATTTTTTCCCACCATAAAAAAAAAAAAAAAAAAAAAAAAAAAGGCACGGGCTTGTGGACACCCGACGTCCAGACTGTCCGAACTACTTGGGCCGAGGGCCTGCTTCTGAAAAGAAGATTCGGCCCCGGTACGAAAAGCAGCGAAGGAATAGGAGCGGGTTTTTAGTCAATAAAAGTCTGACACTATCTCCCGCTCCTCCCAAAAGCGTGGAGATGTCCTTAGATGATTTTCCCAGCTACAAAAAAAAGCTACTAACCGCATTTTGTGTTCCAGTTAATTTACATAAATCACCGAACTAAACTGGTTTTTAAACCAACACAGCGCAAGCAGCACTTTTAAATTTATAGGGCTGCTACTGTCTATGGTTTACTCATTTTCAAATGCTGGTGTTCTGTTTGGCGCCATTGTACTTATTTCTCAATTTTATTTTAAAATTAATTAACATTTTTTATTCGATTCAACGATATTGAAAAACATGTCAAATCTTTATTTTTATGAAATAAAGATATTAAATTAAATTTATTAAATAGTGAGTTTATGTTAAATGTTAGACTTTGTATAATATTACGTGTGTACGTAAAGCAATTGGTCACGGTTGTCATTCGTAGATTTTTGATAGTCTTTACAGGTAGTCAGACGGCCGGAAAGTCTGACCATCAGTCTATCCAAGGAGTATCGTGTTGCCCTAGTAATTGGGTTGTGGCGGTCTGATAGGAAGCCGCTCTAAACTGGAAGCTGACTCCAAATTAGTTGGAAAAAGGGTTATCCGAAAGGGAAGCTCGGCCCCGGTACGAAAGGCAAGAAGGAACGGGGTGGGTTTTTTAGTCAGTAAGAGTCTGACACTATCTCCCGCTCCACCCAAGGGCGGGGGATGTCATTTAGACAATTTTTACCCACCAAAAAAAACCTGTCTCAAGTTTTTAATTGAAAAACATGTTTATTTCAACATAGATCTATATGGAATAAATTACATAATCTGATAGTCCCAAGTGAGATTTTAGAACCGTCGTATTTATCCAAAACTTTCTCTAAATTAGAAACGTTCCGAGGAAACCCAATTAACAATACCCTATTGTTAATTGGGTTTTCTCATGAACAGAGGACAAACAGATTGTATTTTCACATCGAAGGGTCGAACCGACTCGGCCCCATGAGTCGGATATATTCCACTGGAATTGGAAACAATTTCCATATACTTATGCATACCTGGTACCTATACTATACTAAAGGGAATAAATAAGCTGAAATGCTAATGGATCGTTGTGGTAGATGCGATCTTTTTTTTGGGTAGAAAATCATCAGAAAACTTTCGCTCTGGGTGAAGCGAGAGGGAGTGTCGTAAGAGTTACCGTGGCCCTGGAACGCAAAGGGCAACTGAAGTAACACAGGTAAGTTTTAGTTACTCCCTCTCGCTTCCTGAGCGGAAGAAGATTAAATGATTTCCCAGTCCTAAAAAAAAAGAAAAAGTCCCGGGTACCTACCTAACAGATCGCGAATATACACACACACAAAAAAATAGGAACAAGGCGCTCTCTAGCTGAGTGGACCTACGGTCTTTTCTGGGAGCCTGGTAGCAGAAAAAATGCGATGCTAGGTTCAATTATAATTTTATTAGGTAACTTCATTGAATTATATCAATGGGTAACTTTTAATTATTTTCTCTACTTACTACTATAACTTATCTCTTTTCCTCAAATAATAAAAACCGCAAGATAGAAAAAGACAACCATATCAAAATCAACCTTTGATTCTTCGTATAAAATCGAAGATAAACTCCCAATACACTTCATTTAAATTCCCATATCGATGTATGTGTAAGTAAAAACCAAGATAGACGATGAGTATGCGCGATCACGTAATACATTGCGCGCCGGGCGGTATTAATTGTGGATGACATTTGCATACAGCGAGCGTTGGATGTGACTCGGAGGAAAATATCGCTTACGAATCGTATGAAGATTGTTTTTGAGACGTGATAGTTCATGTTTGAATATCACCTGTGTGTACAGTTAAACCAGAAAATGCACACTTGAACATAAATCGCGTTCGTATTTCCGAAGATATACGATGATTTCCGAAGTGTTTTACTTTACCTTTCTAGGTAGCTTTTGGAATATAAAATAAAACGATTAGATATCTATTATGAAGAGGAAAGATTTATATTTTTGTATGAATAAACTCAAAAATTACTGGACCGATTTTGAAAAAAAAAACAATGAAATTTTATAGGTAAGTTTGTACGGAACCCTCAGTGCGCGAGTCCTGCTGCACTTGCCCAGTTTTTTCGTTATACGATTAATCAACGTCTCGAGTATAATTTAAAAATATATACGGTTTTGAGTGATTAATTAATTAGCAAGGCTCGCATTACTCTCCCGCTGGCCTGACCACTGCCAACTTGGACTCTATAAATACTGACCTAACGCTATAACTGTATTATATGTATTTTTTTTTCTTATTCATCTTGCTTTTACTCTCTTGTGATTTATAATCTCCTAGTACAAGAGCCAGGGTAATAGTGATTAACCGTAGGGGCCCAGCAGAGTCGAAGCCTACTGGGGCCATAGGGTTGCTTCTGAAAGGAAAACCCGGCCCTGGAATAAAAAGTGGAAAAAAACCATCAGGTTTTTTTTTATCTACACTAATATAATAAGAGGTAAAGTTTGTTTTTTGTTATTATGTTTTTTGTTTGTAGGAGGTAATCTCTGAAAGTACTGGTCCGATTGCTAAATTTTTTTCACAGACAGAAAGCGGCTTTATTCCTGAGTTACATAGGTTATATTTAATGTACGCGGGCGAAACCGCGGGCAATAGCTAGTTTGATATAAACTAGTGCTTGGCTGCGATCCCACCTGATGGTAAGCAGTGATGCAATCGTTGATGGTGAGGCGCACTAGTTTATTAAGAGTCTGTTCACTCTAGCCTTAAAGACACCTGAATTATAAGCGGAGGTGAAGACCGTAGTCGGCAAATTATTCCAGTCCTTGGATGACTTTTATGACAGTTCAGGCTGTGCGGTTGTGGAATGCTTTGCCCGTGTCGGTAAGGCAAGCTCAAACACTCACAACTTTTAAAAATGAGGTTACGGATCACTACCTTTCCTCCTGAACGATGTCATTATGTACAGTAATTCTATGCTTTCAATTAATTGTATAAGTATATGTATATATATTGTATATTGTTTTGTAATTTATGTAATTTATTAGTTTATGTATTGTGTATATATGTAGATAGTACACCATCAACTACCTGAGTATCTTTTTCTCCTTCTCTGTCAAATACATCCAAAGGTTGTCTGTAAAAGATCGCTTTTAGCGGCCCTTTGTGACACCCTATTAATTTTAAGTTTCTCATGTAATTTTTATTTTTGGTGTACAATAAAGAATCAATCTATCTATCTATCGATGTACGCGGTATATGCGGTCTGGGGCCCAAGTCTGCTATTTTTATAAATTCGTTATTCCAACACGATCACACTGTCATTTTGCTAAAAGTTCGTAATCTGCTAATTCATAATGATCGATCATTGATCAGTCAGTGGTCTCGTAATAGAGTTGTGGTAGAATGATAATAACGAGCATATTAAAACCAATAATTGCACAATAACGTTCTAATGGTAAAACGCTGATCAAATAAACTGTCAAAGTTTTAGCAGATTACCACATACGTCAAATATTCATTTGTCAATATGTACGAGATTACTATTCTATGCCACTTCTTTCAATGGAGTGTCAGTGGTTGACCATTGGAAAGTCATAATGACGCCATTATATTAGTAGGTAGATTACCAAACTTGTCAAAATCGACAAATATGACATCAATGATAGGCCATTCTGACACTATTGTAATAGCAGACTTGAGGCCCTGGGTATGTTACTATTAAACGGATTTTTATAAATATACTGTATCTTTTCCAACCTTCGCTTATAAAACAAAAACAATCAAAAATGATTGCGAGAAAATTAGGTACTTACAGTTAGAATCCCAATGAGTCTCCGTAGTTAAAATGCATATGAAATGGTCAGTGAAAATTAAAATTAAAAGCATAAAGTTAAAACGAACCAAACTACGTATTATCCTGTAAGTAAGCAGTTAATATAACTGTACACGTCCTATCTTAATTAACTTATTAAGTTCTATTACTAATTAGTTAATGCTATCTGTTATTACCGAGAAGGCTGACCTGGTACATTTGATGTCAAATACTTCAAAATTATTAGAATGTGTTATACCTACCAGCATTCGAATAAAAGTCAAATTGTATAAAGTGACTGAAAACTTAATACTTTGTAAACTTAACACTAGCTAAATGCACAAACCGTGCGAAGCCAACTTAAAAAATCTGGGCAAGTGCGAGTCGCACTCATGTGTGTATTTTTTTAGGAAATTTTAATATTTTTAAAGCCAAAATAAGAAAATAAAGGTAAATATGTAAAAATTTAGATCACTGCAAAATTTACCGTGGTTCGAAAGTATGTTGTATTATGACCAGCATGTGTCCTAGAGTAGCCCTATAAACGCACACCACGCATCACGATGCTACCCTGGTCCCTCACGTATGTTTTATGTGGCGCGCAATAAAATACCATTTCGGCCTATAAAACTCTGAGCTGCGAAATTGTAACTAGACGTGGTCGACAGAAGGTTTGTGTGAGAAGATTGTCTTTCTTTGACTTGATTTCGTAATAGTACATTATGATGTAAGTGTGTAATGTTAGTGATTACAGCCGAGGCGGTATTTAGACCCGAGCCGTGGCGAGGGTCTTAAGAGAGCCGAGAACGGTAATCATTAATTACTCACGTGTATCATACGACATTTTTCAATACTCTTGTGAAGAAAATAACAGTAAAACTAGTAATTTTATTTTATGACATGGCGGTAATTTTTTTATGTCTTTCGCAGTGACAATGGAATACGCATGTAACATTTTCTTATGATTTTGTAGTATTTAATTTAATTTAATGAATACAGCCACTGAATTTCTCTCGAATAAATCAAGCCAAACACCGCGCGCATCGTAAAATGGCCATAAACAACAAAAAAAAAAAACATTTTTATTTGTGTGTACGATTTATTTAATAAATGTTTTGTTATTATTAAATAAATTGTTTGTACAAGTTAAAATGGTCAACATTGCATGAAATAAGTAAGTAAGACACTAATATATACCATTGAACGCAATAACTTATGTTAAATTTTTTCGTACTCAAAATTTGTTTTGCGAACAATAATTTCGGAAGTCGGTGTTTCTCGATATTGTTTGTTCCTTATTTAACACCGACTTCTGAAATTAAAATTATTTTGATGGTTTTAGTGTTGTTTTTAGTGAAGTCGGTTATTTTTTTTTTTTGTAAAAAGTTTTTTATTTCACACTTTTTAGTTGCAATACACTTACAGCCAGATTACCTTTTTCTCATGACAATGCCAATTAACTCAAACCCTGCTAAGATACATTGTTTTATTATGAAGTTCCCGTGTCTACCTTCCGGCTCCATCATTATCATCATCAGATCAGTTCGATAGTACAAAGTGCATCTCATGACAATTCTAATAAGCCCAAACACGGGTAGGATACATTGATTAATTACGGACTTCCGATGCCTATCTTCTAGCTTCATCATCATCAGATCAGTTCGATAGTACCTCATAGCCAAAGTGCATCTCATGAAAATTCTAATAAGCCCAAACACGGCTAGGATAAATTGATTAATTACGGAGTTCCGGTGCCTATCTTCCGGCTCCATCATCAGGTCACTTTGATGATACCATTTTCAACATACCTATTCAGAACCATTCATTTATTTATATTATCGTAGTCGCATAACTGTGTTCATTGTGATATCTATGTGAGTATGAACTTCCGTTGGCCATTTCTGGTCTTTTTCATCAGTTCCACTTCATGAAATATCATTTTTTGACTGTAAATGCTTATGTCTTTGATGAAAATACCAAAAGAACTATATGGTTGCCTATAATATTTGAAGAGTTCCCTCGATTTCGCCAAGATTCCATCATCAGATTCCAACTTGGTGACTATGGGACCATTTGGGAAGTATCTTATTATTCCCTAGGGATCGGCCATACTGCATTATCTCCCTAGGCATATAATGACTTGCTTTAAGTGAGGTTTGTATGACGTGTAAAACGACATTATCGAGCAGATGGTGTAAAAAAGAATTTTTTATTAATTAATATTTGAATTTGGAGCATCAAGAATCGTCAACATTGTGAATTAAAATGTAGGCGCATTGAACAAGTTGACTCGAAATTCAAACCAAAGAATAGGTAATCACTATGATTCAAACTGGCCACTAACAAAAAAAGAAAATAGAATAAAACGTGCGTACTGACGACACGGGAGCATTATAGAAAATTGAAACTATAGAATCTTGGAGTAGTGAATTTTGTTTGTTTGACGAACTTGAAATTTAATACTTATATTTCTCTAATATACAAGGTGTCGTTTTGAAGCTGCAAAATATTTCAGGAGGTAATTATGTTAGTGATTCTCGACCCGAATCAATAATAAAATAAGTAGGTAATTTTTTTTTTTTTATAACCGCGCTTTTTTTCACACACACAAACACGGAACAATAAAGGGCGTTTTCACACACACTAACTCGCAACGATAGTTTCATAAATAATGTATCATCCAATCATCATCCCGCACGCCACACCCTAGCCACGCCCCCGCGGCCATCGATCAATCGATTTAGTTTAGTGTAATTAAAAAATTAAATAACAAGTATTACTGATTATTGACCAGGTTTCGTATTTTTACATGATTATTTATGAGTTTTATTACAACCTCCTGAAATATTGTGCAGTTTTAAAACTGCACCTTGTATGATTTGGTCGACCAAATTGTCTTTTAATTATCTCACAGATGGTGTAAAAAGTAGAGTATGCAACACTGGGATAAAGCTGTCTTTGTCTTGGGCGTCTTAAATTCCTCACTTCACTCAGGTTTCTTTATTAACTCCCTCGCAATGCTCGGGAGTTAATTTTATAAATCCCTCACTCTCGTTCGGGATTAAAACCAGCAACCTTCGTTTCGTTCGGAATTCAACATGCCGCCCGTGACTTAAAGACACTGCTTTATCCCCTAGTCACATAAACTACTATTTCAAATCGGTTGGCAAGCGACGAAGTTATGCGCAAACATACATAAAAAAAAAATACAAACATCCGAATTGAGAACCTCCTCCTTTTTTAGAAGTCGGTTAAAAAGGTTTTAACTACATTATAGCACTAGTGCGTAATGGTAATCAAAATGTTCTTCAATCACAGATTGAAAAAAAAATCACAGTTTAGTATTAAGTGCCTTTATATACCTAAGTGTAGTGCAATAAGAGTCACTTTCTGAGCAAGTGTATTTTTTTTTTTTTTTATTTATGGTGGGAAAAAATCATGCATTGACATCCCCCGCCCTTGGGCGGAGCGGGAGATAGTGTCAGACTCTTACTGACTAAAAGACCCACCCCGTTCCTTCTAGCCTTCATACCGGGGCTCGAGCGCCCTTTCGGATAACCCTGGCCCCAGTAGGCTTCGACCCGGCTGGGTCCCTACTGTTGCTGACAACTCCTTGAGGCGCGCGGGAACAGTGCGCGCCGTCGACGACTTGGGCTTGGTCCGGACAGTTACCGGACGGCCAGACAGTGAGCTACCCATTGCTCACTGTCCACAAGCCCGCGCCTACGTTGGCCGGAAATCGGGATCAGAATCCCGGCGGCGGCGGCGGCGATGGCGGCGATAACGCCGTTGCCTGATGCGTTCGGCCTCCTCCTTTGCGAGCATTACTGCTTCGCAGAAGTCGGCGACCGCCTGCCACTCCTCCTCGCTCCGGACCATGGCCTCAACCAAGGCCCGGCGCGAGAGGTCTCCGCCGCCGATCGCCCCCACGAGGGCACGGCGATGCTCCGCCCAAGCAGGGCACACCTCAACTGTGTGCTCCACCGTGTCCTCCGGGCGTTCCACACAGTGGCGACACCCGGGCGTCACTTCCGCATGAATCCGGTGCAGGAAACTCCCGAACGAACCATGTCCGGTGAGGACCTGCATCATGCACCAGCCGTGACCTGTGTTGCTCACTGCACTGCACTCAGTTTCGGTGGTGTCCAACTTGTGACCTTTATACGAGTAAATAGGTTTTTTTGGGAAAAAATATAACATGGTGTAAAATCTATTGGAATCGATTCACTTACTGATTCTGAACAAACTATATTCAAGTTTCGCATATTATAAAAATAATGTTGTATGTAGATAGATATATAACGAATCGTTTAGCTGTGGTGGTATCCTACGAAGGCAGACATCCAGTCAGTGGGAAGACGGGTATATACGCCATTCTATCTTCAGTGACGCTAGAAGCGGGCGATGTTCCATTATCTCGTGAGGACCATAGCGTACGCTACCTTCATATTAATTTAATAAATTAAACTTCAGAATAGCGGGACAATGTTGTATACCTGGAACAAATGATAAAGCATTGTTAGTGTTTTATTACATGTATATTTAAAAAAAAATGAATTCCTACGTCTTTAAAAGTAGGTTTGACAGACGACCGGCTAGTCCCAAATTCCCAATATCAAGCGAGGAGTTGTGTCAAAGAAACGTTTTTTTGACAAATTAAAAGTACTAGGACATCAGTCAGCTAAACAGTTTTTGTTATTTCTCCGTGCTTCTTCAAACTACCACAATCGAAGGATACGGCGTAACAAGTTGGACTCATAATATAAAGGATTAGCCAGATGTGGCTAAGGACAGAGAAAAGTGGACTAAAGGCAGGCAACGACTTTTGCTCTGAAGTGGGACAGAATAAATTTGACAAAAAATAAAAGTCCTGTTTTAACATTTGATGTTTTTATCCATCTATCTATATAGGTACATTATGTAATTCTATTAAAACAAATTAAAAGTACTAGGACATCAGTCAGCTAAACAGTTTTTGTTATTCCTCCATGCATCTTGAAACTTCCACAATCGAAGGATACGGCTTGACGAGTTGGACTCCTAATATGAAGGATTGGCCAGATGTAGCTAAGGACATAGAAAAGTGGATTAAAGGCAGGCAATGACTTTTGCTCTGAAGTGGGACAATAAAGTTAACAAAAAATAAAAGTCCCGTTTTAACATTTGATGTTTTTATTAGTAACCTATCTATCTATATTAGGTACATTATGTAATTCTATTAAAACACTTTGTATAATTAATTATATTTTATTGTTTCTTTCAGTTTCATTCCTAGTTACATTTTAGGGTTTTTCTCAAATGTCAAAACTGGCATTATATTTTTTAACGAGTTTAGACCACGGTTTAGTCTGCCATTTTATTACGTCGTGTACATAGGTTTGTCCTGGAATCCTTGTTTCTCCAGAATAAGTACCAGGAGTCGTGGAACAAAAACAGTAAAAACAAATCCGGTATAATCGATTTTAACTATTGTTTTAAAATGGGTAATTTTTAATCCTAAAATAACTAATGATTATTTTTGGATAAAAAAATACTATTTTGATAAAAAAAAAAAATTGATTACGTCACTAACGTGTTTGTACAGTGTGTCGATTCCCACATATTTTGCCAATCACACTTTGAACGAATCGAAAAGAGAATACGAGATCTCACCCTTAGATTTAGCTGTTGCGGCCAATTTATCGAACAGCCAAAATCAATCAATCAATCCAATGGTCAATCCATGTTATTCCTAAACGTACATATTTGATATTTCCAGACATAGTCTAACCATTCAGTTTCATTAGGTAGGTATTTAAAATGTTACCCGAGCGCCTCTTCATTTGTTTTATTACGAGTGGACTTTCTTCACCTCCTAACTCGAGGTGGACTGATGCTTTTAGTGCGGACTGTGTAGCGTTAGGTAACGTAACTACTCATATTTATGTTCGCCTAGTCCCTTCTCGGGTCGAAGGTGTGCTCCCAAGGGATGGTCATCTGATTTGAACGTGTGGAAGTTGCCCGTTTATTTTGGGTTTAACCGATTATTGCACCAATATTTTTTTTTTTTTTTTTTTTTTTATAATAGTTTCTGCCGGTAAACTCCTGCGTGGTCAGAAATTATTCCAAGGAAACGTACAGGCACGCCCTGGGCCAACTGTATTTTATGTTCTTTACCAAGGTCAAATCAATCTCTTTCCCTGAGTTTGTTTCGGTGTTTCTTCTCAGGGTAGCCAGCTATGAAACACCGGCCTCATTTAGTTTAAACTGATGTAAAAAAATTTCGTGTAAAAGTGTTTTTTAAAACCTATTTACAAAATAAATCATCACCAGCCTTTTTAATGTTCCCGCTGTTGGGACTCAAGCCTCCACTCTAGGAGAGGGAATGGGCCACAATTCACCACGCGGGCCCAGTGCGTGTTGGTGAATATCACATGTCTTCGAATTTTTGGTCCTAGGACATGCCGGTTTCCTCACGATGTTTTCCTTCACCGTTTTGAGAGCAGTGGTGATGAAATAAATTACAGAAAGTAATGCGCCTGGCTGGGTTCGAACCCGCGACCGACTTGTAAGTCGGGGCCGTTACCACTCGGCCACCACAGCTGCTCTCATGATATTTACAAAATAAATATCATTTATCATTACAAAATTCGTGAAAAGTGGATTAAAGGCAGGCAATGACTTTTGCTCTGAAGTGGGACAATAAAGTTAACAAAAAATAAAAGTCCCGTTTTAACATTTGATGTTTTTATTAGTAACCTATCTATCTATATTAGGTACATTATGTAATTCTATTAAAACACTTTGTATAATTAATTATATTTTATTGTTTCTTTCAGTTTCATTCCTAGTTACATTTTAGGGTTTTTCTCAAATGTCAAAACTGGCATTATATTTTTTAACGAGTTTAGACCACGGTTTAGTCTGCCATTTTATTACGTCGTGTACATAGGTTTGTCCTGGAATCCTTGTTTCTCCAGAATAAGTACCAGGAGTCGTGGAACAAAAACAGTAAAAACAAATCCGGTATAATCGATTTTAATTATTGTTTTAAAATGGGTAATTTTTAATCCTAAAATAACTAATGATTATTTTTGGATAAAAAAATACTATTTTGATAAAAAAAAAAATTGATTACGTCACTAACGTGTTTGTACAGTGTGTCGATTCCCACATATTTTGCCAATCACACTTTGAACGAATCGAAAAGAGAATACGAGATCTCACCCTTAGATTTAGCTGTTGCGGCCAATTTATCGAACAGCCAAAATCAATCAATCAATCCAATGGTCAATCCATGTTATTCCTAAACGTACATATTTGATATTTCCAGACATAGTCTAACCATTCAGTTTCATTAGGTAGGTATTTAAAATGTTACCCGAGCGCCTCTTCATTTGTTTTATTACGTGTGGACTTTCTTCACCTCCTAACTCGAGGTGGACTGATGCTTTTAGTGCGGACTGTGTAGCGTTAGGTAACGTAACTACTCATATTTATGTTCGCCTAGTCCCTTCTCGGGTCGAAGGTGTGCTCCCAAGGGATGGTCATCTGATTTGAACGTGTGGAAGTTGCCCGTTTATTTTGGGTTTAACCGATTATTGCACCAATATTTTTTTTTTTTTTTTTTTTTTTATAATAGTTTCTGCCGGTAAACTCCTGCGTGGTCAGAAATTATTCCAAGGAAACGTACAGGCACGCCCTGGGCCAACTGTATTTTATGTTCTTTACCAAGGTCAAATCAATCTCTTTCCCTGAGTTTGTTTCGGTGTTTCTTCTCAGGGTAGCCAGCTATGAAACACCGGCCTCATTTAGTTTAAACTGATGTAAAAAAATTTCGTGTAAAAGTGTTTTTTAAAACCTATTTACAAAATAAATCATCACCAGCCTTTTTAATGTTCCCGCTGTTGGGACTCAAGCCTCCACTCTAGGAGAGGGAATGGGCCACAATTCACCACGCGGGCCCAGTGCGTGTTGGTGAATATCACATGTCTTCGAATTTTTGGTCCTAGGACATGCCGGTTTCCTCACGATGTTTTCCTTCACCGTTTTGAGAGCAGTGGTGATGAAATAAATTACAGAAAGTAATGCGCCTGGCTGGGTTCGAACCCGCGACCGACTTGTAAGTCGGGGCCGTTACCACTCGGCCACCACAGCTGCTCTCATGATATTTACAAAATAAATATCATTTATCATTACAAAATTCGTGAAAATTTTCATCAATTTTGGTTTGGTAGTTAGATGGATGGACAGTGTTATTTTCGCGTGTATAGTTACGAGTATCAAATTATTACAATTATTTTTAACACACTACAAAGCACAAAAATCAATGCTGTCCTGGCTGTTGTACTAGGAGACCCGGTATCATAAGAGCCATAGAAGTACAAGTTTTTTTTTTACATTTACAAAAATTATTTTCTTTTATGGAACTCGTTAATTCTTAACACTTCTGTGTTCCCCATTAAGTTATCTTCAACAAATATATTTTTTTGCGCGAAGGGTAAATAGGTACCCCATTTTATGACGGCCTCGGTACGAAACGTCTGCCGTAGGTATTTCCACGGTATTTCGGGCTATTAAGAGATTTCCCATTATTCTTTTTAATTAAAAAGGGAGGCGAGGGGATCGCTCGTCTCGAAAACTCGATTTGGGCCTACCACAAAGTAGGAATACGACGAAGCTAGAGGCCTCATTGCTAATAGGTAATGTTCGCAGCCACATGTTTAGAATAAAATAGATATAGGTAAGTACCAGGGGAACAGAGTGTAGTAAATTGGTTAGAAAATACGTATTGTGAGCTGTAAACTTACATTGTCTTACCAGTAAATTACATTGGGTTCCCTTACATTGTCTCTCACTTCATGGAACGGGAAAAACAATTTGATGATTGCCCATGTACTACTTTTTAGGGTTTCGTAGCCAAATGGCAAAAAACGGAACCCTTATAGATTCGTCACGTCTGTCTGTCTGTCTGTCTGTCTGTCTGTCTGTCCGTCCGTATGTCACAGCCACTTTTTTCGGAAACTATAAGAGCTATACTATTGAAACTTAGTAAGTCGATGTATTCTGTAAACCGCTTTAAGATTTTCATACAAAAATAGAAAAAAAGTAATAAATTTTGGGGGTCCCCGTACTTAGAACTGAAACTGAAAAATTTTTTTTTCATCAAACCCATACGTGTGGGATATCAATGGATAGGTCTTCAAAAATGATATTGAGGTTTCTAATATCATTTTTTTCTAAATTGAATAGTTTACGCGAGAGACACTTCCAAAGTGGTAAAATGTGTGTCCCCCCCCTGTAACTTCTAAAATAAAAGAATGATAAAACTGAAAAAAATATATGATATACATTACCATGTAAACTACCAACGAAAATTGGTTTGAACGAGATCTAGTAAGTAGTTTTTTTTTAATACGTCATAAATCTAAAAAAATACACTATTATTAAAACATCGATCAAAGTTAAACTTTTATATTATGTTACTTGCTGCTACGGAACCCTTCATGGGCGAGTCCGACTCGCACTTGGCCGGTTTTTATTTATAATCAGTTGATTGATAAATATTTAAATCTACTTATAGAGGAGGCGCCAAAGGGAATTGAGTATGCAAAATATGAGGACCACCTTCTATGAATGGTTTCGGACTCAGAAAAGCATGCAGATTATGATTTTGGATGTTGCCGGGAGGCATATTGGTCCATTTTTTTTATACCCCTCTCCCTGAAGCACATGTAAATTGACTGAACAAATGCTAAGAATCATTTTTATTAATTGTTTAAGTACCAATATCTAATTGTTTCTTATGATTAAATATATGTTTAAAGGAAGTTAACTAAAAAAAAAAGTGAGTCGGACTCGCGCACTTAGGGTTCCGGACGGGTAGACGGACAACAAAGTGATCCTATAAGGGTTCCATTTTGGCTTTTGAGGTACGGAACCTTAAGAAAATGGTAAAGTTAAAAATAAAACATGAATTGATGATAAAAAAAATATTGAATACTTAAAAGTTACTTTTCGGCCTGCCTGTATGTCTGTCAAGACCCTTTATCTCGGGAACGAGTGGAGGTATTGCAGTGAAATTAAAAGACTATCCTCAAATTTGCAGTCCCTTCAAGCTGTGAAAAAGTCAAGCTTCTAAATTAACGAAACAAAAAGATACGGCCGTTTATGTTGCAAAAAAGCGTGTATTTCGACACCCCTAAGGGAATCAAAATTTATAGGGTACTTCCCGTTAAGCTAGAATTCTGAAATTTGGCGTGAAGCCAGGTCTCACAGCACTAATATAAGTTAAATTCTGAAAACTGTAAATTTATTAATATGTCAAAAAAAAAAAAATATTCGGAAAAATCTTCGTAATTCAATTTGGGAATTGAACTGTTTTCATGTGTAAATTTGTACGGAACCCTCAGTGCGCGTGTCCGACTCACTTTTTTTTTTAGTTGACTTCCTATAGATATATTTAATCATAAGAAACAATTAGATAATGTTACTAATTGTTTAAATTAATAAAATGATTCTTAGCATTTGTTCAGTCAATTTACCTAGTTGCTGCTTCAGGGAGAGGGGTATAAAAAAAAATGGACTAATATGTCTCCTGGCAACATCCAGAATCATAATCTGCACGCTTTTCTGAGTCCGAAACCATTCACAGAAGGTGGTCCTCATATTTTGCATACTCCCTTTGGCGCCTGCTATTATATAAAAAACTCATCATTATTTTAAGGTAAAACCTTTACTTGTACTTCTCTGGGGATACCAGGGTAACATAAATGTCAGCAGCTACCAGCTAAAGTTGTATAGTTTCCGTTAGTGTCGCGGATGTTGTAAACTTAGCACTTATCTAGTCGCCGGGGAGTGAGCAGAGGTCAGACGTCAACGGAAACGTCTATAAATGGCGGAGAGCAATTTTGTTTAAGTATGATGGATGAAATTGTACAACATCACGTACCTATGTATTTCTTTATTAAAGGATAAGACAGAATGTGCCTTATAATACACCCGCCCCGTAGATGAATTCGGACTGTCGTATATGCTCGAATCTCGCGGAATTTAATTGATGAGGATTTCGTATTTCTTGTAGTTCTCATATGGCGCCATAAATATCGCTACACTGTTATAACTAACTAGCTTTTACCAGCGACTTCGTCTGCGTGAAAGTATGTGTTTTTCCATGCAAACTCTGGATCCACGTCACACCTTCTTACGGGGCGAATTTTGGGAAATCCTCTCTTAGTGCTTGTCTAGGTCCTATAAGGATTGTGCAAAATTTTATACACCTAGTATAGTCCCAGCAGTTTTGGCTGTGCAATGACATGTCAGTTTTTCCTTTTATATTATACTAGCTGACCCGGCAAACGTTGTTTTGCCATATAAATAATTTTATTTTATTTTTTATCACTAAGGGGTATGAAAAATAGATGTTGACTGATTCTCAGACCTACTCAATATGCTCACAAAATTTCATGAGAATCGGTCAAGCCGTTTCGGAGGAGTACGGGAACGAACATTGTGACACGCGAATTTTATATATAAGATAATGACATAATATAAATATTATATGTATATTATTTGTCATATTTTAATATTATTATTATACACTAGCAGCTATTGTCGTATTTTTAGCATGAAGAATTTTATTTAGATTGGAGTGGAAAAGAGAAAAAGTATAAAAACATCGTGTGATAGAAAAAAATAAACATATAAATTATGATGTCATTTCGAAGTAAATTAAAAAGGGACTTTTGTTACTTGGGGCGCTCTACGGGTGGTCAAATATGTAAACAAAAAAAGGGACAAAAGTCACTTTGGGCGATCGATCGACCTAAAAATGTACGAAAATCAATCATTGGATTTAATGAAATCTGATGTAGTCAACACGAGTTCAATAATCAAGGTTGATTAATAGATAGAGATCATTGTTAACTAACAGAAGAACCTTAAAAAAAGTATCGAATATAAGTATTTTTCCTGCCTCTCTGCCTAGCGTTTGTGGACTACGAGAAAGCTTTTGATTCGATCGAGACTTGGGCTGTGCTGCAATCTCTCCAAAGGTGCCAAATTGACTATCGGTACATCGAAGTGCTGAGGTGTTTGTACGAAAACGCCACCATGTCAGTCCGACCCCAGGACCAGACCTCGAAACCTATCCTCCTGCAGCGAGGTGTGAGGCAGGGAGATGTCATCTCTCCGAAACTGTTCACGGCCGCAATGGAGGATGTCTTTAAGGTTCTGGACTGGAATGGACTAGGCATTAATGTCAATGGCGAGTACATCACTCACCTTCGGTTTGCCGACGACATAGTAGTCATGGCGGAGACTATGGAGGAGCTTAGCACAATGCTCAATGACCTCAGTAGAGCTTCTCTAAGAGTGGGTCTTAAAATGAATATGGATAAAACCAAAATCATGATTAACAACCATGTAGCGGGTTCCCTACTTGATTTCGAAAGTTGATGATTCGATTTTTATTATATCGAACCTGGTATGTCGACAATTCAGTTGTACGATGTTTTATTCCATCGATGCTTTATTGGTGCGATGTAACGTTTGTGCGAAAAATTCTGTTGCGAAATACCCTACAGCGATTGCTTATTAGTTCGCTAATTTATTAGTTCGATAGTATGTCGGTTCGAAACGCCTACTGTTGTCCGTGAAATTTAATTATAATCTTATTTAAACGTTAAGGAAATACATTAAATACCATACATCATCTTCACGTCTACTTTCGTAAAATGAGGTAGACAGGTAACAATTTCACCACGTTTAGCTGCATAAGCCAAAGATAACTTAGACAATATCAGTGTATTAATGTTTTGTTTATTTCATGTTCTATAGATGCTGATTATGTCCAAGTTTATATCTTTTTTATTATTTAGTTGTATGTTTTTTTATTAAAATAAAACATTTAAGTAAATGAGTATTTTAGGTGTTGTTAATTTATTTTAGGTATTAGAAAGTGGAAGCAGGAGGATTTCAAAAAAACTTAGAGTGCCTCAGTATCTTTCTTTATGGAAATGCATATCGAAATAGACGATTGAGGTATGACAGTTTTGGCTTTTGAGGGTATCAGGCGATTGGCTAGCAACCGGACACTGATATTGTCTACGTTATCTTTAGCTTATGCAGCTAAACGTGGTGAAATTGTTACCTGTCTACCTCATTTTACGAAAGTAGACGTGAAGATGATGTTATGGTATTTAATGTATTTCCCTAACGTTTAAATAAGATTATAATTAAATTTCACGGACAACAGTAGGCGTTTCGAACCGACATACTATCGAACTAATAAATTAGCGAACTAATAAGCAATCGCTGTAGGGTATTTCGCAACAGAATTTTTCGCACAAACGTTACATCGCACCAATAAAGCATCGATGGAATAAAACATCGTACAACTGAATTGTCGACATACCATGTTCGATATAATAAAAATCGAATCATCAACTTTCGAAATCAAGTAGGGAACCCCATGTAGCGCCCACTCCTATCAAGGTCGGAGACTTTACACTCGAAGTTGTGGACGATTACGTCTACCTCGGACAGACAGTCCAGTTGGGTAGGTCTAACTTCGAGAAAGAGGTCAACCGTCGAATCCAACTCGGTTGGGCAGCGTTCGGGAAGCTACGCGGTATCTTCTCGTCCAACATACCACAGTGTCTCAAGACGAAAGTCTTTAACCAGTGCGTGTTGCCAGTGATGACATATGGCTCCGAAACGTGGTCGCTCACAATGGGCCTCATCAGAAGGCTCAAAGTCACCCAAAGAGAAATGGAAAGGGCTATGCTCGGGGTTTCCTTGTGTGATCGAATAAAAAATGAAGATATCCGCAGGAAAACTAAGGTTGCCGACATAGCACAAAGAATTGTCAAACTTAAGTGGCAATGGGCAGGGCACATTGCTCGCAGAACAGATGGTCGTTGGGGCCAAAAGGTTTTGGAGTGGCGACCGCGTACCGGAAGACGCAGTGTTGGAAGGCCTCCTACAAGGTGGACCGACGACCTGGTGAAGATAGCGGGAAACCGATGGATGCGGGACGCACAGGAACGTTCGATGTGGCGACGCTTGGGGGAGGCCTATGTCCAACAGTGGACGTGTATCGGCTGAGATGATGATGATGATAAGTATTTTTTAAATGATTAAATATTATACAAAATTCCCAAGTCGGTTGACTTATTAGACAGACTATACCAATGATACTATGAGCGCAGAAGTCACGGAGGGCAGCAATTGTTATTTAACTACGAGCTCCTCACAAGCACAAGCCCGATTAATAATAATCACTGGATTAACTTTTAAGTACGAAAAAAAGTCAATCCAATGATTAATTTGACCAATGATACTAGGAGCGCAGAAGTCATAGAGGGCAGCAGTTATTATTTAAATAAAAGCCCCCATCAAGTATTACGTCTGTCTGACTAATCTTTACAGGATTAACATACAAATAACGAAAAACCAAAGCCAATCCAATCATTAATTACACCAAAGATACCAGGAGTGCAGAAGTCATGGTTGGTGGCGCGGAACTGACACAAACAACGATTGGGAACCGCAGGAATGTTCCGGAAAAAGCCATTTCACGTTGATTGGCATTCATTGGGTACATAGGGGGTCGCTTTATTGTTAATCAATGATTGATTAATTAAGAGCGGCCTAGTGTATCTTTACAGTTTGGTACTAACGAATAACAGAACTATGTCGCGTTGTCATCGTGCCTGAAAACTACTGGGGCAATCAGTAAACCAAAAATTATTTTACTTAGTGATACTTACATACGAATTTGACACATACGAATTCATGTTTGAAATGAAAGTGGCCCTCAGTTGCTGACAATGATACATATTTGTAATGAAATATGTAATAATGATACATATTATTTTTTATCAAACAAACATTTATGGTAACAATCATGACCATAAGTTGTAATAAAATGCAGAACTCTATGTCTTTGCTAAGGCTAACTTGGACAACAAATCACAAATAGAAATGGTAGGTTATCAAAACATAATTCCCTCTCTGTCATCTTCATACGTGTGACAAACAGAACGGTGCTTTAAATTCGATTAGCGTTAAATTAAATGCATTCAGTGATTTTTGGTTGCTCGAAAAAGTTACAGCGGCGCTGGAACGCAAAGGTACTTATCCTATCTATTTTGTGGCAAAGGGTAGGTAACTCAAGGAACACAGGTGGGTTTAGTCAGTACAAGTCAATCGTTTGAGGACATCCCACCTCAAAAAAAGGGTAAGTGCCTTATATGTAGCTCTTTCTCCTGCTCTCTATTTACCATATTAAATAGTTACTATACCGTACTAGGACAACATAATGTAGTAAGAACTGGTTACAATTACGCGTGTGTTTGCAATAAATTTTAACGGGTTTAAAATTTTAAATAACTAAAATAATTAATCGATAACATGAAATTACATCAATTTATTAAAAAAAAAAAACAATCTATTGAAATTAATGAATACATAGTAAAAAAAAAATCAAACAAATTGATCTTTAAAGCGGCAACTTCATACACAGAGCCGTAATGGCGTTGAATTGCCCATGTATGGGAGCCCGCGTTAATAATTTTTCAAGCCAAACAATACTGTCAAGGGTGACGAACAATCCTGAGACAATGGCAAAGCACGTACTACTCAACTCACATAGTGGCGCCCAACGGATGCGGCGCCATACTTGTGCCCAACTCGGCTTGGAACAATACCACGCGAGATATTTATCAACATCATTCCACTACAGAGATTAGAGCAGTAGGTCAAGTCTTGACATTGCCTTAAAATTGGTCAAATATTTAATAATTTAGGTGTCTTCAAGGCAAGAGTGAAATGCGCTTCACCATCAAAAATTGCATCACTGCTTACCATTAGGTTTGTAGAGTTCCGAGACCTCAAAAGGAAAAAACGAAATCCTTATAGGATCAAAATTCATTGGGTACTAACTTCCCGTTAACCCAGAATCCGGAATAAATCTGAAAAGTATTTTTATTTTTATTGTGACAAATCATCCAATGACTTGACTGCTCTGGGTGGAGCGCGGGCATGTCACACTTTTTCTGACTAAAATCGCACCTGTCTCCTTCAGTTACCCTTTGCGTTCTAGGACTACAGGTTTCCTTTTCGGAAAATCCCGGGCTGGACCCCTGCTGTTTGCAGGCATCTCTTTAATGAGCGCGTCGATTACATCGTGCTGTTGACAAATGGTCTCGGTCCGGTCGATTACCGGACGGCCAAACGGCAAGCCACTCATTGCTCGACGTCCGTAAGCTCGTGTCTACCGTGGCTGGTAGTCGGGGTCTGAATTTCAAAGGTTGAAAAAAAAAAATGAATTGTCAAGTAATATTGCTTCCCCACATTTGCATTTTTTGACTGGCATGTTGGTCTAGTGGTTAGTGGCCCTGATTGCTATACCGCAGGTCGTGGGTTCGATTCCCACCCAGGACAAATGTTTGTGTGATGAGCATGATCATTTGTTCTGTGTCTGGGTGTAATTTATCTATATACGTATGTATTTAGAAATATATAAGTATGTCTATCAGTTGTCTAGTACTCATAACACAAGCTCTGCTTAGCTTGAGACTAGACGGCGTTGTGTTGATAGTTGTGGAATATCATATTATGTATATTTAAGATAAAACTGTCATTAAAAAACTTGGGATTTATAATGGAATATCTTAATCGTTATGTCTTCCGTGTTCTCATCGCTACGACGTTTATCAAGATGAAATCGAGGCAGAATTGCCCATTTACGGAAAGCCTCTCAATCAACTGCCTCATTTGACCCTAATTAATTATTTTTTAGAGCTGTGGTGGCTCAACAGTAACGGCCCCGACTTACGTGTTGTGTCATGTCTGAGTATGGTTTCCGCTCTGACTTTTTAGGTGGGAGTATAATCAAATGACATAAAAATATAAAAACAAAAAAAATATTTGAAAAATGTCGTTTGATACACGTGCAAATTTGTTTAAAAATATACTATTTCAATACAATTATTCGAAAACCCCTCCTATCTAACCGTTTTTAGGCACGCAATAGACTGATTTCCGCACTAGTGCA
Organism: Mythimna ferrago; assembly: GCA_910589285.2. NCBI lineage: Eukaryota > Metazoa > Arthropoda > Insecta > Lepidoptera > Noctuidae > Mythimna > Mythimna ferrago. The sequence goes on from OU342696.1 coordinate 21,206,245, forward strand.
AAATAATGAGCGTGCTCTCCCCCGCCACAATTTTATTACACGTATCGCATCATGGATGGTGCGCCTTGACCCCTACGACTCGCCTGTTAACCCCAATTCATTCATTTCCATTCCTTCGTAAGCGTATTGAAAAAAGTCGTCTGATACACGTGCAGTCACTGCAGCTCTCGGCTCAATAACACACTCGCCTACGGCTCTTGCGAATTCCGCTTGAGTCGCAATGACAAGCTTTTTCAATTGTATCAAAATGTACTATTTAGTTTTATATGTTGTTTATTATAAAATATTGTACAAATACATATACAGGAAAGTACAAAATTTTACGCTTAAGAACAATAAGCAAATGGCCCTTAACGGCTTAGTATGGATACAAAATGTTATTGAATAATAGTAGAGGATACGGTTAAGAACGACCTTCACCGGTCTGTTTAATGGATGAAACGTATTTTATGATAAATTTAGTATATTAAAGAATATCACGGGGGTGGTTGCATAACTAAGGGTTGCAGGTATAAACAGGTATGTATAAACAGGTGTGTTTATTTTGACATACAACAAATTCTATATCAAAATAAACGCTGTTTCATTACGAATACGATGTTATAGTGTTGTCTGCAAAAAAATCTGGTATGAATAACGGTTGTGCATTTTTCTAAAAAAAAAGTAAATTTTCAATTTTTAATTAATAATAGTCTGGCCAGGAATTTCTTAGGCAATCCACCCGCGTTATATTATTTTATACACTAAATTTATCATAAAATAAGTTTCATCCATTAAACAGACCGGTGAAGGTCGTTCTTAATCGGATCTTAGACTATAAGGCCTGGCACTTCTGCCATACGTCTGACACTTGTCATGTGGCACGCCAGTGTTGCCAGCGCTGCGGCTTGGATGTGGAAACTTGTGTAACAGCCCGCCTGAGACCGTGGAACGACGCTGTCATTCATTAGTTGAGGGAAAGACAGATTAATCTTCTTTGACGGTTTTAAAGCGGAGATTTTGGAAGAGCGCTTTTATTTTTTGTTGTTTTGGCTTTCTGGATATATAAATGAAGTTATTAAGGTCTTTATGTAAGTATATAGCATTATAAGCCTTTTGTTAAGTGTTAGATCTAATAAATTGATATCGAGACCAGGGTATCATAAACCTCTGATGGTAGGTACTTAAATCTCAATTAACAAGAATTATTACGTTAATAATACAACAATTAAATGATAATTAATCATTACCATTTACAACCATATAATCAAGAAATCATTGCTTTTTCTGTTTCAATAACGAACGATAATTTATAAACCATTGCTTGAAGAACAAGCAATCAAGTCTAATTAAAGCTATTATACACATTGAAGGTAATTGGAGTTATTGCCTTAGTATTTATAGAGTTTTAATTAGTTGAGTAGAGAGCAGAGGTGGCCGAGTGGTACGGCCCCGACTTACGAGTTGTAGGTCGCGGGTTCGAACCCAGCTAGGCGCATTACTTTGTGTAATTTATTTCATCACCACTGCTCTCAAAACGGTGAAGGAAAACATCGAGAGGAAACCGGCATGTCCTAGAACCAAAAATTCGAAGACATATGACATTCACCAACACGCATTGGGCCCGCGCGGTGGATTACGACCCATTCCCTCTCCTAGAGAGGAGGTTTGAGTCCCAGCAGTGGGAACATTAAAAAAGCTGGTGATGAATTAGTTGAGTGTGTGTTTTCTAGTTTTAGTATTTAATTCATCATCATCATAATTTCAGCCGATTTACGTCCACTGTTGGACATAGGCCTCCCCCAAGCGTCGTCACAACGAACGTTCCTATGCGTCTGACATCCATCGGTTTCCCGCAACCTTTACCAGGTCATCGGTCCACCTTGTAGGAGGCCTTCCAACGCTGCGTCTTCCGGTACGCAGTCGCCACTCCAAAACCTTTAGGCCCCAACGGCCATCTGTTCTGCGAGCAATGTGCCCTGCTCATTGCCACTTATGTTTAGCAATTCTTCGTGCTATGTCGACAACCTTAGTTCTCCTGCGGATGTCTTAATTTTTTATTCGATCACGCAAGGAAACCCCGAGCATAGCCCTAATTAGTTACAGTATTTAATTAGTTACAAAACAAATTAACAAAGCTTCAATCTAACTGAAACTGATTTATCTTTGCACATTACGAGTACCAAGGCAACAGCGTTCATAAGAGATCAAAAATAAAATAAATGTCTAAAATCATGATTACGATTCTTTTTTGAAAGTTACCTTTTTATTATCTGTGAGTACTTTTGGTAACTTTCAAGATTGTCTTTTCGCACAAATAAATCCTACACTTTTTTAAACGAAAAGTTCGAAAAGTTTGTTCGTTTCTTTTTGCTTTAGTTTTAAATTACGTCATTTAACTGACGTACCGCACTTAGATACGTAATATTTGGATACACAATTTTTTTTTAGATACATAATATTATAAAACAAAGTCCTCTGAAGCATACATTATTATGTTCGCGATAAACTAAAAACCTACTAAACGGATTTTCATACATGAAGGTTTAATAGAGAAAAGCTGGGAATTACAAAGATTTGTTACATCTGTGTGAAGCTGAGGCTAATTGCTAGTATGTTAAATCTTACGGTGGGAAATCATCCAATATAATTATGACCAGGAGGAGTCACCTGTGTCCTTTATGTTACGGCCACAATACCGTGATATGTCAATAATTATTGCCATAACTTCAATAACGAAAAGGTATAACCACGATTTATGGCCATAATTTTACAGTGCCAATTAATATGGCAAATGGCGGTAGACAATAGCTCCGGCGGCGGTCTTTTTTCGCACATCAAAGAAGATTACCGCAGTAATTAATGCGTTTATGGTCGCACTTCCGTTTGTCCAATGTGCAACATGAGCTCAATGATGACGCACGTATCAACCGACATGGAGTGATTAAATGAAAAAGCGCTCGAATTTTTGTAATTTATCCAATGTTCTTGTTATAAATGAAGAAGTGGAACAAAAACTCACTTTTCCACTTTTAAAATTTTCCTACATACATTACCCACAGCTACAGCTTCAACCTCCATCTTGAAAAATGATATTTTTACCGCCTAATTTATTAACATATCTAGGTAAACTCTAGTGTAACCATACCACTTCACGCAGTAATTTGAACGGTAATTAAATGCTATAATTATTGCGGTAACAACCCGGTAGACGGTAAGGTAGTGTAGCCGTAACATTAGTTTTCTTTTGCGTTTCACGGCCGCGGTAAAACACATTCGAACAAGCCTGCTGCCCTAGTAACTCACTATTATTTCAATTCGTTTTATTCGATTTTGTAAATGTATTCCAAATCACAGAATAAAATCTGTAATTCTAGTTTAATGTAAGTCTGACCCTCCCTCTTTCTCCACCCAGATCGGGAGAAGTTACGTAATAATTTCCCGTTTCAAAAACCCCAGCACCCCAGCTGAGTAACACACTTCAATCATCTGAAGAATTTTGAAGGAAATTCCTAATCCATTGCTTCGTTATGTTTCTGCAAAGTTTGAAAAGTTCGACATCGTAAACAATGCAATGAATCTTATTAAATTGGACTTCGAAACGGAAACTTAGGTAATTAGGTTTTTTTGGAGGTGGTATATTTTGTTTTAGGGTTATTTCATCGGGCCACCATAGCGGCGCGACCAGCTTCGCCGCCATTATATCCCGGTGAAATATAGCCTTCAGCTACCAAACTAGATAGAGACACCAGAATCGCCTCACGTCCGAGCTGGTCGCGCCATCAAATTGGTTGCGCAACCAAACGGACACCAGGTGAGTAACTCGATCTATAGAGTTGTATACATTTTGTTGGTAGCGGCGACTGGTCACGCCAGCATGGTGTCCCAGTGAAATATGGTTCTAAGCTTTTGGTAGCTAGACACCATACAGACACCAGAGTCGCCACACGTCCGAGCTGTAGCCCGATTCACGTAATGAAAACCGTAACGATATCGTAGCGATTCAGTCGTTTAGACCATTTCCGTACTCACATCCATCAATCGAGTTTGAACGACACCGATTTTAAAATCGTTTGAAATTCGTCGATTTAAAAAAAAAATGTGTATTACATTATCCTGGTAGAATACATAGTAACGAACCGGAAATAAGTCGATAGATCGTGAATACCGCTTCTAGATAGGACTTCGATCGAACGACTATAAAACTTCAACGATATTTGGCTTGTTTGATTTTACGTGAATCAGGCTACTGGTCGGGCCACCAAATTGGTTGCGCAACCAAACGGACACCAGGTGAGTGACTCTCTATAGAGCTGTATACATTTTGTTGGTAACGGCGACAGGTAGCGCCGTCATGTCTTGGTGAAAAATAGCCCAATGAATAACATAAACTATGTACTTGACTGCGATCCCACCTGATGGTAAGCAGTGATTGCATTCGTTGATGGTGAAGAGCATTCGTTTATTAAGGGCCTGTTTACTATAGCCTGACCAAATAAACGTGATCAAACAGGCTGCCAAGCTAAAATTTTATTGTGGGGGTCATGTCAGCCGTATGACTAGTGGGTACTGTCAGTGACTGGTGGGCAAGTGTGTCTACGCTTTAGGTTCCTACAGAAGGCTAGTGCTGCCGATGCCGGCCTAGAAAGAGGTAGCGAGATCATCTAGACGCTATGAGGACTGATGGCTTGAGATGAAGCCGAAGAAGAATGTCTGGTCGTTTATCTTTATATTTTTATTTTCGTTCAGGCACAGTCACTGCAACTTGTATTGTGCATGGCTCCGAAGTATACGACTGCGACCGGGTGATTGAGCCGAGATATCGTGTCCGTGAGCTTGGTCTATGTGTGCGTTGCTCGAGCGCGCTTTTTAAGTAGATTGTCTTCCGTACCTATCTATTTTGTGGTAAAGGCGAAAGAAAAAATAATCAAATTACTCCTCCCGTTCTAAGTGTGGTAAAAGAGAATTTCAGACCTTCATTGAAATAAATATAAAATCTGCCTGTGATCCGCGGTAACTCTTTCGAACAATCTTGCAGTACATAATTACTTCTGACCTTCCCCAAGTGTCGCCATAACAACCGAATTCCCGCGACCCTCACCAGTTCTTTTGCCCATCTTGTGGGACCGCCTTCCGCTGAGTCTTCCGGTACGTGGTCGCCACTTTAGAACGTTTTGTCCTCATCGACCATCTACTTTGCGAGCAATGTTCCTTGCCCACTGTCACTTAACTCTGGCAATTCTTCGGGATATGTCGGTAACCTTGGTAATCTTCATTCCTGATGCGATCATGCAAGGAAACTCCGAGAATAGCCCTCTACATCGCTCTTTGGGTGACTTTAAGCCTTATAATGAGGCCTATTGTGAGCGACCACGTTTCGGAGTCATATGTCATCACTGGCAACACGCACTGGTCAAAGACTTTCGTCTTGTGACACTGCGTGGTATGTTGGATGAGAAAATACCACGCAGCTTTTTGAAAGCTAAATTATCCTGCAGGTTTATTTAGATGAATCTTTAAACAAAACTGACTACAAAAATATAGTTCAGCTCACAAATTAAAATGTCGTATTCCACATAAAATATATGAGAATGGAAAACTTTTGGGAGTGTGTAACTGGCACTATGACAAAACGAAATAAAAACGACTAAAACGTTTATAAAACGGATTTTATAAAAATGCTACATTATCCGTATTAAGTTGGGCAGTTTTTATGGACCTACAGTTTAAGCTGATGAGTTAAGCCGCGTCCATTGTGGTTAGGCCGCGGGTAAGCAGGCTACTTTTTTTTTATTATTGACTGGCTTTTGCCCTGCCGTGGAATATTCTTTACGCTGACGATGTTGTTTTGATTTCTGACGATGTAGAAGAGGTCCAACAGAACTTCAATCATTAGATTGAGGCACTCGAAACGAATGGTCTTAAAATCAGTCGAAACAAGACGGAACACACGTCTTGCGTTTTTGACAAATATAGTAACCCCATCAACATCAAGTTCTCGATAGGATGTACCCTGCTACCCACGGTGACCCAATTTAAATACCTTGGGTCAATAATTAGCAACGATGGCAAAATCGAAAAAGATGTTACTCATAGAACTACAACCGGATGGATGAAGTGGAGACAACTCACAGGCGTCATGTGTGATGGAAAAATACCAGTTATAGTTAAAAAGGCCACTTGTCTAAGACAGCAATTAGACCAGCTGTCTTGTATGGATCCGAATGTTGAGCAACCAACAAGCAGCACTTAAATAAACTGCTTACAACAGAAATGCGCATGCTTCGCTGGTCAGCGGGAGTCACACTTCTAGATAAAATCCGAAATAAGTACATAAGAGGCAGTTTTAAAGTTGCTTCGATATCCAACAAAGTCAAAGAGAAGCGCTTACGGTGCTATGGTCACGTACAAAGACGTCCAGATGATCATATGGTGAAGCTTGCCCTTGAAATGCCTACGACGAAGCGCACGCGTGGAAGACCACCCTCCACTTGGTTGACGACGGTCCAAAGAGACTTAAACGAAGCTCATCTCGACATCGACATGGCTCAAAATCGTGCACAATGGAAGACAAAGACAAGGAGGGCCGACCCCAAATAAATGGGATAAGGTCTAGCCAGAAGAAGAAGAAGAAGACTAGGAATAAAGCAGCTTTCTAGCGTCCTCTCTTTTTTTTCGTTGTCCGCGTCAAGTGAAATGCCCCTTCAGAAGACTTAAAGTCACTCGAAGCGCAATGGAAAGGGCTATACTCGGAGTTTCCTTGCGTGATCGCATAGGGAATGAAGATATCCTCAGGAGAACCAAGGTCGCTGACACAGCCCGAAGAATCGCCAAACTTAAGAGTGGCACTGGGCAGGGCACATTGCTCGTTGAACGGATGGTCGATGGGGCCGAAAGGTTCTAGAGTGGCGACCGCGCACCGGAAATCGCAACGTTGGAAGGCCTCCCACAAAATGGACTGACGACCTGGTGTTAGTCGCGCGAATATGCAGTACTGGAGTACTGCAGCTGCGGCTGGTGCTGCAAGATGCCACCTGGCAGCTTTGGACTCTGTGGAAAGGCGTGCGAAGAGACTAATTGGCGATCCAGATCTGGTTGAGTCCGATCTACAAAGTCTTGAGCACAGGCGAAGGGTAGCCAACCTTTCGGTGTTTTACAGGATGCACTTTGAAGAGTGTGCGAAGGAATTACATGACTTGATTCCACCATCCCACTTCTACTACCGGACAAGCTGACGAACGGCGAGTATCCACCCTTGAAACCTCTACGGTCCGGACCAAGCGTTTCGCCTCGTCGTTTATACCGCGTACATCGAGGGACTGGAACAATTTCTCAAATCTTGCTGCGGTCTTCCCGTCTGAATAATTTAGGTGTCTTTAAAGCAAGAGTGAATAGACTCTTAATAAAATAGTGCGCCTCACCGTCAACGATTGCATCACTGCTTACCATCAGGTGGGATCGCAGTCAAGCACTAGTTTATATCAATTTAAAAAAAATATGCCTGCGGAGGCCTATGTCCAATAATGGACGTCTTTCAGCTGAAATGAGGATGCTGATGGCCACCATAACTATTTGGATTAGGTTGGTACCTACTTCTTCAGACCAATTCCTTTACAAAGAGACCTAACCAGAAACATAAAGCCCTAGTAACCCGGAAACTGCCACTGGCCAATGTTCTACTTTAGCTATATTCGAAGCATACTTAAAATCACATTAAGCAATAACCTTATCTGATTATGGATGGAAATGCTACTGACGCTTGGTGTAGTTTTGTCATGTTAAATTATTAATGATACCTCAGTGTTTATGATTGCCTGGTACACAGCATGTTAGGAGTTTAAACTGACAGGCTTATTTATAATGAATGGCTGTTTGTATGTCACAGTTTGAAAGTGTTTTATTAGAGCTATATCATCTGGTTTCTGAATTGAGACTTTGACATTTTTTCAACTTAAAATAATTATTACGGAAGCAGGTGATTTTGACTAAAAAACACACACACATACGCACACCCTTTTTGAAAAGATCACGTACATTTTCGAATTTGCAAGCAATACAATATTTTGATAAAAGTGGAGAAAGTTCGTCATTGCGACCGAGGTGGATACTATAGTGTTATGAAGCCGAGTGCTGCAGTGACAAATTTCCACGTGTACCTATCAAACGACGTTTTACATCAACCCCATTTATAATTATAAATAAACGGGGGTTGACGTGCGACTTGTGGGGGTCACTTAGAGCCCAACTAGATACGATAAATCTAACAAATTGTGGCCGGGTTGAGTTTCCACTTATCCGCACTAGTGCAAAAAACAGTATATTGTTTGCCTAAAAGCAGTAGGAATAAGAGCAAGTTTTCGAGTATGTTTTTTTATCTGATTTAAACTAGTGCTTGACTGCGATCCCACCTGATGGTAAGCAGTGATGCAATCGTTGATGGTGAAGCGCACTAGTTTATTAAAAGCCTATTCACTCTATCATGTATATTGAAAACAATTTGAAGTCCTCGCCTCGTCATTTTTAGCGCGTACATCAAAGGACTGGAACAGTTTGCCTGCTGCGGTCTTCCCGTCTGATTATAATTTGGGTGTCTTCAAGGCTAGAGTGAATAGGCTCTTAATAAACTAGTGCGCCTCACTATCAACGATTGCATCACTGCTTACCATCAGGCGGGATCGCAGTCAAGTACTAGTTTATAACAGATAAAAAAAAAAAAGTGTAAAAACATGAAGTATCCAGTAGTTTCAGTTTAAGGGCAAAAAATGCGTATATCATGGTATATTGTGCCATATTGAAACAGCAATTCATCCGCCGAACATATGAAACAAAGGCTCAGTAATTGTGTTCCCTCATTGAAGGCTCTCCACCTGTCAAAGGATAAAATATGAGCGTGCGCGATTATTACATACACGACACAATTTCGCTGCCGAATTTTCAGAGGGTAATACGTAGGGCTTTGATTAAACTTAGTAACTTAGTAATTAGTTTGTCAAAGCATTGATTTTAAGTTAACCATTTAAAGGTAGGCACTTTTAAATTAAAGTCGGGGCGAATTTCGAATAACACATCATCGCTTACCATCAGGTGAGATTGTGGTCAAAAGCGAGCCGATTATAAAAAAAAAAAAAAAACGGCATAGCAAAGCATAGTTGGCCTTATAATGTTCTCACTGTTGGGACTCTCTAGAAGAGGGAATGGTCCATAATCCACAACGGGGGCCCAGTGCGGGTTGGTGAATGTCATATGTCTTCGAGTTTTTGGTTCTAGGACATGCCGGTTTCCTCACGATGTTTTCCTTCACCGTTTTGAGATCAGTAGTGATGAAATAAATTACAACTTGTAAGTCGGGGCCGTTACTACTCGGCCACCATTAATCTTGGAATTTAATTTACTTAATTTTATGCAAAATGGAGATTTCTGAACAATGCATTACAAATTTCTTGAACTCTTAGAAACGCATGAAATGTACCTGCGCTCCTACCAGGAACGTGAAATAGTTCCCCAATGATGCATTTGGCATTCAAACAAGTACTAGGCTACTATAAATTCAAGAAGATAAAAGATCACCTCAGGATATGCTTCTGAAATTGAATTACAGCCATAAAATATATTCATAAATCTCTCGGTTCCTGCTAAACGTTGTCGTGGCATCCTGCCAGTAGCCAGTTGTAAGGAAATTAACGCCCTTTTGGGAAGAGGCTACAAGTTGTTGAAAAAAATATAAAATCAGCACTTTTTTATCTCGATAAATGAAAAAAACTGGCCAGGTCACATCTGCCGCATGTCACAACTAAATTGGGTGAAAGCAACTACTGACTGGATTCCGAACAGCAGGAGCTGGCGGTAAGCCCAGAAGAAGATGGCGTTTGGTCTCCTACCTTAAGGATTGGCCAGAAATAGCTAAGGACAGAAAAGAGTGGAATAACGGAAGGGAGACCTTTGCCCTGCAGTGGGACATAACGGGCTCATAATAATAAATGAAAAAATGACTGAACGATGAGACTATGCAGGAAGTAGAAGTTCAGAGATGGGTCAGAACCATAAGTGAGCTGACCAGGGAACCAGAAACATGATGGTAGTAAAATTCTAGGGCTCGAATCATAAAGGATGATGATTTACGGACTACAAAATAGATCCGAATCATAAATTAGTACATTTTGATTCAAATAGAGAAAGGTCATCATTGTGACTAAGGCGACATACACTCGAGCCTTGCCGAAGGTGATAAGGAGCCCAGGACTGCAGTGAAAAATTTCCACTTATATAAAAATTTTCATAACTTGAAATTGGTGGCACAGTCTCAAAAACTATTAGGAAATCAGAATCATGAAGAAATAATCATGCTATCCATTTCTCTATGTATCCAAAGACGTAGTCGCGGGAACAAGCTAGTATATGAATAAATTAGCCGAATCCTACTAAACGATATCTTGGCATTCTGCCAGGCGCCCGTTGTAAGGAAATTAGCGCGCTCATGAGCAGAAACAACCAGTTACTACATAAATTATTGTGGTATGCCTGGATTGGACCTCTGGGGGAAATCATCTAATATCTTCATATTTTCTTAACATACCATCAACTATACCCTATTCGCGTTAAGATTAGACATTTAAAGAAACCTTTTTACTTTCTGTTCAACCGATTTTAAGTTCTATTTCGTAGGCATAAGGATGGCAATAATTGCAAAAAAGTGTTAACAATACTAATATAACACTAACTTCTTATCACTAATCTTATTATTTATCTACTAATCTATTTACTGCAGCCTCTATTTGTCATGACACCAACGTAATAATAGTCAAAATCGGTTGAACAGGCCGTAATGAAAGTTTTTCATAAATGTGTAATGGTATTTTGAACAGAGTATAGGAAATGTTACATCGGGACCAAATTCGGGATTGAAATCGGAGACGGCGGTAGAAATACACCCCCCCCCCCCCTATTTATATAAAAATTTTAATTTAAGCCCGACCTTTTGAATTATTACAGCATATTTATGTTTTATTTCCTTGAACCTCCCCCCTCTCCCGATATTAGGACTTCGCTACAATTGCAGTCACATAGTTTATATCATTAAAAAACAAAGTGATCCTATAAGGGTTCCGTTTTTTCCTTTTGATTTACGGAACCCTAAAAGACGCAAATCCCGTTCGGATTCTACTTCTGTTCTAAATCTTCAAATAAATTGACTTTGGATTAATAGTGTGCAGTGACTGACGGAGCTGTCAAACGAACAGCCATCTGAATTATTAAGTAGCCATCACACATTCAATCCAATTTGGTCTAGTACTCTAGTCTTCTGTAGTTTAGGCTAGAATTTATTATTTAGGCTAGCTCTAATATAAATGGGACCAATAATGTTTTGATCTCTCTATAAAACTATAAATATTATATGTTATGATATCAGTGATTGTTGTGACCTTTTTTAGGGTTTCGTGCCTCAAAAAGAATAAAACGGATCCCTTATAGGTTCTGGTACTCACTCTGTTCTCCGTTTGTCTGTCTGTCCGTCAAGACCCTTTATTTCAGGAACGCGTGGCAGTATCGAATTGAAATTAAAAACATAAATTCAAGTTTGCGGTCCCTTGAAGCTGTGAAAAAGTCAAACTTCTGAGTTATCATAAAAAAACCGGTCAAGTGCGAGTCGGACTCGCCCATGAAGGGTTCCGTAGCAGCAAGTAACATAATACAAAAGTTCTTGTAATGTGTTGTAACTTTGATCGATGTTTTAATAATACTGTATTTTTTTTGGATTTATGACGCATTAAAAAAAACCTACTTATTAGATTTCGTTCAAACCAATTTTCGTTGGCAGTTTTTATAGTAATGTACATCATATATTTTTTTTAGTTTTATCATTCTCTTATTTTAGAAGTTAGAGGGGGGGGGGGGGACACACATTTTACCACTTTGGAAGTGTCTCTCGCGCAAACTATTCAGTTTAGAAGAAAATGATATTAGAAACCTCAGTATCATTTTTGAAGACCTATCCATAGATACCCCACACGTATGGGTTTGATGAAAAAAAATTTTTTGAGTTTCAGTTCTAAGTATGGGGACCCCCAAAATTTATTGCTTTTTTTCTATTTTTGTGTGAAAATCTTAATGCGGTTCACAGAATACATCTACTTACAAAGTTTCAACAGTATAGCTCTTATAGTTTCGGATAAAACTGGCTGTGACATACGGACGGACAGACAGACAGACAGACAGACAGACAGACAGACAGACATGACGAATCTATAAGGGTTCCGTTTTTTGCCATTTGGCTACGGAACCCTAAAAACGACCATTTATGTCGCAGAAAGCTTATATTTCGACACCCTAAAGAAAATCAAAATTCCTATAATACTTCCCATTGACCCAGAATCATAAAATTTGGCATAAAGCAAGACAAGGTATAGCACAGATATAGAAAATCTGAAACAAGGTTGTTGTGTCTTCGAGAGATTCGGGAATTGAACTATTTACATCGTAGGTAAGTTTGGAACCCTTAGTGCGCGAGTCCGACTCGCGTTTGGCCAGTTTTTTACTGTATTTTTTTGAGGTGGGATCTTCCCACTCTTCCTCAATTTGGATGACTATCTAATGACATCTCACGCTCTAGTAGAGCAGTCATACCTTTTTTTTCCGATGGGAAAAATCATCCTATGACAACCCCCGCTCTTGGGCGGAGCGGGAGATAGTGTCAGACTCTTACTGACTAAAAAAACAAAAAAAAAGAGCAGTAATACCTGTCAGACTTTTACTGACTAAAATCATAATTATGTCCTTTAGTTAGTTGCGTTTAGGGTTTCATTAACAAATTCCTCACGACCCTAGCGGGCATGTGCCCTGCTGGGCCCTTACGCTTTTGCTGTCGTCTCTTTTAGGCTCGCGCGGAACACGATGCGCTCTCGATGACTAGGACTCGGTCTTACCGGCCGGCAAGATATCAATTACTCGTCCTACGGTGGCCGGTAGTAGTTCTGCGACAGCAGTAACGTAAATGGGACCAATACGATTTGATCTCTTTAGAATACATAATTTTTGATTATGATATCAGTGTCTTGAGCATCGACGCCGAGTTGCTAGTCTGCAAGTTTTCTATAGTTTAAATTTCAGGGAGTGTGCACTGGAGCACAATTTAATTCTCCAAGACCCATCATCGGACCACAAGACGTACGGCGTTGCGCCACCGGTACATGGTGGACATCCCACCCATACGTACAAAGAGTTTTGGGAACACATCCATTATGCGTACAGCTAAGGAGTGGAATTCCTGTTAGTTCCGGTTTCCTGATAGCTATAACCTAGGGGTCTTTAAGTCAAGAGTGAATAGATTGCTTCTAGGCAAGCGTGTTCCATCGTCGGCCACATCATCGCTTACCATCAGGTGAGATAGCGGTCAAACGCGAGCCTAATCATAATGAAAAAAAATCAGTGATTGTTGTGACTAAGTGGATGTTTAGATAACATAATCATCCTTATAATGTTCCCACTGCTGGGACTCAGGCCTCCTCTCTCGTCGTGCGGGTTGGTGAATGTCACATGTCTTCGAATTTTTGGTTTTAGGGCATGCCGGTTTCCTCACGATGTTTTCCTTCGACGTTTTGGGAGCAGTAGTGATGAAATAAATTACACAAAGTAATGCGCCTGACTGGGTTTGAACCCGTGACCTACAACTCGTAAGTCGGGGCTGTTACCATTCGGCCACCACTGCTCACATGTTTAGTTATTACAATGTTCATCATCATCATTACAGCTGATACACGTCAACTGTTGGACATAGGCCTCCCCCAAGTGTCCCCTTTGCGTCCCGCATCCATCGATCCCCGCCACCATTACCAGGGGCCCAATTCTGCTATTTTTATAAATTCGTCATTCCAACACTATCCCATTGATAGTTTGCTGAAAGTTCATAATCTGCTAATTCATAATGATCGATCATTGATCGGTCAATGGTATCGTAATAGAGTTGTGGTAGAATGATAATATCGAGCATATTAAAACCAATAACTGCACAATAACGTTCTAATGGTAGAACACTGATCGGATAAACTGTCAAAGTTTTAGCAGATTACCGCATACGTCAAATATTCATTTGTCAATATGTACGAGATTACTTTTCTATGCCACTTCTTTCAATGGAGTATCAGTGGTTGATCATTAGAAAGTCATAATGACGCCTTTATTTAGTCTTAGAGCATTAAACCAACATTTAGTAGATTACCAAACTTGTCAAAATCGACAATTATGACATCAATGATACACCATTCTGACACTATTTTAATAGCAGACTTGAGGCCCAGGTCATCGGTCCACCTTGTAGGAGGCCTTCCAACGCTGAGTTTTCCGGTACGAGATCGGTACAGTATTGTGTGCGTTTGAAACAAATATCTTGACTAAATTGGGCTTTATGAACTGCCCTTTTTGGGTTACCTTCAAAATCGTTGAACTGAATGGTGGTAGCCCTCGGTTCGGGAAAAGGGAGCTGATTGGCTGCGTGTTACGGAACGAATTGATTGGTCGTCTCTCAAATGCCACGGTTCATTTATATTCTTTTTACTTTGAATTTTTCGACATGCATGTTTTTCTACATAGTTCATTATGTATTTGTACCTCTTTTTATCATTAACGATGTGACTAAAATTTTATTACTATTTGTTGATTCAAAAGATTGGCCGTGGAGTTTCTAGCACATTTTTAACCGGCTTCGAAAAGGAGGAGGTTCTATGTTCGGCTGAATGTATATTTTTATCAATAGAGATCTACGCTTTGGGACTTGAGTGTATATTTTTAACTGTACGACCTTGATTCAAAAGTGCATTTAAGCGATTTAATTGTAATAAAGGCTTTGAGTGTAAGTTGGCCTGAAAACAAATATGGAATTCCTGTTTAAGAAAAAGGATTCAGTGGGATGGATAAAGTAGACGTATGGCGTTGCGCCACCAGTACATGGTGGACATCCCACCCATACGTACAAATGGGTACGCCATAATAACGGCGTCCTCACCTTCCGCATGACGTTTTGGTCCTCCCCGGCCGTGGCAAGTTCTGGAAGTGCCTCCATCGGATTTAGGTGGAAGAAATGCCATGGTGTCACCATTGTGTGGACCGCATAGAGAATACGGTGGAGGCGTGCCCCACTTGGGCGGAGCACCACCGTGTTCTCGTGGAGGCAATCGACGGCAGCGACCTTTTTCGCCGGGCCCTGATTCGGGCGATGGTCCGGAACGAGGAGGAATGGCAGGTTGGCGCCTCCTTCCACCCATAAATCAAAATACATACGTATAAAACGTTTTTACGTACAGCTAAGGAGTAGAATTTCTTGCTTTAGCTAGGTTTGGTTTTACGGTTCTACGGCAGTGCATGTGTTTCCTGATAGCTAAAACCTAAGGGTCTTTAAGTCGAGAGTGAATAGGTTACTTCTAGGCAAGCGTGCTCCATCGTCGACCACATTATCGCTTTCCATCAGAGTAGTTGGTGTTGACCACCAACGGCGCAAACATAACAATATTAAAAAAAAGGAAGGATCAGAAAATCTGAAAATATAAAGGTGTACCTGTCAGGTAAGCTTGTGTGCAAACCTGCACAGTTGTACAACATCATGCTCCGGTTTCTTGTACAACTCAATCGTACAGGCAAACCCTAGACCTGGATTGTATGGCCAGCTTTAGATAAAACATAATGTACCAGTAAATTATGAGAAGTAGGTAATAAAACAATATTTTTCTCAAGGGTTTTTTCTCACAGAAATCGATATCTACTTCGCACCAGGGGTAAATTCACAGACCCGAGTAATTAGTAGCTACTAGGAAACCATAAACTTCGAAGAGGTGTATTTTCGTGAACCCTCAAAGCACAGAGTTGAAAGGGTGTTATTTATTGTTGGCGATTGTACGGAATCTTCCTGGACATGCTAGCTCAGATTTCATAGAAGGTCAAGTAATATTTATATCCAAAACTCGAATAATTTTACGAGGTTATTAAACGAGGATCCCATAAAATAATTTAATATGTTTTGCAAATACAATATGATATGTACCTACTCTTCATGTAATTCAGAATCCACTGTCACCTGACATAGAATTTTCCTGAAAATATTGGTCCTATAAAACCGTAATTCAACGAACCTTTGACCTTTGGATATTTTTTCTTTAGGTCAGCGTATTTTTGACAAATTTGGGTGAATTCTCATAAGAATATGGAAGAATATTCACATTTTATTCAGCAAAAACTTGGATACTTTTGTTATAAGTGTATACGGATAACGAAAAACCTCAACTTGAAAAAGATTTTAACATCAAATAAAAAATCATACAATATCAAACGACGACGTTATTACAAAAGATAATATTTAAATTTCGAATTTCTCAAGAAAGTGTCGAAGCTTTTCCCGGCCTTAAAATACAGCCACTTAACTCCTATAGCTCTCTGAATGCCTGGTACTTGATTCTAGAGGCTGTGAAAGAATATCTTTTTATGTCAAAGAGTTTTGACATTGGCTGAATAATTTATTGCAATATGGATACCTAAAGAGTAAGCGTGTTTTGTATTCAATCACGTACGAATTTCGTTATTTCTTCCCCACAAGTAATGTAAACCTTTTCCTGTGTTTTGGTGTCATGCGAATCACATTTCTTTTTTTGTAGACAAATATTGTTGTATTGAAGGCTGATAACACCACTTTCCCATACTTAAATTCGGATTTAAGATGGTTTTCTTTTAGAAGAAGCAGTAACTCTAGGTCATAAAGACAAAGTTCAAATTTCATTGCAACCATCACGTTTTTAATATAAAAAACCATCTAAATACACACCTACTGCTAATTTAAAACAAGTGAGTGGTGATGGTGAATGAATGATATCGAATGAAAAACCTAAGTTTAGTTCAATTTTCCCCACCAGAGATGCCCCGAGCGTCGTGAGTCGCAAAGCTTGTGGACAGCAGTCAATATGTAGCTCGCAGTCCAAGCCACGGTACGTTTTGTTCGTCTCAAAGAGATGTCAGTAAGATTGACGGGGCAAGGGCAAATGAAGGAACAGTGTCGGTTTTAGTCAGTAAATATATGATATTCCTCCTCCTCCTAAAAAAATCATGAAATTACTTCTCCTGCTCTGGGTGGAGACCCAGAGCAAGAGAAGTCATTTCATGAATTTTTTAAATAAAAAAATTAAAACTCAATTTTACCGACACACTTAATATAAGAAACATTAATTTGGAATTCGAATGACTAAACTAAGAGTAATAATAAAAAAAAAAACAAACCTCGTTTGTCTCTGCCATCTGAAACGATTGACAGAAATGGAACGATGTTTTAAATTCAATTCATTGAGCACTAGGTACACGCGTTTAGTGATTTATGGCACAAGTTTTTGGGTAGTATTTAAACGAGTGACTGTAAATTAAAATTTTAAGTGACAAAAATAATTATTTTGGGTTATAGAAATAATAAGTAAGCGACTGACTGCGAGTGACAAGAAATCTACAGAACAGCGACTTACAAACTTTAATGTGAGTTACTTAAAATACAAAATGAGAAGCTTCATAATATTTGAGAGACCTTATATTTGTTTGAGTGTCAACGTTACGTCCCGCAAATTTCTTAATATTTGGCAAATGATTTATTTATACTGAGCGGCATTTTATCTTATTAAATGGAGTGTTCCGAATGTCCTAAATATCGAAGTGCACAGTATCAAATGATAAATTGTTGTAAAATGTAAAATTTTGTAAATAGGTTTAAAAAACACTTTTACACGTCAATTTTTTTTCGTCAGTTTATGCTAGATGAGGCCGGTGTTTCCTATCTGACTACCCTGAGAAGAAACACCGAAACAAACTCAGGGGTCAAAGTCTCTTTTAAAGTCCACACAGTAAATATGTAATGGTCAAATCACATAAGAACCATGCAGATTTGTCTGAGATGGTCTTTTGAAGAAAGAACCATACAGATTTGAGTGGACCTGTCCAATCAGTGTAAGCATTTGTCAGTATTCGAAAAGCTCAACTTAGGACTACTAAGGAGCTCCACGACTTGACGAAAAATACCAAAGAAAGGACATTTGGGTAGGCCGCAGAAAATACTCAAATTGCCAGACATACGTTAAAATTACTGAATAGAAAAGAAAAAGCAATCAACATAGTCCTCACATTTACAATAATCTAAGGAAATTAATAGTTTACAAAATATTTAGCAAAGTAAATATTTATGTCAAAGAAAAAAAAATACTTTAAATACTTAAAATGTATACACGTCAATTTGTAAAATAAAATAAAAATAATCTCCAATGTCAAATTGTAAAAAATTAAATAAAATAAAAAGAAAAAGCACATTTGAAAATAAAAATAATTAAAAAAAAAAATACATAAAGAAGATAAAAATAAAAATATCAACAGTTGTAGTAGGTACTGGAGCAGGTCAATCCCAAGCCTTCTCGTCCTGAATATAGTCCTCGTCCTTTACAGTGTAAAAAGCCTTTTGACAAAGTTTACGTTTTACAAATGATTTGAACTTATTATAGAAGTGTATATTATATACGTGGTACGTGTATATTATATGGCATCTAAATGAGCCCCCTATTTTTTTGAGCCTGGTTGCAGGAACTACAAATTTGTGTTTGTTTCTTGTATTAAAATTATGAATATCACTGTATTTTTTAAACATGTCTATATTTTTATGGGCATACAAAATATTCTCGTAAATATACTGTGAAGGCACAGTCATTACATTAATTTCTTTAAATTTATCTCTGAGGGAGTATCTGGGACTTAATTTATAAATTGAACGAATAGCCCTTTTCTGTAAAACGAAAATTGTCTGTATATCGGCGGCATTTCCCCATAATAGAATACCGTACGACATGGCGCTATGAAAATAGCTAAAGTAAACTAAACGGGCTGTCTCTAAATCAGTTAAATTTCAAATTTGTCTTACAGCATATGCTGCTGAACTAAGTTTTTTCGACAATTTGTCCATATGTGGGCCCCACTGAAGCTTAGCGTCTAGAGTAATGCCCAAGAACACTGTAGTATCTTCAGGACTCAACTCTTTACCTTTTATTAGCACACTGGTATCTACTTGCCTAACATGAGGCATGGTAAACTTAATATATTTGGTTTTTTTTTCATTAAGAAGCAGGTTATTTACATTAAACCAGTGTACTATTTTTGAAAGAGCTATATTTATATCGTCAGTAACCTGCTGCTGACGTTTAAGTTTAAACAAAAGTGAAGTGTCGTCTGCAAACAACACTATATTATGATTGTCTTCTATGAGGTAAGGTAAGTCGTTTATGTAAATTAGAAACAAAAATGGGCCAACAATTGAGCCCTGAGGGACACCCATTTTTACAATAGATCCAGGAGATCTTTGTCCGTTTATGTCAACTCTCTGAATCCTTTCACTCAGATATGATGTAAGGAGATCCAGGGAGGAGTTCCGGATCCCGTAATGGTGTAGTTTCCCGATTAATGTTTCATGGGGAACGCAAGCGAAGGCCTTGGACAAATCGCAAAAAATGCCCAAGGCATCGCATTTATCTTCCCATGCATTATAAATATGTCCTAAAAGTTCAACACCAGCATCGGTTGTCGAACGACCCCTAGTAAAACCGAACTGTTTGGTATGCAACAATTTATGTCTATTAAAAATCTCTGTAATTGCTGTAGAATGAGCTTTTCAAATATTTTACTAAAGGTAGGTAGTACTGAAATAGGTCTGTAATTTGTGGGGTCCGATGTACTACCGGTTTTGAACAATGGTATTATTTTACTATTTTTCATTAGGTCAGGAAACTCACCGCGATCGAATGTCCTAAATATCGATATTTATGTATTATATAATATATGTTACAAGGTAATTTAATAATCCGGATATTGCAAAAACCCGGTTAATTAGAAAATGGTGAAATAAAATCTGCAAGCAACTTGGTCGTAGTGTTCGCCGGCCGCTGCCGCGGCAACGCTCGCTTCGCTCGCTCGGCTCACAGTTCTAACCTAACCTAACCTATTTCACCCAGTTCTAAATGATGATTCTACCTGCGACTAGATAATTAAACAATGGTGAAAACATTTGTTAAAGTTAACTGTTTAGTATCTACTTAGTTCGTTATGTAAAACTTCAATTTTCTAGTCACTCACTTATTAGTCGCTCACTTATTAATTTTGTCGTTCACTTACTAATTTAATCGTTTAACTAGGATTTCAATAACCCACTTTTAGTAAGCTCGTTCTGGATTTTATTATTAATCAACATTTGTCGTTAGTTTAGTTAATGTGTCGCTTACTCAAATTCATATCGCTCAAGTTATTAAAACAGCATCTCATCATTAATCGCTAAGTTTTTTTTAGTCGCTCGTTTTATAATTCCCCCATGTTTTTTTTTTATATTGATAGGCTTGAGGTCCTTTTTTAGTCCTCCAGTGAAAACCCAAACCCAAATACTTGGGACTATACACGACACGTGGTCTGAAAAGTTTCCAACCTGTATGTGAAGATAGCGCTTGTCAATAAAAGCTATTCAATGCAGTTTGTGCATCTTTTGACTGTTACCCACCAAAGTTTCGGTCATTTTGGACGCGTAATTGTTATTTGACAGTCATTTTGAGTCGATGTGAGATGCAGAAAAAGCCTTTTTCATCAAAACAGCGCACCCTCTCACACTTCTGCGATTGCCACAGCCAAAATCTATGAATTACGGTTTAAACTGCTTGATCATCCGCGTTATTCACCAGATCTAGCCCCAAGCAACTTCTTTTTGTCCCTTCATCTAATAATTGTAATGAACGTGTGAGGCAGGAATAAACGTTTTTTCTTCTTCTTCTTCTTAATTACGCTCGGAGAATAGAGATTTTCATCAGACTCGGAGGAAAACTTCGTGAGTAATTATTTTACAGAGAAAAACACCAAGTAATATTTGAACGGGTTAGAGAGATGGAGACATCGATGGAAGAAGTGTGTGGAGTTACAAGAAGAAAATGTAAAAAAAAAAACTAAATTGTAAAGCCACGTACAGACATCACGAGGTGTGCGCCGCGAATGGTTCGTCAGGCCTGCGTCCCGAACGATACATGCTCTAGCTGAGCATGCAAATCACCACGCAGTGTTCGTCAGTAGAAAACGCAAACCACACCTGTCCGTAACAATCGTACGACGCGAATTCTCATTGTGAGCACACCTTGTCAACACAGCCCGAGGCATGCGAGACGAACCATTCGCGACGCACGCCTCGCGATGTCTGTACACGGCTTTAGAAAAAATGTCTCGTATATTTGTTAGGTCGGAAACTCCCACCTGTGTACCTGACAGGTTTGCCTGCATTTTATATCTGTCAAGTAAGCTTGTGCAGAAACCTGCACAGTTGTGCAACATACACGCTCCGGTTTACCTGTACAACTGTTCAGGCAAATCTGTCAGGTATACCCTAGCGTATATGACTACCTTAAAATATGAACCTGTCAAGTAATCTTCACTGGATCAAAGTATCATTTTCCGTGGAGACTCGGGGACATAGATTATAAGTCCAACTAATTAAACTTTGTCGTTTGATTCGCTTATTTTCGGTCTAAAATCTCCTTTGAACATCAAGTAACTTTTGCGGCTTAAACTTGTTTATAATTTTCAAATCAAAACTTATTAATCAAAGTCCCCACTGAGGCCTTACGTATTAGCATATTGCAATTGGGCAGACCCTAATATCAGTTTACTACCTTGACAAAAACATCTGCTTATAACAACACCGTAGCTGCTAAGCAGTATTTTGAGCCACAAACATTCCACGGCCCGCTACCAGGCTCGCATGAAACCACAAGAGCTAAAGTTTTTTGTTAAACACTGAGAATGCTTTGTGGAGTTTTTTGAGTTTCAACCCTTTGACAAAATGTTTTGGATTAACTATTTGTTTTAAAATTTTAAAGAATATTTTGTGGATATGGATTTAGAGCTCGGTTGGTAAAAGTTGGTAAGGTTGAAAGAAAGACGCAACATAAGTATCTATTGTCATAATCATCTTGCCGGGCCTTGGTACAGGCCATGGTCCGGAGCGAGGAGGAGTGGCAGACGGTCGCCTCCTTCTGCGAAGCAGTAATGCTAGCAAAGGAGGCGGCAGCACGGGCAAGGCAACAGTCGAGATTCCGATCCCGATTTCCGACCACCTTAGGCGCGTGCTTGCGGACGGCGAGCAATGGGTAGCTCGTCGTCCGACCGTCCGGGCCGAGCCCAAGTAACTGCCCGGACCGAGCCCAAATCATCGACGGTGCGTAGTGTTCCTCTCGCCTAAGGAGATGTCGTATGGGTCCAGCAGGGTCGAAGCTTACTGGAGCCATGGGTAATTTGAAAGAGAACCCCGGGGCCCTGCAACGAAGGCAAAGAAGTCACAGGAGTGGGTTTTAGTCTGTAAAAGTCTGACACGCCCTTCTGCCCTGCCCAGGGCGGGAGATGTCATTAGATCAGTTCCAACCTAAAAAAAAAAATCATTATCATCACCATTACTTCAGCCGAAAGGCGTCCTCTGCTCGCACAACAGATGGTCGATGGGGACGAAAGGTTCTGGAGTTGCAGCCACGTACCGGAAGACGCATCGGACGCATCAGACGGTGAGGGTCGCGGGTATCCGATGAACGCGAGACTGACAGGACCGGTCATTATGGCGACACTTGGGGGAGGCCAGTGTCAAACAGTATCCATGCACCGCGCGTATTTAACGTTTATAACACTGTTTAAACACAAATGTTTGCAAACACAAATCATAGATGTACAAACATTGAGCTTTGGTACAGCTGCTGGAGATCGTACACTGTGTATATGTCGCCGTGGCCAGATCTTTGAAATGTTCATGATATGGCCAACTAAAACTGGCCAGATCATTTAAACGTTAACATTTGATGAAAATGTCAATCCTCGTTTGGCCACATCATTGATGTAAGATTTCTATGATCTACACTAATATAATAAAGAGGTAAAGATTGTTTTTTTTTTGTTTGTAGGAGGTAATCTCAGGAAGTACTGGTCCGATTACTAAAATGTTTGCACCAGTAGAAAGTTGCTTTATTCCTGAGTCTCATAGGCTATATTTTGTGTACGCGGGCGAAGTCGCGGGCAAAAGCTAGTATCTAATAAATAGTAAAGAAATAGGTAAGAAATCAGTCAGAAAAAATGGATTTACAAATACCTAATTATTTGCTGGGACTCAGGCCTCCTCTCTTGGAGAGGCAATGGGCCGTAATCCACCATGCGAGCCCAGTACGGGTTAGTGAATGTCATATGTCTTCGAATTTTTGGTTCTAGGACATACCGGTTTCTTCTCGATATTTTCCTTCACACTTTTGAGAGCAGTGGTGATGAAATAAATTACACAGAGTAATGCACCTGGCTGTGTTTGAACCTGCGACCTACAACTCGTAAGTTAGGGCCACTCGGCCACCACTGCTCCTAACTCCAAACCATTTCACTGAACCTAAATTTACCAGTCATTTTACCCACCGTACCATTCAACATCGCACGTCGATTCAAAGTCTTTTGATTTGGGGGATCGAACCCAATAATTAGATCTTGATAGTAAGTTCAATAGAAGTGTATCGCCCGACTACACTACAATTGCTATAGGTTTTTTTAAGTGGGAAATAATCCAATGACTTCTCCGAATCGGAAATAATCCGAAATACATTTTTATATTATCCATGCAACCGTTCTTACGTGATTATGACAGCCTACTGAAACCATATTAGTTCGGTACACACAGTAGAGAGCAGTAGTAGCCGAATAGTAACGGCCCCGACTTACAAGTTGTAGGTCGCGGTTTCAAACCCTGCCAAGCTCATTATTACTTTGCGTAGTTTATTTCATCACCACAGTTCTCAAAACAGTGAAGGAAAACATCGTGACAAAACCGGCAAGTCCTAGAACCAAAAATTTGAAGACATGTGACATCCACCAACCCGTACTGGGCACGCGTGGTGGATTACGGTCCACTCCCTCTCCTAGAGAGAAGGTCCAAGTCCCAACAGTGGGAAGAAAACAGGGCCGACTATGATTATACACAGTAGGTCAGTATCTGCCATTATTACCAGCTACGTAATATTGCGTAGCTAGCATTCAATGGGTTAAATAAACGCTTGTAAAATATAGGTAAACTTATCCAAACCACGGAAATAGTCTAAAAATGTTCACGGGCACGTGTTTGAAATTACATTCGCCTTATCTGAGATTGAATTCACGCTGTCACGATATCAGGTTTCTTTGAGGAAGGCTCTCAAGGCTTTTAGCGTAGTAATTGTATTGTACCAGGAAAACATAACTTTAAAGAGAAACTTGTTGTAAGTGGGTTGTGTTGCGCCTGCAAAAAATATAATAGCAACTTGTCGGAGATGTGAGTGAAGTTGCAGTGTTTATTTTCTTTAACCCTGAGACGCTATCTGATTTCTCAATGTAAGTTTTTATTTTTTAAAAGCTTTTGTATAAAGTACAACCTCTGCTTTGAAACTGTAATTACATTTTTACTTTCTCTATTAAACTTTGCAGTGGCTTCCTATTCCATTGTTGGTCCGTATGGACTCTGAATTTGTTTAAAAGAGACGCTTGTTGTGAGTAATGATGCGCCTGCAAAAATATAATAGCAACTTGTCGGAGATATTAGTGAAGTCCTCATTTTATTCTTGAAATTATTGTTATAAGGATTTTAATTTACTTTGGTAACAAAAATTCTAAACTAGGTACCTATTCGTAGATATTTTTACAGGATTTTCTTCATCTGAAATGATTGGAATCGTGCATCTAGCTACCAGCGTTTCATAAGTCGCTGATAGGTCAAAATTTTACGTTTACAAAAATATATATTCATTCTCAGACGAATTGAATTAGATGATTAAGCTAGCGGGGCCTGGGAAAATGTGAAGCGTGCGAACGAGAAAGAGGGAAGGAGCTATACAAGTATACAGCCTATACATTTAGTTCCATCCTTTTAACAGTTCAGTTTACGTCGTCAAAAGGATCTCGTTAAGGGGCCGGCGGAGGATGAATTTCCATACAAACGTAATACCACGCTCATTTGCAGTTGGAGCATATATCCAACATATTATGATGATATTCGGTTAAAGACAATATTTATCTAGGTTCCTACGTCGAGAATATTAGAAATATTGTTATTTTTAATACAAGAAAAGCCAAATGGCATGTTTTGCCATTTACGCTATAAAAAAGTGCGAAATACAATTTGCTTAAATTTCTTTTTGTTTTTTTAAAAAAGAAAGACGTAGGAACCTAGATAAATATTGTCTATAACCAAATATCATCATAATATGTTGGAAATATGCTCCAACTGCAAATGAGCGTGGTATTACGTTTGTATGGAAATTCATCCTCCGCCGGCCCCTTAAGATCTCGTGGTAGGGCCTCAGTTCCATCTACGAGTAAATGGACGCCTCGCTACGAGCTACGGCGTAGTAGTCGTAGCACTTTGCTACGATCGCGTAGCCTCATTGCCTCCGGAACTTGTAAGGAAGCTTTCCTTTAGCTATAAATTCTATCTACCCTACATTTTAGAAGTTGTTCCTTTTTTGACATTTGCAAGTTACTTCCTACGCTTCCTACCATTTGCCTCTAATGTAGCCATGTTCGGGAAAGATGAATTGAAGCATCATTTTGAGAGAATCAAAACCTACTAAATGTGAGGCTGAATTTAGAATGGAACACAAATATCAGATATAGGACTGCAGGGTTGTTAGAAAGTGTCCACGGCCCGGACTGGCAGGAAAATAGGTGGGTTTTAATTAGTAAAAGTACACATAACAGTTACTCTCCCTGAGTGGATGGAATCATCTGATGATGTCAAACAAAAAAAGACACCCATCTGTCGTGACTAAAATACTTTTACTTACGATTATAAAATTGTCATAACGAGGTTAAAAGAAACTAGTGGTTTTTAAAAATAAATGGCCCGAATTAAGTAAAAATAACGTTCATCACAAATATTACAAAATGCTGGGGGATCGCAATGACTATTTTTACAGAATTTAATGAAAATAATTTAAAACGCGGATGTAGAAGTACTAGGCGAGCATGTTTTGGAAGGACACGACCTTATAGTAGTCCTTGAAAAAGTTCGGGTGCGTAGTAGGTACTCGCAATTAGAACTCCTTTAAGAAATGTACTAATAATATGAAATGTAATATGTGAGATGTATTGTATGACCTATGTTCACATAATTTACAACGCGAAAATAGCACGGTAGTGCTATAACTGCGGCTAGTAGATATACTAGGAGAGCATACCTTGCAAGAATAAACTCCGACCTTACAGAAGACCTTGCAAAAGGGCAGGTGCAAACGCAAAGCATGCAGTTGCTAGGATAGCAACTGGAGCTCGTTTATAGAAATGCATCAATTAGGGTATACCGCCGTTTGCCCGAGTTTTATTTACCCTAATATCATTTGCCATAATAGTCAACAGCCATAATATTATACGACGTAATATTCATTTGCCCTACTCTTATTTGCTATATTAGTCACGTGCTAGAAGCTTTGTTTCCCATAAAGTCACTTACCATAACATCATTTGTCATAATCATTGTAAGCCCTAATTATCACATGTCCTAATTATCACATGCCCTAATTATCACATGCCATAATTATCATATGCCATAACATCATTTGCCATCGACATTGGGTATGTAACGGTTGTTATATCAGGAGAAACTGGATGCAATCGGGACTTTAGGGAACTCCGACTCGGATAGGTTAGGTTAGAATATGGAATAATAAATGGTTATTTTTGTATAAACCACACAGAAGTAGCTCCGTCAACCAAGCCCACCATCAACCATGCATAGAATATTTTAAGGTTTGGCTAGGTCTATTCACTCGCTTCGCTCGCTCAAACGACCCCGCCATTCCCTTCGTGGTTAACAATTTATTATGGCGCTTAAATATCATGTGTAATGATTATTACGGCGTTTAAATATTTGTCTAATAATTATAATGGCATTTAAATGTTATGTCTAATAATCATTATGGCGTTTAAATATTATGTTTGATAATTATTATGGCACTTAAAAATATGTGCCATAAGCACTTAAAAATATGAAAAACAATACGTATGGCACTCGTATCTTATGGTGTCTAAGTTTCGGGCAATTAACAGTATGTCATATGTCTTTTAGGGCAAACAAAACATTCGGGCAAATGAAATTCGGTTAAATGAAATTCGGGAATATGATGATTATGGTATATAATCTTCGGGTAAACAATAGACAACCATCAATTAGACCAGGCGCTAATAGGATTTCAGTGTGCAAAATATGAGGACCGCATTATGTGAATAGTTTTGGACTCAGAAAAGCATGCAGATTTCGATTCTGGATGTTGCCAAGAGGTATATTGGATGGCTTAAATTTTTGTCTCGCTTAGAAGGGAACCCGATCACATACCAAAACTGGCGTTGGACTGGAATCCCCAAGGGAAAAGAAAGCGTGGCCGTCCTCGGCAAATCTGGCGACGTACCGTGTTGGCAGAAGCGACGGCCATCGGATTGATATGGAGCGAGGTGAAGCATAAAGCTCAAGACCGGTTGCGATGGGTGACTACTGTCGACGCCCTCTGCCCCGGCTAGGATCTTAAGGAAGTCAAGTCCCTAAAATTTTGCACCCTCAACTCCTTATATTTTGTACACTCAACTCCTTACAGTGCCTAGTCTAAATCCTAACTAATTTCATAAATGTTAAAGTGTGGATGTTTGGATGTTTGTTACTTAATCACGCTAAAACGGCTGAACGGATTTGGATGAAATTTGGTACGTATATAGCCTTTGACATGGAAAAGAACATGGGCTACTTTTTATCCCGGAAAAACATCTTATTCCTACGGTAAAACACGTTTAGAGTGCGATAACCAAAGTACACGCGGACGAAGTCGCGGGCGGACAGCTAGTATGAAATATATCATGATGCATGACATTATATGACTATGTTCACAAAATTTCATGAAAATAATTTACAACGCGGATGTAAAAGTACTAGGAGAGCATGCCTTGGAAGGACAAACTCTGACCTTACTCTGGTAGTCCTTGAAATAGGTCGTGTGCGTAATACTTGCAACCGACGCGCGTACACAGAGTCTAAATATGAACAACATTTAATCTTAATTAGCCTAAACCAGTATTTTTTCCGTTTTTTCAGTAGTTTTTTTTCGGTTCTGTACCCACAGGGTAAAAACCGGGACCAATAGGTTCCCGGCTATCACTCCGCTGCTGCTGTATCGCTGTCTGTCACCAGGCTGTATCTCACGAACCGTGATAGCTAGACAGTTGCAATTTTCACAGATGATTTATTTCTGTTGCTGCTATAACAATGACTAAAAACAGAATAAAATCATCTACACTAATGTAATAAAGAGGTAAAGTTTGTTTTTTTGTTTGTAGGAGATAATATCTGGAAGTACTGGTCCGATTGCTAAAATTTTTTCACCGTTAGAAAGCTGCTTTATTCCTGAGTGACATAGGCTATATTTTATGTAAGCGGGCGAAGCCGCTGGCAAATGCTAGTCATTTATTTGATGCTCCCATACAATAAACGTGTTTTGGTAAGGAACCCTCCGTGTGCGTGTCCTACTCGCACTTGGCTGCTTTTTATTTAAGGGCTGAGAGATCTTTCGAATGAGTTACGGAAGAGGTATGGTAAACAGTAATTAATATCAATCGTATTCTGCAATACGAAGCATAGTGAAAAAATCAAACTTCTAAGTTAACGCAATCGAGCGGAAGAGTGCCTAACTAGAAAAAAAAAATCCCTAAAATTACCCTGAATAGGGGCCTAGCAGGATCAAAACCTACTGGGGTTCGATTTTGAAAGGAAAACCTGGCCCTAGAATGCAAGGCAACAACTAAAAACGTACTAACACCCACTCCTATGTTCCTACATAGAACTGGGTTTTAGTCAGTAAAAGTCTGACACATCCTCCTCCGCTACAGGGCGGAAGATGTCTTTGAATGCTTTCGCACCTACAAAAAAACACCCTGAATAATTCAACTTGAAATGCTTCATACAGTAACTTAATCGGGGGTGGGACGAAATGTCCAATTAACAAATTAACACCAAAATAAGTTTCTAAATCATCATCATCATTTCAGCCGATGGACGTCCACTGTAGGACATAGGCCTCCCCCAAGTGTTGCCACAATGAACGGTCCTGAGCGTCTCACATCCGTCGGATTCCCGCAACCTTTACTAGGTCACGGTCTACGTTGTAGAAGGCCTTTCAACGTTGCGTCTTCCGGTAGTTTCTAAACACTTTTTATTGTAGAATATAATCTCAAATTGGTCGTTATGAAATCTTATCATGAGCTTAACTATCTTGGTTAGTATCCCATTTAACGCCCATAAAGTTACTCGTAGTATGAGCAACTCCTGTAATTCCATACTTATGAGCCCCATTTTTTAACTACTTTTTTCTTTTATCTGTTATAAACTAGTACTTGACTGCGATCCCGCCTGATGGTAAGCAGTGATGCAATCGATGATGGGGAGGCGCACTTGCATTTTTACGGTTCCGTATCACAAAAGGAAAACAAATGGAACCCTTGTTGAATCACTTTGTCATCCGTCTGTCTGTCTGTCTGTCATGATACTTTATCTCAGGAACTCGTGGATCGAGTTGAAGAAACCATATACTTAGGTCTGTGGTCCCTTGAAGTAGTGAAAAATCTAAGTTCGTCACGTTTTATTTTTTCATTTTTGATAGGCTCGCGTTTGACCACTATCTCACCTGATGGTAAGCCATCGCTTACCACCAGGTAAGACATCACATCATCATGTGGCCGACGATGGAGCACGCACATTTTTGCGATTTGGAAAAATCTTCGTAACTCAATTCGGGAATTCTGTTTTCATCGTAGATAAAATGAAATGTGTACGAAACCCTCAGTGCGCGAGCCTGACTCGCATTAGCCCAGTTCTTTTTTCCTTTTGAGGTAAGTACGGAACCCTAAAAATTAAAAACCTAATAGGCACATCTGAGGGCTAAACCTACTAATTATTGTAGCATAGCATAGTAGACCTTATAATGTTCCCACTGTTGGGACTCAGGCCTCCTCTCTAGGAGAGGGAATGAGCCGTAATCCACCACGCGGGCCCAGTGCGAGTTGGTGGATGTCACATGTCTTCGAATTTTTGGTTCTAAAACATACCGGTTTCCTCACGATGGTTTCCTTCACCGTTTTAAGAGCAGTGATGATGAAATAAATTACACAAAGTAATGCGCCTGGCTGGTTTTGAACCCGCGACCTGCAACTCGTAAGTCGGGGCCGTTACCACTCGGCAACCACTGCTCTTAAACTAATTATTACCTACATACTAATATAAACACAACGTACGAACCAAAGCTCTGCACGTGCCATTATAATATTGCTTTCCGCAGAAATTGCTCTGAATTGCTCGGCTTGTGTGTATCGAAATATTTCCCGGGAAAATCCCATTGTGCTCTCGAAATTCTGCTGAGTGCAGTGCATATGATACGGGGATATTCTATTTACCTAGCTATTACGTCAATATAGATAACGCTATCTATACGTAGCTCGCTTTTGTACAGCTATCTTAATGTTTACGGTTAAATTATCCATGGTTATATTATAAGCTTAAGCATAATCTGCTTTAGTAGTTAAACGACACAACCCCATTGTGTTTGGGCTCGTATGATTCGTCTTGACGAGTATTAATTATATATATATTGCTATAAAAGCTTGCTATGAAAAATATTTTCATTAAAATTTTGTTTTTTAATTGATATAAGCAAGTGCTTGACTGCGATATAACCTGATGGTAAGCAGAGATGCGATCGTTGATGGTGAGGCGCACTAGTTTATTAACCTTTCGATTACCGTCAATAGAGACAATATATAGTGTCTATTCACTCTAGCCTTGAAGACACCATATTACGAGTATAATCTTATGGAAAGACCGCAGCAGGCAAATTGTTGCAGTTCCTCGATGTACGTGGTATAAATAAATATAATATGTGGTGTTCCTTATTGTATAAATAATTATACCTTTCGATCGTAAACTTGTTTCGATGCATTCATCGAAATATCGGCAATACCATTAAAGTTTTAAGGGTAATAAACTGAGAATACGACATCCTCATAAAAAAGTAATTATAGCGTAGGTACGTAATGACTTTCATAACAGTTGATTGAAGACGACAGGGGGTCGTCTACCTCAGGTGGGAAAAATCATCCAATGACATCCCCCGCTCTTGGGCGGAGCGGGAGATAGTGTCAGAGTCTTACTGACTAAAAGCCCACCCCGTTCCTCCTCACCTCATACCTTTGCCTTCATACCGGGGCTCGAGTTCCCTTTCGGATAGCCCTGGCCCCAGTAGGCTTCGACCCGGCTGGGCCCCTGCTGTTGCTGACAACTCCTTGAGGCGCGCGGGAACAGTGCGCGCCGTCGACGACTTGGGCTCGGTCCGGACAGTTACCGAACGGTTGGACAGCGAGCTACCCATTTGCTCACTGTCCGCAAGCCCGCGCCTACGGTGGCCGGAAATCGGGATCGGAATCCCGGCGGCAATTACTACCCACTTGATGTAGGAAAATAACCTTTATTACAATGAAATAAAAACATTACCACAGTCCTTTTTACGTGACTGCCTTAAAAAAAAAAACTTTGCCTACTTCGGTTTTCTCGTCCTAATATAATTTGTGTGTCTTCAATGCTAGAGTGAATAGGCTCTTAATAAACTAGTGCGCCTCACCATCAACGATTGCATCACTGCTTACCATCAGGTGGGGTCGCAGTCAAGCACTGGTTTATACCATTTAAAAAAAAATACGTTTCAAAACAATTGGTGTGGTGGTGACCCACGTAACGGCTCTGACTGAAGAGTGTACGCCGCGGGTTCAAACCCAGCCAGTCCAGCCATCACCAATGCTCTCAAAACGGCAAAGGAAAACATCGTGGTACGACCAAAAATGCGAAGACATGTGTCATCTACCAATCTGCACTGAGCCCATGTGGTGGATTACGGCCCATTACCTCTTCTAAAGAGTAGGCTTGAGTCCCAGCAGTGGGAACATTATAAGGCAGATTAGGAATGCTTGAGCTATATGCTAAGACAGCAACAGCGAGCCAAGAGGATCATCGGTGATGATGCACTTGTCGAGTCAAACTCCAAACCCTTGAGCATCGACGCCGAATTGCTGGCCAGTCGGTTTTCTATCGATTACATTTCGGGGAGTGTGCGTTGGAATTGCACAATTTAATTCCACCAAGTCCGTTCCATCATCGGACTACTAAACGTACGGCGTTGCGCCATCGGTACATGGTGGACAACTTATACGTACAAAGCGTTTTAGAAACATATTCATCATACGTACAGCTAAGGAGTGGAATTCCCTGCCGGAGTCTGTGATTCCTAGGGGTCTTTAAGTCAAGAGTGAATAAGCTACTTCTAGGCAAGCGTGATCCATCGTCGGCCACATCATTACTTACCATCAGGTGAGATCACGGCTATCTATGGGTGAGATAGTAGTCAAACGCGAGCCTATCAATAATAATAATAATAAAAAATCAGTCTGAGAACAGTTTGCCGAGTTTCCAAACCTGACTCTATTCACACACACTCTCTCCAACAATATTTTTTAAATTAAAAAATTCCACTTTTTTCGTTGAAAGTAAAAACATAACCCCATTTCACTGTGAGGGCTACAAAGGACGCAAAGGATCTTCAAAACAAAACACGGTCCTGGCATACTCTCATGTTGATATGGGTCCAAAACACGTCAAGATCTTGTACGTGATTTACTTAAATCTACTTTTTAGGGTTACGTTTCTAAGCTGGCAAAAACAGAACCCCTATATGATCATTTTGTTGTCCACCTGTCCGTCAGACCCCTTTTGGATTGTGGAGGGAAGAAACTGAAATTAAGAGGGTCCCCACTTAAGACTCCAAGACTCCATAATATATGTCGCAATAGTTTTTCACCAACTTGGGGTTGTCCTTGGGTGGACTAGCATAGTGCATACAGGGATAATCGTCGGTTAGTGTCACGTTCCATTAAGAGGCTCCTTTTCTATTCGCCTATCGTCAACATCGAGCATAGTTTAAAAGCTTGTTGCTTCATCTAACGCAATCCAACACGATGATTGATAAAGGTAACGTGAAAAAAGAGAGGTAAAGCCTGAAAACTCTGTTGGCATTCGGTGATTCCGTGATTTAAATTAATTTTGAATCCTTGTTTTTTTTAAAACCCTAAAAAGTTTTTGAGAAAAATGGTCACCATTCAGAATTTCGATTAAATGTTCAAGGTTTCTACTTTTTTATATTTTTAGTATTTGAATATATTATGGAGGGCCAAATTTCACGTAAAATAGCAGATTTTTAGATGTTTTTACAGATTTTTTTTTTACACAAACGCACATTTTAATTTCTACGAATAT
The DNA here is from genome assembly GCA_910589285.2 of Mythimna ferrago. NCBI lineage: Eukaryota > Metazoa > Arthropoda > Insecta > Lepidoptera > Noctuidae > Mythimna > Mythimna ferrago. The sequence continues at coordinate 21,239,630 of OU342696.1, forward strand.
AGAAGCCTAGATAATAATCTGTATTTTTTTTTTATTGTTATAAATTAGTGCTTGACTGCGATCCCACCTGATGGTAAGAAGCGATGCAATCTTTGATGGTGAGGCGCACTAGTTTATTAAGAGCCTATTCACTCTAGCCTTAAAGACACCCAAATTATAATCGGACGGGAAGACCGCAGCAGGCAAACTGTTCCAGTCCTTCGACGTACGCGGTAAAAACGATGAGGCGAAACGCTTAGTCCGGACCGTATAGATTCCTAAAATATCTGGAGAAAGATGTGTAATAACATCATAATCACGTAAGAGCGGTTGGTTGCGGGATGGCCGCTCTTAAATCTACTGTTTAGGGTTCTGTACCTAAGCTGGCAAAAACAGAACCCTTATAGGATCACTTTGTTGTGTATCTCTCTGTCTAACAGTCTGTCAAGACCTTTTTTCTCATGTACGGGTGGAGGTATAAAGCTGTAATATAGGACGCTCAGGACCGTTCATTGTGGCGACACTTGGGGGAGGCCTATGTCCAACAGTGGACGTCTTTCGGCTGAAATGATGATGATGATTGAAGTCTGCTACCTATTAGAGCAGTGAAAAACTCAAACTTCTAAGTCAATGCAGTCTAAAGATAAGGCTTTTTATGCTCTGTTTAGGAGCAAATTTTGACTTCTCTCCGATCATGTCGGATTGCTGTCCCATCAGTGTGTGAGAGTAGGTAAAGGAACAGAGAGTGCACCTGTGTTGGCGCACGCACTTGTGTACTATAATATCTCCCGCGTACTTGGCTCTGTTGAGATAGTTTAATTCTCTTTGGTTGAGATTGACCGTGATCCAAATTTGGACGCGCACGGGAGTAGAGTCGATCAGATTTTATTTTACTCTAATAATATTCAAGTCGTTTGACTTTTTAGACAGGCTATATTACAGAAAAAAACTGAGAACTCCTTTGTAGTTTCGTTAAGAAAAAAATCTTTTCGAAAGAAAGAAGGAAGAAAATGTAATAAATAAATCTTTTTATGTTAATTTGATTGGAGTTACATTAAATTTAAAGTTTGTTGTCTGGTAGCATTTAAATAAAAGCTTGTTTTTCTTTTGAATTATATAATCTATTTAAATATATTATTTTGTGCCTACTTATTACATCAATTTATATTTTATTCTCATATTATTTTGTAATGATTAATGCAATCAATTTGTAAAAATTTTTGACACATTATTTTTATTTGACATATTACACGTTATTATTAAAAACCTTAATTTGTATCCAAATAGTAAATAATGATCATTAGTCCTTTCAATTCAAACTAAATAAAACGGTTATGTATGGCTAATTTAAGGTAGTAATGGATCCTTGTAGATTTTTTACGAAAACCTTTATCATGTACCTAACTGGCAAATAAAAAATATTTTTACCATGAAGTAAATTTTTAGTTCAGAATAACCCAAACAATTAATTCATTCATACGTTAACTGTATTCCCATCACTCCCCTCATCACTGTATCAATTGTTCCACATGCTCGCTCCAGTGTTTCCACCGTACAGCTAGCTGTTTACATCGTCGACAGACTCAATTACAACCAGCCACCACACACCTCACACAAAATGACAATGTATTGTTCGATTTAATTAAATTCTGTAGGAAAATTGACAATAAACCTTGTAAGTATATTAAATGAGTAATAGGAGTATGTTTGTCTCTGCTGGTAATTAGTCAAAATTAGTCTTCACTGGCTTTAGTCAAAAATCTTATTGAGTAAAACGCGTTGTTTTATTTATTTAAACTTTATGTACAGTAGTGATACATAGGCGGACTTTATGCAACAAAGCATTCTCTACCAGTCAAGCTTTCGGTTAAAAAGTGCACAATAAGTAAACACTAGAAAATATAAAATTAAGTATCATTATTTTAATATTTTTTTAAACAAAATTAAACTTTTTAAATAAAAACCTAATAGTCTTATTAACCTAATAGTCTTTTTAAGTAAATGTTAGTAATTTTAAAGTAGTTTAAACTAGTCCAAAGTTTTGTAGCAGTAAAAAATTCTGTCAACCAGCGTCAGACATAACGAATTTTGACCGGTAATACAGAGTCAAAACCAACTATATTAGCAAACGATTTCAGGCAAAACTACTATTGTGCAACCTGTGTAGTCAAACATACTTTAGCAGTTCTTTTTTCAGCTCTTTTTGACCCGTTAAGACCTTTGCATGTTCTACACGAAATGAAATATGCATGAAAAATAAATTTGTTATTTAACAGCTCATCAATATATACACAAAAATAGAATACCTACTAACAATGAAAAAATTTTCAAAATTGGTAGAAAAGCAAACGAGATATGACAATTATAAACAAATATAGGTACGAGTATCTGTCTTTCAAACCAAGACGACGTGACAGGCGTGATGAACTTTGATTTTATCGGATTTTTCTTGCTTATTAGCATTTTTTTTTGCTTTATACCTTCGTTATTGAGGAAGATATTTAAAAACAAATTCATATTTGTTTACTAGACTTAAAATTGATTTAATTTAACAAATAAAAAAAAATTGCATGCGTATTCCCTATGTATAACTCACACATATTTGTATAACTCACGACTTTGACACGTGTCGTGAAAAAGAAAGTTTTAAATGCTAAGATGATGTCTGAAGTACATAACTAAGGATCGTGTCTGTATGTCCTTCACGAGCGTCCCCGGTATTTTACCTCACGTCTGCTCCGTGAATACATCTTGTTACTCACATTTCATTCATCTTAGCAACGTGACCAAACCATCTGAGCATAATCTTATTTGTTACATATATCTTCTTTGAAAACAGCTTTGTACTATAAAATCATTGAAATAATACAATCAGGACATGTAAATAACGTTTTATGTATGACCGACATGTTTTTTGATGTTATCATCAGTAGTACAGTAACCCACGTATTATTGAAAGGTTAAAGGTTATATCCAATTTCGAATTTGAATAAACAATAGTATAAATATATATCGCTTCTGTGAAATTGTGTATTCGACCTAGATTTGTTTGCAAGTTGCATTATCGGAATTGATATTATGAAACTTTTGTTTTACTTATCTCGAACGCTTTTATTTCCAAGAATTACACATAAAACTTTCTTATTTTCTTAAGAAATTCAATACACAGTAACACGAAATCTAAAAAAAAGTACTAGGAACGTAAAGACGTAGACATAAGCACAAATTCATCTCGAGACGTTCATCAAGATCACGGTTCTATTTGCAAAACACTTAACGCTATTAATTTGTGCTCGCCTAGTCCTGACAGCCTGAAGTGCTAAGTAAACATCCCAAGTGGAGAATGTTTGTTTGTGTGTTAGGAATAAATAATGTTGTCGTACCTGTGCATCTCCCGCGCTTGCTGCCGTCCTGGTACGCGTGTTAGCGATCGCACGGTCGGGGGCACACTGTCGCCTGTTGGTTGGTTAAGGGTAGTCTAGGTGTGTATAGAGCTGTTAGTACCAAGGTTATGTTATTTTTATTGGTACCTTGCTATAAACTTGGAGAAGGTAGGTAGAAATAAGCATACGTTTTTCCAGTTTCACCCAATTCAACCCTAGCTGGTAGTTTTTGTTATAAATAATGTTCTTCGTCACATTTGGTAATTGTGCTCACTTCTACCCCTCGAGCACCGATTGTATATACGTCTGTACAACTTGAATGGCCTTGAAAAACCCTTAATTTTCCGACTTAGAACGCTTAATTTTCCGATTTAAAAACAGAAAATTTTGATTTCTATATCTTTGGTTTTTCCTAGAAAAATCAACCCCAAGGCGCCCGAGGGATTTAAGTGTGTATATTATTACTTTTGATAAAAAAAAAAAAATTTGCTACTGGAAATGTACCAATGAACAGTAAGGTACATATGAATGAAACACTATAATATAGTGAGGGTATTGTGTAGATTTTCCATAGAAAGAATGTGAAAGAATGGCGGAAACGTCACATTTTGATATGTATGTACATCCTTGTTCTGCTTTCGACAGTTTCCCGTCTAAGTTAATGTTTTATACAAATACTAGCTTCTGCCAGCGGCTTCGCCCGCGTGATAGTAGGTTTCTCCATACAAGCTTTGGACCCCCGTTTCATATCTTAGGTGGCGAATTTTAGAAAATCGTCTCTTAGTGCTCACCAACATAAAAAGAAAACTTGTGCAAAGTATCACGCTTCTAGTCCCAGTATTTTCAGCGCTGTGTTCAAAAAAATATTTAAAAAGGTCGCAAGTTAGACATCACCGATAAAGTACAAGGCAAGTTCTAGGTCACAACAGGTCATAGCGGGCATTAGGCGTCAGCAAACAGCTGGGTGCAAGTGCAAAAGAACGCCTCAGTCGCCTGGCTGGCCCGGTGACTATAAAAATATATTTTTGCTAACAAGCTTATAATTTTGAGATTTTTCATGATACAGTTATGAAATTTTGTACATAGATTCTTTACATAAAAATACTAGACAGCTGTTTCAGGTTTAGCATTATATACTAAAACTAATGTTGCATATAGATTATAATAAAAAAAAATGAAAAAAAATCACTATAGTCTGTCTTATAAGTCAACCGACTTGGGAATTTTGTATAATATTTTATCATTTAAAAAATACTTATATTCGATACTTTTTTTAAGGTTCTTTTGTTAATTAACAATGATCTCTATCTCTTAATCAACCTTGATTATTGAACTCGTGTTGACTACATCAGATTTCATTAAATCCTAATAATTACCCAAGTCGTTTAACTTATTAGACAGACTTTACCTTATATTTCTTAAATTAACCTTTCAGATACCGTCAATTTGAAACACAATAGTAAGACAATAGATGTGTGAGCGCTTCGCTTGGGGTTTAATGAATTAAATTCCATTTTCTTGCATCCCCTTTTCATATTTCCCAGAAACCTTCCAGTACCTAACAAATATTCGTCCACACAATTTCTCAGTCCAATAAATCTCCCGCACACAACAGCTCTATATATTTCCTGCGAGTTCCCGCGGCGGGCGGGAGGCACTCGCCGCCCAGCAACAGTTTACTCGGGGTTGCCAGTGCGGCCCGACTGGCTACGTCAAATATTCATTCATTACCAACACTTTACTGATGGACTTAAGTAGGGTAGCTGCTTGTTACTGGAAGATAAAGAACTATATGGATTATGACGTTTATAAATGGAAACCATTTTTTTATTATACAAAGTGTTTTTTTTTTCATATCGCATAACGATTTTATTGCATTGTACAATGCTATTTATTATCCCAATAAAATAATATTTCATCAAGGGATCAACACTCATTTTTATTTTCCATAAAAATAATTCAATAAATTCACGATTATTTATGTGAAACACTCTTACGTGAAATATTACAGCGTAAATATGTTTTTTTTTATTCATGATAGGTTCACGCTTGACCGCCATCTCACCCGATGGAAAGCGACGATGCGGTCGACGATAGAACGCGTAATGTCATTTGTTTATTTGCAAACTACTTTAGATTTCATCGATGACTGACAACGTCACAAAAGTAAAGACTTGTCATACGGGTGTAAATTTTTGACCTAAATTAATTATGAAAAATTATATTTTTGAAACCATGCATTATTTTTCCTTATAGAATAAAAACCTTGAGTTATGGAATATAAAAAACAACACAATGTATATAAGCTCGCATTTGACCATCATCTCACCTGATGGTAAGCAACGATGTGGCCGACGATGGAGCACGCTTGCCTAGAAGTAACCATTAACTCTTGACTTATAGTTTCCTATGTTGTAGCTACCAGAATCACAGACTCCGACAGTGAATTCCAGTCCTTAGCTGTATGCACGATGACTGTGTTCCTGAAACGCTTTGCAGGTATGGGTGGGATATCCACTATATACCGATGGCGCAACGCCGTGCGTCTAGTGGTCCGATGATGGAACGGTCTTGGTGGAATTAAATTGTGTAATTCCAGTGCACACTCCCCGAAATATAAACGATAGAAACCCGGCTCTGTAGCTTCGACTCCACGAGTGCATCATTGCCGATAATCTCATTTTATAAATGTGTTAATATTTTTTCAATACAGTTACTCGTAAACCTGCTCTTATCCCTACCGCTTTTAGGCACGCAATTTGCTGTATGCTACACTAGTGTGGAAAAGTGGGTGAGCTCGCAACCGACCCAATTAATTGTATTTATCGCATCAGGCTGGGCGCAAAGTAAACCCCTCGTTTATTTATTTCTTCGTAAGTATATTGAAAAACGTCGTATAGTACAATTGCCAAAACGGATTTTGAGCGCTCGGCGTCAGAGTGGGGATCGCTTTGCGCATTCCATACATTGGCGAGCCAATCGTCTTCGTTGTTAGATACATACAGTAACGCGGGGAACGAATGAGGAGTGACGTTCATGACGCGATGGCGCGGCGAGCCAATCACTGACATTCCCCGCCCCCGCGTCTCACTTCGCACCATTAAAGAATAGAATAGAATAGAATAGAATAGAATAGAATAGAATAGAATAGAACAGAATAGAATAGAATAGAATAGAATAGAATAGAATAGAATAGAATAGAATAGAATAGAATAGAATAGAATAGCATTTAAAGAGACCGAATATTTGACTTCTGCGCAACCGCTCAAGATCCGTGACAGCAATTGTATCTCTAAAACCACACATAAAGGACTGGCCTGTTGGTCTAGTGGTTAGTGGCCCTGACCGCTATGCCAGTTATATTATGTCCAGTGAGTTCGATTCCCACCCGGGACAAATATTTGTGTGATGAGCACGATCGTTTGTTCTGTGACTGGGTGTAATTTATCTATAATATGTATGGATTTACAATTATAAATATGTTCATCAGTGGTCTAGTACTCATAACACAAGCTCTGCTTAGCTTAGGACTAGACGGCGTAGTGTGATAGTTGTGGAATGTTATTATATTACTTACCGATGAGGTAAACACGATAAATATCGCAAAATATGAAACATTTTCCCTAAAACTCAGCAATATTTTCTACACCAGCAACACAATACTCGCAGCAAAGCTCCTATTATCCGTCCAATATAAATAGTCACTCTCACTTACACAATTACCTCGCAGATAGAGGCGACCAATCTTTGTCGCATTATATTGGATGCTGCTGGCACAAATTTATTCTACCACTCCCTTCGCTAAATTGAACTCTAAGTGCAGGTAAGAAGGTTGGTGTTGAGTGAATTTAAAGTTTGGTTCGGAAAGTGACCCATATAGATTTGATGGGCTGTATTAGAAAGTCGTTTGATGGACGAGACATTGGATTACGTTTTTAATTTGACGTGTCTGATGCAGTTTAGACTATTTGCACTGCCAGGGTTTGCCCCGAGTAATCTTTCGGCTTGATTTTTAAGCTATTGCATAGCTTCTATCGCGGGCCTTGAGCGTGGAGACCGAATCCAGAAATTCCGTAACGAAAATAACCTAACACCCCCCACTCATTTGTTTTTTGAGCGTGGTGACCGATAAGAAAACAAATGAGTGAACAATCAATCAAAATTTAATTCAATGTGTGAAAGTGTAACTTCAATTAATATCAAAGAAAGAAAAAGACGTGTGGCACTCGGGGACTGCCGCGGTAAAGCTATTGCACACCCCCCTCTCTCTCACTCATTTGTTTTCTTATCGGTCACCACGCTCAAAAAAACAAATGAGTGGGGGGTGTTAGGGTATTTTCGTTACGGAATTTCTGGATTCGATCTCCACGCTCAAGGCCCGCGATAGAAGCTATGCAATAGCTTAATAATTATAATTGCATAAGTTGATAAAAATGCTATGCAATAGCTTTACCGCGGCAGTCCCCGAGTGCCACACGTCTTTTCTTTATTTGTAAAGCCTATAAAACATTAGTTTTAGCATACGCGAAGAAAAAACACGTGTCTAGTATTTTTATATTTGAATCTATGTATAAAAATAATTATAACAGTATCATGAAAAATCACAATCGGACCAGTAGGTACTTTCAGAGATTACCAGCTACAAACAAAAAAACAAAGTCAAAGGCTTGAAGGATCGGGATGGGTTTTTTAGTCAGTAAGAGTCTGACACTATCTCCCGTTCCGCCCAAGAGCGGGGGTTGTCATTGGATGAATTTTCCCATCGAAAAAAAAAAGTCAAAAATATTTTATTTCACACAGGCCTACATGGGCACTTATAAAACTTCAGAAGTTAGTGCACGGTTCCAAATTGGTCGTTTTCTATGGAGAAGAACCGGCAAGAAACTCTATGGTTACTCTAAAAAGTGGCTGATGTTACTATATTGATAGATATTACGTAGGAACAGTGTAGACCAGTCAATATTGGACACAAAAGCACAATAAAAATAATCATAATTAAAAAAATAAGTTCTAATAGGAAGTAATCTAAGAGCTCGTGGGGTATAACAGTGTTCTCACATTCAAATTTAAAAAAAGAGGCTACTAAGTATATAAAAAAAAAGCCAGAAAAATATAAATAACTAGCTCTTCCCTACTCTGCCCCACTATAACCTACTCTAGGACCATATCCTATTCTACCCTACTCTACTCTACACTACTCTACCCTACTCTACCCTACCAAACTTCACATAAACCATCTACTAAATAGTCCGAACAAAGCCTAAACCACCACGGAAATGGGCCGTAATCCACCACGTAATCCTCCGTTACACATATTAATGCGCCTGGCTGGGTTTGAAGCCGCGACCTACAACTCGAAAGTCGGGGCCGTTACCACTCGGCTACCACTGCCCCTAAAACAAGTATAGGAACCTGCAACCTGTTGCTTTAAAAGCTGAGCTGTAATTCTCTGAGCCACTGCGAGCCACCGCTACATTCTGAATGAAGTACTTAGGAAAAGTGGTTTTTAAATAAATAAAACTTTAATTGCCTGCCTTAGTTGAATTAGTATTTGTTTTATTCTCGAGTTTCTAGCGATGTCACTTTTTCCTACCTTTTATGTCATTTTCAATCTATGTAACATATATAAAAGCGAAACACCACTCACTGATTAATCACGAATTCTCAGAAAATATAACACCTACACACTTCGCGGGCTTGCGGCTGGCGAGCAATGGGTAGCTCGCTGTCCAACCGTCCAGTAACTGTCCGGACCGAGCCCAAGTCGTCGGAGGCACGCATTGTTCCCGCGGGCCCAGCCGGGTCGAAGCCTATTGAGGCCATGGGACTGCTTCTGAAAGGAAGACTCGGCTCCGGTATGAAAGGCAAGAAGGAACGGGGTAGGTTTTTTGGTCAGTAAGAGTCTGACACTATCTCCTGTTCCGCCCAAGGGCGGAGGATGCCATTTGGACGATTTTTACTTACCAAAAAAAAACACCTACACCCTTAAAATTTGGTAGGTAGGTTCCTTATAGGAAATCCGTTTAGAACAGATTTTCCGAAATTCACCCCCTAAGAGGATGACACGGGGGTCCAAAGTTTGTATTGACAAACCGACTTTCACGCGCTGAAGCCGCTGACAGAAGCTAGTGTTTTTATAAATGCGGGCTTGCGGACGATGAGCAAAAGGTAGCTCGCCTTCCGGACGTCCAGTCGTTGTCGCCTTCTTTCCCTAGCGTGCCAGAATCCTGGTTTCCCTTTTGGAAGTCAACCCATGGCTCCAGTAGGCTCTGTTGGGCCCCTACAGTTTTGCTGACATCTCCTTGAAGTGCGCGTGGAACAGTACACGCCTTCGACGACTGGGACTTAGTCACCGGACCATTGTCATTGGTCATTGGTCGGTTAACGGACGGACGGCGAGCTCCCCATTGGAAACTCAATCCAACGCTGACTGGTATTCAGGGTAGGGAACCAGGTGCGGCTGGGGTGTGAGAATATCCGTTCTCTCAGGCATGGGGCCGCCTCCTTAGATAATATTACTGCTTAGCAGAAGAAGACGACCACTGCCCATTCCATTTGACTGGCAACAAATAGTCGAATGGTCTATTAGTGGCCCTGACTGCTATGCCGGAGATCGGGGGTTCGATGCCCACCCAGTACAAATGTTTATGAGATGTGTGTCTGGGTGTAATTTAGCTTTTGCCCGCGGCTTGTGGAATATTATTATTCCCTCTTACTCCAGACCATGGCTACAACCTCTCGAGCTAGAGCTCACCGCTACCGATGGCCCGCACGAGGATACGGCGGAGCTTCACCGAAGCTGGCATACCTTCACCGTATGCCTCACCGTGTCCTCCAGAACACCCAGGCGTTTTTTCCGCCAGAATCAGGTGCAGCGCCTCCCGACCTTACCATGTCCAGTGAGCACCTGTGTCACGAGGAAGGTACCGACGCCGTGATGTCTCTCCAGCCACTTCTCACAGAAGGGCAAAAAGAAAAAAAAAAAGAAAGAAGAAAGGGAAGTAAATAAATGAATAAGGGTCTTACCGCCGTGATTATGGCGTCATCATCATCATATCAACCCAAAGACGTCCACTGTTGGACATAGGCCTCCCCCTAGTGTCGCTACTATGAACGATCCTGTGCGTCTCGCATCCATCGGATTCCCGCAGCCCTTACCAGGTCACTGTAGGAGGCCTTCCAACGCTTCGTCTTCCAGTACGTGGTCGCCATTCCAGAACCTTTCGGCTCCAACGGCCATCCATTCTGCGAGCAATGTACCCTGCCAATTGCTACGTAATTTTGGCGATTCTTCGTGCTACGTCGGTAACATTGGTTCTCCTGCGGATTATGTCGTACCCAGCCGTTTATGTTAAGACCCCATATGAGGAAGGATTTTTAAATGAATCGCTTTGTCGTCAAAATCTTCTGCACCGAGGCACAGGAGACCATAAAAGCTAAACGGGTGTTGTTTACAAAGTGAATATCGCTCATAATACTAATTGACAAGGGCCCACCCAGTGTCGCGTTACTGAACCAATTTCCGCCATTTATGGTCGCCTGGTACATAGCATCGTGTTATACACATCCTATCATTTCATTAATTGCATGTTAATCAATTAAGAAGCTATATTAAATTACAATTTACATGTTCCTTAGCTGTTAATTAAGTTTGCTTAATAGGCTTATGTTTATGTTAAATAAACAATCAAAACTAATAATGCATAGGTACCCAATGTTTGGAGGTATTGATTTCATTGTAAAAATGATTTTAATGGTGGAAAAGTATGTCCCGGAGTTCTTTCAGTAATTTTTAACTTGACAAATGTACTAAGAATAAACAAAAGCGATTAAAGCTAAAATTACATTAGATCGACATGTGTAACACGCTTGATTTATACGTAAAACGACGTCGCGTGGCGTGGATCAAGTGTAGCTCTACAAGTCCAGTTTCCATATAAAATGTATAGAGAGTATTGAAGCCTAGACTATTGACCGACGCGCCCAGCCCCCCCTAGCCAAGTTACAACCGTTTCGTGTCGAATTCCGTTCTCCAATCGGTAACACCTCGGTGTCAGCAATTGTAGAAAACGATAAGTTGGTAGCCATGTTTACACGCCTGAGTCGGCCGCTCGTTCTACAATGTAGCGTTTGCATAACAAAGGATGTAGCGTTGAACATTGTAGAAACGATATTCTATCATTTTGAACAATGTGAACTTGGCTAAGAATTTTCTATTCGTTAGTTCTGACCACGTGACTTAACGTTGAGTTCCATACATTTGTTTAGTTTTCGTCTAGCGTTAACGATTGCAGATTATCAACTTGGCTAGGGGTGTTGATCGGTGTGTGTGTGTCACACGTGTGTGCAGTGTAGTTCTAGCTTCAGCCGTGTTACACGTGTGCGTTAGTGTAATGTAGTAGTTTTATGATTGCTAAAAAGAATTAAAGAACGGAAAGATATTGACATGCGCTGAAAAAAGTATAATGCACATTTACATTTACATTTTGACTTTTCGACAGTTATTTTTTACCATCATAGTCATATCAGCTGCTGTTGGACATAAACCTTCCCCAAGTGTCGCAACAACGAACTATTCTGTGCGTCTCACACCCATCAGATTCCTACGACTCTCACCAGGGCATCAGTCGACCTCGTGGGAGGGTTCCAACGCTTCGTCAAATTCACTAAAGGATTCTGCTGCTGCAATTATGTTTATTACAGGCTTTCGAGTAAGTATTGAAATAGAACATTTTGATACAAGTGCAGAAAGTTTGTTATTGTGACCGAGGCGGAATCCGCATGAGCCGTAGGCAATTGTGTTATTGAGCCGAGGGCTGCAGTAACAAATTTGCACTTGTATCAAAATCTTCTATTTGTTCAAAATTTGATACTGTATTATTATTTTGAAGTTAGGGGGCTATGCATCTCCCGTAGTGTAGGGGATGTAGTCACTGCGACCTAAATGATCTATTGTGACTCGCCACCTTGTTAGAGTAACTCTTTAAGCCCGGAGGCTTCCAGGAAATCTAGAATACTCCTAGCTTTTAGAGTTTTAATCTCCTCTGGGCGAATAATGTGTCAGCCCAGATGGACACTGCGTTTGTGGATGAGGGGCCCGAATTCACAGAAAAGGTGCTTAGGCGTCTCCCTCTCCTGATTACAGTACCGGCAAACATCAGTGTCACTTAGTTTCATGTGAAATTGGTGCCTGTTTAGTTTGCAGTGGCCGGTTTTCATACTGTATGTTTGATACTGAATCTTTGTACATAATTTCATAACTGTATCATGAAAAATCACAAAGTAAGCTTGTTATGTCAGCAAAAATACATAGTCACCGGGCCATACAGGCGACTGAAGGGTTGTTTTGCACTTGCCTCCTGCTGTTTGCAAGCGCCTAATGCCCGTTATGACCTGCCGTGACCTGTGTTCTACTTAGCGCCGGTGGTGTCCACCTTGTGACCTTTTTAAATATTTTTAGGAAAAAATATAACATGGTGTAAAAACTATTGAAATCAATTCAGTTACTAATTCTGAACAAATTATATTCAGGTTTAGCGTATACCAAAAAATTGTGTAGATTATTCCTTTGCAAAACAAGAGCCTACTGAAAGCATTCATTACTCAACACAGTTTTGTTTCTCTTAGAGTAAATAGCACAAAATTAGTCAGTCCGTTGGATGCGCAATGAACTCTTTGAGAACGGAAATTATTCAGCTTTGATACTGTTCTAAATAATGTATTCTATAGCACTAACGAGTGAAGTTTAAATATCAAAATTGTGCAATCAGGCACCTTTAGAAGTCTGCCAGAGTACCAGGGCTTTAGGATCCGTTGAAAGTTACCGTGGCCCGTGGTTTGATTGAGGTAGGAAATTATTTAATGACTTCTCCTACACCAATGTTCTTTCTTTTCCCTTTGCTTTCCAGGATTACGAGTTTCCCATTCAGAAATCAACCTATGATACCCAGTAGGCTTCGGCCCAGCTGGGACTTTACGATTTGTTGAGATCTTCTTAAGGCGCGTATTGAACACTTCGCGCCGTTGACGACTTGAACTTAGTCCGGACGGTTACTAGACAACCGGACGGTGTGCTACCCATTTCTCGCCGTCCGCAAGTCTACGCCTTGCGATGGCTGGAAACCGGGATCGAGTCCCAGCGGCTGGGGCGTGAGGGCCATTCTCTCGCACTTGCGGCCATTTGTACGCATTACTGCTTCGTAGAAGGAGGCGACTGCCTGCCATTCCTCTTGACTCTGAATAATGGCCTGTACTAGGGTCCGATGCCAGAGGTTGTTGCCGCCGATCGCCCCCACAAGGACACGGCGGTGCTCTGCCCAAGCGGGGCACACCTCCACCGTTTGCTCCACCACGTCCTCCGGGCGAAGTAACTATACGTACTTATGTTTTTAAAAAGCTAGCTTTCACAAGACTCAATAGGTAAATACTATATGCTATAAACGTCTATAACAAACAAAAATTAACATATTTCTTTTTTTATTGATTAAATTCTATGATTTAAAATATCACTAGGATCTCAAATAAGCACAAACAGAAAACAAAACGACGAAACTCAAAAACTTAAGTACCAGGGCAGCAAAAATTGTGGTGCAGTTGCTTTGACCACAGCAGAGGTGGCAGACGAGCCACTCCAGCCCACGCTCTTCGGCTAAGTTCACCAGGATACTATCAGCGTTAAAGAGTAAGTAATCTTGAATGGGCTTCCATAAACAATACAGGAATCCTTCGAGCAATATTATTGTTATTGGCACCTGCAAAGAAAAGAGGTTGGGTTACCATAGCATAGTATAAGCAGCCTCAGAATCTTCCTACTGCTGCGTGGTTTTTAACCGACTTCGAAAAGGAGGAGGTTCTATGTTCGGCGGAATGTATGTTTTTTTTAAGCTATTGCATAGATTCTATCGCGGGCCTTGAGCGTGGAGACCGAATCCAGAAATTCCGTAACGAAAATAACCTAACACCCCCCACTCATTTGTTTTTTGAGCGTGGTGACCGATAAGAAAACAAATGAGTGAACAATCAATCAAAATTCAATTCAATGTGTGAAAGTGTAACTTCAATTAATATCAAAGACAAAAAAGACAAAGGAAAAAAAATACTGCATAAATAAAATAAATAATAATAATTGCATAAGTTGATAAAAATGCTATGCAATAGCTTTACCGCGGCAGTCCCCGAGTGCCACACGTCTTTTTTTTTCTTTTTTTATGTATGTTCACGGATATCTCGGTCAATTGTGGACCGATTTTGAAAACTTTTTTTGATTGGGTTATGCTTCCGAGTTGGTCCCATAGAAATATTGTCATGATCTGATCATGAACTTCGAAGATATGGAACAGAACTCCTCATAGGATTACAGCAGAACTGTCGTAACAAGTAAAATTGCTTTGTTTATACGTGTAGTCGATGACTAGTGACTGACTGAAGGCACAGGGGGAGGGGATGTATCGAACTGATCTGATGATGGAGCCGGAGGTACATAAATGTAATTTAACCGTGTTTGGGATTATTAGAATCGTTATGAGATGCACTCTGGTTAAAAGGTATTTAAGTTTGGCTGAGAGGTACTTTTTAGTGGTGGCACCATAACTAAAAAGTGTAAAATAAAATAAAAATTAATTTCGGAAGTCGGTGTTAAATAACGAAGAGACAAAACTATTAAAGAAACACCGACTTCCGAAATTAAAGTTATTTTGTACTTTTGAGTGTTTTTTTTTCTCAAAGACTGTTTCCTCTCTATGGTGAAGCGCAAGGGCGAGCAGACTTTTACTGATTAAAACTACACTCCAGGAGCACGGGTTTGCCTTTCAGAAGTCAACCCATGACTTAGTAGGCTTCGGCCTTGCTAGGCCCCCTTTTTTTAGGTGGCAAAATCATCCAATGACATCCCCCGCTCTTGGGCGGAGCGGGAGATATCCCTGCGGGAGCGGGAGGGCTCCTACGGTTGCTGACAACTCCTTGAGGCGCGCTTGGAACCCCACGCGCCGCCGACGTCAGGTTGCTAGGACCCTACGGCTTTGCTAACATATCTATGTATACGTAGGTACGCTTGGAACCATAGAAACTTGGAACACTACGCATTGTCGTCGACTCAGGTTAGCTCCGGACATTTATCGGATGATCGGATAATGAGCGGTTATCATCAGGACAGAATATAGTGAGCAAAAAAGAGAGTCATGGTGGGTTATGTATGTTCGCGCATAACTTCGTCACTTGCCAACCGATTTGAAAAATTCTTTTTTTGTTGGAAAGGGTATACTTCCCAAATGGTCCCATAGTCACCAAGTCGGGATCTGATGATGGAATCTTGGCGAAATCGAGGGAAATCCTCAAATATTATAGGCAACCATATAGTTCTTTTGATATTTTCATCAAAGACTTAAGCATTTATAGTCAAAACATGATATTTGATGAAGTGGAACTGGTGAAGAAGACCAGAAATGGCCAACGGAAGTTCATACTCACACAGATCTCTCAATGAACATAGTTACAAATAAATGAATAGTTCTGAATAGGTACGTTGAAAATGGTATCATCGATGTGACCTGATGATGATGATGGAGCCGGAATATAGGCACCGGAACTTCGTAATTAATCAATGTATCCTAGCCGTGTTTGGGCTTATTAGAATTGTCATGAGATGCACTTTGGCTATCAGGTACTGTCGAACTGATCTGATGATGATGATGGAGCCGGAAGGTAGACACGGGAACTTCATAATAAAACAATGTATCCTAGCAGGGTTTGAGTTAATTGGAATTGTCATGAGAAAAAGGTACTCTGGCTGTAAGTGTATTGCAAATAAAAAGTGTGAAATAAAAAACTTTTTACAAAAAAAAAATAACCGACTTACTAAAAAAAACACTCAAACCATCAAAATAACTTTAATTTCGGAAGTCGGTGTTAAATAACGAAGAGGCAAAACTATTATAGAAACACCGACTTCCGAAAAAAAAAAAAAAATACAAACATCCGAATTGAGAACCTCCTCCTTTTTTAGAAGTTGGTTAAAAAAGAGAGTCATGGTGGGTAATCTCACTGAAGATTAGCCAGGTACGCAAAACGTATTATATAACACATCTCTGCATTTTGTGTTCTTTTACTCCCATAGTTCGATGAGCCAGCAATCCGACATGGAAGAGATCAAACGCAGGAACAACGGCTTGACATGCTTTCCGATTCACGTAGGCATCACACCATCAGCTTCTAAACTTCAGGTTATTGAGTTAGAGTTCTGTATTATAGCCCAAGAGCCCACGACGGTCAGACCTTCGTTATTTTATAAAACCTGAAAGTTTTTCTATGCATGTCCCCTGTACAGGTAAGAACGACCAGCGACTATGGAGTTTGGAGTGTGATTACTTGGGCAGATAACAGGCAGTAAAGGTGCATAAAATCGTACCTTACTTTCGTAAGCTCAATTTTTAAATATTTATTTATTTGCACACATGTTGTAAATAGTTGTTACATAATTATATTGTCTCAAACATGGACCCCGGAAGGGCACTGCAACATTTATATTGTGTATACCATGCATTATACAAATTAATTGATTATTATAACAAACATTACTAATAAATTATTACAATTTCATACATTTATAATTATTATTCTGAGTATTCGATACATCAAATTATTTAAATTATTATATTAAGTCATTCGATATTATTATTATTCCATACATCATTAAATTAAATTATTAATTACAATTATTTTCATTCGTATTATTGTTTACTTATGTATATTTATTTTAATAGTTTATCCTCCATAAATTCTTTGATACTATAGTAACATTTTTCTAAAAGTAAACGCTTTAGACTAATTTTGAAAATAGATAGTGTTTTTGCAGACCTTATACTATCGGGTAGCCTGTTATAAATTTGAATGCTTCGGTATTCTGGACTTTTTTTATACATTTCAAGTCTGGGCTTTTGATTTTCTTCGGGATAGCCTTAGTTGTCTCTTCATCATCAAAGTTCTCCGCGCGATTAGAACATATCTAAGAACAGCTCGAAATCTATCTATCGGGCAGTTGCCCAGTGGCTCTTGCTCTATTATGCTCAACGCGCGCCTCGAAGTAATGTCAGCAAAATTGACAGGACCGAGTAGGGTAGTTGCTTGCCAGGGTTGTTATAATAATAATAATAAAAATTCTGGATACAGCTGGTATTGTTAGGAGTTTCCTTTATCTGGAGCTCTGACCGACGGTAGCTTGGGCTTGGACTTTGTTCCCGATATAAAAAATTAGTAGCCCACCGGGCTACTAATATTCTTAATTTTTTTTTTATTGTTAGTATAGAGAGAGGTGAGCAGTGGTAGCCGAGTGATAATAGCCCCGATTTACGAGTTGTAGGTCGCGGGTTCGAACCCAGCCAGGCGCATTACTTTGTGTAATTTATTTCATCACTACTGCTCTCAAAACGGTGAAGGAAAACATCGTGAGGAAACCAGCATGATGATGATGAAATATAATTTATATATGATGAATAATTATGTTACTGATTAAATGGAATAATAATTATCATTTGTTTTGTTAGTGAAAGTCTGATACTCCCCCTCGCTCGACCAAGAGTGGGAAGATAAAAAGGGGTTGTAAACTTACCTCTAATATATAACATAGTAAATAATATTTTCTTGACTCAAGGAAAGGAAACAGATCAATTTCGCGAAGCAGTAGGCATATGCTTAGCAGGTAAACCAGGTTAGATGTGAAGAATTTATTTCTCAGTATTTTAGCTGAAATTAAAGATAATTATAATATACTAACTTTTGTCAGCGATCTTTTTTTTATGGTGGGAGAAATCATCCAATGACAACCCCCGCTCTTGGGCGGAGCGGGAGATAGTGTCAGACTCTTACTGACTAAAAGACCCATCCCGTTCCTTCTAGCCTTCATAACTACCAGCGTAAATTGAATATTGCCTCTTTTTATGAATTAAGAGGGGACGATATTTTGATTTATTTTGTTTTATTCATTTGGTTACTAACACGGTTGTACGTTACTAACACATTATGGATTTTCTATATCCAAAATAAAGTTTATTATTATTATAGCCTATCTATTATTTTAACATGTAAACTACATTACTGTAAAGTTTCATCCTATTCCATTCTTTCTTTCTATTTGAGGGTACCTGCGTACCGGAAGACGCAGCGTTGGAAGGCCTCCCAAAAGATGGACCGAACAAAAGTTGTTAAAATGATGTTAGTAATACAGTCCTCCAAGGTTGTTAATGTTTTACGAATACCCCTGTATAAGGTAAATAAACCCGCCCGTAACACGGCAGTCGATCTTCATGTGTTCAGGAACAGATATGAAAATCGTGTTTGATGGTATCAACTCTCAAGGTACATGGTAGATGTCCCACCGACACGCACAAAACCATTGGTGGCGAACATATTAATTCCCTGCCATAGTCTGCATTTCCTGATAGCTACAATGTGTGGCTTTTCCTATTGTTACGTACGTGGGTAATCAAATGCCAGTCATTCTAGATCTTTCGAACAGCAATGCGTTTTAATTATTAAGTGCTACTCGTTATTTTCTCGGAGATATGGCGTGTTCACGTTTAATGGCGTAACACTATGAACAGATATGAAAATGGTCTCTAAGGGTATCAATATTATAATAATAATATTCAACAACTATCACACAACGCCATCTAGTCTCAAGCTAAGCAGAGCTTGTGTTATGGGTACTAGACAACTGATAAACATACTTATATATGGGTAGTATTTAAACGAGTGACTGTAAATTAAAATTTTAAGTGACAAAAATTATTATTTTGGGTTATAGAAATAATAAGTGAGCGACTGACTGCGAGTGACGAGAAATCAATAGAACAGCGACTTAGAAACTTTAATTTGAGTTACTTAAAATACAAAATGAGAAGCTTCATAATATTTGAGCGACCTAATATTTGTTTGTGTGTCAACAAAAAAAATGGTGAAATAAAATCTGCGAGCAACTTGGTCGTAGCGTTCGCCGGCCGCTGCCGCGGCACCGCTCGCTTCGCTCACTCGGCTCACGCGCGGTAGGTCACAGTTCTAACCTAACCTAACCTATTTCACCCAGTTCAAATGATGAATCTACCAGCGACTAGATAATTCTAGTCATAGTCCCGTCATGTTGAATATTGTTTGGCTGGCCTGTTGGTCTAGTGGTTAGTAGCCCTGACTGCTATGCCTGTGGTAGTGGGTTCGATTCCCACCAGGACAAATGCTTGTGTGATGAGTATGATCATTTGATCTGAGTCTGGGTGTAAATTTATCTATATATGTATTTAGAAATATATAAATATGTTTATCAGTTGTCTAGTACTCATAACACAAGCTCTGCTTAGCTTGAGACTAGACGGCGTTGTGTGATAGTTGTCGAATATTATATTATTATTTTGAAAAACCGTTGATTGTTACAGTTGCCATCACAGATCTTGAACACTTGCGCAGAAGTCAAATATTCGGTCTCTTTAGTGGTGCGAAGTGCGACGCGGGGGCAGGGAGTGTCAGTGATTGGCTGGCCGCGCCATCGCGTCATAGACGTCACTCCTCATTCGTTCACTGCGTTTCTGCATGTATGTAACAACGACGACGATTGGCTCGCCAATGTATGGAATGCGTAAAGCGATCCCCGCTCTGACGCCGAGCGTTCAAGATCCGTGATGGCAGCTGTACATTGCTTAGCTCTTCGCTTAGTTTTATGCTACATTAATGGGCTAAGCCAAGTTAATGTAGCGTGTGTGTAGCTGATACAGAGTGTATATTATGAGGAGTATTATTATATTACTATTAATATCTATCATCTTTGATAGTATCTATATACTTACAATCATACAGTATGTGTATTTCGTTAATAAGAAACGATAAGGCCACCACAAGTGCTATAAGACTTGTCATAGGATTGTTGTTCTATTTTATTAATTTGATTTTAAAACCGTTCATTACAAAAATAATATGTAAACAAAAGTGACGTTGACACATTTAAAGCAGTTTATGGTAAAAACCAAATAATTTTACTATTCCCCAAATTATGTTTATGACCTTTTTGCTGACGAAACTTAAACCTAATTTTCACAGGCCCAGTTTCTGACTCTTCTATTCCAGAATGTTCTAATAAACGAGCTTATTCGTCTTGGTGTATGGACCAAAACTATCCAGTTATTCTGATCATCTCTGTTGTTGCATATCACGATTCCGTTTCATGTCTCTGTGCTAGAAGAACTCTCTAGTAAGGCATAAGGTGTAAAAAAAATCTGGATAACATTTAATATTGGGGGTCCCTTTGGGACTAGCTGTTGCTTGATTCTGTTGCCTCTACAATACTGTCTTTCTTCTCGATATGTTTTTTAGGTCTGCATAGGAGCTACTGCGTTCTAGTTCCGGCCTGGTGATTTTTATTCATTAAGTTTTCACAAGGCCGTTACACAAAAAACGTTTTGGGAACACATTCATTATGCGTCAGCTAAGGAGTAGAATTCCTTACCGTTGTAGCCATCAGAAAACACTGATTTCGTCAAGGAATTCCACTCCTTAGCTGTACGCACAATTAACGTGTTCCCAAAACTTTTTGTGCGTATAGGTGGGATGTCCACCATGTATCGGTGGCGCATCGCCATACGCGTGGTGGTCCAATGATGGAACGGGCTAGGCGGAATTAGGTTATGTAATTCTGGCGCACACTCTCCGAAATGCAACCGGTAGAAAACCGACCGTTAGCAGCTCGGCCATCGCTCGCATCGTTTGGACGCGTTCGGCAGTACCTCGACAGTGCCAGCCGGACAGAGAGTGGAACCCTTGTTTTTTTTTATGCTGGGCGTGTTAAAGCCCGATTTTAGGAAACTAAGGTATCTTGTACAATAACCGCAAAATTTTCCACGTGAAATAGTTTTAGGTACTAGGAGAGCAAACATCGTAATAGCTGTTTAAACACGCGTGTGTGGGCTGTAAACTTTTACGAGCTCTCGTACCTTTATGTGGCTGTATACATTTTACTTGTGAACTGTATTGTTAGAGACAAACCTGACATTGGTATTTTAACTATAAATTAGTTGGCCAACCGTACCATAAACTTTGGGTATGCCATAATCGCGGCGGTAAGTCCCTTTTTAGACTAAAAAGGTACGGCATCTTCACTTTCCATCTGACGCAGGTCACCAAACATGAAAAGTTTGGGTGTTTTCTGTTCCAGATTTAGGTAGTAGAAACGCCCAAGTGTCACCATTCTTCGGATTGCCCAAAGGACTGCGTGAAGCGACTACGTGGAGCGGCGGCTACGCGGAGCGGCTACGTTGAGTGACTACGTGGAGCGGCTACGTGGAGGGACTACGTGGAGGGGCTACGTGGAGCGGCTACGTGGAGCGACTACGTGGAGCGGCTACGTGAAGCGACTACGTGGAGCGGCTACGTGGAGGGACTACGTGGAGCGACTACGTGGAGTGACTAAGTGGAGGGACTACGTGGAGGGACTACGTGCAGCGGCTACATGGAGTGACTACGTGGAAGGACTACGTGGAGCAGCTACGTGGGGCGGCTACGTGGAGGGACTACGTGGAGCGGCTACGTGGACCGACTACGTGGAGTGACTTCGTCATCCATATGTCTTTACCGTATAAAAGGCGTGTGAATGACGTTAGCTCGCCGTCCGGCCGTCTGATAAGGACCTAGCCAGAGTCGACCACAAGTCAAATTCCTCGTACGGTTAAAAGTGATGTCAAAACCGAAGAGGCTCAATAAAGCCGCTGCCCACGTAGCCACGTGGAGTGACTAAGTGGAGGGACAACGTGCAGCGACTACGTGGAGCGGCTACGTGGAGGGACTACGTGGAGCGGCTACGTGGAGCGACTACGTGGAGGGACTACGTGGAGCGGCTACGTGGAGCGACTACGTGGAAGGACTACGTGGAGCAGCTACGTGGGGCGACTACGTGGAGGGACTACGTGGAGCGGCTACGTGGAGCGACTACGTGGGGGGACTACGTGGACCGACTACGTGGAGTGACTTCGTCATCCATATGTTTTTACCGTATAAAAGGCGTGTGAATGACGTTAGCTCGCCGTCCGGCCGTCTGATAAGGACCTAGCCAGAGTCGACCACAAGTCAAATTCCTCGTATGGTTAAAAGTGATGTCAAAACCGAAGAGGCTCAATAAGGCCGCTGCCTGATAAGGCTGTGGTAACGTTTGAAAGAATAAAAAAAATCTGCATCACCCAAAGGTAAACTAAAATAAACGATGACGGTGTTTGGGCTATTTCTAAAGTTGGTCAGTATCTTTATATAAAAGTTGGTCAGTATCTTTATATTAAAGTTGGTCAGTATCTTTATTTAAAAGTTGGTCAGTATCTTTATATTAAAGGGGAAAATGATTAACTGACATATCAACACATAGCCGAAACTTAAGAGTGTAAAATTTTGCACCAGGTTTTCTTTTATGAAGTAGGTGAGCACTAAGAAAAGATCCCAAAAATTCACTCCCTAAGAGTAAGAAGCGCCACCGTAGGTGTGGGCTTACGGACGGCGAGCAATAGGTAGCTCGCCGTCCAACTGTCCGGTAACGGCTCAAGACGTCGATAGCACGTACTGTTCCATGCGCGCCTCTAGGAGTTGTCAGCAAACCGTAGGGGCCCAGCAGGGTCGAAGCCTCCTGGGGTCAAGGGTCTGCTTCAGAAAGGAATATTCGGCCCCGGTACGAAAGGGAACGAAGAAACAGGAGTGGGTTTTTAGTCAGTTTGACTCTATCTCTCGCTCCGCCTAAAGGCGCGGAGATGTCATTGTGATTTTCCCACCTACAAAAAAAAAAGAGGATGAAGTAGGGGTTCAAAGTTTGTATGGAAAGACCTTCTTTCACGCGAGCGAAACTGCTGGCAGATGATAGCATCTGCCAGCGGTTTCGCTATACAAACTATAGAGTTTGTCAATAATTTAATATCGGTTCTGAGCGTCGTTGTTGAAAATAGGCTAATGACACCAGCCCGCAGCCTGCTTTACTTCTAATGAAGTTCAAGACCGGCCATACGACGCGTCACCTCGTATCACGTCTAACAAATCAATACTTTATTTAAGGCCCTTGCTCCCTTTTAATCTCGACAAAAAAATAAAAGGTACAACCCGGGAATCTTTAAGTCGAGAGTGAATAGGTTTCTTCTAGGTAAGCGCGTTCCATCGTCGACCGCATCGTCGCTTTCCATCAGGTGAGATAGCAGTCAAGCGCGAACCTACCAACAATAAAAAAAAAGGTCCGTTTTGACATTTGACAAAAACTCTAGAATGTAAGTTGAAACGAAACTGAAAGAAACAATAGATAGATTCTTTATTGTATACCAAAAATAAAAATTACATGAGAAACTTAAAATTAATAGGGTGTCACAACGTCTTATCACTAAAAGCGATTTTTTACAGACAAATTTTGGATGGATTTGATATATTTAACAATAAAATTGTCGAAATCACGTCGGGGTCACCAGTGTGTCCGGCCGTCCGGTAACTGTCCGGACCAAGCCCAAGTCGTCGACGGCGCGCACTGTTCCCGCGCGCCTCAAGGAGTTGTCAGCAACAGCAGGGACCCAGCCGGGTCGAAGCCTACTGGGGCCAGGGTTATCCGAAAGGGCGCTCGAGCCCCGGTATGAAGGCTAGAAGGAACGGGGTGGGTCTTTTAGTCAGTAAGAGTCTGACACTATCTCCCGCTCCGCCCAAGAGCGGGGGATGTCAATGCATGATTTTTTCCCACCATAAAAAAAAAGTGTGGAGGTAGGAACAGAGAGTAAAGTCCCGCAAACCTCCGTTGAAAACGAAGGATCCTGCGGCCAGACGGGTTTTATGTCTGGGCAACTGTCCGATAGATGATTTCGGGCTGTCGTATATGATCAAACCGCGCGGAGAACTTTAATTGCGCGATGCAGGATTTCGTATTATTCTTGCAGTTCTTATGTGGCGCCATAGATGTCGCTACAAAATAATAATTAGGGGTCCAGTGTAGTAGTAGCTATTTTAATAGTACCGTGCTACACCGGGCAAAACGGTAGTCAAAATAGAAATGTCAAAACGAGCCTTTTATTTCTTGACAACTTTAGTGCCATAAAACAGTGACTTTCTGAAGCCTACTTGATAAGTTTTCGGGTAGAAGGTGCTGAAATAAGAAGTCGGGTGCTTTCTATGAACGCTAGTTTAATACTGACGATAATCAATTACACCTTCACATTAAACGGTGCTACAATAGGTGTGAGCGAGAAGCACATACACATCACTACTCCTCGGTAGCCACTAGGTTAATATATTTAAAAAATATATATTTATTATAAATTCATTGGCTGGGTAATAAATTTGAAAAAAAAAAATACACTTACATATTTATTTGTAAATTCATATATAACATTATCAACGTAGATTTTTCTTCGTATGATTAATATTTTTGCCAAAAAATAAAAAAATAAAAACATTTTAACAACATGATACTTTTTCGCTTGTTTTCACTACTCCTTTCAAACGGCTTTGATCTTTAGAAATATGTTTACACAAAAAAAATGCTGATTAAGTATTGTTCAGAATATACTATAGCATATCTATGTAACTCAATCAATGTTTCGCTAAGTAAATGGTTTTAAAGGTCAGCGGAGCCCGCATAAGCACAGGCGGCATTACGAGTAAAAAAAAAAATGTTTATTTCAATTTGGCATTTTGATACAGATTTATTGGACATCATCTTTTAAGCTTGACTCCACACTTTCACTTGTCATTTTTATGCAATTGAAATGTAGACAATGTAAACTTGCAAGATTAAAAAAAGTAATAAAATAAAAAGTATTTTTTATTATTGTAGATAGGTTCGCGCTTGACCGCTATCTCACCTGATGGAAAGCGACGATGCGGTCGACGATGGAACGCGCTTACCTAGAAGAAACCTATTCACTCTCGACTTAAAGATTCCCGGGTTGTAGCTATCAGGAAACACAGACTCTGGCAAGGAATTCTGGAAGGTAAAGTATAAAGGTACAAGTATGTGTGCATTTAACTTCGTCCAGATGTTCAAGGGACCTTAACAATATACCCTGGCCTCTAAATAGTAACGACACGAAATAAATAAACTATTGATATCGATTTGGGTATACCTAGTCAAACTGTAACATAGTTGGTACAACTTTTCTGTACTTATTGAATTCTTTATAACTTACTACGATGAAAATAGAAATATTAATCTGATAAATATAGCTCGATTGAATTACTTTTAGAATGTATTTTTGGATCCCTTTACATGTTTAAAAAACATTATAATTTTATAAATATTTGACTCTCCTGGCCACGGTGAAGGAAAGCATCGTGAGGAAACCGGCATGTCCAAGAACCAAAAACTCGAAGACATGTGACATTCACCAACCCGCACTGGGCCCGCGTGGTGGTTTACGGCCTATTCCTTCTTTTAGAGAGGAGGCCTGAGTCCCAACAGTGGGAACATTAAAAAGGCTGATGATGATGATGATGACTGGCCTGTTGGTCTAGTGGTTAGTGGCCCTGACTGCTATACCATAAGTACCCCCTATGGTGATCTCTTTCTATCACTTAATGATTTGCTGGAAGAACACTCAACTTTGAGTTAAGGCTTATAGTCCCTTGAACCATCTCATCATCATCACCATTTCAGCCGAGCAATGTGCCCTGCCCATTGCCACTTAAGTTTGGCAATTGGCTACCCCACCTTGAACCATCTGGCCGAAATTAAATGGACGGAACTCTCGCACCCGCCTAGGCGGTAGTACGCATATCTGTGCATTTATTTGCGGCTAACAGCGCCCGGAAAGCGCGCGGCTGATCTTTAAATCCATTTTCTTTGCGAAATATTGATGGATTTACATATACTATGTTCACTTTGAAGAATATTTAGCCACCAATTTTTATGTGTAAAAATGTTTCTAAAGATCCAAGCCGTTTCGAAGGAGTAGGAAAAAAGCACACAAAAATCGAAAGTTTTTTTTTTATTATTATTGATAGGCTCGCGTTTGACTACCATCTCACGTGATGGTAAGCGATGATGTGGTCGACGATGGAGCACGCCTAGAAGTAACCTATTCACTCTTAATTTAAAGACCCCTAAGTTGTAGCTATCAGGAAACACAGACTCCGGCTGGGAATTCCACTCCTTGGCTGTACGCACAATAAATGTGTTTCCAAAATGCTTTGTTAATGTTAATAATGTTGTTCATGATTCTCTAGTAAACATAAATTTTTTTCAAACCTATAAACCTAGCCGTTACCGAGGAGTAGGCTTCAGAAACTCACTGTTTTATGGCACTTTTCGGACGCTTGGGCCTTAAGGTCGCCAATGTACATGAATTCTAAAACTCCAATAAAGACGAATTTGAGCTCGGCTCGTGCTCCATCCGTACTCGGCTCTTTTAGCGTAAATCCATCTTTATGTCTTGATCACACGTACCGAGTAAAAGGGCAAGACAGTAAAATGTTGCTCGGCCTAGACTGTAATGTAAGCGAGTTGTAGAGGTAAGCGGTCGGCTGAGCACTTGGCGCTTTGTTTACACGTACCGAGTACTCGGCCGAGAGCACTGTCTCGCCCGTTCACTCGGTACTTGTGATCAAAGCATTAGATTCATTAATTTGTACAGATCTTGTTCGTTGGACACGTCTAGTACTACTCTGCCAGCTGTATTTACTTTAATATTAACTTTACCGTTATTTAGTATCTTATTAATGCTATTCCCTATTTTTTTTTAAACCATAACTGTTTGTATCTGTAAGTTTTTAAAACAAGTAAAATCATTATTTCATTTATTCATTTGTCTACATGTAAATTATATTTTCAAAATATTTCAATCTTCTTCTTATCGTATCGATGGCAAAACTAGTTAAATTCCTTGCCTGGCCCAGAATTCGGCCACGGTAATGCCGTCCGCTGATGCTGTCATTAGGTCCCTACGTGAGCAGGCAACAGGGCACGTGATGCAGGACGAAAGGTGGGACATGGTCCGCAGAGATACGCCGCACAAACTCTGAAGATCGGAACCATTCGAGAAACCCCACCTGTGGAGATTGTCTTTGCTGCGCCCAACCTGGGTGCGGAGTCTATTTAGATTTTTCGATGTTGGCCATGGCAACTCGTGTCCAGGAGAAATAAATATTTCAATAAAAAAAAACATTTAAAAATATAAAAAATAGTCCACCGGTATCGGGAATAGGATCCAAGCTACTGCTTTATGTCAGGGCTCCAGAGAGAGGAACCAACTAACTATAGGAGAAGTGTCCAGAAGTGCAGTTTTCTGAATCAAGCCCTTCATCCAGTCGCCTAACGAGAGCCTCCTAAGGTGTTGGTCAAGGCACTTGGCTATTAAGCCATTGTCTGACATGACTATCGGTACAATGATCGCCAAGTCCACATCCCATATGTCCACAACAAATTATTATTATTCTTAATTCAGCAAAGTTTGTAGCGAGGTTTACTGGTCAGGGTCCTCCAGAAGTATACATGAAAAAAATTAAGATTATTTTCACAACATCCTATTTTATTGCATGCGTTATTTATAGACCTCAGGCATTTCAGGTTTTTGAAAACCCGTTCCTGGTAGAAAAGCCCAGCCCTGCAACGAAGGAACTAGGAGTGGGTTTTAGTTAGTCAAAGTCCTCCGGTATGTAGTCACCACTCCAGAACCTTTTGTCCCCATCGACTGTTTTTTTTTTGGTAATTGTTATAAACCCAATGATTTTATATATACCAAAAATATTACGTAGTCTGTTCACTTTTATTTCAAATAACTTTACATTTCTTTTTGTTACACGCTTCATTGAACATTCACGTTTTACTGGTATTTTTACGACATTACATATAAATTCAAGATTATTTTTTAACCAAAATTCATTTCTAGAAGTGGTTTTAGACACAAACTTACAATTTGGAAACACTTAAATAATATTTTGAAAGTATAAGAAAGAGAAATATTAATATCAGACTCCGCACAGATTCTAATGTGTCGAATCGAACAAAATTCTGAAATACAAAGGGAAAAATCATAATTTGCGTAGAAAACCCATCTGCCTTTACGACAACGCAGTCATAAAATGCAGACATAAAACATGTTATCAGAGTACACAGAAACTCATTACAAATGGAAATCAGAAACTTGGATTAAAAATTTAAGATGAAACCAAAATGATTAGAAATATTAACGCAGACGTAATTAAAACTGTCTTTATTTTTATAGTTGTGAACAATGTGTTAAGTATAGAAGCTCTAGATATATCTTCTGAAGACGAAAAGATATTTACTCTAAATGAAGATGAGGACGGCATTAAAATTTATGAAGAACATCCGCGTTATGATATCAAGAAGAGTATTTTAAGACAAAAGGAAGAAGAGAATGAAGAAGATATTAAAACCCTTCTAGAAGAGAAGTACAAGTTTAGGAATGATGAGACGTCGACAAGGTTTAAGGTTGCCCGCGAGGATAGAGGTGACTTAAAAGGTTTGTTCATAGATTAAAGTTAATCAGGCGTTGAAATAAATAAAGTTTAGGAAAAACCAACTGTGATTGTCAAATGAGAAAAAAAAACTAGTAAATACGAATATAGTCGAAGTGATAAGACCGCGCTAGAGTATTCAAATTATTGTTCCATATGTCTCCGGTCTTACCCACATATTTTGTTTTGGAGGTGTTCAAAGAGTTGTGAACTAGAACGGAACTCATATCTAGCACCGCGGGTCAGAATTGAACTCCACACAAAACGAAACATGTGAGTAAGTAACACTGTAAATGATCGTAATGTTTATCGAATGCTTTAATGAAGTCGATTTTTCATCATTATTCAGCCGAAAGAAGTCCACTGATGGACATAAATAGATCTTCTCCGGCAAGTAAATACGATGAGTTTATTTGTGTGTGACTACTAGTTTAGCTATGAATAGATCTTTAATCTCGAGGGTTGAGTCAGCTATGAAGATGAATTAGCAAATGTACTAAAGTTGAATCACTATCGACATTGAGACCGAAGCCTTTAATTATTATAATGTCCCGGTTTCAAAGTCTCCAGTGCCTCGGTCAACCACCTACCTATAAATCATCTGTTTTCTTAATTCGGTGAATTCTTATTGTTTCATGTACTCCTAGTATTTCCCAAGAACCGTGACGATAGCCACATAGCATGGGCATTCCGATCGTATGCTGTACGTCGCATCGTGGGTGGTATGGAGACCACCATTAGCATGTACCCGTACAACGTGGCTATATCCAGGAATGCTAAGCATTGGTGTGGAGGATCCGTAGTAGATGAGCAGTGGGTGCTAACTGCGGGACACTGTTTCGAATCGTAAGTGGATTGCATTACTTGATAAGGTACTAGGAACTCAGCTAAATCCAAGAAAACAATGCTAATTAATTTCGATGGAGTGTCTTTCGAGTGTTATGATATGTATTTTTCTTTGACATGCTCTGCTAAATGGCTTGTTGCATCTTAGCTTGAAAAGTATCGCTAGATTCGTCTTAGTTGTGAAAAATACAGTTACTTTAGCAGTCTAATGCAGTTAATGGCGTCAAATCAATGATTGAACTAAAATAAATTTTACAAATTCCATCAGTTTCATTTATAGAATAAGACGGCAACCATACTTTAAGAAAATTCAAATTAAAATTTTCGTTTTATTTAGTCCTATATTCCAACATAATAGATATGTAAGGAGAATGTCGACCAGTCAATATTGTACCCAAAATACAATATAAATAAAAATAATAAAAACGTGGGTCAAAATAGAAAGTAATCTATGAATCCGTGTAGTCTATAGTGTTCCCACATACTCTTCTTCTTCTTCTCCTTCCTGCCCTTATCCCATATTACTTGTGGTCGGCACAACACGTGTTTTTCTTCCATTCTGTCCTGTCACCCGTCACATTATCACTAACTAACTTTTCTGTCACATCACTCTTCACGCAATCTATCCATCTTTTATTTGGCCTCCCTCTCCCTCTCCGTCCACATACATATTATAAAAAATGAGGCATAAAAAAGGATTTCATCGTAAGACAGTATTGTCACAAAGCACACCAATCGTGGAATCAGATACTTCCACGTAGGCTACTGTAACTTTTGTCTCAGATTAACTGACTTGATTGCCTGAGATTCAAGTGAAAAAATCCGACAAAGACTCTTATATTAAGGCCCAAGCGCCCGAAAAGTGCCTTAAAACAGTGACTTCCTGAAACCTACTCCTCGGTAGCGGCCAGGTTAATAGGTTTGATAAAAATATTTATGTTTATTATAGATTCATGAACAACATTATCAACATTTTAATTTTTTCGTTCGATTAATACTTTTGTCTAAAAAGAATATTACATACAACAACATCACATTCGCAACTTTTTCCTACTCCTTCGAAACAGCTTGGATCTTTAGAAATGTTTTTACACATAAAAATTAGTAGTTCAATATTCTTCAAAGTGAACATAGCATATGTAAATCAATCAACGTTTCGCAAAGAAAATGGATTTAAAAGTCAGCGGGGCTCTGTCCGGGCGCAGTTGGCCGCAAAAAAATGCACAGATAGTCGTACTATCGCCTAGACGGGTGCGAGAGTAGTGACCATTTAATTTCGGCCAGATAACTATCTGGCCGAAATTAAATGGTCACTATCACTACTACAAGGGAGTATAAGCCTTAAGTGTACTTGCAGGGCCTTTGATGGTGATAAGAAGAAATTACAGCCGTTCATCATCAGAGCAGGCAGCTCCTTCCACAACCGGGGAGGTTACCAGGCAAGAGTCAACAAGGTTCGTCTTATACCTACTTTTAGCTTCTTGATAAAAGAATGGTTACACAACATAAATCTGACGTAATATTAATTGTTTTATGCTTCATAGCTAGCTGTTTCTAATGGATTCAATGCACAAAGGCAAACAATCAAAATCATGGTGATAATTTTTAACTACAAACAAAAATTATGAGGTTACTTGATCTGACATGGTAAAAAATTGTGGTGTTTTTTTTATTTATAGTCAAGCACAGCACTCATCACCAACACGCACTGGGCCCGCGTGGTGGATTACGGCCCATTCCCTCTCCTATAGAGGAGGCTTGAGTCCCAACAGTGGGAACATTAAAAAAAGGCTGGTGATGACAGCACTCATCATCATCATTTCAGCCAAAAGACATCCACTGTTGAACATAGAGCTCTCCCAGGTGTCGCCATAACGGCTGGTCCTGTGCGCCTCGCGTCCTTCCGTTGGGAATAGATCGATTTATATCAAAAGATCATTCAAATTAAAAAAAAAATTGCATTGGAATTTATTAAAATTTATTTTGAACTGTCATCATTTCAGCCAATAGACATCCACTGTAGGACTTAGGCCTCCCCCAAGTGTCACCACAATGAACGATTCTGTGCGTCTCGCAACCATCAGATTCCCGCAACCTTCACCAGGTCATCGGTCCACCTTGTAGGAGGCCTTCCAACGCTGCGTCTTCCGGTACGCTGTGGCCACTCCAGAACCTTTCGGCCCCAACGTTCATCTGTTCTGCGAGCAATGTCTGCAGATTGCCACTTAAGTTTGGCGATTCTTCGTCACTCAAATTAAACTGTCAGTGAAATGAATTAAAATACAATACTTTGACATCAATTACAATTGAATAGAAATAATATATAAATATACATAGAACTAGATTTTGCCCGCGCGGCTTCGCTCCCGCTCTTCCCTACTTCAGCCTACTATACCCTACTCTACCCTACTATACCCTACTCTATCCTACCCTACTCTACCCTACTCTACCCTACCCTACTCTACTCTACTCTACCCTACTCTACCCTACCCTACTCTACTCTACCCTACTCTACCCTACTCTACCCTACTCTACCCTACTCTACCCTACTCTACCCTACTCTACCCTACTCTACTCTACTCTACCCTAGTCTACCCTACTCTACCCTACTCTACCCTACTCTACTCTACTCTACCCTACTCTACCCTACTCTACCCTACTCTACCCTACTCTACCCTACTCTACCCTACTCTACCCTACTCTACCCTACTCTACCCTACTCTACCCTACTCTATTCTAATAAACCTCACGGAGCCCGAGACCTTTCCAACGAATGCAAAACCGTGGAAATCGGTTCGTGCGTTCTGGAGTTATAGCGTCAGGAAGGAAAACCCGACTTATTTTTATATAGTAGATTTAAAATATAAACAAACAAATTGCAGGTATTCTTCCCCCGCAAGTACGTTCCCGGCAACGCAGACTTCGACTACTCACTGCTGCGCCTCGACCGACCCATGCCGATTGGGAGGAACATCGCTGTGCTCAACCTTCCCTCCAAAGACTACCAGATGAAGGAGGACGACATCCTTATCGTCACAGGATGGGGGAGTACTGATGTGAGTGCCAAATTACACTTGATCATCATCATTTCAGTCAAAAGACAGTGTTGGACATCAACGAACGGTCCTGTGTGTCTCTCATTCATCGGGTTCTCGCGACCTCCACCAGGTCATTGATCCACGTAGAAGCCTACTGGGGCCAATGGTCTGCTTCTGAAAGAAAGATTCGGCCCCGGTACGAAAGGCAACGAACGAACAGGAGTGGGTTTTTAGTCAGTAAAAGTCTCCAGCTCCGCCCGAGGGCACGGACATGTCATTGGATGATATTCCTACCCACAAAAAAAAAAAAAACAAAAAATAGGTCATCGGTCCACCTTATGGAAGGCCTTTTAACGCTGTGTCTTCCGGTACGCGGTCGCCGTCCCAGAACCTTTCGGCCTCATCGGTCGTCTGTTCTACGAGCCCTGCTCACTGCCACAAAGTTCTAAGAATCACGTTTATACAATTCATTGCTATTGCATTCTGTTAGGCGAATATCTAAAGTTTTTATTTCTTAACTAGCTGCTACCAATGGCTTCGCCCATATGATCATCATCATCATCATATCAGTCGAAAGACGTCCGCTGTTGGACATAAGCCTTCCCCAAGCGTCGCCATAACCCATGACCCTAGCCCCAGTAGGTAGGCTTCGACCAGCTGGGCCCCTGCGGCCCAAATGATAGTAATAAATTGTCCTGAGGGAATATAATCTCGGGATCATCATCATCTTCCTGTTCTTATCCCGTCTGTGGAATCCATTCAGATACTGATTCTTAACAAACTAAGTATATTCGGTTTTCGTATAAAGTAAAACTAATGTTGTAATGCTACTCCAGAATATAGTCTACCTGTGTACCAAGTTTCTTTCAAACCATTATAATTTGGGTGTCTTCAAGGCTAGAGTGAATAGGCTCTTAATAAACTAGTGCGCCTCACCATCAACGATTGCATCACTGCTTACCATCAGGTGGGATCGCAGTCAAGCACTAGTTTATATCGGATAAAAAAGAAACCCGTTCAGCTGTTCGAGCCTGTGGAAGTAACATACATATACATACTTAGAGTATGCAAACTTCCGCTTTTATAATACGTATTTGAATTTCTACACAGGAGTCCGGTTTTGGACACATCCCGGACCGGATGCGGTTTGTCCCCGTGCCGGTGATGAGGCTGGATGACTGCCAGAAGTCGTACCGGTTCTACATCACGCCTCGGATGCTGTGTGCTGGGTACGCTACCGGCGGAAAAGACGCCTGTAATGTAAGTGGAGTGACTATAATAAATTACGTGTATGTTAGTCGTCATGTTCAAGGTGGACCGATGACCTTCTCCAGGTTATCGGTCCATCTTAACGGCCTTCCAGCGCTGCATCTGCCGGTACACGACGACAGAATTTTTTGGCCCCAACGACCATCTGTTCTGCGAG
Organism: Mythimna ferrago; assembly: GCA_910589285.2. Lineage (NCBI taxonomy): Eukaryota > Metazoa > Arthropoda > Insecta > Lepidoptera > Noctuidae > Mythimna > Mythimna ferrago. The sequence goes on from OU342696.1 coordinate 21,273,754, forward strand.
CAATGTGCCCTGCCCATTGCTACTTAAGTTTGGCGATTCTTCGTGCTATGTCAATAACAACATCTGCAGACATCCTTATTTTCTTTATCACTCCAGCACGACTCTGGCGGCCCAGCAGTACGAGATGGAGTCCTCCTTGGCATAGTTTCCTTCGGCGGCAAACAGTGTGGCGACCCCCGGTCCCCTGGAGTCTACAGCCGGGTGTCGGAAGTCACGGAGTGGGTCGAGGATACCATCACCAACAACGAAGCCAACACCGTGCCTGAGCTGATGCCTAAGATACAGAAGGCGAGGCTGCGGGAGAAGGAATTGCAGAAGTAAGTGGAAGTTTTGATGACCTATCAAATTATGAATAGCCAGTACAAAATGCATATACGATGAGAGGCCAGGTTGTAGTGGCTAAGGCAACTTGATGAATGCTGTCAGAAATTGTTGTGTAGGTATACCTGCTTATTTTCCATGATTTTCTGTATGTTTAGCGATTTGAGGATGGTGCAACATTAAAGTGCGTTTCACTTATGAACTTCCTTTGACGTAATGTTGGCTCCCTTGTCTGTCTAAGGAAAAAGAAAAGAGTTGCCTACTCTAGCGAAATTGTTGCACGAAATGCGAAACGAAATCGATTTTAACGGTAGTCGCACGACTTTGTGGAGAATTAATTATGAGACGAATGGAATTTTAAATAGTTTTTACAGTTTCCAAAAGAAAAGTAAAACAAAATAAAATAAAATATAAAGCAATTGTTAGAAGTAACGAAATATCAGTAAATCTCCATATTAAGTAATTTAATTGCTAAAAATATAGCAACACTGCTTTTCCGTATTGCCAACATTACGGCGAAGGGACTTCTTATGTGAAACGCTCTATAGTCTGTGTTAAACGAATTGGGTAATTATTAGGGTTTAATGAAATCTGATGTAGTCAACATGGGTTCAATAATCAAGGTTGATTAAGAGATAGAGATCATTGTTTATTTACTAACAGAAGAACCTTATGAAAAGTATCGAATATAAGTATTTTTTAAATGATTAAATATTATAAAAAATTCCCAAGTCGGTTGACTTATTAGACAGACTATGTCCTCATACTTTCCAGTCTGACACACCTACTTATATGTTCCAGATTTAAATCACGAGTAGAAGACAAAAAAAATAAAATCAAATCTTGGCTCCGTGAGACACTGAGATCACCAACGTTTATAGAACTTGCCAAAAAGAAACTTATGGAGGCGGGGTTTCACACTAGAAGAACCAGTGATTTTGAAGAGACAAATGCGAGTAATCTAGATGATAAAATGATAGACGAAATTAATCTTACAAATATGATAAATGATAGAATAATTGAGGATGGCGATGGAACTGAAGCAGATAAATTGTTACGAACTTTGGCATTACACGAAGTCATGATAAATAACGAGAACACTGAAGCGTTTCCCCAGAGAGCTCGTGCAAACGAAAGTGACAGTATTGAGAGTTTTGTAGCTTATGTAAGTGGAGATAGGAAATAAATATGTTAAAAAACAGCCGGATTTTTATTTGACTACTTGCAATTTTGTAAATAGCGCCATCTGTGATTTTTACCTGAAACTTTTTTTAAACCGAGCTTGCTTATATTGTTAAGACTGTTTTTTATTTTTTACTGATAATTCAATGTTTGTTTAGATTAATATCACTAATTAGCTTACATAAAAGTACATAATTGTTAAGATTAAATAAAAAAGTAGCGTAAATAGTCGAACATTAAATAAACTTAACTTGAAATTTGGTTTGTTCTATTCGTTAACAGATAGCGCTACAATATATTTGTCTTGCTATTTGCAGCTAGATGGCGCTGATAATAATTTGAATACTGCATAAAACAATGAAAATCAATCATAATTTATGTGTTTTAACAATAGTATCTCTCTTTAAGAAGACAATAATTTAAAAAAAGTTAAAATTGGATAAATACTAGAACTAGAAAATTTAAAATAAAATTGCCGCAGGTAGGTTTTTTTTTTTTTTTTTTTTTCGATGGGAAAAATCATCTTATGACAACCCCCGCTCTTGGGCGGAGCGGGAGATAGTGTCAGACTCTTACTGACTAAAAAACCCATCCCGTTCCTTCAAGCCTTCATACCGGGGCTCGAGCGCCCTTTCGGATTACCCTGGCCCCAGTAGGCTTCGACCCGGCTGGGCCCCTGCTGTTGCTGACAACTCCTTGAGGCGCGCGGGAACAGCGCGCGCCGTCGACGACTTGGGCTTGGTCCGGACGGTTACCGGACGGCCGGACAGCGAGCTACCCATTGCTCACTGTCCGCAAGCCCGCGCCTACGGTGGCCGGAAATCGGGATCGGAATCCCGGCGGCGGCGAGAGCGCCGTTGCCTGATGCGGTCGGCCTCCTCCTTAGCGAGCATTACTGCTTCGCAGAAGTTGGCGACCGCCTGCCACTCCTCCTCGCTCCGGACCATGGCCTCGACCAAGGCCCGGCGCGAGAGGTCTCCGCCGCCGATCACCCCCACGAGGGCACGGCGATGCTCCGCCCAAGCAGGGCACACCGCGATTGTGTGCTCCACCGTGTCCTCCGGGCGTTCCGCACAGTGGCGACACCCGGGCGTCACTTCCGCTTTAATTCGGAACAGGAACCTCCCGAACTTGCCATTTCCGGTGAGGACCTGTGTCATGCGGAAGGTAAGGACGCCGTGAGGTCTTTCCAGCCACGCCTCAAAGAGGGGACTTATCGCCATAATTGTGGCGTGCCCATAACGGGGTTGCGATAGTCGCTGACGCCATTCCACCATGAGATCCCGCCGGAGCTCTGTCCGCCATGCCGTGACCTGTCGCGGCAGAGGACTTTCACCCCGGCGTTGCATCTCCACGCGCATGTCGTGCATGTGTGCAAGGACTGTTGCCTCCAGATCCCACGGTGGTAGGCCAGCCAGAAGGCTCGCCGCTTCGCAGGAAATCGTGCGGTATCCCCGCACCATCCGAATTGCCATGACCCTCTGGCAGGCGTTCAGAATGGCCGCCGGTCGCTTTTTCAGCGACGGCGCCCACACCGGCGCCCCGTAGAGGGCCATGGACCGAACGATCCCCGCGTAGAGCCTCCGGCAGGAGGCGTCTGGACCCCCAAGGTTGGGCAGGAGCCGCTTGAGAGCGGCCCCAGTCCGGTTGAGTTTGGGAGCCAGACGTCGGAAATGCTCCACGAAATTCCACCGGCTGTCGAGGACGAGTCCCAGGTACTTCATCGTCGACCCGACACCGATGTGAACTCCTCCTATCGTTAGTTGGGAACTCAATGGCGGCGCGTTCCGAGACTGGCGACCGTGAAAACACATCGCCTCGGATTTGTGAAGCGCCACCTTGAGTCCCAACTCCTGGATCCTATCAACGACCATCGCAACCCCGTGTGTCGCTAGAGCGACCGCCGCCTGGTACGACTCTCCCTGCGCTAGAACCAGCGTGTCGTCTGCGTAGCAGACCACGCTGACCCCGTCAGGGAGGTCGCCCCGCAGCACGTAATCGTACCCGATGTTCCACAAGGGTGGCCCTAGTACCGACCCCTGCGGAACACCGCACGACATCTCCCGACGTTTCCAGTCTCCCTGGTGACCGGGGTAGACAATATACCTGTCCGACAGGTAGGCCTCGACTACTCGACAGAGGTATTCGGGCACCCGGTGGTACCGGAGTGCCCTCCGGATCGTACTCCAGGGCAGGGAATTGAAAGCGTTGGCAATGTCCAAGGACACTGCCACGACACACCTACCCTGGGACACCGCATCCCCCGTCGTGAGGGCTCGCACGCGCATGATGGCGTCCACCGTCGAGCGCATCCTGCGAAAGCCGAACTGTCCGTCCGAAAGGTCCGGCCCCACCCGTGAAAGGCGCGCGACGAGGCGGCTCGCAATCACTCTTTCAAAGAGCTTGCCCACCTCGTGCCGCAGGTAGGTGAAATGTAAGAGGAGCAAGTGGTGTGGCGTAGCTTTTGAGAGGATAATATCTAAAACTATGGACTACGTTATGTTGAGTTGAGTGATTGGTTATCAAATATAAGCATTATTAATGCTTACATAACAACCGGCGCAGGTCAAGCCTAACTTCAAGAGTCAACTGCGGGCACAGCGACTTATAAGTAGGGTAGCCACCTTTTTTTGTTGGAATTAAAGTACATTTGTTATAATAGATAGGTAAGAAAAAAAGTACATAGTAAGTATATCAAAATAAAGTACAATTTTCAAAAAAAAAATATCTAAACATATAATAAATCTGTAGAAGTTTTTAGTTGTGCGCGCATCACGTAAAAAATACGAAATTTATAATAATAATTTTTAAATATTAAAATTGTGTGAAACTTTTACATTTATTACTTAGAATTTCTTTCCTATGAATCGCTTGATTATATCGAAAGATATAATACTCGGTAAGAAGTTCGCCGGGTCAGCTAGTACATAATATAATTGACTCAACTGTTATAGGGTTTGAAAGTCTAAGTGACTAGTTAATTTGAACATGCAAAGCAAGTTGGTCTATTCATTACTACACTTTTATCATTATCTTGTGAGTTAATAACCAAACTATACAATTATAATACTAGCTTTTGCCTGCGGCTTCACCCGCGTACATAAAATATCTGTCACTCAGGAATAAAGCAACTCTCTATTGGTGAAAAAAATTTAGCAATCGGTCCAGTACTTTCTGAGATCTCCTACAAACAAAAAACTAAAAAAAAACAAACTTTATCTTTTTATAATATAATATTAGTATAGATAAGATAAGATTGCCATAAAAACAAGACCACACAGCCTATGGTTTAACATAGGGACTTGATGAGTAATATCTATCATGGATATAAATTACGAGTTAATTTTAACTAATGCCCCATTGTTGAACAGTAATAACTAACTGATTGTTAATTAATTTAGTAGCTATATGTATTGATACAAACATAACCAAGAGTTTAAACTTAACTGAGCGGTTAAAATAACTGACTGTTGCGTCACGCTGGTACCAGGATCGCAGAAGATGCGAGAAATGTACGTAATGATGTTCGACGATTATCATCATAATGATTGTATGGGCTATGGTAAGTATAAACTGACCTACCTTTATGTACTGTTGTTCCGTGTAACAAAACATAAGCGAGAAGATATTTCTATGTGTATTAAGTACCTAATTTAAACATAGTTCTTTTTTCTTTTTAGGGTCCCGTGTCTCAAAAGGAAAAAATGGAACCCTTATAGGATCACTTTGTTGTCCGTTCGTCTGTCTGTCTGTATGTCAAGACCCTTTATCTCAAGAACGCGTAGAGGTATAGAGTTAAAATTAAAACCATAAACTCAGTTCTGCGGCCCCTTCAAGTTGTGAAAAATTCAAACTTCTAAGTTAATGGATAGAAAAAATACGGCCGTTTATGTCGCAAAAAAAAAACTGGTAAGGTTGACTGGGAGAGAATGCCTTGTTGCATTAAGTCCGCCTATGTACCACTACTGTACATGAAGTTTAAATAAATAATAAAAAAAAAGTATATTTTGATACTCTCAAAGATCGAAATTCATAGGGTACTTCCCGTTGACCCAGAATCAAATAAAAAAATTTCGATCTTTGAGAGTATCAAAATATACGTTTTTCCGCGACATAAACGGCCATATCTTTTTTATCGTTAACTGAGAAGTTTGATTTTTTCACAGCTTGAAGGGACCGCAGACTTGAGTATATGGTTTTAATTTCAACTCGATACCTTCATGCGTTCTTGATATAAAGGGTCTTGACAGCCAGCCAGCCAGACAGACAGACAGACGGACGGTCAACAAAGTGATATAAGGGTTCCGTTTTTTCCTTTTCAAGTACGGAACCCTGGACACGCCACAATCATGGCGGTAAGTCCCCTCTTTGAGGCGTGGCTGGAAAGACCTCACGGCGTCCTTTCCTTCCGCATGAAGCAGGTCCTCACCTGACATGGCACGTTCGGGAAGTTCCTGTTCCGGATTCGAGCGGAAGCGACGCCCGGGTGTCGCCACTGTGCGGAATGCCCGGAGGACACGGTGGAGCACACAGTCGAGGTGTGCCCTGCTTGGGCGGTGCATCGCCGTGCCCTCGTGGGGGCGATCGGCGGCGGAGACCTCTCGCGCCGGGCCTTGGTTGAGGCCATGGTCAGGAGCGAGGAGGAGTGGCAGGCGGTCGCCGACTTCTGCGAAGCAGTAATGCTCGCCAAGGAGGAGGCCGACCGCATCAGGCAACGGCGTTCTCGCCGCCGCCGCCGCCGCCGGGATTCTGATCTCGATTTCCGGCCACCGTAGGCGCGGGCTTGCGGACAGTGAGCAATGGGTAGCTCGCTGTCCGGCCATCCGGTAACTATCCGGACCAAGCCCAAGTCGTCGACGGCGCGCACTGTTCCCGCGCGCCTCACGGAGTTGTCAGCAACAGCAGGAACCCAGCTGGGTCGAAGCCTACCGGGGTCAGGGTTAGTTTCGAAAGACAGCTCGAGCCTCGGTATGAAGGCTAGAAGGAACGGGGTGGGTCTTTTAGTCAGTAAGAGTCTGACACTATCTCCCGCTCCGCCCAAGAGTGGGGGTTGTCATTGGATGATTTTTCCCACAGTAAAAAAAAAAGGTACAGAACCCTAAAAAACATACAATTGGCGGCCTTATCGCACCAGGCCATTTCTTCCAAGCCACCTAGAATGGACAGAGATTACCTGGACACAAAATGGGGTTGCACTTGGTGCAAACAAAAAGGTAAAGAAAACTAGATAGATGCTACATACACTACATATCAAAAAAGGATTATTTCATTACTTAATAAGACTTAGATTTCAAAATCGATTGGAATTAAAATTCAAATTGTAATGCTCCGCTAGACGAACTTCAATCAACTGTGAAACATCCAAAAATAATTTGTGAAAATACCAATTAGGTTATGTAAGACGTTGACATAATAACCTTAGCAGTATAGCGACTGGACCACAGAGTCAAGAATACCTTTGCGGCCGCTGTTAGCACGACTTTAATATTTCTTTTTTTTTTTATTGACCTGTCGGTCTAGTGATTAGGAGGTCGTGGGATCGGTTCCTACCCAAGACAAATAAATATTTTGTGTGATGAGATAATGCAAGTTGCTGTGTTTTGTAATTAGGAAAAACCGGTATTATCTAGTTTAAATTCGCGAAAAAAATTAGGTTTAACCCGTTGTATGGCCGGAACGCGGATCCATGCGGGACACAATAACTTTTTAATTGTGTCTCTAATTACGGCATACGAAAGGGTAAAGGGTTTTTAAATATCTATTTGCAATATAAATATTTTATTTTTGCAAAATAGTGTAGGTAAAAATACATGATAGTATTCTCTCATTTTCTTTTACCGTTTTCAGAGCACCGATGATGAAGCAAAACCATAAACTAACAAAGTACGTAAGTTGCTGCCATTTGGCCACCACATTTTTTTAAGGTGGAAAATCATCCAATGGCTTCTCCCGCTCTAGAGCGGAGCGAGAAGGCGTGTCAGACTTTTACTGACTAAAACTATACATATTATGACCCGGGCCGTGACTCGGGCGATAGAAATACTTAATAGTGTCTCTTTACGGTTAGACATTTTTTCTTGCACTTTGGCGGAATTCTAGAGGGTGACACTAAGGGTGTTGTCCTCTATGTAACTTGTGCCGATTCTCCAGGGTGCTGCTTGAGACTGAACCTCGATTGTTTATTATGTGCATGCACTAATGGATATCTGATCAGTTTGTGGGTGGCATCTCTGAGTGCTAGGCTGTTTTGCGACTACTTTTGTTACCTTGGGTATACCTGTTAAAACAATTGTATGTGCTTATAATAAATATTCCGTCCGCTCTTTGCGTTCTAGGATCACGAGTTTCTCTTTCAGAAGTCAACCTATAGCCCCAGTAGGCTTCGCCACTACTGAGCCCCTACGCTGTACGTTTCTTTGAGCCGCGCTTGGAAATACGCACCGTCGACGACTCGGGTTCGGTACGGACGACAAGCCACCTATTTCTCGTCCACTGCAAGATTGGGTCACCACAGCCCGTCAAAGTTATGCGCTGTGAGCATTTTCATAGCCACGATTTTTTTAGAGTACGCTGGCAGTGTGTCAGTTCTGTGGTCTATGGTCGGAAGAGTTAGTTGTATAATAATGTTTTATTTAGAGTAGCCAGATGCGGTCAGAAATACGTGGTCCAAGTTTAAGTTCGTTATGTCACGTATTTCTAAATCGTGATACTGTTTTGAAAAGAGTAAACAAAAGTTGGAACTAACGAATTTGATGGCAAAAAAATGTCATTAAAATGAAGACGCGATCATGAAGACTGGTAATTTAAAAAATCTTTCAAAAAAGATGGAGGTTCTCAATCACAAGTCATCTGATTTTTTAAAATTCTATTTGTAAATCATCACTGACTGCTGGCGCTCTCGGGTGAAGCGAGAGGCAGTATTTTTTTATTATTAATAGGCTCGCGTTTGACCACAATCTCCCTGCTACATAATTTGGCCGACGATAGAGCAGCTTGCCTAGAAGCAACCTCTTCACTCTTTATTTAAAGACCCTAAGACAGGTAGTCAGACTTTTACTGACTAAAATTAACCTGTGTTTCTTCAGATACCATTTGCCGTCCAGGGCCACTATAAATCTTTTGAACAAACTCACAGATTTTTTTTTTATAATGGATAGGCTCGCGTTTGACCGCTATCTCACCTGATGGTAATCGATGATGTGGCCGACGATGGAGCACGCTTGCCTCCTCCTCCTTAGTCGTTCACTCTTGACAGGGTCACGCTTGCCTAGAAGTAACTTATTCACTCTTGACTTGAAGACCCCTAGGTTATAGTTATCTATTTTTAAAGCCAATTTTTTTTTTTTATTGTGGGGAAAAAATCGTCCAATGACAACCCCCGCTCTTGGGCGGAGCAGGAGATAGTGTCAGACTTGGGCTTGGTGCGGACAGTTACCGGGTGGCCGGACAGCTAGCTACCCATTGCTCAATGTCCGCAAGCCCGCGCCTATGGTGGCCGGAAATCGCGATCAGAATCCCGGTGGCGGCGAGAACGCCGTTGCCTGATGCGGTCGGCCTCCTTTACGAGCACTACTGTTTCGCAGAAGTTGGCAACCGCCTGCCACTCCTCCTCGCTCCAGACCATGGCCTCAACCAAGGCCCGGTAAAGCCATATTTAGGATTTTGATGATGTCCTATTTCAGGAAACTAAGTTTTATCCAAATCTTTTGAGCCTATTAAGCGTGAAGGAGTAACATATACCTATTCATACATACGCATACACATATATATATAACAAGCTTTCATCAACATCATCATCATCATTTCAGCCGTATGACGTCCACTGTACCCCAAGATTGCTGACATAGCTCAGAGGGACGAAAGGTAAGCGCGGTCCGTCGTCAGCCGCATCGTCTCGCTTTCCATCAGGTGAGTTAGCGGTCAAGCGTGGAGTGCGCGCTTGACCGCTAACACTATAAAAAAGGAAAGGTTCTGGAGTGGCAACCCCTTACCGGAAGACCTGGCAGGGGCCGCGGGAACCAATTTTCGTCTTTATAATGTTGATTTTATTTTTGCTACACAGTTGTATGTTAAAAAAAAAAAAACTGGGCAAGTATGAGTCGGACTCACGTACTGAGGGTTCCGTACAAACTTAAGTACGTAACTATGTCAATTGCTCAATTCCCTAATGAAAGAAAATTCTTGAAGATTTTACCGAATCGCAAAAAAAGAACTTTTTTGTGTTAAATAAAAAAAAAACATGTATACAACCTATAACGTCACCAACACACCACGTGTAAATATTACAATACTTATAACCTTTTTGTAATTCATAACTGAATGTAATTTTTGTTCTTATGAAAATTAATTCTTTAATCCTAAAACCTAAATAATAATAATCTTATATTTGTGCTGACTTTGTTTTAAGCCAAATTTCAGGATTCTGGATCAACAGGAAGTATCCTATGAATTTTGTATTCCTTTGATAGTGTCGAAATATACTTATGTTTTCTACGACATAAATAGCCGTGACTTTTTTTTTTTAAAGAATACTTTTCAAAGAACAGGGCATATTGCTCGCAGAACAGATGGCCGTTGGGGCCGAAAGGTTCTGGAGTGGCGACCGCGTACCGGAAGACGCAGCGTTTGAAGACCGATGACGTGGTGAAGATTGCGGGAATCCGATGGATGCGGGACGCACAGGATCGATGATTGTGGCGACACTTGGGGGAAGCCTATGTCCAACAGTGGACGTCAGTCAGCTGAAATAGAAAGAAAAGAAAGAAAACATGTTTATTCTGCCCTTAGAGACACACAAATAATTACAAAATAAAAATTAATGAAAGAAAAACAAAATAAAAATAAAAATTAATAAAAGAAAAACAAAATAAAAATAAAAATTAATAAAAGAAAAACAAGATAAAAATAAAAATTAGTTGCCATAACGTCAAGTGTACACCAGGCCTAACAGAATAGAACCATAGACAACTTTGTTGTCTAGGTTGTCTATTAAAACACGCGTAATAATAATATATAATCTGTGCGACGCCGGCCGCCTCGAGAAAGACAAACAAAAATAAAAGTTAAAAACAAAACAAATACAATATAAATACATTCAAATTGTGCGTCGCATCTAGGCAAGAATAGGCCGTTGCTCAGCTTATACTGTGACGCTGGACAAATCCAGCAATCTACAGTGCTGGTTTTCAGCAACCACCGTGAGTGACAAATTGGCGTCCCTTCCGTGAGTAGGTAAACAATAATCCAAGGTCAGTATACATTCTTCTAACATTGAGTAAATACATACATTATTAAAATTATACAATATGAAAACAAACAAAACATGGCCATAAAGAAAACAACATTAACCAAACTGGACTACATAATACAAAATTTTAACCATTTATTACACAAATATATTAATTTTCATGAAATTACATTCAAAATAGATGAAACTGATTCACCCACAATTATTTTTCTTGCAGCTATCATTTTGTATAGACGGCAAATACAACAACCCTCCGATAGCACCATGACATGGGGAGGCGGCACGATTGCGGCCACTCACCTAGACGGCTTGGCGAGAGCTAACCGCTCTGGAAAGCAAGAAATTTCATCCGTCTACATATAGAAAATGCAATAAATCATTTCTTCATCATCATCGTCATTCATCGTTACATTGAAATAAATCAATAGGAAGAAAAAGTGCACAGTATGAGATGAGGCGTACTTATACTAATTGCCCCAAAGTGATGTCTATGTTTGAGTATTGAGAGACCAAATACATTGCGACTCGTTGGGAATAATAAATGATTAAAGAATTCGTAATCCTAAAAAGAAAAATAATAATGAAAAATAAAATTACAATATTTTGAGTTTGTTTGTATGTATGTTTCTTATTTGTTCACTTTGGGACGGCTGGAAGAATTTCGATGAAGCTTGGTATAAGGGCCGCAATGGAGGATGTCTTCAAGGTTCTGGACTGGAGTGGACTAGGCATTAATGTCAATGGCGAGTACATCACTCACCTTCGGTTTGCCGACGACATAGTAGTCATGGCGGAGACTATGGAGGAGCTCAGCACAATGCTCAATGACCTCAGTAGAGCTTCTCTAAGAGTGAGTCTTAAAATGAACATGGATAAAACCAAAATCATGATTAGATCAGAATCATGCAACCATGTAGCGCCCACTCCTATCAAGGTCGGAGACTCTACACTCGAAGTTGTGGACGATTACGTCTACCTCGGAGTCGTTCACAATGGGCCTCATCAGAAGGCTTAAAGTCACCCAAAGAGCAATGGAAAGAGCTATGCTCGGGGTTTCCTTGCGTGATCGAATAAAAAATGAAGATATCCGCAGGAAAACTAAGGTTGCCGACATAGCACAAAGAATTGCCAAACTTAAGTGGCAATGGGCAGGGCACATTGCTCGCAGAACAGATGGCCGTTGGGGCCGAAAGGTGGCGACCGTGTACCGGAAGACGCAGCGTTGGAAGGCCTCCTACAAGGTGGACCGATGACCTGGTGAAGTTTGTGGGAATTCGATGGATGCGGGACGCGCAGGATCGATCATTGTGGCGACACTTGGGGAGGCCTATGTCCAACAGTGGACGTCTTTGGGTTGATATGATTAAAGAATAAGGAATCCTAAAAAGTATTACAATATTTTGAGTTTGTTTGTATGTTTCTTGTTTATGTTCGGACGGCTGGAAGAATTTCGATGAAACTTGGTATAAGGGTAGTCAATGACCTGGAATAGCAAGATATTTGTTATCTCGATAGTACGTTCCCTTGAGATAATTTTTGCTACCACGCGGGCGAAGCCACTGGCAACAGCTAGTGAAATATTAATTTCAATAAATGAAAGCCTGGAAAAACCAAAGAAGTATATGTATATCAAAGATTAGCTTTTGCCCGTGACTTTGTTCGCGTACATAAATTATAGCTTATATCACTCAGGATTAAAGCAGCTTTCTATCGGTGAAAAAATTTTAGCAATCGGACCAGTACTTCCAGAGATTACCTCCTACAAACAAAAAAATAAACTTTACCTCTTTATTATATTAGTGCAGAAGACCGGAAGACGCCCCGTTGGAAGGCCTCCTACAAGGTGGACCGATGACCTGGTGAAATTTGCGGGAAACCGATGGATGCGAGACGCACAGAATCGTTCATTGTGGCTACACTTGGGGGAGGCCTATGACCAACAGTGGACTTATATCGGCTGAGAATGATGATGATGAATGATGATAAAAGAAGAATCTGACTGACAGACATATTAAAGCACAGCCAAATCTACCGGCATTGGAGCGGGAAATTTTGCACGAGGTTTCCTTTTATGGGTCAGCGCAGACAGAGAGGAATAATTCCCGCGCGGTCTCGGGCATTTTCTGACGGATGGCGTATGTCGAAGATATGCTTCCCGCGTATCTTCGAGGACGCGCGAGCATTTTTTGTCAGGTTCAAGCTTATGTATACTTTATTTTAATAATTATAATTCCGTCTGATTATAATTTAGGTGTCTTCAAGGCTAGAGTGAATAGCCTCTTAATAAACTAGTGCGCCTCACCATCAACGATTGCATCACTGCTTACCATCAGGTGAGATCGATAACTGATAAAAAAGAAAATTAAGTTGATTTTGGAGTGCCTTAATTAAATCCTCTCCGCTGCGCTGCTCTATGTCTGCGCTGACCTTATGATGTAAGAGAGTACTGAGAGAGAATTTTCTAAAGTTTTAAGGGAATTTTTTTGGTGGGTAAATCATCTAATGACATCCCCCGCTCTTGGGCGGAGCGGGAGATGGTGTCAGAATTTTACTGACTAAAAACCCACTCCTTATCCTTCTTTGCCATTGTTCTGTTTGGGATCTCTTTTGCATTACCCATGGCCCCAGTAGGTCCCCTTTTTTTACAAGTGCTTGGCTGCGATCCCACCTGATGGTAAGCAGTGATGCAATCGTTGAAACAGAGCTTCAGAGGTCCAAAGTTGGTAGGGAGAAACTTACTTTCACGCGAGACAAGCCGCTGGCAAAAGCTAGTTTATTTACAAAAAAATACTTTAGAAATTTCACACTTGTGTGGCCACGAATAAAAACTAGACAAAATCAGAATAATTTCGTTACTAGGTGTTCTGAAAATGCCACCTCCTTTACTAAAAATCTAATTTTTTCCTCATTATATAACACTCTATAGCAGTTCACTTACCAATAGATATTATGTAACTTAATCTGATTTTGTAACCGATTCTTTTCATCTTCGAATCGATTTACCAAACTTAGTGTTGCAAAAAAATCGAGTAATTGTTTATCGTTTAGGTGGAAAAAGAAAAAATTACAGGAAAAACTTGTGTGGTAATCTTTGACGGTTTTTACATAAAATTTGGTTCACGAGCAAGTTTATGCAAATGCATCAATTATGTGTCGTGTTTAATCATTTTTTGAATTCCGTACATAATTTTTTCGTAAGTTATTGTAAGCTGCCGGAGTCTGTGTCTTCTGATAGTAACAACCTAGGGGTTTAAAGACCCCTAGGTGAAGAGTGAATAGGTTACTTTTAAGAAAGTGTGCTCCGTCGTCGAGGATTTGATTGACGATGGAGCACGCTTGCCTAGAAGTAACCTATAGTTCTCTGACAGGGAATTCCACTCCTTGGCTGTACGCACAATAAATGTGTTCTCAAAACGCTTTGTGCGTATAGGTGGGATGTCTACCAGAACCGGTGGCGCAACGCCATACGTCTAGTGGTCTGATGATGGAACGGACTTGGCGGAATTAGATTGTCACCTAAAAAAACATAGCTGCGATTGGTGTCCCCATGCTACTTACCCCCAAATAGTTAAAAGCGTGAATATCACGGAAAAATCCACTAAAACAAAACAATAACGTAAATACTAGGTGATTCACTAATTAACATAAGTACGGACACAATCTAATTGACACACTAACACTTCAACTTTGTAAAAAATGCAAATATTTAAGTGATGGCGCTCTTTGTGTTTACAATTTATACACATTCACTGTGTGACGTTTACGAGCTAAACAGGTGTTATCAACCTCATCTTCAAGGTAAAAGGCTTGCGGACGATGAGCAATAGGTA